>CM057841.1:57175667-58504417 GCA_030068075.1 Paguma larvata | reverse complement strand
GGCAAAGGTCAAGTCCGGAAAATGCTCCCGCAGAAATCATTCGAAATGGGCGGTTTCCCTCATTTTCCCGCAGTGGTTGGACTCAGCCCTGCCCAGCAGTGGGGGGTGGCCCTACTCAGCCCTGCACAGCGGTGGGGGGTGGCCCTACTCAGCCCTGCACAGCAGTGGGAGTGAGTGCCCCTACTCAACCCTGCATAGCGGTGGGTGGGGGTGAGTGCCCCTACTCAGCCCTGCACAGCGGTGGGGGTGAGTGCCCCTACTCAGCCCTGCACAGCGGTGGGAGTGAGTGCCCCTACTCAGCCCTGCACAGCGGTGGGTGGGGGTGGGTGCCCCTACTCAGCCCTGCACAGCGGTGGGAGTGAGTGCCCCTACTCAGCCCTGCACAGCGGTGGGTGGGGTGAGTGCCCCTACTCAGCCCTGCACAGCGGTGGGTGGGGGTGAGTGCCCCTACTCAGCCCTGCACAGCGGTGGGAGTGAGTGCCCCTACTCAGCCCTGCACAGCGGTGGGTGGGGGTGAGTGCCCCTACTCAGCCCTGCACAGCGGTGGGAGTGAGTGCCCCTACTCAGCCCTGCACAGCGGTGGATGGGGGTGAGTGCCCCTACTCAGCCCTGCACAGCGGTGGGGGTGAGTGCCCCTACTCAGCCCTGCACAGCGGTGGGTGGGGGTGAGTGCCCCTACTCAGCCCTGCACAGCGGTGGGGGTGACTGCCCCTACTCAGTCCTGCACAGTGGTGGGGGTGACTGCCCCTACTCAGCCCTGCACAGCGGTGGGTGGGGATGAGTGCCCCTACTCAGCCCTGCACAGCGGTGGGGGTGAGTGCCCCTACTCAGCCCTGCACAGCGGTGGGAGTGAGTGCCCCTACTCAGCCCTGCACAGCGGTGGGGGTGACTGCCCCTACTCAGCCCTGCACAGCGGTGGGAGTGAGTGCCCCTACTCAGCCCTGCACAGCGGTGGGTGGGGGTGAGTGCCCCTACTCAGCCCTGCACAGCGGTGGGTGGGGGTGAGTGCCCCTACTCAGCCCTGCACAGCGGTGGGAGTGAGTGCCCCTACTCAGCCCTGCACAGCGGTGGGTGGGGGTGAGTGCCCCTACTCAGCCCTGCACAGCGGTGGGAGTGAGTGCCCCTACTCAGCCCTGCACAGCGGTGGATGGGGGTGAGTGCCCCTACTCAGCCCTGCACAGCGGTGGGGGTGAGTGCCCCTACTCAGCCCTGCACAGAGGTGGGTGGGGGTGAGTGCCCCTACTCAGCCCTGCACAGCGGTGGGGGTGACTGCCCCTACTCAGTCCTGCACAGCGGTGGGGGTGACTGCCCCTACTCAGCCCTGCACAGCGGTGGGTGGGGATGAGTGCCCCTACTCAGCCCTGCACAGCGGTGGGGGTGAGTGCCCCTACTCAGCCCTGCACAGCGGCGGGTGGGGGTGAGTGCCCTTACTCAGCCCTGCACAGCGGTGGGAGTGAGTGCCCCTACTCAGCCCTGCACAGCGGTGGGTGGAGGTGAGTGCCCCTACTCAGCCCTGCACAGCGGTGGGGGTGAGTGCCCCTACTCAGCCCTGCACAGCGGCGGGAGTGAGTGCCCCTACTCAGCCCTGCACAGCGGTGGGTGGGGGTGGGTTCCCCTACTCAGCCCTGCACAGCGGTGGGAGTGAGTGCCCCTACTCAGCCCTGCACAGCGGTGGGTGGGGGTGAGTGCCCCTACTCAGCCCTGCACAGCGGTGGGTCGGGGTGAGTGCCCCTACTCAGCCCTGCACAGCGGTGGGAGTGAGTGCCCCTACTCAGCCCTGCACAGCGGTGGGTGGGGGTGAGTGCCCCTACTCAGCCCTGCACAGCGGTGGGAGTGAGTGCCCCTACTCAGCCCTGCACAGCGGTGGATGGGGGTGAGTGCCCCTACTCAGCCCTGCACAGCGGTGGGGGTGAGTGCCCCTACTCAGCCCTGCACAGCGGTGGGTGGGGGTGAGTGCCCCTACTCAGCCCTGCACAGCGGTGGGGGTGACTGCCCCTACTCAGTCCTGCACAGCGGTGGGGGTGAGTGCCCCTACTCAGCCCTGCACAGCGGTGGGTGGAGGTGAGTGCCCCTACTCAGCCCTGCACAGCGGTGGGGGTGAGTGCCCCTACTCAGCCCTGCACAGCGGCGGGAGTGAGTGCCCCTACTCAGCCCTGCACAGCGGTGGGTGGGGGTGGGTTCCCCTACTCAGCCCTGCACAGCGGTGGGAGTGAGTGCCCCTACTCAGCCCTGCACAGCGGTGGGTGGGGGTGAGTGCCCCTACTCAGCCCTGCACAGCGGTGGGTCGGGGTGAGTGCCCCTACTCAGCCCTGCACAGCGGTGGGAGTGAGTGCCCCTACTCAGCCCTGCACAGCGGTGGGTGGGGGTGAGTGCCCCTACTCAGCCCTGCACAGCGGTGGGAGTGAGTGCCCCTACTCAGCCCTGCACAGCGGTGGATGGGGGTGAGTGCCCCTACTCAGCCCTGCACAGCGGTGGGGGTGAGTGCCCCTACTCAGCCCTGCACAGCGGTGGGTGGGGGTGAGTGCCCCTACTCAGCCCTGCACAGCGGTGGGGGTGACTGCCCCTACTCAGTCCTGCACAGCGGTGGGGGTGACTGCCCCTACTCAGCCCTGCACAGCGGTGGGTGGGATGAGTGCCCCTACTCAGCCCTGCACAGCGGTGGGGGTGAGTGCCCCTACTCAGCCCTGCACAGCGATGGGAGTGAGTGCCCCTACTCAGCCCTGCACAGCGGTGGGTGGGGATGAGTGCCCCTACTCAGCCCTGCACAGCGGTGGGGGTGAGTGCCCCTACTCAGCCCTGCACAGCGGCGGGTGGGGGTGAGTGCCCCTACTCAGCCCTGCACAGCGGTGGGGGTGAGTGCCCCTACTCAGCCCTGCACAGCGGCGGGTGGGGGTGAGTGCCCCTACTCAGCCCTGCACAGCGGTGGGGGTGAGTGCCCCTACTCAGCCCTGCACAGCGGTGGGGGTGAGTGCCCCTACTCAGCCCTGCACAGCGGTGGGGGTGGGTGCCCCTACTCAGCCCTGCACAGCGGTGGGGGTGGGTGCCCCTACTCAGCCCTGCACAGCGGTGGGGGTGGGTGCCCCTACTCAGCCCTGCACAGCGGTGGGTGGGGATGAGTGCCCCTACTCAGCCCTGCACAGCGGTGGGTGGGGATGAGTGCCCCTACTCAGCCCTGCACAGCGGTGGGGCTGACCCTCTCCCCTCCCCTCGCCCATCAAATGCAGGGATCTATAAGCACCTCAGGACAGTTGTAAATGAGATGGATTTTGTTCCCCAGCAATCCCCCTTTCGGTCTGTTGCCAGAAAATTCACGACCAGCTTGCACGGCCGGGGACCCGTATGACCCGAGGCTGAGGGCATGGCTTGCGGCCAGACTGGCCGGCTGGGGCCCCAGCTCTGCCCCTCACTAGCTCTGCGGCCTGAAGCAAATTGCTTACTGTCTCTGTGCCTCAACTTCCCTACCGGTAAACGGAGGATACAGAGCAGAATGTTTGTAAGTGGTGTTTGTAAGGTGGGGTGGGCAGCAAGCCCTCGGTGACTCTTCCTTGTTGTTATTGGTCAGATGGTGAAATTTCATGGGACATGCAAGAGCCCGTGCGCCAGGGGTGCATCTGGAACCCGGCAGGCCGCGCAGAGGGTAGGCGAGGCGGGTGGAGACAGGGTCAGGGAAGAGTTTCTGAATATGGATTTTAAAACTCAGAACCACGTAAATGCATTTCCCGTTAACAGTTATGAGAACATTTAAGCCCTCTGCCGCCCAAAGTCCGTTCTAGGGTGAAGCTGTTTTACAGATTTGCTGTCGAAGGAGACCCGTTCGGTGGGGAGTGCGCCTCGCACACGTACCACTCGGTGGGTGTTTCCACAGTGCACACGCCCAGGTGGGCGTGGCCCAGACAGGCGTTTCCGGCTCCCAGCAGCACCCTGTGCCCTTCCTCGGTGAGGAAGCTTCTCTCTGATTCTACCACACGGTTAGGCTTCTCAGTTCTGGAATTGCCCGTAATGAGGCTGCACAGACGGTCTCTTCTGTGTCTGCCTCCTTTGGCTCAGTCAGCAACACGTCTGTGAGAACCGTCCCCCCACTGTGGTGTCATTAGAGGGTGCGCAGACTTTAAAGGACTTTTGTGGGGGCATCTGTAATAATCGTTTGACTCTTAATATTTCATCCTGTGAAACTTATAAGGGAAACACGTTTTTAATTATTTTTTTAATGTTATTTATTTTTGAAAGAGAGAGAGAGAGAGAGAGAGACAGAGCACGAGCAGGGGAGGTGCAGAGAGAGGGGGAGACACAGAATCTGAAGCAGGCTCCAGGTTCCGAGCTGTGAGCACAGAGCCCGACGCGGGGCTCAAACTCACAAACTGCGAGACCATGACCTGAGCCGAAGTCGGATGCTTAACCGGCTGAGCCGCCCAGACACCCCTAAGGGAAACATTTTTAAAGAATTCACTTCTCGGTGCAGGAACAGTGTTAGGCTCCTTCGTGTGATCCTTATAACAGTAAATCCCCAGGTCGTCATGAATGTGCGTATTTATAGTGCGTCTCAATGAAATAAACCACGCAGACGGGCTGGGAAGTCAGAAGGTGACCCCAAGCCAGAGCACGCTGACGAACAGCACGTGCGGGGACTGGGCAAGAGCCGTGGGGAAGCAGAGAATCGTCCGCCTGTGGTCGGGGGGTGGGGGGGTCAGACCCGGAGACGGATCACCGTCCACACCTGTTTACTGAGCGCCTGCTACACGTGCACCGCCATGGTTGGGTCCCCGGGTCCCCGTGGCAGGCGGGTCGTCACTTTAGACAGCGAGTGTCCAGCTGGTGTCCGGCAGCAGGAGAGCCGGTGCTGTGGTGCACCGCGTCTCAGTGTCCCGCCCCGCAGCTGCCCCGTTCGCTGGCCCTCTGCTTGCTGGAAAGTTCCTCTTCTCCTCTTTCCGCAACTCCAACAAATGCTCGGAAGGTTCCGTGAGCCTATTAGTCAGGCTTCCCAGAGAAACAGAACCAGCAGGATCAACCATGCCTATCTGTTTGTCTCTGTCTTTGTCTCTAAGATATACTCACTCATTCATTCATTCATTCAAAGGAGTCGGGGCATGTGATTGTGGAGGCTGCCCAAGCCCGAAATCTGCAGGGCAGGCCAGCAGGCCGGAGACCCAGGGCAGAGCCGAGGCTGCGGCGTGGGTGTGAAGGCTGCCCCTGGCACACTTCCCTCTTGCTCGGGGGAAGTGAGTCATTTCTCCTTTAAGACCTTCCCCTGATTAGACGAGGCCCACCCACACAATGGAGCGTAATCTGCTTTACTCTAAGTCTCTTGAATGCAGTGCCGACTTTACAGGCTGCTCATGGAGCCCCAGAGAGCCATGAAGAAGGCAGGATGGGAGTCCGGGGGGCAAACTTTTGGGCCCCTCATCCCCCGGAGAGTGGTTCTGGTCCCTGCACAGCCCAGCCGGCGTCTGCTCAAGCCCCAGTCCCTGATGGCTTTGCTCCCCAGCCTTGCCTCTGAACTGCGTCCTGTTCTCCACCACGTGGGCTCCTGGACGGCCACCGTCACAGCCTCGCACTTTTAGAAGTCACTCAACACTCGGGGACACTTCTCCCCCTGCTGGGCTTCCCTGGTTACATGTGCTCCTCCTGGACGGCGCCTCGGCGCCCGGTTTCCATCTATGCCTTTAGCTCCCCCAGACCTCGAGAAGGGTTTCCCTCAGGCTGCGCCACCACCGTGGCCCCCGGAGGGACCCTCTGCCGGGCTCACCTCAGCTTGGGACCCGGCTTTCCCACCTGCCGTCCCCATGGCCCCTGGCCTCGCCCCGGGTGTGAAGGGAGAGAGCGTGCGAGGTGAAAGCCTGTGGCGTGAAGCCACGTGGAAGCTGGCGGGTCACCCCTGTGTGGATTACCTGGAGGAAGGGCTCCTGGGGTGCGAGGGCGTGCGCTCGTGTAGCCTGGGAGTCAGCGGGCGTGATGAGGGCTTCCCTGGGTACAGGCGTCGTGGCGAGTGAGGACCTCACGGGCAGGATGCCTCAAGCATTTGTTGAAGGTTCATGTGTGTCCATCTGCAGGGCCTGTGTGTCCTCACGTCTACACGTACGTCTTCGCACACTGAGCGCACCCAGAGAGGAGTACCGTCAGCCCCTAGAGGCCCCCCGCCCCCAGATAACCGCTCCCCGAGTCCGGGCAGCAGAGGCGAGTGCGGCCGGCTCGAGTGCGGGACCAGCGGGCCCCACACGGGCGCCGTCGTGCGGGGCTCCGTCCACCCGCACTGCTCGTGAGAGCCGTCCGCTGTGCTTCAGGGGGCGGCGTCCCCTCTCTCCGTGGGTCTCCCAGTGTGACGACCGCACTGCCGACTCGCGGCCTCACTGGGGACGGGCGGCGGGCAGCGGCGGGCGGGTACTAACGAGCACTCCTGTCCCGGACCCGGGCTGGGGGGTGGGGCGTACAGGAGTGGAGCGGCTGGGCTCTGGGGCGCACGCAGGCTCCTCCTCGCTGGGACACACAGCACTGCTCTGAAAATGTGTTTCGTGTCATTGTCGGCGTTTGCGCAGGAGGAACCGCGTGCTGGCGGGTGGACGTGGCTGGCCAGGCTCGCTCTCCTCAGCCTGTGGGGGCGGGGTCCGGTCTCAGGAAGTCAGACTGCAGTCTCTAACCCTGAACTTTTAACCACCTCGGTACTCGGGGACAGACTCCCTGGCCCCACTCGGAGGGGAGGCCCGGGTCACCCTGGCTCTGAAAGCATTGATCTGTGTCTTAAATTCACAGCTTCCTCTCATGAAGGGGTCAGTCTCTAAGGACACAGCTCTTTTGTAGGAGAAGAAAGTATTTTTAGCACACCCGGGATCAGATTTTGTCCCGGTGACCTAGAAGCGGCGTGACCCTGGACGACCACGCGAGAGCGGATAAATCCATGAACCACACACCGCGGGGCTTACCGCAGCGTCTCCTCTGACAGTCTTCTCGGCTCCCCAGACGAAGAAACCCAACTTACGATTAAGGGAAAGTTCCGGAACCATGGGAAGCAGGTCAGGATCCGCCATCCCTTCCTCGGGATTTATTTGGGGACACGGTCCCTACAGGAGCCACGTGTCGACGCCAGAGCAGAGAGCGGCACGGCAGAACCGGTGGTCACCGGTCTTTTCCACTGGCCTCCTTCCTTTGTGCAGTTCGGTGGCCGGAAACCATCTCCCTTCTTGCTCACAAAGAATGAATATTTAATTGGATAAAAAAATAAACAAGGCACAATAGAGTTTATTGTAGGGAAATTAGTTTTCAGGTGGCTTTTCCACAAGTGAGCCTTAAAGCTCGATCCCTGCCGGGTGCTGCTAGCGTCCTGTTCACCGGCATCCGGGGTGCAGGCTCTGAGGGGCGGGGGGCCGCGCCAGCCCCAGGTAAGAAAGAACAATGGCACCGACGGAGACCACTGGTGTCTCCGTGTCAGACGCCAGTCACTAAGAGTCCGGGTTAAAAGCCCGTCAGCCTGGCCGGCGTGTGCGGCGGGTGCACTTTGAGGTGGGGAGGGGTCAGCACGGAAAGAACGACGCTGGCCGGCTGAGCGGAGACCAGACCAGAGAGGCTCTGACGTGTGTACTAGGGGTGCGGACATGGCTCCGGGGGCACTAGGGAGCTCCTGGAGATGGTCGGGGGCCGGGCATGAACGCCCCGGAGCTCAGATCCCAACCCCCGCCCCGCGCCTGCCGTCTTCAGATGCAGACGTCCCACCCGTGTGTCCACCTTGTCGGCCGTGTCCCTCCATGTGGAGCTGCCCCTGATGGAGCAGGCGCACTCTCGGGGCCCCCTTCGGGGGCCTCCTGGTTTACCCTGCATCCTGCTTCCCGCTACGGCTGAGCTCCTGAAGGCCCTCTGTCCTCCGCTCGAACTGCTCAGAGGCTGCCAGACAGCCGGGCCCCGGTGGCTGACGGCCGGAATGTGGCCCACGCCGGTCACCGTCGGTGAGAGCTGGATGCAACATCCTCCGAGGACACGCAGCTTCGAGGGGTGAGGGCGTTGGGCACCCCCACCCCGGGTCGGCAGCCAAGGTTAGCGTGGTGGGGGTGACGGCTGCGGACACGGGCCTGGCCCGTGACTGTTAGCTGTGATTCAGGTGGGGCCAGGCCCCGTTGAGTCTTTGCCTTTCAGTGAAGGTGGTGAGTCCGTCTGGAGTCAGGCATCCTTCTGGCAGACGTGTGGCGGCGGGAGGGAATGAGGCCCGACCCCCCCGGACCGGACAGGGCTCCCGGCTGCAGTGGGCGTGGGTCCAGGCGAGGCTCCTGCCGTGGGAGGCAGGAAGGCCGGCCGGGTGGGCCTGCCCTCGGGGAACGGCCTGGGCTGCCCGGGTCTCCGGGGAAGAGACCTCTCCGAGCCAGCCCGGCCGTGCCAACGTCCCCTGCGTCCAGCTGGGCTGTTGCCTCCTTGCGCCGTGGGCTCTGCTTATGGGGAATCCCCGGCCCTTCCTGCCTCTTCCGTATCTCCCCTCTCGTGTGTCCCGGGGGCCGGCTCTTGGAGCCGCGTCTGTTTCGGCTCTGCCACCAGTCTGTCTTTCCTGAGTCAGGCCCTCGCGAGGGATGGAGCCACATGTCTACCCGTCAGTAGTCAGAAGCCGTGGGCCCGACGGTGACTCCAGCTGGCTCTCCTCCATCGATACCAAGCGGAAAAACAGTTTGCAGCAGGACCAGTCGCTTGGCGGGCACCTCGGTGGACATCTGAACAAGTCCATTTGACGGAGAAGACACATAGAGGCATGCAGAGACTCCGTGCCCGTCGCCCCGTCACGCCGCCCCTGTGCCGTCCGTTTCACCCCACGGCGCACACCGAGATCCTTGTGTCAGCAGAACTTCCGACGTCCTCTCTTCTGGAACATTCATGGGTTTGCTTTAATAATACGATTCCAGGCCCTTTCCCGCGTCTCCCACAAATTCTGGCGCCGAAGCCCTACCCTCGGACTCGATGGCACTCGGAGGTGGGGCCGCTGGGAGGCGGTCAATGTTTGATGAGGTCACTCGGGGCTGGTGTCCTTTTGCAAAGCGGAGGAGGCACAAGACACCCCTCTGAGCCCACACCTGGGGAAGATGGCTCTCGCCAACACCCGGTGGCCCCGGCCCCATCGGCGTGGACATCCTGGCCCTACAACTGTGTTAACAGACGGGTCTGTGCAAGCCCCCCGTGTCGGGAACTTTGTTACAGCAGCACGGGCAGACCAGGACACCGCTCCTCTAAGGAAAAAACTCAGCTGAGGACTCCCGGGTGGCTCACCTGGTTGAGCGTCCAACTTCAGCTCAAGTGATGATATTGTGGTTCATGGATTCGAGCCCCGTGTCGGGCTCTGTGCTGACGGCGTCGGCACAGAGCCCGGAGCCTGCTTCGGATTCCGAGTCTCCCTCTCTCTCTGCCCTTCCCCTGCTTGTACTCCTCTGTCTCTCTCTCTCTCAAAAATAAATAAATGTAAAAAAAATTTAAAAAATAAAGTAAAACAAAACCTGCTTGAGGATGTGGGGTCGATGGGGCTGATCTGGCTGGCTGTGCTGGGGTCCCCTCCCTCGCTGCTCCGTGGGCATCCCTCCCGAAGCCGCACGCACCATCGGAGGAGACCAGCTTCCGCGACAGAGGAGGACCGT
This sequence comes from Paguma larvata, assembly GCA_030068075.1. Classification (NCBI taxonomy): domain Eukaryota; kingdom Metazoa; phylum Chordata; class Mammalia; order Carnivora; family Viverridae; genus Paguma; species Paguma larvata. The sequence continues at coordinate 58,494,824 of CM057841.1, read as the reverse complement.
CCCTGGGCCAGGCGCACCCGAGTGGCTGCGCTCCCTGCCGGAATCTCCCGACAAGCTCTCGAGGTCTGTCTGTGGAATGTGGCACTCCCAGGATTCCAGACACGCACGGGAGAGGTGGCAGCCTGCCTTGCGAAAAGTGGAAAGAAAAAGAAATGAAATAAAAATGAAATGAACCAAAACAAAACCAGGCGAGTAAGTGGGCCGCCGCCCCCAGGCCTGCCGCCCCGCGGAACCAGCTGGACACACCGCGGCAGCCCCGGCGTCTGGGCCCATCCCAGGGGAGCTGAGTGCCCCGATCTTGCCGACAAGGCACTGGCACTTCTGCAGAGTTCCCTGAGCGACTTCGCCGCGTGTTCAGAGCAGGAAGTGGCCAAACCCTTCCGCACGGATGCACATCGCTAACGTCCCCGGCATCCTCTCCTCCTCCGGGTCGCCTGATGGAGGAGCCAGGGCTCGGCCGGTCAGCCCTCCCTGGCCAGCCTGCTCCGCTCAGAGGGGACTGGGGACGCCCCGCCCGAGGACGCCTGGGCTCGGCCGGTCAGCCCTCCCTGGCCAGCCTGCTCCGCTCAGAGGGGACTGGGGACTGGGGACGCCCCGCCCGAGGACGCCTGGGGTCGGCCAGTCAGCCCTCCCTGGCCAGCCTGCTCGGTTCAGAGGGGACTGGGGACTGGGGACGCCCCGCCCGAGGACGCCTGGGGCCCTCAGAGGGGGCTCCAGGCTGGAGGCACTTCCTCGCTCCTGCCGGCCTTCCATCCGGGCAGATGTGGCCCTGGGAGCTGCCAGCGCCGTGTGAGGCCAGAGGAGGCCGGGGCACGGATCCAGGAGGGCTCTGACCCCGGAGAGCGAAGAACCCAGCTGGCTGGCACCGTCTTGGCCCCCGAGGGCCCGGCTGTACCTCAAGGGGCCCCGCCCGGGCTGTCAGTCAAGTGAGCCGCTGACTGCAGGTCTTCTAGGGTCTTCCAGGCTTGCTTCTTTTATCGCCTGCAGTGGCTTCTGATGGGTTCACCCTTTGTCTACGGCAAAGGAAAGGGAGGTTCAGAGAGGCTCCGTAATTTTCCCAGGTTCATGCAGCTGGTTAGCGGGGAAGTCCTGGCAAGACTCTTTTTTGGGGGCGGGGATAATTCGCAATGTTTTAACGAGAGAACTCAACTACCAGACATCGAAGAGGGTCACGGAACAGGGCTGGCAAATCCTGGCTCTGTTGTTCGCCAGCCGGGGTTCCCTCTGAGCCCCAGGGTTCTTCTTGTCAGAGCAGGAGTGTTAGGTGGACTGCAGGGCATACAGGTTCCAAGTTCCTCGAGGGCGGAGGAAGACGTCTCCCCTTCTTCACGCAGCCCCCGTGTCTTGCTCCACGGAAAGACGCCTTCATATCTGTTGAGTCAGTGAATGCACGAGCATGAGCCCAGCGCCGGCGTGTCAGAGCGGTCAGGTTTGTTAACACAGCACGGAAGCTCTTTCCTCTTCCGACGGCGGGTTTCCAAACGAAGGAGACAGCAGACTGTGCTGCGAAGGACACAGACTCTGGAGTCAGAGGGCGTTTAGCTGAATTCTCGCCCTGACTTTGGGCAAAACGGCTCTGAGCCTTAGTTTCCTGGTCAGTGAAATGGGTTTGTAGCCCTCACCTTGGAAAGCAGGGAAGAGTTTCAATGTGGATCACGAAGGGTGTGTACTAAGTGTCCCATAAATAGTATTTACTATTATTTGGGGTTTTTTTTTAATGTTTATTTATTTTAGAGAGAGAGAGAGAAACAGAGTGTGAGCAGGCGACGGGCAGAGAGTGGGAGAACAGAATCCAAAGCAGGCTCCAGGCTCCAAGGTGTCGGCACAGAGCCCGGCGCGGGGCTCGAACTCATGAACTATGAAATCATGACCTGAGCCGAAGTCGGATGCTTAACCAACTGAGCCCCCCCAGGCGCCCCTTTACTGTTATTTGTTAAGGAAAGTTTTCTAAGCACAGGGCTTCATAAATCAGAGCGCCAGAATCAAATGTTAGTTTTTGTCCTTAGCAGTAGTAGCCACTTTTGTGATCTATGCCAATTGTGAAGCATTTTTTTGCACCCCGTATATGCACGTGTACTAGGCTGAAAAATGTCCCCCCCCAAAAAAAAACTCCCAGATATCCACGTCAAACCCCTAGAACCTATGGTAGAGAAGGAAGTTGGTTTCTGGAGGCATTGTCTGAGCCCTGGAGCAAGCCGTGCCGGAAACCCCGAACCACCATCGCGCTGTTTTGTTGTACAGGGCCAGTAAGGTCCTTTTACAGAGGAGCAAGATGAGAGCGTCATTATTACCCCAAATGTGCGGAAAGACAGATCCCAGAGCACGGGCTGGACGCCTGAATGTGGGTTCTGAGGATCACCCGCCTCTTCCTCTCCCCACCCGGCCGACTCCTGTGGTGTGCTCTTGCCTGGCTCCGCTCTGTGGAATCCTGCCCACCCTGGGGGCGCACCCCAGATTAGAATCGGCAGCAAAGGTCCTTTTTGCGAGACCCCGTCCTGAAGCCTTGGGGTGTGTGCAATGCAGGCATCGCCTTCCAATCAGATAAGGCGCTGAGGGCCGCAGATGCTGCCCCCCCTCCCCTCCCCCCCCCACCCCGTCACGGGGCGCGTCCGGGTCAGGTTTCACGGGCTGGACTCATTTACAACAGCGCAGTCTCTGTGCGGAGAGCGGTGGGGGGCAAGGGCTGGCGGGAGATTTATCACCGTAATAGTGGCTGGGACAGGTCTTGGAGTGAGATGTCATGGGTCCACGGTGCGGAGGGGAGGGCATGCATGGGGACGGGGCCGAGGGCTTGTCTGAAACATAAATTTGGGGGAGCAGCTGTGGGACGGCCGGGCCCGCCTCTCTGGAGCCGCACGCTGCCCTCGGGAGTGAGAGCTGACCTTTCTGGAGGCCCCATGAGAAGCATGTTCTATGTGTTAATCCATTTAATTTCCAGCAATCCTACGTGGTTGGCTACTTCCGTGCCTGTTTTACCAGTGAGGAAACCAAGGCCCAGAGAGGTTAAGTTACGTACCCAGGCCACACAGCGAGCTGGTGGCAGAGCTGGGACTGGACGGTGGTCCTGCTGCCTTCTGAGTCATTCCTGAGCCCGTTCCCCGAAGACTCCAGGCCCCTGCTGGTGGGTCCCAGGACCGTCTAACTGCCCGGCACTGCTGGTCTTGGTTTCCCTGGGGCAGCGTCGTTCGGGGAGCGGGCTGTGGAGCTGGAGGGGCCCAGGTGTGAACCCTCCCCCAGCTCTCCCCACTCCTGGCTAGCTGTGCTGCCTCAAGTAAGAGAATGTGCCTCTCTGAATCTTAGGGCCGCTGGAGAGAGTGGAGACAGTCTTTCCGTGCACCGTTCAGGGTTGGGGGGCGAAAACCGAACACACGTGGAAACTGGCTTGGAAACCTCCCAGGCCCAGCTCGGCTCTGGGGCCGCTGGCCTCCACTGTGTGGATTCCACTGCCGTCCCTGGCCCCCGCTTGCAAAGATGGCCTGTTCCTGAGGACAGGGCATGAGTGGGGGGAGGGGACCTCAGTCCTGGGCTGCCTCTGCCACCAGGAGACCTTGGACCTCTCGCTCCCGTTCTCCGGGGCCTCAGTTTCCCCACATCCATTGGACGAGGGTAGCAGTTCCCGTGGCTCCCCGTGTATCCCCCGCTTCAGCCAGTGGGGGATGGGACAGGGATTGGATGTGCCTCTTTTTATAAAATGTTTTTGGAAGTTTATTCATTTTTGAGAGAGAGAGAGAGGCAGAGTGTGAGCGGGGGAGGGGCAGAGAGAGAGGGAGACACAGAATCCGAAGCAGGCTCCAGGCTCTGAGCTGTCAGCACAGAGCCGGACCCGAGGCTCGAACTCACTAACTATGAGATCATGACCTGAGCTGAAGTCGGATGCTCAACCGAGTGTGCCCCCCAGGCGCCCCTGGACGTGCCATTTTTAATTAGGGGTTGAGTTGCATCCCCCCAAAATGATGTTGAAGGCCTGGCCCTGGTGACTATGAACATGACCTTATATGGAAATACGGTCTTCGCAGACGTTCAAGTTAAGACGAGGTCCCCTGCTCCCCCGACACGACCGGTGTCCTTCTAAAAAGGGGAATGCGGACACAGATGCACTCCCAGGGAGAGGCCTCGTGGGGGGACGTGGTGGCAGATCCGGGGGCGCTGCGCCTCAGGCCAGGGTCGCCTGCAGAGCAGGGGGAGGGGCCTCGGAGGGAACCCGCCCTGCCGGCACCCTGGTCTCAGACTTCTGACCTCCAGTGAATTCCTGCTGTGTCGCCCACCCGGCTTGCGGTCTTTGTCACGGCGGCACCAGGATGTGCCCACTGGGTGGTTCCAACGGGCTGGGCCGGGCCGGGCCCCAGAGTAGGAAGCAGCCAAGGTTCCCTCCTGACTCGCAGACATACGTCCCTGGGGCTCTCTCTCTTGAATGGGGAGGGGGGGGGCAATAGCTAAATTACGAAGTGGGACAGCTCTCTTTTCTCACCCTTTTTGGGGTGACCCTCTGACAGGGTCCACACGAAGGCAGAGGACCTCGATCTCGGGCACAGACAAATGGGCGTGGGAAAGGTCACCGTGGGCCTCACCCTGTGTGGCGGATGCCGTGGCCGCCTGCTGATAACCACCGTGCGGGGACAGAGGGGACAGGAGGTAATACTGGTGCAAAACACTCAGATAAGGCAAAGCAAACAAGGCTGGCTATCGTTTCTGGCAGGCCATCAAAGCCCATCACCCACCACGGCAGCGGGCGTTCCGGAAACCTCCTCTGGTTGGCAGCTGGTCACACAGCTACCACACGGTCCCTTGGCTCACTTTGCACCCGCCTGTCCAGGGCCACTGGACACGGAATGGGTGGTCGGGGGTCTCTCGAGTGGCCGCAGACAGAGGGTGCATCGAGGTGGAAAGCAGGAGGCCCGAGCTGGAAGGCACAGGGTCCAAGACCGAGCCTGGGGATGATGGCACACACGTGCCGGTGACTGTATCGCTGTTCTCATTGTGGGGACAAGAAGCCAGAGTCACGGGGCAGGTAGCCTGCTGAGGCCCCAGGGTGAGGGGATGAGTAGGGGACCCCTTCGGGACCCAGCGGCAGGGGCTCTGTGGGAGACACCTAGGCCCAGTACATGTGGCCCCTCCCGGCCCTGCCCCAGCCGAGGGGCCCAGTCCTGTCCCCACCCCCGTGGCGGCGGAGACCACAGCCACTCCAGGTCTGAGCGCTGGCATGGGCCCGCGGGAGCCAGGAGCCCTGAGCCGGCGCTAGGCTGCGCCGGCCGCCCCCTCGGACAGCGGTTCTCAGCTGGGCTGACCGCCCCCCACAGGGGACAGTGGGTGCCATGTGCAGGCAGGGCCGGCCGCTCCAGCCAGGGCAGGGGGTGGTGCTGGGACCTGGCGGGTGCGGGTGAGGGAAGCTGTCAGGATGTGCAGGGCGGCCCCACCGCGGAGAATCGTCCAGCCCCGCATGTCGACAGTGTCGAGGCGGAGAAGCCAGACTTCTCTCAGTATAGGGGCCTCCGAGATGGAAGGCACAGGCTCGCTGGTGGTTTCGGGCGGAGGTGGGATCGTGCCGTCCCACTCCTTCAGGGACAGGTGGGCAGGGCTGTCTAACTGCACGTGATTCAGGGCGGGCGACTGGAGTCTCTGGGCACCTCCCACTTCACGGGTACAGATGAGGTACCCGGTCCAGGGGCAGGATTCGAGCTGCCCCCGGAACAGAACCACGTGCCCAGAGCCTCCCTGCAGCTCCCTGCTTATTCTGCTTCGACTCTCCTGTCCCCTCACCATCCAGAGTGACCCCCTTAAAGGCAAATCCAACTCTACCGCTTGTTGCTGGAAACCTTCCAGCAGCTTCTGTGCATAGTTGGAGAAAATTCCAGAACCCTCCCTGGGCCTCCAGGGCCCTGCATTATCTTGCCTCATCATCTCTCTGACCCCACTTGACCTCCTTGCTGCTCCATAAACACTCCAGGTGCACGCCCACCCCTGTGCCTTCGCATGGCCGTTCCCTCTTCTGCAAGAACCCCTAACCGTTTTCAGGACCCACTTCTTGGCCTCTGCAGCTCTGTCTTCGGCAAGACCTCCCACGCGTGTTCCAGCTACAATAGCCCTCCGATTGAGTCCTGTGCTCTCTGCCCCACGTCCCTGCTGCGTTTGTCGTCGGAGCGTTTTATCACCACGTGGTGTATTTATTACCCATTTATTCTTGGGTGTGTTTACTGTCCGACTCCCTCACTGGCCAGGCCTCAGTTGGTTATGGTTCTTGCTGCATCCGCAGCTCTGAGAACAGGGTGGGTGGTGACCAGGAGCAAGTTCTCCTGAGGGTGCGGGTGGGGGAGGGGGACAGTGCTGAGACCAGAGCCCCTGCCCCTGCCAGCTCCGTGCATCCCCAAGGCAAGCCCGGCCGGGCGATGGTCCTCCACGCACTTGCTCAGAAGAAAGAGGGAAACTCGCTGTAGAGGTTTGAATGTCGGCCCCCGAAAAGATACGTCCACCTCCTCATCCCCAGAACCCCGAATGTGACCTTATTTGGAAATAGGCTCTTTGCAGCTGTGATGGATCTAAGGGTCTTCGGAGGAGGTCGCCTGGATTACTGGCCAGACCCTAAATCTGACAGCGGGTTCTTAGACGCAGGGGAGAGGCACCCATGGGGGGAGACGATGTGGGAACAGAGGCAGAGAATGGAGGGACGCGGCCACGGCCAGGGGACGCCTGGAGCCCCGAGGAGCTGGAGGAGGCAGGAAGGACCCTCCCCTGGAGCCTCTGGAGGGAGTGAGGTGACCTATGACACCTGACTGTGGACTTTTGGCCTCCAGAATGGTGAGGGAATAAATTCCTCTTGTTTTAAGCCCCCCTCCCCCCTCAGTTTGTGGCGATCGGGCCCCGGGACCCACAGCTCACGTACTCACCTACTTAGAGGTCAGAGGGCCGACCGTCTCTCTGAGCTGCGCTGTGATTCGGGAGCCGCACGCGTGAGGCAGAGCGCCGGCTCTCCGTCTGCCGTCCGCAGGAAGCGGGGGAGTCGCCGAAAAGCCAGCCAGCCGCACATTCCTGCAGTCGAGGGCAGGCAGAGTTGAAGGGTTGAGATGGGGAACAGATTTCCTTGTAATCAAATCCAGCAGCCACCTCCTAACCCTCATTCCGAGGGACCCTCCGGGTCCCGAGCATGGGCAGCGGAGCGTGGATCCGGCTCCGAGGACAGGCTCCTGGGATCGGGCGTCCGGCGACTTGGCCGCAGGGCGCGGGGCAGTTCTGAGATTCCCTCGAACCGCTTGGCTCTGTATGGGGGACAGAGCGAGCCGCCGCCCGCCGTCTGGCCCTCTAACCTGAGGTTCTGGGACAGCCCCCAGGTGCCGAGCGCATCGGCAGGAGCCCCCAGGAGAAGGTGGGCGCGGGCGTGTGCCCGTGAATGTCCTTCCTGGCTCAGACCGTGCACGGCGGGTGTGCTGGTTGGCAGAACTTGAGCCGGAACTGCCAGCTGTGCAACTGCCACGCTGGCTGTGGTGACAGACACCCCAGCCAGCGCCATCGGGGGGGGGGCTCCGCTGCCTGAGTCTGGGGCCCCGGGGCCGGGGGTGTGGGCAGGTCTCTCTGAGTCTCAGTTTCTCCATCCATTCTGGGGGGGTTCTGCTGTGACAGTGAGGAGGGTCATTGCCCAGGCTCCGTCTTTGTTTGAATCGGCGGGCTCTGCCGCGAACTGCGGCTCCGGGAGGCTCTGAGGACGCCACCTGAGCCTCGAGAGCTCACCCGTAAGACAGAGGTCACAGAAGGACCTGCCAGTCGGGTCGTCCTGAGGTTCAGGGGGGAAATGGACAGAAAACCGTTCACGTGTGACAGGAGCCTCATTAAAAGGAGCGCAGTTTGGGGCACCCAGGTGGCTCGGCGTCTGACTTGGACTCAGGCCATGATCTCGAGGTCTGTGAGTTGGCACCCCGCGTCGGGCTCAGTGCTCACAGCTCAGAGCCTGGAGCCTGCTTCGGATTCTGTGTCTCCCTCTCTCTCTGCCCCTGCCCCACTCGTCTTCTGTCTCTCGCTGTCTCTCAAGAATAAATAAGAATGTTTAAAACATTTGTTAAAAAATGAAAAGGAGGGCATCTTTGAGGCCCACGCTGCAGGAGGAACACGTTGGGCTCACTGCTGCTTTCCGCTGTGGGACTGTCTAATTTACTCACCCTCTCTGGGCTTCTGTTCCCCTTTGTCTGCAACATGGTGATGACAGGGCCTCCCTGGCGGTCTGGTCGCAAGGATGAAATGAAGACTTGGGCTGACCCCCTGCCTGGCGCAGAGGGGCAGCTCACACCTGCCTGTGCGGAGAGCCGGGCTCCAGGGGAGGCAGCTGAGGAAACCCCTTGAGCCGGCACCTCCCCCCCAGTACGCTCCGCCCAGGACTATGGCCCAGACTGCCCCGGGGCCCTACATTCCGGGGACGGAGATAGTTGAGGGGAAAGCGACGAGTAGGGACAATAATTTTGTATCGTGTTGCCACACTCGTGCTGGCAGCCGCCTCTCCCAGTGTCCTAACTCTGTGAGGTCAGGTAGAGTCCTGTCCCCTGTTACTCATCCGAAACCTTCCCGACAGTCTTATCCACCGGATGGTGTTACCGTCCGCTGTTTCACTTATGGGTAAACTGAGGCACAGAGAGGTCAACTCACCTGCCCCAGGTCACATGGCAGAACGGGAGAGTCCTGTCTTCTAGGCACCTCGCTGTACTGTGGTGTGTACGTGACTGTTCACACGCCTGAGTGTGCAAGTGTGTACAACTGTGCACACACCTGTCAGGTGTGTGCGCTTGTGCACGTGTGTCTGTGTACGTGTGCACATGCCCGTGTGTGATGTGTGCATGTGTGCGCATGCCTGTCTCTGTGTGCACACGGCTGTGTGTGCGTGTACACGTGCACCCCTGCGTGTGTGCGCGTATGTGCAGATGCGCGGCTGTGGCGTCAGGCGCACCTCTGTAGAGTGTGTGACGGGGGAGGCTTGTCGAGCAGATGACGTCTGGGCTAAAATGAAGTGGGACAAGCCAAGTGAGGGCCAGGCCGAGGGACCCGGCTGGGGCCCTGCGGCTTCTCAGGAGGGACGCGCGGCCGTCCTGCGGCAGCCTGTCACGCACGTGCGTGTTTCAAAGCCTTCTCCCTCACACTCGTGAAAGCCTTGCTTGGGGGAGGGGACACACAGACCGGGATGGGAGCCTGCCCTCCCCAGGGCAGCAGGGCCACTGCCAGCTTAGCAGTGACTTGCAGAGCGAAGGTGGCCCCGGAAGCAGCTTCCTGCCGGCCCCGTGCCCCCCAGTTCCATGGCTCGCGGTGGAAGCCAAGAGCTGAGTTCTGAGGCTGCTTCCTGCACTCCCTCTTCCCAGCTCTGTCTGCGCTGTTCCCAGCGCCACCTCTTGGGGCTCCCCCCTGTGGGGGGACGTGGGGCTGGGCAGGAGCCCTGTCCCCCCGGGCCGGCTGGCCCCCGTGGCCCCCGCGCGTCAGGACCAGATCTCCCGGCTGCTGGACCACCGCACGGGACTCCTGTGTCTCACACCCCTTGCCCTTCTCGGAGGGAAGAGTTGTCTCCGAACGCTGAATATGAGACGCGTTTTTCAAATTCTTTGACAGAATGCTTTTAACAGGGCTGAGGGGCTGATAAATCTTCCCCGCGTCCCCCCCGACTGGGCCTCCGTGAAGTCCGGATGGGAGTGACAGGCCAGGGGTGGCTCCCGTTTCTTGCCGGGACCACAGGGGGCCAAGAGGAGTGCTGGCTCGAGGGGGCCAGGCCCCTTCATAGAAGGTGCTGGCAGCTACAGAGTGGAACCGAGCCCAGGCCAGGGATGGTCCTGACCCTGGGAGGGAGGGGCCTGGTCAGGCCGGGGACACAGACCGTGGTCTTGCAGATGCGCAGGAAGGCACGAGGGCCTGCACTGCCACGTGAGCTCCTTCCGGGGGCTTGGCCGGGGGGTGGGCTGGCACCGGCAGGAGCTGACCACAGTGGGAGCAGAGAATGAAAATACATTCACGAAAGTGACCGCTCAAGCTGAAGAGGCCCGGCACCACCGACGCCCTGCGTGTCTGAACGTGACCTGCACACGCACACGCTCGCTTGGGCGGTGAAGTCGTTGGGTTCTGAGCTTACACGGTGTGCTCTGCCCTGTGCGTGTGTTACCATGGTCACAAGTTAGAGAGCGTTCATCACCCAGAACGTTACCCTTGTACCAACATTGCAACTGTGCGTTGTTTCTGGGCGTTCACGGCGAACCCCACAGAACTGTGGTTTCTCCTCCGAGCTCCTACCTTCCACTTTGCTCTCAGGATGAACTGTGCCGTCCCGCGTCTCCCCCGCGTCTCCGTGTCCTGGGCGAGGCTCTGCTGCCTGTCACGGCGGAGGGAGGGCTTTCCGTTCCTCGCCTCCCGTCTGGGCACGGCTTCCTGTCAGAGCAGTGGGTCGACGGTTTGGTGTCCTCAGACGCGGGGCCTCCCAGCAGATGCAGATGGACACCCTCGTCTCCGTGGCGTTCCGCAGTGGACGAGCCTGGGGGACCCTCCCAGGGCAGCCGTGGTGAGGGAGAGGCCCGGCGAGAACAGGCGACGTCGTCGGTCCGCGTGCCCGGGTGTGACCCGGCTCGTCCTCCCCGAGCTGACTTTCCCACGTGGGCACCCATCCTCCGGGAGGGGCGGCTCAGGGCGGGGGTGCGCGTGGGTGGCCCAAGGTGCAGTGGCTGAAGTCTGAGCCGCCATGTTCAAGCGGCGCCGTCAGGCGCCAGCCGCGGTGGGCTCCGATGTCCTGCCACTCTCGGGTGTTCAGGCGAGGAGACGGGCTCCTGGAGCTTGGCCGCCTGCAGGGGCCGGGTGGTCAGGCAGGAGCCGGGCCACCCCTGGGCTTGGCCATCTCTCCTCTGCGCACCCCAGGGCCCGTTCTCTCTGCCCCGTGGACGTCTCCCCGCGGCGCGTCTCGGGTTCACCACCACAGGCTCTGGGGCCTGGTGCGCGCCTTCCTTTAGCCCTCCAAGCCTCCTGCCGGGTTCGCTGTTCGCCGGCTCGTTCCAGCCAGTGCGGGTCTATCATCCACTAAGGGCCCCACCCGGAAACGGTCGCGAATCGAAGTCCTGCTCGCCGGGAGTTGCGTCGTGTTGGGGCGTGGACGTTCTGGAACACATGAACCAATAAACAAGTAACGTGTTGGGGGTGGTGAGCGCCACGGACACTGTCGGGGTAATGAGGGGTGGGGGGAAACGGGATGCTCCTTCAGTAGGGGCCAGGCCTCTGTGACAAGACGGCATTAGAGCAGAAACGTCACGGAGACGGGGGGCGTGGCAGAAGGAGCCGCCAAGCCAAGTCCCTGGGGTGGGCGTGTGCTCAGAGAGTGCGTGGACAGCTGGTGTGGCTGGAGTGGGGGACCGGAGGGAGGGGGGTCCTAGCGAGGCCCAAGGGCCAGGGGTATGGGTGGGGTGGTTTTGTGAGGGCTCCGGTTTTATTCTGGAAGAGATAGAAGCCCCTGGGTCACTCAGGATGACCCTGAATGTTGGTACACGCAGCTGTGAGCACCATCCCTTGGAGACACGGGTCAGCGACACTTCCCTTGTGCCTGGGTGGGCGGGCCCGGCAGAGTGTGGTGATGCTCCCTGTCCTCTGAGGCTGGGCCCCCGAGGCCGTGCAGCCGTTTGCTCTCAGAGCCCTGACGGCCACAGGTGAGGCCCAGCTGTCCTGCGGCCGCCGTGCCACCAGGAGGCTCAGCTCGTGCACCATCGGGCCCGTACGTCAACACCTCGGCCACCTGTTCTCGCTCGTCTCCTCTTTCCCGTCATCTGAGGCCAGTAGCCGGATGTGTGATGCAAGAAGCTTCTGGATGGTTGGGAGTTTGCCGTCTCCTTGCCTCACCATTCCTGCTGGGCTCTAGACCGGTGCCCGACTCGCAGAAGCCACTAGTGTGACACGACAGTTGTGCAGTGGGGCTGGGTTTTGGGGTGACTGGTGACCCGAGCTGAAATGAACAGAACGCTCTCTTTAGGGCCGATAAACCCTGGGCTGCGACGCTTTGTGTGTTCCCTTGTCTCTGTGAAATTTGGTGACGACCGAGTGCCGCTCTTCCGTCTCATTCTGAGACTCGGGCACCCGCTTGGGGCCAGGTGCCTGCTGCGCCGAGAGAAGAAGAGGCCCGTCGAGGCGCCGGCTCAGGGCCACACGATGGCACAGAGACGGGCTGCTGGCTCAGCTTCGGACACGCAGGGCTGGCTCTCGACCGCTGCCTCCGCTACTCTGCGTCCTGGTGCTTTCGGTTACGTCCCCGCGGCTGGCCACGTCTCCTCCGCTCGCCTCCTCTTTCCAGTCTGTCACGGGCCGAGAAACGTTCGCCCACACCGCAGGCACTGCTGGATTTGCCGTTTTGAAAGTCGCCTCGTTGCGCAGAAGGGGAGCCGGGAGCTCAGAGACAAGCAGTGACTTGCCCAGGCAAGTGTGGGCACCGGCAGGACTCTGTGCCATCCCTCTGGGTTACAGGCCCAAGGCCGCGGCCGCCACACCAGCTCCACCGCTGAAAACCCAGAAGGGTCATGTGTGTGCCGAAGCTCCGAGTCCCTGGTGCCAGCGTGAGACGCCTGTGACTGCTTCGGTGTCACACCCTGAGGCTCTCAGAGGTCTGTGTTTTCATACTTCAAGGTTTCCAAACCCCGTTCCTTGAATAAGTGAGCCTCTGACATTCACGGCGTGAGCAACGGCAGTGAAGGCGGTGCAAGGAAAGCCGAGGGCAGCTCCGGGGTCACCTGTCGGGAGTTATCGAGGAGGCGTGCAGGGGCTCCTGGTGGACAGAGCGGGATGGCGGGAAGGGCTGGGGCCCACGTCTGGACTCTAACTTTGCCGTGTTGCAGGAGGCCCCGTGGACCCCGGCTCCCTCAACCCACCCTCCCCTCCGCATTGATTCTCTGTAGCTGGCCGCTTATTTCTGATGGTGCAATGGGGAGAAAATGTTGAACCTTTAGGAGCAAAACCCTGTATTCTCATCTGCATTGTGCTTCATTTGGAGAGCTCGGTAGATGCTGTTTTGGCGTATGGGCCCACAGTGAGGACCCTCTCCCTCTCTCTCCTCCGCACGACTGTGTCACGGAGAGAGAAGGCAGAGTCACACAGGCCTGTCCACGTCCTGGAATCGCAGGCTGTGCCCTTGGTCAACCTGCTCGGCATCGCCGAGTCTCCTCTCTGGACAGGAGTTCTAGTAATTGCTAACCCTCGGGGTGGCGGGAGGGACCGAAAATCCCTGACGTCTGCCGGGCTCCTCGCTTCCTTCCCTTCCTTCCTTCCATCTCAGAGGCTTGTGTGGTTTCCAGGAGCCCAGTGAGCTGCCGTCGCAGCTGTGGTTGCCAAGCCTGTGACCCGGGAACAAGTGTGGCTTCGGTCCCCCGTCGGGGTGGGAGTGGCTGTCCCTTTCCCCCGGGGGCTGTTGGGCGAGTGGGGTGAGAGGGAGCAGGTGCCCCCGCTCGGAGCCCTGGAGCTCGCCCCCCACTGCAGGCGCTCCTTCGGGGGGCTGCGGGAGGCCCTCGGGGCAGGACTGCATGCATCCCGGCTTCGTGGACGCCGTGCGCCAGCTCCGAGCCCCGGTCAGACTGGAGTCTGGACATGGGGACATCTGTCACCACAGGGGGGCATTTCTTCTGCCCCTTAACGCCAGAATTATGAATGGCTCCTCTGTGCTTTGCCGACACCGAAAACAGCCCTCCACATGTCTCCCGTCAATAGCGGTGTGTTTTTAGCAGCAGCCCACCCTGGGGAGGCCCAAACCCTGCACTTGAAAGTGCAGGCGTGGCCTCGCGGCGGCCTGCAGGGAGCACTCAGACGGCCTGGATCTGGGGGCGGGTCAGAGGGGAGGTGGGGGCGAGCTGGAGGTCAGAGGACAGGTCACATTTGTTTCTCAGGGTGGGACATCGGGGCCCAGTCTCTGGGTGGCCTCTACTCAGGAGCTGGAGGCCCCGCTGCCTCTGTCCCCACCCATCCGCTCCCCGCCCCCCACCCTGGGCTGGCCCGGGACCTCGGAGCCCGTGGGGCGGGCTGGCGGACGCAGGGCTGCGGGCTGACCAGGCGCAGGGCTGTCCACGCGGCCTGGCGTGGGGGCCCCTGGGAGCACCTTGCCCCCTGCCGCGTGCGGGGCCGACCTGGCCTGGAGGCTCCATGGTGCTGGGCTGCAGAGACGCCCAGGGCGGGCCTGCGAGGGCCGTTCCTCCCTCCACGTGGGAGGAGGCAGCGGCCGGGCTGGCGCATGGGCTCGGACCGAGGAACCGGCCCGCACACACGTCGGGGGAGCGGCTCAGAGTTCCCGCACACCCCTCCCGACCTCGTTTGTCCCCTGGCGTCAGGGCTCGAGTCACAGACACTTCGAGGAAATGCTCAGCGTCACACTAATTAAATCAAAGCAACTATTTCTCCCGTATCAGAGTGATAGACGCTCATTAAGAGATTCTTGTTTCGATAATATACCTCAGTCTAAAGGAAAAAAATGAATTGATCCCACTGATGGGAGAACACTACACTTCAACAGTTTAGGTGTATTGTTCCAGATCTTTCTGTATCTCACTGTTTCATTATTTATTTTGTTATTTTTAGGTGTGTGTGTTTTTTAAAAATAGGCTCAAACGACCGTCCCGGCAGTGCTCTCCCCTTCCCCGCCTTGCCCCTGCTCTCTCTCGGCTCATTTCTCCCCTCCCGCACGTCCCCCCGGTGGAATCTAGGCCTAAATTCTCCGAGTGAGCCACCGCCCGGAGGATTCTGGGAGAGAGAGGCGGGCAGCGGGGGAGGGTCAGCAGCAGGACAAAGGGGCCTTGTTTCCTACGTGGGCCAAACTCCGCCGGACCCGCTGGCGAGCACACAGGCTCCTTGCGAAGTCAGCAGTCTGCCGCGAGCGAGCGAGGGCTAATTAAGAGGGGCTCGCTCCAGCCCGAGCTCTGGCTGCACATCAGAGGGCCCACGGTGATGACTGTTTTGGTCAGGAAGCCGGGGACAGTGTCACAGGGAAGGACAGACGGGGCCCCAGAGGTGCCGGCCGCCGGCCTCCCCAGCTCAGGCCCTTTATCAGTTTCCTCCTCCCTCCGGCTGCAAACAAAAGGCCGCCGGTACCTGGGGGCCGGTGGGGAGGGGGGGACACTGTGACACAGGATGTTCCCAGCATTTTGGATGTTTCCTCCGCCGTCTGACTGATACGTCCTAGAGAAAGCGCTGGGATTCTCCAGGGAGCGTGGGGCTGTAAAAACTCCAAAACACAGTAATAACAAAGCCATAAATCTGGGCCTGCCAGAGCAGGGCGTCGGGCTCAGGCCTCACCGTGCGGCCGTGAGAGGCCCAGGCGTTGCGAAAGTGGTCAGAGTCCCAGGCGACAGAGGTGGCAGAGAACGGCGGTCGGGGCTGGCTTTGTCAGGTGTGCAAGCATGGCAGACCACGCCCTCCCGGGAGGCAGCCGATGGTAGCTGGCAGGCCGGGGGTGTGGGGCGGCAGAAGGGTGCAGGGCCAAGGGTTCCAAATTTGTCACCGAGAAGAGGGAGGGTTGAGTCTCTGTTCTCGCTCAGTTGGGCAAGTTGCTTAGACTTTCCCCCTCTGTAAAGCGTGGCCAAGGAGAGTGCCTGCTCGCGAGGTTCTGTTGTAAGGGTGCGCTGAGCCGACGAATGTCTGCGATGCCAAGGGGGTAGTTTGCACTCACCGAGTTCCACATTCTCTACGACCCGTTCTTCCCCCGAGCACGGTGTCCCTTCTGCCACACAGGAGCCACTCTGGGTGTTTCACACAGAGGGGTCCAGTACAGAGACGTGGTTTTACAGGTGACGAGCGTGTGCCAACATCAAGTGGGGGTCGTGGGGAACCGTGAGGGTTAGCAAGAGCAGAGAATCAGCAGCACTCCTCGGGCCGGAGGGACACGGAACACAGGAGCCGGGGCCACCTGGCCAGCGCCTTGGTGGTCCTCTGCGGTGGGAGCAGGGACCAGGGAGGGAGGGGCACTCCCACAGGAGCTGGAGGCACGGAGGAGATGCATGGAGGGGGAGGGAAGGGGCAGTGCCCCCCGGTTTCCCTCCTCCCACCCCGCACTGGCCGTACCCGTCGTCGGCGGAGCCTGCCCAGGAGGCGGAGAGCAGGGAGCTGAGAAAGGTAGTTCCCTGACACACAGGCAGTGGGTGGGGACAGTCCCAGGCCAGCCCAGACCAAAGATTATGGTGACCGTGATGGGATTCTGGGGAGAGAGTTCTTGGCCTTGAATCCTACCTTCCTACTTACTAGCTGAGTGACTGTGGGGGAATTATGGAACCCCTCTTGGTCTTGCTTTCCTCATCCACACATTGAAAATTTTATCTTACTGGGTCATTACAGAGCCAAACCTGATAATGCGTATGAAGCCATTAGCCAAAGGTTTGGTCCAGGCACACCCTTAACAAATGTCACCCATTACATATTTCAGAAAACCGGGTTGAGTAGAGATCAGATCAAGGCCTGAACTCCCCACCAACCTCGTCCCACTCTCCGCATGGTGCTTGGCATATCTGGGCTTGGGTCCCTTTTCAAAGAACCAGGTATAGCAGCCACTTTCTTGGGCAGGCATCACTCATAAACACTTGCCACATCCTCTGCCAAGAATGACCTAAGTTCCATGCTGAAGGTGGCTCTCGGAGGGAAGGAAACAGGTTGAGGGCATCTCTCCCGTCACAAACATTCTTTAGGGATTAGAAAACCTTTAGCTGCTGCCGCAATGGAGACATTGAGCCGTGGCCACCGGTCATCGGAAATGTGGACATGTCCCTGCTTCTCATCTCCACGCTTGGGATCTAAACGTTCCTGACACCCTGGCACGGCCTGCTGGCTGGCGTGGGTTCTCATCCCGGTTGAGTACACACTGAGCTCACAAGCGGGAAGAAAATGTTCCATTTCTGGACAGGAGGCTCCGTAGTGGCTTTGTCACTTCCTGGCGCAGGTCTTAAAGGAGGCCGAGGAGTGAGTAATTCTTACCACACCCTGGCTCAGCTGGTCGGATGGGGATCTTCATCGTAGAGATGGGGAAAGGGTGGCGTTGCCGAAATCCACCCACCTGCCCCGGGTTGCACAGCAGGACCCCGAGGAATTGGAGCACACAGCGTGCTGGCTGGTCTGTGGGCCTCTTGCCTTTGTCGTGCTGTTGTCAAAGCGAGTTAGCTGAACTGAACAGGCTGGTGAAGCCCGGAAGCCGATTTCAGATGTTCCTTAGATTGCTTCACAAGTAGCTCCAAGTTGAGGCTGCAGTGGCTGCCGTGAGAATAAGTCTTCCTCTCAGCAAAGATCTACAGAAGAAACATGATGGCGATGATGGTGATGGTGATGGCGATGATGATGGTGATGGTGATGGTGATGGTGATGATGATGGCGACGAACATGGTGATGGTGATGGTGATGGCGATGATGATGGCGATGACCATGGTGAGATGGTGATGGTGATGACGGTGATGATGGTGATGACCATGGTGATGGCGATGATGATGGTGATGACCATGGTGATGGTGATGATGATGGTGATGACCATGGTGATGGTGATGGTGATGGCGATGATGATGGTGATGACCATGGTGATGGTGACGGTGATGATGGTGACGGTAATGGTGGCGATGACCATGGTGATGATGGTGACGATGATGATGGTGATGACCCTGTGGTAGTGCTGCTGCTGCTGATGATGACGCGAATGGTGACGATGATGAAGATGGTGACGATGATCGTTGTTATTTTTTGAGTGTTTGCTATCACCCAGGCATAGTACTAAGCGCCCTCTACATTCTATTTAATTCCCCAGTAGGCATGATAAACTTTCCCACTTCAAGATGAAGAAACAGGCTTGGAGAATGACGTAACCTGCCTGGGTGACACCACCGGTAGGAGGCCAGATAGTTACTGCGGGTCCGTCTGGTGCCAAAGCCCACATGCTCCTCCAGGACCTGCTGGCCTCATGCCAGGCTCAGTACTAGACCCTGGGGTTGCCGTGATCACTGAGGTACGAAGGGAAATGAGTCTTGGACCAGGAGGGCTGCCGTGTGCTGAGGACCGTCCCCACCCACCAGCAGAGCGCACAGACCCCCATCTCAGGAGAGTGCGAGAGGGTCAGGGCTGTGTCCGGAAAGGAGGGGACACCTTTTCCCCACACATCGCCCCCCACATTGTCAGGGGGTGACCAGGTAATCAGTTGAGGCTGGGGCTGGCAGGGGAGGCGGGGAACACACCAGCGTGGATGTGCTGGGACCTGCCTTTGCGGGATTGGAAGGGGCGAAGAAGCAGAGCCCTGACCCTGTGGTTAGCTCACGGGGGGGGGAGGGAGGTGCACACAGACATGCATGCAGGACCTTTAAGACGCAGGATTCTGGAACCTTCCGTCCTCTGTCCCAGGACTTTAGATGAGAGACCGTGCTTCTCCCAGTCTTGGTTTCTTCCTCTGCCCCAGGGATGGACGGAGTGGCTCTTGCTAGGGCTGTTGAAGGTGCACACACTGCACATGCCGTCGGTGTGGGAGCCATGCTCGGGTCAGCTCACCGGGGCCCCTGTGGCCAGCGGTCACCTCATGATGAGGGCCTTGCTCCTGCGTGCCGGGTCAGGAGAGCTTGGAGAGGCCCTGTCCGGGTGTCAGGGCTACGCTGACAACTCCAGCCCTCAGAGGCCTGGCTCCAGGCTCAGGGACAAGGCTGAGAGGCTCCCTGTCCCTGAGTTCTTGTGCTCGGTCACGGCCGTCCCTGACCCCAGCACCACCTCTCAGTTCTACGGGGAAACCATAGGCGTCCTATGTTTACGGCTTATTATAATATCATTTATGTGAAGTGAGTTGAGTTCCGTTCCAGCCTGGGCTCCGCATGAGGCCCAGCGAGATGGGCGGGGACACCCTCGGCTGAAATGCCCGTCAGGGCTTGAAGAAGCGTTTGGCTTCGAGACAGAGACCGAGAAACTCTTTCCGAGAGCTCCTTAGAAGACCGTCGTAGCGTCGCAACAGTCAGGAGAATGAGCGGGGGGCGCCTGTCCGCCTGCCCCTCCAGGACCACAGCAAGAGGGACTGGCGCTCGGAGACCACGGCGGGCAGGGCGCTCCTCGCTCACCGTGTCGCCGAGTCCTTCCGGGGCCCCCTCATGTGGACGTAGGTCTCGCTCTCCCCCCTTTGCAGGTGGGCGAGAGCCGCTCAGGAGGATGGCCGGCCAAGTCGCCTGCGGGGGGCTGGGGTTCCCCTCCTGCTCTGAGCCCCGCGCCCTGGGCACCAGTCCAGGCCGCCGTGTGCGAGATAAGACTCCTGAACTGCGTACTCCAGCTCATCCTGTGGGTTAGGAAGGAAGGACTCCAGACATAATTAGAAGTGTTTCGGAGCAAGTGGAAAGTTCTCAGGAAATGTATTATCATTAGAGCTGGCCTCTTGCCTCCCAGAGAGAGTGCCTGTGTGTTTATTGTGCATGCATTCACCTCCCGACTTCCTATGTGAAATCCTTCTCATCGAAAATGGAGCAGAAAATCAGGGTTGCTTCCCTGCGTGGACTTTCCTTTCTGGTTCATTTCAGAGAAGTCTCAGAGGCCGAGTGCCCCAAGGGGAAAGACCGGGTCCACCTGGCTTAAGGGGCTTTCTGACCACCCTGAGGATTCAGGAATGCCACCTCCCTGCTCTGCACCTCAGCTTCCCCGCCTGCAGACGGCTTGAGAGCAGAGAGGAGGGTATTGCGTGGAGGACCTCTGAGGTCCTGTCTGTGCAGCAGGGGCTCCAAGCGGGGCTGTGGGCCCTGAGGGTTCGGCCGTGATCGCTGGGCATTGCGGTGGCCACAGGTCACCGGTGTGACCCCAGGCACAGCTGCCCTGTTACGGGTTCTTCTGCTTCTTGCTCTTCCGTGTCTGAGCCCTTCTCTCCACACTCAGTGGTGCGTACTTAATGTTTCGGGTGGTGGTGGGGGGAGATGCAAGCTCCGTGCCTCGGGTCACTGGTATGTGACCACACCCGGTCTCGGTGACAACTGCTAGCAGGATGGTGTGCCCAGCCCGGTCTGCAAATGGGGAAACTGAGGGCTTCCTGTGGACGCTGCCCCTCATCGAGGCTTCTCCTGGAACGTCGTGTCCTGCATGGGTGGGGTGGGTGTCTGCTGCATGTGGCCTCCCTCAAGGACACTCGTGCGACACGGGGGGGGGGGGGTTCTCAAATAAACTCCAGGAAGAAAAACCCTCTTCTCCCCGCTTTCCCAGAACCCAAGCGCATCCCCACGTTGGGAACATGTTGATTTTGAACCCGAGCCCGTCGTGGACCTGGACGTCGATCAAAGAGGGTGTATTGTTTTTCCTGAAAGTGTTGGGACAGATCAGGTCAGCAGAACTCAGGTGCCGTGACTCAGCGTTTCCCTGCCGCTGGCACCTTCCCTGCCCGTTCAGTGAGGTGCCATCCGGGCCTTTCCCCGGGGAGGCGCCCTGCGTGCTGGAGGAGGTCGTGGGACTTGGACTCAGCCAGTGGGCTTAGGTGTGCCGCCTACCCCCGCTCGGGAGGACCGCAGCCGAAGCCCTCTGCCGAGTCGTGTATCTCGCCTCTGAGGTGGGGATGGCAGTGAGGTCTCGCTCCCCCTTATGGGCGTGGCCGAGACAAAGCGCCTCCACGGTTCCTCGGTGCCTCGCAGAGAGTCGGCGCCGAGCAGACGCGCGTAGCAGACCTGTCACGTCATGCCCTCTGTCTCTCCAGAGGTCACCTGGCCCTTGGGGAGATGACTCCCCTGCACCCTCACGGCTTCCCTCCTGAAGCACCAGCTGCCCTCCACCCAGGAGGGTTCTCGGCTCAAAACGGGGGCCCTGCAGGGAGTCGTGCCCCCAGAGCAGCCACTCGCTGGGGAGAATCCCGTCCTGCAGGAGGAGAATCCCACGTGTCCACAGCTCCATGAGGGTCCCAACAGGGTCCACCCCAACGACCCCAGCGGCGACCTCTCCGTGAAAGCCCCCGGGGCCAGCCTCTGTTCCCAGCCCCCTCCGCCTGCTCCCCCTCCCGGTGCTTCCTGAACTCACCTCCACAATAGCTCACCTGCCTCCAGACTTGGTCCACCTCGCCCCACGCGCCTTCGGGGGCCCAGCAGGCGGGCAAGCACTGAGTGGTAGCTGCTATTCAAATGGGATGGATGCGGAATGAGAAGTTGAGGTCCACATTTGCCCCCCGGGTTCCATTTCTCTTAATCAGCAGATAAGGGGTCTTATCTGTGCAGCGCCAGATGGCCAATTTGGAAACACCCATTTATTTATTATGCAGACTTAATAGAGCAGCTATTAGGTGTCCGGTGCCGGATGAGGACCTGGAGACCCGCGGGCAGCACGGAGATCTGAGATTTGCCTCAGTGCTGGGGGACAGCAGGTGTCTGGGCGGGGGGGAGGCGGTGGATAGCATCAGGCTCGAGTTTTGGCATCAGGGTCTGGCATCTGGACATCACAAGGTTGTCTGGATTTTCCCATCATTCTGCGAGGAGAGTGCATCTGTTTTGTAATATGGAAAAAATAGATTTCGAAGCCCCAAGGGCTGCGCGGCTGGGTGCTGTGTGCAGGCTGGCAGGGTGGGTTGGGGTAGGGGGGAAGTTGGGCCAGCTCAGGACAGCGAGCCTCAGGCTCTCGAGTGAGGATTCCTGTGAGATGCAGGGAAGCTGACCGACTTCGGTCCCCGGAAATGGACCCCCGTGGACTTCCGCACCCACATCTAGTGGCCCACAGAGCCCCTAACAGCCAGAGGTGGACCCAGGGTAAGGACCACTCAATTAGGAAGCGTCTTCGAGCAACTCAGGCAAGAGATCTCGGGGCTTCAGAGCTGAGCGCTTGGCTGCCCGGATGCCCAGGAAGGAAGCCCTCTGCTCGTGAAGGGAGCGCACACTCGAGGAGGTAGTTCTTATGAAAAGGCGATGGTGTCTGTGGAGGCCAGATGGAGACGGACCTTCACCACGGGTGACTTACACTTCCCCTGGTGCTGAACCCAACTCCCCAGACGCAGGAGGGGCGTTAGAACCCAGGACGACATCTGCACGCGCGAAAGCGGCCGCTAGCAACGGTCGGTGGAGAGGCCAGTCCTCCGCTCCCGAGGCTGGCGCGGCCAGAGGTCTGTCCCCGCTCCCCGGCCCGCAGGGCCCGGCTTCGACGACTCGGATCGCCTTGTGCACGAACGCTCCCGGGATTTGCGCGTCTGCTATTGATTTTCCAACTGCAAACAAAAATGTATTCATCCGCTGGGCTTCGCCCGTAGCCTTGCATTATCCACTTAGAGTCACGTTACAAAAATAGCTTTAAACCGTTTTGCTTGAAATATTGGACACATCCACTCACTGACAGGGAGGTTTTGTTTGGTTGTCTAGCTCGGCCGCGGGGCATAACTTTTCACGCTGACGGAGTACACACCCGTCACTTTGACACAAGCGGGGATGTTGGTATTTACTTTCGCCCCGAGAAAATGATGGGGGGACGGGCAAAATGCAAAGGCTTTGCGGAAAGGCCTGCGCCAAACCCTCGCCGCGTCTCTGCAGGCACGGACGTCCCCCCTGGGCCCTCGAATTCCTTTGGTCTGAGAGAACAGTCCCCTTCCCAGCCCCACAAGAATGAGGCCACAGTAAACGCGGCTTCTCCTGCCCCCGGCCGTCTCTGTGACACCGTCCGTGGAGCTCTTAAAAAATGTCCCTGTTGAGCCCAACGCAAGGTGGGTGCAGGCTCCTCCCGCCAGGGACCCAGACGGCAGCCGTGGGGGAGGCCCTGCCTTCAGCATCCCTGCTCCGGACGGGGGATAAGGTCCTCACAGCGGCTGGGAGGCAGCAGGACACTTTCTCCTGGTCATTGCTTTCCGGCGACCGCCGCGGGTCCCTGTCCCTTCCGCAGCCACCCATACCAGGGCGTCAACCTCTCCCACCCGGTGACTCAGCTGCCTTGCATCTGATGAATTAATAATTCATTTTTGTGGCGTTCAAGTCACTTTTATTGAAAAGGTTTTTACTGGGAAAGAATGGCAAGCATGCACGCAGCCCTGTCACCCAGTCTCGCCCGTGGGAACGCTAGCGCCACAGCACAGACAGGAGTGGACGTGAGGCCGTCCGTCACTCCGTGCACACGTCAGGTTACACGCACCTGTGTGTCTGTGTGTTTTGTCCGATGCACCTTTATCACGTGGGTACCTTTGTGTGGCCACAACCACCTATCACGGGAATCCTTCCTGTCCCCTTCCCATGGCCGCGGCCACCCGCCCACGACCCCGCTGCCATTGTGTCACGTCAGGAACCGGGTGGGATCCGGCAGAGTGGAGCTTCGTCGGCCGGGCTCGGTTGTTCTGAGTCCCCCCGCAGCCGTACCGCGGACCCCCTGTCGCGACGGTCCGTGACTCGTCTGGCCGCTCCTCTGCGGAAAGGTGTGTGGGTGGGTGTTTCCTGCTCTGGTGTGATAAGCAAAGCCGCTGTGGACATTCACGCTCGGGTTTTGTGTGGACACGCATTTTCACGGCAATGGAGGTTGGCATGGATTTCAGTGAACGCATGTGCAGACCCCGTCTTCCAGTCGGTCTTCCTGCTCCGCCCCTCATCCCTGACAGCCCGCGCCCCAGGGCATGTCCCACTCACAGCACAAAGCTGAGCCTGCCACCACCGTACTCTTCACACGACGCGGGAAGACCCTACCGTGGCTTCCGGGTCTGGTGTGCACCCGGCCAGCCTCCCCGCTTAAAGGGGGCCGCTCATAGCCCCGACGTGGCTGCCCGATGTCTGGGTGCAAGCCTGCCCCGTGCCCCCGAGCCGAGGGACCTGGGGCAAGTTCATCATTCTCTTGGTGCTCGAGCGCCCTCCCCGGGGAGTGGGAACAAATGCAGAGCCCACCCCACGGTGGCCCTCGTGCAGGGCGCTGGGCTCCGTGCCCGCCGTACCGCCCACACTGCTCGGCCCCTGCCCTCTCTGAGCTCACCCCACACCATCTGCTCTCTGCAGGGTGCTCTTCTTTCTTCTTTTTCCCTGGCTAAGGGCACTTCCTCCAGGAAGCCTCCCCTGACTCGCTGGCCAGGTCAGGGGTCCCTGACATTCATCACAGTACCTGCTTTTCCCTCGGGTCACTTACCACAATTGCTGACCCTCTGTGTGTCTTTCGAGAACATAACTTCTGCAAGGGCAGGAATCGGATCTTCCTTGCTCACTGAGTTTTCCCCGCAGCATGTAGCAGGTGCTCACTTAAAACCTGTTGCACGAATGAGTGAGTGAATGAATCTCATGATTGGCCAAGCCGTCCGCACACCCATAACACTGCCTTTCGGCTGGTTGCCCTTACTCTGACTTTGGGCAGAGCTGCAGGTCCACACCCGTGAGCCAGGCACCCCCCATCTGCTGAAAACCAGCTCGGACCCTCCCCTTCGCTTTCGCCAACATTGTGAGTCTGGCTCTGTAGCCGAGCCGACCTGCCTTCTGGCCGTGGCCCTGTTCCCCGCTCAGAGTGTACTCTGTTCGTGCCTCGGGACCCTGTTCTCTCTGCTCCGGTAGACAGACGGCCACACTGTCTCTGCAGACATCACCCTCGTCCTTTTCCTTGTTTCCGTTTCGCTTGACGTGAAGTTCCCACGATAGGGAATTAACCATTTTCAAGTGAGCTGTTCAGTGGCATTTTGTGTGGCGAGGACGGTGTACGACCGTCTCTGTGCCCATCCATGTGTTTTAGACCCCTGTCCAGCCCCTCCCCCAGCCCCTGGAAACCACCGGTCTGCTCTCCGTCTCTGAGGATTTGCCTGTTCTGGCCTGTCCGCACCAATGGAGTCGTGAGGGATGTGATCTCTGGGTCTGGCTTCTTTCACTCGGTGCGGTGTCGTCAAGGTGCAGCCACGTCGTGGCGCGGGTCAGGACTCCGTCCCTTCGTGTGGCTGAGTACGATTCTGTCACACGGCCGACCACATCTGTGTTCGCCCACGGGTGGACATTTGGGCTGTTTCCACCTTCGGGGCTGCTGTGAAGAGAGCAGCCGTGGGCACATCTGCTCTCGCTCTCTCGGGGAGACTCGTAGGGGCGGGGCTGCGGGTCATGTGTGGATCGTGTGTTTCCGACTGGAGCCGCCAGGCTGCTTTCTGTGGACAGCCCCGCGCTGCGTTCCCGCTCCTTCGGTTCGTATTTCTCGCCTGGATTCGCCCCAACATCCTTGCCCCAGTTAGCACCCACCCCTGGCCCCAGGGCTCTGGTGGTCCTCCCTGCGGTGGCCGCCTCACCCCTGCTCTGCGCTGCTCACCTTACTTCCTTGCTGACGCACAAACCACGAGTGGACACAGAGGGGCAGGCCACCTCGGACGGCCTTCAGGGAAGTCTCCCAGCCATTCTGGGCC
Source organism: Paguma larvata (assembly GCA_030068075.1). Taxonomy (NCBI): domain Eukaryota; kingdom Metazoa; phylum Chordata; class Mammalia; order Carnivora; family Viverridae; genus Paguma; species Paguma larvata. The sequence continues at coordinate 58,469,584 of CM057841.1, read as the reverse complement.
ACGGTCTCCATCTGCAAAGTGGGGATGATGACAGCATTCCCCCAACATGGAGCTGTCGTGGGGATTAAGTGACCTATTATTGTGTGGTGAGTGCTGGCACCTGGGAGTGCTCATCGAGACACATGACAGTTGGCTTTGACTAGTTCACGAAAATCCACCGTGGGCACAGAAGATGTGCCGGGCACAGCCTGTGCCCCTGGGGGCCTTATAGTCTAGTCAGAAAGAAGAGACTAAACCACAAGGTCAAAGCCTTGGAAGGGACCCAGAGTTCACTTGCAAGAACAGACAGGAGACGGGAGATGTCGGGTCTCACGGTACAGAGTGAAAGTGCGCTACTGGAGAAGGGCTTCAGTCCCCGAGTTTCTGAGAATGTGGAGAACTGGCACTAAGGCAGGACCTAACCGTGTGCCTTAACCAACTGTCTCCTCCCAGCACCGCTGTAAGGAGTATCATTACCCCATTCGGCTGGCAGGTACACTGAGGCTCCCAGAGGGAAGGACGTAGACAAGTAGTAGCAGCAGGATTCGAACCCAGCTCCCCCTGGCTCCACACAGCAGTCTCCGTACTCTGAGTTCTTTCTTACAGACCTTTCATCCCCCAGCCCGCCTCCTACCCCTCCATGCTCCACGGGGACCCCTCTTTCCACAGACAGCCACGGCAGGGCCGCGAGTCTCCTGGCCCCCGTGGCTCACTCGGGCTGCGGACGGACACACTCCAGCCCCCAGACAGGTATTTGTTTTTGCCCTCCCACGAGCACTTCCATTCGCCTCGGGTGGAAAAACAAGCCTTTCTGTTGTTGTGAACATTTCAAAGGGCCCCGCCGGGCCACAAGATATCCGCTGGAACACGGTTCCGGGAACGGCGCGTTGTGTCCGTGGCATCGATTCTTATCAGCTCTGACCCCCTTTATTTATGAAAAATATCGGGCTCCCAAATATGCTTGCTTTGAAGGCGCCGGCGATAAGGGACCGAGCGTGCCCAACAGGAGACCAGGCTCTCGCCCGCCCACTCCCGGTACAGCGAGTCTTCTCCCGGAGCACGGACCGTGTCGGGAATTCACTGAAATCAGAGCCTTCCTTGTGCACCCAGCGTCGATCCGGATGGAGCCGGGGTGTGGAGGCTGCTTCGGAGTCTGCGATGCCCTTGGGTGCTACAGGAAGGGTCGAAGGCCAGCGTCAGGCGAGGGCTACTACGGCACGGAAACAGACTCAGTGTGGGTCCTTGTGAGCCAGGGGTCTGTCTTCTGCATCTGGGAGAGTATAGTGAGGGCATGGCCGGGTATCTGTGCCCCGGGGGAGGACAGCCCTCCTGAACTCACAAGAGGAGCCGCTGGGGCGGGGGCCAGGGGGAGGGGTGCCTGGAAGTGGAGGAGGCCTCCCACTCAGGGTCATCAGCCAAGAGACCCTCTCGTGCCTCGTCGTCCATATGGTGAGGGATGGGACAGCGCCTCTGCCCGCTTCATAACCTCGTTGGTGATAGAGGCCCTATATGTAGAAAATACCACTAGTGCCAACATATGCGACTCTTACACTGATTCCCAGGTAAATCGACTTCTAGAATGTTCTCGGGCAGCACACCCGCCTCCCGACCCCTTTCTCAGGTGCCTTCTTGACACCCAAGAATATCTGAAGCACAGGGCGGTACCCTCACCTTCTAGGCGGCTCAGGAGACTTAGTAGTGGGAGCACGGCCCTGGTTTCAAAGCAAGATCTAGTAAAGGGTTATAAAACGCGCTCCATCCCTGCGGTGGAACGTCGTCCGACCATAAAAGGGAAAGAGGTGCTGCCACAGGCCACAGCGTGGGTGGACCTGGAGGGCAGCACAGCGTGCGGAGGAAGCCACATGTCACAGGCGTCCTGGACAAGAGGTGGACTCGTGGTTGGTGGTGCTGGGGGAGGTGGCGAGCCGGGCAGGTGATGGCCAAGTGCTGATGGGTTTCTTCTGGGGGTGACGAAGACGCCCCGAGGTGGAGGGACCGTGGTGACAGCTGCACCGTCAGGGCAACTCGCCAAACCCCGCTGACCCACGCGCTCTCAATGGGTGACCCGGTCGGTGTGCGCGCGACTGCTCAGTAAGGCTGTTAAAGCTTCTCCACTCACGAGTCTGTGCCCCCGTGTGTGTGTGTGTGTGTACGAGTCTGTGCCCCCGTGTGTGTGTGTGTGTGTGTACGAGTCTGTGCCCCTGTGTGTGTGTGTGTGTGCGAGTCTGTGCCCCTGGGTGTGTGTGTGTGTGTGTGCGAGTCTGTGCCCCTGTGTGTGTGTGTGTGTACGAGTCTGTGCCCCTGTGTGTGTGTGTGTGCAAGTCTGTGCCCCTGTGTGTGTGTGTGTGTGTGTGTACGAGTCTGTGCCCCTGTGTGTGTGTGTGTGTGTGTGTGTACGAGTCTGTGCCCCTGTGTGTGTGCGTGTGTGTGTACAAGTCTGTGCCCCTGTGTGTGTGTGTGTGTGTGTGTGTGTACGAGTCTGTGCCCCTGTGTGTGTGTGTGTGTGTACGAGTCTGTGCCCCTGGGTGTGTGTGTGTGTGTGTGTATACGAGTCTGTGCCCCTCTGTGTGTGTGTGTGTGTGCAAGTCTGTGCCCCTGTGTGTGTGTGTGTGTGTGTACGAGTCTGTGCCCCTGTGTGTGTGTGTGTGTGCAAGTCTGTGCCCCTGTGTGTGTGTGTGTGTGTGTGTACGAGTCTGTGCCCCTGTGTGTGTGTGTGTGTGTGTGTACGAGTCTGTGCCCCTGTGTATGTGTGTGTGTGTGTGTGTGTACGAGTCTGTGCCCCTGTGTGTGTGTGTGTGTGTGTGTGTGTGTGCGAGTCTGTGCCCCTGTGTGTGTGTGTGTACGAGTCTGTGCCCCTGTGTGTGTGTGTGGCGTGTACGAGTCTGTGCCCCTGTGTGTGTGTGTGTGTACGAGTCTGTGCCCCTGTGTGTGTGTGTGGCGTGTACGAGTCTGTGCCCCTGTGTGTGTGTGTGTGTGTGGCATGTACGAGTCTGTGCCCCTGTGTGTGTGTGTGTGTGTGTGTGTGGCGTGTACAAGTCTGTGCCCCTGTGTGTGTGTGTGTGTGTGGTGTGTACGAGTCTGTGCCCCTGTGTGTGTGTGTGTGTGTGTGTGTGTGTGTGGCGTGAGACCCCCCCGCCAGGGCCCACTGTCCAGAGATGCACACTTTGGGGGACCCGGGAGGTGACCCGGGGAGGTGACCTGGCCGATGCTTCTCATATCAGGCTTTGTCCTCAAAGGCCCTGTGGCGCGTGCGGAGCTGCAGTCACACTTCTGACGACTTGCCACTCTGGTGGCCGGGTGGCCTGGTGGCCGGGTCGTCAGCTCGCAGGGCCGGCCCAGCACGGCGCCTGCAGCCCCCTCCCTGGGCTTCGGCTGCTCTGAGAAACTGCTGTTTCCTGTCTTTGCTCACAGACCCCACACTGACCGCCCACTTCCTTATTCCCCTTACTCGAAGCACGGTCTCTGATAACCTGTGACCCAGAACAAATCAGTCCACGATGACCGTCGGAACTCCGCCAGGTCCCGAAATTGTAACTGAGACTCTCCCGTTGCCCCCAGGAGCAGGTCGTGCTGGGCCTTCTCTGCCTGTCCCAGTGCGTGTGGGGGGCCCCTGAGCCGGAAGCAGCCGCCTTCCTGTCTCCCCTTCCCTGGAGGACTCGCGTGGCGTGGCCGTGAGCCGGCCCCCCGCCTTCGTTTTCTGACCTGGAGCGCGGAACGAGGCCCGTGGGGTAGACCAGCTTGTCTGCCCGTGGCTCCACTCACCAGCCTGTGGCCCAGGTAGCACCCTTGCCCTCAGTGGCCGGGGCGTGCGTGGAAGGGCTGGCACGGGCACAGTGACCGGTCCCTAAGGCGTTTCCAGCAAGCGGCTCGAATGCTCACCTCTTCCAGCGATAAACGTCGTGTGTCCAGTTTCTTAAGTTGCGTAACGCACCGAGTGTCTAGAAAATGACAGACGACTGCATACTTGCCTTCGAGAGTTTTAAACTTTTTTTAAAGGAAACGTTTGCCTGAAGTGTGAGCTGCAGGCTGAAAGCACGCATGTCCCGAGGGTGCCGGCCGCAGAGTCGTCACGCGGTGAAGCCACCCGTGTCGCCAGGCCCCGGCACCCGGAGAGAGGGACAGAACGTGACCCCAGGGCCCCTCCTGCCCAAGGCCACCGGCTCACACCCCGTCTCCAACATGCAGACTCGTGGCGCCGGGGTCCGGGCTCGCGGGATTCGTAACGTTAGAGAATGTGCGGGAACAGAGTCAGAGACGACTTTCCCACGCCCGGCTCCTCCGGTCCCTGCCAGGCGCCGCCCGCCGCTGCGGGGAGCCGCGCCCCGGGTTCTCGGCGGGCGGCCACATCCTGCCGTGGACAGGCCACGCTTTATGTCTGCCTGCCGTCGAGGGGCCTGGGCTGCCTCTGGGATTTGTCGTGAGTGGCGCTGCTTCGGCGTCCTCGGAGGGGTCCTCTGGTGAAACGGGCGGCCGTTTTGGGCGGCGTCCACACAGAGTGGAATTGTGGGTTACCGGCCTTGCGTTACGACCTCCTGCCGCCAGCTCTCTGGGGTGGAGCCTGTGGCACCGGCCCGTGGCGGTGCCAGAGCTCCGCGTGTCCCCGTAACAGCTGACGTGGCGGTGTCCCGGGCCGAGCCGCAGACGCTCCAGCGGGCTCCCGTCCGTGACCGGTGCCGGCAAACCTCCGCTCGCACCTCATAGGCTCACAGCGCCTCGCGGGGACTCCGCACGCCAGCTCCGCCGGCCCGAGACGCGGCGGCCTGACTCCCCCGGCTCCCTCCCGCCTCCCCTCCCAGAGGCGGCCTGGAACACAGTGGGGCTGCTTCTTTCCGTGAACCCGTTCCTGCTTCACCGCACGCGCAGGACGGTTCCTGACACCGTGAGGGCCTCGCTCCGCGCCACGATTCCGTCACAGCTCTCTGATTCCGGCGCGGCGTCTGTGTGTCCGTCATGCGTAAGTTACCGTCGCGGCCGCAACTGGGAGCGCCTCAACTTTGCCTTCCTTTCAGCGCTGGCCCAGGCTTCCTGTGCAGGGGTGTTCCCACCACCTCACACCGCGTGCACACCGCACGCACACCGCACGCACACCGCACTCGCACATGTCACACCGTACTGCACACCACGCTCATGACACACACCGTCCCTCACAACACACTCACACCGTTTTCACACACTTCACACTGCGCTCACTCTGTCTCTCGCACACACTGACTGCACACTGCACTCCACTCACACTGTCCCCCCACACCACGCTCACCACACTTACACTCTCCCTCATACACTTCACACCACACTCACACTACATCTTACACCGCGTTCACACGTGAGGACCCAGCCAACAGTGACCCTGGAGGAGCCCCCTCCCCTCGTCCTGCCGGCGCCCTGGCCTCAGGCCCCCGCTCCAGAGGCGTAGGGGGTGGGCACCTGCCGTTTGTAAGCCCTGTGCTGTGGCATTTTTGTCACGGCCGTGCAGGCAGACGGGGACATTAGCCCACACTTACATGACTTCATTCAATCCTCACAGAACCCAACTCTGAGTTCATTTAAGAGGTGCGTCGAGCGCAGCTCAGAGCGGCCAAACGTGGGGCCCGAGTGCACACAGCTAGCGAGGGTCAAGGAGCATTCGGCCAGGTCTGACCCTCAGCACATGCCTTTGTCCCCAGCGGGAGGGACCTGCCCGCACGGACCGTTTCCAGCGGTCCCAAGCTCCTCCCTCCGATCCTAGTGACAGACCCGGGCCGCTGGGATGAGACACAGCTGCTGACCTGGCCGTCGTGCGGCAGCAGGCGGGGCGGGGGCGGTGTCTTAGATAGGAACCCATCCCGTTGGGCGCCTCCCTCCAGGGAGGACAGGGCAGCACGTGAGTTCCCAGCTGCTCTTGGACGCTCCTCAGCCCCTGACCCTCACGTGAGTTTATCTGTATGTGACGCAGACTTTCTAAACACTTCGACGTTGCGGTGAAAATCAAGGTCGTTTCTGGCAATTAAAGACCTGACTCACCGTTGTTCCTGCTCATTGTCATTTTAGGAAATTCCTCCAAACGGGGCTCCTGTGAGTTCAGGCACATGGACCTTCCAGTGACCCCCACGCCATGTGTCAGGTCACCCCTCACCTGTCAGAGGGCCGTACTTTCCAGATTTTGTCAGGCTCGTATCCTAGCCTTTCCTGGACTCGCCGGTTCCGGGATTCACCCTCATTCTTTCCCAAATGTTTAAAACAATGTCTCTCGCTTTATTATTTTTGGATTAATGCAAATGAATGCTGTATTAGGCTGCCTGAAATGGATGAAAGGGCTGCTGGGGTCATAAGCTTCAGTTGGCTTTGACGGAGAAAACCGATGTAGACTCAGCATTTTCAGCCTTACCCTTCCTCAGTCTGAGATGAGGGGGAGGAGGAGGGGAGGAGGAGAAGAGGCTGGGGAGGAAGGGGGAGGAAGAGCCGGAGAAGAGGAGGAGGGGGAGGGAGAAGAGGGGAAAGGCAGAAGTCCAGAGGTGCTCCCTTCCTCACACCTGCATCCGGACGGCAGGATGGGGGGAGACGCAGCACGCCTTGGAGCTGGACGTGACATGCCCTCCCGCCCCCCCGGCCAGAATAGAGACACAGAGTCACATGCACTCTGGCGGAACGTGCGACGGGGAGTCCCGGGGGAGGGCCGTCCCGTGTCCAGCTACGGTCACTGTCGTCCCCCGAGAAGGAGGATGGGTATTGAAGACAAGGAGCAGTTTCTGGCTGTGACACCTGTCCCGCTGGTTTTAATTTGGGGGCAGATATTCTCAGTTGAGAAACTGAGGGAACTGGGTGCACCCAGAGCTGTCCGTGCAGCGTGCTGCCTGGACGCGTGTCCTCGTCCTGCTCTCTCTGCACTGCCAGCCGTGGTCTCCCGGTGTCTCAGCCTGGACCCCACGCAGACTGGCGTCGAGTGTGAGTGCCAAGGGGCCTTGGGGGAGGTGACCTCAGGAGGCACTGGGGGGAGGCGGTGAAGCAGACAGGAAAGAGAAGGGGTCGGTTCAGGGGGCCCACTGTGAGCAACAGGGCGCGCTCCCTCTGGGGACCCTGGCGGGTGGTGCAGATTAACCTCAGTTTCTCACCTGGGCAGCAAGGGAGCTGGAGCGTGGCCTGCCGGCCCTCATGTCACTGGTCGAGGGCCACTCCCAAGGACAGCAGACCCTGGCACGTGTGGCCTGCCCGCGTGTGAGCCGGCCAAGCCCCGGCCCACAGCAGAGGAAGCTCGCTGTGTTCCAGCAACGCCTGCCAGCGCCCAGCACAGGCAGGGCACCGACAGCAATGCTCCAGCCGCAGTGTGCGCTGGGAAAAAGTCCCCATGTCCCCACGGAGCCGCCGCCTACCTCCCCGCCGCAGCTGCTGGCCCATAGCTTTGTGACTTGGAAGACTCCAGAGAAGCCCTAGGTCGCCGACGTCTGAGGCTCTGCTGAAGAGCGCCTGGCGGGGGGAGGGTCTCATTGGAATTTGGGGGAGCCTCTTCTGTGAGGGTCTCAGGCATTATCCTCACGGCCCCATCCTTCGGGAACACGGGCTGTGTGTAGGCTGCCGTGGCTGCTATAACGAAGCACCCCAGGGCAGGGGGCTCAGCAGGGCCTTACTGTCCCCTGGACTGGAGGTCGAAGTCCGAGACCCAGGGCCAGCAGGGCTGGTACCTCCTCAGGCTGCTCCCCAGGCTCTCGGTGGTTTGCTGGCATCTTCGACATCCCTCGGCCGGTGGACACATCACCCCGAGTCTGCCTTCGTCTCCACATGGTGGTGTTCGTGTGTGCGTGTCCATGTCCACGTTTCCCCTTTCCGTGAGGACACAGTCGCGTTAGATTGGAGGCCCACGCCAACATGACTTCATCTTAGTTCATTACGTCTCCGAGGATCCCATTTCCAAATGAGGTCACGTTCTGGGGCTCTGGGAGTTAGGACGTCCACGGTTCAGCCGCAACAGCGTGCGAGGAGGAGCCGGAGGGGGCTGTGAGGCGACGGGACTCCCGAGGGCACAGCCCAGTGGGCGGGCGAAGGTGTGCCTCCAGGCCACCTGAAGGCAGGGGCACCGGCGAGAGTCTCGCGTGAGACACTTGCTATTGGAACTAAGGCCTCAGGGCTGTGACCGCACGGAAGGGCTTTGGATCTGCGCCGGACTTCCTTCGACTGCTGGGCCGCTCACTACCGCTTTTGGTTTTGAACACCCCGAGGGCCGCTTTGCAGCTCTTCGGTCTTTCCCCGCGTTGCTGAGGCAGCCCCGGGGGGCTCACCGCAGCCCCGCGGAAAGGAGGTGGGGTGTGGGCCCCTGGGTTTGTGCCATCAGCGCCCGTTTCCGGCCTCGGGGTTTGGGGGGGCCGCGCGGGAAAGCCAGACGCCTCACCCTCTCCGCACAAACCCGGAATCCGAACGCACCCCAGGGTTTCGCGTTCGGGCCCCTAGAGCGCGTTGCTAGCCATCCTCCTCCCCCTGGGGAACAATCCATTTAAAACTTCTGAGCTGTCTAGACTTGTTATCTGGCCCCTAATTCCTCAGAGCCCCGAGCGGGCAGCAGCGGGACAGTCGAGATAGCAAGAGGGTGAAGTCATTGGCGTAAATCCTGAGGCAGGAAGTCGGGCCCAGGGACGATGGATGAGTGTGGGGCTGGTGCCCGCACGGGGGGCAAGATAACGCGTCTAGACTCCGCTGGCCATTTCCTCCTCTTCCTCTCGCCGTCCTATCGGCCGCCCCCCTGCCTTCCTGCTCACTCTTCCGTGCCTCGCTCAAGAAAGCCCCTCAGGAAGACCTCACTCCATCTCCAGGGCGAGGGGCTGCTCGGGGCTCCTGGCCGCACGGCCGGGCGTGGGCGCTGTCTCTCGGCCGCAGCGACGCCAGCCTCTGTCACTCCGCCGTTTCCGAGCGCTCACTGGGCTAGGGGAGAGATGACGTTTTCTCCCTCCAGTCTGCAGAGGTCGGCAGGAGGTCACTGGTGGGACCTGGAGGAACATACGCTGAGGTCAGACAGACCCAGAGGTTTCCACGAGCCCCGGGGGGAAGCCCAGGCAGCCTTATCTGAGACGGCCCTGGGGAGCTCCACGCCGCCGAATAACCTCCTATTTCCGGAAAGAGGAGCCGACTCGCTGGCCCGCGTGCACGCCTAGGCGTGGGAGAGAGGTCACAAGGGCATTTGGTTCAATACCCCGCCTCCAGGCAGGCCTCCCCCAGCAAAGTCCTCGTGTGTGTTCCGATGTGCGGGGACGCAGGTGAGGACGGAAGAGGAAACGGCCGGGCGCACGTGGAGGGAGTGATGAAGTGGTAATCCCCCGCCAGCTGCCCTGGGCCCGCGAACGGCCCGGCTTGGGCTGCGAGCGGTCGTGCTGCCGTCGGTGCGGCGGGGGGGGGCGGGGGACGTCCGCGCAGGCGCCGTGGTGTGTGGCATCCGCGCAGGCATTGCTGTGGCGCGGGGACGTCGCGCAGAGGAGCACTGCAGGTCGGGAGAACAGCGCACACAGCACAGCATCCGCGGCGGCAGTAACAGCGGAGGTGGCTGGAGAACTCGCCAGCCCGGCAGGTGCCACTTGCTCTCATTTACGCGTCCAGATAAGCCCGCGGGCTCTGGGCTGGGCGCTGTTGCCAAAGTTTTCTCCAAAGTGAGGCTGAGAGGAAAGGGGTCTGCCCGGGGTGCCCAGCTCCAGAAAGTGGGGCTTGGATGTGGCTCCGGGTGGCGGGGACTTTCCGGCTGAGGAGCGCGTGGTGGGGCTCGGCCTCCTGCTGTGTGTGCTCCGTGCTCGGAGGCCCGCGCTGGCCCGGAGGCGGTGGTGGAGGGAGGCCCAGGTCACACGGCTAATAAACAGAAGGTCAGGCTGCCCACCCACGTCTTGAGACCCTCGGTCCTCCCTGGAGCCCCCCCGTCCCTCCGCGTGCAGTTCTCTCGGGCGAATCTAAACGCGCCTCGCGGTCCGTGGCGAACTGACTTTCCCCGCCCTCCTGTCGCCGAGCAGGATCCAGCACCTGCCGTGTTCCCGTCAGAGACACAGGAGAAGCTATGCCATGTGTGTGACAGGTCAGGTCAGCACGAGGACTGCTTCCCAGATAGAAGGAGTGTCGCCCAGCCACAGACACAGCCTCAGGCCGGAACCGGACTGCAGAAGAGGGCAGTGCGGGGACCGTGAGCAAGAGAGAGGAGGGACAGGACCTGAGAGTGACCGGGAGTCCCGGACGGCCGCGGTGGGGATGCCGCCTAATCAGCGAATCCACGGAAAAGTACCGTTTGTCGTTAAGGCCCCATCAGTAGGGGGCCTTGGAGGAATACTACACGGCCAGGAAAAAGAACCAAGCAGTCGTCGTACGCCGACGAGGAACGAGCGCCAGGACAGACTAAGGAACATCAACGAGGGGCAAGCGGGGCGCGACACCCCTCCCCTGCAGAGGAAGGGCCGTTCTCGGGGGCTCGGCGGGGCGCGACGCCCCTCCCCTGCAGAGGAAGGGCCGTTCTCGGGGGCTCAGCGTGTGTGCGCTGCGTGCTTAGCACACGCACTCGCGGACGCGCCCACACACGGTTCCATGCTCACGTGCCAAAACCTCTGCGGCCGTCGCCCCCCTGGGAAGGTGGCCGTGGGGGACGGTGAGAGGGAGGACCTTAACGTGCCTGGAATTTTTAACCATGTGAATATATGGCCTTAAAAATAAAAAAGAAAGCTCCGTTCCGCTCTCTTGAGTAATAAACGATGCCCTTTGTGCCGGGGCCTCCCCCGTGGCGCTGCTCAGCCGTGGTGCCGAGAGGCACGCCCCAGGATTGGGCAGCACCGTGGCTCTGGAACCTGCACCGGAGCCGGAGGGTCCTCAGTCCCAGTAGCGCCTGAGTGGCTTCCTGTGGGCTTAGCCAAAGAGTTCTTCTAAGAAGGTTCAACGCCTTCTCCCAGGCAGGAGGCTGGAATCCTGGGAGGCCGCCACCCAAGGATTTATTGGCCTCCCCAACACTGGGGCTTTCTGACTCACCCATTGAGAGAGGCAGGGGTTAGGGGTTATCTCTGGGTGGGCAGCCGGGGGCCTCCTGGGGCCCCTCCCTGCCTGCGGCATCTGCTAGAACCATTAAGGGGTCCCCCCTTCTCGGCAACAGTGGGTGTCCAGCTCAGGTTACCGACCTCTGAGCTGCCCGTACGCCGCGCAGATCCCGGGCAGGGCCGAGAGGGCGTGTCACAGGTCCGGTGAAGAGGGGCAGTGGCGGGAAGTCCGGACGGGAAGAGGAACAAAGGAGGACAGTCCCCTGTTGCACCAGATCTGGGGCTGCTTGAGTGTGGCATGCTGTGGGGACAACGGGAGGGCGGGAGGGGGACATTTGTTCTTGCCGAGGACGGTCCGGAGGCGATCCTGACAAATGGCAGGGCGCAGGCCCATGGGAGGCCCTGGGGTCAGAGTGTAAAAAGTCACCGAGAGGGACCGAAGGATTTGGAATTGGTCGTTCAGGCCGCCGGAAGGCAGTGCGGTGAGGCCTGGGCACTCCTCGCTGTGGAACGTGGGAGGAGTGGGGCCACGTCTGGGCCTCTGTTTACACACCTGTAAAATGGGAATCCTCATTCCTCTCTCTTGAGAGCGGCCTAAGGGCCACAGTGCAGAGCAAACACATGGCAATGATGGCAGCCCTTCCAAGGATTCCGTGCCCGCGGTGACGTGGCCAGTCGCAAGAACGCCACGGGGGCTTCCCTCTTTATCCCCGTTTTACAGACACAGACACCGAAGCCAAGACAAACTGAGAAACCGGCCCAGCGTCTCAGAGCTAGTGAGAGGCAGGGCTGGATTTGAACCCAAGCCCACGTCCATCCGCCCATTGGCAGCCAGGTGGCGTTCCCCTCGTTCCCGGCCACCGGCTCCTGTCAGCGCAGGTGAGCTGTGATTTAATGTCCGCGCTGTTTCCCAGACTCCATTTAACCTGGAGGATGCCCTTTCTCAAGGCCTGGCGAGGGAGGAATCCATCCCCTGTGCGATCTCCGGGGAGATTTATGCAGTTTGGCGGGCCGACCGTGCGTTATTACATTTCCTTCTCCTTCATTAATCTTGCGGCTCGGCTCGCCCCTCCTGACAGCCGGGAGCCGCAGCCTGCGAGCCAGAAACCTTGCCACAGATTAGGACGCGGGCAAACAGGCGGGCGCTTATCTCGGGAGAGGCCAGAGTGCTGCCTTGAGGAAAGGGCAGCGGGCTGCCCCCCGGCCCGGGAAGGAAGTGCACTCCCCGCCCCAGAAGCCAGGTGCTGACGGAACCACTCGGCACAGTGGAGAAGCTCACGCTGAATTAGCTGGGACATTTGCTCTGACCGGATTCATGCAGGGGACAGCAATACTCGCTTTCTTCTTGTTGGCTTTCTTTCTGTTTCTGGACAATTCACAGTGAGCCAGGTGCTGTGCCAACCGCTTGACTTTCATTATCTTATATTTACGCGTTTCCGTGTCCTTTGAGGGACGTACAGCTCATTACCCCTTTCTCTACGAGCAAACGGTGGCCCGGGAGGCCGGAGGACAAGGCCCCACATCGGCAAGCAGCACGCTTAGGGCTGGCTCTAAACACAGGCCAGTTCCAGGCCAGCACGGCGCTGGTGCCCGTCCACGGCCACCCGGGACAGGGCATGGGATTCCATTCTTCGTTCATTCCTTCGTTCATTCCTTTTTGTTTAAAATATTTTAAAATCTTTATTTCTAAGAGACAGAGTGCGAGCAGGGGAGGGGCAGAGAGAGAGGGAGACACAGAATCTGAAGCAGACTCCTGGCTCTGAGCCGTCAGCACAGAGCCCGACGCGGGGCTCGAACCCACAAACCGTGAGATCATGACCTGAGCCGAAGTTGGATGGTTAACCGACTGAGCCCCCCAGGGGTCCCTTTGTTCATTCCTTTTGTAACAGCCGTGTCCAGGGATCATTCGCACGCTACACAGTTGGCCTGTTTAAAACGTACAATTCCAGTGGTTTGTAGAGTATTCATCCCAATAAATTCCAGAACGTTTTGTCGCCCCAGAAAGACCCCCTCACACCCTTCCGCTGCCACCTTAAAGCGCCCGTTCCCAAGGCCCCGAGTGCTCACCTCTCCGATCTGTCTCGGGGGTGTGCGTGCAGTTACCGGAGACCCACTGCGTCGGTGCCCGGTGCTGGCCCCTTTTGGCTCCTCTGTCCCCGTGCAGAGTCCCCACTGCCTCCAAAGTGCCTCAGGGTGCTCCTTGCCTGGTGAGCCTGCGAACCCAGGTGGGTGTGCATCTCAGCCCTGGGGCGCTTACTACGGTCTGGTTGGAACTGCTGGTGGGGTGGGGTGGGGCGCCACTTTGGGCCCTGGATTCACCACGGGGGCCGTAGCCCTCAGGGAGCTTAAGGCCCAGTGGGAGGGGGCGGTGGGGGCAGCCGTGTCCTGAGGGCTGCCGGTGGGGCTCCTGGTGGGGCTGCGGGCGGGCCGTGAGGGAATGAAGCCACCAGGCACGTGGCATGCACCGAGTTGAAACAGGAGGTGGAAGTAGGAGTTGGGGTCCCAGTGAGGAAGGGAGAGGCAAGGGCTTCGGGAGGGGAAACGGACTCTGCAAAGATGAGGAGGTAGGAGAACAGGGTCCCTTTAGGAACTTTGAGGGACTCGGTGCGAAGCCCAAGAGAACCCGCGGGGTGAGGCCAGGGCAGGCTGGCCTGGGGCAGGACCCGGAAGCAGCAAGCTGGAGCTCAGCACGGAGGGGCTGGCTGGGTGCGCCCACCTGGCGGCGCACCGTCCCTGGAAGTCAGACACGCCTCTGCTTTTCTGTGTCCCCGGCTCCCCAGGCAGGTGGCCCGGGGGGCCTGGCCGCGGCGTGTCATGGCCGCCCCCGGGGCGCAGTTGGCCCTGGGACCCGGCATCTTGTCTGAGCGGGGAACAGGGCGCCCCCAGCCTTGGCCGGCGGCACGAGGCGCGTTGTGTCGTTGCATTTCCTGCCGGCCCTCTGCGCTGCGAGGCGGTTTCAAACCCCAGGCCGTGGAGGAACCGCGACGGAGCGCTGGCGTCCCGGTTTTCACTTTCTGTTTTGAAAAGTAGGGAGCACCGAAGGGCCAAGAGGCAGAGCGGCCCCCAGAGATGGGGCGTATTTGTTGGTGGCGTGTTTGACGGTGGACGGGGTCCCCCCAGGGCCGGGGGCGTCTGCACTGGCACGGACCGAGTCAGTGGGCCCTGGAGCCTTCGAGCCGCCCCCACGAGCTGCTCACCGCCGAGAAGCTCAGGAGCTCGGAAAGCACGGGCTTCTGCCCTCTGAGCTGCGCCGGCGGTTCCGCAAACAGGTCCCGTCCACTCCCTCACGTTCCAAGATGTCTGCTTGAGAGGGAGGCCAAGTCGGAGGCACAGCTCCCCGTGTGGAAGTCACACGAAACCACCTCTCTGCCCGCCGAGGGCCTCGCCGGGGTCCGGAAGGGGAAGGGACCGGGGCTTCTGTGGGGTGGGGGAGCTGCCTGCCTCCTCTCCCGGCCTCACGTGGTCAGCACTCTCTCTCACATTCTAGTGACTTCTCTGTGCTGACTCATCAGAATCCACCTGAAAACCCAGATCCTGTCTTCCTTCTAATGTCGGAAAGTCTGACCACACGCAGCCCTGATTCAGTCCTCACAGCCACAGGAGCCTGAGCTCTGAGCCGCACCCCCACGATGCTCCCTGTCCCCTCGACCAGAGGCCGTGGGTCACATGCGTCTCCCAGTGTCTCACGTAACCAGCCGCCTCCGGGAGACCCCAGCACCCTCTGTCTCGTTCTTCAGTTTTCAGTGTTTAGAGTTTAACCAGGTTCTAGCCAGCTAGATGGCACCATCCCGTGACACACAAAACAGCAGCTATTGTGGGTGGAGTGATGGCCCAAAGGGGCACCCCGTGGGCCGACGGGGTCTAAAAAGGAGCCCTTCCTTGGGGGGGGGGGTCGATGCTGGGTGCAGGCGGGATGAGCGGAGCCCGTGGGGGAGTGCAGGGCCCCATCCTCCTCAGCCCCGTCTCTGACCGGCAGTGGAGCCCAGGAGCCTCACCGAACCGGACAGCCGCCAGCCTTTATCGGGCCCCTCGGCGTTAATCGCCGTCTGGGAGGGCCCGGGACGGGGCCTGCCTGCCTTCCAGCGCTCCTGCGCCGAGCCGGGGGAGGGAACAAATGCCCCCGTATATCCTCTTGCAGGCTGGATTTCCTGCCTGGCGCTGGAGAGCCGGGGAGGGGGCAGGGGTGGCCCGTGAGGTTTCCTCTGTCCTCCCCCCGGCTCCCAAACCATCCATCAGTCCGCGGCTCACCTGTGAAACCCAAGGCTGGGAACCGCAGCGCCACTCCGTCACAAAATCAAGATTTATCGGAACATGACAGGCCTGCAGGGCTTTTATGACACGCGTGGCGCCAGTCCCTCCTGCTAACCTGCCCGTCCCTGGGGGAGGGGCGTTTTACGACTGCCGACACCACTCCATCTGCTCCTGAGCTTGCGGCGTTCTGACAGCGAGGACAAAATGCCCAGCTTTGTCCGGCCCCGTGGGCAGGATTATCACGTCAGCGCCGGAGAGCTCGGCCTGCCTCCCCCTGGAGCGAGACCCCCCGGGCTCCGCAGCCCCCCTCCCGCCTCTGCCTGGTGTGAATGAAATTCAAATCACGCTCCGACAGTCCCATGAATTATCTGTTTTCAGGCCGGCCCTTTCATCTCCATAGCAGAAGCCATGTCGGGGTGTAAAGAGGGGGCTTCCTTCTCGTGAAATAATCCATTGACGTCTCTACAAAGGCCCCCGTGACACCCAAATTGCCTGTGTCTCATGGAAGAAAGACACGATTGGGGACCATTTGGAACCTCTTAGAAAAGGAGGTCAGAGCCTCCTGGAGGCGGCCGGGGAGCTGCCGTTCGGGCGGGCGGGGAGGGACCCCGGGCCAAGTCTTTTAACGATCTGGCTAAAAAGTGAAGGCCTGTTTGCGCTAAATGGAGCCCGTCAGGAAGCGGGATGCTCTCTGCTATGCTGCGGGTCCGGCCCCGTCCAGCGCACCCCGCTGGCGGCCCTTCTGGCCAGAAGGGGTTTGGGGGGCCTTTATGGGACTCAGTGATGGCTCTTGCTCTCTGTCTCCTTGATGAGCGCCCCACACTCAGCGGGGCCTGACCGCGGGGTTGGGAAGCCGTGAGCTGTTCGCTGCTCAGAAAGGGGGGTGAAAGGGGCTTCTCATGGGTGTGTGCAGAGGGCGGCTCCCCTTCTCCCCCTCGAGAAGGGTCCTGGCCGGAGGATGATGCCTGGTTCTACCTGCTGCCACCAGCATGGGGGAGCCGAGTAAAAGACATGGCGGCTTGTGTTCTAGGAGCCCTCTGCCTGGGCCCTGGACTGGACGTTTCCGGAAGCATGTGAAGGCGCTTTATAATTTCAGTCTTGCTGGTGAGACAGTCAAGTCGCCAGCTTGCCAACAAAATGGAGACGGCCCAGGAAGGGCCGGGGTGCTAACACCAGTGACGCCAAACTCATGTTCCCAAGTGGAAGAGTCGGGCTTGCTATTCAGCAGACCGGGCTCAGGTGCCCTGGCGGGCACAGCAGCTACCCTGGGGCGGCGACCTCTGCCCACCGAGTCGTCGTCTCCAAGGGGAGCCATGTGGAGGTGTATGTAGCATGCAGGAGGCACTCGGTGGTTGCTCACGGGCTGCGGTGTGTCATGAGCCCTCTGTGCCCTCGGCAGCTGCGGGGTCTCGGGCAGGGCACGGACCTGCTTCCAGCGCCAGGTTCGTGTCTGCGAAGTGGGGAGATGCTGACAGCGCCCGAGTCACGGGCAGCCTGGGGGATCACCGGATGCCAGCGACGAGCTCCCTGAGGCGTGCAGCCCACACCCGTCGCGGTGGCTCCCTGTCCAGCAGGCCTCCCTGTCCCTCCTCAGCTATAACCCTGGGAAAGCGACCCCCGCGTCCCAAAGTGCTCAGTGACGCCCCGGCGCAGGTGCAGGTCTCCCCAGGACGTGGCCGCCTGCCGTCCCGGGATTCGCCGGCGCTGCGGTGGCCCAGGCCCCACCGGGGCTGCCTTGTACCGCGGCCGCAGCGTGCGGCCAGCTGGGGAGGCGGCCCCGCTTGCCGGCATGGGACGGGCCCAGTGATCTTCTTTGCAAATGGGAAGTAAGAAACATTGGCCCAGGTGGGACCAGCATGACTGCATCCTCGCGCCCCCTCCGGCCTCCCCACAGGGAAACCAGTGGGACGCGGATTCCTGCTGATGTCGGCATAACTGAACTGGCCATAATAACCTGCAGATTCTCTCCTCCCTGGCTGGCCGGCCCACCACCACTGAGCCCGTCCCTCGAAACTCATCTCTTACCATCTCTCCTGCTGTGCTGTTTCTCCGGTGGGACCCTGACCACACAGCTGCACATCAGCTGCCCTCCCACTGCCTCCGCTTGCATTCTGATGGCGTTTGAAGCCAGAGGGTTTCGACGACCTGCATGTTCAGTTCTAACCATGCTTTCTGCAGAAGAGGAAACCGAGGCTCGCGGAGGTTAGCCCGCTACACAGTCATGACATCCCTTGGAGTCTGGGAGTCATCAAGGTCAGGCAAGGGGCCAGGCCAGCAGACGGAGGTTCGAGGAGCCCGAGGAGGGGCTGGCCGCGGCGGTCTGAACCTGACTGCTTCCTGTCCCGACCTTGGACGGCATCCCGGCGTCCGCCTCCAGGAGTGGATGCCCCCGTCTCCCCGGGGGACAACCAAGAGCTTCCAATGGGTTTTTATTAGAAACAATTGGAGGATCCAGCTGCTTCTCAGACGTTTCAGGTTGCACATTTTTTGCATTCCTCCTTGACCTGGCACTGCTGGGACATTGCCATTTAAAAAAAATTATAATAATAATTCTGGTATTTGAAATTAAAAAAAAATCACAGCCTTCCTTTCCTTGACTCATTTCCTGTGGTGTTTCCCTGGCCTAATCGAAACCTGACAGGCTGCGTGGCAAAGGAAGCCAGGCTCCCCCTGCACCAGGGCAGAGTTCGGTGTGGAGAACGGTGTTTTAGCTCAGGGGGCGGGAGGAAGCAGAGGAGAGGGGGGCTTCCCCCACTGCAAGCGAAAAGCAAAGGGAAGGGCCAGAAGGAGGGCATCCGCTATGCAGAATGCAAGCCAGCCCTTTGAGGGCGGAGAGGGAGCGAGCTCGTGGCGCCGGGAGGCCACGAGGCCTCTTCTTGTGGTCCCATTCTCTCACTCTTCAAGGACACCAGGGCTGTCAGAGGTGACGTCCTCATAGATGCCCCTACCAGGGCCGGAGGAGCAAAAGTCTCACCCCACGCAGATGGGTAAGAGTAAGCCAACTCTTAGCCACAGTAAGTGTCTCGGCGAAGCCCACTGCCAGAATTCCGGAGGAGAGTAGACATCTACTGGGTGCCCACACCCACACGCAGAAGAGCGACTACATTGGCCGACGCCTTCCTTCCCGTGTCTTATG
Organism: Paguma larvata; assembly: GCA_030068075.1. Taxonomy (NCBI): domain Eukaryota; kingdom Metazoa; phylum Chordata; class Mammalia; order Carnivora; family Viverridae; genus Paguma; species Paguma larvata. Next base: position 58,451,260 of record CM057841.1, on the reverse strand, counting down.
TCGCGACGGCAGTCCCAGCTAGCTTGTATCCAGAGTTCGCGGTGGGGCGGGCACCTTTCGGGCGTTCCCTCATCGCAGCCTCGAAACAGCACCAGTGGCTGGGTAAGGCAGAAGACGTGATTGCGCCATCGTCGGATGGAGGAAGCACCCGGAGTAGTGAAGCACCTGATAACCACGTATCAGAGCACAGAGCCGCGAAGGAAGCCACATGGCCGGACCGCTGATTTGAGTCGCCAGGCTCTGCTCATTTCAGGGGTAGCAGGTGGAGGCGGGTTTCACAGAGAAGTCACCTGGGATGCTTGGCAGATGTTGACAGGTAGGCGCCGAGGGCCGTTTAAAAGAAAGAGGACGTTGGCCTTAAACCGTGGGGCGAAGGGATTATAAATAGCGTGATGATTGTATACTTTGGGAAACGGCGTGGTTCTGTCTTCTAAGGCTAAACATCCACCTGTGTCGTGACCCACCGTATGTACCCAAGCTAAATGAATCTGTACACCCACCAAAGATAGGAAGGACAACGATGGTTGTGGCAGCTTGTTCACAGTAACACCAAACGAGGAAATGCCAAATGTGCACCAGTTGCACAGCGGGTAAGTGAGGGGTCGTGTGCTCGTACAACGGACTGTATTTCACAGCCATAGAGAAGAACGGAACTTCCCTACACACACCGTGAATGAATCTCACAAGCCGATGATGAGTGAAGGAGCAGAACCCCAAGAGCAGAGCACACACACCCTGTGGGATCCTCGGCATCTGGAGCTCGAGAGCGGGCGGCACTGACCTGTGGCGAGGGCTCAGGGTGGTGGGTACCCGTGGGAGGCATTGACTGGAGGAGATCCGGAGAGCCTTCTGGGGGCTGGAAATATTCTGTATCTCGAGCCGGGTGGTGGCTACACCACGGGGGCCCGATATAAAGGTTCATTAGGCTGTACACTCAATGGTTGTGCCCTTTACCTTGTGTTCACGATGTCAATTAAAATTGAGGGAAAGGCACAGCCACTGCCCCCAGCTCGCCCAGGGGGGCGTGACTGGTGCGCTCTAGGGAGTTCAGAGAAGGGCTGCTTCAGTAGAGACTGGGGTGTGGCAGGAAGGGGACGTGGCACCGTAAGTTAGCCAGCCCCGCGGAGTCTCCTCCAGACCCCTGTTCATGAGGGCATCTCTGCTTTCACGTGTCGTTCCAGCATCCATGTCAGTGTAAGTGTGCATGAATCCCCGCCCTCCCCTATACGCGTGTGTGTCTGATTCGAGGTTTTGTGTGCCCGCACCAAACACGACAAGCTCAAACAGTTTCACCGGCGTTGGTACCGTCCATAGTCTGAGTGCATGAGGCAGGTGGCCAGCGGTTCTGACTTTTCCTAAACACCTAATCCCCCACTGAGTGTGTACTGAGACAAACGGCAGAGAAATGAACTTCTACCTGGCATGGGTGGGAGTTGGAGCAGGTAGACTCAGGATGCGGTCACTCGGACTTTCACACCACAGTTGTCACATGAGTGTGCAGCAAAAGCAGTCAGAAGGGGACTCCTCCCAGAAGTCACTCCTCCCAGCTTGATATCTGGGGAGTCCTTTGTAGAATAAGAAAACCAAGTATCACTGGCAAGAAGGGTGTGTTGTGGATTGATCGCTTACCAGCCTTGGAATGGTGCTTGAACGTGCAGAGCAAGTCAGACAAGACCTGTAAAACTGTCAAGCATGGGAGATACTCAACGAGGTAGTAGTAAGAGAAGATTGCTTCTGTTCTCTCTCTCTTGCTGCATTAAGGTTCTGAGCACATCTAAACCTAAGGCTGGTTCTTGAGTAAAGACGGTCGTCACTGGAGAGTGCACACCAAGCTCATGCCATCCCGGTCAGGCTGGAAAAAAGTTGTTCCACCCTGGTTAATAGAGTCACCACATAGAACCTACCCAGATCACTAATTTTCACAAAACTCCGTCAAATCAAAGCTAATCAAGTCAACCAACAGCTAGAGAGCCTTCTGTGTCCCATGCCCTGTGTTTAGCACCGGAGGTCATGAAGGAAAAGGACCCTGTCCATGCCCTCCTGGAACCCACGGCTTTCTGTCTCAGCCATACAGTCCTTCTTCCCAGAAAGGGGTGGTGGCTAATTCACAGTGTAGCTGGGACTGTGGTCGTTCTTCTGAGTCATGGCTATGAACATCAAACCCTCTGTACCATATACGCACACAAGAGCCAGCTAAGGGAGTTTCTGATTGTCAGGAGATAACAAGTTCACACACATGAACTTCTGGATGGATGTTATTTTAATGAATGGATATCATTGAAAAGGCTGGAATTCATATACAGAATTCAGGGACTGTTTTAGAGACAAAGTTGGTTACTTATTCCTTTGGGCCCCAGGTGTACCTGTGGTCTACTGAATTATGATAATTCCTTTACAGACTTACATTACTTTTATTAATATTCATGACTCTATTCAACAGAATGGTTAAGCCCTTGGAAGTGAGAACTATGGTTTAATCAGGGTCTGGGTGCCCAGTAGATGCCTAATAAATATTTGTCGACAGAGTTAATAATGAATGGGTTAGTAATGTGAATGACTGAACGTGCTCTTGGAAAAATGAGCATTTTATTTATTTATTTTTTTAATGTTTATTTATCTTTGAGAGAGAGAGAGACAGACAGAGCATGAGCAGGGGAGGGGCACAGACAGAGGGAGACACACAATCTGAAACAGGCTCCAGGCTCTCAGCTGTCAGCACAGAGCCCAACGCAGGGCTCGAACTCAGGAACGGTGAGATCATGACCTGAGCTGAAGTCGGACACTCAATGGACTGAGCCACCCAGGCGCCCCAAAAATGAGCATTTTAAAGATTTATTTTCTGATTTGGAAGACAAGGCTAATGCTGACACTATTTCATTGTGAGTGTTGGGTGGGGTACTCAAGTAGAGTGCTAAGCAGTTGTGTGCTGACACACACTGTGTTCCTTTAGGGTTGGATGATGATGGTGATGGTGGTAATGATGATGATGATGATGGCGATGGTGGTAGTGATGGTGGTGACGATGATGATGGCGATGGTGGTGGTGATGGTGGTGATGATGATGATGGTGATGGTGGTGATTATGATGATGGTGGTGGTGATGGTGGTGATGATGATGATGATGATGGTGGTGGTGATGGTGGTGATGATGATGATGATGGTGGTGGTGATGGTGGTGATGGTGGGATGGTGGTGATTATGGCGATGTCGGCAATGACAACAGTGGAGGAGGAGAACAGGCAGGAAAATAAAGAAAGGAATTTACTTTGCTAGTTGTCACTAACAAATCAATGTTAGGATTGGAATTCCATGTACGGCCCTAACTTTAGAACAGTTTCTCTAGAAGCATAAGACGGATGAGGGCTCTGCCTTGGAACTCCATGTGAACTCACCCTAGTGGGTTGGGGTCAAACTCTGGGCAATGGATTGGCTCATTAAACAAATGACCTAATTTAGTACCTAAGACACCCAAAATTTACTACACTAATTTGTCAAGTCATCCAGAACAACCAAAGCACAAACAGTTGGCCTAGTAGGTTTTAATGGAATTATAGACAAAATTCAGGTTAACCACTCAGTAAAAGGTTCAATTAAAGTAGAGCTGACAATTTAGTCTAGGAGCACTGAGGAGACTTTTATGGGCTGGTATAAATCTTCTGGCTAATTCTTTCATCTTGTCCTTTCCATTTTTAGCACCTTTCAAGGAGAATGGTTTATGGAACTGGGGAGCAGGAAGCAGGAAGTAGGAAACAGGAAGTAGAGGGTTCTATTTTGGACGTGGCAGCTGATAAGCGTGTTAAGGCTTGCTTTCCTTGGGGAGCAGCTGTGGAAGGGGGGGTCGTCCCCTTTGCTGGCTAGCGGTGAGGGCCGAGGGAAGGGGGCCCGCGCGTGAGCGATCCGGCATCCGACCTCAGCTGCAGAAATACAAAAATACCGACTAGAGTATGGCTACCACGGAACGTGTGCTTTTACACCTGAATCTAGCCACAGCTCCCTCCAGAGCGGAGCTGGTACGTGGCATTTGCCTGCAGAGCAGCCCCTGAGGGTTCGCTGCCCTGGGGAGGCGGAAGTAGTTAGCGAGGCAGCGTCGAGGGGTGCTCCCCTCCCTCGGATCACCGGGACGGCTGTCCACTTGCGCGGTGAGAATCGCAAAGCCTCCCGGCTCAGCGTCCATCTGGTTCTCACATCAGGCGAAGCCTCAGTCTGCGCAGGGAGCTGAAGCCCACGCGGGAGATGCGAAAATGTAGGAACGGACGTGTTTATATTGTCTTTGCATTAATGCTTCCTCGAGTTTATTTTCAAAGTGAAGAAGGAACAATGCGTAGTCAGCTATTAAACCCAAACATAATCAGTTTACGGTTGGGGGGCGTGCTCCTAGAATGTTTTCCTCCAGTTTCTCCAAGGGTCCACTTGAGCGGGGGTGGGGGTGGGGGACGGGCCGAGCGAGCTCTCCCCGGCCCGGGCCTGCCCCTGGGCCACTGCTGTTTGTCATATGGAGCGGATTAGCCTCTCTCACACTGTCAACTTGGGTGTTCTGCGCACAGCCTGTTTTTGCTGGGGTCTTGGGTTTGCTTTTTATAACGGCAGGAAGTGCCCCTCTCGGACCACATGTGCAATCGTGTGGGAACGGTGGGGAGGGGGGAGTGGGGTGTGGACATGAGAAGGCCTCCCCTCAGATGGACGGGGGTGGGGGGAGGTGGGGGGAGGCGGAGAGGGGAGGCGTGCGGGTTTGCCGAGTTAACTTTCCCGGGCCTGGCTGGCAGGAGGGCCGGGAGGCAGGGGCTGTCTTGACGGAACCCGCCTGTCCCTAGATCTGCCCCGTGGTTTACAGTGCCGCCGCGCAGAATCGTGGCGTGGCCGGTAAAGCATGAGGGACTGCAGCTGCTGCTTAATTTGTTCTAAATTTCCTGCCGGCCTCGCCAGACGTGTACAGGAAATGGGCGGTAGATGTTTAATAGGTCATACCTAACCAGACAATTAACAGGTGCTGTCATTTAGAAAATCCCACACTGTGTGTGTGCCTGCCCAGAACTGGACCAAGCCTGCGTTTTGTTTTGTTTTGTTTGTTCCTTTGGAATAAAGACGGGTAAAATGTCACGGGGGGGTGGGGGGGAGAGGCACCCACCTCAGTCTCACCTGAGCCAGCCCTGCTGCTCCGTGTCCGGGAACGCTGCCCCGTGGAGGCCTGAGCGGGTGCCTACGTCACAGCGGGTACGGAAGCCAGAGTGCCCAGGTTCGTGGAGAAGTGACTTCCTCACCTGCGGCTCCTTCGCCCACCTGTTCCCTCAGCAGGGGTGGCCGGGTAGAGACACAGAGGGTGGCAGAGGCCCTTCTACAGCCTGGGAGCATATGTGTGTGCGTGCCCACGCGTGTACACACGTGTACCTGAGCAGGGTAGGGGAGCTGAGTCACGGCCAGGCTTACGCTCACAGTGAGTCCCTGCGGCCGTGCCCCTCCAACCCCCCGGGGCCTCAGTTCCACTGCAGCATTTACCAGACCCAACCCGATGGCCTAGGAGGTTGGTGTTGTCTCACTGAAGGGGAAACTGAGGCACCCACGGGCTCAGAACCTTGCCCATGACGACGGAATTAGCTGGTAGCAAGCAGAGCCGGGAATGAACCCAGAGATCTTGAGCTCAGTACCCTGCATTGGCCAATGCCACCAAAGGGCAGTGCAGGAGATGAAATGCCGTGAGCCCACACCCAGCAACCAGCCTGTTCAGGTGTAGATACAATTTCCTTGAGCTTTCCTCCGGATTTTTTTTTTTTTTAACGAAATCAGTGTTATGTTCTCTACGGGGTTTTGCAACCTTGCCCTTGCACTTACTATTATACAGTGATTCCTTTCTGTTGTTCACATGCAGAAATACGGTTTTTCTGGCAGCAAACCTTCCGTGTGATAGATAATGCGTTAAATTCCTCAGTCAATCCCTCCTTCTGACATTCAGGCGACTTCTAATCCTTACTTGTAAAGCACGCGTATCCTCACACGTATCCCTGTTGTTTTAATGCTCTTACAGTCGGAGCGAAGGAAGCTGACAAATACACAGTCCTCAAGTCAGTGGGGAGGATGCGGTGTGGGGGAGGTGGGAGCAAGGGGCATTAGGATCTCCGGGCGGCGTAGGAAGGGAGCCGGCTCCGGCTTGCAGCCTCGGTGGGCTCCGACGGGGCAGGCGTAGGCTGGGGTCGTGATCGTCCTAACTGGGACACGTCCGCCGACTGGTTAGCCAGCAACAGATCGTGACTGCTCCCAGGAATGCAGACCGAGCGACGCGGGGAACAGCGGGGGCTGCACACGAGTCTGGGGGAGAGTAACGTCAGATGGAGAGTCGCCGCCGGACGGGGACCACGTGAAGCATGTGGCTCCGTCTGCTCCTGCGTCCGGGTCACTCCTTCCAGGACTGTGCCCGTCACCGCAGTGCAAGAGTCAGTCGGACCCAGTCTCGCTTAGGGGTCAGTCGTCCAGCCCCTGGCAGGGTCTCGGGGCTCAGGGATCATAACCCCCACTTAACCGGAGCCCGGGGTTCACGCGCGCCGAGGGTACTTGAAGAGCTTGGGCTGTCAGTTGTCCCTGAGACCTTAGGTCACCCGCATTGATCCCTCTCCCACCTCCCACAAAAAAGCAACAAAAAAAAAAACGTAGCTCATGATTCGAGCCAATGGGCGCTGTGCCCTGTCCGCCCTGGCCGGGGCGGCCTCGAGGGCAGGGCGCGTCCCCTGGGCGGCCCGCTGCCTGGTCTCCGGCCAGCGTCCCACAGCCGTGTGAGCAGGCAAAGCCAGCCTGAGAGCGCGCAGAAGAACCCCCAGAGAACTCAGGCTCGAGACGTCTTTTCAGGCTGGCCTCCGAGGTCCCGAACACTCGAGGCATTTAACCAAGGTTTCCGGCGGAGAGAATAGTCCCCGGTGAGCTTCCCGGAGGGTGTGGCCTCCCCAGACACATCCGCACCACCTTCGTGCTCATGGGTGGCGTTGGTCGAGGAGAGGGTGTAAGACTTAGGGCCGGCAGGCCAGTGACTCAGCTGCCCCGGGACTGAGGTTTTCCGGGACGTGGGCTCTCGGCGATGACAAGGAAGGGCCCCAGCAAACTGAACGTCGGTTGCTCTAGCCTCGAGACCTCTTCAGAGGAAATTACCGAGGCCTGAAGATACTGGGGCCCCGGAGTTTCCGCAGCTGGTCTCGAACGTGTCCCCCGGGTCTCCCGCCCCCACGCACCGCGCCTCAACAATCCCGTACAAACATCTGGATGGAAATCATTGCACTGGCTACCAGGCGGCCCTCAGCTCCCACCCACTCTGCTCCTTACTACCTGCGTGAAGTTCAAGTCTACTGGAGTTCACAAGTTGGCTTGAAAACAACATCCGAAAAGTCTTCTAATAGTTCATGACTAATGGGCTGGACTCGGCTGTCCAATAAATTGTCTACTCCGTGCAGCAGTTACGCTGAGGACCGTCAGGCACCCTTATCAGCCCTTGGTGCTCGTGTAAACCAACCCTCAGTAATGACAGGACGAGAGCGGCGATGCCGTGCAGACCTCCGCCTGCTGTCCTCGCCGCACTGTGAAGTCCAGCTGCTAATCGCGCCGCCGACCACGCACATGGAAACGGGTGGCAGACATGCCTCATTTCAAACGATTGATGCCAGTTTTCCCTTCTGCTCTTGCTGGTCGTGGCAGAGAGTGACCCCCGGGGCATGGCGACCTCCCTGCCCGAGACCCCCGGGGCACGGCGACCTCCCTGCCCGAGAGCCCCCGGGGCATGGTGACCTCCCTGCCCGAGAGATCTTTATGTTCTAAGGCGGGGGTGTGAATGGTGGCTGAAGACCTCAATCAGTCTGTTGATGGTTTTAATTTTTACAAATTGTTCAGACACTTAAAAATGGGATATTTTTATTTAAAAACCTAGATCTCCTGCTTTTCTATTTCTAAATTTTTTTTAGGGTCACCTGGGTGGCTCAGTCGGTTAAGCGGTCAACTTCAGCTCAGGTCAGATCTCACGGTCTGTGGGTTCGGGCCCCACGTCGGGCTCTGTGCTGACGGCTCATCAGAGCCTGGAGCCTGCTTCGGATTCTGTGTCTCCCTCTCTTTCTGCCCTTCCCCTGCTCACACTCTGTCTCTATGTCTCTCAGAAATAAATAAATTTTTTTAATCTTTATTCATTTTTGAGAGAGATGGGGGCGGGGAGCGGCAGAGAGACAGGGAGACACAGGATCTGAAGTAGGCTCGAGGCTCCGAGCTGTCAGCACAGAGCCTGACACAGGGCTCAAACCCACGAACCATGAAATCATGACCTGAGCTGAAGTCAGACGCTTAACCGACTGAGCCCTGCAGGCACCCCTGCCTCCTGCTTTTCTTGATAAATCAGAAGATCTCCCCCTACACAGCTGGACATTCCGGGTGGTCGTGGTTGGCTGGATGGGGGCAGGGCTGTCCCCAGGATGGGGCTGTGCTTTCCCACACTCCCTGGTGCCGTCCCTGCATGCCCTCTGTGTCTGTAAGTCCCCCGCCTGGCTGCCGTGGATGTTGGAATCTGGAGCTGGGCGCAGGGTCTCTCTGCAGGAGAAAAGAGATGAGTAAGACAGTACAAGAGGTGAAGAAAGAACTCGTGGCTGGAAGTCACGTGTTCGGCTCCGTGTCTGGGCGCCACCGTGGACATGGAGTAAGCATTGCCCCCCCCGCCTGGCGCCTGGCCTCCTCCCTTGTGTGAGTTCAAGGCGGGAGCCACCTCAGGGGTCCTTGGCAATCCTCAACTCCTCCTTCTCTGCCTCCAAGTTTGGAGTTTCTGTCCCTCTCCTCCCTCCCAGGGTGTGGAAATTTACACCAATGGGAAATGATGGCAGGAAAGCTAACTCGAGGGGTTCCGGATCTGGCCGCACGCAAGTAGGACTCAGAACAAGCCACTAAGCCTTTCGGGCCTCAGTTTACAAAGCGAGAGGGTTGGGACAGTCCAGCCACGTGAATCTGGAGTCCTCGGAGATGCCGTCCCCTCATCCAGTTGACACGGCCAGTGTTCAGAGACCACGACGTCTGGAGGTGTCCCCATGGCCTCGGAAGGGAGAGAGCATCCAGTGTGGCGGGGGGGACGGGAGCTGGGCTTCCCGCTGTGGAGCTGGGCTTCCCGCCGCGGCCCCTCACCTCCCGGCCGGGCGGTCGCAGGCAAGCTGTTCCCCTGTCTGCTATCCAGTCTCTTTATCTGTCAGACGGGGGTAACAGACGGACCCTGGAAGCGTTCTTGGTGAAATATGGTCACAGAGGAAAGGACGTGTAGCCTGGTGAGTGACCATCGTGGCCAGGAATCCCCCAAACATGCCAGATCCTAATTCTGTCCCAGAGACGTGTGTGTAGCTACCCGACGGGAAATCCCCACATAGATCCTACGAGTTAACATGTGGTCGGTTGGGGGGAACCATGGCCCGCACAAACCCAGCCTCAGGCTCGGATCAGCCCCGTCGCCGCCACCCTGCAAGAATTCCCTGTGGACCCAGCACGAACCCAGCACTGAGTGGTCGGAAGGGTCGACATGGTCATAGACTTCCGAGGATGAACTCTTGTCGGAGCCTTGGGGGAGAGGGAAAAGAGGAAGGAAGGAAGGAAGTGGGGGTCAGAGGGGAGAGGCAATGACGTGAGCCCTCACATCATCGCCTCTCGCCTCCCTGACGGAGGCGATACGGTGGCCCGCGGAGGGCGAGGGTGCTCAAGGGCAGGTGTGAAGTGTTCGTGTTGTAGGAGTTGCAAAGGTAGCTGAGAGAGCTCGAAGGCAGTGTTGACTTGGAAACGCGGGGCTAAGGCAGAGAAGTCGTAAACGATGCTGGAAGTTTCTGTGCAGGAGGAGGAGGGATGGCGTCGATGCTAAGCAGGTAGGTGGAGCCGTCAGATTGGGCTGGGCGAAGGGGTGAGGCAGGTGTGTGGGACCTGGGGTGTCGGGATGCCTGGCTCGAGAGTCTCTTCCAGTTTCCTTTGGGAACCCCAGCTGACCCAGGTCTGTGTTAAAAGACCTCAGTCCTCTTGTTTGGGCCACAGTCACCCTGGAATTCGGAGTAGGTGCTCAGTAAGTATTTGTGGGTGCAGTGAGTGAGTTACTGAGTCCCTCTACGGGACCTGCTTGGGGACGTCACCATCGTCACGCTCCGACTCAGCGGGTGATTTGGTGGCCGGGCTGCGCTTGCTACTTCGTGGCCTCGGGCGTCAGGAACAAAGGTCGAGGCTGGATTCCGGCTCTGGGAACGTGTTTTAGTAAGGGCGTCAAAAGCGAGGAGATGTTGTGTGGTGATCTGGGTGAGGAGTGGGGACCACGATGCCAGCGCAGGGAACAGCTCTCGTTTGAGTCTGTGGGCACGGCTGCTTCCCAGGATCCCGCCCTCCGGCGTTGACGCGGCGGGAACGAGATATTGGAGCGTCGGGGGCGTCACACCTGGCCGCACGTTAGAATCTCCTGGGGAACTTTTAAACTAATGTGCCCACCCAGGGCGCGTGCCTCGAGTGCACAGCCGGGACCCGAAGTGACTCAATCCTTGTGTTGTAACTGCTGGCTTGCTGGTCTACGCCCCCCCATCTGTAAATTTTGTCCTGTCCTCTCGTCTGCAGGCGCACCTTAGGGTCCAGCCCCGACAAGGCCTTTGGTGATATTTGTCGAGCGTATGTGTGAGTGAGTGGTGGACTCTGTCCCCAGCCAGCTCTCATCCTGGGGAGTCGGAGATGGAAATGGTGAGAAGAAGAGAACACATTCCCGGGGCAGCCGGGGGGCTCAGTTGGTTACGTGCCTGACTAGTGATTTCAGCTCAGGTCGGACCACGAGATCACAGTCCGTGAATCCGAGCCCCACGTCGGGCTCTGTGCTGGCAGTGCAGGGCTTGCTTGGGATTCTCTCTCTCTCTCTCTCTCTCTCTCCCCCCCTCTCTGCCTCTCCCCCATTCTCTCTCTCTCCCTCTCTCTGCCCCTCCCCTACTCTCTCCCTCTCTCTGCCTCTCCCCCATTCTCTCCCTCCCTCCCTCCGCCCCTTCCCACTCTCTCTCCCTCTCTCTCTCTGCCCCTCCCCCACTCTCTCTCCCCCTCTCTCTGCCCCTCCTCCATCTCTCTCCCTCTCTCTGCCCCTCCCCCACTCTCTCCCTCTCTCTGCCCCTCCCCACTCTCTCTCCCCCTCTCTCTGCCCCTCCTCCATCTCTCTCCCTCTCTCTGCCCCTCCCCCACTCTCTCCCTCTCTCTGCCCCTACCCCACTCTTTCTCTCCCCCCTCTTGCCCTCCCCCCCTCCCCTCCCTCCCCCTCTCTCCCCTTCCTCTTGCCCCTCCCCCACTCTCCCCCTGCCCCCCCACTCTCCTCCTCCCCCTCCTCTCTGCCCTCCCCCCTTCCCTCCCCTCCCTCCCCCACTTTCTCCCTCCCTCTGCCCTCCCCCCCCTCCCCTGCCCCCCCCCCCCTCCCCTCCCCCACTCTCTCTCCCTCTCCCCTCCCCTCCCCCCACTCTCTCCCCCTCCCCTCCCCCTCCCCCCTCTCGTCCCCCTCCCCTCCCCCTCCCCCCCTCTCTCCCCCTCCCCCTCCCCCCTCCCCTCCCCCCCTCCCCCCTCCCCCTCCCCCTCCCCCCTTCCCCCTCCCCCTCCCCCCCCCCCCCCCCCCCCCCCCCCCACCCCCCCCCCTCCCTTGTGCACACTGCTCCTGCTCTCTCCTCAGTAAACACATACACTTAAAGAAAAAGAAGAGAAGACGGTCCTTCTAGTCTTGGTTCTGCCGTTTTGGGGACAAGCCACTTTGTAGCCCCGGGGCCCCAAGCTCTCCAGGGCCCTGGGCCCCGCTTGCCCCGCCCGCGCTCGCTCCCCTGCAGCATGGGTTGCTGCCACAGAGACCCGCGGTCGCAGGTGTGATGTGCTGGCATCCTCCTCCCTACCTCCCTCTGACTCCGACGGCAAGTGGAGCTTTCCCAGGCGCGGGTGGTCCGCCGCCGCCGGGCAGACCTCAGGGAGTGCGGGCTCTCACGCGTCTCCGGGCCTCACCTCCAGAGGACAGCTCTTGGATGAAAAGAGGGCCCCCGCTCGGGGTTTCCGGGCACTTTTGGGACTGCACCTTCATGTGAGTGTGGCCGGGCCCGACTCGGGTCTTCACGGGGCCCCTCCCGCCTCTCCTTGCCACATCGGCACCTGTGGACACGTGGCCCTGCTCTCAGGGTCAGGGCTGCCTCCGCTGACAGCCGGCCCCTGTCTCCTCTCTGTCCTTCCTTCGAAGTCAGTGGGGCTCTGGGCACGGCTCAAAATGCAGGGGCGTTCAAGCAAAGAGGGTGGCTCTGGCGTCCGGCCGGGCTGGAGGGCATGGGTGCCAGGAGTCTCGCTGGAGAGCTGGTGGACGGCAGCCCTCGAGTGCGATTTTTCCAACGCGGGAGGTTTGGAAAGGCTTCAGAGAAACCTCCGACACCCTGGACTCAGAGCCCGGCTCAACCTGAGACCGTGGCCCACCCGCTCCAGGAGGACTTTTCCAGGCCTGCAGAGCATCTTGGGTGGGTTCCTCCTCAGCTTGCTCAGGGGCCGGGCTGAGGCTCAGACGCAGGGCGGAGCTGGAGCCTCTGATGGCCGTCACACCTTTCCATGCCTTTCATTCAGGAGGGACTTGCGAGCTGCCGCTAATTGGATTTGAGTTTGGATGGCTTCCTGCGGCCGGCGCGGAGGCTTGCACAGACAGGCCGCCTGGCCTGGGCCTGGCCAGAGGCCGAGACTTTGGCCGGGCCCAGAGGTTGGGCGCGCAGGCAGCCCCGTGCTCTGAGGTGCTCTGGCGTCCCGAGGTCGGGTGGGAGCTGGGTTTCAGACACAGATGTGTGGGTCCTGGGGCAGGTAGTCTGACCTCTCTGAGCCTCAGCCCCCTCCTCGTAGTGGTGTTCCTGAGGGTCCGGGGACTGGATCGTAGGGCCTGGCCGGCGGGGGCCGGCACGCGGGGAGGCCTGGAGCAGCGTCGGCGGCCGCAGCGTCGGCGGCTGCTGCCTGGCAGGGGATGTCACACACGTGCACGCGTGCACCTCTGAGCAGACTCGGCAGTTGGGCCCCACGTCGCCTGTTCTCACCTCCCTCATGGCATTCCCACGCGCGGTGACCACCAGGTCCCATGTTGGTGTCCCCTGGGTGACCCAGGAGCTCACATTATTCACACCTGAACCCTCAGCCTCACGCGGAGAGGCGATGCGTGGCAAGTCCAGGTGCCCGCCGTAGCCCCGCCCCGCCGTAGCCCCGCCCCGCCGTAGCCCCGCCCCGCCGTAGCCCCGCCCCGCCGTAGCCCAGCCCCGCCCCACGTGAACCTCCGCCCCCACCGTCCCAGGCCCCCCAGCAGGCCACACCGTTTACCTCCTCACCGCCCTTGCTGTCTGTCTCTCCCCACTCGAATGTCAGCTCTAGGAGAGCAGGACTTTGGGGGGTTTTGGTCCTGACGCGTCCCCAGTACAACCTGACGCCTAGACGCATCCTCTGTGGGCAAACGCCCGAGGCGCCTCACTCGGAGTAGCTGGCGGGTAAACGTCGTCAAATGGATTCACGCACACCATGTTGGGGTCCTTCGTGGGACGTGACCGAGCGGACTAGTTCCAGACAGGGAAGGCCGTTGCCCAGCCAGAGGACAAGCACGCCCAGGCCTCAGCCCAAGGGAGTCCCAGGGCGTGTCCCTCTGTGTCCCGCCCGTGTGGCCTCCGAGGTTACTGAGCCTCCCGGAGCCTCTGCGAGCGTGTGGGCAGCATGGAAACCCTGGGGAGATGCTGGGGAACGAATCGGAGGATAGACGGGACTTGCTCAGCCCCCCGCCTGCCACTGGGGCGTGATGACGACGTCGGCGTCGGTGCAGCCACATGGTGCCCCGAAGCCGGCCGTCCGGGAAGAGCTGTGTCATGTGCTTCCCCCAGAATAGCAGCACCTTGTCCTCCTGTCGGACCCCCGTAACTTTCTGTGTCCCAGTCAGGGGGAAGCGTCCCTCGCGTCAGTGACAGCAGGCGTTAGTTGGTCGGCTTCTGCCACGGGCAGTGTGGCTTCCAGCAGTTCCTCTGCAGCGAAACCCCGGTGACCGAAGTCAGCCCCTCCGTCCCCAGGCCACCCGCGGAAATCCCGCTCCAACGCAAGCCGTCTTCCGAGGGCGTGGTGTACGCACGGAGGGGTGAGCTCCGGCCTGAGTTCAGACCCCATGATTCCCAATTCCACTGCCCAGGCACGTATTTATGGAGCGCCTACTGTTTGCACGGTGGCTCGGCTTGCTGTGCCTGCGTCCTCTGGCCCCGGACGGCCTGGAGGAGCCCCCCACCCGCCCACCTGCCGCATCTGGGACTCACTGGTGCCGTCAGGACCGTTCATGTACGTGTAATTTCTGGCCAAGACTTGAAAGGCGAACCAGCGCCCCGCTGTCTAAACAGTCACTACTGTTGTACAAAAAGCAGGCCGTCCGCCGGCGTGGACGTCCGCCCAGGGGACCTCTTCCTGGTGCACCTCGTGGGAGACATCAAAGGGAGTTGTTTATTCCCAAACGAAAACTCGCCGCGTTCAGAGTCTGCGGGACTGGCTGTCTCCCTGGGAGGAGAGTGCCTCCCGAGCAGCTCGTGGTGAAGCCTACGGGTTTGTTTACGGAGACGGTCGTCCTTGGGAGGGGCCAGACATCCTGAAACTGCAGGCAGGCAGGGGTGGGGTCTCCCGGCTGGGGGACAGGACCCTGCCCACACCGTAGGGTCAGCGGGGTCCCCTGCGGCCCGGCCCACGGCCAGAACCTCTCTGTTTCCAGGTTCTTGTCCCTCCTTCCTCCAGAGGCAGGGCGGGTTCGCAGGGACAGTCTCCTCTGTTCCCCTGCAGGTGTTCTCCTTAGGAAGGGGCTCCCCCTGTGCGCACCGACCCTGACCTCTCGCAGCCCCGGCCATCAGGGTTCAGGACCACGGTTTGGACAGCTGCACACGCAGAGGTGACAGGTATGTGAGCAGGGGTGCGGCTCACAGGGGGTGTCCAGGGAGGCCCGGGCCCGGCCCCGTCCCTCCTGCAGGTGTCCACTGCCTCCGTGGCTGGCTGTCCGTGAAAATAGGTCCAGCGGCTCCTCCGCGGGTGGGGGAGCTCCAATGCGGCCGCAGCTTACGGTGTATTTAATTGTACCTTGGAGCGGCGGCGGGGGGGCGGGGTGGTGGGGGCAGAGGGGTGGGGGGTGGGGCGGGCGTCTGATCTGACTTTCGTTTCTTTCTTCCTCGGGGCGGCGGGGTCCCGAGGACTTCGGCCTGTCACAGTTCTCGGGGTTGGGGACAGCGAGTTGTAGGAGGGCCCACCAAACAGCACGGCTGTTCCCAGAACGAGGGCAGGGACCCCTCCAAGCCACTGTGTCTTGTAGAGTGTGGGTGCCAGCTCCGTCCTTACAGAGTCTGACGACTTCCTGTGAGCTGCGGGGAGGTTCCCATAGCCATTCACACGAAGTACCACAAACCGAGGGACTTCAAGCCACAGAAACTCAGTGTCCCCAGTTCTGGAGGCCAGGGGTGGGAGGTCAGGGCATCCGCAGGGCCGTGCTCCCTCCAGCTGCCCTGGAGACGCTGTTTCCTGTCTCTCTCCCTGCTCGTGGTGAGGCCGGCAAGCCTCGGCGTGTGGCCACGTCCCTCCTGTGTCTGCCTCTGTGTATGTCTGTGCCCAGATTTCCCCCTCGACGAGGGCACCGGGCCTGGATTAGGTTAGATCACCGTGGTCCAGCGTGACTGCATTGTAACTTGACGGCGTGTGCAAAGCCCCTCTCCTCCAGCGAGGCCACGTCCACGAGTCCGGGGCTCGGAGCTTCAACACCCCTTTCCAGGGGCCGCAGTTCTCCCCGGTACAGAGCTGTCCTCTGCAAGGGCCCACGTGGCGCTTACGGCTCCGTTTTCTCATCTGTAAAATGGGCAACAGTGCTGCCTCCTTCACTGGGCCGATGTGGGGAGGAAGTTGGTTGAGAGAGACGGCGCGTGCAAAGCTTGATGCGCGGTGAGCGAGACACCACGGGGTCCTGCTCTCACTGTTGCCGTCAGCCACAGGGCCCCAGAGACTCCGTGGAGAGAAAGGGGCAGGGGCAGGTGCACGTTACACATTAGCGGCCCCCGGTCTCCCCAGCCCTCACCCTGCCCTCCGTGCCCGTGTCCGGCCCCACCGCCTGGAAGGGTGTTCTCGAGCTCTGTGACGGCCGGGCTACCTCTCAGCCTCCCGAGCACCCCGAGGCCGGGCGGGGCTCCAGGACGGCATCTTGTCCCCTGCTCTCTCTCTACTGCTCGCACGGTGCGTCACTGTCCGTCACGGCGTCAGCTTGTGCTCGCGTCTGAAAGTGTCTGGAGTGTAAAGCCCACGAGGACAGGAGCCGCCTGCTTCCTTCCCCTCGGCGTGCGCCCGGCCCTGCTGCACTCTGGGCTCACATCGCCGTCAGCGTCGTGCCTCACTGGTCTCCTTGAATCTGGAAACTTCCTCAGCCTGTCTTTGCCTCCCTTTCCCTGGCGTCTTGGGAGAGCGCACACTCGCCCTCGTCTCTGTGGGGTTGTCTGACAGGACCGAGCGCACACATCCTGGGAAGCTCAGGGCTTTTAGAAACCAAGGACTTTTCCTTTATAAAAAAAGACCTCACATTTAAAAAAAATTAATAAACGTAGCAACATTGGGCCGAAATTCCATGTGGCATGTTGTGTGTCGTGTCTCCACTTTACCCCGGCCCAGCCTCCAGTCTCGGGGGCGACGAGGGTACGACCCTTGCCATCACGGTGTCAGGTGCCTGGGACCCCGGACGTGGCCTTCGCTGCTGTGGTCTCGGAGACAAGTGACAGAGAAAACATTTGACCAGAGAGCACCTCGCAAACGGCAGGGCCCAGAAGACGCGATCCTTTCCCTCTGAGTCCATGAAAGGTTCAAATGGGTGCTTCCTGCCAGGGGGAGGGGCTGGGGCCCCGAAGAGGAAGAAGCCCCTCCCGCCCCCAGCGAGACCAGTTGGCGCGCCTCGCCGGTTTGTGCAACAGCAGAAGGAGCAGGCCATGGATGGCGCTGCCGAGAAGAGGCCTGTAACTCGGCCGCAGAGGGCTTATCGGCCGCGGAGATCTTTCTCAGGAACTCTGACGCTGACAGCTCTCTGCAGGGAGAATGTCAGCATCAAAGACGGGGAAAGTCATGCCCGCGTGGGCCGCCGTGGCCCTCGGCCAGGACAAACCACCGCCCCAGCCGTGCCTTGCTAGGACCTCACTTAGCCCCTCAGTCGGACAAGTGCATGCTCAGTGCTGACCACCAGCGGCTGCCACGTTCCCTTGTTTTGTGTAAATGCCTCGACTATTGAATAAATGCAAAGTGACTCTTTGTTCTTCTCAAGTAATTCTTTAGCTCACCCTTCAAGCAAGTGCTTCTCAACAGTTTTAAATGATTTCCCCTTCGGAGAGACAAGCACACGCCCGTTCTACTCGCTGACTTGCAGGCCCCCCCCCCCCCAAGGTCTGTGGAGAACAAGTTCTGGTTAATAATCACAATCCCATCGAAAAATCTCCACCGACCAAAAATATTTTCCAAGTTACGCGTTTCCGAGTTATGTTGAAAAGGCGCCCCTCCCCCCCGCCCGCCCGTGCGTTATATAATACCGCGAAGCGGAGTTCTGTTTTCTGGGCTGCGTCTCCAGAGGCCGTGACTGCCCGTGCCGGCCATCCGTGTCCGGGGCGCACAGGACACCTCTCCCCAGCGTCTCTGACCTAAAGCTTTAGGAGAGCGAACCTCCCGTGGGGCACTGCTGCGGAGTCTTCGCCAGGAGGCTGGTCTCCGGGTCTAACGGAGCCGGTCTTCTCATCGGATCTGCTCCGGCGGGTCCCCTCGCAGCCCCAGACACCGCCCTGCCTCTGCATCCCCATTCCTGTCCCACACGGAGGAGATACTGACCCGTGGACGGAAAGCCGAGCCAGCAGAGCCACCCAAACATGCCCAACCGCAAAGGAAACCACGCGCGTTCTTAAAAAACAAGCAACAAACAAGGCTTTTGGGGTGCGCTGGGCCGTTTGTCTCCACGTCCGCAGTGTGTCTGTTGATAAAGATCTTCCCTGGAAACTTTCCTTCACGAGGATTAGGACAAATTTTCCAGTTAATAATGATAGGTATTAGAATACGGTCAGCTGATCTGGCCCGGAGACAACCCAGGAAGGGTTTTCTCTTCATGTTTAGCCATAGTAATAACAGCATCAGCCAATTTCAAACAAGATCAAATAGGATGGCTGATCCGAATTATCCCACATAATGGTCCAATGTGCTAAATTAACTGTGAAATCTTCTAATTATATTCAGGCATAGAACGTTTTCATGCCTAAGCGCCTCCAACCACGTTTTCGCCTGGTTGTGAACAGGCGTCCGCCCAGCTAAGAGAGATGGTTCGGAACGCGGATCCAAGTCCTGGGCTCCAGTCCTGCCCCTTCACCTCCTGGCGGGCTCCGCCGCGAGCAAGTGGCTTGCTCTCTTCGTGCCGCAGTTTGCCTCTCTGCACAACGGGGGTGATGGTCACCGTAGTCAGTGTTGGAGCGGCCATCGTCACACGCGCACAACGCAAGATGAAATGGGGTTCGGGGAGCTGACGTGGCTCACCCCAGTTTGCACAACCGGGCTCGAGCGGGTCTCCCGACTTCAGCGTTCTGGCTAACACCGCCCGTGAAGCTATGTCTCTCTCACCCCGATCTGGGGGGACTTGCACAGGCTTTGCTCAGTAGGACGGTCCCAAGAAACCCACGCATCCAGCTACAAGTGAGGTTGACCACCATGCTGTCTGTGTTAGGAAGACCAGGCGGACCAGCCTGAGGGCTGACCCATTTGCTCAGCCTTGCTGGCAAGCATAAGAAAGCGATGTGTTTGAGGTGCTGCAGAGACCTCCTTTCAGGCAGAAACTGAGGGCAGTTACTATATGCAAGGAGGAGCTCTGCATGGAGTCTGGGACTGGAGCCAGGGATTCTCCCGCTGGTCCCAGCACGAGGCTCAAGGGCCTCGGCCCAGACCACACAGCCAGCCTGCGCTGGGCCACACTGACCGCAGGGCCCATGTGACCCTAGGCTCACGCTCTTAGCCGCTTCCTCGCCCCGCCTTCCTCCGCTAGCTTCATCTAGCTTTGAAGGAAACCAGTGACTCAAGACACAAAGTCAAGATAGTATTTTATGAACGGTGACGGTTAGACGCTGGCGGTTAACGTTGGCCCCGGGATGCCCAATTCTACACATTTGTGTCCTAGCTCGTGTCTGTCCACTAAGGATTAACCGCTTAACTTACCAGTGAGAAGGCTCGGATTCGGTTACCACCTCCAGTCTCAGCTTGAATCTTTGCTTCTTTTACTGAGGGCTCTGGGCTAAACAGTGGCTCCTAACGCATGTCGCTTCATAAGACGAGTTATCAATTAGTCTTTCATGATGCTCTCTGATTATTCTGAGGGCCCCTCATAAGATCAAGTAGTTTTCAGTTGTATATCTTTCATTTAACCTATCTATCTGCAGCCTCCTCCTGCAAAGGGTCAGGAGTCACTCTAAATGAACACACCAGTAGGTAGACACCCCCAGTCCACAAAGGCACCGTCAACATGAGATTGGTCCTCGACGTTTGAGACTTGGAGATGCACCCAGGGATTATAAAATCCTGTTGTGAAATTGGTTTCATTTCTTCACTGGGAACATAACCCATGCCTGTTAGATCCATGAGTCACCAGAACCGGCTCTGAAATACTCTGGCTGTTCTAAAGGTCAAACCAACTTCTAAAGATAAAAGTTTGCTGTCCCTAAAGATGATCAAAGGTAGGGGCCACACACACATCTTTGAAGTGACAAGAGCGGGCAGTTTTCAAAGACCCTTTCTAGAAGCACGCTGGGGACCGACAATGCCATGAAAGCCTGGGGCTAGCTGCCCTCTCCAATGCCTCCGTGGTCACAGTAGTATATTAAAAAAAAAAAAAAAAAAGCAGGGACAAAACTGCCACGTACTAAGGATGTGTAGTTCACATCTGGGCCATCTCAACTTACATGTTGCTCAGTCTTCACATCGACCCGGTCCATTAGCCGCCATTATTTCTACCCTAGATGAGAAAGTCGGTCGCAAGGGCACAGAAGTTCACAGGACTCGGGCCGGCCTCCGAAGTGTGGGCCGTGGTTAATCTACACTCGTGCCCACTGTCTTAATTGACTCTTATCCAATGGGTCGTGGACTCTGGCTGTACACTGAATCTCTGTGGGAGCTTTTAAGAAATGTAGGTGAGGAGTCCACCCAAATCAATTCGGTCATCATACCTGGGGCTAGGACACTCCCGTAAGTGTGGGAGCTGTGCTCCGCCGCTGGGGCCGAACCCCCCCGGGGAGGATCACGAAAGGCCATGTTGGCTGTCAGTACGAGGTTTCCTAATTTAGTCTATTTTGATAGACTCTCCTTTACAACTTCACTGCCAGGGAATTTCCTTTGTTCTTCCCCAAGGCTGGAAGCAGTGGGTACCCCGCAGAGAAAAGGGCAGGGTGAAGGGCGGCGGGGCTGAGTGACATCTGACAATGTCTTCCCCATCAACCTGAGAAACAGCAGAAACAAGCCATGAAGTTTTGCTTCACCTCCGCCTGGGGGCTCTTGGTTGGCTGCCATGGAATTTTCAGCCTCTTAGGAACTGTCTATCTGCTCCAGAAAGGCCATGGGGACACCACACACACACACACACACACACACACAGCCCCCGCCTGGAGCCAGCGCACACTGGAGCCAGCAGCCCGGAACAGCAGCCATCTGGTCGACCAGCAGTCCTCCCCAGAGCCCTGGCTCCAAGCTGAAGGCTGGGTGGGGTCCCGTTAGAGCCACAGAATGTTCTTGTTGAGTTTCCCTGGGCGGTAACAACCAGGGAGCAGGGGGAAATCCCAAATCTCCAAAGCAGTGGGCTCCTAGACTCTAATCTTGTTAGTCTTCCCCCTTGTTAATCAGCAAACTCACCTAACACTGAAGAGATGCTTCCCACTGAACTTGCCGTCCCCACAGAAATGTACTTCCCCTAGAGAAACGAGCTCTTTCTCTCCCCCTCCCAGAGGCCCATCTTCCCAAGCAGAGGCTTTTCACAACAAGTCGAGGTTTTTGGGGATCTCTTCTAAAAAAGGTTCCCCATAACTTCATTATTGGACTTCCGGGAAAGTAAAAACACCACTGAAGTATAAATCTGGTCACTAGATATTCAAAGTAATGAAATTAAAGAAGCCCTCGAGTATCATTTCTGTGCTTCCCACACTAACCTGTGACCCACTAGCCGTCCCGGGCTTGTCTGATCGTAGCGAGACCAGAGCTTTCACTGAATTTCGACAGCATCGTAAAGTGTACGCAACATGAGTGTTAATACAGGGACATAACAAAGCACTGCAAAACACGTTCATTCTCTGTTGTCACCTAATTCAGTTTTTAAGACTTTCTACCAGGGAAAGGTGACATTGAAAGTTAAAAGTCAACTGTACAAAGATGTTTGCTGCTAGATTCCCTAACCTCCCATACCTGAAAATATCTAAGTGTCTTAGAATAGGGCTTGGTGAACTCTTTCCTAAAGGACCAGATCATAAATATTTTGAGTCTGCGGGCCGCGTACATACGGTCTCTGTCACGATTAGTCAGCTCTGCCATGGCAGTGCAGAAGCAGCAGGCAGTATGAAAACGAATGGGCATTGACTGTGTGCCAATAAAACTTTCTTTACAAAATCAGGCAGCAGGTAGGATTTGGCCCCCAGGCCACAGTTTGCTGAACCCCAGTTGTATAATAAGAAATATGTTTGGGGCGCCTGGGTGGCTCAGTCGGTTAAACATCTGACTTCGGCTCAGGCCATGATCTCATAGTTTGTGGGTTCGAGCCCCATGTCGAGCTCTGTGATGACAGCTTGGAGCCTGGAACCTGCTTTGGATTCTGTGTCTCCCTCTCTCTCTGCCCCTCCCCCACGCACTCTCTGGTTCTCTCTCAAAAATAAATAAACATTTGTAAAAAAAGGAATATTCTTATGATGCTCTGACCTTGGCCGTCAGACTGTGGGTCGTAAAGCGACACACGAGGAAGATGGAAGGGCATCGTGGTGCCGTCCGGGGCTGGCGGGCTTCTGCTGCCTCACGTGCGTCAATGGCGCCCACAGCACAATGTTCTCCGCTGCTCGTGAGTTTATTAAAAAGAGCATTTTTAATACGGGGCACCGGGGCGGCTCAGTTAGTTGAGCATCCCATTTCGGCTCAGGTCATGATCTCGAGGTTCATGGGTTCGAGCCCCTGTTGGGCCCTGTGCTGAAGCGCGGAACCTGCTTGGGATTCTCTCTCTCTCTCTCTGCCCTTCCCTGGCTTGTGCTCTCTTTCTCAAAACAGATATATAAACTTAAAAAAATAAAAATAAAAAACAAAAACAAAGCATCCTCCCCTGGGAAAGTTCCGTTCAGGTAGGATGAGGACAGGTCGGCAGGACGCAGGCGGTGCTGGGATGAGCCAGCCCTTCACTCTCAAGCAGTGGACAGCCCCTGAAAAGCTGGGGCGAGAACCCTCTCCCTGCTTCGAGCCCGGCCAGCCGGGGCTGCAAACTAGCAGGAAAGGTGACGGCTAAGTCCACCTGTGCCCAGCTGGGACAGGCCAGCCCTAAAGTCAGGGAGAGGAAGCACTCAGCCCGCGAGGACGGCCGTGGCTTCCCCAGAGCTGGCGGGACCCACGGCCCCAGCATCCCCACAGTGCGCCTCACCTTCCACAGGTGCCCTGGTCGCGTGGGGACAATTTGGGGTGGGCCTGTCTAACCCGTCCACAGAGCACACCGGGGGCTCGGGACAGGTTCGGATTTACATCCGAGCGTGCGTGAGGAGCCGCGAGCATAAAAGTCCAGATGTCTGTGTGCAGTTGGGGTTTTGGGAACACTCAAAATAGCATTTGCCCATAAAATTGCCTGAAATGCGGTCCAAATGTGTCCGTAAAAGGTAACCAAAGAGCCACTTACTGTTGTTAGTTCATGTTCTTGGAGCTTCCACGCAGGCAGGGCGTCGGTACCGGACACGTTTGGGGTCACCTCGGAGGGGCCTCCCCGATGCCTCGGGGTCTGGTCTCAGAATGAAGCCAGCCGTTGGCGGATTCTCCCCCTCAACCCCGACATCCCAACAGGACACCTGGAGAAAGCTCCAGCGGGCTTTTCTTAGACGCTCTTCTCGAGGTGAATTCCTGAAAACCTTGACAAGGGCCCAGGCCCGTTCATAAATGCCAGCAGACAGAACGGAGGTGCAGGTGACAGCACAGCTGTCATCAGGCAGGGCCACACTGGGACCTGAGACAGGCCATCGCTTTTATTCTAATTGTGGTGAGATACCCTAGTGTGAAGGCCTTCGCGGTAACCACGTTAACGTGAGCATTTCTGTGGCGTGTAGTACATTCACGGTGTGCAGCACCACCTCCGTCTGATTCCAGAACGTTCCCATCACCCCGAAAGGAAGCCCTGTCCGCATCAGCCCTCCCTCCCCACTGAGGCTTGTAGGCAGGAGTGTGGGATGGGGCCGCTGGCGTGGAATACAGTCGCTGCCGCTGAACAACACTGAATTCACACCCCTGGGTTTGTTCAGATGGAAGGAGCCCAGATGCTCCATGTAGCGGCCATGCGGCCTTCCCCTCGTGAGTCTTTGCTCCTCACCGCTTACCTCCCCTCATTCTGTGAGGCTCAAGTCAGTCACGCACATGCCTGGCACATGGCCTCTGTGCCATGTCCCCCATAGCCTCTTCTCTCTTGTTTTCTTTCTAGAACTCTCCTCCTTGCTCACTACTCCCTACACTGGTGGGCTGGCCCTCGGTTTCTCAGCAGGCATAATCTACCCCAGGGCCTTTGCACTTGCTGTTCCCACCTGAAACCTGGATTCTTCCCTCGCTTCTTGGAACTTTTATCGAAATGCTACATTTTCAGTGACAGCAAGGCAGAGGGCCCTCTTTATAAGGGCAATCCCTCCCCGGCCCCTGAGCCCCCTCCATCACACTTACAGAATAAGACCTCATTTTCTTATCTATTGTTTGTTTGTTTATTTATTTATTAACATAATTTATTGTCAAGTTGGCTAACACACGGCGTATACAGTGTGCTCTTGGTTTTGGCGGTAAATTCCGTGATTCATCACTTCCATACCACAGTTAGTGTTCATCCCAACAAGTGCCCTCCTCAATGCCCATCACCCATTTTCCCCTCTCTCCCACCCGCCTACCATCAACCCTCGGTTCGTTCTTAAGAGTCTCTTATGGTTTGCCTTCCTGTCTGTTAGAAACTATTTTTTCCCCTTCTGTTCCCCCACGGTCTTCTGTTAAGTTTCTTAAGATCCACATATGAGTGGAAACATATGGTGTCTGTCCTTCTGTGACTGACTTATTTCACTCAGCAGAATACCCTCCAGCTCCATCCACGTTGCTGCAAATGGTGGGATTTCATTCTTTCTCATTGCCGCGTAGTGTTCCATTGTGTGTATAAGCCACGTCTTCTTTATCCATTCGTCGGTTGATGGGCATTTGGGCTCTTTCCGTATTTGGCTATTGTTGAAAGCTCTGCTGTAACCATTGGGGTACACGCACCCCTGTGCATCAGCACTCCTGTATCTCTTGGGTAAATTCCTAGTAGTGCAATTGCTGGGTTGGAGGGTGGTTCTATTTTTAATTTTTTGAGGCACCTCCACACCGTTTTCCAGAGTGACTGCGCCAGCTTGCGTTCCCACCAACAGTGCAAGAGGGTTCCCGTTTCTCCGCATCCTCGCCAGCATCTGTAGATTCCTGAGTTGTTCATTGTTAGCCACTCTGACTGGTGTGAGGTGGTATCGGTTTTGGCTCACACCGAGCGTCTTTTCATGTGTCAGTGGCCATCTGGAGGTCTTTTTTGGAGAAGTGTCTATGCATGTCTTCTGCCTATTTCGTCACTGGATTGTTTTGTTTTTTTGGGGGGGTGTTGAGTTTGGTAAGTTCTTTATAGACTTTGTATACTAACCATTTATCTGATACATAACTTGCAAGTATCTTCTCCTATTCCTTCGGTTGCCTTTTACTTTTGCTGATTGTTTCCTTTGCAGTGCAGAAGCTTTTTATGTTGGTGAGGTCCTGATTGTTCGTTTTTGCTTTTAATTCCCTTGCCTTTGGAGACGTGTCAAGCAAGAATAATACCTCATTTTTATTTGAGGGGTTTTGAGGTCGCTCCTCTCCCAACAGAACACAAACCTAAGCTAACTGGGCTAAGAGTTTGCCTGTTTGCTTGCCACTGTGTCCGCGGCCCCTGCTGAGTGCCTGGCGCACAGAGGTGCTCAGAGGGCGTGTAGCACTGGCCGACGGGCGTCCCGATGAAGCAGGTGTGCAAGTCAGGCCTCCCCGAGCGCACGGAGCTCAGGTGTCTGCCAGGACACCCTCGCCCCCTTTCCCGCACGCAGCCGTGTGCTCCCACGCTGGTGGGAGGCAGGGCAGGGGGACCGGCTGAGTGAGGAACAGGAGCCCGTGACCTGAGCCGGGTTCTTGCCGCAGGGAGGGAGCTCAGGCCGCGCCTGCAGAGAAACAAGGGGCATCTCTGAGAGCCGTGGTGGAGCTGGACGTGGAGATGGGCTGGGCCAGGTCCCGGGAAGATGCAGGGACTCTGTCTCCCTCCCCGCCTTCCCCCGTCCCTCTCTGTCCCTCCCCCCCGCCCCCATCTGCCTCTTTGCTCCCAATCTTGTGTTTGTTGTCACTACTCAGCCCCTTCCCTCTGCGCCTGAGAAACATCTTCACCGCAGTGTGTACCCGGCAGCATAAAGCCCAACGGACCCTCTCGGACCCAGTTCCAAATTCCAGGGAGGGGATTCTGGTTTCTGCCCCGGCCGGTTTGAGTCAGGGGCTCCCTGGAGCCTGTGTGCTGCCGCTGGGAGTGTGGGGGTGGGGCACGTCGTCTATAATGGCTTCCGAGGCGGCAGTGGGCACACTGGGGGCGACGGGTGGGAAGGAGGGCCACCGTGAGCAGGAAGGCCGTTATGGAGCCGTCCCCACAGGAAACTAGGGGAACGAATGCACCCCGCGGTCCCTCGTCTCTACCTTATCCGTCCCCTCAATCGTTAGAAGCTTCTGGATCTCCTGTTGCAAGCCAGGCACTGTTCGGGGCCTAGAGATACGTCAGCGGACAAAGTAAGGGAAATCCTTACCTTCGCTAAGCCCGTCGCCCGGAGAGGACAGGCTTCCCTGGCAAGGGAGCAGATCCGCTCCTGGACGCGGGCGAGACGTGGGTGCCCTGAAGGCATTTCCGCCAGCCGCGGACACAGACGGCGATGGCGGCGGGTGCCACGGCTTTGGGGGGAAGGCCCTCGGGGGCACGTGGGCAGGGACCTGGACGAGGGAGCAGGCCGCCCTGGAGGCAGGTGGCAGGCAGGCGTGTGCATGGGAAGATGAGAAGGCCCGTGGGACCCGGCGGGGGGCTGGAGGGGCAGGTGGCGGGCATGGGTCTTGCGGGCCGTGCACACTGGAGTCTAGGCCTTTCTGCCAGTATTGCCCATGCGCACTGTGAGACATCTCCTGGGCGCAGCGGGCCTCTCAGGGGACTCCGGACAGAGACAGGGCTTGCGGTTTGGACCCAGAGTCCCAGGCGAGTGGCTCACTGCTGGCGCCACGCCCTGGGCCTCAGTTTCCCCACCCGCAGGGCGGCACGAAGAGCTCCTCCCAGCCTGCCAGAGCGTCCCCGGCGACCTTGCGTGGGAGATGGGCAGCGTGTCCTGGGCCTTCCCCACCGCCCTGCGCCGTGCTCGGCTCTGGGGCGGCCGAACGGAGGGTGCCCGTCCAGGGAGGCCAGCGGCCGCGGGGAAGCACGAGGCCCAGCCGTGGGCTCACCGACAGCACGGACCACAGGGCTCATTTCTCACAGACCCGCGGTGACGGTCACGGCCCGGGGTCCCTCCCCGACCTGTGGCTCATGGCCTTGTCCCCCACTGTCAGGGAGCCCCAGGGATGACACATGAGGGACGTTCCGGGCAGCAGTGTGTGTGCTTGATGGAAAGTGGGCACTGGCTCCCGGCGTGACTTTGTGGCGGCCACGCGGGCAGATGGGCCCCGCCGCTCACGGCCCCTCTGCTGTGTCCGGAGAAGGAGGTAGGAATCCTTGACAGGAAAGCCTGACAGATTGGTCCCCCTGGGACCATCCTGATAATCTGTTGGGGGGCCTCTAAACCCCAGCGAAGGCCAGAGCCCCGGTGGAGGCCGCGCCCCGGGGGCCCCGGGGGCCGTCGGTCAGGGCCGAGTGCCGCAGTGGTGCCGTCAGGCCAGCTCTGAAGAAAGCCCTGCGTTGTTTTCAAAGGGCAGTCCCTCCGCATCTTGGGTTTCACGGGAAAGCCTGTGTGGCCACGCCGTTGGGAGCCGGTGAGACGGGCCTGAGGGACGGCCCGCTGTGGGGCCGGTGAGGGGAGAGGGCACATTTTTACCCCATATTTGGTGACGAGGTGGGCTTCGGGTTCCTCTCCTTCTCCCATGTGTCGGGTCTTAATGAGAAGCCCCAGAAGGTTGAGAAATTCCCTTTTCCGAGGACAGGACATAAATGGGACAGTTCGAGGGAATTTGGGGAAAACCCATCGCGGGGAGAGACAGTGGTCCTTGTGGTCTACGTGTGAGAGTGTGCGTGGGTGTGCGTTAGCACGTGCGTGTGTGAGGATGTGGGTGTGAACATGTAGGTGTGAATGGGAGTGTGTCACGAGACGAGTGTGTCGGAGGATGAGTGTACGAGTGTGTACATGTGAGCACACAAGTGTGTGAGCACGTGTCACCGTGTGGGTGGAGCGGAAGTGAGTGTGCGAGTGTGTGTCACCGTGGGTGTGGTGTGAGCGTGAGCGTGTGCATATAGAGTGTGTGGGCTGCAAGTGTGCGAGGGTGTCCCGTGGGCGTGTGTAAGGAGTGTGAGAGGGAGCGTGAGAGTGTAGGCGTGCAAGCCTGTGTCACACGGGGTGTGAGTGTGCGAGTGTGTGCACGGTAGCCACAGGACAGCCCTGGCGCTCGGGCCCCGCTCCGGAGCTCAGGGTGTGGGCGCTGGGAGCCCCCTCAGCACGAGGACCCGTCGTCGTCTGAGGTTCTCAGCTGTGAGTCGACAGCGTCTGTCTCGTCAGCCGCTTGGAGGCGGGAATAAGCGAGCGTAAGTGCCGATCAGACAGGAACGACACGAGGAATAAACGGTTCCACGGCACCGGGCCTGCGGGGATTTGTTTCTTCCACGCGCCACGCGTGTCTAGGGCGGAGGAGGAAACGGAGGCTGAAGACAGAGGGAAGCTTCCGGCCTCCGAGCGAACTCGCCGCGCTGTCCTCCGGGACTGCCTCTCACCACCACGTATTTGTTCCAAGCACGAGGCGCTCTGTGTTCCCCGAACCTGCTCGCTCGTTAAGGCCGAGAGCGTGCACAGTCACCACCAGAAGGGAAGGATGTTTTGGAGCAGAGAAGCTTCCGGCAAAGCTCAACCACCGTCCCCCCGTTCGGATGTCACTCTCATCCCCAGAAAGCAGCTCTACAGGCGGCTGGCTCTGCGTCCCCGAGGACCGTCCCGGGGGACAGACGTAACTCTCTAAGCCTGTCCTCTGGCCTGTCCCCTTCACAGGTCATGTCATGTCCCCAGGCTGCGGGCTCCTGCACTGGGGGGCGGGGATGCGTTTGGTCTCTCCCCACTCCCGCCCGTCGGCACCCGCCGTGTGCCCTGAGCCGGGCTGCGGGCTGTGGCACGTCCTCGAGCACGGGCAGAGCCGGCCCCTCGCACGGCAGTGACAGGGACTCACAGTCTCCACGAGTACCCAGAGCCGGAGCAGACCCCCAGCCAGGAAGGGCGTGAGGGCGCGCGGCCCACCTCCCCGGGGCACCACTCAGCTGGGTGTCCGCTTGCTGGGTCCGAGCGCAGGCACGGAATGGCCCCTCCGCCCATGTTTCCGCCCTTGGCCTGCCGTCCCTCGGCAGTCTGTCCAGGGACTCGTCCTGCGGTCCGTCGGCAATGCCTGCTTCTCCTTACCTGGCTGCACACGACTCCGTGTTTGAGTGTTCGACAGACTGTCTAGATGCTTTTGGAAAGAGCTAGCACCAGACTTACACGCCCGGCGTGGCCCTTCCGCATGGCCCGTCACGTCGGCCCCACATCCTCCTCCCCAAGCCCCCGAGGACCCGCAGGGACGCACACCCCAGGCTCGTCCGAACCCCTCCTTCGATGACTACAAACCCGAGGCCCGGAGCGGGAGAGGGTCTCCAGGCCACACACTTAGCGGTGACAGAAGCCAGTCCTCAGCCAAGCGTCCCTCAACCCTGGGACACCAGCTGACCTTGAATGTCCCCGCTCTCTGCCGAAAGCAGAGACATGTGGCCTGTGACACCTTTTCTCCGCATTTTCTCAGAGTTCCCTCAAACGACACAGGGGACGTTGTGACCCAGTCCTTGGATGGCCTGGGTATGTCCCCATGGCACCATCCTGTCTCGAAGGCGGGAAGGGAAATGGGCTGGGAAGGGAATCTGGACAATTCCGTGGTGTCAGGTCGCCAGGGTTCCCCGTGGGGTCCCCCACCTGCAGGCAGCTTGGAGCCCAGGTCAGGGCAGAGCGGAGGTGGGGTGAGGGGAGGGGAGAGGGAGGCCGCGGGCTCTGGTTGTCGTTCCCTTCTGCACTTCCGGGCTCGTCGGCGAATGTGCCCTTGTCAGCACAAACCAAAAGTGTGGAGTTCTGCTGAGACACAGAGAACGCGGGACAGAAAAAGGGCCACTTGGTAGATGCTGGGGGGTCCTTGCCAGGATCCTCTGGCCTTCCGGCAGCACAGACAGGAGCCACTGACAGGTGTCCGTGGTCCCTGTGCCTCACTGGCCAGCGGCGGGGTCTCTGGCTCAGGAGCAGAC
Source organism: Paguma larvata (assembly GCA_030068075.1). Taxonomy (NCBI): domain Eukaryota; kingdom Metazoa; phylum Chordata; class Mammalia; order Carnivora; family Viverridae; genus Paguma; species Paguma larvata. The sequence goes on along the minus strand of CM057841.1, from coordinate 58,421,499 downwards.
ATGCCAGACTCGGTGGGGGTGGCTGGGTTTGTGGGCTCTCCTGGTAAGGCTGGGGGGACCCTTGCATGGGGCGGGGGACCCGAGCGCCATGCCGAGCGGACATGCACATGGACGTGGAACGGAGGTAGGGTGTCCGGAACACACAGGAACAGGGTTCCTGTTCACTGGCGTTGGCCGACTGAGTGAAAGCAGGAAGGGCGGGAGGGAAAGACGGCGGATGGGCGGCCTCCACCCCTATCTCTCCTCCTCCCCTGGGGCGGTAGGCACAGCGGGGACGGCAGGGGCAGTGGGGACGCTCCACATTGCGGGGGTGTGAACTGAGGGGCTGGGGCAGGTAGGGGTGGATGCAGAAGCTTGGCTAACAGACACGTTTAGTATCATGAACAGAGTGGTCGCTTCCACGGGAGTGAAGGTCTAACATCGGCACAGAGGTCCCCAGCTAAGAACAGTGTAGAAATGAATAATTCCTGAAACCTCGGAACAGCAGCGAAATCAGGGGCAGGTGGGGGGCTCCGGGCGGAGTTGGGGGTGGTCACTGGCCTGCGTGGAGGGGTCGGGATGCACGCCCGCAAGGGGGGCCTCCTGCCGCCGGGCGCCGAGGGCTCCAGTCTCCGAGGGCACAGCTGGCAAAACGGTCCTCGCTTTTCCAGTCCCGCTCGTCTCGTCCGACACCTGGAACTGACTTTACCCGCGACGTGCACACACGCCATGTTGCACGAAGGGATTTCGCGTTGGGAGAATCACCCCTGTGCCAGCCGAAAGCCGCTTCTCAGCCCTGCCAGCGGCGGCCACCGGGAAATGAGGGGGGGGTGGGGGGTGGCCAAGCCGTCTTGAATTTTAAGAGAAACCAAAAGTGTGGAATTGTGGGTGAAGTCTCTCTTTCTTGGGAATTGTGGCTCAGATTAAAAATGAAAATAAAAGCAAACGTGACGTGGCAGAGGCTGATGGGTGGGATCGGGGCGTGACCTCTGGGTGACCATGGGCTCTCCCCCGGGGAGGGTGTTGGCAGAAGCCCATCCTTCCAGGAAGCGGCCATGGCTCCCCCCAAAACCGGGCCCAGAACGGGCCTCTCCCTAACCCCATCTGTCGCCCTTACCCTCCCCTTTGACACAAAAGGCAGCAGACACTGGCGGCCAGGTCTCCAGATGCCGTCGGCTGCCTCGGCCATTAGCATCTGGACACCGCGAGCCACAGACACCGGGCGGCAGCGGTCTCCAGGCAGGACTGTGGGGGTGCAGTCCTCCTGCAGCCAGAGCAGGTCACCCGGCCGTGGGCTTGAGACGTCCCGAGGCTGGTGGGTGGCTCCCCGTGCTGTTTGCTGTGTCTTTATCTTGGGCAGTGGGTGTCCTCCGAAGGCATTAGCTGACCAAACACAGCGCCTTGGCCGGTGGGGCCCGCCTGGGAGGCTTTCACGTCGCCCGCACTGGGGCGGCCCTGTGTTAGAGGATCTGAGTCCCCACACCCGCGGGTCGGCACCGTCTTTGCCGCACACCTGTAACAGACCCCAGTCTGAGAAGACCCCGCAGTGCCGGGCACGGCCTCTTTGCAGAACGGAGCCTAGAACAGCAACAAGAGCGAGTGACCCGCGACCAGACGCTGGGCCGCACACCGTCAGCCAGACACGAAGGGCCCTGCCGTCGGCGTCGCAGGCCGAGGGGCCGGAGGCCGACCCGCCCAGTCGTGGCCTTCTCTCGGCCAGGCACTGCGTCCAAACAGAACGGGGGCCTGTGGCAGGGGACCAGGGGTGCCGGAGGGAGGCCAGATGGCGGGAAAGTGAGTACAGTGCACAGACACACGCGGTGGGCGTGGGGAGTGTGGGTGGGCGGTGTGCGTGTACACGGAGGTCGCCGACAGCATGGAGCTGTGTGAGACCCCACCAGGTGGTCACGGCGTCCCTTCGTCCCTGTGGACCCGGGCTCGGCAGCCAGCTCCCCAGGAGCCTCTGCGGCAGGGGGCCCCCTCTCTGCTTCACCCGTGCTCTCTGCCCTGTTCTGAAAACCATCTTTATCTTGTCATCGAAGAGACACAATTGGCACTTGTGTGGCTACGCAGAAACGAGCCCTCCCCTTAGACCCCGTTTCGATGTCGGAGTCACAAACCAGATCAATGCTAAAAAGCAGAATGCGTCTGGCCTGGTAGCTGGCTCCTCCCACAGCGGAAAAGGCCGTCCGTGAACAGTGAGCAGCGGTGACCAGTGTGCCCTCCGCAGGCACGGCCAGGGCGAGAGCAGGCAAGGACAGGGGCACAGCCCTGCTGTGCAGACGGTACTCCACTGGGCCCCTGCAGCGGCCACCGGGCTGGCGCTCCCTGCTGCAGACGCTCCCTGCCCCGGCCGCCGTGGCCACCCCCGCCCGGGACAAGCCACTCACCTGCGGCTCCCCAGCTTCCGAGAACGCCCGCACTCGCTTTCGTGTGCCTGTCTGAGAACCACCGCGTCTTCCAATTTGGGTTTTTCTCTCTAGCTTTCTGTCCTGCTATCCAAGGGTGGCGACCCTCCCTCAGACGCTCTACGGGAGGAATTTGGAAAGTGACTTCAGTCTCGGCAACAAGAAGTTACAGCAATACCGATGGCAAACGGTCACCTAGTGATCAGAGAGTTTTTGTCCTAATTTCTGGGCAGGAAAGTGACGGCCGCAGAGCCAGGAAGCTGGCACTTGTCCCCAGCTGGCTGGGTGCTGTCTTCCTAATTGTGCCGTAACTGCCTCTCCTGCGACATCTGTGGTTACAAATTTGATGAACATTTTCTTGGAATCAGCTTTCAAATGACACCTTCCTCTTTATCTTTTAACTCAACTCATCCTCAGCAATGTAATTATTCTTGTTGGTGATGTAAGTTGTTTTTCTCTCAAATCACATACTGCAAGTACAGACCAGTTAACACATATCGAACATGTCACCCGCAGCCAGGAGAAGCACCTCACGACCCCAGCATAGCGCACGCCGTTCTGGGAGCTGGCGCCCTGTGCGGACGCCACCATGTTGAAGACCCTCGGGCTTTGAGGTGGGGGGTCCTAGTCCACCTCCTCCAGAGAGTATCCCTGGGTCTATTGTCACACTTTTATTTGGAATATGGGTTGCCCGAAGTGTGTCAAATGTGTGTTCAACATACAACACACGCACGGAAACGAGCACCCACCCCTGGTGTGTCTGTGTGGGTTCTGTGACGACAGGGGTCTGTTTTGCTCACTGCTGTCTCCTCAGTGCCTAGAACGGCGCCAGGCACATAGTAGGTCCTCAGTAAATAATACTGAATATGTGCGCGGGTGGCTGGAAGGAGGAAACAGACTTTCTCCCTCTGGCCGTGTTTCTTTCTATCTCCAAACCTCAACGGGGCTAAAGCGATCCTTTAAGGTGCAATGTGATTTTTGTCACTGGCTCCTTAGACCATCGTAGTGACCCGCCCTGGTGTGCATGAGGCTGTAGACTCACACCCCCACCCAGCCCGGCGTCGCCCGGGTCCCAGTGTGGTGGTGCTTGAAGAGGGGCCCCTGGGAGGTAATTAGATGAAGTCATGAGGGTGGGGCCTCGAGGTGGGGTCACTTCCGCATGAGAGGAGAAAGAGGGACCAAGGAGGACACAGGGCAGAAGGTGTTTGTCTCCAAACCAGGACGAGGGACCTCACCAGCAGCCAGGTTGGCAGGTGCCTGGACCGCGAACTTCAGGCTCCAGAACTGCAGGAAACCCGAGTCTCTGTAAGCCGCCCTGTCTGTGTACGCCGCTCTGGCAGCCCGAGCTGACGTAAGGCACGTGATCAGGTTCTGACCCCTTAGGCGACATTCCAGGTCCCAGCTCCCTTTACGGGGAGGTCGTCCCAGCACCTCCAGTGCCTTCAGGCTGGGCCCGTCTGCGTGTTCTTGGGTGTGTGTGCTGAGTTCTCTTGTCTGCGGCTTTTCCGCATGCTGTTCCCTCCGCCTGGAACGCTCTTCTTCCGCTGGCACCCGGGCAGCTCCTCAGGGACTCCGCGTCCTCTCACGTCCAAGAGGTGCCTCGGGCGACCACCTTCTCCCCCCACCACCCCTTCCCGGTGCCCCAAAAGGCGTGCGATCGGTCGCCCCTTCCTATCAGCCAGGACGGGCACGTAACCAGTCAGCCCTGCAGACTCAGTGGTCTCACACGGTCAAGGTCTGCTTCTCACCTGGGGTCACATGCTCAGAAAAGCTCCGTGGGGACCCCCTTTCCCCGGCATCAGTTAGGGACTCGGGCTGGGGTGGAGGTTCCCTCTCTGGGGACAGGTAAGGGCAGAGAGTGTCCAGAACTCACTCCTTGCCCCTTAACTGCCCCTGACCCAAAGTGCCACATGTCACCGCTCGCAGTCCATTGGCCAGAGCTGACCACCTGCCACCACCCTGACTGGGAGGGAGGTGGGAGGATGTGCGAATTCCTCTGGTGCGCCCAGGAAAAGGGAAATAAAACAGAATGGTGTCTGCCACACCCCATCAGAGAACATTCTGCTTGTATGTTGACTTGTAACTGCCTGTTTATTTCCTGCTCATTCCCCTCCCTGACGCAAGTTCCTCTGGTGCCCAGACTTCAGTTTTTCCCCAGTTTTACCCTCGGCACCTAGCAAGGTGCCGTCCCGTGGGGCCGCAAGGGTTTGAGAGAGTCCCCACGGCCCGCCCAGCCTGGTGCTCGGAGCAGGGCCCCTGCCCTCCCAGGTGCGGCCCTCATCTCTCTGATGCCCCACACCTGTGCGCTGTCCCCGTGGGCCCCTTCGCCCTCCGTCTCCTCTCACTGTCTCCCAGGGCGGCGGAAGATGCTGAGACTGGTGGAAAATTCAGGGCACTCCATCTGTCTTGTCTGGTTTCCATAGTGTGTTTGTGCTGTTATTATATATATTTTTTTGTCCAGTGAACAAGGAAAAAGCCATCAAGTAAACAGTGTGAGGTTTAGAGGATTTTCCAAAAATGAACAATACCTGTGCTCTGTTTGGGGAATGTGAGTCCTTGGTTTACACTGAGGGCTGACCGCACAGCTTCTGGGTGACAGCCAGCTTTCCAGGGTGAATAGGCGCCTCAGAAGGGACACATTTTTCACACACTGTCACTGAAATGGAGGCGCAGATACTTAAAAATAAATATATAGAAAGGGAAGAAAGAAAGAAAATAAAAGTCAGCGAGACCCTGACAAACTTCATCTCTAAATGAGCTAAAAACAAATTTTATAGTACTCTTCACTGCACTAAGACGAGTTTTATTTTAACTCCTCTGTTGTGCTACTGCCAGATGAATTTTTCTGAAGTATTTCTCTTGAGATTGAACTGGGGACCTCACTCCTTAGACCTATTTCCTCTTCTGTACAATGGAGGTAACTATAGTTCCTCATTCACAGGGTAATTATGATAACTAAATGGGTTAATATATGCAAAGGTCTTAGAGTAGGGCCTGGCCCCTGTGGGCTCCATGTAGCGTTCGTTTTCACCAGCGCCGCCACCATGATCCTCATCATCCCCATCATCACCATCACCACCACCGCCACCACCATGATCCTCATCATCACCATCATCACCACCACCATCATCCCCACCACCGCCACCACCATGATCCTCATCATCCCCATCATCACCATCACCACCACCACCACCACCATGATCCTCATTATCACCACCATCACCATCATCATCACCACCACCACCATCATCACCATCATCACCACCACCACCACTACTATCATCATCATCACTGTCACCACCATCGGCACCATGACCATCCTAATCACCGTCACCACCACCTTTGTCATCTCACCACCATCACTATCACCATTATCATCACCATCAGCACCATCACCATCACCATGATTCTCAATACCACCATCATCATCATCATCAAAATCATCACCCCCACCATTACCATCACCATCACTACCCCATCATCATCATCATCCTCATTACTGTCACCACTATCACCACCGTGACCATCACCATCACCACCACCTTTATCATCCCACCACCATCACCGTTATCATCTTCACCATCACCATCGTTATGATCACCGACGCATCCCCAGCCTCGTCACCATCAGCATCACCATCACCATAATCACCACCATCGTCGTTACCACCATCAACATCACCACCACCACCATTATCATCCTCACTGTCACCACCATCAGATCAGCACCATGACCATCCTAATCACCATCACCACCACCTTTGTCATCCCACCACCATCACCATCACCATCACCATCACCATCACCATCACCATCACCGTCATCACCATCAACACCACCATCATCACCACCACCATGACCATGACCATCACCACCCCATCATCATCATCATCCTCATTACTGTCACCACTATCACCACCATAACCATCACCATCGCCATTATCATCACCATCCTCACCATCATCACCACCACCATGACCATCACCATCACCATCACCATCACCATCACCATCACTATCATCATCACCATCATTACCATCAACACCACCAGCAGCAGCAGCAGTAGCACCATCAATACGTACAAATGTCATCTGATGGAGGCAATGAAAGTTGGCATTGGGGAACCACCCTCTGGTTAGAGGTAGACCGTGGCAGTTCGGTGGGAGATGAGCTTGAGTGCTGAGCATAGGCCTGAAATTTCAGTATACTGCTGTCACCGGCCTGTCATCGGCCTTTCACCTGCCCATGCACCCACATGCCCGTGTGTTTGACTTCTTTCTTGAGAATTCGCTCTACCGATTCTGTCCTGCTGTAAGGACCGTGACTTAAATGTGGTGCTTGTCTTGATGGTTCTCAAGAATTCAAGCCGTATTAGACTTGACCCTCCATTACCAGGGCCCCAGAAGAGCAGGCCAGAGTGTCCGCAGTGGCCGCCCCTGAGAGCAGTATTAAAACTAAGGTGCCTGCGTGTCTCGGCTGGCCCCAGTCAGCCTTGGTTTGTGCCTAGTCTCTCCTGGCGTCGTCATTCATCATGCCCCCTCTCTTTGCAAAAGTGTCTCAGTTTGGATAATAAATTATGTGAGCAGAATCATTTCGAGTGATTTCTATGTTCTTTTTGGTCATTTTTATTTTCTAAGCTTTCAACAGGAAACTTTTGTAATCGAGTACAACACGAGCGACAGAGCCCCAGCCCGGGTGCCAGCTTCCCCAGAGAAAGTTCCCCGCTGCCCCAGCATGGATCGCTCGAGGCAGGATGCTTGAGGGTCCACGGATGCCGAGTCCCCCGCTTTGCTCCTTGCCTGATACACGGCATGTGGGCATCGAATACTGGCTGCCCGACAGCGAGTGGGGAAGCCCTGCCCTCAGCTTTTGGGTAATGGCTGTCCTAGCAGTGGTGAGGAATTAAAACGGTCCCGATGTAGACGTAACACACAGCCTTCTCGCAGCGTGCCGTCCCATTCGCCGGGAGGCGTAAGGCCGGGAAGCCTTGCTCACGCCACCCAAGAACTTTGGCTCGCTCTGTCTGCTTGGTGCTTTCACCCAGTGGAAGCTCTCCGTGTGGGAGCGGAAAAAAAATTAGCCTAGGAACCACGCCCAGGCCTCAACTGCTGCGTCTGCACCTTTATACTCCGTGGGGTTTTAATAAACTCCTGCCTGCTTTGATAGGCATTTTTTCCACCCTCCTTTGAACTACCTTAAAACAATAAAGTGCTCTCTTTTGACAGGTTGGCCCGGCGGGAAGATTGACCTTACTTCCATTATCCTACTCAAAGTGACGAGGCAGCCAAGTGCCGCTTCTGGGCCAGGGGGACGCCGCGACCAGACGAGAGACGGGTTCCCACCACTGCAGTGACCCTTTGGAAAAGGAAGCCACCGGGCACTTCCTCGGCCCATTGTCTTTCTGCAAAATTACAAGTAAGGAATATTTGTACTGGATTGATTTTCCTTCCTCGTACGCCAGCAAAAACTTGCTAAGTTTAAGAGAAATGGAGAAAAAGTCTGCATTATTGCATTTTAATGGGCAATCGTGTTCGAGCAAACCAGAGAGCCTGATGACTCCCCCAGTCCCACGTCTGCCCAGGGGCCGTACCCACCCACGCACCCAGAGGCCCGCGCCGTTCCGGGCCGCCGAGTTTAGGTAAGTTGCCTCTCATGCGGTGGTTTTCCAGCTGGCTGCACCTGGGGTCCTGCACTTGCTGCCCTGTCTCCCTGGACCGATCCTCCCAAGGTCTGGCTTAGCTGTGACTTTCCAGGACACCTCCCCGTACACCCCCAGAGCTGTTTCTTCCCATACGTGCCCCACCCTGTCACGGCGTCTCCTGCTGGCCGACATGCTGATCGGCTGAGTCTCTGGTTTCCCCTCTAAGGAAAGCTCCATGAGAGCCGGGACTCCTAGTAGTCATCGCTGTAGCATGATTTCTGAATGAATGAATGAATGAATGATGGACGGATTACAGCTTGAAATGCCTGCTTCTCAAAGGCGCGATGCTTGTTACTTTGCAGGAGGCCGGGCTGGGCGGTCTCCCAGTTTCCTTCCAGTTTGTGATTCCAATAGCACCGAGGCCCAGTCTCCCTTCGAAATGCCCTTTCTCTCCCCAACAGAACCCGCAGCACCGACTCCGGTCCGCCCCTGTGGAAACTCTCCCCGCGCCCTCCCCTCTCAGGCACTAGGCACACAAACAGGCACGGGGCAGCAGCTGAACGCGAGCGCAGCACTTCGATGGGGATCCCTGGGGACAGCGTGTGGCGGGGAGCGGGCTGCCCCGGGGAGCAGACACCCTGGGCGCGGGGGGCACGTGGGCTCTGTGGGCGAGGGTTCTTCCCCCCCTCACCCAGGCTCCTGTGCTAGACTGAGCTGGAGGTCTTCTGACGGGACCAAAGCGTCTTAGTTGTGCACACTCCCGCGTGTTGGAGACCCTGTCCTCCGTCCAGCCGAAGCCCCACACACACTCAGGCCTTTCCTCTTCTTAGCGTAGGAGCCACGCGGCCAGAATGGTCCGCAGCCCCATCCGGCACGAGGGCAGGGGAAGCTGCCGGCTCACAGCTCCCTGCGGGAGAGCCCTGAAAAGCAGGTGGAAAGTAGACGTTTAGGAGAGGAGGCCCCCTAGGAAATGAGGCAGGGAACGCCCATATTGTCTATTTCTTCCTGTACTCGCGGGCCGATTGCCAAGGGCACGGACAGGTAGTGTGTGTACGGAGATATTGGTGCTCCGAATCAACGCCTGGTCCCTGCCGGAGAGACCCAGCTTCGGACTTCCGGACCCGGATCATCACGCACACTCACACACCCGCGCGGTCACACGCGCACCCACACGCGTGCACACACTCGCATGCCCCCCAGTCCGCATAGACACGAGCATGCTCACCGCGCATTCAGTACGCTCACCCACTTTTATAAGCACTCTCTCACACACCGCCACTCACATAGCACTCACGTAGTTTCTCCCACATGCATGCACACACGCACAGACGCAGGTCACACACCTGCGCAAACTCTCTCTCTCTGTCTCTATCTCTCTGTTTCTCTCTCTCTCTCACACACACACTCCGGGAGATATTATCAAACCTAAGTTGTCCCCCTCTTTTTTCAATCTCTAAAAGGCTGCATTACCAAAATAAGCAAAACATGTGAGGTAGGGAATCCACCTTGTTGAAGGGCTGGGTTTTATTGGCCAACCGGTAAATCGAAACACATGGAGAAGTGCTACATTTAGGAACACACTGCGACTGTGTTACTCCTGTTTTACTGGGGCATCTCTAATCGGAACCAGCTGGTAATAAAGACTAGGGTTCACGGGAATCCACCCTTTGTTGAAAGCTGGGCCGGGGTGGATGCTGGAAGCCCGTGAGCACAATGCAAACAGCTGTAATTGACTTGCGAGGTCAGGCTCTGGGTAGCACTTGGGGACAGAGGTGACGCTGCAGCCGGTGCATAAAATGCTGGGCTCCCGGTTCCCTCTAACTGCGTACAGAGGAGCCAGAGAGAAAGGCGCCAGTTTACGAGGCTTCCCGCTGTGCCTGCCTCTGTTGACGTCCCTCGGGCAGCTTAGGAATTGCACAATTATTCTGGGCTACTTCTTGCTATTAATTACAGTAATCATAATGTTGACACCCATGATGATAATTATGATGATGATGGTGGTGGTGCTGCTGCTGCTGGTGATCATGGCGATGACAGTGGTGACGATGATTGTTAGTGATGATGGTGATGATGATGGTGATGATGATGATGATGGTGATGATGATGATGGTGATGATGATGATGGTGATGATGATGGTGATGATGATGATGATGGTGATGATGATGATGGTGATGATGGTGATGGTGATGATGATGGTGATGACGATGGAGATGGTGGTTGTGATGGCGATGAGGATTATGGTGATGAGGATGATGATGACAATGATGGAGATGGTGGTGACGATGGAGATGGTGGTGATGGTGGTGATGGTGATGATGGTGATGACAGTGGTGATGATGGTGATAATGATGAAGGTGGTGACGATGGTGTTGGTGATGACAGTGATATTGGTGATGACGGTGGTGATGATGATGACGATGATGACAATGATGGTGAGGACAATGACAGTGGTGACAATGATGGCAACAGTTAGTGACACAAAGCACATGGAGCATCTCCACATCGAAGTGCTACGGTGTTAGTGCTGTGAGAACTGTAAGCTTGACAACCTAAATGCGGTAACTGTCCTTTGTTCCTCATGATTTATCTGTGTCAAACATTTTCCCCCGAACAAGGAAACTGACATCTGAATTCTAGAAATGGAACATACACACTTGCCACCCCTGTTCCCCTTCCTGTCTCTAATCAGCTCAATGAGTCCACCCTTTGGAAAGTTGTGAAACATTAGGAGGGTCCGTAGGATATTTTTAGAGCTGACACCATTCTACCTCTTCCTCCTCCCGCAGGGTTGTGTGATATGTACCTTACGTAACAAACATTCTTTAATTTTATACATAGATTAAAAAATAGGTCTAATAGTTTGAGATCCGAGGAGGGTTTGGCGTCAGAGATGGTACCGCCAGTCTAGACCTGGGGCCTTGACACCTCTGTCCATTTGCCGCACCTGCTCCGGGGCCCGGGCGGGCCGTAGTAACCTCACACAGAATCTGCAGCTAGAGTCACGTTGGTTCTTGGCACAGGGTATCTGGCACTCGGGAGCAACTGCCGTAAGTCAGTGAGATGAAACTGAACTGTCATTCCTGGAGATGTTTTAAGAGGAGTAATCCAGGTCTCCGCATGCAGAGCTCAACCCCTGACTCCCCTGGCCCTGGCGCTGTGGGCACGCACGGAGTCGATGAGAGCCTACTGCATTTCTACGTCACGGCCATAGAAGGATTTAACCATTTTGGTGGTGAGGACTCTGTACGCAGCTCGTTAAATCCGTTCAGGAAAACTGCTGTTTGCAATCATAGGCTGGATTCCCTTATCTTTAGTTGTCAAGGTGGCCCTGTGTCTGCTCTGCTCACAGGCCTTTCCTGAGAAAAATGCCCCCTTCAGAGCGCTGCCCCCCACCCCCGGCGCTGTGCTCCATGCCACTTTGCTGTTGGAATGTAAGCTCCGTGAGGGCAGACACTTAATCTGTCTCGTTCCCTGCTGGGCCTCATTGTCTTGAACTGTTCCTGGTGCACAGATGCTCAGTATATTTATTGAATCACTGAATGAGAGGGGGACACCTGTGCATTTCTGAGTCCCCGGATAGAAGGGTGACATTCTCTCAGGGAAAATGTCTGCCTGTGGTATCCCCTTGGCCGCCTCCTCGAATCTGGAGAGAACGGCAAGGAGTGGAAGCCCCAGCTTGTCTTTCCGATAAGAAATGCGTGAGTTTTACCTTTGTTGTTGTGACCACGGGAGCCCCTCTGTGGCGAGTCGCCCGCTGGCGCAGGTGCCGCTCTGGAGATCAGCTGTGGAAATGCGACCACTAGTGTGCACTTCCCGCCGCAGCTGAGCTGGCGCCCAGAGAGGGGACGTACCAGGGCTTCCCGAGTGAGCCCGGCAGAGTGCGTCTGGGGGTCCGACTCGCGCTCCTGGCGTGTTCCTCCTGCTTCATTTAGCCAGGGACCGGGTGTGAGCTTCTCTCTCATGGATCAGGCCTCTTGACTTTACCTGGCTCCGGTTTTGGCGGCATGTTGGGGCCTGGTGCGGCAGCAGCCTGGAGAAGGAGGCACAGAGCCGTGTGTGTCTTTGGGGCAACGGGACAGGGACGAAAGGGTCTGAGGCTTCCAGACAAGAGAACGGATCCACGCCCGGGTGCGGGCAGCCGCGGGAGACCTGCTTTACAGCGTCTTCGGGAAGACTTTCCAAGGCCTGAGAATTGTAGTGGGTTTCCCTGGTGTGTCTGATGGATTCCGAAGCTGTGCGCTTGCCCCGCTGAAGGTTCTCTGAGTGACAAGAGCCGTCTTCTTTCAATGACCAGGACATGCTGGAGAATTTCCTTCTCAGTAGGCATGATCCTTAATGCCTTAGAGGACCCGTGTTGGAGGGGGATTTAGAGGGAGCATGGATCCCGAGCGAGTGAAGTCTCATGAATGAAAACAGTCCTTTGCACACCCCCAACCCTACACCGAGCTGGTGAGGGGTCCAGGTGGGTCACTGCCAAGAATTTGCAGCCTTGCTCTGGAAGGAAGAGGACTGGGAAATTTTTCTTGCCTTCAGAAAAGACACAGCTTCCCTTCTCTTTACCCCCGGCCTTCCCTGAAGATACATCTTTTAATATTGTGGTCCCGAAGGGATTGTGAGACCATGACCTAGCTCGCGAAGGCCGGGCCACAGTGATGGTAGCCAGTGTGAACCGGCACCATCTTTTTGAAGGTCAGAAGGAGGGTCCATATCACCTTCGTTCCTCCTAAAAGAGCACAGACTTTGTGCAAAGAGGCAAAATGCCTGGCCAACGCACTGTCACTCCCAGCCTCCGTCACTGCCCTGGGGTCCAGAGCCGCCGCCACCGTAGCCTTCATTAACGTTGTCTCGGTGAGGACCGAGGGAGAGCAGGTGCTGCCGAAGGAGCCCTGAAACCACCCGTTGGCGCCGAAACGGGTAGAGAAACCTCTGTGACTAGAAGTGACAGTCGCGGAGCCTGGGTTCAAATCCCAGCACGCCCAAAGGTGTGGATCCCGGGAAAGCTCCTCTTTCTGGGCTTCAGTTTCTTCCCCATCTGCAAAGTGGGGGTAGTACTAGCTCCTGACGTAGGGGCGATGGGAGGGGCAGAAGACCAGGGGGGCGGTGGTGGGGGGGGGGACGCTCCTGATGGTTTAATGGTCACCAGGAGTCACGAAGTCACTGGATCTGCCCTTCCCAGGGTTTCCTGGTGTTTCTGGCGATCATTCCGTTTCTTTTCTCCAGTATGGCCTCGCCCGCAATCCAGGGGGATTTAGGAGACACGCATTGGCTGGCACAGGTCAGTGTGGGTCCAAGAAGGGGATGTCCCTGGCGCAAGAGGAAGAAGTCAGGCTGTTCCGGAAAGGAGAGTTGGCCGAGCATGCGGGGCGGAGGCTCTGGAACCGCCCTCTGTGCCCTCGGGCCACCCGTCTTCCTCAGCGTGTGCGTGCACACACCCGCCACCTGGCCTGTGCTCTGGCCGAGCATGTGGGGCGGAGGCTCTGGAACCGCCGTCTGTGCCCTCGGGCCCCCCGTCTTCCTCAGCGTGTGCGTGCACACACCCGCCACCTGGCCTGTGCTCTGGCCGAGCATGCGGGGCGGAGGCTCTGGAACCGCCGTCTGTGCCCTCGGCCCCCCGTCTTCCTCAGCGTGTGCGTGCACACACCCGCCACCTGGCCTGTGCTCTGGCCGTTCTTTCTCCTGAAATGCCCCGTGGCCTCTCTGCCAGGTCGGCCCCCGGGGTAAAGTAACACGATAGCGCTGGACCGCCACTCCGTGTCAAGGCGGCGTTTCCTTTACTTTTCACGGCGCCTCCCCAAAGCCAAGTAGCCACCATCACCTCCATTTTACAGATGGGGAAAGTGAGGCGTGGAGAAGGGAATGCATTTGCCCAAAGTCACCCAAGCAGTATTCAGCAGACACCGCAGTCCCTTCCCCCCACTGGCTCCTTGAGGCGTCTTGGGGTTCCTTGGAACCTCGTTTGAAGACCACTGCGCTAGCTGCGCTCTCCCGGGCCTTTCCAGTCCGCAGTGTGGTTCCAAACAGGGCTTTGGTCGTCTTCTGTAGTCCTCAGGTGCTCAGAGGCGGATAAAATTCGGCTTGCACCGTACCCACCAGGGAGCGCTAGGTGCTTCGGCCAGAAATGCTTTCCTTCCTCAGTCTGGGGGTGGCTGGTCTTCCCCACAGCCCCGTTCCTGCCCACCCGGTTCCCCAGCCGCCGAGGGCGCCGCGCTGGGCGGAGCAGGTACTTCACGGGGCAGCTGGCCGGAGCCCGATGCGCACTTCTCCGCTGGCGCATCCCCAGGGGCGGCTTGGCTGGGTCTCCATGGCGACAGCATCAACAGGAAAAGGAGCAGAGGCCTCCGCCGTCCTTGGCGGGACCGTTCTCCGTTTCCCGTCAGGTCTGGCCCCGCTTCCCCGATGGAATAAAAATGGAAGCGGGATATCTTTACACTTGTCGAGTAAGCAGCTGAGAAGCTCCCGCGTCTGCTTCACTGTGCGCCAAGATGGACTCTCAGCTCTGCCCCCGGCCCTGCCGCTGCTCACGGCGGGGTGTCTCCTGATCCTTACGTGTGTGTTTGAGCGAAGACTTGACAGCTCTCCGGTCTCAGATGCGGAGCTACAAGTTAATTCAGAGTCCCAGGTGACACCTTCATAGGTGTCTGTCGTCGGTTAGTGGTGACGGCCCATCTCCCCTGGAGGAATAGGTCCCTTCCTGACACGGGAGGTGCAGAAAAGATATTTGCATGGAGCCAGTGGGGGTGGTACTCCTGGGCTCCCCCTACTTCCAGGTGCCGGGGGAGGCTGGGCATTGGCCAAACTGGAAGAGACTTCGAAGACGGGTCTTGGGCAGCCTTCCAGGACACCCTAAGTATGGGGCACAGAGGAGAGCTGGAGATGGGTGTGCGAAAAGCAGCCAGACCCAGCTTTCCGACTGTCGTTTAATTTGCCACAGCCCATGCTCCGGGAGGGGTGCGGGCGGGGCGGGGGTATGTACTGGAACTTGTCACCCCCTCCATAAGCTAAGGATCCCCCAGGAGGCTTCTGTACAATGTGGCTCCGTCTCTCAACTGCTGGTAAAATGTGAGATTCTTCTCCCAGCCCCCAGGCTCTGAGTCATTTGCACCGAAAAGGGGTTCAGGAATCTACATGTTCATAATATCTGGCATTTCTGATACGGCTGTGAGTGAGTCACACGCTGAAAAACGAGCCATTGAGCTGTGGTTCTCAAGCTCTAGCACACTCTGGATCCCTGCAGGCCCCGTGCGAACACGCATCCAGCCGCCCCGCGGCCCCTGATGTAGCGGTTCTCAGGTGGAGCTCTAGAACCTGCACTTAAAAAATTTCTTTTAGTTTGTAAGCAATCTCTCCACCCAGCGTGGGGCTGGAACCCACAGCCCTGAGACCAAGAGTCACACTCTCCACCGACTGAGCCAGCCACTGACCCTAGAATCTGCATTTCTTTTTTTAAATGTTTATTTATATTTGAGAGACAGAGAGAGCGAGCGCGGGGGAGGGGCAGAGAGAAAGAGGGAGACACAGAATCGGAAGCAGGCTCCAAGCTCTGAGCTGTCAGCACAGAGCCTGATGCGGGGCTCGAACCCACGAGCCTCGAGATCATGACCTGAGCCGAAGTCAGACGCCTCACCGACTGAGCCCCCCAGGTGCCCCTGAGAATCTGCATTACTAGCAAGTTCTCAGGTGAGACTTTGTTGCTGTTCCCGGGACCCCCCCTTGAGAAAAAAAGATCTTTTACTGTCTTGGAGAAAAAAGTATCAGCTGGGTCATGTCAGCGCCCCAGAGGAGTGGCCACCATGCCTTACTCACGTTTACGTCCTCCGGCAAGGATGAGTGATCTCATTCTTGGCTAATTAAATTCAGCTTGAGAACTTTTAGAAAGTTCCAGCGACATTCTCATCTGGGTGGGTGGGGGAGGTTCCCGGCATCAGTATTTTTTTAAAAAACTGTCCTCCCCCAGGTGCAGCCAGAACTGAGAGCAGCACCTCAGCATCCCCAGCACTGAAACCAATTTCAGTTTTTATGTGGGTATTTGCTGAGTGCCCACTGTATGCTTTCATTCAGTAGTTATCACGTCATCAGGTGCCTACTGTCTTCCGAGTACCATGTGAGGGGTGGTGGGGACCGCAGGAAGAGGCGCCTGCCGGGTCCCCCCGCAGCGGACAGCCCCCTGGAGGCGCCGGGTGTGCGGCACCCCCAGGTAGGAGCTACGGCCGCGGCGTTTGCGGGCGCCATAGAACCGCAGCGCAGAAAAGACTGTTTCTGCGGGCGTCGGGGCGTGAAAACCTTCCAGAAGAAGGCAGACTCTGAACTGAACAGCGCAGGCGAGGGCAGGAAGCTTATTCCAGGCCGATGCGACAGACTTCCATGCTCAACTCTGACCCGGCACAGAACATTCAGGAAAGCTTAGCAGGCTCGTGTTGCTGCACCATGGAGGGTGACCGAAAGGAGAGACATTTAGAAGCCTTTGAAGCATCAGATTCTAGTTAATTTCCCCCCGGTGGGGGCTGGAGGTGTTGTGGCCATAGGGGGGGATAGGGCCTCACCCCTGGGGGGCTGGAAGCCAGTCCTTTGTGTTGCCTTCCTTGGAAAAGCATGGACTCGGATCTTTTCCTGTGAACCTTTGGTGCCAGGGTCCCTGCTCGAGTCCCGGGGTCCTTCTCTGAGAAACGAGAAGGGTGACGGAGGAGACGGACCGCCTGCTGGGAGAGTCGGTCCCCGGTCCCGTTCCTGTCTCGCCTGCGGGATCGCTGTCTGTGAAGTGACCTTGGGTGGGAAATATGAAGGCCTCTCTAGCCCTCTCTTCAGGAAGTCGTCCTCAGGGAAACCCTGGAGGCCCCAGGTTTCCGCGGCTCTTCTCTGGGCGCCTCGTGTCTCCCTGGCTCTCAGGCAAACCGGCCCCGCAAACCCCCCGCCTGGACACCCTCCGATGAGCCCGGGCTGTCATAGAGCGACAGAGCGAGGCGCCGGCCAGTGGGATGGGCAGAGTCAGACTCGAGAGGAGGCACTTGGAGATCCTGGGTGTGGGCGTGCTTGGGGGGCTGGCTTGAGAAGGAGCCCTGGACCCCCGAGGCCAGGGTGGGGTTCTGGGCCGCGCGTTCATCTCTGGGCCGCCTCACCGTCCTCTGGTCGGGCAGCCAGGGCCCTGCATTCCTTTCTCTGATTTCAAGATTCAGGGTGTTTTCAGGTCTCCTGTTTGGGCTCTAACCGACACAGACAGCAAATGGGTTTCCTCTTGTGTCGTGGCAGGAAGAAAGGGGAGCCTAGGGCACCTGCCGTTGTTCGGACCATCCGGGAAGAGCAGCAGGGTCTGTAAGCCTCGTGGAGGGCTGTGGCTGTGATCCGAGGGCCGTGGGCAGCCCCTGCTGCGCTTCGAGAAGGTTTCGGGGGTGGTGCGGCGTGATCAGACAGTCCCCGTTCAGGGAGGCGCGAGGCCCAGAAACGCACAGCAGACACTGGGGCGTGTCCTGAAAGGAAGACCTGACTTTCACAGGCTGCCGCGTGCCGGGGGCCCAGAGAAATGTGATCCTAAGCTTCCAGGGAGCTCGAACGCACGGGCTCCCAGATTTCAAAGGCCGGTCTCCTCGGGGGCTCTTCTGGCCCCTCGCGTGAAACGGAACAGTGTATCAGGGCCGGGGTGTAGAGGGGAGAGGACTCCAGGAGCCAGCGAGGCGGAGGGGGGCTGGGGGGCTTCGGCAAAGCCAGCAACAAAGAGCCCAGTGACCCGGCGAAGCCTGAAGCAGCCCAGACATGAAAGGAATATGCTGGAAAAATTAACTCAGTGTTTGCTTTGGGAACCAGTCTGACGGCTCTTAACCCAGTGGGCGTGTGTCTGCGTTGCGGCTCACGGGACGTCCCAGCTCCTCGGCAGGGCGACAAAGAGCCGTTTGTGAGGTCTACTCCACACCCTGGCGGCCGGGACCGCGCCCCTGCCGCCGAGCAGTGGTCCAGCCGTGCGGGTGTCCAGCCCTCTCCAGTGGCCGGCTCGAGGCTGCCTGTTTGTTGACTCGTCCTCCTCCTCCCGCCTCGGCGTTCCCACTGTGGAGAGATGAACGGCCCGAGCGGGTCCGTTAGATGCGGAAGGTGGAGAAGGGTGCCCTGGTCCTGGGGGCGTGGGGGTCTGGGGGCAGGGAGGGCTGGCGGGGGTGGGGTGGGAGCGGCGATCCCCTCCGATCTGTCAGCCCTGCCGTCCGGGTCCAGTGGGTCACGGTGTGCGTGCGCAGACATTTCTCGGACCAGAACCTGATTACATGTGTTTGAAAAGGAGTCATGTTTTGATTCCTTTCCCCCATTGTAACCAGACCAGCGAAAATTCACAGACAAACCACAGAAGTGACGTCTTAGATTTCCGAGCATTCCGAGCACTCCCGTCCTACGTTTCGAGGGCGAGTTCAGTGACTTTCCAGGGTACCCTTGGCCATATGTGGCTCTCATCTTAATGAATTTAGAAGTGACCCCACTCTGTATGTTGAGCCACAGACATACCGTGTGCGAGGCCGCCACCCTCATGGTCCAGCCTTGGCAGGCAATGGGGTCATTTAGAGAATCTGGCCTGGGCGACCAGAGCAAACTTTAAATTTAATTAAAAAATTTTTTTTTAATGTTTATTTATCTTTGAGAGAGAGAGAGAGACAGGGCATGAGTGGGGGAGGGGCAGAGAGAGAGGGAGACACAGAATCCGAAGCAGGCTCCAGGCTCCGAGCTGTCAGCACAGAGCCCGATGCGGGGCTCGAACCCACAAGGGTGAGATCATGACCTGAGCTGAAGTCAGACACTCAACCGACTGAGCCACCCAGGCGCCCCAAATTAAATTTTAAATTTTAACCCCAGCGCCAGCTCGCACCCGTCAGCCAACATGAGGGGCGTCAGTGGGTCAAAGCAGTCAGTTTCAGAACGTCCCCTTTGCTCTCCCGTCCATCCCCCCTCATCACAGCCGCTCCCCTGCCACTCCTTTCCGTCCGTGACGGAACAGTCTGGGGAGTCGGGGGGCCCCCAGGGAGAGAAGGTCAGCCGCAGCCAATCCTCTTCATCCGGCGAACGCCAGGGTGAGCACGGACACTCGCCAGCCTCTGTGGGTGTCTGCCGCCATCGCCGAGGAGGAGGATACAGGACGGACGCCTGTCTGGTTTTCCTTTCTCCCGACCCTCAGTCTGCAGCGGGCGCACCCTGCTCAGGCGCCATCGGTGGTTGAACCTCAACCCAGCCCTTCAGTCTGATGTCCCGTGTGACCCTTTGGGCTCTTCTCTCCGGCCGGGCAGGACGTGCCTCGCCCCTCTCTTGCCCGTGGGTCCCCGCGTCCCCAGGGCATGCCTTTCACTCCTGCTGCACCTGTGTGTGCTCGGGTCCCAGCGCCTCCATCCTGCTCGGAAACCCAGATCCTGACGAGACTGTGGAGCCGCACGGCAGCCGAGGCGGGAAGAGAAGACCCTCACTTCATGGAAACCCCTCTCACAGAAGCCTCTGTCACCAGCGGCTCGATGCAATTCTAACTGAGAAGACCAGTTATGATTGTTACTTTAATGTAAAAGTAATACTTGGGGGCACCTGGGCCACTCAGTCGGCTGAGCGTCTGACTCTTGGTTTCAGCTCAGGTCATGATCTCATGGTTTATGAGTTCGAGCCCTGCGTCAGCCTCTGCACTGACAGCATGGAGCCTGCTTGGGATTCTCTCTCTCTCTCTCTCTCTCTCTCTCTCTCTCACTCTCTCTCTGTCCCTCTCCTGCTTGCAAGTGCGCTCTCTCTCAAAATAAACTAATAAACTTAAAAAAAATAATAACTGATACTTGTGCACCTCACCAGGGGCAAACAGGTGCTCTGGAAATAAGTGTCCTCACGCCCCCAGGGGTCCCGTCCCTGGCCCACCGTGTCCCTCCCGGCCCGCACCGTGAGAAGCCAGGTGTGGTGGACGCCGCGGCACGTGCATCCCCGTTCAGCCCCTCCCCCGCTCTGCCAGCCACTCCCTGGGTGCAGCGGGCCTCCTGGGTCACCACACGGAAGTGCCCGGTGTTGTGGGGCGATGAGACCCGGCGGCGACCTGGGTCCTCCTGTGCGCCGGGCTGCTGACGGGCCCCGTGCCGACACGTGACCTCCTCTGTGCGTCTGCGGGTTGGAGCAGGGGCGCCCCACCTGAGACACAAGTTCATCGGGGCCCTCGGAGGGTCGTGGTGATGGACGGGGGCTTTGTGGTGGGAGAGAGTGAGGTTCGAGGCCCAACGGTATTGTTCACTCGACTCAGGAAAGTCACCTCCTCCCTCTCGGCGACCGTGCGGTGGTCTCTGGTGCTGCGTCCCTAAAGGAGGAGTGATAAGGACACCCGTCTATGACGACGGGAGTTGTATTAGGTCTCCGGGGCCTCTGTGACAAATAGGAAATGGGAAACGCATCCGCCTCTGAGCAGTCGGTTCTGTGTTTTTTTTTTTTTTTCATATAGGAGTTGAATCTGTGTGAAATTCCTTCCCTCAAATTATAAATAGAAACCAATGTGCTTTTTGGTTGGGCTTTTCTTTTTTTGTGAGGTTTTTCCCACAGACAAAAGGGATTTTCACTTTCAGGAGAAGGGACTGCCAAAGGCGGGAGGGTTTTGGGTGGACGTGGACCAGGGCCCCGCTTCCTCCCCCCGTCCGGCCGTGATGGACTGTCCCCGGCCTGACCCCCTGGGCTAGGCTCTTTCTGAAAGAAAAACGCCCCGAAGCAGGATCCAGAATGTGCAGTGGCTCGGCTCACCGGGGCTCGCGGGGCGCCCCGGGCTGGGCTCCGTCTCCGCTCTGTGACCGCTGGCTCCTGGGTGCCGGTGCTCTAAGGGGCAGCTAGCTTGGCTTCGCACTCAGAGCCTGGGTACGGCACAGCACCGAGGGAGGGAGAGAGAGAGAGAGGGAGGACACATCTCCTGCTCTCACGAGCCCGATGGGAAGGCGATAGAGATGGAGGGGGAGGAGGTGCTCCGTGCTGGAGGACGGGCGGCAGCCTCTGCTCCGGGCAGAGAGCCCAGGCCGGGGGAGACTGGAGGCTGCGAATCCCTACCACACGGACCCGTGATGGCTTGAAAAGCTGAAAGCACTTCCAATGTCCAGAAAGATGAAAACTTAAATTTTAAAAACCTCCAGTTGGCAACGGAATCTTTCTTGAACAGACGTGTGGCCACTTCTCCTCTCCCACTTCACAGACTGCCCAAGGCCGCTGGGAGACGCCCGGTGTGGGGTGTTCGTGCCACGTCCGTCGGAGACCCACAGAAGTTCTGGCTTCTGCGTACATCCATCCCCGATAGTGTCACCTGCTGGGGACCTGTCACCGGCAAACAGGTGTCCCCATGCAGTGCGGCAGATGTCGCAGACCGGCAGCTTGCGGGAGACCCGGAGGTTTTCCATTTAGGGACCGCCACGTTTTGAACACTCTCCTGTTTCTGTGTCTGCGGTTGGGTGCAGAGTCACACCTAAATCTTCGCTGTTTCTTTCCTTCGGGCCTCCCGCCTGCCCCTGGAGATGTCCAGGCCGACAACCTGCCGATGATGATCCTCCTGGAACAGTGTCCTTATAGGAAGAGAGTCGAAGACAGACACACAAGCTCTCCAGACTACTAGTCATGCGTTCATTCATCCAACCCCTCATCCATACGTTCATTCGCCAGGCAGCGGTGGAGCCGTGCTCGCTTACCATATGGCCAGTGACGGGGGCACTTCAGTGCTAAGTGACAGGGCGTTAGGGGTCCAACAGAAGCAGAACCGACAGGGTGTTGGACACGTGGATGCATAAGAGTTGTGATCGGAGTTGGCGCACGCGGTTACGGAGGCCAAGAGGTCCCGTGGTCTGCCGCCCGCGGGCTGGGGAGCCGGGAGAGCCGGCGGCTAGTTCTGCCCGAGTGTGAGGGCAAGAGGGGGGATTGCTGAGGGTGTGAGTCACCATCAAGTCCAAGTGCCTGGGAACCAGGAGGGTCAGCTGCCCCAGGACAGGAGAGGATGGACGTCCCAGCAAATTCACCTTCCTCCACCTTTTTGTCTCCGATTCCGGTGCTGACCTCTGCCAGAAACACCCTCCCACACGCGCCCAGAAATAACGTCTTACCCGCTCTCTGGGTCCCTGGAGCCCGGTCGGGTTGACGCACAGGCTTAACCATCACAGGGACTAAGGACCAGGCGGCCCCGTTACTCACGCAGCCCAGACTCTGTTCCTCAGCTGCTGTTCGCTGCGCCCTCTCTCTGGGACAGGCGCTGGGCCGGGCCTCAGGTTTGCATTTGGTATTCAGAGCCGCCCAGTGACGGGGCACCGCCGTTAGACCCGGGTCACAGGTGGGGACGCTGAGGCCCAAAGGTGTCTCTTGTCACCTGTCCTGGATTCTACAGCCAGAAAAACACAGAGTCCAACCTGGCCGTCTGTCCCTGGCTCCTTCATGGCATGTGTGCAATAATGATGCTCCAGGAAGTCACTTTATTATCAGTGTCCCCGTGGTCACTGTCCCCACGCCAGATCCCCAGACAGCGTGGCGTGTGTGTCCGCCGCACTTACGACCCTTCTAGACAGAGGCGGACGATGGAAAAGGATTCTCTCCGATCGGCCCTTTCCGTCCCCCTGGAACTTCCATCCACTGGGGTGAACCAGACGGGAAGGAAGCCACAGAAGCAATCGAGGAGCTCGTTTCGGGCCGTGGGGAGCGGGAACGGTCAAGGTGGACGAGGAAGGCAGCTGGGCGCCCTTCCGTGGTGAGGCCCGGGGAGGCCCTGAGTACTTGGCACGCGCCCGGAACGGCGAGGAAGGCCCTCAGGGTGGGGGAGGGGCAGCGCATGCGGAGGCCTGGGGCTCTCGGGACTCCCTCGTCCAGCTGGACACGGACACTAAGTCTCAGTCTGCGGCATCTCTGCCAGGCGGGTAGGACAGGTTTTACTCCTGAAACCCAGGCCACCCTTTCCTTGATATTCTGGCCGGGAAACTGAAAGGACACCTTGCAGGAACTTCCCAGGAGAATCCAGACGCCGGAATGCAGACGGCGAGGCCCCAGTCCTGTCCTGCTGCCTACTACCAGCTTAGTGACCTGCTTCCTAACCTCGGACAAACCCCACGCACATGCAGACCGTGGGCTTCTCTCTCTCCTGCCAAGTGGACCGGCGACCCTCCTCGCTAGCGTTCCCGTGGGAGCTGACTTCACGATGGAAGACCTTCAGAGGCTGCCTGAAGCCCAAGACGGACATTCCTATCAGCACAAACACCGTTGTCGTCATGGGTGATGACAGAAGGGCCCCGACAGTGGTGTTTTCTAGAAGCCACGGCAGCGATGAGATCGGACGACAGGCCCGGACACCGGCTACGTGTCCATCTGACGAACACGACTCTGACGGTTCCTGCGGATACAGCAGATTTCCAGTCAGCACTCTGCCGTCCGGATTTCATGGCGACTCCCGGCAGGATGCAAACGCTCCGGGGTTTTAGTGGTCTTCCTGGGCGCGTGAGAAACGTCTGAGGGACCTGTTCCCGCAGTCCCGGCCGGCATGGGGGAGTCGGCTCAGGGTTGTGGCCAGCCGCGCCCTCCAGCCCCCTCCCTGTCTCCGGATCCCCCAGGCTCCCGGGGGGCCAGCTCGTGAGGCCAAGTCCTCCTCCTTGCCGTGGACGGGAGCGCTGATGGCCCCCTCGCCCGCCATTCGCGGTGGACTCTTCCTCGCGGGAGGTGCCAGATCTCGTAAGCCCAGCCCCTTTTCTCCTGACCCTCTGCCCTTCTTCAAACGAGCTTTTAAACCTTTAAAAACCATGTGGTTTCACTTTCAACTGTATCCGAGCTTAGAGCATGTTATTTTGGCTCAAGGACAGAGGCTGGGGGGTGGGGGGTAGGGCTCGATTTCCCAGATGTGGGCTCAGTGATGTTAAGGAGCGAGCTGCCGGCAAAGGCCCCCAGAGCTGCGATGCCACCCTCCGAGCCGCGGTGGTCCGGCCGCGGGGGCTCCGGGCCTCCAGCACGGCAGCCTTGCTACTTGCCGTTGGTCTTACCCCAGGGGCCCCCGGGCTGGTCTAGACGTGCAGAGGGATGCTCCTGGCCCCACTGGCTGACTCGAGTTTACTGGGCTCGTACCTTATATAATTTGGAGACCCTTCTTTAAGGAAATTAATTTAAGGTGCGCCTGGCGGGCTCAGTTGGTTAAGGGTCGAACTTCGGCTCAGCTCATCATCGTCTTTGTGAGTTCGAGCCCCACGTTGGGCTCTGTGCTAACAGTGCAGAGCCTGCTTGGGATTCTCTCTCCCTCTCGCTCTCCCCCCCGCTTCCCTGCTTGCTCTCTCTCTCAAAAATAATAACCATTAAAAAAATTTTTTAAAGAATTCAGTATTAAAAATATAAAATCATTACAAAAGTGAATATTTGAGAAAGAAACCATAACAAATGTCAGATTTAAAAAGCATCACTGAGGGGCACCTGGGTGGCTCAGTCGGTGAAGCATCCGACTTCGACTCAGGTCATGATCTCACGGTTCGTGGGTTCGAGCCCCGCGTCGGGCTCTGTGCTGACAGCTCAGAGCCTGGAGCCTGCTTCAGATTCTGTCTCCCTCTCTCTCTGCTCCTCCCCCACTCATGCTCTGTCTCTCAAAAATTAAATAAACATTAAAATTTAAAAAAAAAAAAGCATCACTGAGGGGCACCAGGGGGGCTCAGTCGGTTAAGGGTCTGACTCAGCTCAGGTCATGATCTCACGGTTTGCAGGTTTGAGTGTCAGACTCTGTGCCGACAGTGCAGAGCGTGGAGCCTCCTTTGGATTCTGTGTCTCCCTCTCCCTCTCCGTCCCTCCCCTGCTCATGCTCTTTCCTTCTCTCAAAAATGAAATAAAAACATTAAAAAACTAATAAAAAAATAAAAAGCATCACTGAATCCACAAATTAACATAATAGTTTTACTAATTAACAGCCCGACACGCATCTGTAAGACTTCTTTTTCTCCTGTCTTTTCTGAGGCTGCGTTCTGACCTCCTATTGTGTGACGCCGAGTTGGTCACGTCATTGCCTACAGAGGAGAAGAAAGAGGGCGGGTGTTTCCCTTGGCAGACCGGTCGCGCGGTGTTTCTGTGTGTTTTCTGGCAGTTCAGGAAGAAGTCGCTTCTCCCCAGAATGACCTAACTTACTTCCTCCTGGACCGTGAAGCCCACCTGCAATTTTTGCGAGGAATTCCGAGACTGCCATCAAATTTCGGGGAACTGCGGAATTTCTTTCATATCGGAGCTTTCATTACGATCTGGGCGTTTCCCGTTCTAACTCAACGTCGGGGTGTTGATCTCCTGTCTCGTGAATATCCCTCTTGCTTCATCTGCCATTCATATTTATCTCCATCTGTCGCTCGATTCTTTAGTAAAGGAATTTGAACGATGACCCAAAACAGGGTCCCCTTCAGATATGTCCAAATTAGGAGTCTGTAATTTCTCACTTGTTTTATTAAAATATTCCGAAATGCCTTTCCAGACTCCAATGATAATGGCAAACCTTATCAAATCTACCGTTCCCACCACAAAGGACTTAAAAGGTTGTGGTGTGCTCATCCTTGAGTCTGCTGCCCTGTCCATGCGCTCCGGGTGGAAATGAATTTCCATTTGTGACTCCGAGAAAATCAAGTCCTGTGTTTCCAACCCCGTGCATCCGTTGGGAGGAATTTTCCACAGGCTGGCGGCGGGGTCGGCGCCTCCCGACCCTCGTGTGCCTCCCCCACCGCGCTCATCTCGTGTCCGGCATCACGGGCATCTTTGTCTCCCGTCAGGGTTCTGCACCTTCAGGCTGCGGTAGCAGGTGAGTCCGCACAGGGCAGGCTGCGGATCCCACAAGACCGCCTGCACCTGGAAGCCGGCTGCGTCCCAACCATCCGCAGGGAGGCTAGCGCCTCTGTCTGTCCTTCACAGCCAAGACCCCACTCGTCCACGTAGCCGCACGCCAAGACAGCTACCCGATAGCGGTGACAGAGGGCTGGTCAGAGTGGAAAGCAGAGAAGTCTTAGCCAGCTGCAATAAAATATCTTGCTTCTGCAAATTTCCTAAAAACATATGACCTTGGGAACTCACTAGAAGAGCAAGTTAGGCCCCGAGGCTTAAACTGCATTAGCACCTTGAGGAATCCGCCTCTGAGTGGCTCCGAGATCCCAGAGAACACGCTTACCGGCCCAGCCGGCAAGCGGGTGTGCCCCAGGCCTGACTCCAAGTCATAAGGTCAAAGCCCTTTTTGACCCACATAGGAATCTCTCGGAACCGTGCCCAACATCTGTCACTAACGTGCCTTGACGACTGTCTAATGGGAATCCCTGCCATCAGATGGTGTCAGCCCTTTCCAAGTGCCAAAGTCACCCCAGAGGGGACAATGCCACCCATCACGTTGTGCGGTGCCCAACCTACACAACCAGACATGGCATCCAGCCACCTCTCTTCCCGGTCCATCCTTCCCACTGAGACCAGGGTAACGTTTCTGGAAATGGAAACCTGACAACACCACTTCCTACTTAAAAAAAAAAAAAAACAAAACCACACAAACAAAAACCCTCTAGGTATCTCCACTGCTCCCAGCATGAAGCCTAAACTTTGTATCACGGACTCCGGGCCCTTCCTTACCTGGCCAGCCTCACCTGTCACCGTCCTCTCAACTCCTATTTAGAAGGCAGACTCCCTCACTGCTCTAAACTCTCCACTCTGCCTGGAACTTTCTTGCCTGCTTCTATGTGACAGACTCCAGCTCATCATTCAGCTTGCCCATCACCTCCTCCAGGAAGCCTTCCCTGACCTCACCCCCCACACTTGATTGTGAATCCCTTTTAGGTGCTTCCACTGGATCCTGGCCTTGCCAAAGGCTTCATGCCAAAGCCTGTCCCAGCTTGTTAACAGGGGCAGTTTGTGCATGTGGGGGACGCCCCGCCGCGCCGCGGTCCTCCTCCTGATGTCGTAGGGTAGTTAGGAGAGCAGCATCAGGTGGTTTTCCCTGGCCCTGAAGGTTCCAGTGACGTCACCGCATGAGGAGGATGTGTCCCGGGCTGGGCGGCACTGGCTGGAACTTCTCGGGGCCTGCGCTGGGGGCCATCGGGCTGGCGGCGCCCCGCGGGCATGCGCTCGCTGTGTCCACGGGCTAAATCCTCGGCCACACTGCCCTGCCCCGTCTGCTTGGGGAGTCCCGTCCCCTCCCCTCCTGCCCCAGGGACTGCGGCGAAAACGCACCTTTCAGCTCCTGGAGTCGGACTTTCTGGTCCCCCTGCTCGGGCTCCGTCCTGCGGCCACACCGTGTGCGTCTCCGAGAGGGAGACAAACATCCCCAAACGGAGGGAAGGGCATGGCGGCGACGTGGCCGGGAACAGGGGCGGGAGGGGCCTGGGAGGACGGACAGCGGGGGCCCTTTGCCGTTTGTCCAGAGTCTTGTGTGAGATGAAAACGGTGCTCCTGGCGGCCCCGCGGTATGTGATTTCTGATCGTCTAAGTGGATGTCTTGGTGTCGTGCATGGCGGGTTTGGTGTCAGCTGGAGGACTTTTCCCTCTTCTGTCAGAGAAGACGCAGAGCTCATCGCTCGGGGTCCCCACAGGGTGTGGCCCCCTCTCTGTCCCTACCCTCCGGCGCTGGCCTTCGAGCCGGGAAACCATCTCCTGGAGGCCCCGGA
Organism: Paguma larvata; assembly: GCA_030068075.1. Taxonomy (NCBI): domain Eukaryota; kingdom Metazoa; phylum Chordata; class Mammalia; order Carnivora; family Viverridae; genus Paguma; species Paguma larvata. The sequence continues at coordinate 58,393,894 of CM057841.1, read as the reverse complement.
GGCGAGCCGGGCGTCGAGGCTGGCTGCGGGGCCTCCGGGCCGGATGCCGGCGCTCCTGGAGCACGGGAGAGAAACCCGCCAGCGAGCTCGCCTGCCGCCACTCCTGCCGTGGCCGCTGGCGTCTGCAGCCGTCCGCGTGACTCAGGCGCTGTCTTCCACGCTGTTCCAAGGACCGGACAGGATGGCGATTGGCCCTTGCTCAGCGGGACACTCAGCCCATAGTAGGTCCTCAGTGTACAATTGCCGAGTGAGTGAAAGAATGATTTCACGGCACGCGCAGCAAGATGGACGTGTGTTCTCGCTGCCACGACTCGTACATAGAACAGCCCTAACGTGGCCGTGAAAGTAGCCATCTCCCGTGTGCACCCAGGAAGCCGGGAGGACGAGAGGGGACCTGGCGCTCGCGGGCGTGGGCCCCGGCTGCCAGGCGCGTGTCCTTGTGGCGAGGCCGGTCACCTGCGTGCACGGGTCCCGTATCTTCTGGCTGGAAACGGTAAGGTCCGGGGTGCGCTTTTCCGAGGCGGCTTCTGCCTGAGCCCTGGAGGCTGGCCGCGAAGGCGGTGGGGGGCTCCTCGCCGGCCCCCGTGGATTACCCCGCTCGGAGGAGAGACGAGCCCGTGTTGTCTCACGCCGTGAGTCGTATTATTGAGGGAACCTAGTCCGTCCGGATGGAGGGACCAAAAGGCAGCCAGCACGTCAGCCGGAGGGCGCGAGCCTCGTGCCCAAGCTGTCTTCCTGGCCTCTGGTCTGCGTGGGTTTCCGGTTTGCCTCTCCTTGATGTCTGTGTTCTCTTCAATGACCGAGAGCAGGACGCGCGCGAGGGGGACGTCCTGCCGACTGAGTGCAGCCGGCGGAAAAGCCGCAAGCCGGCTTGGCTGGTCGGCTTCGTACACCCCGTAGAAAGCGCCCGGGATGAACCTTCTTCTGCTGTGTCCTTTTTTTTTTTTTTTTTTAGTCAGCAAAGACGAGTTTTCTGTGGCCACCTGTGATGGCTTGTGTGGCGCTCGGTGCAGCAGCGAGGAGGGCCTGTGTCCCTTTAACCCGTCGGTGTTATTTTTGGGGTGTGTGCAAGGATTTGCTCGTGAGAAACAGGACTGTTGAAAACAGGTGGTGCAGATAAGCGAGCTGCGTCCCCGCTGGGGGCTCTGGGCACATTCCAGCTGTGGCCACTTGTAAACAAACAGGGCGTTCCGTCCTGCCCCGGGGACCGTGCGGGCAGCGGGGTGGCGGCTCTGGCCGTCGCTGGCGACGCTTTGCAGGTCGATGTCGTGCGGATGCTGGCAGGGCCATCTGTGACGGCCACTCACCGGGAACAGGTTCCCGTGGGGGGAGCAGGACTCAGTGAGCCTGTCGGTCAGTTTGCTTCATGACTTGGAGGCGCCGTGAACAGACCGCCCGTGAGAAAACCGCGAGTTCTCTGACCTGGTGCATTTACTAAACGGCCGCAGGGGTCTGAAAAAAATGGGTTTCAACCTCTTTCGGGGAAATGTTTGGAAATCTCCAGGCAAACCCCATGGCCAGTGGGCAGTTGCCTTCATTGTGCTACTGCCCTTGCCCGTGTGTGGGTCTCCCGAAGCCGAGGAAGGGCCCGCCACAGAAGTCTCACCATCCAAGGTGGAGACGGTACCCTGGTCAGTGGGAGAGCCTGGCCGCTCCCGTGGGCACCCGGACGTGCGTGCACCTGCTTTCTCCCGCCCACCTGCGCAGCCCAGGCCTTCTCCTCGTGGAAGGTCCCATCGTCACTCCTCCGCTGTGTCAGGAGCCCTTCAGATGCCGCCTGGAACGCTCACGTCTCGTCACCTGTGCCGCCACACCTGGGCTACGCCCTGCCACGTCCCCCGGGCTGTCGCCGTCCCCTCCTCACTGACTCTCCGGCCCCGCTCTTAGCCTCGTCCTCCCCTGCATTCCCGCCCGGCAGCAAGAGACCCTGGGAGAACACTAGTAGACCCCAGTCCTCCTCCGTTCCAAACCCCGTAAAGACCCCGCCTCGCAGAGTCAGCCCCAGCTTCCTCCGGCGGTCTCCACCCTCGGGTCCCGCGGGTCTCCCCCCAGCACGTGGTGATGCTCAGGGACAGTTTTGGTCGTCACGATGGGGAGAGCTGCCACCACGTCCCGTGGATGGAGGCCAGGGATGCTGCCGAGCGCGGGACGCCCCTCCCCCGGAGAGCCGCCCAGTCCCCACATCACCAGTGCCGAGCCTGAGAAATCTCGACGTGCAAGCACATTGACGTCCCTGCTGCTCGCCGTCTGCCTGGAATAGCGAAGAGGGACGGACACTTTCATGTCGCCGTGGGCAAAGTGGCCCCGTAGCTGGTCTTGTCTCTGCCATCGAGCTGGAAGGGCCCAACCAGGCAGCGGCCCTCCACTGGGCATGCAAATCCGCCTTTGTTGGCTCGTTTCCAAAACGCACGTCTGCTGGTAGGCACCCCGGGGCCACTGTCCCAGCCTCAGAATGCCGTCGCGGTGCCTGGGCACGTGGGTGTTCCCGTCCTGCCACCCTTTGTGAGTGACCGTCCTCGCCGCTGTCACTCACGGCTTCCGCAGTTTCCAAGCATTCGGAAAGAAGGGTGAGCAGCGAGAGACCAGCCAGGTCTTCCTGCTCTTCAAATGCCCTTCTTTATTTTTATAATTTTAAAAAAATTTCTTAACATTTATTTATTTTTGAGAGAGAGAGAGAGAGAGAGAGACAGAGTAGGAGCGGGGGAAGAGCAGAGAGCGAGGGAGACACAGAATCGGAAACAGGCTTCAGGCTCCAAGCTGTCAGCACAGAGCCCGACGCGGGGCTCGAACCCACAAGGGTGAAATCATGACCTGAGCTGAAGTCGGGCGCTCAACCGACTGAGCCACCCAGGCGCCCCTGATTGTGCACTTTAAACAGGCAAGGTTATGCTGTGTGAATTCTACCTCAATAGAGGTCTTTTAAAAGCATCACCCCTGGAGGTTTTATTCCCTGGGCTGCATTTGGCGATCGCCCACAGAACCCGGGCCGTTCAGCTCGTTGGGTCCCGCACGGCTGCGCTGGCATCCCAGGCTCTGAGCTCTGCGTGCCTCTCTCCCGTCAGCAGGGACTCAGCCATCACGTCTCCGAGCGCCCCACCCCCCATCTGTCAGCTTCACGCAGTACGCAGGGGGCCGTGCCGGAGGCATCGCGACAGCGGTCTCCCAGCCCCGTGACTCAGAACGTGGTCCCTGGACGGCAGCGTCAGCACCCCTGAAGGGTGCCAGGAACGCAGAACCGAGGCCCCTCCTGAGATGTACCGTATACGGCGGAGCGTACAGGCGGAGATGGCCTTGAACGTGCCCAGGTGATTGTGACGCGCGGCCAAGGCGGGAAATCCCGGTCCTGTGACACAGAGGTTTCGCTTCGTGTGGCTGTTTGTCCAGAGCCGCCCGGTCCGTCGGTCCACACTTTGTCTCTGGCTGTCCACGCCCGGCCCGATAATCCCTGGTCCTCAGCGCTGGCCTAGCCGATTCTGTCTCACCCTCATGGGGCCGTCGCTGCGGTCTCTGCGGCCGTTGTTAGGCTTGGCCCCGACCGCGCTGGGGCTCGTGGCGATTGTCCAAACACTGAACCTCAAACAAACAAAGAGAAAATAACATTTGCTTAATCCTTTGTGATAAGCCGCCTTTATCAGACCCCAGTGCCCTCAGCTGGCAGCGGCCTGCCGGCCGGCCTCTTTAACACACCATAAACAAACATCACCTGTTTGCGCAGGATGACACGGGGGCAGCTCCCGCTACTGGCGTTATCGGGGCGGAAGCACTAGGTTGGGCGTGTGGGTATTTGGACGTGAACGGCCAGAGGACAACAACAGCCGCGCTGGACGGGCCCGGCGTGAGCAGGTGGCAGCCGCGGCCGGCTTGCTGGAGACCCGCGTGGTTATTGCTTCCTGGAAGGCGCGTTGCTGGGAAAGGGGACTTTCACCTCTTCCTGCCTCGGTGGCCCCCTTGTCAGCGTCTAGACTTCGCGCTCACAATGGCAGGGCCTTCCGGATCCCACTGTCTGTCTGTCGCCAGTTCCCGATGCCGTGGATCTAAATCGAGATTTCCTGGATTCCCAGGGTCTTAGGGCTGGAAGGGCCAGGAGCACCGCGAGGCCGGCCTTCTCTCTCTACAGAGGGGAGGGTGGGAGGGCAGGTCAGGACGTGCCAGGCCAGAGTTCTAGACCGCACTGGCCGTGAGCGGGCGGGCCCCGTGTCCCGGGTCGGGGTGCGTCTTAGGAGTAGTGCGGACAGGGGCGGCCGGCTCTCGCCTGCTGTCTGGTTTCTGTGCAGACCTGGCTGTGAGCCCTCCGAGATGGTGCGGAACCCGGCACGGTCTTCCTCCTGCCTGGGGGTGCTTCCGTGCCCCCCGAGGGCCTGGTTAGAATGCCACTCCTGGCTCCCCGGGCCTGGGGGCTCATTTCTAACCAGTCTGCGGTTGATTTGGGTGTTGGAGCTGCAGGGCTGGTACTTGGAGTAGGGGTCCCCGAATCCTTTGTGTCGAGGCCAGAGAGTGAAAGGTGGGGAGTAGTGTGTCCTCTTCCCCCACTGAGCTCACGACGCTGGCGTGAGGCAGCCGAGGCTCTGGTTTGGGCTCCAGCCAGCAGGTGGATGGGGTCACCTCGATGGCGCCCTATGTGAGGGACACACGAAGCCACACCTGCAGAGATCCACAGCCCTGCCCGTGCCCTCTCCTTCAGCCCGGGCTGGGACTGTGGCCGCTGGAGCTAAAAGGAGGTGGACGGAGGTCGTGGCCACGGTGGGCCTGTGCTTTAAGAGACGCTGCCAGCTTGTCCTTTGCGTCACCTGGAGCCCCGAGCTGGCAAAGAAGAGGTCTGACCCCCTGCCGGAGGGGCCACGTGGAGAGAGGTACGGCCATCCCAGCATCCTGGTCTGGCACTGCCTGCCACTGCCATCTGAATGTGGCCACACAGATGACCGCCCTCGAGAGCAGGGGAGCTCCCAGCGGAACCCCGCCCGGCTTGCAGAGTCGTGTGCAAATACGACAGTGACTGGGCTCGGCCACCGCGTTTGGGCTGGTTCGTGACACTGCGACAGAGCACTGACTGGAACGGCGGCCGTATAATTCATTGCGCAACCAGGATATTTTGAAAGGTGCGAATACACCAGCACCACAGCCTCCCTGGGTCTCCCCCGGAAGCTGGAGGTGCATGGCGGCCCTAGTGACGACCAGCCCTGTGACCCATCAGTGAGCACTTCCTGCACGCGGGGTCTCCTCGAGATTCTTCCGGATGCAAGTGGGAGACGCGAGACTCGGCAGTTTAAGGCAAGATGACCGACCACCTGTGGCCTCAGACAGCCGCAGGGGTGCTGACACCGTGTCCAGGCGCCAGTCTTCATCTCTGCCTTGCTTTTTTTTTAATTAAAATTTTTTTTTAATATTTATTTTTGAGAGAGAAAGAGCATGAGCAGGGGAGGGGCAGAGAGAGAGTGGGAGACACAGAATCCCAAGTAGGCTCCAAGCTGTCAGCACAGAGCCCGACGCAGGGCTCGAACCCACAAACCGTGAGATCATGACCTGAGCTGAAGTCGGACGCTTGACTGACTAAGCCGCCCCAGTGCCCCTTGCATTTCTGGGTTTCCTTTTTTTTCCAGCTCTCCCCAGAAGCAGCAAGGCGAACCCCTAGCAGCATCGAGCTCTGCCAAAGCCGTGGAACAGAACGGAGTCTGTGCCGTGGCTCTGCTCGGCCACGTTGGGCCACGTGTCCGGAACCAATCGCTCTGGCAGGAATGCTGAGACCCTGCTGGGCCAGAGCTGAGTCGCAAGGACACGTCAGATCCAGGGTGGGGTCGACTCCATCCTGCCCTTTGGGCAGAGAGGGGGTCAGCAAGGAGAATCCGGGCTCCGTTCTGGAACACAGAACGGAGGTGGTATGGGTGCTGGGCCGCACGCACGGCCCCCCGCGTCCCGAGTCAAGCGTGTCTGCATTTCGCCGGGTAGACGGCTCCTGCAGAACTTCTCCGGGAGCACCCAGCAGCAGCCGTGGACGTGGCCACAGGCCCAGTGACGGTCCCAGGGAAGGCCCTGGCGTTCCGCCGCGTCGTCGGGGCCCGGCTCCTTGGAAGGGAGATGGCCGTCACCGAGTCTCACCGAATCCGAGTGGGAGAAACGGCCTCTAACAGCCGCGTCCGGACAAAGCCGACCCCGGCCTCACTCAGAGACCAAACCCAAGGGGGAAACTGGTGGGGTCCTGGAGCCCCCCGCAGACACACTCGGGGAGCCCCGAGCCCCTCCTGGTGCAAGGGGAGGACGCGTGACGGCCAGGATCTGCGGGGGTCGCGTGCCCACCCGCTTGCAGAGGCGTTTGGCACAGGCACGAAGTCGAGGGGTTGGAAGCGAGCTTCTCCCGTAAGGTCACTGCTTCGTGAGTAGGACGGGTGGTGTTTGGCTCGCAGGGGACCCCTCCCGGCCCCAAGCTCCCGTCACGCCACTGCCCGCCGCCCTCGGGGGGTCTGGGGGGGTGCCTCTGCGTCCCTCACTGTCCTCCCCGACGTCCCCTTAGACCAAACGACTCTCACTGGCCCTGCGTGCGGGTCTCTCCTCCTGCTTCCGCTCCTCATTGCTTCATTACTTAGCGGTTAACTCAGCTGCTTAAAGCAGCGCCTGACTATGGCCTCGGCTCTGGGGATGGGCTGTGCTCAGCTGCGTGGCCGGGGACCGCGGTCAGTGTGGCTGCGGCTGCGTGGCCTGAAGCCGCAACTGCACTTTTGGGGGCTCAGTCACAGGGGCGAGTGTGGGCCGTCCGGGGCTCAGTCACAGGGGTGAGTGTGGGCCGTCTGGGGGCTCAGTCACACGGTTGAGTGTCCGACTGCCCGGGATGGGGGGTGGGGGTGGGGAGGGGCTCAGCTGGGCTGCCAGCCGGTCCACACCGCCAGCCTCAAGGCCACTGGGTTCTGAGCAGCAGCGTCCCCTTTGCTCATCGCCTGTGGGCCCAGAAGTCTCAGGACTCATTGTTACAAGTGCAGTGACCTCAGCGAGAATGGAGACACACCTACCCGAAGCACAGGAGTAGAGGCCGAGCCCGTCAGACAGGAGGGGCCGGCAGCAGCCGCCAAGCTCCCACCTTGGGAAACCGGACGAGGAAGAGGGATTCAGGCCTAAAGCAACCAGAAGAAAATGAGTAATTTGTAACAACCGAGCAGAAATCCACGAACTCTCACAGAGGAAGACGAGAAAGAAAAAGCAAGGCCTCAGCGGCTGGTTCTGTGAGCAGCAGGGTACCATCCACAAGCCCCGAGCCGGGCTTTCCAAGAAAGCAAGAGGGGAGACCGAAATGTCCCACGTCCAAGAGGGGAGAGGGGTCGCTCCTCTGACCCCGGTGGATGTTAAGAGGAGAAAAAAGGGCTTCTGTGAGCAACTCTGGGCTCACCCACTTGGTGCCTCAGATGCTCTGGGCTGGTGGCCTGACAGACAGCGGCGGCCCGAGGAAGCAGAGCCCAGTTTAGGGTGGGGGCAGAAGAGCTCCGTCCCCATCACTCTGCGGGTCAGGGCAGTCCCAGGGCCTGCCCAGGCTCCAGGCGGGGAGAGGACTCAGGCACACCAGGAGCACTGTGTTTCTTCCCGGAGGAGCTTGTAGGATGGGTGCTGCTGTTGAGCTCCGGGAAATGCAGCCTGCCACACTTACTTGCCACCTCTTCCAGGAGGGCCTCCTGTCATCCCCCCCAGTCGGCCCCACCTTGGCGCACAGAGGGGGGATTAGTTAGTTAGTACTCACGAAATCCTCATTTCTCAACCCTGGCTGCACAGCAGCATCCTCTGGGAAGCTTTGGACACATAGCCAGCTCTGAGCCCCGGAGGTCCGGACTCGAGTGGTCTGTGCGGGGGCCCGGGTTTCTTTAGAGGTTTCCCGGGTGGCTCTACTCACAGCAGGGCTGAGAGCCGCTGTGGCGAACGAGTGAACTTCCGAGCCATCCGTCGGGATGAAGTGTTCTGGCTAACAGTACAAGAGCAGCAATTATTCAGAGACTAAGTATTGGTAGAGGACGGCACGGCGAAGAAAACAAACAGGAAAAGATGAGTGTCGCAGAGACGAAAACACGGGAGAAGGAGGGGAGAGGAGAGGGGCAGGGAGGCGGCCTGCTGCGGGGGCGGGGGCCTCGTGTGGGCAGCGGGGCTGATGCGAGCGCCTGGCGTGGGGCGTCCGCGCCCCCGGTTCAGACCTGAGGCCAGGAGGGACAGCGTCTGCCTGGAGGAAGTTGGGCCCGGGTTCCCCTCTCTTCCATGACGGTGTCACTCGGGTTTCATAACAGACACGGGAGAATCTACGCTCACCCGAGCTTGGTTTTTTCCCTTCTACTAACTCAGCACTTTATTTTTTTTAATTTATTTTATTTATTTTTTTAATGTTTATTTATTTTTGAGACAGAGAGAGACAGAGCGTGAGCAGGGGAGGGGCAGAGAGAGAGGCAGACACAGAATCCGAAGCAGGCTCTGAGCTGTCAGCACAGAGCCCGATGCGGGGCTCGAACCCACAGACCACGAGATCATGACCTGAGCCGAAGTCGGACGCTTAACCAACTGAGCCACCCAGGCGCCCCTAACTCAGCACTTTAAAAGTGTTTTGAGGAACACCTGGGTGGCTCGGTTGGTTAAGTGTCTGGCTTCAGCTCGGGTTGCGATCTCACGGTCCGTGAGTTCAAGCCTCCCGCCAGGCTCTGTGCTGTTGGCAGCTCAGAGCCGACTTGGGATTCTCTCTCTCTCCTCTCTCTCTGCCCCTCCCCCGCTCGTGCTGCCTCTCTCTCAACATAAATACACTTAAAAATTTTTTTTAAATGAATAAAAATGTTTCGAGATGTTTCAAGATATTTTTCTTCCTGGACCAACCATTTAAAACTCGGGCTGCATTTCTGTGGGTGAAAAGTCGCGTGTTCAGACACACGTAAGCGCACGCATAGGAGAGCAGAGTTAACGCGGAGAGAAGTCGCCAGTGGCTTGCCACAGGGCGCTGCCCTCAGCCCTGCCCTACGAGCTGCCCTCGTTTCATTGTTGTAAAAAGCGCGTGCCATAACAGCCGCTGTTTCATCCGCTGTTAAACGCACAGCACGGTGACATTAACCATGTACACGCTGTCGGGTGGCAGACTCTTCCCTATTTCTAGACAGACTTGGCTGAAGACAGACCATTTCATCAAACCGCAGAGTTCACCAAGCTCAGAAATAATTCTCATGAGACGCGTGAGGAAGTAATAACTCAAAAGATAGTAGACAGCTATGTCTGAAGCTTCTCTAAAAACCCTCAACTTAGGACCTGGCGTTTAGCAGGTGCCTAAGTAAGTGTCCGTGAACTAAATTAAGCACAGGCAGTTGGAATGAAGGACCCAAAGTGATGATATTCAACAGAAGCATGGAAGAGCCTCATTTAGATTGAAGGCCAGAAAGCTCTAGGATCTAAAGTCCAGCTCAGGAAGCAAGAAATGTTGTCTGGCCTTTTAAAAATTTGAAATACCACGGGGCGCCTGGGTGGCTCGTCGGTTCAGCGTCTGACTGCTGCTCGGGTCATGATCTCACGGTTCCTGGGTTCGAGCCCCGCGTCGGGTTCTGTGCTGACAGCTCAGAGCCTGGAGCCTGCTTTGGATTCTGTGTCTCCCTCTCTCTCTCTGACCATTCCTACTCATGCTCTGTCTTTCTCTGTCTCTCAAAAATAAATAAACATTAAAAAATTTAAAACTAAATAAATAAATAAAAATTTGAAATACTTCGAGCACCCGGGTGAGTGCAGAGAATAGAGTCACCGATAACGAAGTACTGGCCGCCCAGCTTAACCGTCACTAGCACTTCCCACGGACTACCTGGGTGCTACTTCCATGAAAGAAAACATGACACATGCCCTGGGAATCTTCCAGGTCCCTCTCCCTGGTCCCCTCGCCCTAGGTTCCTTGACTCGACCACCACCTCGATGTTGGCGTCTGTCACTCCCAGGCGTGTTTTTATATCTGGCCACGCGTGGATTCGTCCAGGACACAAGATGAAGGTGGTTTTGCATGTTCTTATGCTGCATATACATGGTTTTCTATTGGACGATTCCTTCTGCAAGTTGCTTTGCTGGCTGCACGTGATGCTTCGAGATTCACCTGTGGCCATGATGGGGCTCTCTCGTTTGAGTTGGCCGCTCCGGAGTGCGCTCTATCCCCCGCTGATGGACGGGCGCGAGCTTGCAGTGCGTTGGTGACTCGCCCCCGGGTGCAGGTCCACAGGGATGAGAGCCCGCCGGTGCTCACGGTGACTCATCCACTCGAATCTCTGCCATCGAGGGTTGGAGGCCACTGGCGGTTTGCTTGGCCTTTGTGGGTCAGGCTCCCTCTGGATAAACTTTTTATTATTTTTTTGGTTAGAATATGATTTTATCAAATGGCTGATTTGGTTGACTCATTTCTTTGTAAAAATTTTTTAAATGTTTATTTTATTTTTGAGAGAGGGGAAGACAGAGTGAGCGGAGGGCAGAGAGAGAGGGAGACACAGAATCTTAAGCAGGCTCCGGGCTCCGAGGTGTCAGCACAGCGCCCGACGTGGGGCTCAAACTCACGAACCATGAAATCACGACCCGAGCTGAAGTCAGATGCTGAACTGACAGAGCCCCTGGGTCCCCGATGACTCATTTTCCCCTGACTCAAACAGACAAGTTGGTTGACCAGAGTGGTAGATTAGCCGGCTACTTCTCAGCCGTGGCTGTGCTTTAGACTGACCCGCGAAGCTTCCAGCAGACACCACACCCTGCCTCCATGCCCGGGATCCCACCCCCGCGTCTCTGGGATGGGGCCTGGATGTGGGGCCTTTTTTAAACCTCCCCAGGTGCTTCTCAAATGAGGCAAGCCGGGGTGGGAAACTCCTGCCCTGGACTGAGCAGCTGCCTCGGGAGGTGGGCCGCGTGCTGGGGGCAGCGTTTGGCTCCAACTGTTCCAAGGCCATTTGGTCTTCTTAGCAAGGAGAAAGGTTGGCTGCCACAGTTGTTTGGTGTGACGTGGGCAAAGCCACTGATGGATTGGGCCTTTTGCGGCGGGTCAGATGCTCCGGCCTGGGGCGGGGCGGCTGTTGCGGAGACACTGGCAGAGCGAGATGGGGGCAGATGCTCTTGGGAGCCCCGAGGCGCCGGACGACAGAGGGACCCTTCACAACGGCCCGATCAGGGCAGAGCATTGGTGCACAGCACTTAGCAGCCTGCGTGCTCTCCTGGACTATCTCAGCTGGATCTTTACCCCCTAGGAGAGGGGGCGCGAGGTTGGAATTCCTACACTCATTTTGCTAGTGACCGAACGGGAGCCTGGGTTCAGCAGTGCGGCACGGCTAGCAAGCAGCGCCTGGACGAGAACGCACTTGTCCGCCAAAGACTCCGCGTGCTGCACATCCAGACCCAACTTGCCCAACGATCTGGAAGCCAAAGTCAATTCTCGCCCCGAACGGCCACCGCCACCTTCCTGCCTCCTCGCTTCCGCTTCCATTTTCTCTCCTGGGGGACGGGGCGGGGGGTAACAATAGAAAAAGAAGCCCAAGCCTCTCTGATGGCCTCTCTGTGTACTTTCCCCCCAGAGCACACCAGGAGAGAGATGAGGTTTAGATCGGAGACCAAACGTGCCGCAGGCCTCCCGGTGGCCGCTGTCCTTTTACTATCTGCGGGTTAAGGAAGTACAGCCCTGCCGACGATGCCCTCTGTGAATTCATAGCACTCCTAGTTTAGAAAACCCATCACTGCGATAACTTGCACGTTTAAAAATACTGGTCCGGTTCCTACGGACAAGCTGGAGTATTTTCTGTAAAGATGCTTTTGCTATTATCATGAGAAAGCACCTGCATTTCTTAGAGGTGCAGAATTAAGTGTGTAGAAAAGGAGCGACACGGAGTCGGGGGTGGTGGCGAGGTCAGACGCTGTGGAACGTGGCTGGTGGGCGCATGGGAGGTCGTCAGACCGTTTGCCTGCTTCCATGTGTAAATTTCCAGAACAAAGATGTAAATGAAGAGAATACTTGGCCCCACATGAATTTGCAGACCCCTTAAAACGATTTTGCTTCTTCCTCATTCTAACATCGGTAGCCCGCAGACTGGAGCCAGTGGTTTCGGATTACTGGTGAATGCCTATCAGCTGGGGTTTGGCTTCGTTTTGGTCTTTCTCTCTTAGGTCAAAAAGGCACAGAGTGACGACTGTCCCTGTATTTGCTCACAAACCCAGATTTTCCCATTCCGTTCTGCGCAGACCATGTCAACAGGCAGGCAGTTAGGTCCTGATCGGTCCCCACCACTCGTTAGGCTCTGGGATGGGGTTAGTGAAATCGAGAGACGCAGCCCCTCCTCCAGGAGAGGGGTCACGCGGGAGACGGGTGCTGACCAGGTCAAAAGAGGGTTAATAAAATCGTCGCAAGGATCTAGAATGTTGGAAGAAAAGGGGCGGGTACTGCCTGAGGGTGCCCGATGGGGGCGTCTCATGGGGCCCTGGGCAGGGAGGCTTCCTGGAAGAAGCGACTTTTCAGTTGAAAACCCAATGGTCAGTAGGAGCTTGTCAAGCCCCCCTGGGCCACTGCTTTCCAGAGAGCCCCAGGCTCTCTGCTCCCTGCCTTCCGTGGCCCAGGCGCTGGGCCAAGGAACTCACTCCCGGAGAGCACGGGAATCCCTGCCCGCCGCCTTCCTCCCTTCCTTGTCAACAGCTGGCCCTTAACAAGTGACTGATCTTTAGCATGTTTGATATGAAGTGGGACAGCAAAAATAATCACCCGTCAGGGATTCGCTCTGCACAAAGACACGGTGGTGATCAGGTTTCAGAGCGCGGGCGGCGCGGGCCCCGGGAGCTCACCCTCCAGACAGGGCATTGATCTTCCCTGACTGCCTGCGATGGGCCGCGTCAGCCGCAGCTCATATTTCCTGGACCTTTCGTGGCGAGATGAAATGCACGGAGGCCGACGGTGATAAAAAGATAGCTCGGAGCAGGCCGCGTGGTGCGGAGCCCTGCCCACCGCACCGTTCGCCAGGACCGGCCCGAGAGTTCCTGTGTCTGAGTATTTTCTAGGTGCCAGGCACCACGCTCTGCGCGCTGTCTCGTCGGCGGCTTCACTCCTTCAGATTCTTGGACTTGGAGATTTCTCATGTCGAAGCCTGAACTCTTGCTCCCCCGCCCCGGCGTCTGCTCTCCCTGCATTCTCGCCAAATCACTCGGGCCAACACCTCGGTGGCCGCCTCCGGGGCTCGCCCGACCCTCCCAGCCCGCACCCGGTCCATGAGCAAATCCTGTGGAACTAGCTTCCACCGCTGCGTGGGTGGCTACCACGCTGGACCACGCCTACGCCACCCCCCACACGCCTCCTTGTCTTTGTCTCCCCGCTGGCTTCCCGGCGCCCGCCCGCGCCCACCACAGCCTGCTTCCGGCCCAGCGCCCGGTGGCACTGCCCACAGCAGCGGCGTGGTCTCTCAGGGTCCCCGGGCCTTCCCCCTCTCCTTCAACTCTACCTCAGCTTGTCTGCACCCCTGCCCCCTTTCCTTCTAGATTTTTCTCCGTAGTCATATTGCTGGATTATTTAATCAGTAGTTCGGTATTTGTTCTCCTCTCTGGCTCCTATATTTTGCCTGTGTTGTCCTTTGCTGAGTGAGCCATGCTAGGCTCTCGACTACGACCTGGAACGGACGAACTATGGCTCCAAGCCAGACCCCCTGGGTTTGTGCTGTAGCCCCCCACACACACACTTCCTGGCTGTGGAATCCTCGCCGAAAGTGTCTGGATGTTTTATGCGGGAGGCTGGCTGGTCCACAGTATCCAGTGCCCGTGACCCCGCTTTCCAAGCATATCCCGGCACCAACCCTGTAGCCTTGAGGGCGCCACGCACGGGTGGCCGAGGGGGTTCGGGCAGAGATGGTGGGGCCCGTGGGTCCACAGGGGGCCGGCACAGGCGGGAGCCAGCGACCCCGGCGATCTTTAGTGGCCACACTCAGAGGGAGTGAGATTCCGGGCAAGCGGAGCCGTCCCACCCTGAGCGCTAATTCCTGGGACTCACCATCAGCGATCGGACCCAGAGACTTAAATCTCTGTCCCCTGGATCCAGTCCCTCTGCTTCTAGGAGCTGAGCCTGGAAGCCATCTGAGAGGCACACAGAAGTTTGTGCGAGGACGTGGGCCGTTTGTCACCGCAGTTATAAGATGAGGGTAAATTTAGGAGGAATGTCAGCGTCATGAAATGAGGGGATGTGATCGTAAGTCGTGAAAGCAAAGCCAAGCCAGGGAAAGTCGTGCAGCCGCTGTCCTGAGTTTCCCTGCGCCCGTGAAGACACGCCCCCCCCCCCATCGCGGTGGCCGTGCGCAGCGTGCGACGTGCTGTTCTGTGATTGTGTGCTCTGGACGTGGGTGCAGAGGGTGAGATTCCCGTGTAACTCAAAACTAGATCAGAATATGCAGTGACCACACCTTAGCACTGGCATCACTGGTGGTTCTTATTTTTTACGTATTTGTTCTGTATTTTCCACAATTTCTACCTAACACAGCAAGTGCGTTACTTTTATAATTGATAGGAGATAGTACTTAACCACTTTGTGCCCTCTCTGAAACTCGGGTCGCCGTGGTTCAGATGCAGCAAGTTCAACCCGCCCTCTTATCTGGTGTCTCCAAAGAGCCTTGAAAGATATGACTAAGTTACCTTTTAAAATAATCCTGTGGATGGACAGGACCCGCTGGCATGTTGAATGGCAGCTCTCTCTCTCTTTTTTTAATGTTTATTTGTTTTTGAGAGAGAGAGACATGAGCGGGGGAGGGGCAGAGAGAGCGGGAGACACAGAATGCAAAGCAGGCTCCAGGCCCTGAGCTGTCAGCACACAGTCCAACATGGGGTTTGAACTCGAGAACCGCGAGATCATGACCTGAGGTGAAGTTGGATGCTTAACCGACCAAGCCCCCTAGGCCCCTAATGACAGTTCTTTAGCAAGTGAGTCATGCCCAGGGTCCCGAGGAGAGAGTACTGATAGACAGGTGAGCAGAGAAACGAGTTACAGCCAAGAGCTCTTGGGGGCACAGGTCCTCCTTCAAGATCAGCTGCGACCCCAGCGTGGGCCAGGGGGCCGGGAGGGCTGCACCTCACTGCCGTCCTCGTGGAAATGATGAAAGGGCCCCTCGGAGAGGTGAGGCCACTCACGCAGAGTCAGCCGGCTTGTAAGTGGCATCTCCCTGGGCCCGTGAACCTGTGCCTTCCTGGGGCGTCACACCCCCGGGTGGATATTGACTGGGGAGAGAGGGGTGTTGCCAGCCGGTGGGGCAGCAGGGGTAGGGGTGCCCGAGCACCAGGAGAGCTGCGATTTGCAAAAGTGAGGTTGTGAGCCCTCCCACGATGGGGGTGCTGTGTCCTGGGCGCTCCCCAGAGGTCCATGGGGGCTGACACTGGCCTCGCTCTCAGTGGCTCCCTCAGAGACGTCACTCATGCCCAGCCTGATGCCCCCACTCTGAGCCCGCCTCACGCCCCCCTGCCAGCACAGTGAGCCCTCCTCTCTCTGCCTCCACCTCCTCGGCTCTGCCGTTCCTGTTGGCGTGGCGGCCACATGCAGGACATTCTGGCTCCAGAGCGAGTCTCAGCAAATGGCACCAGGTCACGCGTATCCCACCGTCTCTGCCAGGTGACGTCAGCTGGTGGCCGTGGTGGATATCGGTGTGGGCGCCCAGGGTCCACCTCCACAGCCCAATTGCTTATGGTCCACAGGGACGGTCCCCTCCTGTGCAATGAATTGTTACCACCCCCCACCCCGAACATGCAGATTCATAGATTGATGCTCCATCCCACAAGTGATGGTTATTTTGAGACGGGGCCTTTGCGTAGGTGATTCAGGTTAAGTGACGTCACAGAGGCAGGGCCCTTTATGATGAGATCAGTGTCCTCCAAGCAGAGGGAGAGACGCCCGAGAACTCTCTCTGTCTCTGAGCGTACGCACGAGGAAGAGCCGTGCAAAAGCCCAGCGAGCAGAGCCCGTCCGCGAGCCAAGGAAGAGGCCTCACCGGGAAGTGCCGTGCCAGCCTCTGTATCTCGGATTGGGGGCCTCCAGAATTGTGAGAAAAGAAACGTCTGAGATACTCTGTGGCGTTGTTGTCACGGCAGCCTGAGCAGACTCACACATCCCCCGTGGCCAACAAGGGGGCCTGCCACTCACTCTCAGGGGACCCGCCTGACGTCCTTGCTGGACTTCCGATCAGCGCTGAGTGGCCCTCTGGCAGGAACGGTTGGCGCTCGCTCATCCGGCAGCGGCGTCTGAGGACAGGCCGCCCGCTGGGCCCTCAGGCTGTGCGGGTCCCCCACCACTCCGGGACTTCGTTCTAAAACTCCTTTCAAGCCCGTGGGCGATCCCAGAACAATCTATGAATCCCTTTTTTCCCTAAGTTAGAGATGTTTCTGCGGCAGTGAAAACCCCAGGTCAGGGAGCTTTATTTTTTTCTTTCCTGGTGGCAGAGTAGTTCGAACGGCCCTTAAGACAGCAACATGCTTTCCCTCTTCATGTGTCTGGATGAGCAGAGCAGCGACGCGTGGCTCCCCCAGGGTGACTTTTCACCTTTATTCCCCTGCCCCTTTGCTCGCGGAGTTGGGACGAGAAATCGGGAACCGATTCATTCTCCAGCTTAGCCTGGTCCCAGCCTCCGTGGCAAATGCATGGATTTTATCCGGAACTAGACGAACACGAGGGCCTCACGTTTGGGAGGCAGCCAGGCGTGCTGTTGGAACGGGGCTGTTCTGCCACCATCCCCGGGTCGTGGGGAAATGACCACTGTTTCTATTTTGCCAAGGGCTGGGTGCTTATCACAAGGGCCGGAGGGCCAGGGGAAGTCCGTTCCTCGTTGCCGTTTAGCTCTGCGGTGCTAAATTAGTAACGGGACAGCGTGGTCCAAAGGTTTTCTTCCCAGAATTTAATAAAAGGCACAGGTGTGGCCGAAAGGCACTTGGCCACGTGCAGCTCGGGGCAGCAGGAGAGCCGCTCCAGGAGCTCCTATCTCCGTAGAATCAGCCTTGTTCTGATTTAGGGTGAGCGCACTGCCAAGCAGCAAAACACAAGGAACCCCTTTCTTTTGCAGTTGGGATGCTTTCTTGGGCTGTGCATGTGTGTTGCTTCATAGTAAAGATCTAGTTGAATGCTTATTCTAAAACCTTTGGCCAAACCAAAGAGAAAGAGTCGAAGGCGAGAAACGAAAAAGTGGGCACAGTTTTGGCATCCATACACTCCAGTTAGGATCATGAAAGGTGGTTTCCAAGGATGGAAATAAATGAAGGAAGGGATCGGGGGTGCCAAGAGAGTTTCGGGAATCACCATCCTCACCATCCTTGCCACCGACATCACCACCATCATCTTCACCATCACTGCCACCACCACCATCATCACCACCATCATCACCACCATCATCACCACCATCATCATCACCATCATCATCACCATCATCATCACCACCATCACCACCATCACCATCACCATCATCATCACCACCACCATCACCACCACCACCACCATCACCACCACCACCACCATCACCACCACCACCACCACCATCACCACCACCACCACCACCACCACCATCACCATCACCACCACCACCACCATCACCATCACCACCATCACCACCATCATCATCACCACCATCATCATCACCACCATCATCATCACCATCATCAACACCATCACCATCATCATCACTAACTTTATTTGACCACTTATGTGCCAGGAACCATGCGAATGCCTCAATGTTGTTACCACCTGCCTCTCATTTTCTTCCTTGCACTCTATTCGTTTTTTCTTCATGCCACTTACGTCCCCTGGGCATTAACTCATAGATTTATTTGTTGGCATGTGTTTCCTCTGCCCTCTTTGGCCCAGAACGTAAACTCTACAAGGGCTTTTGTTTTGTTGGCAGTAGGACTCCCAGGATCCAGCCCAGTGCTTGCGACGTGATAGGTGGCCGGTAAATTGTAGTTGAATGAAAGAATATTAAGGACAACTCCGTGAGTCGATGCTGTCACACTGTCACCACAGAGGTGAGGAGAGCGAAGTAGTTTGCCCAAGTGTGTCGGTATAGAATTAGAATTCAGCTTCGGGTGGTTAACACAAACCTCAGGCTCTTTAACCTCTAGAATAAGTCGTACCTTAATCTTTGCCCCAGAGTTAACAGGACATAGACGCTTTAAGAATTTTAAACCCCTGCATCTCTGGATATTTTTCTAAAGCAAATGAAACGCATCTCCGTTCTCCAAAAGGAGGAAAAAGCAGTCTCTAGGAGTGGACAGCCACCCACATCTGCTTCTCTGCGTGACATAAAAACCTGCGCTTGTGTTCTCCAAAAGACTTAATTAATGAGTTGACAACGTAAGAACCATTTGCCCGAACCAAGGCAGGGATAAAAGTTGATTGACAAGGCTCTAATTAACCCCCCATTTATAATCTAACAGCCTGAGATCTTTCAGGTCATAAAGGACTTTGATCCTCGGAACTGTGCTAATCGTAGTGCCCCACCCCCACCTCCTCCATCTCGGTCTGGCTGCCCTGACTGCAGGATGGGTGCTGCCAGGCAGGGCTGCAGGCCTTGTTGAAAAGAAATTAGTTCCCTGCAGTGGCTGAATGAGCTGTCTTTAAAAATAACAACAGCCCAACATGGGGTCTGGAGATAGCAATCTGGCCATGGGCTCCCGCAGTGGGAACGGCGTTTGCATAGTGATGCGTGCCAGATGGTTCTGAGACAAATTCCAGTATCCGTGATGATGGAGGAGCTGCCACTCCTTGGGGAGGGGGGTGGGCGGGGGTGGGCTCATGGGGGTGGGGTGCGCCGTTCTTGTGGGACTCGGGGAATGACCCTCCTGAGTGGTGTGCGGGGCGGGGATCCAAGTTAAACACTGGTGACAGACAATAGGGCGGAAACGGTGCAGAGTGGTTGGAGAAATGGGTGGGCCTGAGAACGGTGTGGGCGTGGGGGAGCGGGGGAGCAGGGGTGCCCTCTCCCTGCTCTGCCGGAGAGGTCTAGACAAGTGGGACCGGATTGGTGATTCCAGGGACCAGGGCTGCTTTTATCGTGTCTATTAAGTACTCGAAAACCCACAAGGGAACAAAGAGATTCACAGACACAACAAAAATCCCCAGGATCTACCCCTAGAACCAGTTCATTTGTTTTGAAAGGAACGTTTAACACACAAAAGAAGTGGGAGACCATCAGCACAGATGAAAGATGGATCTTCTCAAGAAAGGGCGGTAGACTATGGATCGGGAGCAGATTTGTCCACGCTCACGTCACCCTTGTTTCTCTCCTTCCTCCTTTGGGGAAAATTCGTTGTAAATCCGCTGAGCCCAAGGCCCGAGGTCTGTAGGATGACGGTAAGTCCCTTTGGGCCGGGACAGTTAGATTGAGGCAATTGCTAATTAATCGGTTTTAATGTTTCCTTTCACTCTCAAATGGGCTCCGGTCTGGATGCTCGAGTATATGGTCACCCTGAGAATTTGGGGGCCTCTGGCGCAGACAGGGCTCAAGACTTTGATTTTGCTCCATGACCCCGGGGACATATTTTTAGTGCTCTGTCATTGTGTATTTCAGGGAAGGAAGGGAAAACCTGAAAGGCTGAGATTTGTCCTCTCTCTCTGTGCCCAACAGCTTTATTGAGATATCACTGACATATAGAAAGTAGAGATATTTATAGCGTTTCACCTGACCTTTTGATAAACATATACATTGTGAAATTTCTTCCCCCTTCCTTCTCTTATTCGGCATGATGGTCTGAAACGTGTCCCCGTATGGATGAGCAAGCCGTGGAAGAGAGGTTTTAATAAAACGTCGTGTGTATAATTCTGTCCAAATCTGTCATATGGCCTAGGAAAGAAGGAGATCTCAAACTCTGCCCGCTTGCCGGCCGGCGTGTGGGCAACTCACCGGACACTCAGCACCTCGTTTCAGCAACTGGGGACACGGCACCGGCAGACCACAGGATGTGGCCAGAACGGGGGCCTGCCTGTCTCTTCCCAGCCTGTGTTTTATTACTCCCATGTTGCGTCTTGCGTACAGAACCTAAGTGCTGGAAAAGACACCGGCTCCGTTGCCCTCTCCCACGCTGCTCGGGACTGCGCGCACCCACGCGCTCGTGGAGAAGGGCTGGGGGTTTGACGCAAAGGGCTGTTGTCAGGACGAAAACCAAAAGAGTCGCTGTTGAACGCAAGCTTTATGTTCGCGGAATGAGAGACGGTGTGTCCCCTCTGAAAGGACCACAGCCCATCCTGGAGGTTAGCTACATCTAAGTGTCCCCAAACGCTGGAGGGGGGGATGATGACGGTGCCGATGACGATGATGGTGATGACAGTGCTCGCGCTGCTGGCCACAACCGAGGAGCGTCCTGAGGGCCCGCAGGGCACCCCTGCCTGGGCAGTGCTGTCTCCTGTGCACACGGGCTCCATACACTCTCCTGGAGAGTGGAGTCAGCAGACACGGCTGGTGCCCGTCCCCTGCCCCCAGCAACCCACTGGACTCTGAAAACATTAGGTTCGATGGGGACTTTCTAGATGTTCTGGTCCAGTCCACTCGCTGACGGATGAGAAAATTCTACGAGGCCCGAGAAGGGACGCTCCAGCCCAAGACTGTGGGTGTTCAGCAGTTTTTTTTAACCTAAGGGAGGGTGGTCATTGGGTTTGGCCAACCAAATGAGTTCCCTGCTGATGCATTCTTCATCCTCCTCTGCCCTCCTCTGCCCTGCACGGGCTCGGGGCTCAGGACGCCTGCGTCAAGCTAAGGGAAGCCTGTCCTCTGCCAGAACGTTACACGGGCCAGACCTTTTGCCTCAGGCCCCCCACGGCGGCCACTGGTGCTGGGTGGCCGGTGGGGTCAGGCCCTCCTCAAGGGGAACCTTTGGGCACACAGGCCTGAGTTCTCATTTCTGAGTGACCAGGTTGTTGAACAAAAAACAAATACCTGCTTTGTGCATATTTCTTTCCTTTTGGGGGGTTCAAGAAGAGTTGACGTTGGAGCCAAAGTTAAAGACGTTGCCAAAACAATCAGAAGCTCTCTGAAGGAAAGGGGAGCCAATTGCCAGCATTGAAAGCAGCAGCCAAGATTTAGGAAGCTTAACTACCTAACCTGCCTTGATTTAGAACCCTTTTAGGCTGACATTTAATATCGACTGGCCTGGTGGGCAGGTTTCTGGCAGTGTTTGGGGAAGGCTAAGTGGGATTGGAACGGCGATGACCTCACCCAGCGCTCGGCGCCCCTCGGGTCTGGTGCCTTTTTGAGCTCAGAGCAGCTCAGCGTGTGGAACTCCCAGGCTGGCCCCACGTTCCCGGTGGGACCTGGAAAGCCCGGTGTTTATCCCTAAGGTAGAAGGGGGTGTTTTCGGTGGGGGTGCAGGCCCACCAAGGGAGATCGATGCAGACTACATAGCAATCATCGGTCTGACCACGGAGAAGGCACACGCAGAGTTAGACTGGACAGAGGCAGCCCCGGGAACAGGGGATGCGCGTTCCAGGGAATTACGCCCCACGTACTGTTTGAATGATGACAGCCATCCAAAATGAATATCCTGGGTAAAGAAAGGTCTGTGCCCCACAGGAATTGTTCTGAGGGCTTGGATGACCACTTGGCTGGAGACATCGTTGAAGGGTTTCAAGGCTGGGAAGGGCAGGTGTGGGCTAAACGAAGTCTCAGGTCTGGTGGCCCATCAATCCAAGAGGAAGAGGACATAGTCACCAGCTTCTGTTTAAGGGTCTCTGGTATACAGGAGCCGCTCACTTACCGGGGTTGTCAAGTAGTACTCTTAGCTAGCTGAAAAACAACCAAGATCAGCAAGAAAACACCAATGAGAATTGTGAACTGTTGCTACAGTGTTTGCACGGGCTCTAAGTAAGAGGGCGCACGAGTTCTCATGTGTGACCCAGTGACTCCTACTTCAGACACGATTCGAACAGACCCGGTGGATTCCTCAGCCCTACCTGGTAGAGAAACATACTTTTAGGAAACCGGGAAGAACATGATTTTTAATACCAAGAGAAAAGTAATCAGAAGTGTGGCAAAGTGAGGCCATTGAACGAGAAGGCAAACAGTTGGCCAAACTTTGGGAGCACACAGAGAAGGACCAGGGTTGGGGTCATCAGTAAGAAGTTAAATTGTGTTCGGTGGCCTCTGTAAAAAAAGACAGAGTAATTGCACCATATTTTACAGAGGTGTGTAATAGAAGGTTGAGAGGTAACTCGTTATCTGGGAATTCGCAGTACGTATGGTGGACGTAGGAGTAAGAACCACCTTATAAAATCACATCTCAGTATCAGTATGAAAAATATGAACAACTAAAAGGGAAACACGGGCAAGGGACAGGACACAAACAAGCATTTCACAAAAACACTGCACAAATGGCCAATCTACATGCAAAATATGCCGCACGTTAGTAATCAGATACGGACGCACGGTTGAAAAGGAGACTTAATTTTTGTCTGCCAGACTGTCCAAGATTTAGAAGAACCAAAATCTTCCAAGTTAGTTGGGATGTTGGGGCGTGGCTGGGTATGCATTTTGGCCAGTCTGGCACTTTTTACCAAATTGTCATCATTTATCAATTTTATCTAGAAATTGCACTCCCATCAATGGCGCCCCCCCCCCCCCAAGTGAACATGGAGGTTTGTGTTCAGGGATCGTTGTCGAATCTAGAATTATAAGACATGAGAAACAGCCCGAAGCCCGCTGACCCTGCGGAGCGTTCGTGTGTCGAAATACTACAAAAGCGTCTACAAATGACCTATGCTGGTGAAACGACACGGCAACGTGGTGTGAATAAGACAGAGCGGGCGAAATACGCCGTCGAGGGACGCAGGAAGCCGTAGAGCTGTATATGAGATAGCCTTTTGGTATAAACAATTATCATTCTTACTTAAACCGTATTTATACCGAACTCTGAAGCTGTCCTCGGTCCTTGGAGACGACGTTCTCTCCAGAAACGGGGCCAGGGAAGAGGGTCTTTCAGCTCGGAAAACGGGTCCTTTCCTTTGGGTCAGGCATGCTGCCAGGCTCTTAGGAAGATTATCTAACTAAATCTTCACCGAGAGCCTCGGAAGGTGAGCGTGCTCACCCGAGGCGCACATCATTGTGGAATCTGTCACCAGTTAGTAAAGGAAGCGGCTCAAGCAGGATTCAAAGCCAGGTGCGCGTGCCCTCAGAATGTGGGCTCTCGGTGACTCAGCCGGCCAGCCAGCCGGTACTTACGGCGGGTCTGTTCTGAGCCACCGTCCACTACCCAGTTTTGTTTGAAGGCGTGACCGAGGGCAGGAAGTTTGTGTGGGGAGCGCAAGTAGAATGCACGGGGACCTGGACTCTCCACACTGGGGTTGTTGTGCCCCACTGGCATCCGGTTCTCCATGCAGGGAAAGTCCTAGGATTTAGAACAATCAGGAAAGGAAATCCAGACTGGGGGTGGGGGTGGGGGCTGAGAGGGCCTCGCCATCACTGAGAAGCCTCGCTGGGGTGGGGAAAGGTCAGCATGAAGGTCTGAAAGAAGCTAGGGGAGCCAGGAGGACGCCAGAGGGAGCCAAGGGGACGCCAGGGGGACACCAGGGGCCTTTGGGTGGGGGTGGGGACCGGTTCGGGAGGTGGGGAAGGACAGGTCTGGCAGCGGGGCAGGGGACAGGGTGTCGGAGGGCCCAGGCCTCTTTTGTTGACCTGGAGAACAGGAGAACTGTGCTCCCCACCGGGGTGCTGCCCTGAGGCCGGGTAGCCAGGGGGCCTGGGACCTGCTCTTTGGTTCAGAGCAAACCCTTTTTGGAGCTCACTGAGTCACTGGTCAGCCCTGCACCCCGTCATGGCCACCAGGCTCATGGGGAGCTCTTGAGAAGGACCGGTATGCAAACGCCAGCTCTAAGTGGTTCTGACTGGATCCACTTTAAAAAAAAAACACACACTTCTTTTTTAAAGACCTCCAGGTAATCCTAAGGTGCAACCAGGTGGAGAAATCGTGTCCTGAAACGACTCTGAAATACAACCCTTCTTAAATACAATTACCCGGTCACCCATTTGCATCCTGGGGTGCCCATTGCTTAGGCGGGGTGTTGTCGGGGAAACCAGGTGTGATGGGGGGTCGCTGGGCCTCAGAAGCAAGACGCTCAACCAGACACAGCTGCACACTCGGGTGTGACCTCGGCCGACTCACCTGCCCTCTCAGGACCTGCCGTGCCGTCTCGGGAGGCCTTTGCCTGAATCGCTCGCCCCTGATGCCGTGCCTGCTGAGCACACCCATAGCAGTGGTGCTTGTGGAATGAATGAAGGAATGATGCGAGGGCTCTTTCTTTTTTTTAATGTTTATTTTCGAGAGAGAGGGCATGAGCGGGGAAGGGCAGAGAGAGAGGGAGACACAGAATCGGAAGCAGGCTCCGGGCTCCAAGCTGTCAGCACAGAGCCCGTCACAAGGCTCAAACTCATGAACCAGGAAGTCATGACCTGAGCTGAGGTCGGATGCTTAACCGACAGAGCCCCCCAGGCGCCCCTATGAGAGCCGTTTCAAATAACCCAGCTTAACCCTGAGAAGGCAATATCCCTGCCGGCTCTCACCCTTTACAGCTCTAAGTGTTTAAACCCAGACTCCCTAGAAGGTCTGTACCCCCACTCCTCCCATTCCATAGGGCGGTGGCGATCAGGTTAGGGGGTGAGAATGTGCTGCTGCCGTGTTCCCAAAACTCGATTTCATTTGCAAAAACCTCAGAACTTACAACCCCAAAACCACCCTTTTCAGCACTGCCTTGGAACATCACCAACCCGCCCGCTAAAACGCCTCTTTAACCCGCCGGTTAGACCGTCGCACAGACAGCATGCAGCTTCCAGAGCTGGCCTTCCGGACCGGCCGACCCTTCTGCCGTCGTGCAATTTTGCAGGAAGGGACCTGGGGCCTGACCAAGTCACACACTGTCTGATTTGAGCTTTTCCCACTAATTAAATTCAAACCATTAATCAGATGAGAGGCTATTTTCTTTTTGTCTTTGACCTCAAGTTGCTTTTGCTGTTCGGATCTGTCACCCTGGAAATTTTACCCTCCTGGGAGAGGGTTGGCTTGAGCTTTTGAAGTTGGGGGGAAGAGATAAGGCTAGGAGGCAAGTGAGATTTGCTTTATGCAAAGTGGCCACGAGGCACGCCCGCCAAGCCGGCGGACTAGATCGGTTATCTCCACAGCCAGAGAGACGGGATGTTGTCATCCGGGCGCGTTTGCTTAACCGCACGGTTTTCGTGTAACGTGCTCGAGGATGGGTGTGATCTGTCTTTTAAATTTTATTTATTTATTTATTTTTGAGAGACATAGAGACAGAGTATGAGCAAGGGAAGGGCAGAGAGAGAGGGAGACACAGAATCTGAAGCAGGCTCCAGGCTCTGAGCCATCAGCACAGAGCCCGACACGGGGCTCGAACTCACAGACCGCGAGATCATGACCTGAGCCGAAGTCGGCCGCTTAACCGACTGAGCCACCCAGGCGCCCCTGATCTGTCTTTTAAAAGCATGTGACTCCACAGTCCACACCCCTAACTCTCTCACCCTGACTGGTTTATGGGCAGTTAGTCTCTGGGGAAAAAGAAAAAGAAAAAAAAAATCCCGGACAGAGTTCAGTAGCTGTTCGTTACTTTAAGATCAAATTTTGTGACGTAAACTGGAAATGACAGCGAAAAATAAGCCCCGGCCACTTGCAGCGTGTCCTCCGTTTCACTGAAGGCGACCCTGGCCTTTAGGAGACCAGGCGAAGTGGAGGTTAGACGGTGCGCCACCAAAACGTAGAAAACAAAGAAATCTAGAGCCAGAGTCGGCCTCTGGGATTGAACCCGGGACTGGGGAGAGGTCAGGGCACAACCTCCCGCCCGGCATGGCTGTGTGCTGATCCGCGGTGTCTGGTTTCCTGAACCTCAAGGTTATAGACCGCCGCGGCTTACGCGGATTAACTTCCGAACGCTGAGGCCAGCCCGTTTCTTGGGTCAGCTCTGTTTGCTCACGTGGGTCGCATCGCACGCTGACGCGTCAGGAGGTGGCTGGAGCCCGGACCTAGTGGCAGACGTTTCCATCCTGGAGCTGAGGGGACAGCTCTGGTGAGTGCGGTCCCTTTTTCTATGGCGAGCGCCCTGTGCCCGGGTCCTGCCCCTCCCGCACCCCTGTGGGCTCCGGGTTGGGGCCTCTCTGGAGGGAGGTCCCGTTAGCTTACTAACCAGGCAGTTGAC
This sequence comes from Paguma larvata, assembly GCA_030068075.1. Taxonomy (NCBI): domain Eukaryota; kingdom Metazoa; phylum Chordata; class Mammalia; order Carnivora; family Viverridae; genus Paguma; species Paguma larvata. Next base: position 58,367,763 of record CM057841.1, on the reverse strand, counting down.
TGTTCTCTCGTAACAAGAGCTTCAGGCTGGTGACCCTGGTCGCTCTGAAAGTGGAGGCACCGTCACCAGTGTTCCCTGAACCATATGCTGTCGGAGGTGCTCAAATGTGGTCCCTGACCTCAAGGGGTCATCTCTAATTGACTTTGTTTTGGTCCCAAGTATCAAATGAACAGACACAAAGTGAGACGTTTTGAGGGGGGTGGGGCATACTGGTCGGCTAAGGGGATTTCACAGAAGCGCCCGAGCTTAAGGGCCGGCGATCTCAGCAGGAGCTTCACAAATGCACAGGGGCTGGGACCCCACCCCAGAGACCCCGGCCCACGGTCGGAGGGTCACACCTGTGTCAGCTTCACCAGGTGCGTCTGCGTTGACGATGGTGCTTGAGGTCAAAGCCGTCAACCTCATAAAGTTAACCAGACTGTATCGTCTCAGACCCGAAGGGCAGTGACCTCCGACCTGTACGTGGGTGAGGAAAGCCACCAGGGGGAGGAGCCAGTCCGGGAGCACCCAGCTCTTCGGCGGGCGGGCCAGCCGATAGGCCTGAACCTGCTCTCACCGCCACGGACACACTCCACACGAATCAGGAAGACCACCTCCCTCGTGACTTTGAACTCCAGTTGCATTTAGAGAGTGTGGGGGGGGCCTTCTGGGGTGAGGCACAGACCAGGCACAGGTGTGGCGTTAGACGCGCTCGGGCCCAGCGAGAAGGCACGGGGCAGGCCACACATCTGTATTTTGCCCGACACCAAAGGCCACCCCTTCATGGGGGAAGAGAGGCTGTGGTCCTTGGCTGTGATCCATAGAGAGAATCACTGTCATTTCCTGTGACGTTAGTACAGGGCCTTTGACTGCGGTAGGCTTCTTCATTTTGTCCAAAAACAGGACTTTTCACCTATAAATGCAGGTATCCTGCTGCTCTCGATAAACTCAGCAGATCTGGCCACACCGGGCCGGTGTTCCCGGCTAGAAGCGAGGGTCTGGAGCTCAGCCGTGACGGTCACTTTGGGCCAGGTCTGGGCTCTCAGTTTGCCGCAGACGCCCCCACCCCCTTTCGCCTGCTCCCCGTCCCCTTCACGAGCGCGCAGTGTCCGCCCGGGTCCCGGGAGCAGCGCACTTGCAACGCTCCCGAGGGTTGGGGAGAGTGCGTCCCCTGTGACAGCGTCACAAATACTGTTGAGGAAAGTCATCCACAGTTGAAATTCCTTGCAGAGACTCTGGAGCAGGTCACTGATGGGGGAAGCCGATAGCCAGTCACAGGTTAACGAGCCTTTTGCTCTGGGGAGGATATATAAATATACCCCAGAGGGGAGCTGAACTTTCCCCACCTCGCTGATCCGTCTCTAATTGTTACCAATTGGTATTCCCTTACGCCCCTGCTTTCTTTGTAACAGAGACCTTGTTCTCATTCCCCGCTTAGAGCGGCCCTGTTTTCCAGCTGCCCGTCCACAGGGGTCACTGATTTCCTGGGACAAGAATTTGGGGGGGGGGTGTTTAAAACATGCAGTTTTCTCTCTTCCCTAAACTGGCTCCGTTTCTCTTAACCCCCGAGCACTCCAGCGTGCTCAGAAGCTGCTCTTCTGGGTTCGTACCACTAAGCGAAGTTACCAGAATTTCACCAGGCACGAGATACACTTTCTACGTCGTCTGTGCGTTTCTAAAAAAAAAAAAAAAATGACACGTTAGCAGACGCGCGCGGAGGCCGCCTTCTGTCCTGGTTGGCCTTCCTACCCGCGCGGTGGGCAGCGGTCTGGAGAATTGTGAACCCGCGATTGCTCTAAATCCCACGCCGTGCCCTCCGGCCTCTGACGCGGTGAGCATGTCGCGGGTGAGGGTGAGTGCGCCGCCGGACCGTCCCGAAGTCTGGGGCTGGAGCATCGGGAGCGCGACGGCTCCCAGACTGTGGCCCGGGTCGGAGCGGGTGCGGGCTGCGGGCTCCTCGGCGCTCACCTGGCCCCGACCTGCTGGCGCGAAGCTTGGCCACCTGAACAAAGAGGGGCGGCTGGAAATGGTCAAGACAGGGACTCAGCGGCCTCCCAGAGCCCCCTCGTCCCGGCGCCCCTCGCCTGCGGGCCCAGGGGGAGCGGACAGCGGGTGCAAGGGGGCCGGGGAGGGGAACGCCGGCGGTGAGTGCGTGATGCCACCGGATCGCGCGCCTTTGTGGCCAAAAAGGCAAATTTTAGGGCATGTGTATTTTACCACAATAACAAAAAAGGCAACAGGAAGGAAACGAGACTCTTTGATGAGAAATTTTTACAGAGAGAAACGACCAGAGCGGCCCAGGAAGGCGAGGGGACACCTCGAGCTCACGAAACAGGGTCGTGGCCTCCGTCGCTCTCCTCGTGGGGACAACTGCGTGTGCGCGTTCTCACACTCACACACTCACACACGTGTCTGTCTCACAGATACACACGCACCTGTACACACGCACCCACCCCCTCACACATGCTCACATGTATGCACACCGGCGTGTGTCACAGAGACGTGCACACTCACACGTGTCTGCCACACACACATGCCCATCTCACACACACGTGTCTGTCACATACACACGCTGACATGCCTCCACGGTCACACACACTTGTCTGTCTCGCACAGACATACACACACACCTGTACACACACACACCTGTCTCTCACATACACACACCTACACACCGTCCCACACGTACACAGATGTGCACACACATACACAACACACGCGTATCTGTCTCATACACATACACATTCACACACCTACACACTGCCACACACAGGTGTGCATACACACACACTCATGTGCACGTGTGCCTCTCACATGTGCAGGCGTGCTCACGCCCACACACACCCTGGAACCCTTCAAGCCCACGTGTGGTAACCACTGCTGCCAGCCTGTCACCAAGGCACAGACATCCTGGTGCGACCTCGGCCCCCCGAAGCTTCGGGGAGAGCTGAGCCGAGGTGTTAGTTTGCAGACAGCACAAACCCGCTGTCTGAAACAACAGACGCTCACGGTATCACAGAATCGAGGTATCGGCAGGGCCGTGCTCCCTCTGGAACCTGCGGGCCGTCTGTCCCCATCCCTGTGTCTCTGTCCTCCTGGGCAGGGCCCCCACAGAGACCCCAGTCACATTCAGCAAGGGTCTACCCTGCCGCCGTGTGACCTCATCCTCACTGATAACATCTGTGACGACTGGATCCCAGGGCGTGTGCGTTCTGAGGGACCTGTCCAGCACCTCGCGCCCTGAGTCCCTCCTGCCCCGGCACCTCTGAGAACCTCTCGATTCCTTCTGGAAACCCACACCGGTTTCTCCCAAGCATCTGTCCCTCGGAAGGGGCCGCTCCAAAGCCCTGGCTGTCACGGTTTAAAGGAAGTGAACGCTGCAGCCGTGGTTTTAATTAAGGGTTGATGGGCCATGTCATGACATCATCAATAAAACGAGCAAAATAAAGAGAAATAATTTGATAGGAGGCATGAGGGGGCGACCCAGGCCTTGTCACGAGCCCGCACTCTCAGCCCTCTCGGCGCTAGCACGCCTCGGGCCGCTCGGGTGACCCTTGTCCGCTAAGAAGTTCCGCTCGTGCCCGTTGACTCCCCTCGGCCCCGCCGGCGGTGTGTGGGCTCCGAGGTGCTGCCCCGCTGGAGAACCGGGCCGGTTAACCCCAAGTCACTGGGTCTCCGTCAAACTGTCTTCCGGAAATGGCGTGCCGGGGTGGCGGTGCCCTTGCAGTGGGGACCGTGGCAGAGTGCCCCGGGGCATTGCGGCAGCGCCTCGGACGACACGGGCGAGCCCTCAAACCTGCGCTGACGCCCAGCTGCGTGCAGGCGTCAGAGGCCATCGAGGAAGGACTTGGGCTGAGACAGAGAGAGATACACAGGACAGAGACGGACAGGCGGAGGGAGGGAGAGGGGGTCCCGCCCGCACATGGGTGACAGCGCTGTGGCCCACGCCCGTGGAGTCCCAACTCTCAGCGGCCACCTCCCGTCCACCCACCCAGGGAAGCCCAGACCAGCTGAGCCCGTCCGCACACTCATGGAAGCCAGGTCCCAGTTCCTCGCAGTAAGTCCCCTTACAAATCCATACATTTGCATCGGTTCCCCGCTTATTAATTAGATCATCTCCGGCCAACCATTCTGCCTCCTGGACAGGAAATGGTCATTTCACGGAGCATTAAATGAGAAGATGTGGCACAAAATTCTCGGCCCTCGGCTGGTCCCATAAACAGGGAATCCCGTCCGTGGCCATCACAGTGACTCCGCCGGACGCGCCGATTCTATGGGAAGAGGTGGCGGAGCTCCAGACAGAGGGCTGTGCCCTCCCGCACACCCCGGGGAGGGGCGACGGCAACCGCGGCCAGGGGCGAGGCGGCGGAGCCGGACACCGTTCCCGCACAAACTAGCTCCCACCTGACGACGACAGATCAAGCCGAAAATGCAGTGTCCCGAGGAAGGGGACGTGCTGGCACACCTCATCTTCCTTTTTTTTTTAAAGTTTATTTTGAGAGAGAGAGCATGAGGGGGAGAGGGGCAGAGAGAGAGCGAGAGAGAGAGAACCCCAAGCAGGCTCCATGTGTCAGCGCAGAGCCTGACACAGGGCTCGGTCTCACCACCGTGAGCAGGACCTGAGCCAAAACCAAGAGTCAGACGCTTAACCGACCGCCACTCAGGGGCCCCTTCATCTTCCTGTTCAGACAGACGTGGCCATGGCGGTGCCTCCCTCCCGCTCGCGCCTCTGACAGAGTGGCACCTGCTATTCCGGTCCCCCTGCTCCTGAACCCGGGCTGGCCTGGGGGCCGCGCCTGACCAGCGGACGGCTGCAGGAGTGACCTGCGGTCCACGGGAATGGGTCACAGGGGAGCTGGTGCCTCCTCCTGGGTCCCCGGGGACGCCCCCCCACGGGAGGCTCCCCCCGATGACCCCAAAGACCATGCAGCACAAAGTCCCAGCCACACGGACCGGCCGAGTGCAGGCTCCCGAGCACAGCCTTGCCGAGCTCCGGGTGACACCGTGTGGGTGTGACATCTCGGACGCCCGTCTGCCACCCGAGGACCTGTGGCAGCATCCAGAGGAGAGCCCCTAGCAAGACCCATCCGGCTGAGCCCTTCCTGAATTCCTGGCCCACGAGGTCCTGCCCCCGCCACCCGCGGTGCCCCCGGAAGTGGAGCTGATGCTGCCAGAACTGGGGGGGGGGGCGTCCAGGCGATGCTCAGGGCTGCACGGCTAACGTCCTGCCTCCGCAGCGCCCCAGGTGAGACCCACAGCACGTGGTTCGTCTGATCCATTTTCAGTGTCCTCACCTGTAAAGCCGGGTTAGGACGGTGGCCGCGTCTGCTGGGGCTGCAGTGAGGAATGAGTGTGGAAGGGCAGAGCCCTCGCCCGCCGGGAGCCTCAGCCCTCTGTGGTCCCAGCACAGACACGGGGGCCGGCGGCGTGGCAGGAAAGTCTGAAGCTGCCTTCTTGGCTTCTCCCCCGAGGGAGGGCCCTCGGCCAGCCTGGTCAGGGGCAGGCAGGGCTGTGACTCAGAGTGTCCTCCTCCTCAGCCTGGCTCGGGAAGGGAGAGAGTGACGCCGTCGCGATCGGGGGGAGTCTGCCGCGTCCAGACCCGGGCTTCCTCGCGTCCATCCGGGGGCGGGGAAGGGGGCCACGACGGAACGAGGGAGGATTCGGTGGGAAGCAGAGGGGTTGGCGAGGAGGCAGAGCCGCGGCCGATGTGCCCGCTCCTCCAGGTCTTCAAGAAGAGAGAGCTCACCCAGAGAACCCGCCGCTTTGGCCCCGACGTCCCACGAGAACCCCCGCCCCGGACCAGCGCGCAAGGTCCTGCTGCTGGCAGGTCCCCTCCTCCCCTGCAAGTCCGTCCTCGCCTGCACAGTGAGGCCACAGGGTGGCCCCTTTGCTCTGAAGACACGGGCGGAGACGGCGACCACGACAGACGCACAGACCAGGCCCCACGCATGCGCCGTGGACAGCACCCAGGCGTCCTGGGACCGAGCGCATCCCCTCACGAGCACCCACGGTTATTGGCCGGCAGTGGGGTGGGATAAGCCTCAGAATACCTTCTCTCCCGACCCTTCGTCATGCCCGAGGTCCACTCTTCTTCGGGGCTTTGGAGTCTTGAGGCCTCCAGCTGGAAATTAATGGCCCCGTGGTGGGGCCACGGCCACCACCTCACTGAGGTAATCCAAGATGGATCCCAGTCTGGTCAGAGTCACGGATGGGACTGGAACCCAGGCCTGTGACTGCAGGATCTGGGCGGTGAACAGCCACCCCATCATCCTGGTTTGGCTCACCAGATACAGCGTGGCAGCCGTGGTGGCCACCAGCCACGTATGGCCACCTCCATCTAAATAAATGAAAACCAAACCAATTAAAGTTCAGCTCCTCAGTTGCACAAGCTCGTTCAGGCGCAGCAGTCAGGGTGGCTTCCCTGTGGTGGTGACACAGGGGTGATGACTGAATGGCAAGAACGAGCCACTTGTGTGAATCATGCTGGAAGAGCGAGTGGGCGGCCCGGCCAGCAGTTTTGGAAACCCCCAGCTGGAAAGGAGTCCTTGGAGCAGGGCCCGAGTTCCAGACAGAGTGTGAGGGGGACGCGGGCCCAGGTTGCTGTTTAAGACCAGCAGGAGCCGCCCCAGTGAGGCGATGCCTGCCTGGGGGTGTTCTCTGGCACCGTCCGGGCCACGCACGCCACGTCCACCCAAGTGCATCAGCTGCTTTCACACGTGGGTTCACTTTGCAGGGATGCACATTTTGCAGGGGTGCGTGTGTTACCCATTCAAAACACAGATCAGCAGGAACCTGGGTGGTTTTAGGTGGAGGCTGGCGGGCGTCTCGAATGCGGCCCGCCTTGGTGAGAACATGGCAGAGCAGGAGGAGGCCCCGTTGCACGGTGAGACCGTGTCATCTCAGAGGCTCCTGGATCTGAAAAGAGATCTCAAAGCCCGGCCCAACTCCCTCAGACCGAGGAACACGCCACCTTGGGGCGTCCAGCGCTTTCCTGACCTACCTCCTGCCCTCACAGAAGGTGCTCTGTTGGGTCAGGTGCTCCCCATTTCTCCATCGTCTTAATAATCCTGTGGGGCGAAAGACACCCTTGCCCAGGTGGTGGCTTCTGTGTTCCAGAAGAGCTTTGGAATCCGGCTGGGGTCTGTGGGCAGATTTGGCGCCCAGGAAGCCCGGGGACTCTGTGCTCTGGTGGGTGACGCGGTGTGTCCGGGGCCCGGGGATGCTTTCTGGCCAGACTGGGGGCTGGGGGACTTTTTGGCAAATCCCGAACACGGCCAACTATGGAGGATTTCATGCCAAACAACGGACCAGGATCTGCTGTGTGTGGAATTCAGTGTATGCGTGTTAATGAGCGTGAGCACAAAATATTCTTGTAACTCACTCTTATCGAACCCTGCTAACATAGCGGTCACCTGCGTCAAGACCCATCATAAGCGCCTCACAAACATCCCTGTGCCCCAGGAGCACTGTCTCGTACCTTCAGGCACGCCCCTGGAGCCGTGTAGATGCGGGTCTAAGTCCCAGTCCTACCGTGCCGGTCAGCGCGTGACCTGGTGACCGGACCCCGAGCCTCAGTATATTCACCCGTGCAGTGGGTGTGTCTCCAGCTATCACAGACCTCTAAGTCTGTATCACAGACCTATCTTAGTTTGGATGGCATGCCATTACTGACTTTTGACCTGATTTTACATGCAAAACAGGCAGGTTCCACACGGTTCAAGTGTACAAAGAGCCTAGCCCGAGCCAGCCCTTGGAAAACACACAATAAATAATAGCAGATTTTTTCCCCAAGTTCTTTAGCCAGAGAGGAGCTTAACCTCCAAGAACCCTTCCCGCCAGAAAGGTTCGGCGTCTCTCCATTCATCATCCGGAATCCTTTGGCTGGCTCCCGTGCCCCAGATTATTCTTCAGCGGGACTCACTCAAATCACCAAAAGGCTTTTGCTGGGCTCTAGCCTTTTAAAAGAAAGAAAAATCTGATACTGATTCTTTTTCTCCGCAAACTCGTATTTCCAGTGGCCTCAGCATTCGTGCAATACGGTTGCCCCACGCAGGCGTCTCGAAGTCAGTTTAAGTAATGAACCCGGGAGCACAGAGCTCCCAAGGCAGGCTCCTGGCGATGCGAATTCCTCAGCCATATGTCGCCCCGGCAAGGTGGGGGGCCCCATCTTAGCGCCTGACAAATGCACGGCCCCTGAGCCAGCCAGCTGCAGGAGGTGAGGTTCACACGGGCTGATCGTATCAGGAGATACCCTTGCCCGGGGAGACACCCTTTCTACTCGCTTTCCTGCCCAAACACCATAGCGACCGACATGGAAATGCCGTTCTGCCTCTGGGGTCCGGCCCCTCGGATGTCAGTGCCTTCCTCCGGGAGGGAAGCCAGATGTGTCTGCAAGTCGCTAACTCCTCTCCCATGGAGAGGTGCCCTGCACGCCCAAGTCCCCACGTGCACTTCATGGGAGAGACCTCGGAGAGCACTGACCTGTGGGGCTCTGGAGGGAACCAAAAGGGCGGCGACCGGAGCCCAGTTACCTCTGGTCAGAGAGGAAATCGGAAGCCCTCCGTCCCTGCAGGAGACGGCCGAGGCCACCACGCCGGGAATCCGCTGCCCCGTTATCAACACCTGTTGTTTCGACGTGTCTAGAGCAACAGCAAGAGTCCAGATCATCGTCGGTGATTTTTTTTTAATTTTTTAAATGTTTTTATTTATTTCTGAGAAAGAGAGAGCACGCGTGCACAAGCAGGGGCGGGGCAGAAAGAGAGGGAGACAGAATCGGAAGCAGACTCCAGGCTCCTGGCTGTCAGCACAGAGCCCGACGCGGGGCTGGAACTCCCAAACTGCAAGACGGTGACCTGAGCTGAAGTCGGACACTTAGCCGCCTGAGTCCCCCAGGTGCCCCTGATTTATTAAATGTCCACGTCACCCTGTGGTGACTATGTGTGAGCCTGGTGTGAAGAAAGTTTAGTGGTGGAATCCCAGGGGCTTGTACTGAGAGTCCGACCAGGAGAACAGCAAGACCGCGTTGCTCTCACTGAGGCAGTGACCTGGTCACCACGCATCACTCGCACGCTGGCGGAAACATCTGCACCCTCAGCCGCCGCCTCCGTCCCGCCACCCCCTTGCTGGCCCCAGGGTTGCAGGTCCTCCATGACAGGGCGTCTCCACCACGTAGCAGTCTATAATCGTAGCTACTTTCTAAATGAACTTTACCAGGAAAGAAAGTTACCCAGGAAACAGATGCTTGATTATGTTGCAAAGACACAGCCTCAGACACACAATCGGCACATTGTGGAACAAAACATTCCACGTTTACCTTCGGAACCAGAATATCCGATACAGCGTTCCCCACTCGTACGAAATCAATGTAACTGTAAAGAAGGTTGGAAAGGAACCCGGTTCCAACTCCCCGGAACGCTGATTCGAAGGCTGGGCGGGCAAAATACAAGAAGACCCTCGAGTGTCACCAGAAAGCGAGTAAGCATTATTTTATTAAAAATAAAAAGGATGGGCCATGCCAAAAGGACACACGCGTTAATCCAGAAGGTCTTCCAGTGACCAAGCTGGGACAATATGAGCAACACGATGAAAAACGAGAGTGTCAGGTTATTACCCAATGGATGAAATACACATCCACGAGCCCATCGTGATATAAAGAGATGTCGGAATAAATAAACACAGGGGAGGGGATAAGTCTGCCTTGCAGAAGAGTTCCAGATAATAAATGTACGAGGGATGAGGGCAAGGAGAAGTCGCCATCAGGAAGAGTCGCTGTGGCGAGACCCAGCCATCGATGCTGACGTTAGCGGGCGGGGCTCTGAAGAAGCGCAGTGGGTGCCGAGCCTCGGAATCTCTCCCCCGAAAGATTTCCCGGTGTGGCGTGGTGGCGGCCTGCGCCCACACGCTCCAGGACCGCGCCCTGCGGGGGTACAGCTGAAGGCGGAGGGACGAAGTGACTCCCCTCTGCCCAGAGTACAGGAGGGGAGAAACCGGGACCTTCCCGTGGAGGATGCTGGCAGACACCCCCCTAAGTGACCAGGGCTACCATCGCCCAAAACAACTGTGTTGGCCGCGTGCACCCCTTGGTAGGACGGGACGAGGACACAGCACTTCTGTGACGTTCTTCCCCAAATCCGTAACCCCCTCTGACCATGAGGAGCCAAGCCCAGTTTGAGGGGCATCCTGCACAGCACCTGATCGGGACTCTTCAGAGTGTCACGGTCATGAAGGAGAAGAAAAGTCCAAGAAACTGTCACAGACAGGGGAGCCGTCCGTGGCACTAAAATGTGAGGTGGGACTGTGGACGGGGGCCTGGAGCCGAAGGAGGAAATCCAACCAGGAAAGCCAAGCGGAGTCTGTTTCTCGGGCACTACCGTTGTAGCGCTGGTGTCTCTCCTGCCTGACAGATGTCCCTGGGTCGGGTATGGTGTCATCACTAGCGGGCGAGGTGTGTTCAGAAACTCCGTGTCCTAAACTTGCAACTCTTTGAAAATCTAAAATTATCTCAAAGTAGAAGGTTTTAAAAATGTTTCCGTTTCCTCGATTTTCTTCCTCTCCTGGTGACTCACTGCGCTAAGAAGGGGTCCGTTACTTTCATGGAAGAGGAGGAAGAGGAACCAGACCCTCACTCGCTGCTGCCGGGGTAGCGCTCGGAACAGCCACGTTGGAAAACAGCTGGGAAACAGATCGATTAAACCTAAATATGCAGCTTCCCTGAGGTGCGCTCATTCCACTTCCGTGTGCGTACCCAACAAAACTGCCTGTGCACGTGTGTGTGCATGTGTGTGCACACCTAATTCCACTTCTGTGTACATACTCAACAAAACTGCCTGTGCACGTGTGTGTGCATGTGTGTGTACACCTAATTCCACTTCCGTGTTCGTACCCGACAAAACTGCCTATGTGTGTGCACGTAGGGATGTGTGTGCATACCTATATGTGTACATATGTGCACGGGCATGTGCATGTGTGCACTTCTGTGTGCATGCCCAACAAAACTGTCTGGGTGTGTGTGCACTTGTGTGTGCACACTTAATTCCACTTCTGTGTATGTACCTGACAAAACTGCTTATGTGTGTGTGCAGGCACTTAAGTGTGTGCATGTGTGTACACCTAATTCCACTTCTGTGTATTCAACAAAACTGCCTGCGTGCATGTGTGCACGCACATACACTTGTGTGTGTACATGTCTGCACGGGCATGTGTGGATGTGTGTGTGCATTGCATGCCTATATGTGTATATGTGATATATGTGTGCACGTCGTGTGTCTGCATGTGTGCGTGCACATGTGTATATGTGTTCTGTGTGTGCATGTGTGTGTGCGTGTGTGTATGCCTGTGTATATGTGTGCATGCACCTAAGTGTGTATATGTGTGCACGGGTGTGTGTGAATTGCATGCCTATATGTGTATATGGGTATGTGCTGTGCATGCATATGTGTGCACACGTGTATTTGTGTGCACGCACATGTCACTGTGTATGCCCATGTGATCCTATGCGTGTGTGCATGTGTATATGTGTGCATTGCATGCCTATATGTGTACATGTGTGTGCACATGTGTATACATGTATACACATATGTGCGTGTGTTCCTTTGTGTGTTTCTTGTGTACATGTGTGTTTGTATGTGTGCGTGTGTGTGCACATGCATGCGTCTATTTTTCTGTGTACCCAAAGTCATATACAAAAATGTCCCTAGCAAATGCACTCATCTTAGCCAAAAACTAGGAACAGCCCCCATGCCCATCACCATGAGATCGGAGGCGGGGTGGTGCACTCGCACGCTGGAACAGTGTCCCGCAGCTGCCCTCCAAGTGATATCCGGGGACCGCCAGGATCCCCGCGCCTCTTTCAGGGAATCTGAGAGATCAGAGCAATGTCCCCAAGATGCTCTTTCCTTTTCCTCTCTTGTCACATGAGCTTCTGGAGAATTCCAGAAGCTACGTGGCATGACATCATCGCAGACAGAGTGCAGGAGCAGATGGGGACAGCCAGCTCTCCTCCGCTGAGTGAGACACCCAGAGATCTGTGGAAAGGTAAACAAGGCTGCTGCCTCGTTTGGGACATGTAGCTATTTCCCGAGTGAATGTATCGTCATTCCAAACGAACCAATAAGCTAGGGGGTTTCTATTTCTGTTTTGTTTTATGTTTTGTTAAATACTCTTGGAATGAAACAAAGTATGTGAACAAAAGCTGTTTGGAGTCCTTGGTACTTTGAGGGGAAGTGAGACGGTGGCGTCTGAGAATCAGTGTGGCTCCGTGACCGCGTCTGAGCCGCCACGCAGGCCGTGCGGGGCTCCCAGACCAACGCATCGAGGAGGCTGGTGGCGATGCCGGGTGTTGTCGCAGCCGTGTAGGGCTGGCTCATCCGTAGCCAGAACCGCCTCCCGCCTCCACGGCGGTAGCAACTTCTGGGGTCTGGACAAGGTCTAGTTCTCGAGATGGGTGATGGCTCCACAGGCCTGTCTGCTTTGCAAACTTCACAGAACTTCGGGTTTTGGCGCTTCCCCCTCTGCCTGTCATCCTGCCATCAGAAGTTCCCCCAGGACGCTCTTGTCTTAGTAGTTAAGGTAACCACACCGTTGGACACTTAGCCCCACTGTCAGGGTTTGGAACCAGCTGCCCCCGAGTTCGAATTCTGACTCTTTCAGTTACCAACCTTCGCTGCCTTGCTTGTGAAATGGATGCGTGCGCCTGCCAGTATCTGGGAAGGATTAAATGCAGTCACGTCCTTACCCCGCTTAGCGCAGGCCTGGCGCAGTTTGTGTGGCCTAAACGCAATTATCATTGACGGCTTCTGTGGATTTTAAAACCCAGTTTTCACCTCGGTCCCTACAACACGGGGGGTTTTGCAAGCACGCCCCTCATAAACACAACATGTCTTCGTGGTCCCCGTGCGAGCCCTGGCTTGTAGGCACGTGCACGAACGTGTGTGCTCGACGCGTCCAGCAATGCCGGGAGCCAGGCACTTCTCATCGGCATCCAGGCTCCACGGAGGAGGAAGCTGAGACGCAGACCTGCCAAGACACTGCCCGAGGCCCCGGGCCGGTTCGTGAGCCCATGGGCGCTGAGCACAAAGTGAAATCCTGGCTTCCCACCCACCCCCCCTCCGCTCCTTCCTCTACGTCGTGAGTAAGCGTCTTGCCCGTGACTGTCCCTTAACCGGCCGCAGCGACTACGGTTCCTGTCCCGTCACCTCACCCGATGGTGCCAGCCCTTAGTGTCCACGTGTCCAGACGGTCAGGGCTCTTACTGTCCCGGAACAAACTGTGCCCGACTCCCAAGACCTGCACGGAGTCCACCGACCCCGGTCCCCTGGGTGAGCCATGCCCCTCACTTCACACTGTGCCCACTGCGTTCAGGAAGTGTGTTCCTGGGTCTCGTCTCCCGTTACTGAAAAACGCCCCCATCCCTCTGCGGACCCCCCCCCCGCTCCCCTCTCCGGATGCAGCTCGGAGGCACCCCTTCGTGCCCGGAGGGTGCGGTCCGCTCCTCAGCCCACGACGGCCGCCCCTCGCTGCTGGGGGTGACGCTGCTGGGGGTGACGCGGGGGTGCCCGGCCAGGGGCCAGACTTCACACAGCCATTAATTGACGACAAATTGTAATTAATGGGCCACATTCCTCCTTCGGCGAAGTGAGAATTCCATGCTTCTCCAGCTGGGGATGGGCCATGTTCTTGTTTTCTTTTAATCTGCTCTGAAAGACCGCACTCTCCCGGGCGGCAGGGACGGCGCCCAGGCCCCCGTGAGCTCACTGCTGTGGCATGTGAGGCCTCGCTGCTCAGAGATATGAAGCACCAACTGTCCCCGCCCCTCGGGGCCTCGGCTGGGGCGTGGGCGAGGAGCCTCATTAGTCGGGGTCCCCGTTTATTAAAACTCATAAACTTCCTGGAGGTCAGGTGGGAGCTTGAGCAGGAAGGAGGCAGCGTCTGGCTGATTTGTGTGCGTGTGCATACGTGTGCGTGTGCATATGTGTGTGTGCGTGTGGGCAGGCACACGTGTGTATACATGGGATTGACTTTCGACGCGTGTGACCGAGCAGGGCACACCCCACTTGCAGGAGGAGGTGTGGCTGTGGTCTGCTGTTCAGGAGCACCTCGAGAAGGGAGGCAGCCCCCTCTCTCCGCCTCTCCGGGGAGGGGGGGGGTCCGAAAAACTGCTGAGTACCGCCCTCACTCACTTGAGCCACTGTGCGGCGTGTTCCCCCAGACCCTCAACCCTGTGCTGGACGCTGGCGATAAGGGTGGCACGCACGGTCCTTCTCACCAAGGAGTTCACACTCCGCTCGGGGAGGCCGTCAGGGAAAGGGACACTAGGGGCCCTGGCAACAGAGCAACGACACCAACCAGCAGGGCGGGGCAAGAGCACGTTACCGTCTGTGATAGGGTGACGCACACGCTTCCTTACGAGGCGTTCGGTGACCGGTCGGCTCTAGCCACTGTCTGTTCCAGCCCGCGCGTACGAAATTCCGAGATACCCGTTAACACCTGGAATGCGATATGAAAATACGTGATTTCCACAGGCGGGAAGTCTCACGGGCGCCGCTAACGCTGCTGCCCTTCCTCACCTGCGTCGGTGGTGGAGGCCAAACCCGCGCTCGGGCTAGAAATTGATTGTCTTTCCCATCCCGGTTCGCGACTGCGCTGAGCTCCACGGGGCCCCCGTGACGCAGGCGATGCGCTGGCGCCGCAGTGCGTGGGAGCCGCGGGGTGGGGCGGGCCTGGCCCCCGATCACACTGTGCAGGGGGGCGCCGGCCGACGCCCCGCCTCTGCTCCGCGAGTCCCCAGCGCACGTGCAACGTGGAAAAGCGAGTCTCAAAACCTTAACTGCACAAAAGCAGTTCCCGGTTTTAAACTCAAGCCTGTCGCTAGCGTTCAAGAGCCTCACCACATTCCAAGTGGGTTAGTGTGTCGCGTAGTCGGCCTCGAGGGAGAAATAAAGGCATTGTATTAATATTTCCCAAGGCATGCAATTACTTGAAAAAGCCCCAAACAGTCCAGACTGAGGACTATGTTTATCCGTGAGCGGTCTGGAAATCTAATTTTTGATGGTGTAGTTGAAATTGCTTTGAATACAATAAAGAAGGAAGGAAGGAAGGCAAAACTATTAATTTTTATGGAGTGCCTGCATGTGTTAAATGCTGCATGTGAGGCTTTTCATACATTCATCTCATTTAGCTGGAAGGCTAAGGCTAAGGCTGAGCCCTGGTCCCGCGTGGCCCCAGAACAGTATTTCTCTGGGTTAGTCGGGGTACAGGTAGCAGAGGTCCAAACTGGCTTAAACAATAAAGGGAATTTATTGGCTCGTATAACTGCAAAATCTAGAGATGTTTCTGGTCCTGGGTGGGCTTCAGGCTCAGTTCGTTCCAGCAGGGATGTGTTTTCCCATCCCGCCAGGTCTCATGGTGAGCCCAGTCCTACGGCAGAGCTCCTGACTCTCCATCGCCAAGCTGAGCTTCTCTGGGAGGTCCTGCCCTCTCCCAGCCTCAGTTTCCCCATCTTTAAAACGAGTCGGGATGACTTTATCACCCCTAAGGGCCTTTACTGTTCTGAGGAGCTAGGCTGCTTGATGTCACCCTTCCTGGGAGTCAGGAATCCTCACCTCTTCTCTAGCTCGTTACCCATTTCTCCGTAACCTTTAGCATTCATGCCCCTCTGGGTCCCGGCTCCCTGCCAATGGCGTCAGGAGGGCAGGAGGGCAGCAGGTGGAGGCAGTGATGCTGTTTGTGGTTGAGGCTCATGGACACATGCAGGGCGTATTTGGGGCATGCCTTGGCCAGTGGGGAGTATCTGCACCCCTTCCCAAGGGCAGGGGTGGGGGAAAGACCCCCCCCGTCTCAGGAGAGAAAGCCCCGGAGGGCTGCCCTCCTCTGCGGCCTCCCACACGTGGGTCATTTAGTGCCCCTTTCTCAGGCAGGCATCTGAGTCAAGTGACAGTCACCCAGGGGTCCCGTGGGTCAGCTGGCAGTGACCAAATCTGGTAGCTCTTTCTGCAAGAAAGCCAGCCCACTGCATCCACGACTAAGCAGAGAATTACACTCAAGGCTGGGGACCCTGCTGCCAAGTCGTTACAGGCACTGGGGACCCACAGGGACCGCGGCTCAGTGGACTCCTTCACTGTGCAGTGTCTGGAAGACCTAGAGTATGGACATGCACCGAACTGTCACCAAAAGAGCTTCTTAAAGCAGGCTCTGTGATCTGAGTTCACTCGCCGACAGCCTGGCAGTTCGCGTGGACGCGTATGCAGAGAGGGTGCTGACGGTGCCAGCCGGGGTCGGGGGCGTGCTGTGGGTGCTGACCACCGGCTCTGGGGGCACGGCCGCTCGCCGCTGGGCTGGGAGCCCTCCACTGAGCTCGGCGCCGCCCCCTGGCTCCGCTGGCGGGAGGGGCACATGTATGTTTGCAAGCAAACCGGGACATGGAGGAGGTGGGGGAATTCGCTCGGTGTGTACCCCGGCAACAGCCACGCACGGGGACCCTCCCCGGCAAAGCACGGCACTGGTCACCCTCGTTGGGGACCAGAGAGGCCTCACAGACCGCCCTGCCCAGCCCTCTCCTTTCTCGGATGACAGAACCGAGACTCTGGAACGATGTCACTTTTCCAAGATGTTGACTCTCCTTACCTCACACCACTATTGCGATGCTTTTATCAAGCGCAACCTCAGACGGCAAAAACGAGAAAATGGTCGTAGGACCAGCTGCTGGCATCAGGGGAAAATGGCACAGAGTCTGCCGGAAGCCACAGAGACCGGGGCCGCCTGCTCTGTAGGTGCGCCTGGAAATGGCACAGCGGGCTCCGGGCTCCGTGGCCCTTGGTGCCCATGCGGGACGCCCCTCGTCAGCCACTGCTCCATGCACACCCTGCTGCTTTTCACACGGCAGTGCCCCTCGCCCCCGCCCTCCCGGCTCCCGGCCCCCAGCCCCTCATTCCGTCATTATGCCGTAGTCGTGGCTGCTCGTGGCTGAAGACTTTCCTCTGGGAAGAAGAAGGAACGGATTTTGGAATATTCCGCAGTGGCCCACAGGGACCGAAGAAACACATGAATGCGTCTATGTCATACTTTGTGTCCTGTCTTCTGAGCATCTGGAAAACCCCGTTCCTGTCTTTAAGACAACGTAGCCTGGACACGGGGCGTGAGACCCACCAGAACAAGTAGAAAACACCACCGCAGGCCAACAGCATGGTTCCAGCTAAACGCTGGTTTGTAAGAGACAAAAGGAGTAAAAGCAGAGGAAGAAGCCAAGGGGGACCGGAAGGCTCCGGAACGTTCTTCTTGCGTGGCCTCACAGCAGCTGCGTCAGGCCCTGCCCTCGCTCTCGCCTCTTCCAGCTCCTGGCACCGCCGCCCAGAGCCCCGGCATGTTCTGCCCTGCACGCGTGGCCGGCCAGAGTTAGCGCCCCGGGAGCCGCCCCAGCCGGTGGCCATGAGAGCGGGCGGATGAGAACTCCAGCTCGCTCCCCTCGGGCGGGAGGATTCTCAGGTCTCTGCTCTGTCACTTCCCAGACTAACTCGCCTGATAAGGACACCCAGCCCCCTCCCCACATGGCCCTTTCCTTTCTCCCCGCTCGCCCACTGCCCTGCTGTGGCACCTCCCCCGTCGATGCCTCGTGCTAGCATCGTTGTCTCGGGGGCCCTCAGACGAGACAGGCTCTAATATTCCAGGGGAATGGCAACGGCGGCCTCTGAGGTCAAGAGGGGCCACCAGCCCAGGCGGGGAGCGGCGCGGGGGGCTTGCCTGGAGAGCGTGTTTCCCGCCACAGGGCCCGGGGGCCTCTGGAGGCTCAACAGCCCGATCAGATTAGACCTACCCAGTTTCCCAGGAAGACTCAGGATATTTTCCCAGGAATTTCCCTTCCTGGTTTTGCCTCCTCCTACTCTTGGCTCCTTCTGTCCCCCAGGGGAAGCTGGGATCACAGCAGGGCAGCCCTCCAGAGCTGCCGATTGGTGGAGGCTGTCGGGATAGTGATAATGACGTCCGTCCCTAACAGGACATGTCCTTAAAGACTGCTTTCTCTGGTGATGCGTCAGGTTCGCCCACCCCTCCTCATCTTCCCAACCACACGACAAGGCGCTTTCAGAGCCCTGGTCTACCAACGGAGGATCTGAGACACAGAGAGGTCAGCTGGCTTCCCTGAGGACACACAGCAGGCAGGCGTGGGGGGCAGCCTGGCTCAGAGCCCACACCCTTAAGATGCCAGCCCCAGAGGGACCACTGGTCACCGGTCCGGAATAAAACGGAGGCGACGGAGGGAGCCCCCCCCAGCACCCCCCGGCCCTGGCCATGCACACAGCCCCCCTGAAGGCCGGTTCAAGCCTGCACGCCCCTCATCTGATGGGCGTTATTCGGAGGGTTCCCGACAGGGACACGACACACGTGTCAAACCCTTCTGTCTGCAAACACCCTGAGGGAGCTCTCGCCTGCCTCCCGTTGACTCCCAGCTCCTCCTGGACCGAACGCTGGGGCGAGGACAGTGGCATGCGTCTGCCCCTGGCATCCAGAAACGGAGGCGGGAACTGACCCCTCCCAGGAATCTCGTGGACCGGATTCAAGCCGCTTCTCATTCCATCCCGTCTTCCCACCGCAGCTGGCCGAGATCGAGGCACGGCGCGTCTTAAACCCTCGGACCCCGTAATCTACGGTGACGCATCCGTGCGCCGTGCCCACCGCGCGCCAGCGGGCTCTCTTCAGTTTCCCAGCCGCCGAGTCCGCTGCCCGGAGGCAGCAAGGGAGACGGTCGCGAGGCAAGAGGCGAATTCGGGACTTGTGAGCATTTTCCTCACACAGCCTGGCCTCCCGGTGACCCCAAACCGCCCGCGTCACTGGGACGTGCTGAGGGCTGATTACAGCCCTGAGGGAGGGCTCGCAGCCACAACCGGCCGCACGCCGAGTCCTGGCCGGGGTACGGGGCCAAGTGCAGAGAAGCCCTGAGTGCCGACCAGACTGCGCGGCCAGGCCGGCCTCCCGTTCAGCGGAGGAGCAGGGGGAGCAGAAGACCCGAGGTGGGGTTTGCCTCCGTTTGCCCTGAGAGGACAGCCACAGGCCCCGGGGACGTGCAGGCCCTTCCGGCCAGAGCCCCGCACGGAGCTCACACAGCGGAGCGCCGCCAGGCCTTGGCTTGCTTGTCACAGGGTGGAAACAACGGTAACAGAACAACAGTCACGATCGCCAAGCATGCGTCCTGCGGTCGGCCTGGGTCTGTCTGAGCGTGCCAGCAGTAACCGTGAGGCAGGGGGGCAGCCCGTGCGCACGAGCCACGAAGCCGGGACAGGAGCCGCGTGATTAACCCCCGACCCGCATTCTTCGCCAGTTTGCTGCGCCTTCCTCGTCCCCACGGGCTGGGGCAGGCTTCAGTGGGCCCCTGGGTGTACACAGACGGCATCGGGTCCTCAGAGGGCGTCCCGACCCCAGGTGTGGTCATGAGCCGAGAACCACGGGCTGGTGATCCGTGAGCACAGAACACCTTCACTGCGAGAGTTGCGTGGCTTCACGTCCTGGCCCGTGGTTGCTGCCCCCTCCCCGCCCCCGCTGGCATCCAGCCCCGTGCCCCCACCCTAGCTTAGCAAGCATGCCTGCAAAGCGAGTCTGTCACTGTCCCCACGCAGGCATCACCCCCATGGCCACCGCGGAGATGGGGACTCAGAAGTCCAGGTTCCCGTGAGAACGGCGACACTGCAGGCAGGTCTGCGGCTCGGACGTCACTGTGCTCGGCGCCTGTTCGGGGGGCAGCAGAACGGTCTCGAGTGTGCGTGCACCTGCTCTGTCCTCGCCACTGTGCGTCTTCGTCGGCCTCCCCCCCCCCCGTCCTCGAGGCAGCCCTGGGGGGCCTGGAGGGTGCGAGCGGGGAGCCACCCTCCGTCCTGTCCTCAGTCTTCCAGCTCTCTCTACACCGGCCCCGCGCCCTCAGGCAGTGGTTCTCACCCTGTTCTCCAGAAAGGAACCTGGAGAGAAGACCACAGGCTTGGAGACACCGCCACTGAGGGTGCACCCCGGGCGCCCTTCCCGCCGTCCTCGTAAGCACAGCGCGAGCTGCGTGGACCGGAGGCGGACACTCGGTTCCCGCGAGGGAGGAGGGCCCGCTTGGTCTAGGAGAGCAGACCCCTCCCTGAGACGTGGCGCAGTCCCCATCCCGACGCCCGCGGTCTGGGAGGCTTGCGGGGGACGCCCCGACCGCGAGGCCTGGCCGTCCCATCCCCCTGCCAGGCCCTGCGGAGCGTCCCCTGCTTGTCCGGGCGATGACGCTCCAGGCTTCTGGTCCCGACAACGTGCTGGACACATGCGGGACCGAGGCGGGACGCCGGGCAAACGTCATCACGGCGATAACAGTGGTTCCGCTTAGGATAACAATGACGAGAGTCCGCACTGACCGACTGTGAGCCGCGGCAGCCTCCCCTTTCCCCACCGCGGAGAGAAGAAAGGGACGCGAGCTTGTCGCCGGAACCGGCCGCGGCGGCTCATCTGGACTTCATCTTTCCTGCTCGCGCCTTTTTTAGCGGGATTTTTTCTTTTAATGAGGACGTTTCGAGGCACCAGGTGTTTTGAATTTTTGTCTTGTTCCCTTGCTTACGTGAGGAAAGTCAAATAGAGACCACTGCATTCATAAGAACGCAGCGGGGGAGGAGCGGCCTCTCCCCCAAGGGGGCCCTCTGCCTCTGGCCCCCGGGGTCCCCCATGCCGGCTGCAGTTCGCAGCTCAGCCACTGGGAGTCCCTCTCGGGGCGGCGGCCCCCAGACCTCCGGGAGCCCAGGCAGCCTCTGCCCCAGCCCCCTTACCTCCCCCTGGGGTGGCCCCTTCCCTGCGCCGTGGCCTCCCTAGCTAGTGGGACTCGGTCCCCCCACAGGTAGCGCCAACACACAGGGCGAAGCTGGGAGGCGCAGAGATGCGATGGGCGGTATCTCCGGGCACCCGGGGGAAAACGTGAGGAGACTGGCCTCTTCCAGGGAAGACCCCACCCCCTCTCCGTGACTGGTCTGTGCAGGGCTCGAGGTAACTGAAACGAGGTGGGGGGGCTCCACTCCTGGGACAAATCCAGGGAAACGCAGGGCGATCTCGGTGCACGGGCCGTGCCACGCCGCCTCGCTGGAGCGGCGTTAGTCGTCAGCAGCCACTGCTGATAAGGGCTCATCGTGGCTGGATACAACGGTACTAGAGGTAATTCGCATTCCTTGGCTCAGTTTGCCGCCGGCCACACCGTACTTCAACGAGCAAAACTCCCCATTTGCTGTAATGGACGTGCCGGCTGTCTTCCTGTTCGGCGTCGTGTCCACGGGGCTCGCGGGGCCGGGTTAAGCGGCGGTGTCGGCCGTGGCGTGCAGCGGAGCCTGAGTGAAGCCCCCGCCCCCCCATCTTCCTGCCCTAAACCACTTCGTCCTGAGCAAGTCAGCACGATGCAGTCTTCAAGGACTTGCTCCAAAACAAGACAGTAGAGAAGCCGTTTGTGTGGACTAAGAATCTGTGGGTTTTGAAAGGAAGACTGGTTTTTCTCCCGTGTTTTTTCTCGGTTGGGGCAGGATTTCACATGGGTACCGAGCATCTTCGAGAGGCGCTTACTCCATGTAAGAACGGGGAGGGGAGGGGCGTGTGCTGGGAAGAGAGGTCTTAGTGGGCACGGGCGGCGAAGGAGGCGGCGTGCCTTCCTCTATCGCAGTCACAGGGATCAGCTGTTTCTTAGAGATTCTGTTTAAGCCTCTCCTTTAAACGAACAAACCTCCCCCCGTGCCCGACTCCGACTTGTGATGGCATTTTCCCGACCTGCCACGGCTGTGACAGCCACCCGTGCGCCCACTCCCTGCTCCTGTCCCCGTCCTGCTGCCCGGCACCGTCCCGGGGGGAATGACAGGGCGCCGGTGTTTCTCCCAGCCGCCCTCACCTGCCTCGCCGCGGGCACCCGCCCTCCTTTTCTCCGGGACAAACCCTCCCGACATCCAGGTCGGTTTTCTCTTCCTCCTCGCTGCGCTGCTGGCTCCGTGGAGCAGGTTCCCACTTTCCCAGGAGGGAAACGCTTCCTCCGTGTGCCGCCACCCAGAGCACTGACCCCATCTTAATTCCGGATGAGGGATGTCATTGCGGCCAAGCAGCGGCCTGTGCGTCAGAGCCAAGGGGACGAGTGAGAGACCGGCGTGGCGGAACCAGGGAGGCGGGGACCCCGGTGCTGACGGCCGACCTCGTGCCCCAGCGAAGGGCGCAGCAGCTCGTGTGCACCTGCTATTCCTTCGGCCTCGCCGCGGCCCGATGAGGTGTTCGTGGCGTGATCGGGCGCCCTCCAGGGT
The DNA here is from genome assembly GCA_030068075.1 of Paguma larvata. NCBI lineage: Eukaryota > Metazoa > Chordata > Mammalia > Carnivora > Viverridae > Paguma > Paguma larvata. The sequence goes on along the minus strand of CM057841.1, from coordinate 58,345,519 downwards.
CACCGAGTAACCGAGGTCGCATGTCTGTGTCGAGGTCCGCGTGAGGAAGCGGGCGGGGTCCCTCAGGCTCACAGGGGTACCCCGGCGCGCCTCCGGTGACAGCCGGCTCCTTCTCTCACAGTCTCGTGACCCGAGTCCAGCCTGTAGCCAGGACTCGCCTTCAAGTGTCCTTTGAAGCCTGGAACGCTTCTTAACCGAGTCGGGCCTGCTTCCTTCCCGCTTTATCGCAGGACCACAAAAATCCCTTTCGGGGAGCACTGCAGACACGAACCCCCGGCCACACCGAGAGAATTCGAGATAAGGTTGAAAAACCCCACTCACAGAGGCGAGGGCTTTTGCCGTTTTCCACATCCCCGGCAGGGCTCGGCAAACCTGCTCCTGAGTCGGGCGCGGGCGGCTGGGTAGGGAGGGGAGTGAGCTGCAGGGTCCCGGTGCAGAAAGGGAGGAGGAGGAGCAGGCTCCCCGGAAGTTGCCCCTGACCGCCATGCCCCACGTCGGCGCTAATAATGTTCATGTTCATGGGGGCGCGCCACGGGTCAGGCCCGGTGCTCAGTGCTTTGCGTACGCTGTCGCAACTCTCGTCACCCCGAGGACGTGCTAGTCAGGGCATGCTGTGACAAGGCCACGTAACAAACATCCCGGAATCAACTCTGTGCCGCTCACTGGTCTCTAAGCCAGGGCGGCTCTGCTGGGCCAGGTTGAGACCTGCTACACCTGTTTCCCCGTCTGAGTCCAGCAGCTCCGCGGTGTGCTTTTCCCGGGCCGGGGGGCAGAAGGTTGGGGCCGAGGAGGAATCGCCGCCGCCTCCCGAGATCTCGGCTGAGGACTCGCACTGTGTCACTTCTGCCCACACTCCACTGGCCAGCGCGAGTCCCAAGGCCGAGCCGTCACCAACGGGGCAGAGTATACTTCCCCCGCCACTCAGCGTACGGAGCCCCGGCACAGCACAGAGGAAAGGGTGCTGTGAGCAGATGACAGACCGGGTCCAGCAGTCCCAGCCGAGTGGTGGCCCAGCCGGCCAGATGGCTCCGGGCCCGGGGCCAAGGTGGATGCTCTGAAATGGAGAGAAAGGTATTCCAAGTGTCCCAGGCAGAGTCCCAGCCGTGGCCGCCTTCGAGCCACCCGGGGCCCGCCCAGGCGTTGCTGACTCGGCCACTCTGTTTTGGACTCGGGCGCTGGGGCTCTGAAAGCCCAGGTGGTTCACATGTCCAGCCGGAGCCGAGAAGCCTCCGAGGCCCTTGCTCGTCGCTGTTGGAAATGCAGAGTCCCGGGCCTCACACCAAACCTTCAAATGCGCACCCGCATTTCAGCAACATCACCGGACGGATGGTCCACGCAGTGCCGCTCGAGGGGCGTGGACACGGACGGCTCGAGTCCCCCCCACGCGACACAAGGCGGGACGGGGCACCCCCGATGGCGCGTCTTCCGTGACGGGGCCCCTGGTTTCCATTTTCCACGGCCACGGTCACTATGCTTACGCTCCTCTCTGCAGCGAATGGAGGGGTCGTGTTGAGAGAGTCCCAGGTTAGAGCCTTCAACATAAATAAATAGAAGTGATTTTGTAGTTACAGATTGTATAAATTACCCACAACTAGTAAACTTCTCTCTTCACACGCTTTTAACATAAACACAGCCAAAATGTATTTATTTTTAAGCCGAGAGAGAGGGAGAAAGGGTAACGGTTTGTTTTCAGGTCCTCTCTCGAGGAGAGTGAATTCTTACCCCTGAAATCCTCAAGGAAACTGCTGCTCTCAGCTAGTGGCCGGCACCTTTGTGTTAAAGCTGTGTCGTCTTCACGGGAGGATTTTCCCAAGAACTTTTCACCCCTCAGAGGAAGTGGTGGGGTTTCCATGCAAGGAGCTGTCCCGCGGAGAAAAAGACACCAAGTTCACCTTCGAGCGCTTCCCCTCAGGAGCCGCGTGACCCTGGGCAGGTCACGTCACCTCTCTGAGCTTCAGTCCTCCACCGTGACATAGGACCGTACCCACATATGTCACGAGCGTGTCGTGGGAGTGAAACCACGAGTGTAAAAGTGTCGGGAACAGAGCTGAAGACGCGTTATTATTTTAGGCATGAAATGCGACTGCAAAGGCAACGCACGATCCGTATACAGAATTTAGAGGAAAAGAAAAATAAAATAAGAAAAGCCAAACAGAGAAAGGCGGAGAGGGGACCGAAACATCGCCAGAGATCCCATTCCAGTGTTAAACTATCCACAGATCCACGAGGTGGCCGCGGAGTGTTTGGCGGGCCCGTCCGCCGGGCAGCCGGGGCTTCGCGTGGTCCGAGTTCTCCGGCGCGCCCGCCTGCGGGTGAACGCGCGAGCGCGGTGACCTCGGCCGTGCTCCTCTGGACGACTGAATTCATTAATTGTTATAAATGACATTTTGAAAATTATTTTTATGGCGTATTCATTTTAAAATAAAAATGGGCCTGCTTCTCCCTGTCCCTGGAGCCCAGCCGGCTCCGTGCCCGCAGGCGCCCAGGGAGCCCCGCGCGTCTCCTGGAGGAAGCCTGGCTCTCGGGGAAGGTTCCCATCAGTCAGTATTACACACCTGCTCCTTTCCTCTGTTTAGACATGGCTTTAGCTTCTGGTTCCTGCAGGTCCGGAGGAAAGAGTTGGGAATGAAACTGCCTCGACAGCCCCGGACCCACCATTCTTAAGGAAAAATGATAGGACAGATTGTTTCCCGAAGTGGAGAGTGTCGTGCACACAGGGGCGAACGCGGAACGCTATCCCGAGTCCCGGCACCGAAGGGCGTGGCCGCTGTCTGGACCTTGGCTTCCGTGCCTCTCGCCTCGACGGGAGAACGGGTCCTGAAGGGCTCACCGATCTGACAGCCGACGTCACAGCAGTCCTTGCTTGAACCCCTTGGTTTGGTGTCAGAGTGACGGACCCCAAGTGGCAGCTCTGGATGAGGGGAAGTGGCCGAGTTTTCAGCCTCGTAAGGCCACAGGGCTGGAGGGGCTGGGAACGATGTACCAGTCAGGAGAGGCCCAGCCACGCTGGAGTAACAAACAGTCCCCGAGCCCCGAGACGGCCTTTCCCAAAGAAAATCGGTAAAGTCTTCCTCCTTGTTCACGGGCCTGTCCGCTGTGGGAGAGCAGCAGCCCCTGCGCGGTGACTCGGGCTCGTCAAGTGGCCGCCGTCTTGATCACCCGAGCGCCCTGCCGAGGGGAAGGAGCCACGGAGGGTCTCGCTGCCGCCGTTACGCGCCCCGGCCCAGAAGTGACCCGTCTCTCGCCGGCGCGTGATTCGCTGGCTTGAACTAGTGACCCTCGATGGGCCTGACGGGAATCCAGGGTCGCCGTCAGGAAGCACCCGCGTGGCAGCCAGGCCTCTGTGACCACTGGCGCCTCCGGGGAGCCAGGGCGAGAAGGGCTCAGAGAAAGGGCTGGAGAGCCTCGGTGACCGACGAACAGTGCCCGCGTGGTTCCCCGCCTGGGGCCACGTGTGCCTTGGAGCGGCCGCTCTGGCCGAGACCAGCGCCTTCTTGTAACTGCCGAGAGGACAGGCGGCAGAGCCAGCGGGGGGCGGCGCGAGCCCCGGGTCCAGGGTGCCCGTCCCCCCAGGCTGCCTCCTCCCTGCTCCCATCATGTGCTCACCTCGACTCGGCCAAAACACAGACAACTCGGAGGCTTGGTGTCCCTCCCCTGCCGCAGAGCGAGACTCTCTTTCCCTGGTTAAAAAATAGAAAACAGGGGCCAATCTGGGACCTCCCCTCCTCTCCTCGGGCATCCGGAGCCAGTGACACAGGGGGGCCCCCTGAGGGCCTGGTTGGAGCTGCCGGCGTGGGGGAAAACGGCCGGGGAGAGCAAATCTGGCTTCGTGACCATTGTTTGTTCACACAGGAACCAAAAGGGCCCTGCTTTCTTTCCAGGGGAGGGTCGCGTAGGTCGGCCGCGCGTTGGCGCTGGGGTTTGGAATTCCCACCAAGTGAGTCAGCAGAGAACATGGAGTTTTTTTAGCAGACATCTTTGAGCTGGTGCCCACTACCACTGAAAAAAAAAAACACCAAAAAAACGGCGCCTGTTTATAGCACGGTCATGTAATAATCACAAAGCCCCGTACCCAGGGCCGCCAGCATCCCCAGGGGCCTTGTTTCCCCTCTCGTTCGGGACAGACACCGCCACCTTGCCCCAAAACGTAAACACATGCTTGCTTCCTTTGTGGGAGGCGACCCAGGCAGCATTACCCGTGCTGGAATACCAGGAAGGTTTTGGAAAAACGTGACTTGAATTCCACCCCGGAGCCCTGAAAGAGCGTGTGTGTACACACATGCATGCACACGCGTGCACACACACGCACAGGTGTGCTGAGTACCCCAGGTGAGGGTACAGCTAGAAGACTGTCTGCGTGTGCCCCAGGCAGCAGCAGTGTCAGCTGTAGATGGAGTGGTCCGAGGCCCTGCTGCCGGCTCAAGCACTGAACCGGTTGGGGCCTAAATGTTACTTCCCTCCCAGAAAAGTAGCGTTTCCACTGCTTATTTATACTAGTGTGTAAATGACTGACATCGGTTTCTTGGAACAGGTTTTGGTAGTGCGGAGATGCTGAGAGACCCTAAGTGTGGACAGGAGGGTTAAAGGTTATGTTAAAGCAGGAAAGAAGTTGTATTCATGTAAGAGAAAAAGCACAAACATGAAAATGTCAGACTAAGGATGGACTTTCCTCCTATCAGACACTCACTAAGAGGTGACTCAGAGCTCACTGTGATTGGACCACATGGAAACCCCTTGGCTGTCTTCTCTCCTAACTGTCCTTACTCAGCTGGACGTCTTTCAGTTCGCGGCGCCTTGGTCCACGTTTCCCGTTGTGCTCCTGGGGTTCTTCCTTCCAAAGACAGTGCCCCAAGGCATATCTTCGCTGACCCCTTTCCGGCTCGCCTTTCCAAGTGACACACCAGCTCGCAAGGCCACACGTGTTTTTGCCGAGTTCTGTCAGGACAGAGAGCCGCCTTCGGGGGGCTGCTGGGGACGGGGCAGGCTGGGCAGGAGTGAAAACCCTGGGCAGGAGCGTGGGCTCTCCTGTACTCCTGGCGTCCCAGGGAGCCCAGGGGGGCGGGGCGGGGGCGTGGTCTCCTGGCGTCCCGGGGGCGGGGCGGGGGCGTGGTCTCCTGGCATCCCCGAGGACGGGGCCGGAGGGGCGTGGTCACCGCCCTACTCAGCGTTCCTCATGGTGCCTGTTCCCCAAGTACAGCTCTTCACGAGACCGAAAGCGTATTATTACTTTTAGGCGTGGAAAAATAAACTGGGGTTGGTTTTGGCTAACACAGCTCAGACAGGCCCCTCTCCTCCCCTCTGGTCCAGTGCTTCACGCCTGCATCTCTCTGCTCTGGGAGAAAGCCTGCGTCTCCGGGGGCTCTGATACACACTGCTGCTCGTGTGTGTGTGTGCGCGCGCGCGCACGCCTGCCCACGAGCCCACGCCCTAGTGCGTGCTTGCGAGAGACGCTGGCAGCACGTGCCGCGCCAGCCCCAGGCGGTGAGCAGCACACTAAGTCTGGGCCCGGGTAGGGTGCAGGTGAGCTGAGCCTCATTCCTGGCCTTCTGCTGCCAGGGAGGCCCCTGGACCCACCCTTTCCCATCGCGGCACACGCTGAGAAAGCCCTTGGGGGACCGGGGTGCGGACTCCGAGATATAGTCCGGTGGGCGTTTTCCCCAGGCCCTGGGAGTCCACGGCAGAACCTGCTGCAGCATGCGGGCTGTCCGGGGACTCTCCCATCCTCTTCTCTACAGTCTGGCCCCACTCCTGCACAACTGGCACGCCCTCCCTGTGCCTCGGTTTCCCCATCTGGAGAGGCTGAGAACGACACGCTCAGCTCCTGGGTGGTTGCAGAGGGCCCCTGAGAGGGGCGCTTGGGCCACGCGGCCGTCCCTGGGCTCCTGGCGGTTGCTCTGAGCTCCCCCCACGTGGCGGGGCCCCTGCCCAGATGCCCGGCCTGACTCTCGGTAAGAGAGGCACGAGGCAGGCACCCTGGTTTGTCAGCGGCGCGCGAGCATCCCCGTTGCTCCCGTCTCTGCCAGCACTTGGGATGGCCAGTCTTTCTAACTCGGTCCAGCCGGCGGTATTCCCTGGTGGAGGCGGATGGCATTGAGCGAGGGCGTGCTTAGGACGAAATGGGACGCCGAGTCTGAACTGTAAATAGAGAGCAGCAGACCAGGAGAAGGAAGGAACAGGAATCCAGAACATTCGGCACCTGGCTTTGCAGCAAGAGGAGCGCCGCGGGAGCGCTGAGCTGTGAGCAAGCGTGTCTGTGACGGGGTGAGAACCACGAGAAGCAGCGGCTGACCGGAGAAGAAAATCCACGCGGGGACCCTCTCCAGCCTGGCTCTCCACGAATGCCTGGTCCTGCTCGGTCCCAGGCGTCCTGGCCGTTCCTTCTCATCCACGGCCCCCGCCCTTACCTTCCCGCCTCACCCGCCTGCTCCCTGGCAGGTGTCGCCTGGACCACCTCCCACGGAATGCGTTACGTGTGAACTCTGTGCGGGACACGTTACACAGGCTAAGACAGGACCCGCCACCTCAAGAGAACAGAGTATCTGAAATGGGGCCAGTCTGAAAAAAACGCACAGCATGGGGTCATGTCCAGGGAAACCACGGGATAAATGCCAGCGAGGAGACGATGAGCACCAGCCGCAGAGCCTCGTGTGGGGAGGTCACCCGCTCTCCCACCATGGTGACACATTCTATGGCGAAGCGTCCTGGCGTCAGTCGGCCAGGATGTCCGCTCTTGCCTCCTTCAGAAGGAAGTGGTGGCCTTCTCCACTGGAACCCGTCTGAACGGAGGGCCCACTCAGTCTGCCCTGGTCACCCACAGCCCCCACATGGCAGCCAGGGGCTGCCTGGGCCCTCACTGCCAGGGACACTCTAAAAATAGAAGCCCCACCCCCTCGGGATGGGGGAAACCACAGGAAACAGTTCAAAACCACTTCCAGTGGCCGCGCCCCTGCCCCCAGGAAGCTATGAATAGACGTGGGGCCCCTGCTGGATTAATGGGCTGTTGGCCTGAGTCGTAAATCACAGAAGGACGGTCCGCATCTGAACAGTCTGCCGTTTTCACCGTCTCTCTCCCCAGCGGTGACCCTTGGGCTCTGGTGGCCGGGACCCCGTCTGTGAGTGCCGGCCCCACTGGCGGCTCCCAGACCTCAGGACCCTGAGCCAGAACCAGAGGCGGCAGGACCCGTCCATGGCAGGAAATGAACGCTACCTCCGTGAGCCTCTGCAGTCGCGAGTGTCCCAGCGGGCCCCCCGTGCCGCCATCCCAGGTTCCTTCCAGTCCCGCGTTGGACCTGCCTGCCCCCACCCCGGCTGCTTTTATTTTATTTTCCAGCCACCTGTACAGGAGGAGAGCCTACGCAGCTGGACTCACACGGTGTGATTTTTAGTATCGTTTCATTTTCTTGGCTTTTGTTTTGCCGCGATGCCGACTGGCCACCTGCGGCTTGCCTCGCGCTCTGTCCGGGTCACGGCGACCGTTGAGGAAAAGGCCGCTGTTGTCCGGGAGCCCCGTTTTCACGACAGTGACGGTGGTGACGTCAACCAGCTGGGAAGATCACTGCTAGCCTGACACTCCTCAGGGGTTCGGGGGGCTCCGTCCTCGAGAGTGCCACGCTGGGGCCGTGCAGACCGCACTCGGGCTTCCCGAGGGGGCAGAAAAAGCCAGGTGTCCCGCTCGCTGCCGATTTCCGCAGGACGCAATTCGGAGGGAGGAGACCTTCTTCGATAACAGCAACCAAGTGAGAGCCTAGGTCCTCCCCGTGGTCCTCGCCGTGGCCTGCAGGCCCACGTCACGGGCGCGCCTTCTCCCCCGCCAGCCTTGTGTTCCCACCCACCTGCCCTCACCTCTCTCTGGCCTCGGCTCCAGCGTCTGCTCTGACCTCCGGCCTCCCCAACCGCAAACCCCACCCTCCCGGGTGCCCCCTGCCTCCCTTCTCACACGTTCGTCACCATCGATCCGTGTGGCTGCCTGTCTCCTTCCCAGTGAGACCCCGGTGGCAAGTGCCACGGCTCCTGTCTGCTGTTGCGCTGACGGGAAGCTGGAGCAGTGTGTGGTGTTTGCTGCGGGCTGCGTTGTGGCCCCAGAATTCGTGTCTCGAAGTCCCAACCGCCAGCACCTCCGGAGGGGACTGTCTTTGGAGATGGGGTCTTTAAAGACTGGGGGCTAAGGAAGATCAGCAGGGTGGGCTCTAAACCGGCCTGACCGGTGCCTCATAAGAACAGGAGATCCAGACACAGATGCCTACAGAGTGACGACCGCATGGGGACACGGGAGAAGAGGGCCGTGGACACCGGGAGAGGGGCCTCGGGAGGAAGCGGCCCTGCCCACGCCTGCCCTGGGGTTCCAGCCTCTAGAAACGTGAGAGAGCCTGTCTCCCTTGCCTGAGCTGCCTGGGCACGGGCACTCTGCTGTGGCTGCCCCGGCAAACCAGTACCGCGTTCGAGAAATACTTGCGGGTGGGCGAGTGTGCGCATGCTAGAACTTCCTGGACACACCACACACGGTTCCCGGCCACGTCCTTCTGGGCCAGGGAGTACGTCAGTGTGGGGGGGAGGCCTCCAAATCCACCTCGTCCCTTCTGTCTCCTCCCCCCAGTGTCTTAGCGGCTCCGCCCGTTGTTTGAGGACCCGCCACCCCGGGGACGCAGCGTCAGTGAGCCGGCCGGTGTTCTCCGGGCCCCTGCTCTGTGCGGGGGCCACGGTGCCTGGTGGCCTCGTCCTCCAGGCACAAGCTGACCTGAAAGCCTTCCATTTTGTTGAGTTTTATTCTGTTTCTCATTGCGTTGCCTGCGCAGCAAGCCCAGCTGGACCGGGGAGGTGCCGGGCCTCCTTCCCCTTCCGCCCCCCGAACACAGCAGGGACCCGGTCACGCCTCAGCTGACTCACAGCGAATACACGTCTATATTGGGACCAAGAGTTAAGTCCTACTTGAAGCCTTGGCCCCAGTTTTCTGCAGGGTAGCAGGCGCTCAGGGACACACTCCGCCCCTAGTAAAAGAGAGCGCCTTCTGAGGCCAGACACGAAGCCGCCACTTACCCGAGAAGCCTACGGAGCTGCAGGGCAATGCCACCTGGCCTCCAAGCACAGCCTCTGTCTTTGCTGCGACGCTGCCTAGCTTCACCCACCTCTAATGATACCCTGCAGATGGAGGACAAGCCCATTCGTTCTGCGACCATATGTCACAGATGCTGGTGTGTGGCACGGTTTGGGAAGGCTAAATCCGCCCATTGACTTGAGCGATCTTAGGGTCTCTGGTCAGACTGGGACAGCGGACCGTTCTCCACCCACCTGTCTGCAGACCGCGGGGAGTGCAGGGCGAGGGTCACAGGGCCAGGATGCCTGCCGTCTCAAGGAGGCTGGAGCCAGAACCCGGAGTGCTATCTGAAGACAGCAGAAGTAGGAAAGGCTTTCTGGACACTTCCATACTGCTCAAGGCTTGCCGTCCCGGGCTCCTGGATCCAGGCTGGCTGATGGGGCTCTGGCCCCTCACAGGCCAGATGGTCCAGCCCCTGGAACGCAGCTTCCTACCGCACCTCGGCGTGAAGTGGCTCCATCCCGTAGGGTAATGCCGGGTGTGGATTAAGGCCCATAGCCTGGAAGGGGCCACCGCGGGGTGGCCCGGCCTCCTGATGGAAGACAGCCCTAGGATCGGGCAATAGCCGCTTCGAGGCGGGCCCCAGGCTGGGCTTCAGTTAGTCTCCCAGGAAGGCCAAGGTCACAATGAAGGTCTTGTCCCCGGGAAGAAGCCGTGTCGTCTGGGCTAACACACTTTGTCGTGCATCTAATCCGTCAGCCCGAGAGGGACCTCTGCACTCTTCTGCTTACGCGCTCTCGTCGCCGGTGCGTTTCTGCTTCCTTCTCGGTACACTTCTGGGCGGGTTTTGCCTCTTAAAAAAAGAGTAAGGCACATTATTTGGGGTGTGACTATTCATGGCAATCCCAACCATAACCTACTTTGTAGAGGGACACTTTCTGGAAGCTTCCTTTCGGCTTTTGTGATTTTAGTTCTCGTTTCTGTTTTGTCTAAAGGTAACGCTGTGGCCCATCTGTAGGGTCCCATGTGCCCAGCACGTAGTAGGTACTCAGATGCTTTCCCGAATAACAAGCAAGTCAAAAATCAGGAAGAGGAATCATTTTGACATCTGCACCGGTTTCACGATTCAGCATTTTCTGCCTTATTATAGACTTATTTCCCATAAGTAGTTAATTTAGACTTATCGTTCAGGGAGCTGCAATACATACTCCATTGTGATTTTGTTCCTTTACGAAAGATGTGTAAACGGTGTCTTTTTAAGTATACCTTCACTACTGTTTTATGAACATCACTCGTGCTCACTTTTTTAAAAAAGAATTTAAGGGGCACCTGGGGGGCTCAGTCGGTTAAGCATCTGACTCTTGGTTTCAGCTCAGGTCATGATCTCTCGGTTCGTGGGTTCGGGTGCTGTGTCGGACTCTGCACTGGTAGCACGGAACCTGCTTGGGATTCTCTCTCTCCCCCTCTCTCTGCCCCTCCCCAACGTGTGCTGTCTCTGTCTCTCTCAAAATAAATAAACTTAAAAAAACAAAGAAATTTAAGCAGAAATTCCTAAGAAAGCGACTTATTCCCCAAAATGCATTAACTCATCCAAAATAGCGTTAGCGTGGCAGGCTTTGCCAGCGTCTTCCCACGTACGTGTACAAGTAGAAAGCTGAAGAGAGAGACAATTGAATGCACACGAGTAACACCGTCCATGCTATTTTTAAATTAAAATATATTCGTTTTACTTGAATTTGATTGGAGAAGAGTGTAAAGTCAGATGAAGGAATTGCTGAAATAATTCCTTAGAATTATTTCTAGAAGTCACCCCAAGCTGAGGAAGGAGCCCAGGGGCAGCGTTTGCGTCCCCTGCACCCTTAAGGTGGCGCCGTGTGACCTTCCCGTTGGGGCCGCTGACCGCCTGTGTCGGTGCCCCTGGGCGGGTTCACGCGGTGGAAGCTGAGTTCTGAAACAGCGGTTTTTCTGCAATCATTTGTGACGGTCGCTCCGTTCTTTTTATTCTGTTTAAGTTTCTCGTGTGTAGCTCCATTTGGTCCAGTAATTCCCCCCACGTGGGACGCGTGAGCCGGACGTCCAGGGTTTTCTCGTGTCGTTTTAGAACCCTCCTGCCCGTCGTCTGCCCACCTGAAAGGCAGCTCGCCTGGACTCCGTCATCTCTGTCCCGTCGGCTTTCCCTCAGAACCCCGGAGAGCCGGCGGGGTCATCAGCCCGCCCGAGCGGTGGCGGCGTCTCAGACCAGCCTCCCTCCTCCCCTTGGCGTGTGCTCTCCGGGGACACAGTCCGGCCGCGTCCTGTTGTCCGTGGCTTCCTGGTGCACGGGGGGCACTCCTGGCCCGCCCGGCTCTCGCCGGCGATGCCCGCGCTCCAGGTCTCCCGCCTTGGCCTGGGAGCCGGGAGCTCTTCTAGCCCCTCCCGTCAGCCGAGGCCGTCCCAAGGCTTTCCGCTGTCCGGCGCGTCACCCTCCGCTCCTCGGCTCCGTGCTCCCCGCAGCGACGCTGGGCCTGCGTTCCTGCTCTCCCCGCGCTTCGGCCAGAGTGACTCCAGGGCCACGCTCCGCTCCCAGACCGTCTCCGGTTTCACTTACCGCCTCGACGACAGCTTCAGACGTCCCTCCGCTCCACGGACGGGCGTGACAGCGGGGACGGACATTTCATCCAGACGCCAGGCTGTCCCGGAGCTGGCCCTCAGGCCTCTCTCCGCCCACCAGCCCCTTCCCCACGCCCGCTGCTCGCTCTTCATTCTCAAGCCCAGAACCGGAGATGATCCATCCCCACCCAAGTCCTCGCCGGGGCCCGGGCAGCTGAGCCGGTGTGAGCAAAGGCTTGTCCCAGTGGAGCGCGAGGATGAGAAGTCAGCGAGGACTGCTGTGGGAAGCCGGCCACGGACACGGGGAGGTGTCCATCACACGGCGATGACCTGCCAGTACGTTCCGCAGTTCTAGGCAACATGCCTCCCGTGCCCCCACCAAGAGCCTGTATCTGTGAGATTATGCTGTGCAGCTGGAGAAGAGGGCTCCGACCTGAACCTCTGCTCCAGACGGAACTTCCTCCCATCCCCTGGCTTAGAAGCGCAAGATTCACCCAGTCGGTGCGAACAGCTTGGCTCCCTGGCTCTGCCATGCCTCCGCAAAGATTTCCGATGGGATGCACAGAACAGAAGCAGGTGGTGCCGACGTGAGGCTGGGCACCGAGCTGGACGCAGCAATCACACTGCCCCCGTTCCGATCAGGTTCACGGCCGTGGATGTCTGCATCCTCTCCCGGTAACAAGTGTTGCTTAGTGCGTTTGGCTGGATTCAGAAGGAGGCAGCCCCGGTTCTGCTGGTCCGGCCCACGGCGTCTGCGAGGGCTTTGGTGCCGATAGTTCGGTGGTGGAGCCTCTGCTCAGGCAGCCGGCTCAGCCCCACCCTGATGGGAAGAAGGAAGGGACTTACCGATTGACCTTTCTTTCCTGCGTGCAACTTCACTGAAGCATTCCCTTCCCTGCCCCCACCCGGGAAGGGGAGAACCTGTCAGTCAGCTTCCAACCTCTGAGCTGTCCCTCCCCATGAAGGTGGGGGAGTGGTGGCGCGGCGTGGGGACTTGCAATGCTTCAGGCGGGGGAACCAGGCTGCTCCCAGGAATGCAGGGGGCCAAGGGGCGGCAGCTCTTAGGAAGGGGCAGGACACGGGCGCCCTGAGACTCAGGGATGGGGCCACCAGGTCGAATCGGAATCGCTTTTAGTATAAGTATGTCCCATGCAGTGTTCGAACTTCAGACAAACAGCAAAGAATTTTTTAGGTACAAGTACGTCCCATGCAATATTTGAATTTCAGATAAAAATGAACAACTTCGAGAGAAGCTTATCCTCTGCAATGTTTTCATTTCAAATAAAACACGACAGATTTTACCATAAAATACGCCCCGTGCAACTAAATCCAGTCTTTGTGGTCGTGGGTTGGGTAGCGCCCGTGGACCCGCAGAAGGTGACTTTGTTTGGAGACGGCGCCCCGCCTCGGGCTCTGCGCTGGCAGTGCGGAGCCTGCTTGGGATTTTCTCTCTCCCTCTCTCTGCCCCTCCCCTGCCTGCACACTCTAAAAAATAAAGAAATAAGCATTTAGAAAAATGAAAAGTGGCCTGGGTAGTGTCCCAGATGGTGTTCTCTTACCCGCCATGATGTGGGCACAGCACCTGCCGAGGGCACCTGGCAGGTGTCCCGTCCCCACCCCCTGCACCACCACCGGCACCGCCACCGGCACCGCCCCCGCCCCCTCCCTGCTTGCCCTGCCCCAGCCCCAGCACGGTCTCCTGTACCGTTGGCGCCCGGAGTACGTGATCCCTCCCTCATGCGCCGGGTTGCGTAAGACCCTTTAAGACACCTGACCGGCTCAGGACGGACCTCACCCCTCCCCCCCCTCCACAGAACTTAAAGTGCCCTGAACTCCAGTTCTCACGAACCCTACCACGCGGTGGAGGGAGCGGGAAGGCTCGTTGGAGCTGAATTTGGGAGACGGGTAGGTCAGGGGGGTGTCCCCGACACCCCAGCTATTGAGGGACACGCCACAGTGACCCTGCCTTCTGGAGGCACACTTGCCACTTCCCCCCTTGAGCAGCAAAACACCAGCTTCCTCCTGCCAGTCGTGGGAAGGGTGGCGGCCACTGCCCGCGGAGAACGGCTCAGCGAGTCCCAGGCCCCGACGTGGAGACCCGATGTGGCTTCCAAGCGTGAGGAGCACGGGGCACTGAGCTCCCCCAGCGGCTGGATAAGTGCACACGTCTGTGGTCTGTCGGAGGGCCCGGCCGCCTCTTATCTAATTGCCCAGCGACTGCGGGACCACCCACCATCCTCAATTACCCTCCATCGCTAAGCCCTGGCCTCGGAGCTCTGCCGTGATGCGTTCAGAAGGGGGGACGTGCCGGTTTGGAGCTGAATGCCTGGCGTCTCGTCTCTCCTAGACCCCCGCGAAGGCCCGCGGGCTGCAGCCACCCCCACGCGCTCCCCGCCCCCGCCCGCCACCTGGCTGCACAGCTGTAAGCGACCACGCAGACGCCCTCAGCACCCAGTGTCCTGAGACGCCGCGCCCCAAAGTAAAGGCGTGGGGGATCCCCTCTGCCCTGCCGCCACAGCCCCATACCGGCAGAAGCGCAAATCTGCGTTCATCACTTGGAAGTGGTGGACAGTTGTCACACATCCCAACAGGGCAGCAGAGAGCACATGCTTGTGAGAAGAGAGACTTTTGAAAATGAGCCGGGGATTGATTCCTGGACGCGATGGCTAGTTTTGTCGGTCCAGCCGCGAGGAGTAGCTCTACAGACCGCTGGGGAAATGGTCTTTCTGGGCACGTCCGGAAGACACGAGCGCTTGAGCGGGTGCACCGTGTAAGGCAGAGGACCCCCAACTGCGGGTGGGCGTCATCCAGCCCGCCGCGGCTCCAGAAGGACAGGGAAGTGGAGGAAGGGGGAGTCTGTCCTCTCTGAGCCGTCCGTCCATCTTCCCCCGCCTTCCTTCCGAGGCCACATTCCTGATTGTCAGGCTTACTGATTCAGGCCAGGACGCACCGCGGAGCCTCCAGACCCGCCGGGCACGTGCACGGCTCTGAGGCAGAAGAGGAACCTTCTGTAATCTCCCTAAATCTCCCCTAAATCCTGTTGGACGTGTCACCTTGTTTCCACTCTGGAGCAAGCAGACTTCAATGTTGTCAGAGACATGAACACAAACAGTGCCCAGGAACCGAGTCCCTCGCAGGTGCCGCATACTCACCCCTTCACGGAGAGGAGTCCCGGGGCGTCGGAGGCTCCGAACCGGCCGAGGCCCCCCAAGCCTGCGAGAAGGGGGTTCAGAGCCCACCCGCCTGGCTGCAGCTCTGACACCCCCCCACTGCCTTGCTTGCTGCCCCTCGTTAGTCTGCACGTGAGCGGTGAAACGGGAGATGTTCCCAAGGTCATGGGGGCGCCAAGGGGCTGTGGCCTGCACGCGTCCGGCTCCCAAACAGCAGAAGACCTGGGGAAGCCGCCTCCTGAAATCCCCTCTCCAGGACCAGCAGGCCACCCGTCAGATCCGTGCCGCGTGCGCCCTGGCCGTCTGGCACCGTGCTGCCGCCAACAGCCGTCCGGATGGGGCCTGAGCTTGAATCTGAGCCCGCTTCGAGAAAAGTCTCAGACTCAATGACTTTTTTTTTAATTCATCATTTTCCCCATTGATCTAATCTCCAGAGGAGGTTGGAGAAAGCATTTCTGAAGCTGCCTCTGCCTGTGTGGATGGACCACACTGAGAATGGCACTCCCTGCGAGCCGCTCGGGGCCACAGCTGCACGAACACAGCTTTCCGGGTCCCTTCCAGGCCCCCCAGGCCCCCCCCAGGCCCCCCCAGGCCCCCTCCAGGTCCCCCCAGATCCCCTCCAGGTCCCCCCAGGCCTCCTCAGGCCCCCTCCAGGTCCCCTCAGATCCCCTCCATGCTCCCTCCAGGCCCTCCCAGGTCCCCTCCAAGCTTCCCCAGGCCCCCTCCAGGTCCCCCCAGGCCCCCTCCAGGTCCCCTCCAAGTCCCCTCTAGGCCCCTCCAGGCGCCCTCCAGGTCCCCCCAGATCCCCTCCAGGTCCCCCCAGGCCCCCTCCAGGCCCCTCCAGGCCCCCTCCAGGTCCCCCCAGATCCCCTCCAGGTCCCCCCAGGCCCCCTCCAGGCCCCCCCAGGCCCCCTCCAGGCCCCCTCCAGACCTCCTCAGGTCCCCTCCAGGTCCCCTCAGATCCCCTCCAGGCCCTCCCAGGTCTCTTCCAGGCCCCTCCAGGCCCCCTCCAGGGCCCCCCAGACCCCCTCCATGCCCCCTCCAGGCCCTCCCAGGTCCCCTCCAAGCCTCCCCAGGCCCCCTCCAGGTCCCCCCAGACCCCCTCCAGGTCCCCTCCAAGTCCCCTCCAGGCCTCCCCAGGCCCCCCAGACCCCCTCCAGGCCCCCCCAGGACCCCCAGGACCCCCCAGATCCCCTCCAGGCCCCCTCCAGGCCCCCCCAGACTCCCTCCAGGCCCCCCAAGCCCCCGAGGCCCCCCCAGATACCCCCCAGGCCCCCTCCAAGTCCCCCCAGGCCCCCCCAGATACCCCCCAGGCCCCCTCCAAGTCCCCCCAGGCTCCCCCAGGCCCCTCCAGGCCCCCTCTAAGGACAGCACTCCCTAGATAGCCGTCCCATGTTACTATTTTTTCTAAGGGGAAATGTCTGCAAAAACATAAAAAGCTGTCTGCGAATAGCAGTTGCGTGGGACGAGAAGCGGCATTCTGTGGGAAGGACGCAGCCCCTCGTGGCTTTCCCTGAAGGGCCGTCTGCCTTTCCATTTTCAAGGTCGTCAGAATGCTTCGCCTTCGCCCTCTGACTGCGCCGCAGACGCTGAGGCCCCGAGACCCGTCAGCCTGGGGTGGGCTGCCTCCCTCGTTCACTAAGAGACCAGAGTGAACCCCAAGAGAATGGCAGGTCCCAAAGATACCCGCGGATCTTGCAGACTTTTGTTTTCTCCTTGAATCCTTTGTCGAGTTCGTCGGCTGGGTTCCTTCGACCGTGCCAGGCGGTTTTCGCGGGAGCCCGGCAGGTGCCTCCAGCCCGAGGACAGCTGTGCACGCCCCGGAGACAGGCCACCCTCCTGGGCCGCGCCCCGGCCGTCCTCGGTGACGCCGGCCGTGTTTTCCACCGCAGCTAACCGGGAGCTGCAGGAGGCCTGCAGGAAGGTGGTGCCTGCAGAAACAAGAGGCTTTTGAAGCATAAGGGGAATGAGCCAGGCGGTGGTCTACATTCTTTACCTTAATTTTAACAAGTATTTCAACCCCCTTGAAAATTGCTTCTCTAGAATAATAAACAGAGCCCACATTGAGTCTCGGGCTGACCTGCAGTGCCGGGCGGGGATGGGGGTTACTCCGGCTGAGCTCCGGAGGCCGCGCAGTCTCTGGGCTAATCCTCGCGTGCCTGACGGGGCCACCGCGCTCCCCTGGCCCTCATTTTGGGAGGTGCGGTGGGATCGGTGTGGCAACATGAGGGTTTGGGTTACACATAAGTGAAATCGTATGTAATTCACAGACGTGGAGAGTTAACAGAGGAAAAGGGGCAGTGTCCGCCAGTCCGGCCCATTGCTCCTCACGCCAGCCTTGGTGCCTTCCAGGCTCATTCATCGCTGGTCAGAGATGCAAAGTCAGCGGAGGGCCTGTCGGCAAGAGGAAGGCACGAGATCTTGGCGCCGAGAAACAGGAGTGACCATGGGGTGTTTGTTAAGCACCTACTGTGCGCCAAGCTCTGTTCTAGAGTCCTGGGCCCAACCCAGGTGGGTTTGAGGAGGGCTGTTCCAGGAAAGGACAGGAAGATGCAGGAAACAACAACAAAAACAAAAACCAAGTGGCTTTGATCCAATCTTTAGAGAGGGACTGACATATTTTTTAAATTTACTTATTCAGGGGCACCTGGTGGGCTCAGTCGGCTGAGCGTCTGACTTCAGCTCAGGTCATGATCTCGCGGTTCCTGGGTTCGAGCCCCGAGTCAAGCTCTGTGCTGACAGCTCGGAGCCTGGAGCCTGCTTCGGATTCTGTGTCTCCCTCTCTCTGCGCCCCTCCCCCACTCGCAGTCTGTCTCTGTCTCAAAAATAAGTAAACGTCAAAAAAATCTAAATTCACTATCTCAACCATGAGAAACCACATGAGAAAGGGGTGAGTCGAGCACCCTAAATCTTTGAGAAAGGGGTGAGTCCGGTACCCTAAACTTCGTCTGTTCAAGTGCATGTAATTCTCTCTCTTTTGTTTGAGACCGAGACTCCCCTGAGGACATGAGCTCTGCCCATCTCGCTCGCCGCTGTGCCTTCAGCATGTCACTCGGGGGCCGGAACCTAGTAGGTCTTGATGGACACCTGGTGGCTGGAAGCATTGACCCCGGTCCCCAGTGTAAACAGATGAACAGTTTCTCTGGAGAAGCCCAGGAGTCTCCGGCAGCCAGGCCAGGGCTGAACCTGCGACCTAGTGGAATATTCCACCACCCACATCCGCCCATGTCCCTTGCCAGTAAAAGCCAATTTGTGAAATTACCCAACCACCGGGCAGACAAGCGCAGGGATTGTGAGCGGCTCCTGTATGCACACACAGCGCAAAATACCTGTTTCTCAAGGGTCCGAGCAGGGGGGGCGCAGTGGGCTGCGTCTCCTTCTCCCCCACTGAGGTTTCTAGACAAGTCTTCGGCCCGCGGCCGGGGAAGCAGAAGCATGACTTCCCTCTGGGTGCGAGGCTCCCTGCTGCCCAAAGCGCACCCATACCCTTCGGGAGAGAGCCTTCGGCAGAGCCCTGGTGGGTAGTGATGGAAACACATCAACAAGATGCGGGGTTTCTGGTCTCCGTGTGTGACACGCACGGTCTCGTTCACCTTCACGAGCGGCCTCAGCCTCCTCGTCACCAATAGGAAGGGGCGACAGTGCCCGGGTTAGGGGCCACACGGACGACACAGCGAGGACTTGGACAGGGAACGGGGAGCTCGGCGCCTGGCCCACATGCCTGCGTGCCATATGCTCACGGCCACTGTCCCCACTACCGCTTCCTGCCCACACATGCCTGTCAGGTGGGAGCCACCGGAACCCCCGTTTCCAGGTGAGGCTCAGAGAAGGAACCAACTTGCCCAGAGACACACAGCTTCCAAACTGCTGGAGCCAGAGCCCAGCGCCCTGGCGAGGTCGGACTCTCTTGGGCCAGACCCTTGATCTCTGGCACGCTGTTTGCAAGCGGTACGAGTTCCATGAGGATCCGAAGACAGGGGCTGCTGGGCATCGCCTGGCCCTTACCCGGGCTCGGCAGATGTGAGCACATGCCCTGCCACTCCCGGGACAGGGGTCCCGAACCTCTGAACCTCATTGGGACTCTTCAGACCCATCGAGGATTCGTAGGAGTTTGCTTAGTGCCTCATAGCTATTGGTACTTACAGCGTCTGACACGAAAACTGGCAAACGTTTAAAAATACGGTGTCCATTAAGTCGTATCAACGAGTACAAAAGGAACCCCGTGATCCGCTCTCATGCCGTGCTTTAGAGAAAACAATTATATTTTGCAAAATAAAAGAGCAAGGAGAGGATACACGCCGTTCAACACTCTGCACGTCATCTGCTGTCTGGCTCCGCAGGAAATCTCTGCGTTCTCCCTCCCGCTACGGCGTGCGATCTGCTGCCACGCGGTTCATTAGCAGAGCGTGTGGGAAAGACCCGGCCACGCCTAGAGACGTAGTTGGAAGCTGAGAGGTACCCGAGTGGTTTCTCTGGATGCCCGAGGGTTTTTTTCTTTAACACTACACCCAGACTCGACAAGGGATGGTTCCTTAAAGGTCTGTGGCAGCGAGGAGCCCAAAACCGAAGTAACGAGCCTCTACCCCGTTGCATTGAGACCCACGGGTCCGTCTTGCGTTGTGCACGCATCTCCCACGGCACGCACGATCCGGAACGCTCCACGCGGCCCCGTGGAAAGCACGGTTCCCTGGGTTGCTCGGCTTTCTCAGATGCTCGCGTATTCCATTACCCAGCCTGAAAACTCACGCTCGCTAATGTTACCACTGATCTCACCGGAAAAGTCCTGTGAGTGGTCAGGCTCACCGCGACAGACACAAATTCTCCAAAAATTCTAATTTTCGCTTCAAAGTTTGGATTTGTCCTGGAAGCGACGGGCTCGCTGTTCATTCTCAAGAAAAATGTCTAAGGATGCTGGCTTGAATGCCGGTAGTTTGTCCGTCAGCCATGCTTTCGGCAAAGCGTTCCGGAAAGAGAGTGGATGGCTCAGCTCATACGTGCTTTTCCGGGAGATTCCCCAGATGCCGGGTGCGGTTTTTGGGCCCTTTCGAGGTTCCCATGTCACGGCACTGAGTATGAGGAGGCATGAACTTGACGGTCGAGATTTGGTGATATGAACAACCTCACAGCCCCCTGGGGGACATCCCCGGAGGTAACCACGCGATGGTGATTGAACGGCGCCCGGTAAGCGCGCCTCGGCACCACCGCCTCAGCGGTTTTGCCCACCCTTGCTTCTGAACAGTCATGCACATATCAACTCGGAAAAAGGCGAGTAGCATGTTCGTGTTACGAAATGGCATGGCCTCAGGGATCCTGAAGGGGTCCTCACGATCCCCGGGGTCCAAGGACCTCGGCGTGTAACTGCAGAGTGGGGTTACAAGCTCCGGAACGGGGTTTACCTCTGTTTCCTTTGGCTCTGTGCTTCGTGAAGAATGCGGGAAAGGAAGGAAGGATGGAATGAAAAAGAACGGAATATTGTAAGACAGCAGAGTGACCTCACACTGAAGTCCCAGACCAGCCCCAAGACCTCAGAAACCCTCCTGTCTGGGGGCACCGCGGGAGGGGGTCGCCGTGGCCTCGGAATAGGCTCAGGTCTCTGCAGAGGTCTGGGGCCCGCAGAAGCAGCCCGGGCCTCGGGGCCCTTTCCCCTCAAACTTCATTCCTTTGACGCGGATCTCGAGGGGATTTCACACCTGTCCAGAACACGTAGTCTCCTCGCCTTGAATTTAGATGTCAACCTCGCTGTGAATTGATGCCATCTCCCGTATCACTTGTGGTCTTACCAGGAAAGCAGCGCCCTGGAGAGATAACCCGGGCAGGTGTCGTGGCGGACGTGTTTACAGAGTAAGGGTAGGGTTTTAGGGAACCAGCGAAGGACTCGGGGGAGTGGGGAGTCATCGCAAGCTGGGTCGGACAGGGCGAGGGGAGAGAGGTGGAGAGCCACAGATGGCCGGAGCAGGAAGGAAGCGCCCAGCCTCCCTCTGCTCCCCCGTCAGTCTGCTGCCGCTGTGACGCCGGCCAATCCCAACAGGAAACGGGCAGCAGGAGGCGTGAACCCCCATCACGGAGTCCACGCAGGGCAGCTCCCAGGGGCACAGAGTGGCGTGAAGAATGGGTCTCGAGGGATAACTGGAGAACGACCCAAGTAGAGCACACCGCCATCTTAGTCTTCCCAAAAGGACTCCCGGTACGAGCCTCCCGCCTCTCAGCTTGAACCCGGTGGCGGGATCCGCAGGGCTCTCTGCCGGCAGCCTCCCCCGCCCTGCCACCCCGGCCAGGCCCTCCCTCTGGCCCCCCATGGACGTCCGGGTCGTGTCGTGTTGGCCTCTCCTTAATGTAGCATGACTCACCATTATTAGCCGCTCGTCACGCGCCAAGCACGGGGTCGGTAATGGCCCTGTAGAGGGGCCCCCACCGTCCTCCCCTGTCCTGCTCGGGGACGTCAGGAATCGGAGGGGAAAGCGGGCACACTCAGCAACAGCGGTGAGCGACCTGCCGAGAGAAGCAACCCCACATGGCCAGGGGCCACTTGCCAATGGTTCGTCCAGCGTGGTGGGGACCGAAGGACACCACACTGAGTCCACGGAGCCCCGGACCCAAGATCCCCCCTCGGGCAGCCGTGGGCAACTCACCATGGGTCTCAGCTTCCCTGTCTGTCGAACTGGGAACTGGTCTAGGTAATGCTCGGGCTTCTTCCAGCGGCGCCCGGCCCGGCGGGGCTCGTGGACACCGTGGCCTTTGCCTTCTCGATTCGCACGCGCGCCCGGAACCACGTCCGTGTCGTCGGATTTTGTGAGCCAACGATTCGCTCCTCATTGGCCCCGTGCACTTGTTGGGATCAGCATACGTAAAATTTCGACATCGCGCTTAGAAAACTCCCTCCATCTGGCTCCCTGCAGCCCGCTGGGAATCATCTGCCAAACACATGTCTTGCAGGCTCTGGGCCCACCTCCCCGTGCCTCGTGGAGCTGACAGAATCCCTTTTCCTCGATCACGTGAATTCCGCCCGTGCGTGCGTGCGTGCGTGCGTGCTGGCCGGGAAGAGAGTCCAGGCCGCGCCGAGTGCAGGGAGGCCGTGGGCTCCGGGGCCCCACGTGGGCAGTGCCTGGGGCAGCGGGGAAGGCGGAGAACACACAAGGCCATGCTTTCCTAAAAATAGAGCCGGGTAACATGTGGAGATCACAGGCCCCCAATGGGGTCAGCGCCCTCACGGAAAATCATTCGTTTCTGAGGTCGGGCCAAGCGGTGCTGTCGGCAGGAACATTTGCGAGCGTGTCCGCCGCTCACTCTCTGGATGGCATTCGGAGGATTAGGGACAGCTGACACTGGTGCGGCTGATGGGTTTAAGAAGGCTTTCGAGGGAGTGGGGTAGCGACAGAGGGAACCCCGGCTGCACGACCGCTCCGCACCGGGGGTTGAGACGCTGACTTCCTCGGAAACACAACTTAAAACAAAAAGTACTGATTTTCTAAAATTGTGGTGACATGCCCCTGACGGAAAATTTACTGCTTTAACCGCGTGTCATCGTGCGGTTGTGTGACATTAGGTGCATCCACACAGGGCGAGGTCACCACCTAGAACCTGTCCAGAACTTTCCCACCCTCCCAGCCTGGAACACCGTCCCCACCCCTCGCACCCGGACTGCCCGCCCCTCCCCAACCCTGCGCCCACCGGCTACTTCCTGTCTCTGTGCGTCTGACCCCTCCAGGTGCTCCACGTCAAGGGAACCATAGTGTTGGTCTTTTTGCAACTGGCTTATTTCACCGAGCATCGTGTCCTCACGGTTGACCCGGTCGTAGGGTGTGCCGACGCTTCATTCTTTCTTAGGGCCGACCCCTGTCGTGGTGTGGACGGATCTCAGTTTGTGTATCCGTCATCTGCCCTCGGGCCCTCGGGCCGCCCCCACCGTTGGCTGGGGGACAATTAGTAGTCTACTAAGCTGCTCGGCACAGTGTCCTCAATTTTAGGGGAGAGATCAAGGTGAAAAGGAAATCTCATGACCTTTAGAAGCCAAAACATAACTCGGTTTCAAATGCTTGACTGACCTGCCCCGAGTCTGGGCAGAGCCTCACTTATTCATCTGTGAAATGGACCTGCTGTGGGGACCACTGGCTACTGTCCCAGCGTCCACACCCTCTTGGCACCTGAGAGAATCCCGACTTTTTCACCTTTCTATCCCTCTTCCAGGGGACCCTCGGGAACTGAGAGCACCCACAGCTGGGGGCGGAGCCCAAGTGGTAAGGTGGCTGGGGAAAGCCCCTCCCCCTGCCAATGATTGGTTCAGAGACCCAGGCTTCAGCCAATCGGGATCCTGGGGCTCCCTGGCAACTGTTGCTAGGGTTGGGGCGGGCTCTGCGGGAGAGGCTCAGTCAGGCAGAGGAAGGATGCATTGCCAGTGGAAGAGGAATTCCCCTGTGCCTGGGGTCTCCACACAGGTCCTGTTCCAGGTGCTCTGGCAGCCATCCTGCCACCACGAGGACAGAGCCCAGGCCCTGGTTACACCACTGCCCAGCGTGTGTGCACGCGGTCACACTCACAGACACATAGACCCACACTCAGTGTCTATGGACTTTGAACCAGAACGTTAAAACAGACCCCTTTAAATAACAGCGGTCTTACCGGATACTTAACAGGTGATGAAGCCAAGCCCCAGAGAACCGAATGTACTTGCCCAGGCCAACGAGGAGAGCTGTGCTAGGTCCAGACCACGGCTCAAACGCCCCGACTCAGCCGTCCCCTGTGTGATGCTGTGCTCACACGCAGGGGTGCGCACGCACGTGCACACACACGCACAGACTCAATGAGGCTCAGAAGCAGAGTCTCCGGTCCCAGCAGACCTCGGTGGTAATTCACAGCTCTGGGTCACAACTTCTTATCGGCTTGTCTTTCGAGTATTGCTAGAAACCGATTTCTCACAGAAAGAGAAGGCTGTACAAAACACTTTCTGTCCTCAGTATTACTCCTGATTCTGAAATAAGACCTCATTAGAAGTGGACCCGGGCACCCGGGTGTCTCAGTGGGTTGAGCGTCTGAGTTCAGCTCAGGTCATGATCTCACGGTTCGTGAGTTCGAGCCCCGAGTCGGGCTCTGTGCTGACAGCTCAGAGCCTGGAGCCTGCTTCAGATTCTGTGTCTCCCTCTCTCTCTGTCCCTCCCCTGCTCCCATTCTCTCTCTCTCTCTCTCAAAAAAAAAAAAAAAAAAAGAGTGGACCTGAACTAGGAATCATGAGGGCAGGGGCAGAGAGGACGGGCAGACGAGTCAGCAAAGTTAGAGCTTCACCCGCTGTCAGCGAGTGGGCTTTCTCAGAGTCACATGGGAAATCCAGAGGCGCCTGCAGAATCGTGTCCCCGCGGGCCCCTGATGGCCACTGTGACCGTGCTCATGTAGCAGAACCCTTGTTCAGGAACCGAAGGTGGTATGTTCAGTGGTGAAGGCGCCCTTGTCTGCAGCTTTCTCCGCACGCGTCTCTCGTGGGGGGAGGGGGTCCCGCAAAGGAGTCTCGAGAACTCTCCTGCCCCCTTCTGTGAGCCTGAAGCCATCCACAGGTAAAAGAGGGTGTGTGCTCTCGAGGGACACTGGAGAAAACAGGTGACAGGCTCGGGAAGGGGACTGAGGCGGAAGGCAGGGCAGTGCCGTCAGGGAAGCGGCCGTCCCGGCGTAGGTCAGAGCCCACGGGCCGGGGAGAGGCCACGCCTGCAGGACCAGCCCCGCCACGCTGTCAACCACGGAGGCTCCCCCAGACCCGCCTTTCGTGTCGTGGTTTAAATGTCAAAGGAGCCCCTTCTGCCCCATCCACAGTGGTGGTGTCTGTAGGCCACATGCCGACAGACTGGAGAAGGTATGAATGGGAAGTGTGTGTGGTGTCTGGTGACAGGACACATGCAGACACGGAGTCTACGCCTCAGAGGACGGTGCTGTGGGGCACACGCCTCGGAGGACGGGGGTGAGGTGTATGCTCGAGAGAACACTGGGCTCCTAGAGGTGATTTTTTCCATCGAGATTTCATGTGTCATACACAGTGGTCGTGTTGAAACATTTCTCAACGAAGCCACCCCTCACGCGCATTCCACGTGACACCCCGATAGCGTACAGTTTGAGCGAACTGCCTGTGAGTTCCACCGACGTCTCGAAGGAGACTTGGGGCTAAGCAGCCACACAGCCCGCTGTACTGAGCATGTCCTCGGGGCCAGGTGCTGCGCTGAGCACCGTTATCTCCCTGCAGAGAGGAACCCCCAGGCACGGGGGACCCCCACACCCCAGCTTACTGTCAGACGCGCAGCAGAGCCAGGTTGGAAGCGCCCTTTGACTCTAGACGCTGCCGCCGCAGCACGACGTGGTGTCCCTGCCTCAGCGTGTCACCGCGCTCGGCGCACGCCATTAGTTCCCGTCTGCGGTGCGCTTGGCACCGAGCGCGATCCGATTAGATGCAACTTCAGATCCCTTTGTTCCGCTTTCCCGAGGCCCGGCGACAGCGCCTTGGCATCTGGACGGTCCGGTTCTGCCACTCGCAGAGCCGTCGTAGCCGCGCCCAGCGCCGCGAGCTGAACACCCGCTCCTTTCAGCCTTTCCCCGTTTGCCCAGAGTCAAAGAGGCGCGACCCCGGGGGTGCACCGCTGCCTTTGCCAGCACGTCCGCTCGAGAGGTCTGGGCGGTGGCGCACCTGACTCAAGTACAGCGCTTGTAGGTGAGGGGGCAACTTCAGTCCGCCCGCTGACCAGATTCCAAAGTGACTGGCAAGTTCACATGGTTTCAGCGTTGCCGCTTCTGTTTAACTCACTTGTGCAGTAACTTGTGGAGGTTCGCACCTGGTAGGGCCAGGTCAGGTGTGCTGGGGAGCAGAGAGCATCTCCACACCGCGAACTCCAGCCCCTGCCCCTCGGGCGAGCACAGCCTGCGGAGCACAGAGCCCAGCTCTCCACGCTGTGGCTGGTGGCTCCCGTCCCCGCCTGGAATGTTCTGTCTCCCTGCCCTTGTCCCTGGCCACTCAGGCCCAAGCCAAGGCCATTTCCTCCCTCCCCGCGTGCTCCCACTCGTGTGCAGACAGGCTGTCCGTAGTGACCACTCGGCGCCCTGTGGGGACCCACGGATCGTGTGGAAGACAGGCCCGGTGTTTGTTTCCTGATCAGCCTCGGATTTCGTATTTCTGCTGAAAATCAAAATCGGGCCATATCACACAGACATCCAGCAACTGCAGCCCGCTCCCTGCCGGCTCCGACAGACGCAGAGGGGCTTCGGGCGGCGCCGCGCCGTGGGAATCACACGGCCGGCCCCCGGGGGCTGCAGGGAAGGGAGCGGCAATCCGGCGAGGTCCGCCTGGCGGCCGGGAAGGCAGGCAGCAGCCGTGACGTCCTACTCTCGACACCTGTTCGTGCGCAGCAAGGGGGCGGTCCCACCTCCTGACCTCTCGCCCCCCCCCCCCGGCTGCCCGAACCTGGGGTGATTTAAAGCACTGCTTCTCTAAGGACACCCTGCCTACGGACCCCCTGGGGGCCCGGCTGCGGCCCGGGGTCCCAGAGGCTCTGCATTTCTAACCCGCTCACCGGCGACGTCTGAGGACCACGTGTCGGGCGGCAAGGTTTTAAAGTTAATGAGCAGAGAATGTCAGCAAGAGGCCAGCACGTTCTGATGGCGAAAGTGATCCATCCGCCCCCTCGCCTCACTGAAAGCTGGGGACGGCGGAGGGCCTGTCACCGTCCCTCCAGGCCTCTGCTCACCTGCGGCCCCGCACTCCGGAGCTGGACGCCTCCACTCGGTCCTCCGGGCCACCCTTCTGTCTTTTGCTCCTTCCCGTCTTCCCAGGAGTGGATCCCATGGACTGTGTCAGGGCCACCGTCACTCTGGCCTCTGGCTGAGGTTGACCAGTGGGGACACCAAGGGACATCAGAGAGAGGGAGACACAGGGAGTGCCTGTCTTCTGGAGACACCTGTGACATATCGGAGGCAGAGTGCACATGAGAGAGCAGGCGTGTCTCTTATTTTTTAGAGCGAGGGGAAGAGGGGTGGAGGGGGAGATGAGTGGAGCAGGGGCAGAGAGAGAGACACAGAATCCGAAGCAGGCTCCAGGCTCCGAGCTGTCAGCACAGAGCCTGACGCAGGGCTCGAACCCACAAACTGCGAGACCATGACCTGAGCCGAAGATGGATGCTTAACCGATTGAGCCACCCAGGTGCCCCGATAGTTATTTTTATTAGATTGATAAGCTGTAGCTCAGATGCCTCCTTCACGAAGTCCTCCTGGATTGCTTGAACCTTCATTCACATACACCTCCTTAAAACTCAACAAGTAACTCAGCCCCTTAGTATGAGCCATCCTCTCTCTTCCTGAGGCTCCATCTGATGTCCACGCGATAGGAAACCTCAGTTCCCTGTTGGGCTCTGGACACCTCCCGTCTCCACCGCACCTGGCACCGCCGGGCCCTCGCTGTGCCCACAGGCAGACTTTCCCTCTGGTGAGGCAGGAGACACAATGCATCTGCAGCTCGGGATGCAGCAAAACAGTTCGAGAATCATCTATCCTTTTGTGTCTGTTCTCTCAGTAATTAGCGAGTATTTGGAGAAACGTCTAAAAATAACATAATTTTTTTAAAAATCAACGTTTTTTTTTTTAATGTGTATTTATTTTGAGGGAGAGAGAGAAAGTATCTGAACAGGGGAGGGGCAGAGAGAGAGGGAGACACAGAATCGGCACAGAGCCTGATGCAGGCCTCGAACTCACTAACCGCAAGATCGTGACCTGAGCCGAAGCCGGATGCTTAACCGACTGAGCCCCCCCAGGCGCCTGTAAAAAATAAACTTTTGAAAACAGCTATACTGAGACCTGACTTACATATCACACAATTTGCCCACTCAGCGTGTACGGTTGAGTGGTAGTTAGGGTCCTCATGGAGTGGGGCAGCCGTCAAGTCAGCACAGCTAACTTTAGACCCCTTCTGTCACCAGTGCACCTGCTAGGGACCGTCCTGACTTCGCTCTTTGCTCCTGACTATAGATTTAAAACAATAAGCAGGAAGCGACCTCGCCAGTGTAGGTCCCTTAGGACACGCTTCTGTCCACATTGTCTGCGGTTCTGATTACAGTGCTCACGGCCGCTTTTCAGGACTGAGTCTGGATGTCACAAAGTCACACGCCTGGTTTTTTGCCCGCCTCCTTGCACACCTGAGCTCAGGAGCCTCGTCCTTCCACTAGGGGGCCAGCGGCTCCACCCGGGCCGGTCCAGGTGCTCTCCTCCTCGCCCCTTTCCAAGGCTAAGAACCGGTTCCTGCCCCTCCGGAACCAGCCTGGGCTCCGCCCCCTCGTGTTGCAACCCTGCTAGGGAAGGGAGCTCTGGTGGCGCCTAGGGCGATGCTGCCGCTCGGCGTGATTCGTGGTGTGCCCGGCGCCGCGCTGAGAGTATTATGCTTGCATCTTTTTTTAAATGTTTTTAATGTTTATTTATTTTTGAGAGAGACAGACAGAGCAGGAGCAGGGGAGGGGCAAAGAGAGAGGGAGACACAGAACCCAAAGCAGGCTCCAGGCTCTGAGCTGTCAGCACAGAGCCTGACACAGAGCTCAAGCTCACGGACCCTGAGATCATGACCTGAACCGAAGTTGGACGCTCAACTGACTGGGCCCCCCGGGCGCCCCCACATGCATCTCATTCAGCCCCCAGCAGCCTTCGGAGACGGGCCTTATCGTTTTGCCCAGCCGGCTGACAAGAAGCTTAGGGTAGGGGACGTAACGACTCGCCCAGAGCATCCTTCCTGATCGCAGGACCCAGAGAAGTCTCCATTTCGGTGGAGGCAGAGGCCCGGCGGGGCGGGTGGCCTCCGGTGGCCCTCCAAGATGCAGAATCTGAGAGCTCTGACTTCCCACAAATCATAGGATGTCCCCCAGGTGGAAACAGAGGACCCTCTCAAACCAAACTCGCAGGGAGACATGCATTTGGGGGCCCTATTTTCCACATAAATCTGAAACATGGGGCGAAACGTGCCACGAGACCACAGCTCTAGCCCTCGGGAAGCGTGCCCCCAAGAGGCCTGATGAATTTGACCCCAGGGATGGCCAAGGTCTCGTGTTCCGACCTGACAGTGCCCCCTGGGGATCCCACCTGTCCCCAGATTTACTGTCCCCTGCCCCACCGGTCAGCCGCCTGGGGCTCGGAAGCAGCCAGCAGTGTTCCTCCTCGCCCAGTCTCATCGTGGGCGGACCTGAGACAAACCCAAGTGGAATAACATTCTACCAAGCACGTGACCAGTACTCTTCAAAATTGCCGAAGTCGTGAAAGGCAAAGACTAAGGAAGTGTCGCCAACAGGAGGGGACCCGGAAGACGTGACAACGAAATGCACCCTGGGATCTTGGAAAGAGAGAAGACGTTAGCGAGGGGAAAATATGAAATCCAAATAAACTCTGTACTTTAGTTCGTATCGCGCCAACGTGGGCTTCTTGGCTTCGGGATGGTGTTATTCTAATTATGTAAATGAACATTGAGGGACGTTGGGTGAGAGCCAATAAAAACTTTTCTCGTGACTTTTGAAACTTTGCTTGAAGTGTAAAACGATTTCAAAACAGAAAGTTTTACAAATACAATGGGATGAATTCTCTGATCAAGGAATATCAGGAACTATGAGCTCGCGTACCCCTGACTGACCCAACACGTCGTTGGGTTATTTAGTCCCTCAGCTAACTTTCCAGCACCTGATAGGTGCTGGGCGCCGTGCTTCGTGTCAGAGATGGAGGGCGAGCAAGATGGAGGAAAGCACTTTGCTCCGTCTTCTGTTTTCCGTCTGCTCAAAGAAGGTGACGCTGCACCCAATGGAGGCCACCCCTCTTGCCCGGGTCCCCTGGGTCCCAGGGTGAATGTGTGCGAAGCCACAGCCGCATCCGGGGGGACGTGCAGTACGGGCGAAAGATGAATCTTTGTCGCCGCAAAGCACCAAGACTCTGGGGTTATTTGTCACTACAGCTAGGGAGCTCTAAGTTTCGATTGCCAATCACTCTGTGTGACAGAGTGCACCAGAAGTGGTGGCTGGGTGCTGACCGATGACTCGGGTTGACAGGTGTTAGTGGAGGCATGACAGCAGCTTAAGATGGGAGCTTCTGTCTGAGGATGGGGAAATAGAAGAAACCAAAGTCAGGACTAATTTAGGTGACGTTTCCTCCATGTCATACCCCAGTGTCCCTCCCCCGTCTCATTCATCCATTCAGCTTTTCATTGAGTGCCATAATCCATTTACTCACCGACCACCTAGGTCACCGCCTGGCACCATCCTAGGCAATGGGGATCCATCAGCGTATCGGTCGGCTAGTGCTGGGTAACAAGCCATCCCAAGACTCAGTGGCTTTACACAGCATCTATTTAGTTCGCAGTTCGGGGCAGGCTGGATGGGCTGCCTCTGTGCTCAGCTGGGAGCTGGACGACACAGAATCCTTTTATTCACATGTTTCTGAGGCCAGGCTGTTGACTGGGCTGTCTCCGTTCTCCCATGGCCCTTCCTCTGCAGCAGGCTGCCCCCGGGCTTCTTCACACAGAGACCTCAGCACCCCAAGAGCAGCAGGTGGCGGGACCCCAGGGCACAGCGCTCACATTGTGTCGCTAACGTCCCAGTGGCCCAAGCAAGGCACACGGCCAAGTCCAGGTTCAAGGGTGGAGAATCAGCCCACAGCCTCTGTGGGAAGGAAGAATTAGTGACCATTTATCAGACACGCTGGGGACGGCAGACAACAGGCACCAAGAGGGGCACAGAGGAGCAGACGATGACCTTGACTGGAGGGACCAGGGAAGATTTCAGAAGGGAGGCTATGCCTGAGCCCGACCCTGCAACATGAACC
Source organism: Paguma larvata (assembly GCA_030068075.1). NCBI lineage: Eukaryota > Metazoa > Chordata > Mammalia > Carnivora > Viverridae > Paguma > Paguma larvata. The sequence continues at coordinate 58,314,925 of CM057841.1, read as the reverse complement.
CCAGTCACCTGGGGAGGTCGGGTGCGTGCGTCTCAGTCATGCACCCCGTGCGGGGGAGCACGAGGAACCAGAGCGGGGACTGCCGGGTCACCGCAGTGCTTGGCTGTCAGATGGCAGTCGTGTGGCGGAGGGAGGGGACGAAAAACAGGAAGAGTCACGTAGACAGGAAGGAACGTAACAGGAGGCGCCGTGGGATGGCCGTAAGAACACAGAGCTGTCCGTCTGGGTGGCCTTAGCCACGTTGCTTAACCTCTCTGTGCCTCGAACTCTTCATCTGTGAGATGGGGGCAGGGATCCCCTCCCCACAGGGTCCTCGTGTTTTGGATTACAAACACCGATGATATGAAAAACGGTTCCAGGAAGTCTTCATACGTGATAAGCACTCAGTAAATTTATCCATCACTCACCACATGCCTATTTTTTGAAGGCGTTAAGGGATTTATGTTCACAGTAACTCTGTAAATAGATACTTTCATCCCACTGTAGGGATGACAAAGCTAGGGCTCGGAGTGGTTACGAAGAGACCTGCAGTCGCGGAGCTTAGAAATGGGACGTCTGTGTGCCTGGCCCCAGAGTCTGCCCCGCAGCCACGTGAGGGCTTCAGTCAGGGTGGGGTGAGTGCCCACAGCCTCTGGGCCCCCTCGTGACTGCGATACTTCAGACCCGCTGTTCTGGTCCGTTCTCCCCCTTGCGAAGAGGGAGCACTGAAAACACAGATCACCCCTGTGCCGCCTCCCTCCCCACAGACTTGCTCGGGGGGACACGGCCATGTTTATGCACGTGAAAGGCTGGGTTGGAGCTTTTCTGCAAAACTGTCGTTTTCTTGAATCAGGGGAGAGGCGCCCTAACTCGACTGTCTTTGGCAGGAGGCAGAACAGGCCGGTACGGGAGTAACCCAGACGGCAACGGCCCCATCCGGCCAAGGCCTTCGCTCACGTCCGACGCTGGAGGTGTGGCCGCAGACGGTCGCGCGTTCAGAGAGGAGACCCCTCCGGCGGGCACGGCGCGGACGCGGCTCCGGCTTCCTGGAGCAGGTGCGCGGAGCGGCGTTTTCTTTCTTGGTTCCGGTCCCGGCTGGAATGGCCCTCGGGAGCACCGGGCAGCGGGAGCTCGCGGAGTTTGTTTGAAGAGCCCGGGAGGTTAAAACCGCCCAGCGGACCGCAGAGTTGGAGCGGAGGCACTTGATGCATTCTGGCCAAGTTCGGCCGGGGCCGTGCGGGTCTCGCAGCTTCTCCTGCACTTGCTAACGTCTCCAGATTCCAGAACATACGGCGAAGTGCCGGACAGCGAGGCAAAGCCAGGCGCCAGCAGCTCACGGGGTCGGCCCTGTGCTTGTGTTTCTCACACCCTCCGTTTGCAGCTGGTGCTTCCCAGCAACCGCAGGAGGTGGATGCCGTCATTATCCCTCACCTACGGATGGGGAGACTGAGGCACGGGAGGCAGGGCGAGGCCTCGCAGAGTGTGGGGCAGAGCTGGGGTTCGGAGCCAGGTCGTACGGCCTCTGCGTCCAAGCTCGTCCCTGGGAGCCAGCAGCCCCGCACTCCACAATGGGTCCCCCTCCGTGTCCCCAGCGAGACCTGCTCCTAGGCTCTGTTCCTCCTCGTCCACCTGCCTCCTCGTCCACCTGCCACCTGTCCACCTCGACCCCAGGCTGGTCTCCTGTGGGCCCTGCTTCTGCGGACAAGCAGGTTAGAGACGGACCCCGGCCCTCACCATGGGAAGGGCCACCACACTCATCGTACTCAGAACCCTGAGGTCAGACGGGCGACGGACTCCACCTGAGGCCCCCCAGCCGTGGCTCCCTGCGTCACTCCTGGCTGTATCCCCAGAAAGCCACCCGGGGCCCGCCCCATACCCAGAGGCAGTGCTGCCACCACACGTGTGCTGAATCGGAATCAGAAGGTAAGGCCTGTTGTCTTTGGAGACACCTACATTTCCATTTATTTCCATGATTCCGTGTCGCAATGTCCATTCTGCCCGCGCAAGCGGACCGGGTAGCACATGGGGGCCTTTTGACATCCTGGGTGGCCTGCTTGGTTGGCTGCCTGGCCCCCACTGGGCCGCGCTGGTGGAAGGCCAGAGCTCTGCATTAACGTGGGAACAATGGGGCCTCCAGGCTCAGACAGGCGTGGTCCTCTGCGCCTGTAACTGGCGAGCAAGGCGGGGGCCACGCAGGCAAGGTTCGCCAACGGCGAAGTGGATCCTGGGCTCCGGGGCGCTCCGTTACTGTCCGTCCCGGAGGGGGTTACAGGGTTAATGGGGTGTCCCCGGCTCCAGCCCGTGTAAGCTCCAGCAGAGGGGACGGCACGGAGACAAATCTCTGCTTTTCTGTTGCCACGCACTGTGCCTGCGCCCTCGGAAACCCCGCTTCCCGGGACGGGTTAGGTCACCCCTGTGCTGACACAGTGCACGGGCTGCCCCTAAGGGACTCTGGTTAGAGCACCTCGGAGAAAGCTCCTCAGGAAGCTCGTCAGGCCTCCTCCACTTCCGTCCACCTGTGTGCGTCCTCTCGGCCACTCCCCCGGGCACGTCACCGTGCCCCAGACTTCCGAGCAGCTGCCCGCAGGCCTCTCTGTCCCCCCCCCGCCATCTGCACCCCATGGGTCTCGGCCTGAGGCACTACTCTCGTTACAAAACTCACAGTGTCTTCTTCAAACCAGGCTTCTCTCAGGCTCCAGAAAACACCCAGACACTTTGAAGCGACTGGAGGGCCCTTGGTGACTGCTCAGGCTCCCTTCCCATCTGTGCCTCATGCCCTGTGCTCCCGCCCCTCCCACACTCACTCCGTGTCCCCTCCAGCCTCTGCTGGCGCCCCCTTGCTTTACCCCCCCCCAGACCAACAGCAAGTATGACCCGCGGCCTCTCCCTGCCTCTTTTCATACCCCTCGGCTCTGGGCTCCAGCGTCAGACTACCGGGACCCCCTCCACCCCCACCGGGGCCCCCAATACCGCGTGCGCCCGTCTGCACTGCGGTGGCCTCGCGTCCTCTGGCCCCACGAGGCAGGAATGTGGCTTTCCTGACACCCCAGCACCCACACTGCTCGCCGGGCACTTCCTCCTACCCAGGCTGATCAGGAGGCACAAAGCTGCCTTAGAAGAGGCGACTGGGTAACGGGCACAGGCATCATGTGGGCTAACGGCGGCCTCGAGCACAGACGATGGCACAGGACAGACAGAAGCGATGGCTCACGAAGGGTGTCCTCGTGGCCCCAAAGAGGAGGCTGCAGCAGGTGCTTACGAGGCCTGCGTGCCACCCTTCGGCCGCCTGATTTCAGCACCCTTGTCGTGGGCAGTTCCTGGCGCTCGCCAACCTCCTGCCTCTCTCTGCTTTGCTTTCTCCAACACAGGGAAGGCGCCCCAGCTGCCCAGAAGTGCAGGGCGGTCAACGTCCCAGGGCTCACCCTCAACCAGTGGGGCAGGGGCAGCGGGTAGACGCCAGGCCCCCCAGACAGTTCCGAGTGGCCCCAACAGTTACTGCTCATGAGTGCACTCTGCTGAGGCTTCCCTCGCCTCGCCTCTCTCCCCTGCTCCCTCATTCCTGCTTCCTGGCACCGTCTCCACCAAGTCCTTGCCTCAGACTCTGCTTCTGGAAAACCCAAGCTAGGACAAAGCCATTAAGGATTATCTCAGAGACGAGTAACATCATCCATTTTTCCACGCGGAAAGATCACCATGGGCACCGGACAGACTGTGGGGTGTATGTCGGGGCCAGGCTGCGGGTCGAGGACCAGTTAGGAGGCTCTCGCCATGGTGGAGTTGGGGTGGGTACATACCAAGACGGGGAGACACTTCGTAGGAAGGATATATGGACCCTGGTGGGTGATTATTTGTGGGTGACAACCAGGAAAGGGAGGAAACTTCGATGACTGCCATGTTTCTGACCGGGCCGTTTGGACAGATGGCCGTGTCCCCAGCAAGGACCAGATAGCAAATGCAGGAAGGGGCCCATCTAGGATCGTGGGGGCCGACGTGGCCGATGGCCTTGTTTGGATGTGTGGGGTTTCCCTCTCTTCTCTTCCTCTCCGGTGCAGGGATGTTTTACCTTTCCTGTCTGTCTGTTTACGCCCCTCCTGTGTTGAAATATACCTTTGTTCAGCACGGAAAATAATTAAGGTTAACCGTGGCAGTCCCGTGGCGCCTGGGCAGGGTTGCAGGAAGAGAGAGGTGATGCGGTCCAACGGGGCCGTGGGGGGGAGTTTCACAAAGGACACCAGCAAGGGCGATGCATCCCCGGGCTAACGACACAGGGGAGGCATGGTCACCGGGGCCAGGGGACAGACCTGCTGGACCTGCAGAAGAGGGCTGGCAAACATGTGCCTTTAGTCAGGGGATAAAGTCAATCCAAGGGACTACTGGGGAAGCGGTCCAGGGGGGATAAGTCTCCTCCTGACCCCCCCATCCCCCACCAGTGCCCAACCAAGTGAACTCGGCTGGAGGCCAGAGGGCAAGGGAGCCCTTCGCCGCCTCTTGGGGCACAGAGCAGTGCGTTCAGGCAGGCAAATGACAAACATCCAGCACATGCTTGGAAGAAAGTCCTGGACAGGTGGGGAGCGCCGGGGGGCTCCGTCACGTAAGCGGCCGACTTCGGCTCAGGTCGTAATCTCACGGTCTGTGAGTTTGAGCCCCGCGTCAGACTCTGTGCTGACAGCTCGGAGCCTGGAGCCTGCTTCGGATTCCGTGTCTCCGTCTCTCTCTGCCCCTCCCCTACTCGTGCTCTGTCTCTATCTCAAAAATAAACAAACAGATACGTCGCAGACTTGATGTCCGTATGTTCAACAGAAGACACTTGGTTTTAAAGCTGATAAGTACGATGCCATTAACTTTAGATGCATTGATAAGGGAAATGAGCATAAAATAATGTACCGTGTAAAAGCACATGCCAAAACCGTGCGATTCCATTCTGGGACGTACGTATGGCTCGGGGTGGAAGATGTAGATAGATGATAGATAGATAGATAGATAGACAGACAGACAGATATAGATATAGATATAGGTATAGGCATAGATATAGGTATAGATACAGATATACGCACGTACATACCTGCAGGTAGATAAATCCATGTCTTCTTTGCCCACGGGCGTCCCTGTCTCTGTGTCTCCTGCTTCAGGCTGTAACCGCTGCCTTGGCTGACAGCTACCTTTCACCCTTTCTGGGTAGCCCGGGTCCGAACTGGAAACACTCCGCCAGCCAGGAGGAGTCCTCATTTGGTGGTGTTGTCAACGTGGCTTTCAATGGTGCATTCATTCCACACTCGACTTCAGCCAGGAAGGAGAAGCGGGTGGGGCGGGAGAGGAGAGAAAGAAAAAGCCAAGTGTTTGTGTAAGCGTTTTTGGAGACCCTGAACTCAATAAGGCAGGTGTGCTGTGTGGGCTGCTTCAAGACCGCAGGGGCCGAGAAGCAGTTAGAACACTAATTAAAATGTGCCAAGTAGCCGAAGCCCCGACTCGTCCAGCTGCAGAAACCCGGAGGTCAAAGTGCTTAAAGATGCATAAAATGCGGATTTTTCCATAATTATTTAAATATGTGTTAATGAGTGCTACAACACAGTCAGAGTATATCCATTAAAGCCTTAAACAGAAAGGAAGTTGAGAAGGAGTAGTTCGAGCAGCAGGAAAAGCACTCACTTGGGGGTCAACCCCCCCCCAGTTTCTATTTTGGCTCTGGACCCACTCCTCAGAGTAAGTCACACAGGCTCCCCCCGGGGCTCCGTCTTCTCATCTGAAAATGAGCAGGGGAGGGGAGGAGAGGGACCCCGGCCACAAAACCCCTTGGTAATCAGAATCTGCCCATCTCCTCTGTCTGATGAGATCCGAGAGTAAGAATTGTCCGGGGAGACGGAGCTTGAAGATCACGGAGCTTTGTGTGTTTTCTTAGCAACGTCAGCAGGGAAAAGGCAGTTTATTAACCAAAGGAGCTAAGAATATAAATAAGCCATTCAGAGAAAGCTGTGACGGACAGGGCAGGGGGAAGGGGGCCCAAATAGGTGTGCCACCAAGCGCCGGGCCTCTCGTCCTGCCCCTCGGGGAACGCCCAGCAAGGCCTCGGCGTGGCTCAGCCTCTCCGGGAAGGAGGGAGCCATTTACACCGTGTGCTGGGAGAGGCGGGAACGTAGGGATGACATTTCCATCATTTTTTCCCCCCGAGCAAGGAAAGAAACAAGAAAGAAAGGAAGAAACCCAGTCCAAGACCTCACTACACACCAGGCCGCTGACACCTAGCCCTTTATTGGAGCTGCTACTTCCAAAATAAAGAGCCAGTGATTTCAGGGTATATTTTTGCCTGCGTTTTTGAGGATGTTTTGGGCTTTTCATCTCCTTTGAAGGCGTGTCACCTAATTACGCCTCTTTCATCCCCGTATTCCCCAGTCGGAACACGCCAGTCCCCTCTACGGCAATTGGTTATGACTGAGGGGTTTCCACATTCCAGCTGCTGCGGAGAGCCTGGGTATTTGTGAATACCTGAATAAACTCCTTTAATCCAAAAGCAAACTCCTCTGAAAGAAACAGCCTGAAAAGGCCTTTCATAGACTGTTTTCCAACCCACTGGTTCACGGTTTCCTTGGACTCCACCGTGCTTCCTGTACTAATGGTCTCTGAATGCATTCCCAGCTGCGGCTTACTGGTCTACCGAGGTCCCTGGCATCAAAGGGGAAGAAGGAAACCAGTAACACAGCCGATACTCACAGGCACTGCCGGGACTGCACAGGTTGAAACTGTAAGGAAATACACGTGGGTGAGCACGTCGAGCTCTTTCTAGAACTTTTTAAAAGACTCGCTGCTCGGGGCAGTGCTTTAAAGACAAAGTTAGTCACACCGCACACACACGTGGGATTTACCCGCCGGCTTGAAAGCAGATTGCTTGAATTAGCATTGAACGTTCCTACATACAGGCCCGATTACGCTATTCTAATAAATAGATTTGCTCTTGGAAGATCGACAACTCGAACTGAAAGCAACAGCCGAGACGGCGGAGACTGTCGAAGACATATTAAAAGGGGACGGAACTGAGCCGGGGCTGACGCACGGCCCAGCGTGCATGGGGTATCCCGAGACCGGAGCCTGGGCTTGGAGTTTGGGATGCGAGGGTGGGCACCAGATGGTCACTCACCGGGCCACGTGTGGCCTCTCCAGCACGACGGTCTCAGGGGTCACCCCTTCTTGCTCAGGGTCCGGCTTCCCCCCTGAGCAGGAGTCTCCAGAGAACCTGGGGAAGCCACGGGGCCCGTCAGGACCTCGTCTCAGACGTCACATGGCTTGACTTCCACTATACTCTGTTGGTGGCCCTAGGCCCCCAGATTCAGGGGGAGGGGACAAAGACAGGCAAGTCAAGCCTCGGAAGACCGTGAGCTCGAGATACCAGGGAGGCCCCGTCTGGGACCCGCGCTCCGCCTCACGGCCGGGAAACACAGTGGGACGTCTCTCGTGTCTAGATTCGATTTGACTTCTCATGTCCCTTCCTGATAGAAAAGAAAAACGGTCTCTAAAAGGGTGATGCTCTTTGTTCAGACTCTCTTATAAGGAGAGTTTACCCAGGTATGAGTGGGAGCTAATAAACTGCATGCATTATAGTGTAGCATTTGATAAGTTCTGACAAATACGTGTGCCTGGGAAGCCAGGACCGCAATCCAGAAAATGAACATAGCCGTCCCCCCACATTTCCTCGTGGCCCTTTGCAATCTGTCCCTCCTCCTCCCCTCCCCATCGGCACCCCGATCCCTCGGCAACCATCGATCTGTTTTCTGTCACGGTGGAGTTCTGGAATTTTCTGCGCGTGGGATCATAAACCACGCACTCTTTTTTGTCTGACCTCTTTCATTTGGCGTAGTTATTCTGAGATATACCTCTGCCTCTAACCGCTGAGTGGCCGTCGGTTACGTGGTCAGGCCGCTCCTGTGTTCGTGGGCGTCTGAGATCATTATCAACGAAGCCGCTACCTGCATCTGCTCTCCTTTGTCTTGGGTAAATGCCTAGGAGTGCAACAGCCGGATCAGACGGTAGGTGGACATGTCACCTCTTAACAAACGGCCAAGCTGCTTTCCAAAGTTAGGGCGACGAAGTCTCCTTCCAGCCACTGTTCTCTGAGGGTGTCTCAAACCAGGGACGGGTGGCAGATTTCGTCAAATGTTTTTTTCTGTCCCTTTGGAGAGGATCGTGTGACTTTTTCATTCCATGGTTAATATGAGTTTCACTGACTTTCTAATCAACAGGCCCGATCTTCAGGGGCAGACCTCACTGGGTCACGACATCCTGTCCTTTGTGTGTGGTGTTGGATTCGGTGTCCTTGATTCCATTCAGAATTTCTGCTTCTGCGTTCACGAGGAGTGTTAGTCCGTCGTCCTGCGCTCTTGCCGTTTCTTTGTCTAGATTTGGGCTTGGGGTGGTGCCAGGTCATGAAATGAGCTGGGTCGTATTCCTTCTCTTTCGGTTTTCTGCACGAGTCTGTGCAAATATCGGAAAAAATCGCTTTCCTTCATCGTTTGGTAGAATTCACCGGGGAAGCCACAGGGGCCTCGAGTTTGCTCGGCAGGAGGGCTTCTCACCACAAATGCGGTTTCCTTGGTGGGAAAGGACTCCTCAGGTCTTCCGTCTCCTCGAGGGCTAGCCGTGGTCGTCTGTCTTTCCAGCAGCCGGCCCGCTCCCTCCACGCCGTTTGTGAGACCCGCGGTCACGTCCACACTCTGGTTCCTGATGTAGGTAAGCGGAATCGTTTCTGCCCTTTCCTGATCTGCCCCGCGAGGTGTTTATCGACCGTGTGGATCCTCTCCGAGAACCAAATTTGGGCTCTCTGGCTTCTCCCTTGTTTCCTGTTGGGAATCTCTCTCCAGGAAGGGGCATTTCCTCTTCCTCTTTGGCCCGGGCCCACGCAACTCCCAGAGAACCATCTCGCTCGTCCCTGGCCCGTGGCTGAGCTCCGGGACAAATCCGCCCACCAGCCACCAGTGTCCTCGGAGCCCTCGACCGAGTCCCGCCAAATTCCACGTGGCAGTGAGTTTGCTCCAAGGCAAGGCGTCCCAACCAGCCGCTGAGGAAAGGCTGATGGGGGGATGTTCTGCGTCCTTACAGGAGAGCTGTCAGGATGGGGATTAGACCGTGTGAATATTCATTTGGTGACCTGGGACCCTCGGGCCCCGGCTCTGTCTTCTGCTAACACGTGACCTTGAGCAAACGTCCAATCATCCTGAGACTCAGTTTCCCTCTGTCTCAAATGGGAGTGACAATAATATGTTGTTCGAGGACCCGATGAGGGGATGGATGCGAAAGGCTCCGCCCGGAACCGCGCACGGGGCGAGCGTGCGCCAGCGGCTGCCACCCAAGGTGACGGGGAGCATTACGGTCTGGGCTCCGCCCCCTTCGCCGCTGGAAGGAGGGAGTTATGGTCTTCCTTTCCTTCTGTCGATGTTGGAAGCATGTTTATTCGTTGTGAATGTTAAAAATGTAACACCGTGGCAGGAATCCACACACCGTGCGTTTTGTCCACGCTCACGCTTGGTCGGGCGTCGGGGTTTATGGTTCCAGAACCCAAAATACACTCTGTTATCACAAGTGTTGCTGCAGGACGTTTGACGACTCTGTGGCCGTGTCTCGGGAAGCTCATGGGTCCCAGGTATCTGCCCGGCCCGTCCTTCCCCTTGTGGGTGGGAGCGCGGGGAGGAGTCGGCTCTGCCCGAGAGTCAGCCCGCCTGCCCAGCTGCTCACCTCAACCGGCCCGAGCCTTCGTGACTGTTGTGTCTGGGCCGTGCGGCCCCTGCCGAGTGGCCTCCGGGGGCCGGTCGAGAAGGCCCGGGGGCCTCGTTGGTCTGCTTGGGCGCTCGGTCTGGGGCCTTCGACTGGCACAGACGATGCCCTGAATCCAGTCACGTGTAGACGGAGAGCTGGCATGGGGTCTGCAGAGAGAGGGAGGGAGACAGAGATCCAGAGAGACAGAGACAGAGAGAAGGGAGACAGAGAGATCCAGCAGTTCCAGCCCCGGCGCCGACCAACCCCCAACCACCCGCAACTGCCCGAGGCTGCCGGCCGAGTGCCATCCACCCCAAGATCCGTGGACGCCGCAAGCGATTGTCGTCGCCCTGTATTAGTGTGCGGGGAGGGGCTGGGGGACAGTGGCCCCTGGCCTGTGGCCTTGTACGAGCGACTCACTTGCCCCAGGGTCTCAGGGTCTCCACCAGTAAAGTGACGACCGTAGCAGACTTGTGAGCGTTGCTGGGGGAGCGGGGGGAGCCGGCGGGAGGGCGTCACCACGTGCCCGCCCTGTGGCTCCTGCACCTTTCTCCGTCTGTGCGCCCCTTCTGCCCCCGGCTCTGTTTTGTTCACCTTTCTTGCCCCTTGTGGGACTCTCCCTCTGTCTCCTCACTCCCTTTCGGGTGGGGACCCTGTGTTCTTGGCTGCCGTATCCTAGGGCCTGGATCGGGGCCTCACACGCCGAGGACAGTCAGTAAAAATTTGCCAAGTCTTGGGTGACATGTCTTCTGCACCGGGCTGAACCACGGCTCTTGGGGTGTCCGTGGGCGGCAGAATGGGGGTGACACACACACACGGGCACTTAGACTCTGCCGAGGACATCTGCACGTGGGGAGCTGTGGGCTGCTGGGAGCTCCCCCGGCTCCCCGACCGTGGGCGCCGACCCTGGCGCCAGAGCCCCGCACGCTCCAGACGGAGGAAGGTGGCTCTCAGGGAGGCCGCCAGCCCGCAGGGCCGCTGTGTTAGTCTCCCAGGGCTGCTGGGAAGAAAATCACCACAAACTTGGCGGCGAAAACACCAGGATTTTGCCGCCTCGCGGCTCTGGTGGCCAGAAGTCCAGAGTCAAGGTGTGGGCAGGGCTGTCCCCTCGGGAGGCGCGGGCTGGTGCCTGTCCCCCAGCTCTGGTGGCAGCAGGCCTTTCCAGCTGGCGGACGTGCCGTTCCAGTCTCTGCTTGGTCCTCACATGGCCTCTGTCGCCTCCTCTTCTGTCCCTTGTAAGGACGCCTGTCACTGGATTCAGGGCTCGCTCTAAATCCAGGGTGACCTCATCTTAAGGTCCTTAATTACCTCTGCGCAGACGCGTTTTCCAAATCGGGTCCCGGTCACCCATGCGGAGGGTCAGGGGACACGTACCGTTTTGGGGGGGAGCACGTTCCACCCACTGCGCGCTGAGGATGATATGGTGCAAGGCAAAGGGAACCCGTCAGCCCCGCGGCCGTGCCCCCTCCAGCCAGCTGGCTGTCACTCTGAGCCTCCGTCTTTCCAATCCGGGAAATGGACCGCCCCGCCGCGTTGCCGTGAGGAGTCACTGAGGTGGCACGTAGAAAGCCTCCCACGCCGCACTTGGCCACACAGTAGGGCCTCAATAACTAGCGACCCGGCATTATTTTGACCTAGCAATTAGTGGCCAGCCGCACCCCACCCAGCCACCAGACAGAAGTGTCACCGTTCCGGGACTGGAAGGGCGACAGAAATATGCTAGAAGGGGCAGGCTTGGTCCCGGGCTGCGCGGCAGGCAGAGAGGCTGGCAGAGGGTCGGGGGTGGGGGCGCTCCCGGGCTGGGAGGAGGCCTGCCGTTTCCCTTCCCGCCCCCAGGCCTGCGGGCGGGGGCTCTGCCTTTCACGGGGGGCAGTGAATGCCAGCCCAGACACAGCCCTCATGGCGTTCCCAGCGTGTCAGCCAAGGGTGAGCCTCCCCCGCACACTCGGAAGATAGAGTTTTGGAAGGCGCTCTGTGGCATTCTTGGACACAGTGGTTGCCTTCTGGAAGACACGTGCCCCTCCGCAAAAGCCTCCTGCCCAGCCCATCTCTCTGGCTCCCCCACCCCGGGCCCCCCCAGTGGCACAGCAGCAGACGCGGGGCTCCCCGGAGGGCTCACCCCTCCGGCCCCAGCTCTGCGGCGGGCTGAACCGGGCGGCCTCTGCGCTTCCCCGCCGGTACCCCATACCCGGCGCCAGCTCCCGGCCAGGGCAGGAGCCTTCAAGCAAGCCTGGATTAGAGGTTTGGGGTTTGGAACGTCCACTTTGGGATAAAATCAGATTTTTTTTTTAAAGGAGGCAATTCCAGAGACATAATCTGAAAAACAAAACAGCTCTTTTAGCTCTTTCTCTGAAATGACATCAGCGGCCGCCACAAAGCGGGCCCAGAGCATCACGATGTATCATTTCTCTCCAAAACACCGGTGGCCTCATCCCCGATCCCAGCCGGCCCGGAGCCGCTCCCTGGGTGGGGGTCAGCAGCCCTGCGTTCCCACCGTGCTCCGGGTGGCAGAGGAGCCGGCCGGGGGACGGGCGTCTCAGCAGGTGCACGCCTGTGCCAGCGGTGTCCTCCTCGCGGGCACCTGAGGCGACGGCTTCAGGCACAGCCTGGCCTGGCACCCCTCCTGCCCCAGACCCAGGCATCCGGTGCCCTGGGCGGGGGGGGGGGGTTCAAGGGCTTGGAAACTAGAGAATGCTTTTGAGATGGATTTTTGCTTAATTGAAGCAGCAAACCCAGTTGTCCTTAAATTTGGTTATCAGCACCTGAAAACAGACACAGAAAGAACAAGCAGAAGGAAACACGGCGGCGTGTTAACAACCTGCTTGTCTGCGGCTGATGGATGGTTTTCCTTCAGTCCTCGTACTTCTGTGAAGATTTTCAGGGCTAACTTTTGCAATACCAGACATTATGTATTAAAAACTACCAACTGAATCTTGTCTCGGGGCCAAAATGAGCTACTTCAGAGAGTGGGAAGCGGGCCTTTCTTGGAGAGCCGGGGGCCCCCGGGGACTTCCTTTCTTTCAAGAGACACATTTTAGAAACTCAGGAATCATCTGCATGGTCGAATCGTCCCCTCCTCTGGGATCGCCCCTCCTTCCTTAGTTACAGTGATTTACTGACTCACAGGAAACTTCGCCGCTGGACCCAAGAGTGACTCTATTTCCCAAGCATTTACTGAGTGTTTGCCTCCGGCCTGGCCTTGGCTGCCGCGTCCCTGTCCTGGGCAGGGCGCGCAGTCTGACAGAGGACGCGGGAGGCGGGCCTCACACTGGGTCGCTCAGCAAACATCCCCCGAGTCCCCACCATTTGGGGGTGCTGGGACCCGGCAGCACCCCGACGACACCTACCTCCCCGCCTCTGCGGGCTTCACGCTTACAGCAAATGGAGAGAAAGTGGAACACGGGCAGTGCTTGGAAAATTCAGAAAGTCCTTCCGAGGCAGTGGAAGGAGCCACCAGTGACGGCCGCGCAGGAGGAGTGTGCGTCTCAAAGAGGATGTCGAGGCGGAGTTTTGTCCCCCCAGAATATATACCTCCAAACCCGCAGTGCCTCAGAACGTGACACCACCCCCCCCCACCGCCTTGGATCGGGAGTCCGCGCCGCCTGTCCCGGTCCCTTCCCGCAGCCGCCAAGGCTCCTGTTTGGAGAGACCCTCCCGGTGATAGGCAGGCTGGTGGCTGAGTGTGGAAGCCAGGCGGGTCCCAGGAACACATACTCCCAGCAAGAAGCCAGGCACCTCTAGAGAGGCTGCCAGGGACTCGGCTGTCTTACAGTACCCGGGTGTGTGTGCCCAGGAGGGGGTGCGGGGACACCCCAACCTGTGTCGTCCTGGTGGAGCCTCCTCCCCTGACCTTGGTCACCGGCGGGAACTGTGGGGCCGTGGCTGGAGCCAAAGGAGGCAGTCTGGTCCCGCACGTGCATCCCGGAAGTGGGGGCCTCTGCAGGCTGTGGGCACGTGCTGCCGAGAGCAGATGGGGCTCTCTTCTTGCAGACGAGGCTGCCCGCCCCGAGAGCCTGTTGGGAAGACGGTGCCCCCAGCCCTCGGTGTGCAGACCCTGCCTGACGCACGGCGGTCCACAAAACCAGCCCACGGCCGGACGGGGACGGAAGACATCGGAGCCGCCGCATCCGGGAAAAGCCGAGGGATGGCTGATTCCCGGCCTTCTGACCACCTCTCTCTCTCTCTCTGTGTCGATCACGTTCTGATTGACACAGTCACGTGTTCGTGAGGCTGCAGGGAGAGACCTCAGAGCGGCCGGAGCCTCCCTTCCCTTGTGGGGCTGTGAGCATGTCATTCACCTCTGCAGGCCTTTGGGCGCAGGCCCCCCACTATTCACGCGACAGGTACCTGCGGGGCCCTCTGATGAGCCCCCCGCTGCTCCGACTTGGACAGACACAGCACCGAACGGGGCAGGTGAAAATCTTTTGTCCTTAACTTCAAGAGATTTTTCTGAGTACCTACTATGTGTCTGAGGCTGCCAGGGGAGGTGAGCGCCAAGAGGCAGGGGTTCTGGGCTCTGGGGCCAGGGCGGGGACAGAGGAAGGCCCCGGGTGACAGCGCAGGTCACTCCGGCTGTGGGGGTGGACAGAGACCTGAGGTGGGGGAGGGAGGAGAGGCAGGGAGCCTGAGGGGTCGCCGCTGAGCAGGGTGTCTCCAGCAGGTTCTGGGGGCTCAGAATGAATGAAGGAAGGAACAAACGGATGGCAGCCTCAGGGCACTGGAGGCGCATGTGGACGGGGTGGGGGTGGGGGGACGGCCTGGGCAGGAAGCGCTCTCTGCTGGCTGCCATTGTCGCTCACGGCGGCGGTGGCTCTGGGCGCCGTCTTCGCCTCCTGCGGCTGCCGCGTTGAATGGCCTCAGCCTGAGCAGCTTCGCACAACACGCATTTGTCCCTTCGCAGTCCGGGGCCAGGAGTCCGACGCGGGCAGGGGTCACGGGGCTCAAGTCGGGGTATCAGCACGGCTGCTTCCTTCCAGAGGCTCCGAAGAGAAGGCATTCCCTCTCCAGCCTCCAGAGGCCACGAGCAGTCCTTGGCCAGCGGCCTCCTGTCACCGCGCCCTCTACATCCGCCTCGCGTCCCTCTGACCTCCTGTGTCTGCCTGTGAGGTCCCCCCGGGTACAGTGGACCCACCGGACGACCCAGGAATGTCTCTCCATCTCCAGACGGGACTTTAAACAGCCGACCGTAGGTACGCCTGGTCTCAGGGGGTCCTCGCAGCAGCCCAGGGAGGCAAGTGCTTTCCAGCGATGCGACTAGGGCTCAGAGAGGGTGAGTAACCTTCCGGGGCCACACAGCCTGGACCTGAGCAGCAGGAATGACTTCCGGCCGTGACGTTGGTGTCACCTCACTGGGACAGCCCCGAGGGGAACCGCAGGGCCCTTTGCCTTCATAGCACAGAGGTTCCCAGGAGGGACACGGGCAAGCCCATCCCAGACCGCCTGGACTCCCCACACCCCAAAGGGGTCCTTCGTCTCTGAGGCATCATCCTGGACCAGAGTGGTCCACTCTGAGATGTGTCCCCTGACTTAATCCCTGTCACCACTCAAGAGATCGGGCGCCCGGCATCGAGAAAAAAAGCACCTTCCAAGGAACCCCCTTGAGAAGGACAATTGTAACTTCACGGCCTCGCCTGGACACTGCGGCTGCGGCTCCGGGTGAGCCCGGCTGCGGAGCAGAGAAGAACCATAAGCCCCCTCGACGTTGTCTCCAGAAGAGACGTGCCGCCTTGTTTATTTTCCTTGCTGCGATTGCAAACGCTCACTTCCGAGGCCCTGCGGCACCTGCTGCTGCTCCTTCGGGAAGCAAAGGGCAGTGTGACCCTGGCAGCGGCAGCCAGAGAAATGAATCTTGGTAATTTGTGTGGAGACAGAAAGCACCACGAGCGGGACTTCAGTGCGTCGTAGGAAAGCGTCAGCGTCGGAGGGCCGGCCGCTGACGCTGCGGAGCCCGTCCCCCGTCCCCCGTCCCCTGTCCCCTGGAGTGGCCCCTGGAAGGGGACCGGCAAAGCTGCTTTTCTTCTTGGAATGTGGGGCTACAGTAGTGTTGTTGTTAAATTTTTCCTGAAAAGGACCGGAGGTTTCAAAGATGCTGGTGGAGAGAGCATCGCGGGCCAGCCTGGAGGAAGACAGCAGGCCGCGCCGGTCCCTGGAGGCGCCTCGGCCCGCGCATGGCTCTGAAGGAGCTGCCCCCACCCCCTCCAGAGGGGCGTCCAGGGCATCCGTGTCTGCACCACAGAAGTAAAATGCGGTATTTCCACATCCCAGGGTCGACGGACCTCTGCTTCCAGAAATAACAGCGACCCTCTCATCATGCCGCTTGCCCCAGCGAGTGACTGGAGAGCGGCGAGCAAAGTGTCCCAGAGCTCCCGGAGCTGGGAACGGGCGGCACGAGCCAGAGCGGGCATTTATGGCGTGCCTTCTGGGCGCTAACCCCCCAAACGGCGCTGATTTGCTGGAGATGGTTCCCATCCACACCTGGGTGCCCCCGATGGAAACTTTCCTCCCAGAAGTTTCTCATTAAGACGATCGAGGGACTTGGGGCATACGCTCGCCCATTTCCCAGAGGAGGAAACTGAGGCTCGGGGAGCGACATCGTGGCCCGAGTCATCATAAGGGCCAAGCTGAGATTTAATCCTAAACAGGCTCTGTCCCTCCCGGTCACGGCCAGCTCCTCGCTCAGCAGGCAGTCGCAGGGTGGACGGAGACACGCTGCAAAGCACAGACATAGCCCCTCGGAGTTCCAGTGTCTGCCACGAGAGTAGGAAGTCAGACTTCTGTTGGGGCGAACCTGATTTCTATCCTGAACATTCAGCGGGGACTTGAGACCCAAAGAGAAGCTGTTTGGTTAACTTGGGAGGCCTCCCTGTTTCCCCATCGACACCTTGGGCCCCGCATTCGGGTGCCGCCCCCAGCTCGGCCTCGGGTTCTGAACTGCAGGTTTGTCCAGCGAGGTTTCCCGCACCCCTGGTGTGGAGGGCGAGCAGACCCCAGCTCGCCCGAGGTCTCCCCTGGCAGGGAGATGTCGCTCCTCCTGCCGTCGGAAAATGCCTTCCGAGACCCTATGGCCTCCTGAGGCTTGGTCGCCGGCCCTGCTTCTCCAGGCACTGAAGGGGGCGTGCTGGGCTTCTCCCGGTAAATCAGAAATTTGGACACTGCGTGGACGGAGGGGGGAGCCAGCCCTCTGGCTTGAGCTCTGAAGGGAGGCCGGTTAAATGTCTGGGAACGACACGCAGTCGGGGATTAGCGGGTGTACAGACTCTAAACAACGTGAGGCTAAGCAGGGAGAGCTCCAGCTGCCCCTCGGCAGGGGAGGGAGGCCAGCAGAAGTTGGGGTGCGGCCCCCCTGGCTCCTCTGCCCACCAGCTGTGCAACCTCGGGTGACAGGCTTGGCCTCTGGTCCCTCCCCTGCGTGACGTCCAACTCACTGCCGTCCTGGCGGGTAGTAGTATTTTCATTTCATCATCCAGCGTTCAGGGAAGGAGAGTGATCTGCCCCAGGTCACCCAGCTTGGGCGAGAGGAAATCAGGACAGGAGCGCAGGGCTCTTGTCTGCGCTAAATGACGCTGTTTCCCCAACATGAGACGAGAAGCTGGCCCTTCTCCCATGTGACCCGGGAACGGGAGATCAGAACCAGTCCCAAGAACAAGCCAGAAGACCAAACAAGTGCAACCCTCCCCAGATCCGAGGCTGCAGATTCCCCGAGGTCCTCCCTGCGTCCGTGGACGTGCACGCCTTCCGGGGCCTGTCGGGACGGATCCAGACGCCCCGGACCGCAGCGGCACAGCTGTGCGACGGTACTCCCAGCCCAGCTGGGAAAAGGAATCATCGCAGACCTCCCGAGAGAGCCTGTTCTCATGAAATCCGCAGCCTGGCGGGGCGGCCGAGCGCAGGAGAGCAGCTCAGTCTGGGTTCACAGTCTCTTATCTGCGGGCTTGCTCGGCCCGTCGGCAGCGCGCCCTCGGCCCTGCGAGAGGGTCAGGCACGAGCAGGGGACACTAGCCCCAGACTGGAACAAAGGCCGGATTCCACGTCTCTACCCAGAGCCCCTCATCGTGGCCTCCTGATCCCCCCTGAGGGGGTCAGAACAAGACTCTTGGCTACAGGAACGCGGCTGCTGGGGGGCCCTACGAGCCGACCTCTGCAGCCCGGAGTCTTCTCTCGACGCCGCCGGCTTCGGGCGGTCTCCCGCTGTTTCCAGGCACCCCCGGTTCCGAGCAGTGGGAACTTTTCCTTGGCACGCGGCAATCCCAGGAGCTCGTGGCCGCCCTCTGCCGTGGCGTTCATGCCGTCATCCACCCGGGAGCGCGTCTCAGCCTCTGAGATGGGGCTTCCTCCTGAGGGACGCAGACCGCGGGCACGCGTGGAAGCCAAACGACGCCCCCTGTGAAGAGGTGCGCACCCCAGCCGGTGGCCGTACTCCCCCATCCTGCGGCTTTACACTGTTATTTTTTTAATGTTATTTATTTGAGAGAGAGAGAGAGTGGGCACGTGCACATGAACGGGGGAGGGGCAGAGAGAGAGGGAGACACAGAATCTGAAGCAGGCGCCAGGCTCCGAGCTGTCAGCACAGAGCCCGACGCGGGGCTCGACCCCACAAACTGTGAGCTCACGACCTGAGCTGAAGTCAGACGCTTAACCGACGGAATCACCCCGGCGCCCCGGATTTACAGGTTTAAATACTCAGATATGAACGTGAACTTAGCTCCCGAAATCAAGACGATGCAGAAACTGCACACTTGGGTGTTGCTTCCATCCCGACCCCTTCTCCCCTCCTCACACCCTGGAGGGAATCAGTCTCCTTAGTCGTTTCTGGTTCATCCTTCCTGTAATTGGGGGGGGGGGATATTATCTGTAATAGTGTGCCCCCGTGTGCTTGCATGTGTATAAGAAATATACATCACAAGTATATGCTGTGTGCAAAGTAGAGTGTATTACACATTCTGTTTTGCACTCAGGTGTTTTCCCCCGTGCTGTTACCTGACCTTGCCCGACGTTAGCTCCTATCAGACTGTCTCCTTCCTCCCTCCCGCTGTACGGGGCTCCACTTAGCGGGTTCAACTAGACTGCCCACACTTGGGCGTTTGGGTTGCAATTACCGGTAGTGTTAAACGGACGACACGTTGGCGTGTACTTGTTACCGTGTTCCGTGTGTCCGAGCCTGCGTATTTTGCACCGCTGGATGTGGCACGAATAAGGGCACAGACTCAGACCAGGCTGCTTGGGCTGTGACTCTGCCCCCTACTAACTGTCTGACTTGTCCTCGCAAATGCCCCGACCTCTCGGCACCTCTGTCCGCTCGTTCGTGAGTGGGGATGATAAACAGTCCTCCCTCCAGGGCTCACCGTGAGGACAAACGAGCCTCCGTGTCAAAATGCCTAGAACGGCGCCTCATGCGCCCACACCAGACGATGTCGAGGGTCCACCCAGGCTGTACAATGTGCAAAAGCAGGCTCCTCCCGCGCCCCGCCCCCCCCGAAAAAGCCCTGAGTTGTAGCCGTTGCCGATTTCCATGGTGTAAAGACTCCCACAGGTGTGATTTCCAACTCAAGCCACGGTCGTCACTCACCACGGAGTCGGGAAGCGCACGGCCTGCAGTTGCGATCGTGGCGAGCTAGCCCCTGCTCAGCCCGGTGCCCTCGCCCCTCCTGCCCGACTGCGCGCACACTGGCTACCCCGCAGCCCATGCCGGCGCCTGAGGCTTCCAGCCTCGCCCTTGCCTGGCTCGCCTCCTTTCTCATGTCCCCTGCCGCCCCGAGAACTTCCCGGGCACGTCCCTTCACACACGCCCCTGTCCCGGCACCTGCTCCCAGGGAGCCCCCCGAGACCGCATCTCAACTCTTGTTTTCCCTGAAAAGCCTGCAGTTTGGGACCCTTTCCTGCGCAATAATACTCAGCGGGCTCGCAAGCTCTCTCGTCTGTCAACCCAGCCGTCACCTCCTCCGGGGCCCCGTCTCCGTCCGTGCCCCCAGGTGTGCCCGTCCACGGGGCCTGACGCACAGAGCGAGGTCCTCCGCACTGACTCAGCGACGCCATTTCCTGCCCACGACCTTCTAGAACTCTTGCACGTCCGTGCCCGCGGAGACCAGCCCGCCCCTGATTCACCAGCTCAGTTTTCTGTTACATCCCGTACTTTCCCTGAGGATTTTTCTGTTCTCCTTCTGACCAGAGCCAGCGCCAACCAGCCCGCAGCACCAGAGAACAGAAATGGGGCCAAGCCGACTGCAGCACGGTTCAAAAACAGAAAGAGGCAAACGTGGAAGGGCAGGAAGGCGTGAGCCTTCTCTCGTTGGAATCGCGTTCGCTGCGTGGACTCCGGGTTCCTTTCCCGATCCCCCCGCCCCCAGGAAAGGGCCACGGCGGGGGGACCAGATGGCGTTCCATGTGGCAGAAACGTGAAAGGATCGCCCGCCAGCGAGCGCAAGCGTTCTGGAAATAGTTCAGAATATTCATGTGTTCTGCGCTTTTTCCTCAAGTAAATAAGGTGGGGAGAGACCCGGAGAAGAGCCAAAGCTCCCCCGGAGACTCCGGAGCCCGGGAGAAGGCGCTGAGCTGGCGCGGCCCCGTCTCACGCACGGCGCCTCCACGAGCCTCGCGTGGACGCCCCTTCGGAGCAGACACGTGAGTCTCCGAGGTCGGCTTCCGTGATGAGCGACCACCCTCACGTTCCAAAGGAAACAGTTAAGTCCACAAAGGAATGACCAGATCCCAGAGTGCACCTCGCGTTGGGAGGACTCGTCTCAGAGCCGTCCTGAGCCGCCGCGTGGCCATCCACGGACACGGGTCCTCCACCCGGCCTCGGGATCACCCCGTGACTTCCTTACGGATGAGCAGCAGCCGCAGACGCGGGCTCTGGGGTCAACTTCACTTGTCGGTATTGCTTTCTGCAGAGCTCGCGATAGTATGTTTTAACGTCCAGGCCTCGATGGCTTTTGCGTGTCAGTCTGCGCGCTGGCACGGTACCGTGTCCTGTGCCAGACGGGAGCCGCAGCGTAGACAGTGCGTGCAACTCCCTCCCTGCGGAACCGCGTGCACCATCGGGAGCCATGGGAACCCGAGTATTCTGAGTCAGAATTATAAACTTAAATGGATTGTCTCCGATTAGGTAACTCTCAAACAAAACAAAAACCAACGAGCATAAAATGCACAGGAAACGGTGAGCGTCCCTTCCTAACAAAAGGCGGGACGAGGGAGAGCGGCTCGGGGACCCTGTGCGAGGTCGACCTCAAATCCGGAACGTGTGTTCAAAGTCACTCCTTCTTCAGTCACCTGACATGTTCCCATCCAAGCGGGTAGAAACGGGATCTCTTCCCAGTTTTAGTGTCTTCTGAAGAATCTTCCAGATCTAGGCACACGGTGCAGCGATTAAGAGCACATGCTTTGGACTCAAAGCCTCAGTTTACGTCCTGACCCTGCTGCTCCCGGGACGTGCGGCACGTGTGAAGAGCCCCAGTGGGTCTGGCCGGTTTGCGGAGGCGATGGCGCGCCAGGCCTCGCAAGGCACCTCCGTGCTGTCGTCTGTCCGGGGAGCACTCGACACGGGGTTGCTCTCCTTGTCTTAACTTGCCCGTATCGGAAATAGACGAGTTATTTACAAACACAGGGCGGTTTGTGTTTCTACAGCTTTGTAACGGTGCAGACTAATTCTCCACGCCGCGCACGCGCGCGTGCAGGGACGCTCACGCATGCACGCGCACACCCACGCACACGTCCTCGGAAGGGTCATTTTCTCCAGACCACGTTTTAAGGGCCTGTGTGATCTGGGCAAGGATTCTCGCCGCTGCTTTCCCAGCAAATAAAGTTGTCCGAATCTGTTTACTCTCAAATTTATATGAAGAGCTTCATGAGAGGCGGTGTGGATTGAGTGGCCGCCACATGACACAGAGACGTGGTCTGAGGAGGCCGGCTGCCCCGGTTTTGCAGAGCGATGTGTTTTTAATGAATCAGGCACCGTGATCACAAGCTCCCCTCAAAGCCTCATTTACTCTGGAAATTCCTGAAATGGCTGGTCATTTTTCCAAGTTCTTTTTTTTTTCTTTCCCCCTTGAAGGTTCACACACACCGTCTGAAAAAGAAAAGCATTAACATACATACTTCTGTAGATGAGGAAACACAGATGATCTGATAGAAAGCAGGTTCGGGGCGAAATACTCACGATAATGAATCAGCTCTCTGGCTTTCTTTCTTAATCTCGGGAAACCCTGACAGCAAAGAGAGGCTGATTAAATAAATTCGCAGTAGATTCTCGAGTGCTCAAGGATGAGGTCTGAAACCTCTCTGGAGTGATTCGTGGCGCCGATAACACGGCCGAGGCTCAATGCGTACGTACCGATGAATTAATAAAATCCCGTTTCCAAACAAGTCCTTCAGGACGTCAAGTAAGGAGCTGACCCTCGTCCGCGCGCCGTGCCCACGGAGCCCGCCTGTCTGCGTGGTTCGGATGCGCTCGGTGCGTCTCCACCCGAGAAGGTCGCTTTTCCTTCGTGTGGACCCGACGAGGGCAGGGTCCCTGGATGACACCTTCCGCGCAGTTGCAGCCAGGAGACACGAGTTATGTGTGTAAACAGGGCGTGTTCAGCGCTCACCGACAACCACAGAGACGATGAGAGAAACAGCCCGTGAGCCAGGTCCCCCCAGCCCCCGCCTCCAAGACCACAGCCCCAGGTGGTCAGAGCACCAGGGCGTGAGCGTGGGCTGGAAGACAAGAGCCACGGGGACCCCGTCGGTCCATCAGCGGATGCCGGGGGGCACCCGCCATGGCACGGCTTTGCGGGGAGCCCACGACGAGGCCCGAGATAAAACCTGCGGCTCACCCGGGACGGCTGGACCCCTGCCTCCACGGAACGCATCCCCGATGCAAGACCCCTCCTCTAACGCCACGTGGGTCCTTCCGACTGGAGTTATCCGAGAAAATGCTTGAAGATGTCCTGGTGCCCGACGTGGGGCGGAGGCCTACAGCTCTCCGGAACGCACCGTCCAGGCCGCAGGCATCGGGGTCGCCGTCCGGGCGCAGCTCCTCGGTGGCCTTCCCCCCACGAGAACACAGGTACTCAAGGACACAGCAGCTGGCACCGTCTTCGGGGGCCCCAGGGGTCCTCCCCACCCCAGACCCCAAGCCCCAGGCAGGGGCTCTACGCCTTCCCCCCTCCTGGTGCACAGGGTGAGGGCCCGGTTCAGGAGACAGGTACGGCTTTTGAAGGCAGTTGGCCGAGGTTCCGAGTCCGCTTTGTCATCTCCTGGATTTGATGCCGAGCCCGTGAACCGTCGCTCGCGGTAACGGACGGCACCCTCGTCAGCACGCGGTAACGCGCCGGGGAGGCGGCGTGGCGTCCGCGCCCAAAGCAGCCCACCTGCTTTCATGGGCCCCGTGGAACCGACGAGATGGCTTAGGTTTCTCCGGGCCGGCGGGAAAGACCGTGAAGTCGGGGGATGGCGAGGCAGCGTGTCCGGGGCTGGGGGCTCAGGCCGCGAGGCAGCCTGAGCGCAAAGCAGCATGGGGGTCCAGTAAGGCGAGTTGGCCCCGTGGTCTTGATGTTCTCATCTGTAACATGGGGTGATGGTAACAGTGCCCGTCTCGTGGGGTTTCGGGGGGATGGAGCGAGTGCCCGGACAGCGCCTGACGGGCCTGCCTCCGCCCAGAACGCACCTCACCTGGCCGCAGCTGCTCCCTCTGTACCTCCCGGCCTGAGCGTGGCCTCCTCAGAGCGGAGCCCTCTCCGCCCTCAGCGACCGCCCCCGACGGCTCTCACGACGTCCCCTCACTTCCCGTGTCTCTAGTCACAACTCGCCGGTACCCTGAGAGGGACGGACGCCGGCCAGGAAGCACCCGGGGGGAGACGGGGCTGGCCGGTCGTCCAGGAGGTGCTCAACACACGCACGCTGGGCGGGCAGGCGGACAGGTGACAGGAGGGAGGGAGGGAGGGCGGCCTGCATTAGTGAGTAAATACAGAAGCCAGTACAGCGGCTCAGAGAGGGAGCTCAGGAAACGCCAGCTCTGCTGTTCTGCAATCTCCCCCCTGCGGACCCCGGTCTCTGAGAGAAAGAACCAGAACAAGAATCACATCTTCTGTCTCAGAGTGTTTGCCGACCTGCTTCCCAAGTGCCTAGAACACATAGTAGGTCCTCCATAATGCTTGTGGAACAGACTAAATCCCACGTTCTCGGTCAGACCCGATCAAAGGTATTCAGTGCATCCCATTTGTCTTTCAACTGGGAAGTCAGGTGTGTTTCTAATAAGCATCCGAATGAGTTCTATCCTGGGTAGTGTTTCTCAAAGTGCAGACCACCGACATAGGAAGTCCTGAGACTGAAGTACAGTGGCGACTCAAGGAAAAGCACATGGGCAGTTGTCTGAGTTGTGAGCTGAACAAGCTTTTTTTTTGTTTTTTATTTTTCATGAAATACCTTTTTTTTCTTGAAAGAACAAGTGGCAGACAAGTCATCATTATTGAGACTTGGACAGATGTCTTCCTGAAGTGAACAGCGAGCCTGCCATAACATCAAGGAAAACAACCCGATAGCTTGCTGCCAGTGACAAGATGGGGATGTTCTGGTAAACCTTAGAATTTTGCAAAATGTGTAGTCACCACTGCACGGTGACGGCCTCCCGACTCTCATCGACTTTTCTAGTGATATTGGTGGTGGTGTCAATCAATGTGATGGTTAAAGTACTATATAATCAGGGGCGCCTGGTGGCTCAGTCGGTTAAGCGGCCGACGTCGGCTCAGGTCCTGATCTCACTCACGGTTTGTGGGTTTGAGCCCCGAGTCAGGCTGGGTGCTGACAGCTCAGAGCCTAGAGCCTGCTTCAGATTCTGTATCTCCTTCTCGCTCTCTGCCCCTCCCCCACTCGCTCTGTCTCTCTCAAAAATGAACATTAAAAAATTAAATTAATTAATTAAAATTAAACGCTGTATAATCAAAGGCATCAGCACTCGGAATGTCCGAGCCAGTATCTCCGGAGCCACCAGAGCATGAGGTCACAAAATCGTCCACGGGGCAACGATCCACTCGAAGCACCAGATAGACCAAAAGCCTTTGATGCCGCAGAGGAGGCACAGTCCGTCCGTACGGTTTCAGAGAGCGCGGCACCACTAAGCTTGAGGAGACTGCCACTCGCCGAATGTTGGTGTGGTATCGAGGCGGCGCGGCCACAGTTATCTGGAAAGGCCTAGCAGGGTTCTCCTTTCTGTAACCACCGTGCGCGTGGGCGGGAGGTCGGCTTTCTCCATACGCTTCACTCAAAACGTGACAACAGACGAAAAGTCAGAAGCAGGTGTAAAAATCAAGCTGTCTTTTAGCACACAGGCCGCTAGAGACATTTGCAAAAGTATAAAGCGGTGCCACTCATCTTGCTGATTTGGTTTTGGAACATAATCGTTATTTTTCCGTTGAAAATGAATGATTTAGGGGCGCCTGCCTGGGTGACTCAGTCGGTTGAGTCTCCGACTTCAGCTCGGGTCATAATCTCACAGGTTTTGTGTTTGAGCCCCGCGTCGGGCTCTGTGCTGACAGCTCAGAGCCTGGAGCCTGCTTCGGATTCTGTGTCTCCCTCTCTCTCTGTCCTTCCTCCATCTCTCTCTCTCTTTCTCTCTCTCAGAAGTAAATAAACATTTTTAAAAAATTTTTTAATGACTGATTTAGGGGGTGCCCACCTGGCTCAATCTGAAAAGCCTGTGACTCTTGATCTCAGGGTCGTGAGTTCAAGCCCCACATTGGGGGTAGAGATTACTTAAATAAATAAAACTGTAAACAAAGTTTTAATGAATTATTTAGGTTATGGGTTCATTACTGTTGTTTCTGAATAAATTAATACATATTCTAAATGTTTCTCAGTTTTAAACTCTAACATAATGGATATTGATAAATATTACCCACCCAGACCAAACTCTCCGTAATTTTTTTTAAGTTTTATTTATTTAATTGAGAGACAGGGAGAGGAGCAGGGGAGGGGCAGAGAGAGAGGGAGAGAGAGAAGCCCAACCAGGCTCCACACTGTCAGCATGAAGCCTGATGTGGGGCTCGAACTCATGAATCACAAGATGATGACCTGAGCCAAAACCAAGAGTCGGACGCTTAACCGACTGAGCCACTCAGGCGCCCTCAAACTCTCAGTACTTTTTAAGACTATAAGGGGGTTCTGAGACCAAAGCCTCTGAGAACCTCCGTTCAAACTATGCACTTCCTGAAATTTCTCCCCAAACTAAACTCCATCTGGGAATGGCTTCCAGGAAAGCTGGTCTTGTTTTGGCGCGTGCCCGCGTAGCCGCTGAGTTCCTAGGAACAGGCTCTCTGCAGGCCGGCTCTTGCCTCACGGGTCTCTTCCCGAGTGTCTCACCGCCCCTCTGAAGTCATCTGTGGAGACTTCTAGACCTTTATGTAAGAAGGCCCAGGATAAAACAGGCCCGTTATTTGGGTGGGGAGAAAGAGAGGTCGAGAACACTCAGAGACCAGGTCCAGGGTGAGGCCACCCCTGTCGCAGGGCGAGGAGGAACCCAGCTCCCCAAACTTGCAGGAGCCCCCGGGCCGGGGACACGGGGCTGGACCCGGCCTTTCTCATGACACACCCACGGTTTGGCCCGCGGCCTGGCCGCGTTCATCCTGGGAATAGCTCGTAGGATTCTGGCCCCCGTTCATTTCCGTCACCACCGAAGGCAGGACTTATCCAAGCGGGTGGAAAAAGAAACTGGGGGCAATTGAAGAGCCACGACATCAGCGGTAAACAAGGCCTGCCCTCCTCCCCGTCGCGTCTCCGCAAATTTGTTTCCAACTGGCAGCTGCTCATCCGAGGAGGGAGTGAGTGAGTGCCACCAAGGCCTGAACCGGCGGGGCGGGCTAAAGGGCCCCAGCGGGGCCGCTTGGCCGCAGCCCCCCCCCCCACACCCACCCACCCGCCGCAGCCCCGGCTCCATTTCCCACACACGGCTCCGAAAAACGATTCCCAACACCAGACCGCGAGGGGCATTTTATCTCAGCTGTCAGCCTGAAATACATTCAGAACGCAAGGCAATTATGAAAACATTTGGGTCTCCTGAACTTTTCTCTGCTGGATTTCTCTCCCGAATAAAATGAAATGAAGCTTAGTTCTTTGGGGATTAGTATAAACAGAGAGCGTAAGGGCATATCCAGTGAGCGGGCGTAGGAGGGGAGCCCAGGCTGAGAACCGGCAGCCCGCTGGCCTTCGGCACCAGCGCGCCGTGTATCCGAGGAAGCGGGGCTCGCAGGGAGGGCCTCGCCGTGAATACGGTTAATTCTTTTAATTACAGCCCAGCAAAATGTTGTTTCAGCCACCCCCCGCCTCCCTCTCTCATTCACATCTCCGAGGTCCTGAATAGTATCAAATGCAAATATCCTTAAAAAAAAAAAAAAAGAGGTGGTCCGAGGGTGTAGAGGGAAGAAGGGGTTTTTGAAGTATGTACTAAGTCAACAGACCCGTGAGCGGCGGGACAGTAAAATTTCCCAGCCAGGCTTTGATCTGGATTTCAGAAAAATGAAGCCATAAATGTAGAATGTTTTATGAACCCAAAAATAAGAAACTCTTTGTCTTTTATCTAAAATGTCTGCTGAGAAAAAAATCAGAGGGTATCTCAGCATCGAGCTCATTATATTTTATTTGCGGCAGGGTGAAAAGAGAGCCCAAAAATATTTCCCGAGGTTTTACTTTGACTCTAAATAAACTGAAGGTCGCTTTAAAATATATACATATGTATATTTCGAGGGGGTTTCGGTGGACACATCCATCAACCCAAAGAGGCAGAAATGAATGCGTTTTCTTGCCGAGATGGAAGTTTTCCCTCTGCGTCCGCCGTGACCTGGGTGAAGTTTCGTTCTGTGGTCAGCCCCGCAGGTGAAACCATCCCTCTGCCGTCGCTGCCTGCCAGCCGCGCTCCTCGGAGGAGATTTCTGGACTCGGGTTGCCGTCGCTTGCGTGCCGAGGGCGCCCTTCCGCCTGGGGTTTCTGTGCTCTTTCGAAGAGGGGGTGGGGAAGAGAGGAAACTCCAGAACTGCACGGCCCGCGTTCACGCTGTCCTCAGAGAAGCGGGGAGCAGCTCTCGCCCGGCAGACGGGAAGGGGTGCCGCCTGCGTCTCCCCGGGGCCAGGATGAGAGAGGGGCTCGAGATGGCGCCCAGCTGGGCTTGGGGCTCAGTCCCGCGGCCGGAGGAGCCGCTCCGCCGCCCCGCACCTGGGCCCTCGCCTGTAGAAGGGGATGCCAAGGTGCCCACGTCCGGGCACCCTGTGGGCCACCGGGGAGATGCTGCCGGGGGCGGTGCCCGCGCACAGGGGTGCCGGTCAGCCGAGCGAGGGGTCCACAGTGAGGGTCCACCGCAGCCCTCGCTGAGCCCTGTCCATCTGGGATTCGAGCTCGCTCTCCTCTGAAAGCGAGGCCGCTTGTGGGTGAGACTGCTCAGAGCAGCGGAGCACGCGGCCGCGGCAGGCCCTGCAGATGGACGCTTCCCCAGGCGCGGAGCCGCACTCCTGCAGAGCGAGTCGGTGCGACCTGCTTTCAGTGGACGTGACCCTGTGATTCGCCGCACCCTGGGAGGCAGGCGTGGCCACCAGCACAAAACCTGGGGTACAGATGCGAGCAACCGGGTGACGGTCCCCGCCGCCCTGTCCCAAAGGCAAACCGCAGGGTCCCAAAACTCATCGCAAAATCCTCGGCGTTTAGTAAGACACTTGGCTTCCCTGAAGCGGGTGACATCTCCCTCTGTGAGAGGTTACGCGGCCGGCTTCTCACGCTCTGCACACGTGAGGTCCGTTTGTGCTGTTCCGGCAGATGGGGGAAAGTGTCTTTTAGTTTAACCCAAATATCCTTTCAGCATCCTGCGATAACATCAGGAGTCGGGAGAGGTGCCGGCAGCGTTTTCCTTTGGTTTTAAGTGAAGTATTAATAATAAAGAATCCTCAATTAGAGTCTTTTCAGCCACCAAATTCTTCACATGATAGCGACCACTTTTACTGCAAAACGCTTACCGCGAAATTCTCCATCTGCCCTTCCTTTAACTGGGATAATGTCTGACTTAAGTTAGCGCCCAAATCTCCAAGGAGCTGACGATCTAGTAATAATGATAGATGAGGCACACGTGACGGATGACATTGTGATCCCAAACCAGCCCGTTCGTACGTCATCTCATCATCTCTTTTACGCAGTGCCTGTTAGAGTAGCCGTCCCTGTTGGAGTAGCCGTCCCTATTAGAGTGGCTGTCCCTATTGGAGTAGCTGTCCCTACTAGAGTAGCCGTCCCTATTGGAGTAGCTCTGTCTATTGGAGTAGCTGTCTCTATTAGAGTAGCCGTCCCTATTGGAGTAGCTCTGTCTATTTGAGTAGCTGTCTCTATTAGAGTAGCCGTCCCTATTGGAGTAGCTGTGCCTGTTAGAGTAGCTGTCCCTACTGGAGTAGCTGTCCCTATTAGAGTAGCTGTCCCTACTAGAGTAGCTGTCTCTATTAGAGTAGCCGTCCCTACTGGAGTAGCCGTGCCTATTAGAGTAGCTGTCCCTACTGGAGTAGCTGTCCCTATTAGAGTAGCTGTCCCTATTGGAGTAGCCGTGCCTATTAGAGTAGCCATCCCTATTGGAGTAGCTCTGTCTATTGGAGTAGCTGTCTCTATTAGAGTAGCTGTCCCTATTGGAGTAGCTGTGTCTATTGGAGTAGCTGTGCCTATTGGAGTATCTGTCCTTATTAGAGTAGCTATAGCTGCTCAAAGATCACCAGCCACCTGACTCTTCATCAGAGGCTAATCCTCACTGGACAGGTGCCACTGCACCCATTTCATAGGTGAGCAAACCCAGGATAGAACAGTTTACATAACCTCCCCAGGGTCGTGCAGCCAGCATGTAGGCTCAAAGGACACAGGCTTTCTTCCCCCACCAGCTGGTGCCTGTAAAGTTAACAAAGAAGTGGGAGCAGCCCTGAGGAAGATGAAAATACCGGTAGAAAGTGGCAAACAGAGAACTCTGGTCTGAACCAAGTTCCAGAGGAGGAGGAGGGAGTCCTTACCCCCGGGCGCCTCCTCCAGGGCACGGGGAGCCCCAGAGTGCAACACGTGCTCCCGGGCTCTGAGATTGGAGAGGCACACGCCTCGGTCCTCTGCGGCACCTTCGTGCTCCTGGGAGCAGAGTCCGTGCCTCTCGCACCATGAGCGTTTGCACCTGCGTGGGGCCCACGTAGCCTCGGCTTCGCACGGACTCCAGCGACTCCCGGCTCAGTGCGTGGGAAGGCTGCACCCCTGCCAGTCCTGCGCCTGCGCCATTTTGCGTTTGTCCGTCTCCCTCCCACCTGCCCGAGTGGGTGCTTCCTTCCGCCTCTTCTCAAGGCTCCGTGTGTGCGGGTCCCTCAGCAGAGGGTGCGGATGGGTCCCGGGTGCTCCAGGCCTGGAGGCCATAGCGTGAGTCATGAAGTCAGTGTGATGGTGATAGCCATTTTTTGAAAAAATAGAACAGGGTAGGGTAGGGTAGGGTAGGGTAGAAAGGAGAAGATAGGTTAGGACAGGACGGGTTAGGTTAGGGGAGGGGAGGGGAGGGGAGGCCAAAGCATGTTTCACTTGGTGAGACGAGGCCCTGTTGTTGAAGCAGGTGTGTCCGTTGTGTGTGCACGGTGTGTGTGTGTGCGGGGGGGTGTGTGAGTGTGCATACCGGGCGCATTAGTTGGGGAACACGCTGCTGTAATACAGAAGCCCAAAATGTAGCGTATCGACCGGCTGGAACTTTCTTTCCCTCTCGGCACCAGCGCAGAAGTGGGCAGGTGGGCCAGGGTTAGCGGAAAATCTAGACGCCACCTTCTGCCCCTCTGGCTCCCCCTCCGTCGGCTCACGGCGTCAGCCCAGAGGAGAGGGTGACGAGGACGAGGGGGCAGTGCTTTCGCTCTCTGAGGACACCACCAGATGCCCGCACACGCGTTCTCTCTTTTCCTGGTGGCCGGCCCCCAGTCTCCAGGTCACATCTCCCCGATAGGAGAGACTGATGGGAACGCAGCCTTCCAGCCGAGCAGCCAGGCCTCCCCCCACAACACCCATGCTGGGGAAGTTCTCCTTCTAAAGGCAGGAGCGGGGGGCGGGGGACGGAGGCCAGGGAACATTCTCCACCACACTGGATAGCCAGGGACAGTGACTTCTTCTTGAGGATGTGCTCAAGTATGTGAAAGCCACCGCCTTGGGGCTCGCTCGCCCTCGTCCTCGATGAAACCCCAGGACCCTGCGCTCTAGCAGGAAGGCGTGAGCTGGATTCGACCTGGAGCGCAGTCGGCGCCGGCGGGCCGCGTGCCCTCCTGCAGGAACACAGGCTCCTGCTCCCCGGGCGCTCAGCAGGAGACGGGCGTGGTCCCCAGGCTCCTCGGAGTCCCAAGTGAGTCCGGAATGCGAATCGCCTCCGAAAAGTGAAGAGCGCCCTCTTCCGACCCCACCCTGCCGCCGGTCCTCCGCCGCTTCCCCTCTGAGCTTGGCCTTCCCTTTGACCCAGGACGGCCGTGGACCCGGCGGTCTTGAAGGTCTGACTGTTTTAGAATCTCCTCCCTCTGTCCCTGCCCCGAGCCTTCTCTAGCCGGCCCAAAGCGACTGAGCTAGACGTTCACAAAAACAAGCTGGGATGTTACGGGAACGCCAGCGTTTTTCCCCGGGCGCCCTGCGGATGAGAGCGTGTATCGCGGGTCGGGTGGTGGTGTTCCAGCGCTATCACAAGAAGGCCTGGGCTGCGGCCGAGTCTGCGAGGTGGGACCACTGAGGGGGAAATGGGAACACTGAAAAAAAAACCAACAAAACTCGCTCATCAGGTCCCTGTGTTGGAGGACCCCGTGACTAGCGCTCAAACCTCCGCTGGTGTGGGGACTCTTCAAACCGAGTGGCCGTCGGCCAGGATGCTTCCTTGCCAGCGTCTCTCTGCCATCTCCAGGGTCGCCCACCGAAACCAGTGCAAGGTCCGCTCAGGAAAGACCCACCGACCGATGTCCTCCGCCAAAGGCCACGACTTCGGCCTCGATGCCGTATCATCATATTTTGCGGCCGACCCCTCCACGTGCTGTGCTCAAAGGGCGCAACGCAGAGCTAATTGGAAGGCTAAAAAAACGCAGCTTAATGAATTCAAGCCCTGTTTATGCTGTAACCTGCCAAGGCATTTGGCAACGAGAAAGCGTGATTTGGTGAACATCTGATTACAGGCCGTGTGGAATTCCACATGCAGAGAGGCCGGGTCGGATCGGACTTTTATTGAGCTGCTGTCTAGATTGTGCACTAATTTCCGACTACCTCATAAGGACTTCTAAGCAGGGTTGACAAAGGATTTATCATAATTATTGCTCGGGCTCAGACCGTGATTATAAGCGATACATGTGTAAGCCGTGTTTATAAAGTTTCGAGTCGCAATTAGAACACGCTGTGATTTATCCCTGGCCCCTTTCTCTACTGCTCACGACGCCTTCCCTTAAAAAAAAATTCCCTTTTTCCTCCCTCAAGTTAATACCTGCCAGAGATTTCCTGTGGACAGAGCAGACTCCCAGCCCATACCCACACTCAGTCCTGAGGCTCTGTCGAACTGCCGTGTTTTCAAACCCTGCCCCGAGGAAAGAGTGCAGCTCCCAACGCTTCATGTAACCCTTCTGTTCAGAGCCGCGACCTGGAAGTTGTCTGCAAATGGCATTCAACACGCTGCCTTTGTCTCGCCTCGCTCCGGAACTTGAAAATCATTGAGTACACTGAGGACACGTCTAAAAAAGGAACGAGAGGCGTCTGGGTGGCTCAGTCAGTTAAGCGGCCGACTTCAGCTCGGGTCATGATCTCATGGTCTGTGAGTTCGAGTCCCACATCAGGCTCTGTGCTGACGGCTCATCAGAGCCTGGAGCCTGCTTCAGATTCTGTGTCTCCCTCTCTCTCTGCCCCTCCCCTGCTCACGCTCTGTCTCTATGTCTCTCAAAAATAAATAAACGTTAAAAAAAAATTTTTTTAAAAAGGAACGAAATGGGGGCCCCTGGGTGGCTCGGTCGGTTAAGCATCTGACTCTTGACGGCGGCTCCGGTCATGATCTCACAGTTCGTGAGTTCAAGCCCTGAGTCGGTCTCTGTGCTGAGCCTGCTTGGGATTCCCCCCCAACCCTCTTTCTCTCTCTCCCCCCGCTTCCCTGCTTGCACTTTCACTCTCTCTCAAAGAAAAGGGAACAAAATAGGGTTCAGGGGACCGAGCAGAAGGCAGATGGGAAGAAAAAGGAGACCGTGTCCAGACCGGGGATGGAAATCCAGTGGAGAATGTGTCCCGTGGTTGTGGGACAGAAAGTTCTGTGTGCGTCTGTGCTAGAGCAAAGTCGGGGCGTGATTCAGAAGTCCCGCGCGTGTTACTTTGGTCTGGTTGAGCTCTCAGGATCTAAGAGGGCGGGTTTAAAAATCTCCAACTAGCGAACATTTGATGATTTTCCTGTTGCTCCCCCTAACGCGGTCTATTGCGGATTTATCGGTAGAACCATTACGGAATCAGATTTTTTTCTTTTTAAGGCAAAAAAATACCAAAGAGATGGCATATGTAAGGAAAGCAAGACCCAGGAAACAGTGGCCTGAGCTGCCGACTCCCTGTCCCCACCCCCGTTACCCTTTCTCTTTGGTCGGGGAACATCTAAGGTCCTCTCTCTTGGCAGCACCCAAGAGCGTGATACAGTGTCAGGAGCGCCAGCCGCCAGCCAGCACGTGACACCCTCGGGACTCGCTCCTCTTGTCGCTGGGAGTCTGCTCCCTCTGAAAGGCCTTCTTCAGCACGGGGCGTCTAGGCACAGGGCGTCTCGGGGCCTCTCACCTGCGAGCAAGCATCTTGAGTCACCTGGGGGGCCGGCAGCTCTCCGCCGCTGTCTGCTTGGCCTTGGAAGCCTCTTCCTCAAGCGTCTCTGGAGGGATTAGTCCACTTTGGCGAATGAGCTATACACGTGGAGGCCGTGACTGCCTGGCTTCAAGGCCCAGCTCCGCCTCCTCCTCCCCGAGTGACTGGGCACCGTCACGTATCCTCTCTGAGCTTCAGTGTCCTGACGTATGAAACACAGATGCCATGAGTGCCACCTCCATGGGCGGCTGCAGGGATTAAACAGAAAAGCCACGGAACGCACCTGCCGCGTCTGGCACTCAGTAAACACCGGGGTGGGGGGGGTCCAGTCGTGTTGCTTTTCCTTGATTACGATTCGCTGGGGCTGAGGGGACACTGAGGCCGAGGGGCCTAGCGGTTCTGTGTGCGCGTTTCCAAGCAAAGCCACGTGGCTTCGAGTGTTTGCTTTGCAGCGGACCTGCGGCCAGCCGTCGGCAGGTGATTTGGCCCCCAGCCTCGTTGTCATGGCTCGCAGAGGCGTGGCCGCGGCACCCAGCTCACAGGGCGGGTGTAAGACTTCAGTGAGTTAGTCTGCACGTGCCTGACCCGGTGGCAGCGCGGGGAGAATAATCAATGACCAAAGCCCCTGCCGCCCTTGCCGGGAAGCCGACAGAAGAGAGGGGAGCAGGGCAGAAAGGATCAGCTGTGGTTGCAGGCATGCTTAGGGACACCGATGGCGACAGCGTCTGGCTGTGCCCTGGGACGCTGGCCGAGAACCAGGCCGTTGTCAGGCGGGGAGGGCGGGCTGGACTCAGTCCCTGAATGTCCCCAAGCCACATCCCCGTGACACCCGCCACATCGTTCCCGCCCTGTTTCTGGATGCAACTTGCAGCCCACGCGGGCGTTCTCAGGAAGGCGGCGAGGCGTGGCCGTGCCTGCCAGGTGGCTGGGTCTGCCCAAGGACCCCTCAGTTCCTCAGCCCCGTGGCTTCCGAAGAGAACCAGTTATCCCTCCAAACCCAGCTCAAATAGCCCCTCCTCCACGGCTCTTCCAAGGCCTCTGTGGCTCCCGTAACTCCGCACACCCCCCTGAGCAAACGCAAGTCCGAATCCCGAAGACTTCAGGGTCACCCGACCATCTCGGTAGTCTCGGATGAGCACCTTCGCTGGCCTTTTTCCGGAAACTAAGGGCGGTGAAAACACGCCGCGTCGGCGCCTGCCTCTGAGACGTCCCCATCTGAGCCGGGAGACGAGACACGCGCCGCTGGGGTGCGCGCGAACGGCGGCGGTTCTGCTTCTTCCTGCCTGAACTCGAGGCCACTCTTCCCACCCAGCTTAGGCTTCCCCTCCTCCCAGCAGCCACCGCCCCTCGGGAACAGTGTCCCTTCCCTGCTCCTGCTCCCCCGCCCCGGGGCTGTCCCTGCCGCTCTCCCCTCCAGACTATGATGAACTCCTTCTGCGCAGGGGCGGTGAAATCGTTAGGATAATTTAGGGTGTCCCTTGGAGAAGCTGAGGTCTATTCTGGCTTAGGCAGAAAAGGGGTTGTCGCCTGGAGGCTCGGCAGGAAGGCAGCAGGGGCCGGGAGAGTGGAACTAGGACCTGGAAGGAGTCAGGACCCCCAGGCTGCGTTCCCTGCTCTTCTGTGGGTCTCTTCTTCTCCCTCTCCCCAGACCTCAGGGCGCCCCGGCAGAAAGCATGTCTTTCTATAGCTTCCAGACATCCCTTGTGCGGGCCCGGCAGAATGGACCCTCTCCTCTGCCCCCCATTCCCCGGCTGAACCCGTGCTCCTGGCAGGCTCAGGTCTGACGTCTAGTCCTGCTCCAGCGTCCACGGAGCTGAGCACAAGCCGCTCTTGGGGAGTGACGGCAGAAGGTGCACGGCTCTCCCGCCTCCCCCTCTGCACAGATGCAGGTGCCAAGGCAGCGAGTGTTGCCGTGAGCTCTCCCTGCCAAGCGTCCCCTCAGTGCAGAGGCCACGGCCACCTTGCTCAGGGCACTCCCTGAGTCCCTCGGTGAGCCCGAGGCAGCCCTGGGTGCTGACCGGGTGAGACTTCTGGCTCCCTGTCACCGTCACCTGCAGAGCCAGGCTCCAGGAATCAAGCACTCTCCATCATGCCAGCCGCTCGTGGGTCCAGAACACGTGCCACGTTCGGGGGCCACACTCCAGGGCCCGCAGGAAAGACCCACCACCCTGTCGTGCAGCCGCCCCAGGAGCCCAGGGTCCCGGAAGATTCTAGTGTCGACTGCCTCGCTGCCCCACTCCCCTGCCCCTCTCCCCTACAAACAAACCTCGAAGGTACTTTCCCCGGACGGAATTGAATAGAGGGAGTTGTTTCCGCCACCGAGAACCCGTGGAGGGGACCGTGAGCAAGGAGGGCGTGCGTGGGAGCAGCCAGCGGTGGGGGGCCTGGCGGGGACGGCAGCGGGAGCAGGACCGCAGAGGGAGGGATGAGCTGGAAGCAGCAGGCAGGCGCAGACAGAAGGGGCGAGGAGGCTCTCTTCCAGGCTCTCTGCCCCCCACCCCGTCCAGATCCCCTTTGGGCCATGCTGCCCAGGAGCCAGTGTGCCCGGACCCTGAGAGGTACTTCTGAGAGGAGCAGGCCCGGGTCCGAGGACAGGCGAAGGCCCCGTCCCTGGTGTAGCCCCCCACCCCCTACAGAAAGAAGTCCCTTTTCTCCCAGACAGGGCAGTCTGCCGTCCCCCCGGGCACCTTCCCCTCCCTCCGCCCTTGAGAAACTGCCCTGCAGCCTCCCCCTGCAGCCTCCCCCTGCAGCCTCCCCCTGCAGCTTCCCCCTGCAGCCTCCCTACCCCGCAGCTAAGCTGACAACTTCCCTCTCTCCGAAGAAGAAGGGGCACCCGAGAGTCCACAGACCCCTCCCCTCGATGAGATCCCTTATTTTATTTCCGTGCAATTAGTCCACTGCCGACGCAGTCACGCCCTCCTCCCACAACGTCAACCACTTAACCAGAAGGATGAGTAAGAACCCTCCGACCCACGCAGAAATGCGCGCCGCAATCCCACGACCCCCAGAGGGTCCGCGGAGGCCGCGCTGAGCCGAAATTGGCCCACCGGCTCCCCAGAAGGCGCGGCGAGCCAGCGGTCCTGGGAAACGCGGCCAGGCGCGACCCCGGTCTGCCCACAGCTCAACCCCGTTCGTCCCCTGCCGCTCTCCCCTCTTCGCATGGCTTGGAAGTCGATGTCCCTGGACGGGGTTCAAACATCTACACGTTTTTATCAGCCTTTTAAAAATGGACGTTACAACTCCAAGGGGACTGCTGAGCAGAGATAGAGCGGTTCCAGGGAAGGAAGCGCTGCGGGGTGAAGGGGTTCCGTTTCAAAGGCGCCTAACGGGACGCTGGACGAAGCCTGCGCGGAACACGGCGCCAGGTCCCTTACAGACAGCTGATCACAAGCAGCAGTGGAAACTTCAAGTCGGAAAGGAATGAGGGTGACCCAGGATTTCATGGTGGAAGGAAATATTTAACTAAGTGCTTTCTTCATTTTTCATGGACTCGAATACCAGGGGCTTTAGCTCATAGTGGGAGGCTGGCAGGAACCTCCCGACTCAGCGAAGCTGTGCAGTTAAACTTTCTTTTTTCTCCTTTGTAATCTCGGAGAAAGGGTTCTGGTGCTTTGGGGTCTCTGGGCTGAGAGCAAATATTCCGTCCTCTCCGGGGAGAGTCTCTGCCCTTCTCCTTGACGGATGCATGGAAACGGCCACCTGGTCGAACTCGTGTTCCTCTGGTTATGAGGACTCGGCGAGCCGTTCATCTCCACCGATGGCCCAGTCCCCTGGACTTGGCCGGGGGGTCCCGGAGTCCACGCCTGCCTTCTGACACGGGCCTGCTGTTTCTTGCACTCCCACGGGGGCCTCTGCGCACCGTTTAGACTCGTCTCGCGTTTTCTTCCTGACGGTGACAGGCAGCAGGGGTCTCTCGTTCTTTTTTGATGTATTTCAAGACATCGCCGGGACTGCACACCGTTTCCCTAATTGGTGCGGAACGCAGGCTAATTCCCGTGCCCTGAATGGTTTCGTGTGTTCCAGACTCGGAAATTGTTTCATACGTTTCAGACGAGCCTCGTAGGACTGCAGTTCGTCGTCATGTTGAACAAAAACACCCCCCCCCAAAAAAAAAAAAAGTAGCGGAGATGATGTGCTCTGACCTCATTATAAACGTTTTTTTTTAATCCTACAAACATTTCGGTAATCATCGTGATGAGACTAACAAAAATAGAAGCAAACGTTTATTGAGACGCTCGTGACCTGTCAGGCACCAGAGCGTGTCTTACCCACGCAGCGCATTGCGTTTTCCTAATTATCTGCGCGACGGGTACCGGCACTCGCGGATCCGTTCACCGAGGTGCACCGACGGGGCGTGGCTTCCTCCCGAGGACGCGGGCGATGAGAGGTGGCCCCCGGGCCGGGTGCTTTTTGGTGGGGATTCACGGATTCACTTGGCCCCCAGGGCCCACCCTCCCCAAAACTTCCAGCTGAGTGACAAGTAAGCACCAGCACCCAGTGTCTTTTTGTTAAATGCTTTCCACCTGAGCTGAATGGCAAGCTGTGGTATTATGTATCGTGGAATATTGTGCAGCACTGAACTTCTTGTTCCTGTGCATCCATCCAAGAGTCTGTGGCTTCGTTCAGACACTGGAGGCATTACTGCCACCCGCAGCCCATCGGCCAGAAGCCTGTCACATGCCCGCGCCCTGCAGGTGGGGAGATGTCATCCTTCCCCGGGGAAGCCACGTGCCTGCTCAAGCCCTGGAATTCGATCACCAAAGGAAAGGGGGAAGTAAATACTGATGGCAACTAAATGTGTCTGCCACCCTGTGTCCCCGGTGTCCCTGCCAGTCTCCGGGACAGAAGTCTCGAATACACTCACCAGATAAGAACTCCACCCGTCATTCCAAACTTGTGGGAGTCCCAGCATGAAGCGTGAGCGCTCCTCTCTCCGTGTAGGTGAGGCGGACGTTGGCATCTCCGTTGACAGTCGAGGGTATAATAGCCATGGGCCCGCCCTCCTTGTCAGAAAGACCCCAGTCTCTTTTTTTTTTTTTTTTTAACATTTATTGATTTTTGAGAAAGAGAGAAAGCAAGTGAATGCAGGAGGGCCAGGAGAGAGAGGGAGACACAGAATCCGAAGCAGGCTCCAGGCTCTGAGCTGTCAGCACAGAGCCCGACGCGGGGCTCGAACTCACGAACAGCGAGATCATGACCTGAGCCAAAGTCAGAGGCTTAACCGACTGAGCCACCCAGGCGCCCCTCATCCAGGGCATTAATAAGGCCATCCTTCTTCCCTACGGAAGAATTTTACATAATGGGTATAGACGCTCTCCCCTCTGGGAAGTACAGCTTAACCCCACCCCTGAGTGGGAGCGCAACTAGGGGCCTCGCTTCCGAAGAACAAGGGGCGTTGGCAGGGGACTCGCAGGAGCCCGACGGTGGAGAAGCTTGGCAGACGCCGTGTCCACCGGCGGAAGAAGGCGCACATCCCCAGCGATGCGTCACATGGACACGCTTCCCCGCCCGATGCCGTGTGAGGGGAAGACGCCTCATCCCTGCGGTATGCTTCCCGGAACACACGCCTCCCTCTGCCCGTGAGAAAAAACCCAGGTTGACAGACGGAATGCGAGTCGAAGGACACTCTGCAAAATCTCCCGACAGTCTCCTTCGACACCGTCAAGGTCAGAAGAAACACGGCAAGTCTGAGAACCCGTCGCAGCTCAGCCGAGGCCGAGGAGACACGGAGACGGAACTCGGGGTGGGATCCTGGGTGGGATCGACGGCCTGGGGTCCAGTTAACGGTCATGCGCCGATGGCGACTTCCTGCTTTGGAAAACGTGCCGTCATGGTAGAAGATAGCAGCGTTTGGGGAAACGGGGCGCAGGGCCCAGGGGCACACTCCGTACTGTCTTGACAACTCTGCTGTGACTGGAAAATTATTCCCAAAGGAAACATCTGTTCAAACTAAAAATACACGGCACCCCTGGCAGTTAAGGGTGGCCCACCGACCCTGTCCTGGCCGACGACGCGAACGGGTGATTGTCCACAGACGTGGTTCCCGGGAGGGCTTGCGTGTGCGTGGGTATGCACGCATGTGGGTACGTGCACGTGTTGGTATGTGTGGGCCTGCGTGTCTAATAAAATATTGGCAGGCACTCCCCTTCCCTTCCTCTTGCCCGTTTCGCGCCTGAGGTGCAAGCTTCCCGCACATGCCGGGGGCAGGAAGGCCGTGGGCTGGAAGGAGCTCTGTCCTCAGCAAGTCCCTCCAGCCGCTGCGGCGTGCTGGACCGTCCGGCTTCGGAATTCTCGTCGCACGAGAAAATCAAGCTTCAGGGCTGGGCCTCCGCTGGCCCAGCACGGTCAAGTTACTGTGCCGCCGAGCCCACCCCTAATTTATTTTAGGCGGAACCCCAGGAAGTTGCCAGCATGATTTTTTTGACCCAGAAAGATGGTGGTTTTGTGAAGTTTGACCTGTCTCGGGTAACCTTTTTCCTCGGTGCTGTTGAACCGTCTTCCATAAACCTGAGTCAGAGACTAGCAGATGGCCACTCTCCAGCGCCTTTTTCTAGGGTAAGGAGTCCATCTCTTAGCAACCATAATAATAGGTCTCATTGATTTCTTTTTTAATTTTTTAATGTTTATTTTTGAGAGAGAGCACGAGTGGAGGGGGGCAGAGAGAGAGGGAGACACAGAATCCAAAGCAGGCTCCAGGCTCTGAGCTGTCAGCCCAGAGCCCGACGCGGGGCTCGAACTCGTGAACCTTGAGATCATGACCTAAGCTGAAGCCAGACACTCAACCGACTGAGCCCCTCAGGTGCCCCATAATAACAGGTTTTAAATGACGTGTTTTACCTGGTGCCCTGATGCTTCAGGTGACTCAGTAAGAGATTCCCAACCTCTCGACATTACACGCGTAAGACTGAAAACCGCACTCCTGGTGTTTAAAAGCAATACTTACCTTCCCACCCACCTCTCCTACGTCCACCCCAAAGGCCGGAAAACAGGGACTCAGACGCCTGTGCGTGGATACTCATAACAGCGCCCTTCACAACGGCCAAAAAGTGGGTTCGACTCGAAAGTATCCGGAAGGTGATGAACGGAAAAACCAAACGTGGTCTGTGTATGCGTACGCCGGGTGTCGCTCGGCAGCTGTCAGGAATGAGACGCCGACACCGGCCACCGCGTGGGAGATCCCTGACAACACTATGCCCGGTGAAAGCAGCCTGCGGAAAAAGCCACATACGTAGGATTCCTCTCACGTGAACCGTCAGGAACAAGGAGACCCAGAGACAGAGGGCAGGGGGGTGGCTGCCAGCAGGGGCGGCCGGAGACGATCGCTGAGGAATACTGTTTGCTCCTGGGGCATGAAAACCTCTCGGCCCTGGGGTGGAGGCGATGTTTTCACCGCACCGTCAGTGTGCCAAACGCAACCAGGTTGCACCTTAAAACGACTGTGTTCCGTGAACTTCACCCTGGACTGAAACAACTTGTCTTCGGTGTTTTCAAATACGTGGTAAAAAACCAAACGAATCGTCTTATGAAATGACTTCTAGTTGAGATCGAATGAAGGAAGACCGGCTAGCTCTGGGCGAGGAGCCCTGCACCTCCTGCGTCTCCAGGGCCCTGGTGAGCTCCGGCCGCGCGGCGCATCTCCCCGGACCGTGGCCGTTTCGGACAACGACAATGTTCGTTTTGCTCCCAAATCCGTGCATCGCGCAGAGACCTGCAGGGACCGTCCCGGGCCGCCCCACACGGTGTCACCACAGACCCCTCAAGGTGGTCCGGCCCTGCTGGTTTGCAGTTGATGCTGGTGGGGACCTGGGGGGGGGGGCGGGTGCTGGAGAGGAGGACGCCTTCCGAAGCTTACCCACGCAGCTCTTTAACTTCCGCACGGCGCGGCGACCGGGGTCCACCGATGAGCACCCCCGGAGGTCCAGGCGGGTGCCGCCTCCCCCTCGGTGAGTCAGCGCAGCTCACAGCAGTCAGGGTCTCGGCGGGAGGAGAGCAGCGGCTGCGGTCGGCTGGCACAGCCGCCAGGGACCGAGCGGCCAGACGCGGGCACCGTGTCACGGGCTGCGATTCTCCTGCACACAAGACCGGGAGGGGGAGGCGTCAGGAAAAGCCTTATCAACAACCCACGGCTAGGAATGTGACAGTAGGTTCGGGTTGATGACGGAACTGGCTTCTGGGTTTTCACCACAGAACTCGGAGTCCCTTCTCCGCACACCCCGATGTTACAGGATCACGTGGAAACATCCAGCAAACGTCCCACGCCACCGAACCCCGGCCTGGAACGTCGACACCCTCTGTCATCAGCTGCCTTCCGTTGGCAGGGTGACGAGCACGCCGTGGGCAGATTCTGGCCGGGAGACTTCCGGTCGAAGCCACGCACGCTGCAGACCGACTGAAACAGCAAACGATCGATAACTTTTCTTTCTCCCAAAAGAGAGAAGAATACAAATCTATCCAAAGTTGTTTGGGTGAAATGCCAGCATTTTTGTCTTAGGAATGAAAACCCCTTCGTGCTAAAGCCAGACTTCCTTAAAACACACCCCTAGGGTCAGCTAGTAAATGTTGAGGGGAGAGAGAGGTACCCCAACTGCTCAGGGTCACCCCAAAATTCAACATCCTCCCAAAGTGCCCTGCAGGGTGGGGTGGACTTTTTCCTCCTCCAGGAGCCCCCAGTTTTCTGTGACCTCACTGGTGGGGAGTCCCACAAATCTCTGGGGAGCCCGGTGGGGCAAAGAGGTGCGGGACTGGGCAGTGCCACTGAGGGGGCCCCGTCTGTGTCCCCACGTCCCCATTCGCGGCGCTCAACAGTGCCCACGGCTCTGTCGAGCGCATCTCCATCCCAGCGAGGACCGGGCGCCCCACTCGGCAGGTTTGGGGGACGCAGAGGTCACGCAGATCTCGGACCCCCAGCCGCCCTCGCCAGCCCCTCCTTCTAGAGCCGCACACGCAAAGCATACCGGAGACACATTCTTCAAACCCGTGAGAGCAAAGCTCACGGACTCTTGCAAGGTTGCAGGGCTGCCACACCTGAGG
Source organism: Paguma larvata (assembly GCA_030068075.1). NCBI lineage: Eukaryota > Metazoa > Chordata > Mammalia > Carnivora > Viverridae > Paguma > Paguma larvata. The sequence continues at coordinate 58,272,397 of CM057841.1, read as the reverse complement.
CAGAGGCCAGGCTGGGGGTCGGCGTCGCCGCCCCTCCGCGGGCGGACGGCCCACGGCGCCAGCGCAGGAGCTCAGCTGCTTCAGGTGAGAAGCAGGGTTCATGCTCCTGGCTCTGCCGATGCTTCTGGAATGCAAGAGCAGCTGCCCCGTCGGCCGGGGTCCCCCCCGCGGCCTCTCTCACCGCAGGGGTCACTGTCGCCTGCCCCATGCCGGCCATCGTGCTCCGTCCTCGTTCTCAGCGTCGGCACCAGCCTTCCTGCCTGGCAGCTGGGCTCATCGGGAGCTGCCCCCCGTGAGCCTGACCGGCACGGGCGAGGCCCGGGGGCTGCAGGGAGAGAGGACAGCGGGCAGGATCCGTCTCTGAGTCTCCGAGCCAGCATGCTCACCTGGAGCGTGAGGGCTGCCGCGAGCTGGGCTCTGAGCCCCTGACGCTCCCCTCTCCGCGCAGGAGTTGCAGGGATTCTTTTAAAACCTGTCACATGTCGTTCCTTCGCCCTCCAGGGGCTTCCTGCTTCACTTCGCATTGAAAAGTCTTGGCAAGTTCCTACAAACACGGATCACCTTGCACACATACAGGACCCCAGGACCTGCCTCAGGACCTTGGCACTGGCCGTTCCCTTCTCTCTGCCTGGGAGTTCTTCCCCAGAAAGCCTCCCTCCACATGCTCCTCCCGCCTCGCTCAGGGGCTCACCTCTGAGAGGCTGTGCCCGTTACCCTGTGTGACATCTCTGCCCACTGCCCCCATCACCGGCCCTGCTCCACTCGCCTTCCTGGAACTTTTCACCCCTTGGTTAAGTGTGTGTTCTTCTATTTAGCATTGGTCCGCCTCTGGTTGGGTCACGGCTAGCCCAGGACCTGGCGTACTCAGACCCCCAATGACCCATGCCTCGTGGGCCTGAATCAGGCTGGTCTTCGGTGACACAGGTGACCTCTGAGGCTAGGCCACAAAAGGCCTACAGCTTCTGCCCTGGGCTCTCAGAACACCCGGAGCCCTAAGCCACCTCGTAGGAAATCGGGCTTCCACGCAGCCACTGTGCTGGAGCGACCCATGGAGAGGGTGCATGAGGACAGGCAGGCACTGTTCCATCCAGCCCGGCCGTCCAGATGCGGCTCTGGCAGCACGGAGGCCAGCGGTCCCCACAGCTCCGCAGACTGATAGAGGAAAAGACCACCGTTGTCATAAGCCAGTCAGTGTTAGAGTCGCCGGTTACGCAGCCGTGGGTATCCAGAGCACCTGCCAGGGGAAGGACTCAAATCCGGCCGCGGGGCCAGCGTCAGGGGGGCCCACGCTGCCAGGATGAGGGTCGGACGGACAGTGTGTCGGCGTGTGCACGGGGTCTACGTGGCCCGTGTGCTGTCAACCTGCCCCGAGAAAGTGTGCAGCCACGGTCAGCACCACGCCAGCTCCGTGCACCTCACAGCGCCTGATGGGGCCGGAGGGACTGGAGGCATCGGCCACGGGGAGGCCGTGGGCGAGCGGAGAAGGCGGCGGGAACCAGCCTTCGCAGGCTGCTCCGGGCTTCTCTTGGACCAGAGTCAGCAATTAAAATGTAACAGGACACACATATTATTCTCATGGAACGAGGCTTTGCTCAAGGTCACGGCAAATTGAAGTCACCTGACAGGAGGGGCCTGGGGAGGCGCCTGTCCCCGGACCTCGACTGGGGCTCCAGCTCAGCCTCTGCAGACGTGAGCCGCAGACGCAGGGACCAGGGGGTCCACGCCGGTAAAGGAGAGGGAAAAGCGGGGATTCCAACCCAGAGTGAAAAGACACGGGAGCTTGGGGGCGGCCGGGGCAGAGTGACTTGGTTCCTGGACAGGAGGCTCCAGAGGGAGAGGAGAGATGGAAAAAGGCCCCAAAGGGCGCCGGGTGCGCGCCTGGGAACGCAGGGGTGCGTTCTGGGATTTCCCGCCAGGGTCCCGAGCAGCCCGGGAGCCGGAATTTTCCCACCGAGTACCGAGGGGGCCGGGCTGCACCGCATTGTGCTGGGCCCTGGCTGCGGAGACGGAGGCCCCTCCGGTGCCCCAGGTCCAGCGCCCCCACTGCCCCCTTAGTGTCCTGCCCTCCGGGGGCGACCAAGCCCCAGGGGCTGCGGCACTTGCCCCAGGCCTGTCGCGGCCAGAGGCCCTCTCCACTTACACTGAGATCTGTCTGCCGACAGGCCTATTTCTTCAAATCGACTTTTTTAAGATGTAATTTACGTAAAATGCAAGGCGCCTGTCTGATGCGAGCGGCTCAGTAAGCTTGGACGCGTGTGAGTGGTGGGGTGACTGCCGTCCCAGTTGAGACGTTTCCATCACGACAGTGCCCCCTGCGCCATCAGCCCCTGCGGTCCCCACCCCCCGCTGCAGGCTCTCACCCCTGATTGGCTCTGCTCTGTCTGCTCTCAACCCAGACACAGCACACGCCCTTGGGTGTCCAGCTCCCTCCCTCGGCCCGTCTCTGCAATGCCTCCTTCCGGCCGTGGGTGCCGTCGCCGGCCCCTCTTTACTGCCGAGCGCGACCCCACTATGTGGCCGTGCCCCACTCTGTGCGTCCACTCCCCCACGGGCGGACGCTGGGGCCCCTCCCGGCATGGCTGTTAGCAATAAGCAAGTCTTTGTGCGGATACAGGTCTGCGTTCCCCTCAGGCAGTCCCTCGGAGAGAAATGCTGGCTTGGGTACGTGTGTGTTTCATCTCAGGACAGACGGTCGGTCTGGATCTGGGGGCCCCCAAGTCCCCGTCCGCCACTTTTATGACCCAGGACGAGCTCGAGACCGGGACCCTCCCTCTCCTTGTGCCGCCTCCTCGAACTCACGACCTTGTTGCCTGAGTTTCCGAGGGTCTGGCTGCCGTCCCCTGGGCAGCGACGCGTTTGAGCCCTGAGGTCGGAGCCATCGCGAAGCCAAGGGCGCTTCTCCGGGCTCTGTGGGTGACCTCATCACCTCGCAGGCCCGTGAGGACTCTTCTCTTAGGAGCAGGGCCAGGCGTTAGAGGGACGGTGTGCGGACAGGAGAGGTGGCCTTCCCAGCCGGGGGCTGTGTGACCCTGGTGGGGTCACTTGGCCTCTCTGGGCCTCACGACACTCGTCCGTAAACGGGAGCGAGTGATCCCAGTCACGTTGTGGAAGAAAAGTGAAAACGTGCAGAGACGCTGAGACGCAGCTCAATGCATCGCTGTTGGGATCCGACGCTCTTCCTTTCCAGTAGGCTGTTTCCTAATTAACAGCGAGGATGCGCCTTCATGGTCTCGTTCCGGAGGCTTCCTCGGCCACACAGGGCGGGACGAGTTGGGGTCGGGACCCAGAGTGGGCACAGCTCTGGCTACGAAGAGGCCGCAGCTTACTCCTTCAATGGGGGCCTGCCGCACTGTCCCCGCGGCCCTCTCTGGAGACCCTCTGAGGAGGGAAGGAAGCAGGTGGGGGGCGCGCAGGGGAAGAGCGGAGCAGGGGTGCGGGTTGCGGTGGAGCCAGCCTCAGCGCGGCCCCACAGGAGCTACGGAGGAGTACGCGCGGCACCGAGTTGCTCGAGGTGGGGACCTGGACCGTGGCCCTTCCCCCTCGCCGGCCGTGGCCACGGGCTGTCCTGATGTTGGGATGAGGCACCAAGCCCCAGGCCGCTGCAGGCGAGGTGGCTGCGCCCGTTCCGGGGAAGGAACGGGGTGCACGCAGGCGCTGAAGGAGGGGCGTGCCAAAGTAGAAACGGGACCCCGGGGTCGGGCAAGGGGCCCGCACCCACCGCCCCGCGCTGCAGGCCCTATTCTAACCTCACAGAGGCAGAGGACGTGCTAGTCTTCTGTCGCTCCTGCGACTGACTGCCGCCGGCTCGGCGGCTTCGAGCAGCACAGACCTGCCGTCCCAAGGCTCCAGAGGTCAGCGGGCCGGCCCTGGCTCTCTGCGGCTAAAATTGAGGTGTCGGCAGGGCTCCGTTCCTTCTAGAGGCTCCAGGGAAATGTTCGTTTCCTCTTCCTTTCCATGCCCTTTCCCGGTCCTCGGAGCTGCCCACGTTGAGGGTGTCGGGAAGCGACACGCTGAAGTGACAGACCATGGAGACTCCAGGAAGGGCAGGAGGTGACTGACAGCCGGGACCAAAGAAGAGAAGTCAGGACACAGACGCCTCAGTGAGCTGAGGAATTACTGCGTCGGGGCTGGGGAGGTGGAGGAGGAGCCTGCGGCCCCAGTGGGTGCTGGACCCAGTGATTGAAGACATGGGGCCGATCCCTCGTGATGACCCCAGGAAGAGACCGCAGGGACGGGTGGCTTTGGTCGAGCGGAGGCGAAGTCACAGACGGACAGGAGAATCCCAAGGTCAAGGGTTTGGGGGGGTTTCCCCCGAGGCCGCCCGCCGCTCCCAGGGTGGACTCCGTGTGCAGACACGAGTCGTTTCCACGTGTATGGAAGCCCCCTGCCTTCTCCACAAACGGGTCCTTCGAGTGCAATCCCTGCCCTGTGGGGGTGACTGGCGGTTTCTGGACGTGGAAGGAGGTGTTTAGGTTCCAGAAGTTTGGCCACCATGACACTTTGCTTTTACCCGGTTCTCGGTGCCACAGGCGCGGCCGGGGGCACGGGCTTTGGACCAGCAGGTGGCTGGGGCCGGGGCCGTCTCCCCTTCCCTGGCCCTGCAGCTTCATGAAACTCACAGAGACGCTCTTGCCCCCCACTCCCTCCCCTTCAAGCAAGACAAGTTGCCCACGACGAAGGACGACCATGAGGTTGAGAGAGAATGAGGCGTAGAAACGCCCTTCCCGGGTGGGTTTCCGTTCCCGGCTGTACCTCACGCACCGTGAGAATCTCGCTTTATACCTCGCCCCGATATAACCAGAACCATATTCTTACCGCTTCTGATGTGGTCTGACATTCTCTATTCTATTCTAGTCTTGTTTATTCTCTTTCATTAACACACACACACACACACACACACACATGCACGCTCTGCTTCTAAGTCATTCCATTGATTTTATAATCCATTAGCCATAAGTGTTCCAGAGCTGTGTTCCCCAAAGTTGCCATTTTCTTGATAAGATTCGCTTTTCCCTAAATTCATGTTTCCGGGTTGGCAGGGAGGAGCGGCTGGGTAGGGACATCCCAAATCCGCGGGTGAGAGGCCATAGCTCTAGAAAGCGGTGGCTTTGGGGCATGACTTTTTTTTCATTCGTTCAGCTAATAAGCACAAATGTTTTTCTACGCTAAAGAAAGGGACACTCTGAGGACCGCCCGTTCTTGGAAGTCTAATTCAGCAAGTGACCCCAGACCAGCGGTTCGCAGCTTTGCAGCTCAGCAGGCCCGCCCCCGGCGTCAGGACTCAGTCACACCCTGGACCAGTGGCTTAAGTCAGAGCCCGGGGGTGGGGGTAGAGTCAGGAGGGGGACTGGTTGTTCTTAAGGGTCCCGGTGATTCCCGTCTGCAAGATGGGGTCTGTTGAAAAATGCAGCTTCTGACCATTCAGAAGGTCAGGGCGGAGCGGGGCACTCTGCCTTTCTAGCAAGCTCCCAGGCGATGCCGCTGGCCCAGGGACCGCACCGTGAACCTCAGGGTTTTAGACCCTGGCTGGACACGGGAAGCACCGGGGGGGCTTCAAGACCCCACCCCAGTGAACCGTACATGAGTGCCTGGGAGTCCAAAGGCGTGTGTATTTTTCTGACGCTCTGCGGTTGGTTCTAACGTGCTTGAGTCGGGGCCGAGCGTGGCTCCTCCAACGGGTACGGACACATCCAGGAACCCCTGGCTTTGAATCCCACCTCTGGCCCCGGGACCTTGGGCGAGTCCCTGTGCTCTGTGAGCCTCAGGTTCCTCCTGGGTAACTGGGAAGTGGCGTGTGCATCTTCGGGTCTTGACTGGGATTCAGACTCCGTCGGGAGCTCCGGTGACAGGTGGCCACTGGCTCCTTCTCCCTGCGGTGAGACACCTGAGGATCGTCCCAAGGAGACTCTGTCCCCGTGGCACACGGAGCTCAGGCTGCAGAGAGACGAAAGCCAGGGGAACAAGAGGACCCCTTGTGGTCTGGCCCACGGGCTGGGTGGGGCCCTGTGGAGAGGGTCCCTGTCCCCATAGCATCCGTGGGGTCCTCCCGGGCTCCGTCCCGGCTCTGCCACTCCCCCGCCTCCGGATGTCCCAGGCCTTTCCGTCCAGGAAGGAAAAGGGTCTGTTGGACAATCAGTTCCTTCCTAACTTGGGATTCAAAAGACCGAGACTCAAACCCCTGCTGTGTAACCTTGGGCAAGTAACTTAACCTCTCTGGGCTCCTTCCTCATCCACATAAAACAGGAATGATAAGACACAAAAGTCATCGTGGGGCTCAAAGGAGGCATTCTACGCACACGATAAAGAGTACAGTCAGAACTGCGCCGGCTTTAAGGGAACGGGTGTGATGGGACAGGCATGAGAGGAGTGCGAGACGGAGGAAAGGAAACAACAGTTCCACCTTTTGAGGAAAAAAAAACAGCTAACTGCCCCCATGGAAATCTGTTTCCCAGCTGCGACAGTCCCCGTGGGAAGGGCTGCCCTCTCGAGCAGCGAGTCCCGAAAACAGCACCCAGGGCTGTCGGTGCCGAAACGGGCTCCCGGCCTCCGGGAAGTCAGGCTCAATCCAGTCCGACCGGACCCGGGCTGTTTTCCCGGGTGCTCGGGACTGTCTAGACGTGGCCTGGCCGTGTCCGAGCTTGTGAAACAGGGCCGTGGGGCCCGACGGCTGCTCTTGGCAGCGGGCTGGGCCGAGCGCTTGGCGCCAGGACGGCAAGGATGACGAGGTGCTGAAATCTCCCTGAGGGTGTCCTATCAGATGGTCCGGCTGCCAGCTCCGGGCCCTGGGCTCCAAGCTCGGCGAGCACATCCTCGGCAAGCGATGGAGAGACAGGGCGGCGGACAGGACGTGGGGCGAGGGTGACATCCCTCCCCAAGTGAGCCAGCCTGAGAAACAGGAGGGCCCAGTGACATTCATGACGCTGCTTGGGGGTGAGACCAATAGCCCGGTAACAAAGAGTGGGGCGCTGACGTCACGGGTGATGCGTGTGGACCTGGTTCACATCTTGACTTGAGTAGATGATGGCCGGCTGGAGATGACAGGTGATGGATGGATGGATGTATGGATGGATGGATGGATAGATGATGGACAGACAGACAGATAGATAGATGACTGATAGATGATAGCTATGAATGAGCTATCGATAGATAATATCAATATATTGGGAGGATAAGTGAACGGATGGATGGATAGAGTTGATTGGGTGGATAGTCACATAACATCCATGTACTGGAGGGATGGATGGATGGATGGATAAGTAGACAGACAGACAAAACAGGTGGATGGTGTGTGGACACGGATAATGGATGGTATCAGCATGGATGATGGATGGCGTAGATACAGAGCCACAGAGATGCGGAAATTTGAAAATTTTGAGCAGTAACTGGCTATTTTATTATTTTGAAGAGTCACTGTTTACTTCTAGGTGTCCAGAGAGTAGACACAGAGGGGGCCCGGCCAGTCGCCCCCCTTCCGGGGGGTGAAGGCCACATGCTGAGGATAGAAGCTGCTGCTTAACTCTCGCAAATCTAGGCTCCAAACAAATAGGCAGGAAAGAAGCAGATAAGCTCAGATCATCATTTCTTGCAGGTGTGCCCTCTGCCAGGCACTCACCCTGGTGTCGGGGAGCAAAGCCCAGTGGCCTCGGGTCCCCCCATCCGACACAGAACCCGCCAGCCACACGGGGCTGTTTAAGTTAAAATCATTTAACTGGATGAAAATAGACACTCAGCTTCTCGGTCACACCAGCCACATTTCCAGTGCTCCGATAGCCACGTGTGGCGGCCACACGGGATGGCGCGGTTCTAGAACATTCTGTGGTTGCAGAACGTTCTCCTGGACGGCGCTGTTGTGGGGAGTGAAGGTCTGAGAACAGATGCTGCTGGGACCAGGGCGCAGAGCCAAGGGGTGTCGCAAGGCACCACGAGCGAGGCTGAGGGCGCCGTGCGTGCGGCAGGGCGGCGGGGAGAAGACGCCGCCTGGTCTGTGGGGAGCTGCCCCTGCCTTGGTTCCCCTCCGGGAGCCCAGGACAGTCCCCACGCTCCCGGAGCCGACCTCTAGCAGGAGAGCGGCGTCGCCGGCTGACCGGTTTTATTCTTGTTAACTGGCCTGCCGGTACTTGCCATGCCCCGGGGTGGGGGAGAGGGGGTGCTCCAGGCCCGCGTCTGCCACCTCTGCTGCAGTACGGGGTCTGTGCGCGTCCTGTCGCGCCTCCCGCGTCTCCGTGCCCGGCACGCCGAGCCGGCGATGCCCACGGTTTCCCTGCGGTCGGTGACCACCGTCAACAGCCTGAGCCTGCAGCCCAGTGACGGCCCGCCCTCACCCCTAACAGCTCAAGGTACTCCCACCCAGCTGGCCGAGACCGGAGCCCCGACCCCCCCCCACCGTCCGCTGGCTGCCGACCCCCGCTCTCAAACAGGTGCGGCTGAACCATACCTCGTCGGCATTTCGGTATTTGCCGGTGACAGAAGGAAACCGGGGATGGCCCTTTCCCAATGGGCCGTGTGACCCGGGCCCTGAAATGGCATGTCCGGGCCGAGGACGGCGCCTCTCCGGGGAGGGCCGCGTGTTCGCCCAGCGGGGACTCAATGCCCACGTCTCAGGTTTCAGACGACCCTCAGATCCTGTCGTTTCCGGAGGCTATGGCCCCGAGAAGAAAATGTGACACACCCTTACACCCCGCCTCACACCGCCTTCTCCGTTTCAGCTCCCACACGGTCTCTCCTACAAACAGAAATTCACGGACACGGGTGTGGGGGGGTGTGTGTGTGTGTTCTCTTACGTGCCTAATTATAAAAATGCTCTTTGGGAACAACCCCCCCACTAATGTGTGATAATAACTTCTTGGCGTCAGTAAAGGTAACAGAAGTATCGTCCCTTTAATGGCTCTGCTGTGTTCCATCATACGCTTGCGTCCCGTTATGAACCACTTGTATCCTGTAAGAGCGTGTTCGGCTACAGCGGAGAACAGAAGACTCACTACTGTGGCTTTAAAAAAATCAGATCTGGGGCTTCTGGGGGGCTCCGGTAAGCGTCCGAGGCCTGACTTCCGCTCACGTCATGATCTCACATTTCGTGGGATTGGGTCCCAGGTCGGGCTCTGTGCTGACAACAGGGAGGCTGCTTGGGATTCTCTCTCTCTCTCTCTCTCTCTCTCTCTCCCTCCCTCTCCCTGCCCCTCCCCTGGTCTCTTTCTCAAAATAAATGAACTCCAAATAAATAAATAAGTAATCAGGTTTATTTTCTCACGAGACCAGAAGCCTAGAGGAGACGGTGTGGTCCGTGGTCCCGCACTGGTGGCGGACAGATTCCCATGTGTCTGCGGTTTTCTCTGCCGTGCCTCCTGACACAGAGTGACTGCAGCAGCTCCAGACGGCGTATCCACACTCAACATAAACAGAAGGGTGAAGGGGGAAATTCAGTGAAGACCAGAAAAGCATGCCTCAAATCCCTCCCGAAGGCTTCTGCTTTCATGTCCTGAGCGAAGATGGGCCCGCCCAGCCTCTAGTGACTACAAGGGGCTGCTGAAGCCTGTTCGACCTGTGGCCTTTCCCACAGGAGACGGAAGGGGGGCGGGGAACCTGACGCAGATTCCCGCGTGGCTCGGCGGGGCATATCCGGGGACCTGTCCAGGTTTCTGCCCCTCTGCGGGGGCAGAGGCATGGAGGCGGGTGGCAGGAGGCCTCCCAGAACTGAAGCCACGTGAGAGAGATGGTCCTTTCTCCTGGTTTTTGAGAAAACGATATGGCGGCTCCGAAAGTCACTTGGGCGACTCTCGCCACCCCGGGAAGGAAGGTGCTTCTCTCACGGCTGTTTTAGAATGAGGCTCCGTGTGCCCCGGAGTTAAACAGGAAGGGGCGCTACCAAGTTCTGGCCGTCCGAGGGGGGGAGTCGGGAGCCCTCCGGCTACCCTGCCGGCACGTGGACACTGGGCGAGGCTGAGCGTGTCACCCCGTGTGCCGTGGGTGGAAGATCAGAGTTATCCACGAGACCAAGAGACGGCGGAGGTGACGTGAGTTAGCGTAGGCTCTGAAGTGGCAGCTCACATTCAAGGGGCTGTGGCTTACTTGTTTCGTGATGACAAAAGCAGCTGAAGGTAATTAGACACAGCCAAGAGTTTGGTTTAAAAAAACAAAAACAAAAACAGGAGCACCTGGGTGGCTCAGTCAGTTAAGTGGCCGACTTCGACTCAGGTCATGATCTCACAGTCTGTGAGTTCTAGCCCCATGTCGGGCTCTTTGCTGACAGCTCAGAGCCTAGAGTCTGCTTTAGATTCTGTGTCTCCCTCTCTCTCTCTCTGCCCCTCCCCTGCTTGCTCTCTGCCTCTTTCTCTCCCCCAAAACAAATAATAAACATTAAAAAAAATTTTTTGAAGTTTTTTTTTTTAACGTTTATTTATTTTTGAAAGACATAGAGGCACAGTGTGAACAGGGGAAGGGTAGAGAGAGAGGAGACACAGAATCGGAAGCAGGCTCCAGGCTCTGAGCCGTCAGCACAGAGCCCGACGCGGGGCTCAAACTCACAGACCGCGAGATCATGACCCGAGCCAAAGTCGGCCGCCCAACCGACTGAGCCACCCAGGCGCCCCTAAAAAAATGTTTAAAAACCCAGCTGTGAATGTAGGTAGCTACGTGAGTGTCACGTGGGACGTGGTAGGGTGCGGGGTAAGGAAATTCATTCCACAGCACCAACTCAGGGACACACACTTTGTGAGGGGCGTGACAGTTTTATCCAGTAAGTATTTTTTTAAAGAAGCACCTATTTTCTGACTTAAAATTCTCCTTCAGCAAACGTATCCTGAGAAACACTCTCGTAATTGTGCCAAAATAACTGCACAAGGATTTTCACCGTGGCGCCACCTGTCACAGCAAACCTTTGGAAACAACCCACGTGTTCACCAAGAGGGGCTTGGCTAGGTAAACTACAACCCAAAAGAAAACCCGACAGGCATTAAATAGTAAAAGGTCCATGTGTATGAGCGTGGAGAATGCCTGAAGCCTAGCCGTCAGTGAAAAAGAAGGAATAAAACAGAAAGTAAGGTCCCTTCTCGTGTTTTATTAAGAAGAAATAAAAATAACATGTTCTGGACTTTGCATAAACAGGCTCCCACATCTCTTAACGTGGCGATCCCTAAAGCGGGAACCGACAGTCCCTATGTTATAAACGTAATATTATTTTTAAAACTTTAATAACTCTGTCACTCATTTATTTAAGAATGTATTTAAGGGGCGCCTGGCTGGCTCAGTCGGTTAAACGTCCGACTTCGGCTCAGGTCGTGATCTCACTGTTCCCGAGTTCGAGCCCCGCGTCGGGCTCTGTGCTGACAGCTCAGAGCCTGGAGCCTGCTTCGGATTCTGTGTCTCCCTCTCTGTCTGTGCCCCTCCCCTGATCATGCTCTGTCTCTCTCTCTCTCTCTCTCTCTCAAAAATAAACATTAAAAAAAATTTTTAAAAAAAAGAACGTGTTTAAGTAAAATATAAGTGGATAAAAAATAATTGGCATAAAATTACAGTTTAAAATCCCAGAAAGTGACTTGAATGAACATTTTAACGAGTGAAACCTGCTTTACGTATGTGATGCTTGAACTTTCTGCAAATCCATATGAATTTTGCTCTTGGGGTGGAGGGAAGTATTTTAAGTAAAGTAACTGCCAACACGTTGTTTGGAAACTCAGCGGCTAGTTCTATGTAAAACTTTGGAGAGTTTATTTTATTATTATTAAAAGCTTATTTTCCTATTATTCTCCTGGCTAAAGGTTTCCTCTCTGCTAACAATCAGGCATAGCAAATATTTGCATTCTTTGTATTTGCATTTTTTCTGAAAAATGGTTAAACTGCTCTGGGAGCAGCCCCCTGGGCTGCGGCCGGACCCCCTTCCTGCCGTGTCCTGACAGGGTGAAGGGGCCGGGAGGCCTGTGGGGTCTCCTTCACAAAAGCCATCATCCCATTCACGATAGCACCATGCTCAGCACCTAACCTCCTCCCAAAGGCCCCAAGCCGTAATACCACCCCTTTCAGACTTGGGATTTCACTATGTGACTTTGAGGGGATACAATATTCATACCGTAACCCCATCTTTTACCTCTGCTTTCCTGTCTGTTGGCTGTACTGTCAGGCGGAAACTGCCCTCATGGGGGCAAGATGGCTGCCTAAGCTCCTGCCTTGTGTCCTATCTCCTTAAGCTCCCCAGGCAAACAGAGAAGTTCCTTCCCAGTGGTCATGACCACTGGGTCTTTTTCATTTAAATGGGTTCATATCCATCACTGACCCCAGCCCTCTGGCAGGGGGCTTGTGAGATAATCATCCCAATGCCCAGCCTGAATCCCCAGGGTCACCTCTGGATGCAAACGTAAAGCACCCGACCCAAAGCAAAAGCACTGAGTGTGGGGGAGGGATGGCGCCCATGGAACATCACAGCGCTGTTGCCAGAGGACGGGAGTACACATAGCAAGCAGGCAAAGCCACAGATGGCAGTCTTGTCCGAGAGGCAGGGCCCCAGCCCCTCCGATCTCTCGGCACAGGTTCACCCTCCGGCGGTGTTAGAGGCGTTTGCTGGGTGCTGCTTGGAGACATTCAACGTTATTTGCACCTCCCGTACCACAGGGTTAGAAGACAGAACTACGATTCTCCCGGCCTCCCGAGCTCTGTCTGCCGCATACGTGCATTCGATGGGAAACTCTTGTGACCTTTGGAAGGTAGAAGTCGCTCCTGCTTCGCCGGCAGCCTCAGACGATCCGTGGACTTTGGCACAGGTAAGTTGTTGTGACCGTCCCCGCGTTCCCTTGCCAGCCACCAGCTGGGGGCAGTGCTATGAGGGGGTGTCTACAGTTTTCTGACCTCTGGGCAACACCACCAGCTTGTTGAGTCGTCGAATTGCACTTACGGTAACAAACCCGCAGGCCGGGTCCAGCCTCTCCAGATGCCACGCGCCCCGGGGTTTCTGGAAGCTTTGAAAACGCCCAATTCCCTAAACTGAATCCCTTTCTTTGAAATACCTGGAGTGGCTCGTTTCCTAAACTGAATCCCTTTCTTTGAAATACCTGGGGTGGCTCGTTTCCTAAACTGAATCCCTTTCTTTGAAATACCTGGAGTGGCTCGTTTTCCTGACCGGATTCCGACTGTAACTCTGCACTTTGGTGGAAGATTTTAAGAAGCCCTAATCTATCCCAGGTTCTCTCTTTCTGTTGAGAAAACCGAGGCCCACAGGGGAAGACAACCTGCCAGCTTGCAGACTTTCTAAGTACCATGCCACTGGCCACATGGGGCCACTGACCTTTCAGTGAGTTAAATTGTATTGATTTTAAAACTCAATTCCTTGTTTGCTCTCGAACCCGTGGCCCGCAGCTGCCGAACAGGAGAGCACACACCTGGGGTACATACAACATTTCTGTTATCATGGAAAGTTCTGGAAAATGTTCTAGGTAATCATACCATACATCTCTGCTTCAGTGACATTAATTTTCTTCTTCTTAAATAGTAGCATGAGAAAGATAACTTAGTTCAGACCATTTGTGTTACAAATGAAGAAACAGAGGCAAGATTCAAATTGTGGCTCAAGGGTTACCGGGGACTCGGTGAGCCCAAATCCTATTTCCCTTCTCTGATTTGAGTCACCGTCGTTCAGATCAAAAATAAGTGTGTCCGTGGGGGACCCGGCTGGCTCAGTTGGGGGAGCGTGTGACTCTCGATATCAGGGTTGTGAGTTCAAGCCCCACGTTGGGTGTCGAGATTGCTTAAAAATAAGATCTTAGGGGCGCCTGGGTGGCTCAATTGGTTAAGTGTCCTACTTCGGCTCAGGTCATGGTCTCGTGATTCATGAGTTCAAGCCCCACATTGGGCTCTGGGCTGACAGCTCAGAGCTTGGAGTCAGAGCCTGCAGCCTGCTTCAGGTTCTGTGTGTCCCTCTCTCTCTGCCCTTCCCCACCCGCTCCGTCCCTCTTTCTCTCTCAAAAATAAACATTAAAAAAATAAAATAAAATCTTAAAAAAAATTTTAAGTATACATTCACATCAAGTACAACACTAATCTTAAAAAGAGTGGTCGGACAGGAAAAACAGGAAGATATTCTTACAAATAACCCACTAGCATGGATTTTGCAATGAATTCAACCAACAGCTCTTCATACAATATGGTGTCGGTTGTTGTTTTTTTAAATTCCCAAATTAGACCACATTTTACGCTGGATTCAGATCCCAAGATTCCAAATGGAACGTTAAAAGTGACCTGTGTTGACTTGTTCTCAAAGAACCGGGGACTCCCGGCCAATGTCCATTCTGTGAATCACAGAACACGTCTGTTCTCTGCAAGTCGGTCACTTGGGGGATTCGTATCCCTTTCTGATAAAAAGGACGGAACTGGGAGAAGTTTTTTCCAATCACTGTGGGAACGCGTTCTCTTGCAAAGAGCCACGAGGAGTTTAGAGGCCAGACTAGTTCTTTCTCAGGAAACGCTTCCTCCTTCCGTCTCCCGGAAAGAAGGCGCCGGCTCTGACCACCTGGGTGTCTGCGGGACGCCCGACTCGGAGGCAGTGGAGAATCGTCGAGAGACGCCGTGTCTGTGGTTCTGAGATGAAAGTTGCAAAACGGGAGCGAGCCCTGAACAAAGGCAAAGCGCTTTTCTTCAGCGCAGGCTTTCCTCCCCAACGGCATCGGGCTGCCGGAAGCTGGGCGCCGCTCCAGAGGTTAGAGACGGGGCCAGAACATATCACTTCAGCGTTCTCGGGTGGCCGTTTCTGTCTCCGAAATGTCCGATCCTGTCTCCCCACAGTTGCAGGAGTCCATCCCTCAAGCGCGGCCCGGCGGGGACGCTCTTAGCCCTTTGGTCTCCGGACGCGGGAGTCTGAGAGACGAAAAGGACCATCGGACAGGTGCCCCCCGAGGCCGTGCTGCTGCCTGTGGCCTCCTCGGGAAGGCTTTGCTTCCAGAGACTCGCCGACTCCGGCCCCGAACTCCCCGAGTGGGGAGTGAGGTGGGGAGGAGCGCTGGGGCACGGCGGGGCCTGGCCGCACCCGCCAGCTCCGCCCGGGCAGGCTCCGAGGCGCAGGGGAGGTGTGGCCGGTGGGAGCCTCGGGTGCAGAGGTGCCCCTGGGCCCCCACTTGCCGGCCCTGGGATCGACCCTGCCCGCAGCCTGGTCCGGTGTTTTAGGATTTGCTGTCTGACCGGCACGGCAAACCCTGCCCGTCGAGAGGGAGCGGGAGCGCAAGGGCAGAAGGGCGCTGAGCTGGGGGGAGTTTGGAACTAAGCAGACTCTTCCTCCATCCTCTGGAGTCGAGGGCTTCCTGGCGGGGCTTGGAGGCCACCTGTACTGAAGCAGGGGCTGCCGGCGCCCCGCCCGTGAGCCCTCGCCCTGTCCAGGAAGAGCAGCCCCCTCTCGCCCCAGAGCAGTCCGCAGCCACCAGTGAACCAGAATCAGGGGGTAAATACCCCAGGGTCCTCGCCCAGTGGGCGGGGTAGCTCCGAGGCATGTTTTAGAATCTCCGAAGGCCCCCAGTGTTACTGAATCCAGTGCCCTCTGAAGTCACCCCCTCCTGAGTGCGCATCTGTCGTCCCCGTCCCTTCCTTGCCTCACTTCCCCGCTCCCCTACCAGGGCTTCCTGGGGCCACGCTCGGGTCAACCCCTTGCACCCAATCCTTGCCTCAGGCTCTGCTTCTGGAGAACCTAAGTTCAGACATGTATCTTACGATTCAAGGGATGTGGGGACAGTTTGGTCTTCCCTACAGTATCTGCCGTCACGGCGTCATAGGCCTATCTCTGCTGAATTACGTCACTAGAGACTCAGGCCTCTGGGGTTTCAAGATTGGGGTCTGGACGCTTGCTCTGGGAATCCCCACTTCTGGGTACACCCAAAAGAATCGAAACTGAACGGCACATTTAAAAATGGTGAAGATTGTAAATTTTATGATATACATATTTTTACCAAAATTTTTAAAAGTCTGAGAAACTGAGGCTCCTGGGTGGCCTCTGACTTTCGATTTTGGCTCAGGTCACGATCTCATGGCTCATGAGTTGGAGCCCTATGTCGGGCCGTGTGCTGGCAGCGTGGAGCCTGCTTGAGATTCTCTCTCCCCCTCTCCTTCTGCCCCTCCCCTACCCGTGTTCTCTTTCTCTCTCTCTCAAAAATAAAAAAACTATAAAATGAAATAATGAAAATATTAAAGCCTAAGAAACTAAGACTGAGTCTGGAAACCGGCAAGCCATGGCAGAGACATCGCATCCGCACTAGGAATGTAGTGGCGAGTGGCCTGTCCGGGTAATGTGTCACCACGGCACAAGCCCTGGGTGACGTCTGGGGCTCCCTCGAGTTCCTCGCCCAAGACGGCGTCGCAAAGCCCCAGTTGTCCCCTGCTCGCCTACATCCCCTGCTCTGGCCCCGTGGAGAGACCGCCGCTGAGCCCACCCAGGCCCGCCTGTCCCGCCCACACTTCCCCGCGTGGCCCCAGAGCTCACGGCCGAGGCCCCCCATCTCGGAGATTCCCGAGCGACCCCCAGCAGCCCAGCCCGGCCGGCGCAGGCAGTCCTCACAGGCGCCGACACGCTCACACCCACCTTGCGCGTTCACTCCCTGGGCCCTCCTGTAAACTGACTCGCCGTCACTGGACAAGACTCTCTTTGTAACAAACTTCGTGTCCCTCATACCAGGAAACCCAGAAGAAGGCCATCACAGAAGGCGTAACCGTGGGAATATGCTCCGAAGACCAAACAGTGCATGCGGGCCCTAACGGACACTCGGGCCGCCCGCCGAAGGCTCTGAGCTGGGGCTTGTCTGTCTCCGTCACACGTGGGGTCGGGAGCCTTCAGACAGAGGTAAAGACAGAGTGGGGCCACTCGACAGGCGTCCTCTCCCTTGGTCGGGCTGCCGGGCGGGGGCGGGCAGGGAAGAGCTTCCGGCCTTGCCCACAAGTGCGCACTTAGCGTGATCCCAATGACCACCCAAGCCGCCTCCAGAAGTCGCCGCAGGACGAGGCTCACAGCTTGGAAGGTGCCGACTTCCTCCGGGAGCGCACACAGGGTTTGGCTTCCGGGCCAGCTCCGCTCGGTCGGCGGCGACTGCCTGGCCACGTCGCGAAGACCCCACGGGGCGTGTCCCGGGAGATTCCATCTCCAGCCCCGGGGGACGACACTGTGATGGGTCAGCAATGTCCTCCAAGGACCCAGCGCAGGGGGGCGGTGGGACATGCGCCCCAAGTCCCCAACAGGTGCCCGCGACCTGGCCCGGCCCTGCTCTCCAAGCCCCGGCCACCTCGTCCGTCCTCTGGCGGCCGGCTGGGAACCCTGTTTGCGCCCTCCTCGTGACGGCCCCGGGGGCAAGGTTCAAGGCTCGCCCAGGGTCACGCGGCTGAGAAACGGCACCCACCCAGGGCCCCTGCCCCCAAACCCGGCCCCCCGCTGCCCGGCCAGAGCACAGAGGGAAACCGATCCCCACGACCTCGGGCGCCTCGTCCCCGGGGCCCACGACGCGCGGCGGGAGCCGTCAGCTCACATCCGTCCCGAGGTCGGTCGGCTGCCTCGTCCTGGGGCACGGCTGTACCATCTGAACAGACACAACAAACTTTTAATAACTCTACACAACTCGAGGCCAGAAGTATATTTTTCCTCTTGTGAGTCAGCCATTTATTTGTCAACAGAGGCCAGTGAAGGAAAAGGCCCAGGAGCCGTTTATAAACAGACCGGAGCCCCTGGGGCGTCCCAGGGGACGGCTGGAAGTGTGCTTCCCACTGAAAACCAGGCCCGGGAACAGAAAGGCAGGACGGCCGTCTGGCGGGGGCCTCGTGGGAGGCACCGAGGGCTGAGGGGTGCTCAGACACGGGCAGGTGAGGACCGGGGGCGCGGGCCTCGGGTCCCAGCCGCACCTCTCCGGAACCCTGGGGACTGAGCGATTTGCCCCACCGACCCTCGGTTTGTCCCTCTGCAAGGTGGGCACGGCGACGCCGGCCTCGAGGGGCTTTGGGAGGCCGGGAGGGGGTCCAGGCTGGAACGCGGGCGCGCGGGTGTCGTCAGTGACAGCGGTGCTGGTGCCGCAGCGGCCTTGACGACGGTGTGCCCGGAGGGGCGGGGCAGGATCCTCCACAAACACCAGCTGCATTCGCTGGACGCCCGCGGGGGCCTGGTGCTCCCTGAGCAGCGAGGGAGGCGCGGGAGCGCGCGTGCGCAGGAAGCCTTCGGGAAGAGCGAGAATGGAGGCAGGAGCCCCGCCTCCCATGACGCTGCCGGGCAGGCCCACCAAGGCTACGCGGGGTCCCCTGACCTCCCGGGGTCCTTTCCTGAGCACTCCTGACAGAAATGAGCCTGTGTCCTTCAGAAAGACGTGTGCCGGAGCGCTCTTAGCGGCGGTCCTCGTGACAGAACCAGCACAACCCGAACGTGGGTGACGTAGCACAGATAGACTGCAGCGTGTCCGTGCAGGGGAGGGGTCTGCAGTAGAGTCACATGGAAAACAGAGGCGGTGTGTCCATGCAGGGGAGGGGACTGCAGTATTCAAATGGGGAAACAGAGGCGGTGTGTCTGTGCAGGGGAGGGGCCTGCGGCACATTCACATGGGGAAACAGAGGCGGCATGTCCGTGCAGGGGAGGGGTCTGCAGTACAGTCACATGGGGAACAGAGGCAGTGTGTCCGTGCAAGGGAGGGGTCTGTGGTGTATCTGTGCAGGGGAGGGGTCTGCAGTGTATCTCTGCAGGGTAGGGGTCTCCGGTGTGTCCATGCAGGGGAGGGGTCTGAGGTCTGTCCTTGAAGGGGAGGGTCTGCGATGTGTCCGTGCAGGGGAGGGGACCGCGGTGTATTCATACGGGAAACAGAGGTGGTGTATTCGTGCAGGGGAGGGGACTGGTATATTCACATGGGTAAACAGAAGCAGCGTACTCATGCAGGGGAGGGGACTGTGGTGTATTCATACGGGGAAACAGAGGTGGTATATTTGTGCAGGGGAGGGGTCTGCAGTGTATCTGTTCAGGGGAGGGGTCTGCGGCGTGTCCCTGCAGGGGAGGGTCTGCGGTGGGCTCACTCGGGGGACCCCACGCTGCAGTGAACGAAGAATCCCTGCGGCGCTCGTCTCCACGGATGAGCCGCGTCACGACACTGAGAAAGGGAAGCTGGACGCAGGCTGTGTGACTCCAGAGCAAGCGAGTGACACCACGGCGAGTAACGGTTTTATGAACACAGCGGTTCCCTCCCGGCGGCCGTGCCGAGCGGGAGGGGCTGGAGGGGACCTCTCGGGTGCAGGAACGGTCCGTAGAGTCATCCGAGAGGTGGCGGAGTATGCGCACGCGTACACGTTCGCGGATGCTGCGTCTGCCTGTGTATTCTAAAGAGTAAGATAGAAGCACAGAGATGTCAAGACTGGAAAGTATCTAAGAGGCCACTCTGTGACCCGGGGGTGGCAAATTCGACAGTCCCCCGGGGTCAGGAGGGCAGTCGCGGTGGTCAGGCGTAAGGCTGTAGACACCTGTGCTGCTAGAATTGCTCCAACAATAAGTTCTCCGAGACGAAGTGTGCTTTGAAACACTGTCGAACCAGAGAAAACAGCCCACGCTTGCCTGGCTGGGCGGCCGGCAGCAAGTCCGCGTCCTCTGTGTAGTCCTTGGTGTGGCGGTCGCGAGACACAAAGGGACCCGCCCGCGCCAGCACCGCTAAGTGACAGACGGCGGACCAAGAGAAGTAGCCGAGAGTGAACCTGTGTCGAACACTGCGGGCGTCGGAGCCGGTCTGGGAAGCCAGAGTGTGTGGTCCGGCTCCTGGCTCCTCGGGGAAGCCACGTAGCCTCCGTGCCTCGGTTTACTTATCAGGTGGATGGTGGTTAAGGAGCGTCACCCACTTGGGTACAGAAACTCGAGCTCACCAACATCTTTGCCATCCCCCCGAGAGACCCCACTCAGGGCAGGTACCCAGCAAACGAGGCTCGGTCAGATTAATTCTTCGGTCCTTCTCGGGCCACACCAAAGGGACACTCTGAGAAAGAAATGATACATATGAGAACACTCAGCAAGGCTGTCAGAGCGCGGGGGTCTCGAGGGCACGGTGCGCCGCGGGAGGCTGGGCGAGGGCAGCTCCCAGCGCAGAGGCGGGCCATCGCGAGCGGGGAGGCCGGTGCAGAATCTGCAAACAACGCATTATGAGAAAGGCCGGGGGCGGGAGGCAGAGGGGAGGAAATTAGTCAGTGACATGGACGGAACGAAATTTAGAAGTTTTTGCTGTCGATTCGTGATCAGTGGGGTGCGGACTTTTTAGGACCTCTTCCTTATGTTTTGGAGATGTTTGCCAAAATATTTAAGAATGAAACGACACGCAGTCCAGGACTCATTTCAAAGTCAGGTTGGCCCCCAGAGGGAGAGGCTAAAGCCCGGGGCAGGGAGGCGTTCTCTGCTCTCCTACAGGTCAGCTCTACTCCAGTTAAAAATATAATAATTCAGAGGCACCTGGGGGGCTCAGTCAGTTAAACGTCCGACTTGGGCTTAGGTCATGATCTCGAGGCTCGTGGGTTCGAGCCCCGCTGTCAGCACAGAGCCTGGAGCCTGCTCCGGATTCTGTGTCTCCCCCTCCCTCTGCGCCTGGCCCGCTCGCACTCTGTCTCAAAAATAAATAAACATTTAAAAATATATTAAAAGTAAATGAATAATAATAATAATTCAGACCTTATAAAAAGATTAGCAGTCACTCCTACGTGACAGTCCCCTAAATGCAGGGAGACCATTCCTCAAAAATGAGTTCCGGGCATCCCTCTGTCCCCGGGGAAGACGCAAGGGGGTAGGCGAGGCGGACTCGGTCATCCCCGCCGATCCCCGGCCCGTGAGTGGGCTCCCGAGGCCGAGGCCGCAGGCCACGGGTCCCGCCTGGAGGAGAGGGGACCTGACAGGGCTTCCGGGCTCCAGGGCTTTGCCCACTTCGCGGCCTCAGTTGTGAGCCCCACGGGAACCTTTCTTCGGCCGGTGAGCTCATTTATGCTTGGCGCAAGGCAACATCCCATTTCAAAGCCGGGAAGGGAAGACTTTGAAAAGATTTAAATCCCCTCCAAAACCTCCTTGGACATCAAACGGCTTTGGTGAAACAAGGGTTTGATGAGTTAAGAGCAAATGAATCAGAAACACATGGATTAAATTCCCCTGAAAATCCACACGGGTTTGAAAATGGAGGGAAAGGGGCGTGGCAAGTATCTTTTCGGTTTCATGGAACCCCATGCGCGTTTAAAACCGGGTGAGCCGGTCGGCAAGTCTGGAATGCCGCTGAGTCCATTCAGTCCTAAGGGTGGGTCCCGGGGAGGGCCTGCTGCACGCACCGGTGGGGGCACCGGGGAGCCGGCGTTCGCGTCCCTCCAGCTCTATCCCGAGTCCACGTGCCAGAAAAGAAATAAATAAACAAACATAAAAAATAAAAAAACATTTAAAAACATATTAAAAATAAAATGAATAATAATAATAATTCAGACTTTATAAAAAGATTAGCAGTCACTCCTACGTGACAGTCCCCTAAATGCAGGGAGACCATTCCTCAAAAAAGCGGTGTGCTGGACCTCCCGCCAAGGGGCCAGCCAGTGGCTCTGGGCGTTCCAGTCACCTGTTCTAGGCACCTGCAGTGACAGAAGTGCAGGGAACTTGCTAAGGCAGCATCTCCATTCTGTTCGGGTCTCCGGCCCCGGTCAGAGGTGCCCCCCGGATCCCCCCTCACAGCTGTCGATGAGAAGTGAATACAGTTCCCACAGAAGGAAATAATTTGGTTGCTGCTCTGTGCGCCCAACGTGGGGCACCTGCCTTAGGCTCTGAACAAAACCAAAGCCTGTGTCCTCTGAGAACAGAGTCTGGACCCTGGAAGGAGGCTCTGTGGTCAGGCATGTGGGGGGGGGCCCCTCCCAGCTCTCCTGGGGTTCACCTGCCGAGAGCCATGGCAGCGACACCAGCGACAGGGTCTGAGTCCCCACTCCCAAGCACACCCAGGCGCCTGCCTAGGTCGGGTGTTGGCAACTGGAGGACACCGTTCTAGAACGTGACTCTGAGACCCCCCCCCTCCAGGGGCGGTGTCCTGGAGTGGTACCAAAAAGTGCCTTGTGGCCCACACGTGTCCGGAGCAAGCACCGACTCTCCCGTTTGCCCGGGCGGTGTGCGTGAAGCATGCCCCGACCCAGGCCTGGCGGTGTGCGGGAAGTGTGCCCCCAGTCCATCTGTCCTCACTGAGAATCGGCTAAAGAGCCGGAGGGTACCTGGAGCCCCCACTCGGAGGACCGCTGGAGGGCACGCACGAGTCCACGGGCCAGGCGCCCAGGCCATGCGGGCCGCGGCGACGACGCTGCGGCACCAGTCACGGCAGATAAATGACCTCGCCCCCTGCAGTCCTCACCGCTGCCTGGGTGTCGTTACCCCACTCGAGGGGTGAGAGATCCGAGTCTCCAAGGGGCCGCGTAACTTGCCAACAAGGAGCAGAGCCGGCTTTCCAGTCCAGATGGGGCCGGCTCCTGAGCCACCTTCTTGGGGGCATGCAGCTCGGCGAGCGCAGGTCGTGCCGATCCTCCCCCGACCGCGTACGAAACAGGCTGCGCGGCAAATGGCCATGACCCTGTCCTGTCCGAATCCAGGGCCTTCCGTTCCCGAGCACAGGCATAGGGACAAAGACAGGAGCCACCCACTCCGACCCGAGGCCGAGCCGTCCCCCAGCCCAGCGGAGCAGCCTCGTGCGACTCCATCCACTCACCTGTGAAACGGGCCCAACACATCACAGGCCTGGGAAAAACAGGCAACAGAACCCCTGTGATGCTCTCTCTCACGTGGCGGTGCTCCCAGCACAGGCTGACGGCGCCATAAACGTGAATGCCCGGGCCTGTCTTGTCACCGCCGGCGTCCCAGCCTCCGCCTCCAGAAGTACAAGACGTCTCCGAGACACGGAGTCGGTCAGACATGGATTCCTTCCCACGGCTCATCTCCGAGGCTCTCAGCATCGTGCCCACCAGGGTCCCGTCCGGGACGGAGGCACAAACGTGCAAAGAAACGCCAGGGCTCCCGTCGCCTGACATTGAGGGGTTTCCCTTCAAGGAGGAGCCAGGTCCCGGGTGTTTGGTGCTTGTTTTGCCCGTGAACGTGCAAACGGGTGCATCGAGTCATGTTTCGGGCCGATACCAGGCAAATCGCCACAATTCTAAGATGTCACCAAAGACGGGGTCATGGATGATGTTCGGGGACCCGTATGACGGGCCGAGCTCCCCTCGAGTTCGGTTTTTTTCATCTGCAAGACAGCCAAGAATGCCTGCTTCTCAAGGGTAGTTCCGAGAACATGGCAAGCTCTCCGGGAACCGTGTCCCCGCCATCGGAGGCTCGACACCAGTCCCCAGCTCCCTGTCATACTCAAAGCCAAGAAAACGGTAGATCGAAACCATGGGCAAGAGGCAAGGGGATGCATCCGTCCCCTGAGCTTGCTTAAGATGAAAAGATTTGCTTCGTTACGTCAGGATCACAAACCTATTACACTTTTAAAACCCCAGAGGAGGCCCAGGCCCTTTGAAGCCAACGTAAATACAACTGTTTAACAGCTTATTTTAACCATCCAATGGGAGCCGCGTTGCTTAAACGGACTCGCGTTGCCAGCAATCTCTTTTCTGCGACATGGTATTTGTTAGAAATCAGGATTTTACTTAACCGAACGTCCTGCGGTCGCCTCCGCTTTGTTTCTTCACAGGGCTGTCTTTATGTGAGTTTTCTTTGGCTTCCCAATAGAAGAGTAACAGATTCCTTTTGAAGTTTTTTATTGATGAATGAGCCGCTATAAATAACCCTTCGTGGCAGCCGCCCCATCTCTGAAGTTTACTCTGGAATAATAGTAGCAGTGGGAACGGAGGGCAATTTACGGCAGCGTGTCATGAAATAGTTTAATGGGCTTCATACTGTTTAACTTAATCTTTACAGATGTAAAAACAGAAATACAATTATTTTAACAACTATTATTACATATTGCTTTGCTAATGAAAACAAAGGCTGGGGAAGCTCTCTGAGGACTGAAGAACCGTGGTGGGATCCAGAGGGGATGGGGTGCTGGGCGCCAGCAGGGGCTCCCCTGGGCCGGGGATGGAGGGAGGGTCGCTGAGGGACGGTCTTGGCCCCCCGAAGCCTTCTTCCTCCACACCCACGCACATGCACGCACACCCCTGTGGGCACACACGGGCGCAGGCACACGCGGGCACATATGTGTATATGCGTGCATACATGCATGAATGCGTTCATGTGCCCGTGTGTGCATGTGCGCACACCGGTATGTACACATATGCATGTGTACACACATGTGTACACATATGAGCACCCACCCACGTACGTACACATGCACACCCACACACATGTGTGCACACACTTGTATTCACACACGTGCGCATATATTTGCATGCATACGTGTGCACATACACGTACATACAGGCACACGTGTGTGCACACAGGCACACACATGGATACATGCGGGCACACACCCACGTGCACACAACCGCATGTGCGCACATGCGTCCGCACGCGTACACACCCACGTGCACACTCGCGCACACCCACACACGTGCACACGCATGCGTCACAGTCGGCGGTCATCTCAAGAGCGGCCTCTCTGAGCCAATTCCAAGCTCGGCGCTCCAGCATGAATTATGGGGCCCGCGGAGACTTCCCTCAGTGGAGCGCCGAGGACTTTTCCTGTTTCTCACAGTCCCCAGCTGCCACCCGCCCTCCTGTTCCTATCCCACCCCCGCCCCCCACAAACCCGGCTTCCCGGGAGCATCCTTCTCACCAGAGGGGACGGGACACAACTCACTCGAAAACCTATAAATCCAGAGGTCGAGCCTGCAGTTGGAGCGGCCTCCCTGCCTCTCTGGAAGCCTCAGAGATGAAACACGGAACCCTGGGTCTCTTCCACGGCGCTCAAAAGACCTCACTCCCTTTGATTCTTCAGGGAGGTCGTCGCCTGCAGGGGCGCGTCCCCGGTGAGACGTGCCACCCCGGCTCGCGCTTTCTCCGGCGCCGAGGCGTGACCCCCGCTCTGCGGGCGGGAGCTGGGAGCCCCCCGGGGCCCTGCGGTGTATGTAACTCAGCGTCCCGGGGAGCTCGCACCTCCTGCTTGCCCCTCGGTGGGGTTCTCACCGGTAAAGCTGGGCGTTTGCCTGAATTCCGAACCATTTGGGAAATGATGGGATCGGACGGAAAGAAGTCAAAACATTTATTTTAAAAGCTCGGTTGGAGCATGTGGCTTAGATCCACAGTGAGCCACAGACTTGCCCACCAGCCCGCAGACGCCGGGCACCACCCGCGCCCCTCAGCCCCAGAGCCCCGAGAGCCCACGGAATGAGCCTCTCCTGAAGGCCGCTCACTCCCAAGGGGACAAGCCAGGCTGGGCCCCCGGTGCCCAGCTCATTTTATCCACGTTTCCCCGTCAGGCGAGCCCTGCTGTTGCCCCCCGGGCTGAGTGCACAAAGGGGTCAGAGCAACCCCAGGGGGAGAGACGTCGGGAGTGGGGGCAGGAGCCTCCGAAGCCGGTGTGTCTGCCTGACAAACACTCACCGTCTGTCATGCACCAAGAAATTGCTCATGACACACGGAGGGACACTCACTCCAGCGGGAGAGTCAGGCATCAAAGAAAACGCAGTCCTGTGACATTGTCCGTGGGGCCGGCACCAGACTAGCCGTGGCAGAAAAAAGGAACACGACAGGAATGACACAACCCTCACCGACTCAGGGTCGAGGCAGGGTGGGCAGAGACAGGTGCGGCATTCACCCGCTAACGGCGGCAGAGACGGCGGGCACCAGTGTCGCACAGAACTGCAGGTTGGCGGAGGAGTGCCCGGAAGGGCCGCCGAAGAGAAAATTGAAAAAAACAATTTAGAAAAAGTTAAAAAATAATAAATTCAGTCGTGCTGTAAGTGCAGAACGCTCGCTGGGTTTTAAAGACGTAGTACCACCTAAAAAAAGTACCTCAGTATTTCCTGGTCTCCGATTACTTGTGGGAATGATAATATTTTGGATGTGTGGGGTTAAATAAAATCATCGCTAAAATTAAGTTCACCTGTTTCTCTTTTAGCTTTTTTCTTTTTTAATGTGGCTACTAAGCATCGTGAAATGAGTCTTTTATTGGCTCTCGGGTCTAGGAGATTAAGAGGCCCTTAGCTTAAAAATCCAAGAGAGATGAGGAGATGAGAAGCATGTGGTTTGCGCCACCGGCTCCGTCGTCGGCTGTCAGGCTCTCACAAAGACACGGCGCACAGGGTCTGTCGGGCCCGGTGCCGTCGGCATTTTGGGTCAGGCAACTGCCGCGCGTGTCTGTTTGCCTCTGCCGTTTTACTCCACCTGCACACAAAGCCCTCGAGGACCAGCCCTGGGTCTGGGTCATTTGTAATCTCGTAAGGAGCTCCAGAGGCCCACTAATGGGCATTCACTCTTTTTTTTTAATGTTTTTTATGTTTATTTTTGAGAAACAGAGAAATAGAGTGTCAGCAGGGGAGGGACAGAGGGAGAAGGAGACACAGCATCCGAAGCAGGCTCCAGGTGCCGAGCTGTCAGCACAGAGCCCGACTCGGGGCTCGAACTCACGAACTGTGAGATCACGACCTGAGCCGAAGTCGGACGCTTAAGCGACTAGGCCACCCAGGCGCCCCGGGGCGCTCCCGCTCTGTTAGCGGAAGAAGGACTCGCAGTTCTGATTACAGAGGTCGCTTGGCACAGGTCACATTCCCGATAGGTCGAGGGAAGTAGAAAGCCTCCCGCTGCCCTCTGCGTGTCCCTGGATGCGTGCGCTTCCTGGGCCCGGAGCCCACGCGGGCTTTCAGGTCTGTGAGACGCTGTCGCGTGCAGCAGCATGGGGCTGGTGCGAAGGACAGCGGCAGCTTCGGGAAGGGCAGACGCAGGTGGTCCCTGGCCGGGTGCTCCCGGTCGGCTCCCCTGCGGCCGCCTTGGCATCGCTCGTCCGCCGGGGCAGGAAGACCAGGTGAGCTCCAGGGGCTGTTGAGCCGATTCGGCGAGACGGCGTGTGGCAGAGCTTGTGTGCTCTCTCTGTCCCTTCTCCCAGGAGGGGGGCGGGGAGCCGTGGGGGCGGAGCCTGCGCGAACTTCAGCAGCTGCTCTGCTTCACGCGGCCCCCAACCTCCTTCCTTGTTTCTCCGTGCCAAGTGGTTTTCCTGGATAATCCGGGCACTTGACCTCAAACCTTCCCTTACTGATATCGAAACCACTGGTCCCTGCGCTCAGCCGCGCACGAGAGCCATCTGGGGTTGTGACCCCGCCGTTAGCATTTTGCAAAGCCCCCCGGCGATCCCGGGGCTCAGTCCAGGAGGACGCCCGCCAGCTCGGCGGATAACAAAAGTCTCATTGCTCGCCCGAAGCTCTCTCCGTAAGCGCGGGGAAAATGGAAACCAGCATGTAAGCAGAACTTGGGGTCTCCTGTGGCTCGGACACATGAGGGAGGGGACAGCGAGGTCACTGGGCAGATCTGTCAACGAGCGGTCACTTGGTGGGGGTCTCTGTCCCCGATCCCTGGTGCCGGAAATTAAAATTAAATTACAAGATGACTTGAGCATCCTTGTACAAAGTGAGCCTCCCTCACCTCCCCGGACACTTCTTTGTACCTTCCTGTGAATCTAAAATTCCTTCACGATGAAGAGTTTTAATAAGCAAGTAAGCAAACCTTTTTTCTGCTCGTCTCCCCCCATCCCCCATTGCTGGGCTGTCGGCAGTGAAAGGGTGGTGCCTTACGGCGGTCTCTGTCCCCAGCACTGTGCATGGCTGCGCAGAGAATGTTAGCCAGCCCCTCGGTGACAGCGTGATGGTGATGGTGCT
Source organism: Paguma larvata (assembly GCA_030068075.1). NCBI lineage: Eukaryota > Metazoa > Chordata > Mammalia > Carnivora > Viverridae > Paguma > Paguma larvata. The sequence goes on along the minus strand of CM057841.1, from coordinate 58,244,632 downwards.
GGAGGAGAAGGCAGTGAGGAAGTAAAAACCGATTCATACGCATGCGTGTGTGTGTGTGTATGTGTGCGTGTGTGTGTACACATGGATGTGTGTATCTCTCTCTGCCTGCCTATCTAGGGGAACTTCCAGAATGTCCTCGAAACACCAGCCATCACCTGCTGGAGGTAGGATTATTACAGGGGATCACAGGATTGCAGGTTTATTCTCTTAAAAGAAAAAAAGTTTGTTTATTTTGAGAGAGAGCGCGAGTGTGCCAGCAGGGGAGGGGCAGAGGCAGAGAAAGAGAATCCTAAGCAGGCTCTGTGCCGTCAGCGCGGAGCCCAACACGGGGCTCGATCTCACGCACCGTGAGATCATGACCTGAGCCGAAGTCAAGAGTCAGACGCCCAACTGACAGCCCCCCAGGCGCCCCAGGTTTTATTCTGTCTGTAATACTTCCCTATGTAGTCCACGTTTCTTCCACGAACACGTAAACTACAGCAGCTACTTCAGTGCAGGGCCCCTCCGCCCAAAGTTCAGAAGGACAGCTGAGGTCACGGAGGGAAGCCATGAATCTATCCGATCAGACAGAACGCGGAGCACAGGTGCAGGCAGATGAGAAGACACAAGGGAGGGTCTTTGACCGTCACCGATGCGCCCGACGGTGTGGCCCCCTCGCCTGGTGGCTCAGTTCTGGCTCAGGAGCAGACTCGCCCGAGCAGCCTTTGGAGACACGCCGTCGGATCCCACCCGGGCCAGCCTGATGGGAGTCTTGGGGACAGGACACCGGTCCCGGCAGGGGCCAGCGCTGCGGGCCATCCAGAAGCAGAGAGCGCGGACACGACCACAGCTCCGGAGGAGCCCAGCAAACACCCAGAGCCAGATGGGATGGGAAGTGAAACGTGCTAGACGTAGATTTATTTCTCTCCAATCCTCACTTCCTGATGTCACCAAGCGGCCCTTCCTCAGAAGGCGTCCTTAACCTGACTGTCTGCCCCCCTGCCCTCACCTGTGCAATAACCCACACGCCCAGTGAAGGGAAGGAGAGGTCACCGCCAGGGTCCTGGGCACCAGCTGGAGCCCGAACATGAATTATTCATTGCGCCCACGCCCCCCCCCCCCACATCAGGCTCCGGAGATGGAGCCCACAGTGCAGACTCAAAGTCCAAAAATGTGGGAAAGTTTATTTATTTCTCCAAAACATTCCTGATTTGTAATGTGCTTTCTAAAAATGTCCTGGCTGACCAAGCCCCTGCTATATTTAGCCGCAGCATTTAAAGAAATGTCCCTTCCGCTTTATAAGGCTCTAAGGCGGGCTATGAAATCCAGGAGTGTCGGGAGCTCTGCTCCTCGGGCGGGTCCGCTTCTCCCCAGGAGAGGGGTGGGGCCTCCCTGCGGCACGCAGGAGCACCCTGGCCCAGGGCAGAAATAAAGAGTCGCATTCATTCCCAGGGCCCCTGGGGTTCACATCGGGGAGACAGCCTGCCCTGGGAAGTCCCCCTAAACTGTGCAAAGCAAGGAGCCGGCAAAGGGACCTCGCGCGCCGTGGCCCGCGGAATCGGCCCTCCTGCAGCTTTCCTGGGATCCCCCACCACGCACAGCTGCTTTCCTTTGCTTTTGGTTTCGTGTTCAAACGGTTGGGTCATCTCAGGAGGCGTGACGTGGCAGGGCCGAGATGAAAATAGCCCCCACCCTGCCCGCAGGACTCGGCAGCCCCCGGGAGCCTCCGGCTACCTCCACAATTACGTATCGTGAGCAGGGCTGTTGGTTCAGGATCTTGTTACATAACCAGGAAGGCACAAATGGGCTCATAAAACAGAAGTGTTTAGATTCGAGGCCACGTCTGTACACAGACCTCCCGTTCACTGAGCGCTCTCGGCGAGCCGGATAGGTTTTACATATTAGCTAACTTAATTCTGACGGCAGCCCTGTGCACGAGGCATCATGAGGGCTGCCAGCTTGCGAGGGGGGCTGGGGCCCTGTTTTATGCACTTACACCCATTCCTCACTTTCCCCCTCAGGACAGCTCTGTGAAGCAGTTACCGACACCATCCCCATTTGTACAGGTGAGAAAGTTTGAGGCACAGAAGAGGTGGGTCGCTTGGCTGATGTCACACAGCACCCAAGGGCGCAGCAGCATGGTTAGTTCCAGCCTGGTGGGGCCCAGGGACACACTCTCACCCAGGACACCATGCCCCTCCCTCCCCACTCCCACCCACGCTTCGGGGACAGATACCCGTGGGCGGTCATCCACAGTCCCCCAGCAACTCGGGCTCGAAGCTGTGAAGGCAGAGGCTGCACGGCCAGGAACAGGGCCCTCGGGAGCTAAGTCCAGACCCAGGCCCTGCCTACTTGAGAGGGTCTCAGATGGGGTCTCGGGTCACCTCTCTAGGAAGCTCGGCGGGTGGGAGAATCCAGTCTCCCGGAAGGCCAGCAGCAGCTGTCCGTGTCGGCTGAGACGTCCTAGCCTTAGCTCTGTGACCAATGGTGTGGTCGGGGCCCTGAAGGAAGGACCCCCTCCCCCCCACGCTGTCTGCCCCGCCTCCACCGCAGTGCATTCTCCGCCCTCGTCCTTGGGGGTCCACCCCTGTGCACCGAGTTGCCCAGGCTCCCTTGTAGGCTGCACTGCTGGGGGGAGGGCAATCAACACGGGGCTGGAAGGCAGGACAGGAGAGAGGCTGGGGGATTTCTCCTCAGCTCCTACCTCCCCCGGCACTGGAGCTGCAACCCCTTGAAATGTGGATCCAAAGAATTTTACTTTTCCAACAAACACACACTCCTTCTTTTTAAATAATAAACCTTGCTTATTATCCTGTGCGTTTTTCACTCTGTGGAACAGCCCCTACTTCGTGGAGGCAAGATGCTTCCAGCCGCCACGAAGAGGGGAAGTGTACAAAGTCGTGGCTCTCACTTGAGTACGGCCAGCTACCGGAAGCGTCACCAACTTTTATGATGTTAACATTAGTCTACCAGCGTCTGGGCAGACGGGCTCTGGCCTTCAGCTGTAACAATAACATCACATGTGGCTAATTCTTTAACCCACACGTGGATACGCGCTGGCCACTCTTCGTGAAACGGTAGAGACCACACGTGGCGTCCTTCTCAGAGAGACGTGACTGGATCCAAAAATGGCAACTCACGTCCTGTTCAGGTTCTGGAAAACCTTAGGGGGCATTTGAGACCCAGGAGGGCCGTTAGCTACTACAAGAGCCAACGAACACCCAAAACCGAAGCCAAAGGCCTGTGCAAAGTTCTCTTATCCTCGTAAAAGTGGTACAAAGGAAGGCCTCAGTGTTGGTGTGTCTTCCAAGATTCTTTAATGAAATCTTTGTTACTTTCATTATAATGGTGCAAAACCCAAATGTTCCCCAGCTTGAACTATATAGGAGAAGAAAATCTTTCTGAAAATATCGGTACTTGTGTTCAGTCGAAAGGATTCAGCACTTGATTCAAGCTCATCGGTCCCACTGATATGCAAAAAAGATGAATTTCTGAGCATTCGTGTGTATAGGACATATACACACATGCATACACCCACATGCACACATACAAATACATGCACACAGATATATACCCGTGCATATGTATTATTACACACATGTATGTTTATCATTGTTCATTACACAGCTGCCCTCTCCCCATTTTGACCATCACGATCCGTGCACTCATCGGTGTGTGTCTGTGTGGGTGCGTGTACACTGAGCTTGAATCAAAGACCTTCTGCAGAAGACAGAATCTTTTCCCTTTGTTTAGAAGGCAGCACAGAAGGTAGCTCCAGATTGCCCGAGACGGGAGTGCTAAGGTTGCCTCTGGTTTACACTACGTCGGAGGGGAGGGGCCCCTGGTGGCTCAGTCCGTCGAGCGTCCAACTTCGGCTCAGGTCGTGGTCTCCCGGTTCATGGGTTGGAGCCCCGAGTCAGGCTCTGTGCTGACGGCTCACAGCCTGGAGCCTGCTTCAGATTCTGTGTCTCCTTCTCTGTCTGCCCCTCCCCTGCTCACACTCTGTCTCTCTCTCTCCCTCCCTCTCAAAAATAAATAAACATTAAAAAAAATTGTTTTTAAGTACAAAGGTGAGTTCACCTTAATTAAGAGTAGAAACTATTTTTTTCTTATTGATCTGTCATTTGGAGCCCGTGATGACAACCAGAACACTGGAACAGCCGTTTAGATTACTAAGACCCACGGGTCCTCCCTTTCTCCAGTGGGAAGGGACGCCCACGGGATTGTCCCAGTTCCAAACATTCCGCCATCCTCCTGTCCATTCCCGTCAGCCTCCCCGAACCAGATGAGTGAGGGGATTAGGTAACCGAAGTTCTCTTTACATAAGTATAAACTCTCTTACAAAGCAGATAGACAAAAAAAGACAGCCTTTTTTTCTGATCCATAAAAATAATGGTTACGTTATAATTTTGGAACTGTAACTCTAAAATACCATCCTTTAAAAATGCCAGTAGTGGGTTATCGGCGTCTCCAGAAAACAGCCAGCATAAATTACCAAAACACACGAGATAGCCAATCAAACCCAAAGAGGAAACATTCGAAACATAGCATATACAGCGGAGCGTCCGTCCGTGTTCCGGCAGCACCCACTGCCCCGGGCTGCTCTGCTCCTGCTCTGCAGGGCGCGTACCCACCCTCGGAAGCCAGAGCCCCGGAGACGCTGACAGTGCTCCCAAATATAATCCCTGACTCCTCGCTCCTATTACACTGTTTGCTTATCCCCCACCCCCCCCCAGTAATCCCCTGAACCAGTCACTGAGAGGTTAATGAAAAGACAACTTTATTCGCAGAGACTGAGACTTTGGGATAACAACATACCCGAGACGGGCTTTCCACCGCCCTGTAGCCTAACCGCAGCGAGCCTGGATCTCAACAGTGGGGCTTCATCGAGGTTCTTAAAACCACGGCTACTCTGCAGCTCACCGAAGTGTTCCCACCGACCCGGCTAGAGCGGGCCCGAGGCAACTTAGGCTTCGGTAGCCCATGGCTTTAAGAATAAATTCTCGGAGAGCCGCCTCTGCTTCCTCATCATTAAATGATTATGCTTGTCTGAAAGGCCCTTTCGAATATATGAAAGAGAGCCACTAGGCTCTCTTGCTGTAGAGTTTGTGTTCATTTTTATAAAAGTCTTGGAAATCATTTTAAAAGTTATTTTGGAGATCTGTTTCCCTTTACCTCCAGGACTCATGACTTCTTGTGCTGTTTCCCACATCAGATAAAATTAAAGTAACCTGGAGGCTCAGAAAACCCAGTTTCCCACCCAAGGCAACCCAACGAGAGACACTGTAAGAGGTTAGATGCACTTCCAGAAAGTTCCAAGCTGAACTGGGCTGTAAAAGTCTCCATTTTCTTAACCAGATGTTTGTTGCAGATACCCCCCCCACGCCCCACCCCGGCTTCCTGCTCCGCACCCCACCCCCAGATTTCTAATCACCTCAATAAGGTGTGTGTTTAGCTGCAGGCTCTAGGCCCACCGGGTAGAGGCTTGGAGGGAGGGTATCTGAAAGAATCCTGTTCTTTGGGGTCCAGAGAGGCACCCTCCGGCAGATATCAGAAGGTTCCTTTTCTCTACCCAGCACGACCCACCTCTCCCAGTATCTGCTTGTGTGTGTGTGTGTGCGTGTGTGTGTGTTTCCTCCAGCTTTTTTGAGGAAAAGTGGTCCTTTACCACACAATTCTGGAAAATGTAGCAAAAATCAAACCTAGCGCTTTAAAAGACTTGCAATTGGAGAATCTTCTGTTGTCTAAGACACCTTCCCTCCCCGCACACACTTCCGGTGTCCCCTGCTATCTTTGGATCCCTTAAAAACAGAAGCAACAAGACAGGACGCCTGCTAATGTTGGTAACGCATCTTGGAGATCTTGGGACTTGACTGGCGAGCTATCATAATGCAACAAAATGCGATTATACAGGGTGCACTTTCTTAATAGAGGTTGCTAATATAGAATTTTCCCAGGGCCGTCATTGTAGTGAAAAGAGTCAAGCATCTAGCCAAAGAAGATAGCATATTCCTTCTACTGTCTAGAAAGAAAAAAAGAGAGAGAGAAATTCTCTATTTAAAATAGAAGTGTGGATTCTTAGCTTCGACCGGGACATCGGTCTTACAGCCTCACCAGGCCCTAGATCTCCTAAAAAACCTGAAAAACAGAGGCCACTCCCGGTGTCCCCACAACCGGGCTCCAGGGACCAGGGACAAACCCAGCTGTGAACACCCATCCCCCCATAGATCCAAAGCCAAGACCTGGGCCGCAGGGACAAGGCACCTGGACACAGTCAGACGGAGATGGTGGTTCTGTTTGAAAGCACCCTCACTGCATCTGTGGGTCCCGGTGTCCGGTTGTCTGGCCCTCGAAGCTCTGGACCTGAGGCCGGCAGGGGAAGGGCGTGCCCTTAGCCTGCCCTAAGGCGGAGGAATTCTCCTGCTCTCTCCGTCGGAGGTCTGAGATGCCCAAGTCCTCTGAGGCTGGTCTTTTAAATCTCCGAAGGTGCACAGGGTTCTGGGAAAGTCACCTCACCTTGGAGGAGGCGGGAGACCCTGCCCACCTGTGCGCAAAAGTTGGTAACACTTTCCGGGATCCACAGGTTGCAGAAGAAAAGATCGTCTTCTTTTGTTTTTGTTTTTAAAAAAAAAAAAAAAAACGTGGCTCCTTCCCCAACCGGCGATGGGGCCCCTGGCGGCTCACAAGCTCACACCCGGGTAGGGGAAGGAACCAGGCCACCGTGTGCTTTACTGGAAGTGAAGTACCGTGTCGGGAAGCTGCAGAGGGAAATAGGAGAGGAAAGGGACCCCGAGCTGGTAAAAGCCGCCCTGGACGTGCGGGTCGAGCATTAGGGAGGCGTTGAAAGGCGGGCGGAGGCTTGCGGAGGTGGCCAGCAGCGAGGCGCCCAGACAGCTGAGGGGCCCAGGCTTGGCGCCCCCCGGGGGCTCGGCCCCTCCGGCGGGCTCCGGGCCCTGCCGTCCTGCCAGGATGCTGTCTATGCTGAAGCTCTTGGACCTGTCGGAGCTCTTTGGAGAGCTGTGGGAGGCGGGACGCGGAGGGGACCCCGGGCCATCCACCGTGCGCGCTGGCTGGCCTCTGGCCAAGGCCGCCGCGGCGCCCTGGACGGCGTCGCCCACGTCCTCCTCCGGGGACACGGGCCCAGGCCAGTGGAGGGGCGCGGGCGGAGAGGGGCCGTCCCGGAGGGGCGAGGGGCGCGCGGGCGCTCCCTCGCGGCGGGGGGGCGCGGCGCCCCGGCGCCCTGCCCCGCTCCCCGCCCGGGGCTGCGCCTCTGCGCCGCGCTGCTCCTGCGGCTCCGCGCGGGCGCGCTTGGCCTCCGGGGCCCCGGGGCCTGGCTTGGGCTTCCTCTTCCGGCGCCGGTAGTTGCCGTTCTCGAACATATCCAGGCAGCGCGGGTCCAGCGTCCAGTAGCTGCCCTTGCCCGGCCGCCCTTTCTCGCGGGGCAGCTTGACGAAGCAGTCGTTGAGCGAGAGGTTGTGGCGGATGCTGTTCTGCCAGCCCTGCCGGTTGTCGTGGTAGAAGGGGAAGCGGTCCATGATGAACTGGTAGATGCCGTTCAGGGTCACCCTCTGCTCCGGCGCGTCCTGGATCGCCATGGCGATGAGCGCGATGTAGCTGTAGGGCGGCTTCTGGGGGGGCTCCGCCCGGCCCGAGGCGGCCAGCGCGGCCGCGGGAGCGAAGGCCAGGGGCAGCCCGGCTCGCTCGGGGCCGTACAGATAGAGCATGGGCGAGGCGGCCAGCGCGGGCAGCCGGGGACCGAAGAGGTGGCTCATGGCGAGCGGGAGCCGGCGCCGCGCTCCCCGCGACGCAGGCGACCCAGGGGCTTAGGGACTGCGCCCCGCGCCGCGAGGGCCCTCCCCGGGAGCCCGCGGTGCGTCTGCCTCCCGATCCGCCGCTCTCCCTGGCCGCTCCGTGCTCTGTCCCTTCATGGCTTTAAAAATGTTAAATAATTGTTGTAAGTTTGCTATTATATGTTGACTTAGCGCTGGAAAATAAATTGTCTATGATAAACAGTCCTTGTGTGCTCAGCCCACCCACATTAATTAAAATTTCATTGCTGAAAAACTCCAAGCTTTTCCCTCCACGTGTCTTTTTGATACCAGCCAATCGGTGTTGGGGCTATTCCTTCATTTGTTTATAGAATTAGTCTGTTGATAAGTCCGCCCACCCAAGTTGAATCAAGCTGTGTTTATTTGGAAAAATTTCCGGGCACCCAATATATAAACGCACTGATCTGATGTTTGAAACATCACGTCCACCCCTTGACGCTGTAAGCACACAGAGTCAGGGAGGCAGGATGTGGACCGTGGTGGCTCGGAGCAGGGTCTGCCGGGTCTGCCCGGCCAGGAAGAAGAGGCGCAGATGGGCGGGGGGTGCAGGGGTGAGTTTTACGGCTGGTCTCCGGGAGCCCAGTAATCCGGAGCCTCCCACAAAAGGTCCTTTCTTCTCTCAGGCTTCCTAGATGTGGAGAAGGCACGATCTCATGAAATGCCGCCTGAGGACATTTTTTTTTTTCTTTTTTAGATATCTGGGTCGGGGGAGAGGAGCGTCCCTCTAAAAGCTTTGGGAATCTCTTGAGAAGGGGAGGCAGCTCTCCTTGGAGACACCCTGGAGGCCGCAAGCCTCTACCGCCAGGGCTCCCTGGGGACCACCAAGAGGAGTCCAGGAGCCCAGCGTCGCCGGAAGCCAAGGCCCAGGGCACCCGGGGTGCTAGAGAGGGCACCGGGACCTGGTCCACAGCTTGGCTGAGGGTAGTTTCGAAATAAACCCGCCTGGGGAGTTCGGAGGGGAGAAACTGGGGTCTTTCTGACGGGGCTGAGGTTGAGGCGAGGAACGCCATAAAAGGGGAGTTTGGCAGCTGGCGCGGGAGGGCTGGCATTTGTGAATGCGGGGCTCTTGCTTTCTATTCTGCGCTTTCCTGTTTATAACAAGGAGGGGGGTTATAACAACTTTACAAGTGCAGGCAGCTGGCCCGTGATTACATTAAGCATTTGGGAAGCCTGCTTGCTCTCCACCCCCCCACTCACCCTGGGGTGTAAGCACCCCCACCCCCGTCTCATTTTACATTCATCCACGTCATGGTTTGAATCACCCCCCCCCGTATGATGCCGATTCAGAAGGAGCCCTCTCCGGTGGGGGTGAGGATGGGGGCATTAGCGTGACTAGTTCCTGTTTATGATGTCTGCTGAAAATTTTTTAAAAGAAAAAAAAAAACCACTAGAGATCATTGAATTAGCGTTTCATTGAGTCAAACGCCTGGGGATGCCAAAGAAGAGAGGGAGGGGTGAGGGCGCAGGTGGGGGTAGGAATGGCCCACCACCCTGCTCTGCCGGGAAGAGGGCCAGAGGCACTGCGGTGCTTGGGGGCGGGGCGTGTCTGCTGCTGTCACAGAGAGGCACATTTGGTTAGAAACGGCCAGGTCGCCCCTGAACAAGGGAAAGACGGGAGAACTCCATTCCAAATGGGGAATTCGTAAAGTAACTCTGATGTTTGGGGGTTCCCGATAGACAGCAGGGCAGTGGGTGAGTTTGACAACACGCAAAAGGCAGTCAAACTCAGGGTCGAAAAACCGGTTTGGGTGCAGGAGCGGCTGGAGGGAGCGCCAGGCAAGGCACTGGGACACCTCCGGGCCTCCCTCCAGGGCGCTGCGTCGCTAACGTCAGCCAACCGTCCAGCCCAGCCTGGCTCCGGCGAGGTGTGGAGGACGGCCCTCCAGCCAGGAGGGCGAGGGGCGCTGTCCTCTCTCTGGCTCTGACCCGAGCACCCCTCTCAGCCCTGGGGTGAAAACAGAACCCCAGCGCCCAGGCTTATGCAGCTCGCGGTTCGCAGTCCCCGGGGCCACCCGACCTCTCCAGACCAGCGCGCCCCCACCGAGCTCAAGTCCAGCCGCAGCGCCCGCCCTGCCGGATCCAGAGGAGACAGACAGGGGTCACGACGCGCCAGCCCTCCGCACCCGGACCCTCTCTGGAGCTCGCCGGGCGCCCGGAGTCCAGCGCGCACAGCTCTCCGGAAAGGCGCGTCGGCGCGGCGCTACTTCTAAACTCCAAGGCAAATCCGAGCTTGAATTTGTACGATCACAAACGCCGCCCCGTTTCGGCGAGGGCCGGACGCGGGCGGAGACCCGAGGCCGGTGGGCGGGGCACTGATAGTAAAGGAGGAAAGAAAAAAAATGAAAACAACAAAAAACCCAAGTTCTGGTCGCGGTCTGGAGAGGCACGTCCTGCCCCGCGCGCTCGCAGAGCGTCTCCGGGAGGTAGGACTCCGGCGTGGCGCCCCAGCCCGGCTCCCGCGCGCGGGGACGAGTCTGTAACTTGAGCCTAGGAGGGGCCGCTGCAGGAAGGAGCCCCTCGCGGGCGCATGTTTCCGGGGAGTGCAGGGCACCAGCCCTTGGCGTCCGGGCGCGGATGCGCCCTCGTGCGGAAGGTCGGCGCGACGAGGGCCGCTCCGAGGCCTGGCAGGGGCTGCGCGGGGAGAGCCTGGGAGGCGCCCGGGCTGACTCGGGTAGCCCGGAGAGCCAGGTGGGGACGCTGGAAGTTCTCCCTAGGCTCGGAGTCTTCACATCGCCCCAAAATGCAGCTTCTCTGAAGTCAGTGCCAGCCTCTCCCGCTGGCAGCGAAGCCCTAGGGTTTCCAGCCTGCCCGGACTCCCGGAAGGACCTGACAGTTCCTACTCTGGGGCCCCAGCAGAAATCGGGGGCCGGTGTGGGATGACCGCAAGGGGAACCCTGCTCCTAGTGCAGGCTGGGCAGAGGCCAGGCACCAGGCAGGGCCGAAGCGGCCTCAGAGGAAAGGGCTGAGGGGAGGGGAGGGACAGGAGGTGCTCCCAGCCAGCCCTCCCCAAGGGCAGCTCCCCTCCCTCTGCTCCTTGAGGAAACTGAAAAGCAGATGCTCGAGTTAAGGACGCTCTGTGTCATCTTTCCCAACACGGGCGTCCCTTTTCTCTGTGTGAACACAGCTGACGAAGCCTGTGTACCCGAGGGAGTGATTCTTCCGTACCTGCAAGAGGTCTGAGGAGAGGGTGTCCTGACTGACATCCTGAGCTCTCCGGAGATGGTGGTGACAAGGGCAGTATTAATAACCGAAATGTCTCCAACGCCGCTGTGTGCCGGCACCCTCGTGAAAGCTCCCTCCGGACATGTCATTCCTGCTCCTGGCTGAGGAAACAGAAGTCCTCATGGCTCCCATTCTGCAGACCAGGACACTGAGGCCAGGAAGTTTACATGAAGAAGTGTCACAGACGGGGGAGGGGGGGGGGACGGCCCCATTATAATAGGGCTACCGCGTGTGGATGCCAAGGGCCCCTCGGAAGCCCTTTCTAGAACCCTCACAGCGTCTATGAGAGACGGAGGGGATGGATTCGCCCATTTTACAGATGGGCACCGAACACCCCAGACAGCAGAGGCCATAAAGAACAGAACAGGGGGTTGGAATGCACACACTTTCCTGCTAAGATGGGTCCCCGAGGCCTGGCGCCCTCAGGTGCCCTCGGAGGCTCGCACAGGTGTGTCTGGAGCAGGGTCCTGCTGCAGGGGTGGGGGTGGGGGGGCAGGGAGCCGTGAACGCAACACGACTCTGCTGAAGCCCGGAGAGCAGGCCGAGATTTCCCAAATTGCCGATTTCTCCAGAGCTCATACTGTTCCCGGCAGTATTTCAAGGGTCTAAATCGGGCAGTCGGGGCACACCAGTAGGGCACGGCAGCACGTGGCCTGACGGACACAGCCCGTCGAGGCCAAAGAACCACTGTTCTCCTGGTGTCCGGGTAGACCCCGCCACGAGCCGTGCGTCCTCGCTGCGTCCTGGACGCTACCACAGGACTCGCGCGAGCTGGGTTGGGTTCGCTCATCCTCAGCAGTAACCTTGGCTGCGGATGGATCCTCCCATTTCGCAGTTGAGAAATGGGACCGGAGAGCCGGAGGGAGCACTCCTGAGGTCGCGGGAGCCCTCCACCGGCCTGTGGGGAGGCCCTCCGTCGCACATGCGGATTCTGCTAAGAAAGGCTCCGTGGAGGAGGTCGCCTGTAAAAACAACACGCAGGCAGAGAGAGGGCCCCACGGGGCTGCTGGGGAAGCTGAGGCCCAGGGCCCAGGGCCACTAAGCGGGGGTCAGAGGGGCCTCTCTGGCCTCCGTGACCTCCAGCCTGGGTGGGCACACAGACTGAGCTCACAGCTGTACCCCAGGCTGCGGCAGCCCTCCCCATGCTCCCTGACGCCATTTCCTTACCAGGACCTGTGCGGCCAGGGGGCCCGTCCATTTGCCGGCCGGCTCCTCCCCCCCCACCCCGTGCCAGCTTTACACACACACACACACACACACACACACACACACACACACAGTCCCGGATAACGTCCCCACCAGCCGACACTGGCGGAACCACCCGAGCCAGAGACCCACGTTCGAGAATCACTCTCCACAGGCTGTGCCTCTGCTTGCTGTGAAGCAGCAATGTCGCCGAAGCCGGGGAGAGGCCTGCGGGAATCCAGGCAGTGGCGTTCCCCCTCAGGCGCAGTGGCCGTCCTGACTGCAAACTCCCCGAAACATCGCACCCCTCCCTTACATGCCTCTGTCAAAAAGCAAACATATCAAACGCCTTGGCGAGCCGAGGCCACGCAGAAAGGAGGCAGGCAGGGAATGCTTCTCAAAGTTTGGAAAAGCATTTCGAGTATGCGGTGCCTAAAGGCACCCTCTGGTGGCACTGGTCCCGTGGCCCCGCTCGCCTAGAGTCTAGCCCTCCCAGCCCTGGCTGCGCCCGAGGCATAAAACCTCAGGTCTCTGCCTCTCCATGTCTCACCGCATGTCACCGCTGAGAGTCGGGAGCGTCCCGCCTGGGACGACACAGGCACACGGTCCCTGAGGCACCAGGCACAGGTGCTGAGACCCCCAGCACATTCTGGAGAAAGTTGGTTCTCCGTGTTAATTCATGGACCTTTTCTCGGTCAGGCCAACCCTGGCCAGCACCCATCCAGTGTTCCGGATTTGGGGTGGACATGAGGAGCGAGAAGGCGAGAACTTGGGGATCAGGGCTGGTTTTCACGGGGGAAGCAGGGGTCGGGGGTGTTCTAGAGACCCCGCTCTCTCTGGTTTGAATGCAGCCTACAAGCCTCTCCCAGGCCCAAAGGCGACCCCAGGCGATCTTGGGGGTGAAAGAGAGGAGATGGACCCCAAAAGATTTAGAAGCCAGGCACCACAGTTCACAGGACCCCAGGGCATTTGCTCCTCCCTCTCACCTCTGATCTCCATTTCTTACCAACAAAGTAGAAGAGTGGGGATAAGGAGCCTGACTGTGCTGGAAAGTGCTGGGCTGCCCCCCCCCCCGCCCCAAACGCCCTTACACCCACCTGGTCATTGCACAGATAAGGAGACCAAGGCCAGGGAGGGGAAATGCTTTGTTCACCCACCATCATGTGGTCTTGGAACTCCTAGGCCGATGCTCTGGCAATTAGGGGACACATGTTACCATGATAGGGGCGTGGGTGGGGACAGGCCACTTGAACCCGGGGATGAGGACCACCTGGCGGCAGACTCAGCTCTGGCCTTGGGAGAGGGGCCTGGGCTGGGCTGCACCAGGGAAGTCCATCTCCCTGCAGAGGCTCCCCAAGCTAGCGGCCTCTATGGGGCTGGGCACGCTGGGGAGCCTCCGGAGCCGGGGAGTCTTTCTCAGCGGCCTGTATCTGTCAAGACTGGACCCTGATTAGAACGGCTCCAGGCAGCCAAGGCCGGTCAGCCTGGGGGGTGAATGCTGTGGGAACTGGTCTCTCCTGCGGTGTGGGGGTTGCTTCCATTTTTATTTGCAGCAGCTCTGAGACCTGGCTCCCTGTTACCGGATCAGGAAGGAACATGCTCTCGTGCTCTGGCACGGGGCTTCGTGCAAATTGGGCTCGGTGGACGCAGAGCCGCCCGCCCAGGAGTCCCAGCAGCCTGCCACCAACACCCCGGCCCTTCCATCCTCGACCTCCTTTCCCCTTTTCCTGAAAGGCCCTGGGCCTCCCGAGGACCGAGCATCCGAAGCAAGGGGAGGGGAGCCATTACGCGCCACCAGGACCCCCGTGCCCCGCGCGGGGGTCTTGGCGCCAGACACACAAGTGCAGCTGTGATTGGCGAAGTGGCCCCAGGGTGCCTCACTGCCTTCTGCTGGATCTCCCCACCCTGTGGGGGAGCAACAGGCACCCGGAGGCCGCTGGGTCCCTAGGCCCGAGGTCCTAATGGGGCCGCTGAGGCGGGAGTGCTGCGAGTGCTGAGCGCATCCGGCGCAGGGGGCCGGCCTTCTGGGGCAGCTTACCCGCACCTACCCCGGCCCCTGGGCCTGGGACTCAGGAAGCTTTCGGGGCTCCAGGGCATCCCAGCGCGCCTCGGCCTTACACACTCCTCCCCTTTGCGGCCTCCTGAGGCCTGGATAAAGCCCCAAATGCAATCCCTGGAGCTGCGCGCATTCCTGGGGAAATGGAAAGGGGGTCCCTCCCTGAGCTAGTCACCGGGCCGGCCCCCGGGCACAGGCACTTCTTTCAGAGGGGACTCCCCCAAGACAGAAGACCCGGGCGCGGTGTCGGCGGCCGCTCTGCTGGGTCTCGCCGAATCCTTTCCCGCCGCTCTCCCCTTTATTTCCTGTGCGTCTCCCAAACCTCCTCTGAACTCCGAATCTTGAGAGAAGGACTCGCTCATAGGGCCAACTCTGAAAAATCTGGGGAAGGAGAACGCCGGCTGGACGACCCGCCTCGGATCCAGCCGCAGCCTCATCTGGAGAACAGGCGCGTAATGGGCCCGGAGTGCAGGCGCTGGGCACGGAGGGCTGCCCGCCGCCGCCGCCGCCGGGAGAGGGGCCTCTCTGTCCTAGCTGGCTAGTCCAGCTCACTCAACCGCGGCAAGGGGGCCTGGGAGCCTGCTGGAGGTCGGACGCCAAGCACCGGGGCTCCCCATCCGAGCATTAGGAAAAGGAATAAAATGCAGCGTTTACGTCTTAACCGCTAGCCACCTCTGGGGCGACACATCGAAGAATCCGTGTTGCACGTATGGGGAAATTTATCGCGCTCACACCTCCCCCAGTTCTGCTTCGGCGGCGTGACTTGGAGGCGAGCTGCCGTGGGTCAAAAACGGCACAAACCAGGTGACGTTCAATGCCACTCCACCAAGGAAAAACCCCTGTTTGGAAACATCCCCGTCACCTGAAATGCTACGTTCACAAGGAGTTTCACCCTTAGCAAACTACAGCTCGCCTCCTTGGGCGGGAGACGAATCCCGCTGGGGGCCCTGGCCTCCAAATTCGCAGGCAGAGACCAGCAGGGGAGTTGTGCCTCGGGCCAGTGAAACAGATAATAAAGCCATCCCCCCACCCCGCACCCTCTGCCTCAGCCACACCCCACGAATGGTTTCTTTGCTATTAAAGATGTTTTAAAAGACAAGATATCGAAAAAGCAAATAATGTCCCTATCACTGACAGTCCTGAAAGGGGTGATAAATTTAGAACTCCAAAAGCTCTGTCTATTATATTCGAAGGCCGGAGAGCCTCTACAATCTTTCACTGCAGCAGGGTAACGATTCAGAAATCCTATCAAGAAGTAAAGAGGTCTGAAATCCACCGCTGAGCTAACCACCACCGGGACGGGCATCAAATGCTCCAGAATCAATCCCCATTCGGACCTTCTCCGGCCCACTCTGGATTCTTTTCTGGAAAGCCGTCACAGTGGGGAAGGAAGTCTGCATTTTAGGAACTGGAGGGAAAGCCGGACTCCTCCAGGTTCCTGGTGAGCTAATGAAAAACCGGTCCTTCCCCTCCTTTGCTTCCTCAGTTGGGGATTGCTGGACTGGGAGAGGGAATGGTGGTACTATTTGTTTTGACAACTGGCATTTTTTTTTTGCATTTATCAAAATGCGTTTACAGAGAATAACGTGATGGCACCCGGTCCTTCAGGCATCCGAGTCCAACCGGGACGGTTCTGACTGCCTAGGCCAGGGTGGGATCGAATTCATACAAAGTCCTTTCCGTCACTAACCAGACAATAGGGGAGCACCCGTGGTCCCCCATGAGCGTCCGTATATGTCCATGGGTTTACCCACCTGTGTCACAAATATAGTCAAAACAGGTGGATTTGCAAACACACCTTGTTTTTAAAAAATGCGAGAACACAAACACGCTGTCCGGACTTTGGGCAGAAAAACAACATGGGTTTATTTTAAGGTAAGTACAACAATTAAGACCACATAAGACAAACACGGGTGAAGTTAAATTTTTAGTTTTTTTTTTCTTTTAGGAAAGCTCGGGGAAGAATCTACTATACAAACCATCACACTTTGTAAATAAAAAGTATCAGATACTTGATTTTTTTATCCGCCAACAACAACAACAACAAAATAAATTATTTCCTTGTTTTGTAAAAGACCTACCACCGGGAAAAGAATTTATGTCTCATAAGTGTAGGGTGGGGGTAAAAGCCCCATGTAGGTTTCTTAAATTTTTTTTTTTTTTTGGCAGTTAGAAATGGTTGGGCAAGATGAAAACTTATCCAGTGAACTCAACTTTAAATATTATATTAATGGCTCTGAACGACAACAACAAAATAGCCTGATTACAAATCCACACATTTGTACAGCAGGGTTAGAGAAATTTAAAATTACACACAGCACATAGGTCATCTATAGAGACCCCCACAGACCTAGGAGGGTCTCTACAGAAAGTCATTACGGGGTGGCTCTGGGATTTGGTCCGTAACTTAACTTTTGAAACCCCAGCTGGAGCAGTGAGCACAACCATCCTGGAAGGAGGGGAGGGGGGCTTAAAACTCAATACTCATTTCGCCAGCCGCGACCCTGTACGGGGTGCGGGGGTGGGGGGGTGGGGGGGCTTCTTTTAGGATCTCGGAAACGGGGGCAGCGAATTAAAGTTACCTGCGGCTTCACAGAGGGCTGAGGCCGGCGCGAGCTCGCTCTGCTCCTGGATCTGAGAAAAAAGGCCGGTGGGCACGGTTTGTGCTTTCTGCGTCTGTGCGGCCGGAACCGTCCGAGGGGTCCGGGTGTGGGAGGCGAAGGCGGAGCGGGCCGGGCGGGTCAGTATTTCGTGCAGTCATAGGAGTAGGGGGCGGCGTGGCGGTAGAGGGACGGCGTGGACCTGTAGGGCAGCTGACAGCTCGCGTTGGTGCCGACCTGCGGTTCCCCGAGGGTCGAGCTCTCCATCCCCAGCCGGTGCGAGTTGAACATCTCCCGCACGTTGGGGAAAGTCTGCTGCTGCGCCGCGAACGTGTGGCCCGGGAGGTGGTTGAGGTCCCCGCTGTGGTTGAGATACCAGGAGGCCGCCTGGGCCGCGGCGGCGGCGGCGGCGGCGGCGGCGGCCCCGGGCTGGGGCGCCGGCGGGGCCTGGGGCGCCGGCGGGGGCGGCGGGGGCGGCGGCTGCGGCGGCGCCTGCGGGTGGTGGTGGCCGGGATGCTGGTGGTGGTGGTGGCCCGCGGCGGCGAGCGCGCCCTCCTGGCCCGCGGCGAGGTTGAGGGCGCTCAGGGGCGACGTGGGGCCGCCCGGGTGGTCCGAGAGGGCCTCGTCGAGCGCGGGCGCGACGCACATGTGCGCGGGCCGCTCAGCGCCGGTGTACAGGCTCATGGCGCGCATGCTGCACTGGTAGCCCCCGGCCGCCCCGGCCTCCAGGCCCTGCGCGCACGCCTGGCCGTAGGCGGCGGGCGGCGCGGCCGCGTAGGACAGCGCCAGCGGCGGCACCACCAGGCCGGCGCGCGCGGACGCGGGGCTCAGCTCGCCGCCCGGCGGCGACGTTCGCAGCGTCATGATGTTCTCCACGCTGAAGCCGGGCAGCCCGTTGGGCGCGCCGGCGTGGTGCTCGGGCAGCGAGCCGGCGGGGGAGCCGGCGGGCGTGGAGGCGGCGCTGCGCGGGCTGCCCTGCAGCGCGCTCTCGGGGCTCAGCGTCTCCACCTTGGTGATGACCGGCAGCGCCGGCGACGCCGCCTCGCTCTTGATCACCACCTTCTTCTCGAGCTCCTTGGGGGCGTCCGCTAGAGGGGGCCCGGCCGGGGCGCCCTTGGCCGCCGCCGCCGCCGGGGGCGCCTCCTTGAGGTGGGCCCGCTCCTCCTTCTCCTTGGGCACGTCCTTCTTCTTGAAGCGCCGGCGGCGCCGCAGGAAGCTGCCGTTCTCGAACATGTTGTAGGAGTCCGGGTCCAGCGTCCAGTAGCTGCCCTTGCCGGGCTTCTTGTCGTCGCGGGGCACCTTGACGAAGCACTCGTTGAGCGAGAGGTTGTGGCGGATGCTGTTCTGCCAGCCCTGCTTGTTCTCCCGGTAGAAGGGGAAGCGGTCCATGATGAACTGGTAGATGCCGTTCAGGGTGATCTTCTTCTCGGGCGCGTTCTGGATGGCCATGGTGATGAGCGCGATGTAGCTGTAGGGCGGCTTGACCAGGTCCTTGGGCGCCGCGGGCTGGTGGTGGTGGTAGGGCGCATAGGAGCGGCCCATGCCCGCGCCGTACTGCTCCGGGTGGCCGGAGTAGACGCCCATGGGGCTGGCCATGCCGCCGTAGCCGCCCGCCGCGCGGTAGTAGTTCTGCTCGCTCAAGTAGGGCACCACTCCCAAGGCGTTGGGGTCGGACACGGAGTAGCGCGCCTGCATGCTGCGTCCGAGGCGGCTCGCTGGCGCGCGCGGACCGCGGCCCAGGCCCTGCGAAAGCGAGAGAGCGCGAGGGAGCGAGGGAGCGCGGGCGCGCGAGGAAGGGGGCCGGCGCGGCGGGCGGAGGGGGGCAGCGCCGGGCGCCGGGAGGCCGCGCGGGCCGGGCAGGGGAGGCGCCCGCCTGCGCGCGGGAAAGGGGCGCTCAGCTGTCAGCGGACAGGGCGGATCGGCATGCCGGAGGGCGCGCCCCGGCCAGCGCAGCGCCGGCCCCCGCTCGCTCGCTCGCTCTCGGGACCGGAGGCTGGCAGCCGGGGCGGGCGGCCGGGGACGCAGTGCAGACGCCACGCGCGCAGCGGACCGAGCCCGGCCGCGGTGTCCGCGCCCGCAGGGAGAAGGCGGCTCTCCCGGCCACCCAGCAAAGAGGCGGCCTCGAGGGTCAGCGAGCCGGGGTCCAGAGTGGCTGCCCCGCCGAGCCCGGAAAAAGAGGCAAAGTCCCTTTTAGGGATTGGGAAAAGTTTCAAAAGTCTTCTTGCTGAAAGCAAGTTTTTACTTTCGTCCGGCCACGCCCCCTCCGGGGACTTTGCACCAATAAGCCGGCGGCTGTGGGGAGTTGGCACCAATCAGGGCGAGGAGCGCCGGAATCCGTCGGCTCTAAGACCCAGCTGCGCAGAACCAGACTTTCCTGCAGTTCGGTCTCAACCTGAAAAGACTTTTTAGAAAGAGTGGTATCTTATTAAAATTTATTTTATTATCACATTTTGGTTAATGGGCCCACATGCCCGGGGTGGGGGGAGGAACCCATGCTCCTTTGCGGATAAAGCTAATTCGAAATATAAAGTCGAATTGATTAATGTAGTCCAATATGTCCCCGAAGACCTTACAAGTAGCAAAGACCCTGCGACTATTTTTCTTATTAATGAGTGATGAGGCGAATAATCAGATTTCCCAATTATGGGGGCCCAGGTGTAATGGAGTCAAAGCGAGGGTGCGGGGCTGCAATGGAAGGGGCCTCCCCTGGATGCCGTCATCATTCAAGCAAATAATTAGTAATCGGCCGAGAGTTCGCAGGTTCAGGGCCGTCAGCAAGAACCTATAAAGGTTTAGAGGCGGATTATAGAGGCCGAGCAAACGCCCGTCACCTCCGCGGAGGAGCAGGCCGTGCGCGCTGCAGGGCAGGGTCGCGGGGGGAAGGCGGCGGTGCCTGGGGAGTTTCGCGCTCTCGGTGCGCCGTGGGGTCGGCCAGGCGTCAGCGGCTCCGCGAGCGGGTTTGCGGGGTTCGCGCCAACGCAGGGGCGCCGTTCCGCTAATTCCCGCACTCCACGGCCGCGTAGACGCCGGCGCCCCCGCGCCCGGCTTCGCGCCGTGTCTCCCTTTTCCCAGAGAGCAGTTCCCTCGGAGACGCCGACCCCGCGCGCGCGGCGGACGGAACAATGCGCCCGCCCGCCCGCCGCGAGGACCGACCCCGCCGGCTGCGCCCCGAGACGCCCGCCGGAGCGCGGGCAGGGCGGGCTCGGGCCGAGGAGGCCTCCGGGGGCCTCCGTGCCCGCTCGCTCCGCGCCGTCCGGGCCGCCCGGCCCCTCCGGGGCTCCCGCAGACGGCACGCTGACCCGGAGCGGCTCGGGCCCGGCGCCCTTCGAGGCGCTCCCCTTCCCTCCGGGCACCCCGGAAAGGTAGTCTGCTCGTGGACTGAGTATTTGTTCCTCTAACACCTCGGGCGGGCGGCGGAAGGACGCCCGGGAGAAGGGCCACGGGCCGGCCGGAATTCTTCTGGAAGGTTGTCCCCCGCTTGGGCCGGGAAGAGCAAAGATAAGGCGCGCGTTGTGCAGCCCCCCGCCGCACCCCTCTTCCGTCGGTCGCCTCCTCGATTCCCAGGAAGAGGGTGTGAGAGAATCCGAGGGCGCTGGGCTCCGGGGAGGTGAGAGAAGGCAGCGGAGACGCGTCATTCATTTTCGGTTGAACAAAAGAAAGGTATTTATGTGCGTCGTCTATGAATGGTGTTCTGTCCTGATAAATTCGCCCTCAGAGGCAACGTACAAACCAGGTTCCCAGTCCCTTGATTAGTTCTACTTCCGAAACACTACATTTTTTATAGGCGCTCTGAGTCTTTCTCCAACTTAATTTTTTTTTTTTTTTTTTGCAACGAAGTAAAATAAAGCTTCCCGGCCCTCAGCTCACAGGTGAACGATTTGAGTGTTCCCCCAGCCCACTACGACTTTATTAGTTTTCATATGTTCATATATAATATATATATGTTTTTATGTATATATATATCTTCCTCCCGGACTGCCTGGCAGGCACCTCGATTTCTCAGTTGTACCGGAAATGCACACTATTGATCAAGAAACACGCCTCGGTGTGTAGGCTTCCTGGAGAAATATTATTCCCTCTGCTTTTATGAGGTGCTTAAAAAAAGAAAGCCTTATCACGGCGCAGGGCAAAACCCAAAATAACTGTGAAGCATGGTAAATACTCAAAAATGGCACTCTCTGGCCGAGCGTGTGTTTACAATAATGTCATCTGGAAAGCGCGAGGTTGAGTGGCCGAAATTATTATACCCCCCACCCCCACCCTCAAAGAAAGCGGGGCTGGGAGGAAAGAAATCCTTATAATCCAGATAGAAAAGGTGAGAGAGACATTTTCCTTTGCCCCTGGAGTTAGGTTTCTTCTCGGCTCAGTAGGACTCCGGGAGAGAGTTTGCGCAGGTTATCATAACAACACCTTCCACACACCCGGGCTCTGCAGAAACCGTGTTTCCGATCTTTTCTGTAATAACCTGCCAGGGTGTTTGGGGTTGGGGGCTTCCAATTCATCGCTGATTGCTTCCCCTCCTGAGGCTGTAGTCGCGGAGCCCAGAGCGGAATCGGGCCCCAGAGGGCCGCGTGTGTGAGCGGAATGATGAGCGACGAAGGAGGGAGATAATCGGGTCATTCCCAACACCCCCCAGGCCCCCCGCCGGCCGCGCAGCCTCCGGCCCGGGGCGCCTCGGCTCGCGCACCTGGACGCTCGGCCCCGGCGGGCCTGTGGTGTTGGCGCCATCTGAAGGCCAACCGGGGAACTACTCTGGAAAGGAAAAAAGAAACGCGGGCGTTCCGGTCGCAATGGAGGTGCTGCCACCGTCTGGCTGCACGCGAGCATTGCACGGCGCGAATAAAAGGCTTCCAGAACCTGCGAAGTCAAGAGAGAAGCTAAAAATAAACCGCGTGCTGCCCCGATGAAGAAAAAGCAAAACATTTCCCATAGCTTCGCAATGTGTCAAGAGCACTATCTGCGGGAAAACAGAAAATGTCTCTGAAACGACCCAGGAGCGAGAAACCCTCTCTCGGGAGATTCGCTGGGGTTTGGGGCAAATTGAAGTCTGTGCCTCTCAGGTGGCTGGAAGTCAGGCGGCCGGGACTGTTGAGCAAACTGCTTGTTCCTCCGTGTCTCCCCACGGCAGCCCCGCCTCCTGCCCAGGGTGGCGCGCGGATCCCAGGGGATTCATCACAAGCGTTTGTACTGAGCTGGGTGTGGATGGCATTGGCTTTGACTTCAGGGAGAGCCCTAAACATGTCTGCAGCTTCTGCTTTTGAGGCACAACAGAGAATCCAAAGAGGCCAGGAGCGAAGGGAGATTGTGGCTTCTCTGTTTTCAAGACATTCGTCCCAGAGTCCTTCCAAAATCTCCCCTTGGGCTCATGAGACGCCTTAGGTTTTAAGACAAGGGACCTAAGAGAGGTCTCGGGCTTGCCAAATCTACCTGGGACCTGATGCACCCTGGGGATGAGCAGAATCAGTGCCGCTGCTTAAAAATCCATCATAATCCGGTTCCTAGCAATTACCTTTTTTTTTTTTCTTTCGAGACAGCAGGCGAGTCCCTGATGAAAACTCTCCGAGCCCCTTTCACCAAGCACGGCCTTTCTCAGGAGCCGAAGCCCCCATGGCACCGTGCAGAGCCCAGAATAACAGCGGAGAGGACCGTCCTTGGCTGTGAGACCCAAGAAGCCCGACAACTAAGTGCAACCCTTGATTCCGAACGGAGGCAGTTTCGAAAGCGAATAAAGGACAGTTTTGAGAGGACCCGGGGAAATCGGAAAATGGGGTGCACAGCAGAGAGCGACCTCGTATCCGGTTAACATTCTCAAGCAGGATCACCACGTGTGGCCAGGCAAGAGCGTGTCCTTATTTCTGGGAGGTGCACGTCACAGTGCGGAGGGTTGGTGTCATCGTTTCTGCAAGGCGTACAACGCCGACCTGCAGGCAGGGGCGGGGGAGAAGGGAGAAAGGCGGGCCCGTCGTGAATGTCAGGTGAGACAGAATCTCTAACCGACGCTGCGTGGGGATGCACTGGGCGCTGGGCTTGCACCTTTCCTGTAGGATGAGATTTTTCCAAATGAAAACGGGGAGAAAACACGTCTGTTACTCTGACATTTAGAAAGGAGTGTGCCACGAAGCAAACATGGTCACATGGAAGGAGTCGCAAGGTGCAATGTGGGGACCAACTTGGCCCTAGTGTCTCTTCTCTTTGTGTTCTGGACGCCTCCGAAAAACAATCATCAACACCATGGGCTTAATCGCATGACCTTGTGGTCCTTAGGAAACAAAAGCCGATTCTCTAAGGAGCTTAGCTGCCTTATAATTCAAGCGTTGCCATAATTAATACAAAGATGCAAGGAATCCAGTAGGTCCTTTAGATGTTTTCCAAACAGGATATTAAAGACACGCATGTGAAGCGGCCCGGGGGCTCAGTCCGTTAAGCGACTGACTTCGGCTCAGGTCATGATCTCACAGTCTGTGAGTTCGAGACCCACGTCGGGCTCTGTGCTGACAGCTCGGAGTTTGGAGCTTGCTTCCGATTCTGTGTCTCCCTCTCTCTCTGCCCTTCCCCTGCTTGTGCTCTTTCTCTCTCCCCCCAAAATAAATCAACATTTAAAGAAATTAAAGGTATACATGTATGTTTTCGCAAAGGAAGTCCTTACATGACTCTGTGAGTCCTACATAGTCGCCCTGAGCCCGGTGGGGTGAGAACCATCCCAAGTCTCAGCGACTTCCTGTTGAGCCAGGCCCAGCTTGGCAGGAGCGCTGCTCCTCCACGGTTCTCCGGAGCCCGAGTTTTCAAGGGCGATCTCGCCTACCATCTCCACAGAGGCAGGAGAGGGGGCTCCCGCCCTGGCCCTGGGAATGAGGGGGTCCTGCCTTCAAGAGCCATGAATCCCTTTCCCCACAGCTCATTGGCCAGAGCCGGTCACATGGCGCCAGTGCCCCCAGGGAACAGGAAGTACTGTCTGCCTGGTGCCCGGACGGATGGGCGGAGCCAACATTCCTTACGCAGCCTTACGTGTGCCCCTCACGTCCTACGTCTCTAGGCAGGTGGTGGCTGCCTCGTTCCTGTCTGCAGTGCCAGTGGCTGGCACGACACCTTGGCACTTAATAGGTGCGTGAGAGCGTTTGTTGCATGAATGCAGGACGTTTTCAAGAGTTCTCTGCCTAGTGTATGGGAGAAAATTTAACGTGTGCAGGCTGTGTGCCAGACGGTCCCTCCGTGAGGGCTGCTGGAATCCTCTTCTGGGGGGGGGTACTACTAATATCACCACTTTACAGGTGAGGCGAGTGCAGTCTGGAGGCTGTAATGGACTCGCGTCTTGTAAGTCAAGTGACAGGACCGAGTCTCTCACGCTGTCACTTTGGAATTAGGGCCAGGACCTTGGGAGTCAGAGGGGACTTAAAAAGTTAAACTAGCAACTTCTATATGCATATAAAAACCGTCTAAATGGAGACATACGGATATATAATTTTATACCTATATGCACACGGTGAATAGTGTATGCACGAAGGCGCGGCTCCGAACACGCGTGACCCCACGTCCCTGAAACTTCAGCGTTCTGTATCACCGACGGGAAACCCCGTCCTTAACCCCGTGGGGTAAGTAGATGCCTCATCGGAGCCTGGGAAAGCGGATTACTCTCCGGGAGGTGCAGACAGGCCTACGACCGTGTGGGCGAGGGCAGGGAGAGGGAGAGGGGAGGGGGCGATTTGTTTCCACCCGTGGGGTGGGCGTCCTGAGCCCCAGGGAGGAAGCCGGGCCTGCGATCCCAGGACATGGCAGCTTTGAGCAGGGCCTCAAAGTGACGGTGGGTCTCACGGTGGCAGTAACCGAGGGAGGCCCCAGGCGTCCTCTAAAGGACCGAACGGAGTCCGGGGTGCAGAGCAGTTCCCCCAAAGGAGTCCGACTGTGGCTGGCCCTGGATGCCCTTCACCCTTTCGGAATTCCGTGAAAGCCAACAACATTCCCCTGCTGGACCCCGACCTTTGCACGGGAGTGTCCGCATGGGGACTCCGAACGCCGGGCCGGCCTGGACCCTCCACGGGGCCTTTGCATGTGCCGTTCCTTTGCCTGGGTCCCTGGGTCTCAGTTCCTTGCTGCCTCCCCTGAGACCTCCTCCCATCTGCTTCCTGCTCTCTGAGAGGCCTCTGTCTGTTCTGCGGGCTGCCTCCCCTGCCGCCCACCGGGATACGAGCAGCGGGAGAGCCCGCGAGACCCGGTCTGCCTTGGGCATCCGCTGCGCCCCACCCCTCGGCACAGACTCCACGCTCCGGGGTCGTAAGCTCAGTGACCAGGTGTCCCCTCAGGCTTCAGGAACACCTGTCTTTCCTGCCGTGGCCACGGGCCTCGTCCCACCGTTAGTGGTGGCGACCCGGGATGCGATCCCAACAGGTACGGGCACGTCCTCTTGGCAGAGGCTGCCCGGGGAACGGGACGCAGTGTCGAGCGCTCCAAGGCTGTCCCGGAAGCGCTCACAGCTGAAACTTTTACTTTGGCAAAACATACACAGACCCTTTCAGTCACCAGCCGGTAAGTATCAGACGCAGCTTCCAAATTACCCCGTATTGGTAAGGCTCACGCTTCCAGGGAGACGACAGAACCCGGTCTCTGCTTTGCTCTGTGACAGGTGGGAGAGGCGAGTGGATTTCCGGAGCTCCAAATAGGGTAGAAATTACACTGATTTTTAGACGGCGCGAGCGTCGTGCACTGCATGGCTGCCCCTCCCCGAGGAGCGTCCCCTTGGTGCCGTGCTCCCCACTCACGGAGACCGCGAACCCCTTCTTCAGCAGCCACCCACCTGTCTCGGAAAAACGGGCTTCGCTGCTCTCTCCTCGGTGAGGATGGCCGTGACCTTCTGCCTCCCTGCTCTGTGTTCGAAGATGGTGATGAGTTTACTTAGAAGAAGCCGGCCGGTGGCCCTGTGCAAGGGGACGGTTTAAAACAGGACCCCGCGGGCACCCGGTTGTCCCTGTGGCCAGCCGCGGGTACATTTCGCATGAGCATCTGGGTTCACCCCAAGATGCCAGAGCTGGGAGCGGGAACGACTCCCCTGCCCTCCCGTCTCCGGCTCCCAGAGGAGGGCTGCTTAGACCCAGCGCGGTCCCCTCTGTGCCTTGAGGTAATGCCTCTCCAGCCCGCTGCTCCCCGCCATGGACCTCCGCGGTGTCGGCCCGTCCCCACTTGGATAGAGGAGTTTCTGCGTGCGCCCCACCCTTCCCTCCTGCAGGCCACCGGGGCAGTTTGGGGTGCGGGAGGGCATTTCTGGGACGGGAGAGACATGGACAAAAGCAGGAAGGAGGAGAAGGACCAAGTCGAGCTGACAGGGATGAAGTCCAGCTGAGAGAGCAGGCTGAGTGTGCACGCTGGTGAGCCCACGAGGCCTGGCCGCCGGGCCAGGACGTCACAGCTGGGGGATACGCAGGGGGAGGGCAGGTGCACGGAGGGCAGGACAGAGGGTAAGTGCAGGGGGGGTGGGAGGGGAGGGAGAGGAAGGAGGAGGGAGAGGAGAGAGAGGGGAGGAGGGGGAGCAAGAGGAGAGAGGAGAGGAAGGAGGAGGAGGGATAAGGAGGAGGAGAGGAAGGAGGAGGGAAAGGGATGAGGGATGAGGAGGGGAGGAGGAAGGGAGGAAGGATAAGGAGGAGGGAGGAAGGAAGGAAGAGGAGGGAGGAGGAGAAGGAGGCGGAAAGGAAAGGGGAGAGAGGACGGGGAGGGGGAGGAGGTGGTGGCCACAGACGCTGGGAGAGGACAGCACTGGGAGACAGGAGCTGTTTGCCGTCTGAAGCCTGGGACACACCCTTGGTCCAGGCAGGGGCGGGAGGCGTCACTGTGACACTTGGCCATCCTCGCCTTGCCTTGGTGGAACGTCCCACGAAATGCCAGATGCTGACGGACAGCCTCACTGATCTCGGGCTGGGAGGGGACCCATAACTGAGCGGCAGAGCCAGATAACAGAGGGACACCTGGGGAGGGGAGGGAACCTTCTAGCTCCCAGGAGCCAGCTGCCCTGTTATCCCAGTTATTTCTGGTTTGTTTTTAGCCCCCGGGAGTCGTGCGCGTGTGCGTATGGTGCAGGGGGGCGGTCAGGCGGCAGAAAGCAGAATCGTGGCATTTAATGTTTGAAGTCTGTGCCCGTAACTTGTAGCGGCTGGACGCGCTGGGGTTCAGAAGCGCCCGCGGGGAGGGGTCAGCACCCGGGCGCTTCCAGGTCATCAGCGGACCTCGTCCCCCGACGGCTTCTCTTGTCTGTCTCCGAGGACGCGCGTGCGCATGTGTGTGTGTGGGGGGGGTGACAGCGTGCTCGCTGCAGGCTGGGTGCGCTCAGACGCCAGCGAGCCAGCCCGCTCTGACTTCCCACCTGTGCTGACGGAGGAACCCCTCCGCCCCATTTCACAGAAAAGGGAGCAAACAGAAGCCCAGAGAGGGGCGTGAATCGCCCAGAGTCACGCAGCTCGGAAATCGGTGGCCGAGCTCTTCAGGCTCTTGCCTTGTCCACCATGCATTCCTCCTGGCCGGCTCTGAAGGGGTCGTGAGAACACACAAGGGGGAGCTGTGACACGCTCTAAGACCCTCACGTGAACCTACGCACACCCTGGGAGCGGCGCAGGGGTCCCCCGCAGCCGATGGACGAATAAACTGTGGTCTGTCTGGACGATGGAAGGATGTTCGGCACTAAAAAGTAAAGAGCTACCAAGCCCCGAAAAGATACGAAAGAACTTTAAGTGCGTATTCCTGAGTGATCTGAGGCCATCTGGAAAGGCTACGAACTATAGGATTCCCCCTCCGTGACATTCTGGAAAAGGCACAAGTATGGAGACAGCACAGGGTCAGCAGTTGCCAAGGAGAGAGGGAGGGGAGGAACAGGCACAGCAGGAGGTTTTGGGGGGCCGCGAGACCGTTCTGTACGATTCCGCAGTGACCGAGACACGTTCGTCCATTTGTCCAGACCCACAGAATGCCCACCGCCAAGAACGTCCCCTAATGTCAACTGCGGACTTAGGTCGGGCTGCTGGGACAAAATCACATGGACTGGGCAGCTTAAAGAAGCCTTTGTTCCTCACGGTTCTCGGGAATGGCGAGTCCAAGGTCAAGGGTAACAGCAGACTGGTGTCTGGTGAGAGCCCGTTTCCTGGTTCACGGATGCCCCTCTTCTCTCCGTGTCCTCCCCACAGCAGAAGGGGCGAGGGAACTCTCTGGAGTCCTCCCCCTGGAAGGGCACTGATCCCACCAAGGAGGCTCTGTCTTCATGACCTGTCACCTCCCAAACGCTCCACCTACTGAAGCCATCACACTGGGCATCGGGCTTCAGCGTGTGAATGGGGGGGGGGGTGGCGGCACAGACAACCGGTCCACAGTGACAAGGAGGAGTCAGAGGTGATGGAGATGAAGGAACTGCCGTGCCGTGGTTGCTGTGGGGGAGGCTTTGAGGGAGGTGGGGGGGGGGTATGGGAACTCTCCGTGCCTTTGGCTCAATTGTGCCGTGGACCTAAAATGGATCTTTTACGTCTATTTTTAAAAACTCTCAAGTGACCCAGGTGCAAATGTACGTATATGATTGAGTCCGAAGCATTGGGTCAAAGTTCTAGAATACCTTTCCGCAGGAAAGCCAGCCAGTTTCTTCTAAGGAGCCTCTCTTTCATAACTACCTATCCTTTCAAGTGCCTGGGCTTTGGGGGCGCTTCTGACTTGGAAACGTGGAATCAAGGGGCCAAAGGGAAAGGCCTAGGGAGTGCCCCCCAGGGAGGGAGTTTGTTCCCGGTGGCTTGGTACCGTCCGGGGTGGGGGGGTGCTCTGGGCCGTCCATGGGAGGGGCTTGGGCTGCCGGTTAGCACCCCGGGTGCTGCTCTGAGCGCAGCTGGTTAACAGTGAGTCTTGCCCTTCCGCTGCCGGGGCCAGGGCCGTGTGCATAAAATATTCTCCACAGATCTACTGTGCTGTCCCGAAAGTGGGAAAAGACGCCAACCTCCCCGAGATATTTTATTTTACAACCTTCAATATTTTATAACCTTTCGCGAACCTGTAAGACACAAGGCCACCGCCACGCAGCGCAAAGGACTGCTCGTGTCTTTGTGTGTTAACACCACGAATACCACCTAGGAACGTAGAGGTGTGACCAGGAGCCGCACGATTTGTAATGAAGCACTTGGGGGTTCCATCATGTGCCATCCCTCGCCAGCTGGGTGACGCTGGGCAAGGCTCCTTAACATCTGGAGTCTCCGTTTCCCCCCCTGCAGAAGGCCACCTGCGGCTGCCCACAGTTGTCGTAAGGACTACATTCGGGTGTGTCTTCGAAGGCCCTGAGCCTGCAGCCTGGCGTGTCTGCAGCAGCGTTTGCTGCTGTCATCGGTGATGTCCTCTCTGACGAAGGCAAAGGGCAGAGGATCCGTTCCGGAGGAGCTCGAGTACGTCTCCAGAACACCCAGAACCTCGTTCCCCACGTCGGGGAGTGGAGACTAAAATGCTTGGTCTGTTTCACAAGTTCGTGGCCAGGATCTCGTGAAGGATTGGGTATAGAATTCTGAAACGTAGCTGCCGCTTCTTGGGAGCTGACGATGCAGGAGGCACATGGCTAAGGTCGTGCAATTACTCGGGAGGTGGTGACTGACGACTTGGTTTGTGGCGGCCTCGTTTTGGGGAGGGCCATCGTCCTAAAGCGTGAATTTCCCACCAAGCGACCCTTCTCCTTATCTCTCCCGCTGGAGAGGAGCCCAGAGAGGGCTCGGACTTGGCCGTCTGTGCGGCCACTTCCTGGCTCTTAGACTGACACACCCCATGTGGGGAGCAAAGGCAGGCTGCCACGTTCTTTCCGTCTCTGGAAGATCCAGAGGCCACGGTAAAATCAGGGGGTGTTTATCAAAGTGTGGCCCTAGGGAGCACGTAGGATTCACTCAGCGGCCGGGCTGGGCCCGATCCCACCCGCCATGAATCCCACTCCAGCAACCTGACATCTTAAAATGTCCTCCATATGTCCTCAGAGAAGAGGAATCACATCCTGGAGGAGCAGTCAAGGCTGGCTTCTCGGAGGAGGCGGCCTCTGGGGGAACAGAAAAGAAGGTGGGGTGTGTTGGAACTGGCAGTGGGCTCTGAGAGGCCAGGGGCTTCTTCACCTCGGTAGCCCCAACGCCCTGCAAACGCCCGTGGGAACAAGCGCTCAACACCGACTTGCTCCGTGAACAAATGACAGCCCAGGTACCTAGCCAGGCGCTCTGCGCATGTCCCTCCACCCCGCCCGCGGAGACGTACACGCATGCGCACCCCATGGCCCTCGCCCCAGGCCTCCGCGGCGACGCCACCGCCCCCCTTGCGGTCAGTGCGCAGGCGCAGGGAGAGTGCGCGAGTGGGTGACGTCAGTCGGCGCCGACTCCGCCTCTGGAGGCGTCGCTCGCAGACTGCGTCGTCATGGAGCCGGGGACTGGTGAGGGACCGCTGGAGACGCCGGCGGGGACCCACCAGAGGGGCAGGCGTGGGGGCGAGGGAGGGGCCGCCGGGGACCACCGGACGGGCAGGGGGCGGGGGCGGGGGCGGGCTGGTGAGGGGCTGCCGGGGGCCACCGTCCGGGCGGGCGGGTGAGGGGCCGCCGGGTCACCCACTGCCCTGGTGGTGAGTGGGGAGTAGGTGAGCGGCCGCCGGGAGACCACCGGAGAGGCGGGCGGGGCCAGAGGGGATGGGCCGGGGACCACCGGAGAGACGGGAGGGGGCGCGGAGGGGTCCGAGCGGCGGCGGTCTCGGACCCTGATATCCGACGCCGCCGGCGGAGAAAAGATAACGGGGAGAAGAGACAGAGGGCTAGTTGCTGTGCACATGGCGGTGTCGGTGGGCCCGTGCCAGGCGTCACTACCCGCTGTGAGATCCGCACTCCCCTCACAAGGCTCGCTGGAAACTTGGTGGGGCTCTGTGCTGACGACTCTCTGCCTCTCTCGCTGTGTCTGTGTCTGCCTCTCTCGCTGCCCCTCCCCTGCTCACTCCGTCTCTCTCTCGAAAATAAATAAACATTAAAAAGAAAAAATGAAAACAGATCAAGTAGTAGGTAAAGTGACTTGAAACAGGCTTCCATACAAGTGCGAGATTTCTTTGGACCAGCAAAAATGAAAATTAAGTGCGTATTTAAAAATATGTCCATAGGAAGGTGCTGGTGTTACATTTTCCTACCTAACTGGAAACTGCTTCTTACCGTTCTTACCTCTAAGAAGAGCGCGTGGTTAATGCAAATTTCATCAACGCTGCTCCAATCAAATAAAGATTATTTGTTGCCAAAAATGCACTTCCAAAGTTGGAAATAGAGTACGAAATTCCTGCACTAATAGAGGGGGTTATAATTGATAACCCGACATAATAGGTAGTTTACAAAGCACTCGGGTGTAAGACAAGCCTCTGGATTTTCAGCCCGAGCCCACTCATCACAGCCGTGGCAGAGCTGGACAGACCGAGGACTGCAGGGCCTTGACCCGGTGCATGTGCGTTTCCAAGCGAGCACAGAGGAGAGCTCGGCTCCCCGGCTTGGATTGCATTTTGTTTTCTTGCCGCTGAAGCTCGGCGGGGCCGGATTCCACACCTGGTTGTCTTGAATTTACTCTGCTTTTGGACTTCAGCGATTTGTTGTGACTTTATTGCTAATCCTCATTTTTCGCTGTAGAGCTGAGACGCGCTGGGTTGGCCCGGCGTGAGCGAGCCGAGGGCGCAGCGGGCGCAGGCATCCGGCCGCACCTGCGCGGGGCTCCCTTCCCCACATTAACCTGTCCCGCCCTCTGTCGCCGTAGGTGTTTCCAAGCAGGACATTCGCCAGCAGATCTGGGACTACATGGAATCGCAAAACTTGGCGGATTTTCCCCGGCCCGTTCATCACAGGATCCCCAACTTCAAGGTACCGCAGCGTTCCTGGAGCGCTCAGAGGGAAAGCAGGGTATCCGTGCGAGCGAGTTAGTCCTGCAGGAACCACCCTGCTTCGGCCGAGCCGAGTCGGGTGGGCACCGAGGAGTAGGGCAGAACCCGCTGGCCCGGCCGCTGGTTTGAGACGTCCTTCATCTGCGTCTCGTAACCTTCACTCTCGCGGCCGCTGGCCCTTCCGCGCAGGGCGGGCGGTTGGCGGCGTCTTGTCACGAGCCGTTGCTACCACGCTGTTCGCCGCTCGACGTGGAGTAAGACGCTCGTCCTGGCTGCGAGCGTGTCGTCATGGTGCCTTTTCACAGGCGGCTCCCTGAGACCAGCAGGGAGCGATGCGCTCACAGTGGGGAGTCCCAGCTGGTCTCCTTGGAGGGGAGGCCTCCGCAGTCCCCGACGACTCCCGGCCTCAGTTTCCCCGCTGTTCGGAATAGAAGGTGACCAGAGGTGTCTGTGTGTGACGGTGTTCCCAGGAAGCAGGTGTGCCTGGACGAGCAGACGCACACGGCTCCGAGAGCTGGCACGTGTTCCACAGGGAAAGCAAAGCTCTTTTTGAAGATCCGTGGCTCGCCCTGTCGGCCCAAAGCGTGTGTGGCCCCTTCGCCTGCCGTCTTCCCCCATTTTGCCTGGACTTTGTCTCCTCATGCCTGGCTTCCTGGAAACAAGATCCTGTCCCTTGGAAAACCTGTTCTCTCCGTGTGATTTCTGTTGCTACTTTGGGTTGTTTTAGTGCTTGTTTTCCCAGGGAGAGAAGTTTACATCAAGTACGGGAAACAGAGAAAGGTGCACAGATTCGGTAAAAAAAAATGTTTAAAAAGGAAGCAACTCGGAGAGGTTCCGGGTTGGTGGTAATCCGCTCTTTCCCGGTTTAGGCGGTAGTAAACACAGGCGTGTTCGTTTTGTGAAAATTCGTGAAACTACACACGATTTCTGCACCTATTGGGAATGTATATTTTGGTTAAAAGTAAACCGGGGATGGGGCACTTGGGGGCTCGTTCGGTTAAGTGTCTGGCTCTTGATTTCTGCTTAGGTCGTGATCTCACGGTTCGTGGGATCGAGCCTCATGTTGGCTGTAAGCTGACAGTGCAGAGCCTGCTGGGGATGCTCGCTCCCGCCCCCTTTCTGCCCCTCCCCTGGGTGCACATGCACTCTCCTTCTCTCTCGGTCTCTGAAAATAAATATTAAAAAAATAAAAATAAATAAATTGGGGTGAGGCTGGTTTTCTTAGCCCCTTCCTATCCTGACTGCTTTCCCAGATTTTTCTTTGGGTGACTCCTAGATCTCGTCTGAGAATTAGCCACACCCCCCCCACCCTCGGTCTGGGTGAAATACTAGAGCAATCTGCTCACACGTGGGGCAGGCCCAGCGTCCTGCCGTCCGGTCAGTAACGTGCAATTGCATTTAAAAACAGGGTGCTGCCCGAGCTGCCGAGCACTTCCCACGCTTGCAGGCATTCAAAGTGGCCAGAACCATTAAAGTCAATCCCGACGCTCCCCAGACAGATGCGCGCTGCTTCGTCCTCGACGTAAGTGCAACTCTCTCTGTTTGCCTCACTAGGGCTCTTATCTGGCTTGCCAAAACATCAGAGACCTAGAAGTTTTTGCCAGGACTCGGGAAGTTAAAGTGGACCCCGACAAGCCGCTGGAAGGCGTCCGGCTGCTGGCGCTGCAGGTAAATCCCGCTTTCTTGGGCCGGAGCCCCGGCTGCTGACGAAACACACGCTCCGGGTGCCTGGCAGATGTGTGTGAGCCTCTGTCGAGGAAGATGGGCCTCTGACTCCGTCCAGTGCAGACCGCGCCCTGGGAGTTTTATTCAGAGCAGTCCCAAGTGCCTTCATTTGTCTGTCAGAAGTCAGGCTTTCCTAAGTTGGGTGTGCTTCATCAGAAGAGAAAGATTATTTTCTCCTGCTACTTTTATATTCTAATTCTTTGGCATTTTTGATAACCCCTGAGTGAGAGACCTGAGGGTGTCTCCAAAGTAATACAAGTTAGAACGGCGCTGCTTAAACCACGTAGGCCCCTGTCCAGGAAGAAACGGGTCCCCCAGCGTCGCTGTAATTCACCGGCTTAGTGAGCACTGACAGAAAACGGTATAAACGTAAGCGCTCGTCGCCCCCGCGCGTCTCTAAAACCAAAATAAACGTGTACGTTAGATACAGACCCAGCCGCGACAGCAGGAACATCCAGATGGCAGCGCCGATTTGACGTGGCGGCGGCTGTGGTTGCGCTGAGGCCAGTCACTGTCGGGGATGGGAACAGGGGCCTGGAACTCCTCTTGGTGCGGCCACGGCCCATGCGTCAGGCGGTTTTCCCGCCGCTCTGGCGAGGCCTCGGTCCTGGGGGCATCCTACAGCCCGTGTGGCGAAGGGAGCCCCCGAAGGTGACCTCATGGGAACGAGAGGGTGCAGGGCTCCTGCTCTGGCTCATCCAAGGGCCGCGTAGGGAATCATCGTGTTTGCTGATTGGGGTTCAGCCCCAAGAGGAACCTCCCGTTGAGGCTTTTCTTCTGGAAGCATTCTGTCTTCCAGCCTTATTTTCCCAGAAGGGAGTTCACTGTAACGAACGAGACGTAATTATCGCAGCAGCAGAGAAGGGCCCGCGGTGAGTGGTTGCCACGCGTGAGGGCGCAGCTCTCTCCTAACACCTGGCTGAACCACCTAGCTTAGTCCTGCCCGCTCCTGTACGGGCGAGCCCTGCTCCTTGGGACACAGAGAGGTCAAGTGACGTGGCCAGGTCCCACGTCCGTAGTGGTGGAGCTGGGATTGTGACCCGCCTCGAGTGTGTTGGAGATTAGTCACGGCGTCCTGTAGGAATGCGGTCAGGTGGCGGATGGAGTACAGGGTCCTCCGTGGTCTGTTCCTTCAGGGGAGAGAAATAGCCAAGTTTGGGAACCTGCTGTATTCCAGCTCGTGGGCATGGGATGTGGTTATGAAAAGGACACAGAGACCTGTGCTCCCTGTGCTGCTGGCCCCTCTTCCTTGCTGGAAACTCAGTGGGTTAGAAATCACCTGGAAAGCAGGTAAACCTGCAGGCTTCGAGGCACCTCCCGAGCGTAGGCAGGGATGGCGATGCGCACGGCCACAGCCAGTGCCTGGGGACGCGGTGGCCTGCGCTTGGGGATACACAGCTTCCCAGGCTCGACCCCAGACTGTCAGTCGGTGTCTAGAGTCTCTTTTTAATCAACACCCTGCTGGAGCCTTGAGAGCCGCTGGCCACGCCAGCACTTGCCACCCCGGCCGCGTCGGCACCACCCAGGGAGCTTTGAGAACCATGCGTTGCCGATGTCAGCTTCTGAATCGGAGGCTTGGGGTGGCTCTGGGCCACGGTTACGTCTTAGGGCTCCCCAGGTGATTCTAAAGAGCAAGTAGGGTTGAGAGCCACTGAGCTGGTGGATGAGAAGCTTCCGGAAAAGAGGGAATAACCAGAATAATGCGTAGTACACCAGAGTCTCCAGACTGCAGAGGGACCCCGACCTCTTTCACACTCGAAAGGAAAACCGCGCGTGGTTACAACTTGGGTGGAACTGTTTCCTCCGTCATGGCTTTAAGTATGCCACCCCGCGATTTTGTAGGTTGTGTTGGACTCAGGCTGTCATCTCCTGCGCAAGAAGTAAAATACACCCTTTTTACACCAAAGATTTTATAAGTTTTACAATTGGCTCGTGGGCTGCCCCTGTGTAATCTGCAGGGATGCTTCTGGCAGTGGTTCTAGAACTTTCCCGGGCACCAGAATCTTGTGTGCCTGCCACCTGAGCCTCTGGTCATTTCTCACAGACGTCCAGGGGCTGCTGCTGCTGCCGGCCGGGGCCACACTTAGGGACCCACGCGTCGGGGAAGTAAATAGAAAAGGGGCTGTGGGCCCAGGTCAGTTCCAAGTACCGACCATAACGAGTACTGATCTCTGAGACCGGAATCTGCGGAGCAGAGGCTGAGGCCGCGCAGGGCAGGTGCCGGGGAGAGCGCTGGAAACCGCGCGGTGCGTGACTCGGGGGAGGGAGGCCTCAGGAAAGGCCTGCTGGGACTCCTCGGGCCTCTCTGCCGATTCCCACTGTCACTTCTTAGTGATTGTGAGCGGCAGGTAAAGTAGAATTCGTCAGTTTGGTGACGTGCTGCCTTTTCGTCCTGATTAGGGTAGGCTAGTGGCCCTGAGTAATTCTTTGTATTTAATCAGGTGTCAAAAGAAGTCATTCCCCAGAAATGCCAATAACAGTAACTTGCCTCTGCCCCTGAGGTGTTAAAAATGCACACAAGGAAGTTCCTGGGTTTAATTTTGTAATTCATTGATTGTCTTTTTTTTTTAAAAGAGCAAAAAAACGTTGCTAGTGCCAACACCACGGCTGAGAACCGGGCTGTTTAATAAGATCACACCGCCCCCAGGGGCAACGAAGGACATCTTGAGAAGATGCGCCACCTCTCAGGTGAGTGCGGGCGGCAGCGCTCTCCTCGGGGACGGAGTGCCCCACAGAACCGACCTCTTTTCCACGAGCCGGACGAGCAGAGGTGGACAGGCGTCCGGCCGTCCCGTGATACAGGAGCCACGTAGGAAACGGCAGGCCCACAGGCCCACGCGCTCGGTCGAGCCACTCGGTTTCCCTCTCGCACAGGTTTGTCGGTCGTAAATTTCCTGGTAAAAATGAAGAGGAAACGAGTCATCTGGTGCTGTGGCACCTCCTGGTGTGAACCCGTGCCACTGTCCGTGGTACCTCGCAGTTTCTGAAGTGCCACCAGAGCAACTGGGGACTCGGACGGGTTTCCAGAATCCGGTCGGAAGTCGCCTCAGCAGTTCTGAATAACGGCGTTCGTAGTTCAGGGCCGGGCTTTCCGAGCGTCTCACGGTGCAGTCAGACCGCAGCGTGTAAATACTGCCCGAGGCTGCCGGGTGATTGCGTTTGTCTCGTGTTTTGCAAAGAAGTAGAATTCGGTGACTTTTTTCAGAGTCCTGGAATAGACCCCAGGTTGATCCTCATCAGTTGGGAATAAAAACTAGGGCATAGGACCTCCTTTCTGTTTTATTTATTTATTGTTTCTGTTGCCTCGTGGTCACGTGTCCAGACAGCGCTGGTCAGGTGTGAACCGCACAGTAGCGCAGAGTGCATCCCTTCAGTGGTTTGGCTTTGGCTGAATGCCGTGGGCAGTAGGCTGGTGACATGGGGCACGTAAGCAGAGGCTGCACACACGAGACCCCTAAATGCGGATCGTCCTGTGGGTATGTGACCGTGGGCTCATTGTCTCTGTAGCCAGATTTATAATTAAGATACTGCTTTTTAAAAAAGATTTTCCACTTAAGTCTGATGTTTAAAAATTGAGCGTTTATTGTTACTTATCGATAACCTTATTCCAAGGATAGAATTTGATGTGGCTTACGCAAATCTCTGTGCTAGAGGAAGGTAATAGAATACGTGGAGAGAGAAATACAAAGGGAAAATCAAAGCAGAATTCTGAGAGACGGCCGTGCTTCTGATCGGTGTTTGGAAGGGCACCTGGCGTGACGGTCCGTGGCTGGCAGACACGGCCGCAGGGCTGGCAGGGAGTGCGTGCAGCGGTCGTAGATTCGGGACAGTAAGCGCGGTTCCCGTCCGGGGGTTGAGGACCGGGTCACGTGGCCCGTCCCTGACACACGCTCCCGAAAGTGTGCCTGGGCCCAGGGTGGAGCAGGGCCAGCTCTGGTGACCGAGCTTCAGTGGGGTTTGAACAGCTGGGTTTGGGCTCTGTTACAACATGAGACCCCAGGACCCGAGAAGAAGGTTTTCTTTTTCTTCGAGGCCTCGGGAACATGGCGGCGTGGAGAGACTCAGGGTCACGTGTGCACGCAGATGCAGGCCATGGGGTGCTGATTAATTATGCTGCCAGAACTTAGTGGCAGAAACACTGTCACCGAGTGTATCATCTCCAGGAGACTCTGATGTGCCCTTCGTTTCTGGCAGATAAGTCTCTGAATTTGTCCCTCACCGCCTCTGCCACCGTGGGATATCGGGGTCTCTGTGATTATTCTCTGACTCACAGTCTTCCTGTGACCCCCTCTGTGGGCAGACAGAAAGGTTTGTCGGCTGAATTTTCGCTGAATCAAACAGGACTTGGGAGAGCCAGGGAGACTCCTGGTTGCTGACAAGGTGTTTGGCCAGAGAGAGCGGCCGGAGCTGACCAAGGGAGGGAGGAGGGAGCCTGGTAGGCGGTTACAACAGGTGTCTGCTCACCAAGGCTGCCAGGCCCCGAGCCCGTTCAAACAGGGTCGAGGATGTGGGCCGTGGGTGTGAGATGCCACATCGTGGCGTCAGGAAGAGCAGGCCTTCCCCCAGTGGGGGCACAGCGGGCCGGTAACAGCGGTCTGACTGCTGGCAGGCCCCGAGCCAACCCCCTGTACTGACCCCGTAAGTGACTTGTCACATACTTGTAGGCAGGGCCCAGAACCACGTGCCGTGAGCCTCCGCTGCCGGGCACGGGTCTGCGCAGGGTCCCAGACGGGTCTGTGCCCCTTCACGTCTGACGCTCACGGCCATTCTGCCTCCCCGTTCTCCAAACACAGGCTGTCGTTAGTGTGAGTGTGTGTCCTTGAGGCGGTTTGGTCGGATGAGCACTGTTTCAGAGGTTCACGTGCCGCAGGTGGCGGCCGCGGCCCCCAGTAGTCCACACTTAACGACCTGCCCACACGTCTCCTGACCGCGTCTCGCACGCTGGCCGCGTCACCTCCACCACCTCCTCCCGTCCCAACACCAGCCCCGTGAGGCGTGGGCAGCGCCTCTGCCTCGCAGACAAAGACACTGAAGCTCAGAGGGCTTCCTCGGGCTCACGCCACAGGGCGCACAGGGGTCCGGGCCCGGTTCCGTGTGACCCCACCTCTGCGCTAACCACTCACTCCTCTGATTTGCTTGGTGTTACTACTCACCGGTGCTGTCACTCCCACAGTAGCATCTTCCCTGGGGAAGAGAGTGTGGGAAACTGTCCTAAATACCGCTTGCACAATGCCGCGTGCCTGCTGGAGGGCACGAGCTGGCCTCCTGTAGCTCCTCGCCCGTGAACCGTGGAGGGGGGACGAGCATTCAGGCCCGCGTCTCCGTTTGCAGGGTGTGCGGAACTACAGCACTCCCGTGGGCTTGGACTCCAGGGTCCTTGTGGACTTGGTGGTGGTGGGGTCCGTTGCTGTTTCCGAAAAAGGTAAGATTAAAATCAAACCCTTGGATGTGACTTGCAGCTTGAGATTCTTCTGTCTGTCCGTCTGTCTTCTAGACCCGACGGTAAGTAATTTCAGTTTCTGCACGTGTTCCCGTCCTCTGAGAACCACTGTCTCTCTCGTTCATTCGAAGGACTAACTCAGTCCCTCACACTCAATGCCTTTACGGTGTTTTCATTTTTCTCAGCAGGAAAAATAAAGTGACATCATCTCTCTTCAGGTGGTGAGAGAGATTTCCTCTGTTCGTAAGCTACCTGGAACCGGGGCTGGATTCGTGTGTAGTGTGTCAGCAGATAGTTGGTTCTGGAGAACCTCCAGGGAACGGGGAGACGCGGGGCTCTTAACCTGGTTTCCGTTAGGAAGCAGCGGCCCCTGGGCAACGCACGGTGTCCCGAACCTGCCCGGGAGGCCCGGCGCTCTGCCATCCAGGCAGGTGGGGGGGCCTCGCTGCCGGCCGTCCTCGGCCGAGCCACCTTCGTCCTGTGGGACCTCTTCCTCCTCGCCGCCCTCGCGCAGGCCCCGCCCAGTGCTCTTGGAAGACTGCCCGCTGCTGCTGCGCTGGCTCGGGGGGCTCCAGGCGGGGTCAGCCTGCCGCAGGCCGGGCCGCGCGGCCCGAGGTTCGGGGCCTGCTGGGAAGGCATTCCCTCTCCTTCCCTGCGAGAGGAGAGAAGGAAGAGACTGTCCCAGGATGCTCGTCCTCACAAGTCCTCCTGTGGGAGCTAACCGGCCGAAGGCAAATTCTCCCTCCACACGGGGCTCCGAGTCATTCATTCTGAGCCCTGAGCGTCGTGTTGTTAGATGTCGGCCTGTCGTGCCTTCACCTGGAACGTACGGCCTCGTCCTGCTCTCACTCTGCCCCCGGGTGCGAGACGGCGCTGTGCTTCGCTCGTCCACGCTCCCCGTTCCCATTGTACGCTTTATCCGTGTCATCGGGGGCGCGTCCCGTGGCACATCTCCTGGCTGCCTGCTGTGGGCCCCGCGTCCGGCCAGCACTGGGTGCCCTCTGCCTTGGGCCACAGGCCCACAGTGCGCGGGAAGAGCAGACCCCGCAGCTGACCTGTGGTATGACGTGCCCGGTGCCAGACGCAGAAGCGAGCACTGACATGGGGGGGGTCAGAAGAGCAGCCCTCGGCCCCCGAGCGGGGCGCCATCTGGGAAGTGACCATGCACGGGCTGGCCCTTCCGTGCCAGTGAGTGGCAGAGGCGGGCGGAGCAGGAGAGGGCGCTAGGAGGGGCAGCGTGTTCACGCAGCACGGCCCCGAGTAGGTCCGGTTGGCTTCCCGGAGGCCGTGAGGACCGGAGACCGGCTTGGGGCTGTGCTCTGGGCAACGGGAAATTCGCAAGGAGGTCTTTTCAAAGATGATCAGGCGCTTCTCAAAGTCACCCGTGCCCTTCCCAGGCGCCTGCCGTCCCGCGGTCCCCTCGTGTCGACACAGAGATGCCTGTGAGTCCGTGTGTGTTCTGCGTGCTCTGTGTGGGTGGTTTGTCCTGATTCTCTTCTCCCAGACGGGGCGGCAGCACAGCCAGCACTTTGCGCCCCGCCAGGCGACGTCCTTCCCTGCAGGCTGATGGGCACTTAGGATGTCACCAGGGTTTGGCTTTGGCTTTTCCCTTACAGATCACACTACAGGGAGCTGGCGTCCTGTGGTTGAGTTTGTGGTGCCTTCCAGAGCTTTCCATGGGCTGGTCCTCGCAAGTGAATTGCCGAGACAGAGGGTGGACGTTAAACCCTGCTGGCCGTGGCCAATAACCCACCAGGAAGGCTGCCGCCCTCGTGTCCCCAGCACCGCACACCTCGCCTCGCTCCCTCCTCCCTTGTCAGTAACTAGAATAGTCGGACTTCAATTGTTACCATTCTGACCGTCAGCACCGCCGATTTGCTTTTAACGGCGAGTGGAGGTGGTCATTTCTCGCATCTGCTGCTCGCCTGCCTGTCTCTGTCTGCAGACTGTTGGCATCCTTTGCTGCTTCTCCAGTGAACCGTCTTCCTCTCGGTTACGTGCACACATGGTTGGAGTTGGTAATTGTAGAAGTAGCACGACAGACCAGAATCGTAGACGGTGACGGTGACGCTCTTGGTGACGATAGGGACGCAGAACTTCTGCCAGGCCCCGGGCTTCCTAATGGCAAAGCATCGATCCTCTTGGGAGCCGGGAGGCAGTTTCATGTCCCTGTCTTGCCACGCACCCCCTGCCACCTGCCTTGTGCCTACCTGTTAAGTGCCCACCTGCCTGCCTGCCTTGTGCCCACCTGCTGCATGCCCACCTGTGTGTACTCACCTGCCGGATAGCTTCTTGTCCAGCTTCGGCTCAGCCTTGCGTTTCCCCACCTCGGAGTGTGCAGTTTGAGATGAGGGCTTCCAGCCCCTGCCCTCCTGCAGGGACTGGGGGCTTTTCGGAGGACAAAGCTATGCCGTCTTAAATCACGTGTCCCTCATTTTAGTTTTTATTTCTGTTCCAAGAGAAAGAGCTTAAAAAGATTTTGTTTTTAGTAGTAATTTGTTCTTAGTCTTTTTAAAAACAGTTTTCTCGTTACTTTTAAATGTGAATTCTGCTCACAAACACAAGGTTCCATTTCCTCTTGTAACACGTGTAAAGGGCTCAAGGTTCACGTCACTGCGTGCTGACTGCTGTGCGTGTGCAGTGTCTTCCTTCTCCTGAACCCCACTGTTGGGGGGCCACCCGTGGGCTCACTGTGGCAGTTTCTGAGGAGGGGGCCAGGGATATTGAGTCCAGGTTTCTGCTTCCACTGTGACCTAATGAAGCACGTACTCCTGAGATACTGATGCTCTGCGTGTCTCTTAGGTTGGAGAATTGGGAAGGGAGAAGGTTACGCTGATCTGGAGTACGCGATGATGGTGTCGATGGGAGCGGTCAGCCCGGGGACGCCGGTGGTCACCATCGTCCACGACTGCCAGGTGCGGCCCGTGGATGGGCCCGGCAGAGCCACTGCCACGCCTGAGAGAGCGGGCGGGGAGGGACGAGAGAGACGGAGACGGAGGGGGTCTCTGCTCACTCCCCGGCCGGCTGCTGCGAGTGGTGGCCACCTGCGGGGCCGGGTTTGGCAGCAGGGCAGTGAGGCGTCCTCCCCGCGGACCTGGCACCACGCTTCTGCCGCGTGCCCTGCCAGCTCCCTCACCCACTTCTGCCTGACCAGGTCGTCGACATACCTGAAGCGCTGCTCGAGGACCACGACCTCACCGTGGACTACATTCTCACTCCGACCAGGGTCATCGCCACGGGGTGTGAGCGCCCGAAGCCAACAGGAATCTTGTGGTCCAAGGTGGGTCCCGCGGCCAGCAGTGGCCTGTAGCATAGAGGCGTCCCCTCTTGTGTGGCATCCCTCGGCGTGGCAGCGGTCCCCGGGCCTGGCGCGTCTGTACGTTACACTCACCCCTGAGCTCTGAGCAGTCGGGCTCCTGAATCTCGGTCTTCTGGCATGGGCCCAAGAACACACTTTGCACACCTGTGGGATTCTGGTGCGCAGGCAGGCTCAAGGCCTCCCGCCGCAGGGCACCAGCTGTCGGCGGCAGAAGGAGCTGACTGGTCTCGTCTCAGAGCTGTGTGCCACCGTCCCGGCCACGGCGGCCTGCTGCCTCATCGGCTTTCCTGTGGGAGTCCAGTTTGTCTCACGTGACCCGGGTCTCCACGCAGTACCCGTGGCCCTCGTAAGCTGCTGCCTTGGTGACTTTTACCTGCAGAATCGGCGTGGCACACGGTTCGGTAGTCCGCGGCAGGAGGTCGGCCCCAGAGGCCAGCCTGCGGGTTAGGAGCCCGCCTGCCGGCGAGCAGCCTGAGCTGCTGAGGTGACAGGGACGGCTTGTGCTTGGTTTGGATCGAAGCCGTCGCTCCACATCTTCCGTCCCTTCACCCCGAACCGTCCAGAGTCGGAAAGCAGCCTCCCCTTGGGCACAGAAAACCAGCAACCTCCACCTCCAGTTTTGACACCAAACTGAAACGCCACGGCCCACAGGCGCCGCAGCCGGGCGCTTCTGGGCTGCCCGGGACCCACGCTCCTTCCAGGTTAGGCCCTGTGGAAGCAGACAGGAGGAGCGGGCGTGGCCTGGAAGTGGGCCGATGGGTCTCTGGGTGTGTGCTGCGTGCCTCGGGGAAGCCAGTGGCACCCCGAGTGAATAGGAAAATGTCTCTCGGTGCCTTTCCTGAGAACTTGGGGTTGCCTTGGAATTGGGGTCCATGGCTTCTCCCTAAGTGGAGGCCGATGCACAGGTCCCAGGATCGAGGGGGCCTCTGCTCACAGCTGAGAACGTGAGTCTGGGGAGGTTGCACAAGAGGCTGGCCACAGTGAGGGTACAGGTCCCCGGAGGCCAGCACTTCCTAGATGATGGCCAACCACAGCCCGCATTAGGAAGATTCTGGGTGACCTCTCCAGGGAGAAAAAGAAGGGTGTGTTGCTTTGGGGAATAGCCATGGTCACATTCTGCTGATTTTAACAGGAAAGACAGAAAAATATCAACAGATGGTGGTGTTGATTTGGTAGGTGAAGGTGACTCCTCTTGGGTGAGAGAGAACCGAATGAACCAGATTCCCGAGAAGGAGCCACACTGTATGTAGGGCTGTTGGGGCCTTCACTGTGTTTTGACACCCCAGCTGTTTCAGCCGCTTCCTGGAAGATCGAAATACTGATGAGGCTTGAGCAAGAATCTCAAACTTTTATTTTTGATTTTTATTATTATTATTTTTTTTTAAGTAGGCTCCACACCCAACGTGGGGCTTGAACTCACAACCCCAAGGTCAAGAGTTGTGTGCTGTATTGACTAAGCCAGCGGGGTGCCCCAAGAATCGCTAACTTTTATCTGTCTATCTATCTATCTATCTATCTATCTGTCTATCTGTCTGTCTGTCTGTCTAATGTATGTTTATTTATTTTGAGAGAGAGGGAAAAGCACGTGCACGAGCAGGGGAGGAGGAGAGAGAGAGAGGGAGGGAGAGAATCCCCAGGACACACGGAGCCCAGCATGGGGCTCCAACTTGACAACTGTGACACTGTGATCTGAGCCGAGATCCAGAGTCAGATGCTTAACCAGCCGAGCCAGCCAGGTGCCCCAAGAATGGCCAGTTTTCATTTTGGGGTTCTGTGTTCTCAGTTCTCCCACCACGGGGCATCCCTTTGCACAGCGTCATGGGAAAGCAGCAACTTTCTCCAGCCCCTGCGGCTTCTGTTCGAGCCTGGCTCTGTGTGCAGCCAGAGGGAAATTTCGTTGACATTGGGAACCCCTGAATTCCATCGAGGATTTGGGGAGGGCGGGGAAGCTCAGTCGTAGGATATGGTTTTCCTTCAGACGGGCCGTGAGAACCACGTTGGCGTAGCCTTCTGTGGATATCGTGCAGACTCTGCTGTGTAG
The DNA here is from genome assembly GCA_030068075.1 of Paguma larvata. Classification (NCBI taxonomy): domain Eukaryota; kingdom Metazoa; phylum Chordata; class Mammalia; order Carnivora; family Viverridae; genus Paguma; species Paguma larvata. The sequence goes on along the minus strand of CM057841.1, from coordinate 58,200,368 downwards.
GCATCAGGACCCCCGGTTTGCCTCTCGTCTGCTTTTGTGGATTATCTGGACTCACAGTTTTCTCTAAACACTGTAGATGTCCCCGATGAAGGTTATGAAATAAGTACAAAATGTGATACATTTTTTTTTTTTTTTACTCATTCTTAATACACAAAGATGGTCCAGCGTTTGCTTTCCTGGCCTGTGCCCCGCCTCCCGAGAGCTGTGCGCGGCGCTCCTGCCTGGGGGTCAGCGGGTGCAGACTCCGCTCTCCAGCTCTAGTTACTTCGGGCAGTGCGCCGCCTTGACCCTCCCCGTCCTCTTCCCTGCCTGTGGTTCATGATTTTAAAGACGGGTGACCAGGGGGTGCAGGAGCTTGGGGAGCTCAGCAGCCCTCATGGCGCCTCTCAGCCGCTGTAACCGTGACCTTGGCAGACCCTCTGCAAGCCACCCCGCCCCGCCCCCGATTTGTTTATCTGTAGCGTGGAATGCTGTCGGCGCTGACCCCACAGGCAGAGCACGGAAGCACCTGCTAAGCTTGCCCGTGGTCACCGACGCGGCCGTCGGGGTGCGCCGTGGAAGTAATTGCGAGACGGGCCTGGGACACTTGGTGCCGGCACCTCCTCGCAGGTTCCCCTTCGAGAGGCTCACAGAGCAAGACTGGGCCTCACCCGAGTCTCTCCGTGGCTGTGCGTTGTCACCTTGTGCCCTTTTCTGCCTCTCGTTGAAGGAGAAAGAGACATTCCTTCTGGAAGGCGCGTCTGCTCTGTTCACGTGGGTTCCTCCTTTCCCTCAGGGTGGTCTTTCACCTGGTGACCTGTCGAACTTGGGGCACTGGGCCGTGTCTGAGCTACAAGGTGCCATGACCGCCCTACTTCCTCCACAGGGGCCTCCCTCAAGGGCCCAGAGCTCCTCGAGCCCCTGGCCCAGCAGGTCCCCCCGGGGTCTCTGCCCGGCTGGTGGGTGGCGGAGACCTGGCCGTTGCGGTGGGTCCCGAACCTTCAGGCAGCGCCGCTGGCGCTGATGGTCGTCGAGGCTCTGGGACAGTGATCCAGGTGTGCTCAGCTGTGGACGGCCGTCGGCGAGGCGATCCTCGGGCCTCAGCTCCGGCCGGAGCCCCCGAAACGGCCCCGTTAGCTCCCAGGACTGCGAGGCGTCGGGTCATGACAGGGCAGTGCAATGTGCTGCCCGAGAGCCCGCTGCCTGCTGGCCCCAGGCGGGCGTCCAGAAAGCAGGGCGGGCCCTCTGCGCGCAAGGCTCCGGCGCATCCCGGACACCTCTGCTCTCTGCGCACGGGCCCCCCTCACCCCCCCAGCTGGGCCTCAGAACGACCGAGACCCCCGCCTTTATTGACTTCTGCTGAGGTGGAGGGAGGGTAAAATTCTCATTTAAGAGTACCCTGGGGACATGGTCAGGCAGCGGGTGTGGCTGCAGTTCCAGAGAGACCCGGGGCACCCACCAGACTGCTCCTTGCCACCAAAGCCACTGATCAGAGGACTGCTTCCCACGCCCCTGGGTCCCCGCAGTCATTGTGGGAAAGGTGTCCTCCCTCATGAGAGAGGGGAGCAGTAGGAGTCTGTTGACCAAAATCTGGATGTTTGTGTTTCTCAGATCAACTCATTTTCTCCTTCATTAAGGAAACGGGGCCCTGCCAGGGCCGTTCTTGTACAGACTCAAAGGAACACACAGTTCTGTGGCGCCCACAGCTGTCTGGGAGAGTTGTCCCCAGACGGTCACCATGCCGGGTTGAGAAATGCGCATGCCTTGAGGAAAAGGGTGTGGGGACAGCACCTCTCCTGTGAGCAGCAGCTGTCCTGGGACGTGGACACTCACTCTCCGATCCCGAGTCAGCAGCGTCGTCTGCAGATAGCAGCCGGATGTGGACTGACCCACACCCACAGCCGGGCCGGTGACCTAGGCTGATTCGTCCATTTAGAGAGATTTGCTGTATTTGACCCAGTACTTGAACTTCTAGGAATCTGTCCTGGAGAAATATCTATAAATTCAGGCAGACGTGTGTGTCCCGTAGAAAGCAGGGCCCTGAGGTGCGTCTGGGCCCAGATGCCAACCCTGTCATTAAGGTACACACAGCCTTTCTAAGGGTACTGAGCGGCGCGAGGAAACACTCACGGTGTAACAGACCAGGCGGGAAAGGCAGAGTATCCGCGTGTGCACGCTCGCTGTGTCGTCTGTACGGTGCCCGTGACGCTGGAGCCGCATGGGAAGGGGCCGAGGTTCACCCGCGGGTGAGCAGTAGCGGCCTCCGAGAGGGGGTGCCGAGTTCTCACTGCTCTCTGAACTTCCCACGGCGGGCGCGCGCTCTTACAGTCGCCCTGCCGGGTAGAGAGACCGGCTTCCTGGGGCGGCCTTCTCCTGGGCACTTGCCTCTACTTCTCCGTCGAGCTTTTGTTTGCCACACGCCCAGCGGGTAACAGCATGGGCCTGAGGTGACGCCCCAGGTCTCAGGAGTTCTGTGCTTGCGCGTGGGAGTGGCACTGGCCTGCCCGAGCTGCTCGCGCGCAGCACCCGCACGGGCCGCCCTTCCCCTCTCGGCCGACACCCAGGCAGTCTCGCGGGCCCATCTGTTACGCCGTCCCCTCCCCCGAACAGCATAGGAGGGGCAGGCGCCATGGTGTGCAGACGGAAGCGGGCGTGTGTGGCACAGGTTCGGAGGTGGTCACGCATACCAGAAAGTAAACATTTTTTACTCCATAGTTTTAGTGACTTCCATGGCCGCTCCCAAATAGACCACCTCTTCTTGATTGTGGGCGTGGCGTGTGATAGAGCGATGGCGTGCGGTCACGGGTCTCCTGGTCCTTCAGCACCCACAGGAGAGCATAATTATAAAGGAGCAGCACTGCGGGGCCTTTTCGGTTAAGTGGCACCTGTGATCGTCTCTGTGCAGAAAGACGTAAGTTGAGCCCTGCTGTAATATTAGGAGACACTGTGCTTAGCCGACAGATGCTGCGAGGAAGAATGGCATTTGGAAGACGGTCGTTCCTTAGCTGTGCTGTGTTCTTGTGTGCTTAGTTACTCTAGAATCACTTCATCTTGCTCATCCGAAAGTAGTGTATTTCAAAGAATTTTCCATCCAAGCACCAGGGTGGCTCAGTTGGTTAAGCGTCTGACTTCAGCTCAGGTCATAATTTTGTGGTCCATGAGTTCGAGCCCCGTGTTGGGCTCTGTGCTGACAGCCCAGAGCCTGGAGCCTGCTTCGCATTCTGTGTCTCCCTCTCTCTGCCCCTCCCCTGCTCATGCCCTCCCTCCCGTCCTCTTAAAAATAAACATTAAAAAAAATTTTTTTTAAGTATTTCTGATCAGTGAATGTTAAGTGTTGGTCTCACGCGTGACAACTAGTAATTTTTGTGGAAATTGTTTTTCGCGTTGGGAATACTTACAGTGCTGCTGGTTCTTTGCCAGCAGCTGCTCAGACATGTCCAGGGTTTCAGAGTGAGAGGGGTTCTCAGGGCCTCCCTCCCAGTCTCTGTGTCCACTGCTCAAGTAGAGGGAGAGTCGGGAAAACCAACGGATACAGAATTCTGAAGCCAGTGGGGGGTGGAGGCGAGGCTAGAACCGGAGTCTCTTCCTTCCGAGCTGGCCGCAGGTGCCTTGGGGGTTAGATTGCTAACTTGCATTGGGTTTAGCATGTATTTCTGGGGCACAGGATTGTTAATCTTTAAAGAGAATGTGTATTTGTACGTGATCTCTGGAAACGTCAGTGAAGAATGGTTTTAGATTATAAAAAAAAATCAAATTTGGTATACTATTTTTCAATGGAATGATGAGTTATTGGAAGGCAGAGATATATTTTTATGTTTGATTAATAGGCAAAAATCTTTCATTTCACTTACAAATGTAACAAATGTTCCTAATCGCCAGCCAGGAAAAACAGCGTAGCGCGGCGTGGACTGTCCTGAGCGTGAAGCCAGCCCGTCGAGCCAGCGCACAGAGGCCTCTGTGTCAGCCGTGGGACAGCCGTCAGCCCAAGCGCTGCATAAAGAGCACAGAAATGGCAAACAGCTGGGAAAGTGGCGAAAGCCACCTCGTGGTCGGGGAGATTTTCCCACTTAGAACATGGGGGCGTGGACGCACGGGCTGGCATTAAGCTTCGCCGGTCCTTACCCCAAACCACCCTGCTCTCGAGGTGAGCGATTTTACAGAAAAGTGATGCCGTTGACATTTCTCTTTGAAAGGGGCGTTTGTGTGCGTGTGCGTGTGGCAGTTAGACTTAGTGCAGAATGTGTACAGTTAAAACGTTTTTATTGTTCGGCCGTTTGTAGTTTGTACGCCTGCCCGCGCGGGACAACGTGGCTCCTGGTGGGTGCGGAGAAGGAGGTGTTTTCGCTCCACGTGACACGTCTTTTAAGTGGATTTCTGCTGCCTGTGTGTGGAGCCTTGCCCCTCGGGTCGGGTTTCCTGAGAACACCAGCTTCTGCCCGAGGGAGCCCTGGGATTCCACTGGGCAGAAGCACATGGGGGTTTCAGCACTTGGGGCGGTCACCCGGCCGGGACTGCTCCGAGTGGGCGCTGGTGAAAGCGCGGTGTTACCAGGAGATCTGACCTCACTGGTGTTGAGTGGAATGACCTTGGGTGTTTGCACAGAAGTACGTAGTCACACGTGTCCTCCGATTGTGGTTGCAACTTGGAGTTAGATCATCCTTTCTAAATACTAGATCTGGTGACCTGAAGACATCCTTAAGTGTCTATATGACCAGCTTGGGGGCACCTGGCTGGTTCGGTTTGGAGAGCTCGTGACTTGGGGCGCTGGAGGGCTCAGTCGGTTAAGTGTCTGACTTCCGACATCGGCTCAGGTCACGATCTCACGGTTGTGAGATCCAGTTCCATGTCGCCTTCCCGAGATTCTCTCTCTCCTTCCCTGCCCCTCCCCTGCTCACTCTCCATGCACGCTCTCTCTCTCCCTCTCTCAAAAACAAAAAAAAAAGAGAGCATGTGACTTTTGATCCCGGAGTCATGAGTTGAAACCCCACGTTGAGTGTAGAGTTTCCTTAAAAGGTAAACGCAAAAAGAATCTAATTATAACCAGTTTCAATCTGTGTTTCAGTCCTCTGAAAGAACACAAGAACGGGAGCTCTTTGAGAAGGCAGGATGCAGGCGTGGGGGCAGTTGGTCGCTGGACCAGATCATCTTGGGGACTCCTGGGGCCAGAGCCTCTAGGGCAGTGGCCTGGGGGCTTCCTCACCTTTGCGCGAATCAGTTCGGAAGGATTGCCGAGGGTCAAGTGGGAGAACAATTCCTTTCGAGGAGAAAAGGGTAGCTCCCTCTCACGCATATGTCCGTGGCACATCGGTGGTTTTTGCGTTTCTTTGCATCTCAGCAAACGTTCGAAGGAGGAGGTTTTTCTCAGAACGGTCTTTCTGTGGCAGCTGAGAGTCTCCGTGTGAGTCCGAAGACCCGAGTGGGCAAGAGCTCCACGCAGAGGCTTGGACGCGGCTGTGCCGGGAGCCAGGGCGCCGCCCGTCTGGAGAGGGATCTGAGCCGCGGAGAGGCTGCGTCAGGGCGAGGGTGTTGTCCACTTCGTGCTGGGAGAGAGAGCCAGGCTAGATTCATGAGGACAGGAGCCTCCATGCTCATGGGGGACTCGACTGTTCTTAGGTGTTTGAGTTTCTTTGACTCTCTCTCTAAACTGTTGATCCTTAACCTGGGGCCTGTGTGCCCTTGTGGTTTGGAGATCCAGGAATAGACTGGGAAATTGCACACAGAATTGCTGGGGACTCCTTCCTGGGAAGGAACCCCGGCTTCTCTCCAAGGTGTCTGACACCCTGCCAACTAAGAACCGTTACTCTAGGGACATAGGATTCTGAATGGACGGAGAACGTTGTACTAGTCGAGCTGTTTATTCTTGGAAGTTGCGCCTGTCCAGCCCGTGTGCTGACCTGTGTCCTGATGTACCCGCGTCTGGGGGAAGTCCTGTGTTGGGACCACTGCCCACCTCTCGGTAATTGATCACGTACCAGCTTCGTGCCCCGATGCAGGACAGGAGGCATCCTCAAAGGAGGAGGATTGCTGAGGATGCCCCGGTGTCTTTCTCTTCCTTTCCGCCGTGCGATTCCTTAAATGACAGAAGGCGGGTTTTGTCCCGGGCTCAGTCGCCAGGCTCGGCCTCACCCGAAGGGCTGCCCCAGGCAGGGGCGTCGGCCACCATGCTGCCAGCTGGCTCGAGGCAGCCCCGTCTGTGCGCGGGCCCTTCCTGTGCATCCCAGTGCTCGAGGGGACTCTGCCTCCCACATCCAGGTGCTTGTGCCACCTCCTTTGTGGCAGCTTCCCAAACGTGTCCTTTGTGTAGAAATCCTGTTCAGTGAGACTTAATGTTTTGCAGAGTGTTACTTTGTAGCTTGGTGAACCCTTACTGTTACTTCGTGGCTTGGTGGATGCTTTTCCAGAAAGTGTTTTCAAAAGTGGCATTCTGTTTCAGATTTGCATTGTTTCTGAATTTTGGGCTGAAAGGTTCAGTCCCTGAGGAGTGCTCCCCCAGTGGAGGAATGGGGAGAAGGGGGAGGCCTGGGAAGCCCCGTTAAAGATCTCATCCCCCCCAGTGGGTGGACAGTCAGGAGGAGGGGGCTGGCATGGAGGCAGAAACCCCCCGTTATCCTGGAGGTCACCAGGGGGATTGCCACCTGTGACCCTGTAACCCTCCTTCCACTGACCTCACCTACCGTCCCTTCTGCATAGGAGGCCTTTGGTTTTCCGCTTCCAGGGCAGAGAAGACCGTTCCATTCCCGCCAGCTGCCATGGCACGGCGGGCATAGTCCAGAGTGGCTCCGGGATCCCAGATTTCACTTAAGCTGGGGCCGGGCGGGGACCGAGGGGTCCTGCTTCCCAGAGGGCCAGGGTGGGCCTCTGGGCAGCGTAGCCAAGACTGCTTACCGGAGGGCGTGTGGCGGAGCCCCCTGTGCAGCTTTGAGTTCTGCTCCGTCGTGACCGCGTTTGGCTCCGCGGAGAACAGCTGGAACTGCCTCGCTGTTTCAGATCAGCTGTGCGCTGATGGGGAAAATCCCGATACTCCGGAGCCTCCGTTCCCGAGAGAGGCGGGCTGGGAAAGACGTCACCCTGCAGGATGAGCCCCGGCGCCTCCTGGACGCCAGCAGCCGGGGGCCAGCTCAGCTGAGCACCACCAGGGCGCCCCGGGACCTGCCCCCGCCGGAGCCCTGCTCCACGCAGGGGGAGGACGGGCCTGCCAACACCGTTTGCGTCGGGAACCTTCCCGGGGACGCCCGAGTGAGCGAGCTGAAGAGAGCCCTCCGAGAACTCGGCGCTGTCCCGCAGAGGCTCACGTGGCAGGGGCCCCGGCGCAGGGCCCTCCTGCACTACCCGGCCCCGGCCTCCGCCCGGCAGGCCGTCTCCCGCTTGCAGGGCTTGTGCTGGGGCACGGCCACCGTGACGGTGGCACTGGCCGGGCAGCAGAGGGCCACCGACCCGGCGGGCGGCCGCGTGGAGGAGCCACAGCCTGACTGTCGCCCGGCCGTCGCCGACCTGTGACGGCACACTACTCCGTCCCCATGGACCTCGAGGGGCCTGCGCACAGGACTCGGCAGAGCACCGCCGCGTGTGCGGCTTTGGGCCCGGGCCTCTCTGCGATGGCCCGGCCTTCCGCCGCTGCCCGGGGCCTCTGACAAGTGGGGAGTCGGCCGGGAGCTCATAGCCAACATGTCCCAGCCCTGCTCTGCCTGGGTCCCTTCCCCTGCTGGGCGTGACCCCCGTGCTGGCTTCTGCGTGGTCGTCCAGGGCCGCAGGGGACAGAGTGGGAGTAAGTGGTGACCTATGACTGGGGAGGAGGCGGATTCAGAGGCGAGGCCCTAGCAGGGGTCAGGTGCAGGCACACACCCTGACTCCTGGGTCTCCTCCCGCTGCAGGGGGAGCGCTGCGTTCACACCGCAGAAGCCAGCAGGTGCGGTCCCCTGGGTGCAAACTGCTTGTCACAGCTCAGCGCTGGTGTCCGCGATGGAGAGCCAGTGTGACCGGCGGGGCTGTACACCTCGCTACTGTGACCTCCTTGCCTTTCCGGCCGCCCCCTCCCTCCAGGAGAACACCCTCCACTCCGCACGGTCTTGCGGGAGGTACCGGTCGTGGAGAATGAGCTGTCCCGGCCTGCGTCACAGACGGTGACAGGTGCTCACGCGGATTTGCCTGATGCCCCGTGTTTCTTGGTTTGTCCCCCCACGTTCCTAAGAAACAGGCTGGGTTCTGGCGGAGCTCTGCTTTCTGGACAGAAGCGCTTCTGCAGTTGGTCCTGGGCAAGAAGCCAAAGAGAGCATTTAAGTGGAGAGTTTTTTTTTTAATGTGTACTCATGAGAAATGTTAGTTTTTCAGCAGCAGGTCTCTCTGGGCACACGTGAGCACCTTGTTACACTTCAGGAGGGCACGGCTTAACCTCGCGGCGCTCGGTCTCCATTACAAAAGCATTTTCTCGTTGGTTTGACGATGGAAACCAGAAAGAGAAGCCTGCCCCGAGGTTGCCGGTGAGTGCAGTGCTTGCCGAGGCGTCCTGCCGAAAACGAGGGCAGAGACATCCCCGCGGCAGGCCAAGGCCTTCCCTTCGGAGTCCCGGGCTCGCGCTGCAGCACCCGCAGCACCCACCCTGCCCGCGTGGCTGCTTTCGCTTTGTCGCCCGACGCTCAGCTCAGACGCCCGAGGCTGAACCCGACCTCCTCCCCCGGAGCGGCAGTCCGGCCTTCTGACTCCTCACGGTCGTTCGTTTCGTTGTGTTTGCCTGGCTCTTCCTTTGTTTTTTCCATAAATTTTCCCTGTATTAGACGTGGTCTCCTTTAGTGTTTGTGGGCTTTATTGTCGTCAGTCTGTCACCGTTAGACCGTCGCTCCAGGAGATCAGGAGCCGAGTGTGTGGCCGTCATGTTCGCCCTGCGCTGCGCCTCGACCGCGAGGACACCTGGCGGGTACACAGCAGCCCGGGAAACATGGGATACGGGCCTGGGCGTGTCAGAGCCAACAGAGGGAGGGGCGTGCGTGATCACAGCACCGGGAGCGTGTCCTCGGGCTGCGGAGTCATCCCTCCCGGTTAGGCCGGCTCGCTTGGCCTCTCCGTCTGTTGCCGCCAGAATAATCCAGATGGGTTGCAATGCAGATAATCGAGTGAGTACATCCTTTTTATGTTTGTGGGAAATAGGTCAGTACAAGCAAAACCCAAGACGCAAGTGCCTGACATAGAAGCGCCCTGAACATTCCAGCCCGCACACCTTTTCTCCTCCTCCTCCTCCTCCTCCTCCCGGCGCGAGTCTCGCGGGGCCACCAGGAAGGGCGCTCCGAGATAAATCGGGTGCTCAGTGGCCTAGCTTTTTGTTGCCAAGGCTCGGGCACCAGTGATGGTGGTGACAGCCCCGGAGCCGTCCCAGGTGACAGTCCTGGAGGCTGAGACCAGTGGAAGCGGGCAGTGTGGCAACAACACAGAACTTGCTGGAGAGGGCGTTTGTGACGGGTGTCTGCTGGGCACAGAAGCTAGGAAGGCCTGAGAGAAGCAGCCATTTCTGCTCTGGGGGCGGCCGGGTGTCATGTGGCACACACCTCATGAGCCGTCCAGCACTCAGATGATAAAATTCTAGAACTTTCCTGAAAAAAATGGAGAGATCTGAATAAAAGGGCACGCTGTGTGCTAGCTGCAGGGGATCGTAGTCTAAAGATAGCAGTCCTTCCTGGGGTGAGAGTCCTGCCCCCGATGGCTCCCAGCAGGGGACGGGAGCAGCACGGACAGACGGCATCCGTGAGTCCGCACAGCGGTGCAGCACAACAGAAGGTTCTGAAGCAGGTGGGAATCGTAGGGAGACAGTAACTGACGGGAGGAAGGACTCGTGTACGATGCAGGTTCGAAGCAGGTTCGAAGGTGTGCGCGGCGGCTCGGCCTCCTGCGTCCTGCCTCCCCCTGCCCCCCCAGGGAGCTGCAGGCCGGTCGGAGAGCTAAACGTGGGAGGAAACGTGATTCCAGAGAACGTCCCACCTGGCACGTAGTGTCGGGGTGGGGAGGGCATCCCAAGAAACAAGAGCCCGAATGTGAGGAGGAGGTTGCCCCTTCGCTCCCCGTTGAGACGTCAGATCCTGGCTCCTACGGAGTCACGGCTACTTAGCAGCAGTAGTTTCTGTAACGCTGCCAGACGCAACAGACGGCCTCTTAAATACTAGCTGTGTAAAAATATGGCCCTCGAGCCCAGCTGCCCCCAAGTGGTGTTGATAAAACAGAAGATTCTTTGCCTTTCTGTGGCGTTTGGGGGCCAGCGCCCAACTTCAGTCCTACTTCTAAGAAGGGGGAGGAAAGTCGCTAGGACAGCACGGCCTGTGCCCCAGCCGCCGGGCAGCGGCCTGCCTCGCCAGCCCCCAGCGGAGGGGCCCGCCCGCTTCTGTGGGTCCCGCTTTCCCGGGGGCCTTACCTGGCCTTGGTGGTTGTCATCCGGTGACCCGCACGTGCCTTACCCCAGATACCACGTAAGGGGAAGGAAACCGGTGACGACACGGGACCGCAGGTGAGAGGGCTGGGGACAGGTGCGCCCAAGGAGCCGGTGCGGCCGAAGCCACAGAGAGCCGGCTCTGGCGACGGGGCGCTGGGAGGGGAGGGCAGACGCCAGGGGAGCAGCACGGCGCCCCTCAGCAGGTCCCGGCCGGTCCGCCTGAGGCCCGCTCGTCTGCTCGCACCCCCAGACCTCCTCCTACACCCAGCCCGCGGCGCGGCCGGGGCCAGACGGCCTTCCTCCACGAGGTAGTGGAGCCCTCCTCGGTCTTCTTGCCAACGGAGCGCAGGCGAGCACTGCTTCCCTCCGGCTCTGATCTGCCCGGGGAGCACCGCCGAGTGTCCTCGTGCCCTCTCCCCCGCGGCCCCCAGGAAGCGCCTGGCTCGCCCATGACTCTGTTTCCAAAACGTTTATTCTGGTTCTTGCACCCCCGCCCCCCAGCAGAAACAGAGGTTGCTGAACTCACTTCCGCCTTATCTGGGTCTAATCCAGCCAGTGTTCCAAATAGTCCTAAAACTTAAGGACCATGGACTCTAGTCATTTTCAAAAAACAATTTTTGAAGACGGTGGGGTCCCAAGGGAACCTTCAAACAAGATCCTACACAGAACCCCATACGTAAGAGGAAGAGCTTACTGCGTAGGGAAAATACAGTCCCTTCCCAAGGTCATTCTTCAATGGGTGCTGCCTGCCTGACCCCTCTCCCCCATCCTCTCCCAGCCGAGGGAGGAGACAGCATCCTCACCTAGACTGGCCTATGCTGTCTGCCGACGTTGCCCCCACTAGTAATAGCTCGAATTTATAGAGCACTTTTATCTTTATTTTTTTATTTTTAGGATTTTTTAAAAGTAATGTCCACCCCCAGCATGGGGCTCGAACTCACAACCTCGAGTTCAGAAGCTCTGCCCACTGAGCCAGCCAGGAGCCCCACGTGGAGCTGCCTTAAATGCTGTGAAAGTTGCAGAATGTAGCCCCTGAGTTTTTCAGACACTCCTTCCGTTGACAGAAGGGGTCTGTGCCCGTCCCTTGAATCCAGGCTCCGGCACAGCGTGGTTAATGGGCTGTGGCAGGAGCGACCGCCACCTTGCGGGAAGAGGCTAAGACACTGGCTCTTGGGGCCCAGCCACCACGCGGTGAGGAAGCCCCCAGCTGCCCAGGGCGAGGCCCACTGGAGAGGAACTGGCCTCACCACCTCACCAGCCTGTGGGTGCACCGTCTTGGATGTCTTGGATGGGGGACCCCCAGCCCCAGACGGGCGTCTCAGCTGATGTCTCCTGGGGCAGAGACGGGTCTCCTCCGCTGCCCCTGCCCAGCTCCCAGGCAGGAGTGAAACGGGCGATTTTTGCTGCCTCAAGTTTGGAGGGAGATTTGTTCTTCAGTAATAGCCGGTTGTGCGGTGTCATTTGTATTGTGATATCCGTAGATAAGTTTTATGTATTCGTAGGTATTAGCAAAGGTAAAACCTGCAAACACAACGTACGATACGGAGATGAGCAGATACATGACTGCGTTCAATCCTCACGGTCACTGCTGGGAGAACCCCTGTTCACAGACTGGAATCCGCCTGCCCCCGGCCCCCCACCGGTCAGCAGTGAGGGGAGTCCCGTTGTCGCCGATCAGAGACCCCGCCAGCGCCGTCCGTGCGTCTTCACCCCCTCGCCCGAGGCAGAGACACACAAAGCCAGGGGCGTTTTCTGGAAGAGGAATGGGGGCGGTGTGATTTCCCCATGGCACGCATGAGGCCTGCTCAGTCCAGAAGCGTGCGGAGGGGCGGGGGGTGGGGGGGCTCGGGCTGCGGGCCCCAGTGCCACGGCTCTGTGCCCTGTCTTCCTGCTGTCCTTGGGCCCCATGTGCGCATCACCAAGCAGGTCCCTCCGCCCGTCTCAGGCCCCGGGCATGATGGGCACTGGAGCCCCCGTGTCTTTCCGCACTCTCGGGTGGGGGGGCAGAGGGGTGAGCCGCGGCGGCCTGCTGCTGGTAGGCAAGGAGGCCCCTCCGGACCCCCCCCGCCCCCATCCCTGGTGGGCCCCGGCCACTGGGCCAGGCCCGTCGTCGTCTGGGTTCCCACCAGAGACCGCCTGGGCCATCTTGCAGACAGCCGCACTCCTGCTCCTCCGACGAGCCGGGATTCCTTCCTGTGAATGGAACCCTTTATTTCCAGCGTTCATAAATCACGAAGGTTAAAATGGGAGCTGACGTGTGACCGTGTAATGCAGAGGCTCTGCACTTCGGATGGTTTGGAAGCAATAAACTCGGGCCCCAAAGTGCTGAGTTCTGAGCACACGACATGCCCTCCCCTCCTCGGAGGGCAGGGTGACGTGCTCAGCCCTCAGAAGGACCTCACGGGGCACGTACCGCGGGCTCCCCGTCCCCGGCGGGGAGGATGGGGCGAGGCAGGAGCCGTCGACTGGGGAGACGCTGCTGGACTACCTGTCTGCCACCAGCAGGGCCCCAGGGGTGGCTGGCGGCCACGTGCCTCGGGGAGACCCCAGAGGTTGATTTCCTGGGTGAGGGATGTGGTGGTGAAGCCAAGCGCACGGCTTTCGGCGAATCCACCGACCTGGCCCAGCCGTGTGTCCTCAGGTGAGGTGCCCTCCCTCTCTGTCTCCTGAAGCTCTCCATAGGCTTTTGGTTCACTTGAGCTGCACTACTTGGCTTTGAGAGACACGCTCCTGCCATCGCCCCCCCTGTACGGGGGCGGGGGGGGGGCGGCGGGAGCTGGGGCACCGGGCGGAGAAGCCCCCCCCACCCCGCCTGCGCTCACAAAGTCAGGGGGAGGGGCATCGGGACTTGAACTCAGGCCCTCTGACTCCTGCTCTCCCAACCACAGCCTTCGCTGTCTGCTTCTCAGGAATCCTGGGGTGTGCACGCACAGGGACATCTTTTGGGACCAACACAGCTGTTTCCGCACAGCGTTTGTGGTGCCTGCTTCCCTCTTCACCTCTCCGAGGTTTATTTTAAATAAGCAGTATTATCACGTGTATAATTAGGAAAAGACCACACTGATTTAGTTTGACCCTTCCCCCCCCAAAGCCAGGTGCCCCTTAATGCAGAGCGACGGGCCTGCCTCGTCGAAGTCGGGTTCATGCGGGCACATCTGCGGTCCACAATCCGGTAAAATCAGTTTTCCGTGGTTTATTGGGAGGCCGGCTGTTGTCCCAACACAGACTCTGCGCGGTGGACAGCAGGTGGCGCTGCCGCCCCATGGAGAAACCGGCAGGGGCCGCTTCTGGGGGCGGGCCGGTCACAGTGGGCCGCTGGGCCGCCTCTCTTCTCCACCGAGGGTCCCCTGACCATCTCTCCAGGGAAGGCGTCACGGCGAAGACCCCTGGAGGGTCCACTGGAACCCGCGGGTGTGTCTACTGCCGCCTCACCAGGCCCCAGCCGTTTGGACAGAGACGGCCGGGCCCTCCCTGCTGCCCGCGAGCCGTGCCCCCACCACGGTGTTGCAGCAGGGCCCAGGAACGTGTGCGGGCGCGTGACTTGCTTTGGGGGGATTTCCCAATATAGAACCATTTCTACCCCTTTTCAGAGGACATCTCAGGACCTGGGACACTTCCCTGTGGCCAGAAGCCCTAGACACAGGAGGACACATGGTCCCCGCCCCCATCTTTAATAAGATGCTTGGAGAGGTTTGTCACCTCTCTGTCTCCCCAGACCACTGTCCCGAAGCCACAGGGTATGGCCTGCACCACAGAAGACCTACACTCTGAGAGTTGGAGCAGGCCCTTCGCTGACGGTGCTCATGCTGGGGACTTTCTGCCTCTGCTCGGGGCCCAGGGGTGCCCTGGTCTTGGTGGCGTCTCCTCTGGATGTCAGCACAACCGCACGTGTCGTGGTGCTGCAGACAGGGCACTGGCCTGTCGACCCATGACGACCGGGGTGTGTGTCCCCAGGCGAGGGCCGACCCATGCGGTGCTCAGCGTCTGGCGGGTGTTCCTGTCACACTTGCAGATGTCACCTGCCTGTCCCCAGAGCACACGTGTCAGCATGGGAAAGGCCTGTGATTTATCTCAGTGCTAAAGTCCATTCGTGTCCCTCCATGAGTGCGCAAGGCCGATCTGCTGGAGACGCCCCGCAGAGACCTCCCTCCCTGAAACAGGCCAGAGATCTGACATGGTGCTGTCCAGAAGGTTCCAGAAGCAGAGAGGAGAAGCGCAGGGGGCCCAAGGAAGGAAGGGGGCTTCCATGGGAGGTGGGCGACGGAAACCCATGAAATCTAAGGCTGTTCTACAAGACGGGCGTTGGAGGTCAGGGGTGTGAGCGGGGGCTGCTGGGCCCGTCTCCCCGCCCCATTCGCACGACCCCCGCCCCCAGCTCCAGGCTTGCGGTGTGCAGAGACCCCAGCAGAGGCTGGCTTATGGACCACACTTCAACTTGCCCCTTTTCGCTAGCCCTGGTGGCTGGAGGAAAGTGGGGGACCAGGAGCCGCGAAGCACAGCGCTTTAGGGACGTGCGCTTTGGGTCCGAGTCCAGATTTCAGCTTCTGTTAGCGGCGTCTGCGGCAAGCCCCCTGACCTGCGTCTGCTCCGGAAGGCAGGAGTCGGCCTCGGGCCTCCCTCAGGGAACCCCAGGAAGCACCCAGGTGAGGCGAGGTGCGTGTGGGAAGAGGCCTTGTCCGCCTGGGCCCCGCTTCCCTCCGTGGCCGCCGCTGGGGCTCAGGGCTGCTGCCGCCGCCGGGCGGGAGGGGGCAGCAGAGGCCGCTCTGAGCCGACCTCACCGCAGCTTTTCTCAGAATCCCAGAGAACACCAGAGGAGACTCACTCGGCACTCACCAGGGCCCCCTGGAAATCTGTGAAACCTGGATTCCTGGGTCCTGTCTCCAGAGAGCCGAATCGAGTGGCTGTCAGCACGCCCTCCCCATCTGCGGTTTCAGCAGACACCCCAAGTGTTTCTGATGAGGGCAGTTCCACACTAAGAGTCCCCATCAGAAACGAAGTCGTGGGGCTCAGGGGTCTTCTGGCCTGGCGGCTAGGAGGTCCTCCGTGGGGAGGCAGGACGGTCCGTCCCGGCGCGCACGCAGAAAGGTGGGGAGCTCAGTGGTTCCCAAACGGCGTGCTCCCCGGAGCCCGTGCAGAGGGGCTCGTGGAGTACACATGGGGTCTTGCATCTTGAGTGGCACCCACCCCCACGGCCAACCGGATCTCTAGAAAGCAGGACAAGACACGCGTGGGTCTCGGGGTCCCTCCTATGTGGGTGCCGTGGAACAAGGTCGTTCCCATTGCTCCCGGGGACCATCCTCTCATCGACCACTGCCCCTCGTGGGTCGTGAGGACAGGTGAGGACACCGAGGCCCAGAGGCCGTGCGGCAGAGCAGGGACTCCGGCTCCGTCTCTCCGCTCCCTCCGGGATACCTGCTGGCTGGTGGGCGCCTGGAAGTGGGGAGCCAGGCCCTTGCGTACCACCCTTCCTTGTCCCCAGATGTCCAGCCCCAAAGGGAAGAGAAGCCTGGGACAGATGGGCTGTGGTGGGCCGGGCGCCTTCCCGTCGGAAGCACATACCTGAGGGCCTCAGGCGAGATGTGGGTCGGACATGAGCCCCTCCCCCCGGGAGGGAGCCAGCTCCGCGGATGGGGTGACGCCTGCCCGGCTGGGCCTGCAGTTCCCTGCTGCCTGGGACTGGCCCTCCAGGAATCCGCAGAGGCCGTTCCAGCCTCCGAGGTTTGGGTGCGCCGGGACGCCGTCCCCTCCCCCGCAGCAGAACCCCGGAGTCCCTGCGATGGGTAATCCACAAACAGAAAGCCTAGAGCATAATCCTTGCCACCTCCCCTGCCTCCAGGTGTTTTATTCTGGGGGGATTCATACGCTTGGGGTCCAGGACAACCTCCCTGAGGTCTGCTCAGAGGCTTCTGAATCAGCTCTAGCTAGGAAGCAGTTTTCAGACGCAGCGGGGGTGGTGTGGCACCAGGCTCAGAAACGCCTTTCCGTTTTAAGATGGTAACCTGCATGTGCTGGCCCGCTTTTGTGGGGGCACACGGCGCTGGGCGCTCTGCGGCCCCTGTGCACATCAGACTAGTGGGCCCTGGGGGAGACACAAGTCCCATTCTGGAGTCACCAGTAGCAGCAGGGCGGCGTGCGGCCTCGAACACGGGTCTGGAGACAGTTTGCTGCAGTATTCAGGCCCTTTCCGGGCCAGGCTGTCCTCACAGGGAAGGCTTTTCTCTCACCCCCAGGCCCCTGGTCAGAGGGGGAGACAGAGGCCAGGCCCCATCCCGGGGCTCCCTGGCCGGTCCTCTCCCCCTCGCACAGTCCCCTCTGTGTGCCTCCCACACAGCCGGGCTGGGGCGTGGGAGTGCTGGGGGGGGGTCCCGTAGAGATGCAGGTGCCTTCGGGGAGGTGAGCAGGACGCCTGGGCTCACCTCCGCCCCAGCCTCTAGTCCAGCGGCGCCAAAGCCAGCGCAGCCGGCGCGCACGAGGTCTCTGGCGAGTCAAGGGACCAAGTCAGTGGGCGCGGAGGCTCGAGAAGTTGCAGGAGACTGGGGCGTGCGCTGGCTGGGCTGGCATTGGGTTTCTCCTAATCAACCCCGCTTCCCGGAGCCTGGGTCCTAATTGGGGCGCCGTCTCCACGGTGCAGGAGGGAGGACGAGACCCGCTCTTGCCTGCGGAAGTTTCCTGGCTGTGAAGGCAGCGCGGCGTTCCCGCGCTGGAGGCCCTGGCGACTTTCTCCGGCTGGCCTCGTTTTCCCGGGCACCAGTGGTGGCCACCCCAGCGGCCTCCACCCCAGGAGGACCGTGCCACCTCCGCTGGCCAGGAACCCGCTCCCGCCGTGCAGGGCCAGGCACGTGTGCAGGTGACAGAGGGCTGCTCGGAGACCCCCGGCCCCCCCCCACCCGCCGCTTCAGCCCACCAAAGACCCCGGGGATGAAGTTGCCGGCCTTTTCCTGTACCCTTTATCTCATTTTATAGACGGCAGTTTGGGACATTAATTGCCTGGGCGAGTTCGATAATTTTGATGTAACCGAGCACTGGAGAAATTACCCTCACGTCCAAAATGTCACATTTGAGAAGAACCAGGTTCAGAGGCTCGCGACCCCACGACGCGCAGAAACTGCGGTGGGTCCCTGCATGGCCGCCCGACGAGGGGACTCTGCTGTGTTTGTTTTCTTAGGTAGCAGGGACTGCAGGGGAGAGAGGGCGGTCGGCTGGAGACACGGGGCTTCAGCCATGTTTCCCCCCAATGACTTTTGGGGGGAACGTTCCCGAAGGGAAACGGTTTTGTCACCTTGCTCTCCCAGCAACGGCCCTTTTCTTGCTTAAATTTTACTCACTGCTCAGTTGGGGAAAACCAAGTGTAGAGCACCAGAAAACAAAACCAAACAAAACACAAAACCCCTACGAAAAACCTGAAAGTTGTTTCTTAATTTATAACAGCCTGACCACGGGAACATTAAAGCCTGACACTCAGAACTCTCGGTTGTGGCAAAAACGGTAAAAAAACAAAACCCAGCATATCATAGGTCTTCTTTTATATAGATGGTTTTCCCCAGGGGAAGAAAGAGTACAGAGTTTCTTTCAACATTTGATTATTTCTTTAAAACGAGAAATGACATTTAGAGCGGCAGAGGGCTCTTCTTAAAAAACAGAAGCCAAGAAAAATAGTTCCTTGTGTCCAGATTTCATTTCAATGTGAAGTGAAGGATGGAAAGAGGAGGAACAGAAAAAAAGAGAGAGAAAAGAAAAAGGAAAGACAAGTCTTCAGAATCCCTCATACTTTAAATACAAAACAAGTTTAGAGGTCCCAGGCTGGTTTCTGTGTATACTTTAGGGTTTGGTAGATATCCTACAATCCCAGTCCCAATAAAATACTCATGCGATTTTATTTCTGGTTGCTACAATCTTAAAGGCCACGTACAAATGTTACACATTTTTATTTTTGTTCTTTTTTTAGGAAAAAAATACACAAAAGGCAAAACATCCTCAAATTGTCATTTTATACAGTGCAGAAGGGAATTTAAAATACGTGTCACAAATGCTGCACCCCAGCAGCCAAAATACTAAAAAAAAAAGGGGGGGGTAGTCCTTCATTTTATATATATATTTATATAAACATATGGAAATTTGTTTTTACACAGATGGGACTTCGCTTCAAATTTACAATGGATCTCTAAAAAAAAAAAATTCTACGCGGCAAATATTGCCAACAAAGTTACACCATGAATACTGATACACGGAGGAGGCTATGCAGTGTTTCGGTTATTAGGGAAAGAGAGTAGAATAAATAACAGGATGGGCCTTGCTTTAGTTTAGAAAGTGCCTTAACCTTCCTGTGTCGCCGCGGTCCTGAATCGGGTGCGCTCACCGGCCTTCCCTGTCCCCGCGCCGCGCCGGGCTCCCCTCGCGCTCCGCCAGCGCCGCGCAGTACAGTAGAGATCGGAGACACCGTAGAGACCAGGAGACGGTCGGGTCTTGTGAGAAAAACACCCTCCAAAAAAGTCGAAATACGCACTTGGAAACAAAACCAGAAGGACTGTAGAGCAGGCAGAGGAGGGCAGAGGGGACGGGCCAGGACCTGGGGAGCCCCTGCTTCGGGGCCCCTTCTGGTTTCCTTTCGTGCTAGGAGCAGTGGCTTCCGCAATGCAAGTCCGCACCAAGGCCCATCTGCGGTCGTGGCCGGAGGGTTTCTGAGACGGGATTTCTGGCCCCCCCCACCCCCGCGAAAACACGGCTCTGAGTGGTGACTTGCGCGTTCCAAGACATTCTTTCCAAAAAAAAATTTTTAAGTAAAAAGATAAATACTCGACCAAAAAATGAAAGTATTTGATAAGGGTGGTCTCACACGTTTGCCTTCCTTCTGGAAACCTCCCCCGCCTTTGCCGCCGGAGGGAAGGCAGGGAGAGGCCTCGGGTGGTTTCTTGTTTGGATGTCGGACGGTTTCCCCCAGTGCGGCACCTTCTCAGCCGGCTTCCACTGGATCGGAAACAGACACTGATTTACCAACAGCTGCAGCCAGACCAGGCCCCACAGCCACCGTTTGTTAATTTTTTGAGGGAGTGGGTGGAGGAGGTGCTGACCACCGACCGAGCCGGGCCTTTGCCTTGGGGATTCCTTTCCAAATAATCCGGGTGGGTAGGGGTCAGACCCTGGTCTTCTGCCTACGGTTATACCTCAAGAGTAAAGCAGTTTCTTGCGACGGGTTCCGGGTCCTCGTGCCAGGCCGCCCGTGCCCGGAGGGCCCCGCGAGCCGCGGGCTCACATCACGCAGGGCTTGATGTCTTGGTAGGTGACCTGCTGGTGGTAGTAGGAGCCGCTGCCGGCCGAGTGCATGGACGAGGGCGCCATGGTGTTGAAGGAGAAGACGAACTCCTTGCGGTCACACATGCCGGGCGACTGGGAGTGATACCTCGGGATGCCTGCGCGGGAGGGACAGGAGAGCGGGGAGCACAGCGTTAAGGTCGGGGCCCAGGGCTCCAGGCTCGGGCGCAGGGGCCCACTGCCTCCCTGCGCCCTGCCGAGGTGCTAGAGTCCCAGAGCCCTGGCCTCGGGCGGGTCCAGGCGGCCCCGGGCTTCGGGCTGGGCTCTGCTCCAGCAGAAGATCCCAGGACCCCAGTGACGACCACTGCTTCCTGGGTGCCTGCGGCACGGGCCGCCTCCGCCTAGGTCACCGAGTCCGGGCTGGGGCTTCCTGAGGCCGAAGGCGAAGGGATGAGGGGGCCGCCCCGGGCCAGCCGGACAGCAAGGAACAGCCTGGCCTCCACATCCAGGGCCAGCCCAAGCCCTGTGCCCGGTGCCGGGGCAGCCGCCTCCCAACCCCAAAGGCTGTGAGGCCCCAGTGAGGTGGTGGGAGGCTTCTCCAGGGGAAGAGCCCCTTGGAGAACAGCCTCCCCCACCCCCAGGGCTGAGGAGAGGCAGCGGGAGCTGGGGAGTTCGAAGCAGAGCGATCCCCGATCCCATCCCCGATCCCCTCGGAGGGGTGGCCCTCCAACCTCCGGGCCGGCTCCTGCCTCCCTCCGGAGGCTGACAGCGGAGCCCTGACAGGCCCAGCTGAGCTCCTCTGAGCCCTTTCCAGAACCAGGCCCAGGGAGGCTGGCGGGTGGGTGCCGCGAGGAGGCTGCCGACAGGAAACTGTTCTGAGGCGTCCTCCTCAGAGGGGTGAGGAGGAGGGTATCTGGGGAACAGAGAGCCCAGACCCTCAGAAACAAAGAGTCCGTGGTGCCTGCACCTCTAACTCTTGGTCTGGGCCTGGCCACAGCCCCTCTCTGCCTCTGTCACCACAAAATGTCCCCCACCCCGACATTCCCAAGGCCAAGCCTGGTTCCCCGGGAGGCCAGCGTGCTGGGCCTCTGAACACCCGGCCCAGGCGGCTTGGGGCCTAACTCTGCCTTTCGGCCCAGGCAGCTTTCCGGTGCGACTACAGAGCCAGCTGGCCGGGGCCGGGCTCCGCTCCATCCTGGAACTTGCTGAGGTGGGTGCGGGGGCTGAGGACCCCCCAAAGGGGTATAAAATATTATCGGGGTCTGAGGCTTTTTGGGGAGGAAGGGGCCTGCTCGGCCGGGCTGGGGGCTACCAGCAGCTGGGAGTTGGAACCGAAAATGAAAAACAACAATTATCGTGGCCCAAATTGTCCTCCCCCCTGCACTCGCCCCTCAAAGTGGGGAAGGTGCGGCCAAACCCAGCCTGGAGAGCCGCTGCCTCTCCGAAGCACCCACCGGGGCTGGCACCCCGGGGCAGTCAGTGGTTTGGGCGCCGGGCCCAGCAGCGCGCTGAGGGATGTAGGCGTCCCCCAGGACTAAGACAGCCCGGTCCCCCCACTCACCTTGCAGCTCAGCTGGGGCGTTGTGACTGTTCTGGTGTAGGTATGGCTGGTCCAGGGAGTGCGTGGAGAGGCTGCCAGACAGGGGGTTGGCGGCGGGGTTGCAGGGGGACAGGGGCTGCTGCTTGATGTAGGAGGCGCCGCTGTTGAGGGCCGCGGAGGCTGAGGGCGGCCAGGCGGCCGTGGAGCCCGAGTAGACCGCGTGCGGCTCCATGACGGCACCGGCGGCCGCAGGCAGCAGCGGGGAGGCAGGCACGGAGCTGTCGTGGTGCGGGTACTCACCGGCCGCGCCGCCGCCACAGCTGCCCATGTACGAGTGCCCGCCGTTGGCGGGCAGGTGTGGCACCGAGTGGCTGGGCAAAGCCATGCCGTCCACGTTGCCCGGCAAGTGGCCGTTCATCATGCCCAGGCCGCCCTCCAGCGCCAGGCTGTTGGGCGGGCACGAGAGGCCGCCCGCAGAGCTCTGGAAGCCGTAGGTGTCCGGGAGGTGGTTGAAGCCCAGCCCGTTCATCATGCTGTACATGGGCTTGAGCGCCTGGCATTTCCTTCGGAAGCCGCGCGGCCGCCGCCGAAAGGAGCCTTCCTCGAACATGAACTCGCTGGCGGGGTCGATGGTCCAGTAGTGGCCCTTGCCGGGCCGCCCGAGGCCCTTGGGCAGCTTGATGAAGCACTCGTTGAGCGAGAGGTTGTGGCGCACCGAGTTCTTCCAGCCCTGGTAGGAGCCGCGGAAGAAGGGGAAGCGGCTCTGCAGGAACTGGTAGATCTCGCTGAGCGTCAGGCGCTTGCTGGGCGAGCTCTGGATGGCCATGACGATGAGCGCGATGTACGAGTAGGGCGGCTTCTCGGGGCGCCGGATGCCGGCGTTGGTCTTCTTGGCCTTGGACGGGCCGGACGACGCGGGGTCCATGGCCGCGCCGCCTCCTCCGCCGCCGCCGCCGCCGCCGCCGCCGTGCGGTGGCTGCTGCTTCTCGGGCGCCGAAGACATCGGGTGGCTGCTGCTGCCGCCGCCGCCGCTGCCGCCGCTGCTCTGCGCCGCCGACGAGCCGGGAGGAGGAGGAGGAGGAGGAGGAGGAAGAGGAGGGGGGGGCGGAGGGCGAGGGGGAGGGGGCTGCGCGCGCGGGGCTGGCTGCACCTCTGCCGTCATCCGCGGCCACTTCTCCGGAGCGGGCCTCGGCGCGCCCTCCCCCGGCCGCCCGCCCGTCCTCCCCGAGGAGCCGCTGGATCCGCCGGCGGTTGGCGCGGAGCCCCCCTCTCTCCGGCTCCCTCCTCCCCCACCCCTCTCTCCTCCCTCTTTCCCTCTCGCCCTCCCACTAGGGCAGGAGCCGAGCGGAGGCTGAGGGCAGCCTCTTTACAGCAGCCCCGGCAGAGAGGCCGCGAGGAAGCCCCCCCCGCCGGCCGGGTTTTTGGGGGGAGGCACCACCTCCGGGGCCGGCGGCCGTGCGCCCCCGCGGGGAGCAGCGCTCGGCTCCACGGCTGCAGCCGGGCCGCCCTCACTGCATCCCGTCCCGGCGGCGTCCCGCGGGCCGGCCTGCGACCCTCCAGGAGCTCCCTCCCCTCCCTGCCCCCTCCGGCCCCGCGTCGGTGGGCGCTTAAAGGGCCCCCGCCCTCGCCGCCGGCGGAACCGCCCCGCCTCCACCAACCTGGCGAGCAAGTGTTCACGAGCCCTCGGCCCCGCGGTCGGCGCGCGGGCCCCCCGCCTTCCCGGCCCCGCGGCGCGGGCACCCGGGGCCTCTCCCGACGCGTGCCGCCGGCGGCAGATCGCAGCCGGCTCCGGGCCGTGGCCGCCGCGGGCGCAGCCGGCTGGGCCCCGGGTCCCCGCCGCCAGCGGGCGTAGGTTCCCGGAGGGCCCGCCTACCCGCTCTCCCCGCCCCGGGAAGGACTGCGCTGCGCCCGGGACTTCTTGGACTCGCCCAGAAGCGCGCGAGCAGCCGGGCAGCCGAGGCGCCGAGCGCGGGCGGAAAACGAAAGCGCAGGGCGGGTCGCGGCCGCTTTGTCTCGGGCGCCGCAGGCCGGACGGGCGGGAGCGAGCGAGAACCGCCGGGCCTGCGGGGCCCCAGCCCGACCGGCTTCCCGGAGAAAGCGGCCCCGCACTCACTCGCCCCTGCACGCGTGCACACCGAGCGTGCGTCGGTGCACGTGCAACCCGGTAAACCACGACGGCTGCGGGCGTGCAAACGCGCTCGCTCGTGCGTGCCCACTCACGCGCGCACCTTGCTCAGGCGCGCGCGCGCAAGTAATGCGCTCTCAGCACACACGCTGGGCCCACGGGAGTTTAAATTCGCACCTACTGTCACTCACGCGTAGGCTAACCACGTTCGAGTCTGAACCCACATGCTTCCTAGGGGACCCCCTGCCACACACGGACACACTGCAAACCCGCCTGTCTGGCCCCGCAGCGTCCGTGTCCCCCGCTTTCCAAGAACAGGTTCCGATTTCTCGTAGATGGTAAAGGCCCTGGCAGGAAGTTTATACGGCCCAACGTAAACACGTTCTGGGAGATTCTTTAATAATAATAGAGAATTCCGCGTGCGCGGGGGGAGTTGGCCTAATGCCCCTGTGGGTCGGCCTGCCGCCGCCGCGGGGCCTCCGACACTGCGCGCCAGGCCAGGTTCCGGAAAGCAGTCTGCGCGGGCGGGCGGGCCGGGAGCCCAGGCCCCGGGGCGGCCTCTCGCGCCGGGCCGCCCGCCGCCCGGGCTCGCACGCACGCACGCACGCACGCCTGCCCTCGCGGCCCCGGGGCGTGGGCTGGGCCGGGAGCGGGCGGGAGGCCGGGGGCGCCGAGCGCGGCACCGCGCAGGAGCCGGGCGCAGCGCGGCACGCGGGGACCCAGGTGAGTGCCGTTCGCGCGCCGGCCGCGGGGCGCCGGGCCCAGCCTCTCCGGCCGGTGCCCTGGGTCGAGAGGAGGGAGGGGACGGATGTTTTTTCGCGGGTCGTCGCGAGGAGCCTAGATGCCTGGCCCCGGCGGGAGCAGGGCCGAAAGACAGACGCCGCGCTCCGAGTGCGCCCGCCCCGCGGCGCTTTTCAAAGCCCGCCGTCCTCTCGGGTTCCTCTGGCTTCCTTGGCCCCCGCTGTCCCCCCTCCTCGCTCAGACGCCTTCAGTCTCGTCGGTAGACGCCTCCTCGTCGCCTTCGGGGCGCCTGGCACGTCCGTGCGAGGAGCTGGGGGCTCGCAGGCTTAACGTGCCCCGCGGTCCCGCCTTCCCAGGCCGAGTGGCGCTCGCGGGAGAGGAGAGAGTGTCCCCATTTCCCCGCGGCTCCCCGGCCTAGAGGAAGGGTGTGTGGGACGGGACCAAGTGGCGTGTGGTGGTATCCCCGCGCAGGTGGGCGCGCACCGGCAGACCCACCCCCAGCGAACGCAGGCCCGGGGACCCCGAGCACCCCGCACCGCCTCCAACACCCCTCACCCAGCTCAGGCGCCCCGACCCTCGCACGAACGCACGGGCCTGCCCACAGCAGAGGACACACTTTGTTAGGCGCACACAGCCCTACGCTGCGCTTTGTCCAGCACGGCCGGCCACACGTGCACCCGCAACCCTAGCACAGCCGCTGCATTCCTGCGTGCACGCGTTCTTTCATTCTCTCTCGCCCTCTCTCCATCACATTTTTTTTTTTTTTTTTTTGGGCCAAACGGCAGCAGGCTAGGAGGCCCTGGCGGTGCCGGGAGGGAAGTTCCCGAGAAGGGGTCGCTACCGCCAGCTCCTGGGAGCACATCTGAGGTTCTGTAGGAAGGCCGCCCACTCCCCGGGTCCTAGGGGTGCAGCTCGAGTCCAGTGGCTCCCAGAAAGCAATAGTAGTGCCTCCGTTGTGCCGTCGGGGCCTCTTCAAAGCCGGGGCTCTACAGAACTTGAAATTGGGGAACACTTTTTCCAGTAGCCCCTTCCCTCCTGGGTGCTCTCCAGCTAGGAGGGGGCGGCAGACACCGCGTGTGGCTAACCGCCCATCATCTCCTCCCTCCTGACTCCCCTGGGGGCTTGGGGTATTTTGGGGGTAGGGGAGCTTTCGCCTTCCTGGGGAGGAAGTGTGGAGTTGGGGCCCCACCGGGCCTCCACTTACCCCTCAGGCTCTGACAGCAAACCAGACTCTGCAGGGCAAGAGCGGCAGTTACCTTGCCCAGGGAGATGGGCCGGTGGCGTGGCGGGATCCTCAGGAATGTGGCAGATGGAGCCTGTCCCCAACCCCTAATCTCCACCCGGGAGGGAGGCGAAGGTGGGGGTGTGAGAAAGAGGGCAGGGGAAATGAGCTCCCGGCTCTGTAATTTGGAGGGACCCCCCCCCCCAATTCTAGGAAACCACATCCATAGCAAGGAAGGCTTTTCTGTGCGCCTGGAGGCTAGGCTCTCAGCTCCTCAGTTGTCAGGAGAAGCCTCGATCGACCTTGCATTTTGTGGTGGGGAAACTGAGGCCCACTAAGGACCCTGGCTGGATCAGCCACCGCCGCCGCGGAAACACCTCTCCGTCTTTTCTCTCCTCCCCCCAGGACAGACCAGCACTGAGTCTGACCCTCCCTTAGACGCCTCAGTGCAGGCCGAGAGTGGCTTTAGAAACACTTCTGCGGCCCCGCCAGGCCCTGCTTCCCGGGTGCAGGGGCACAGAGACCTGTCGGGAGACTGGCGATGAGAAGAGCAGCAGCTGTCAAGGACACAATGATAATGATAGGACTTCCCAACCGCTGGCCCACACGGGTGGTGATCGCCGCCTTAGAAACACCCCCTTGGATGTTCTTCACCTTTCTATGGGCTGTGAATCCCTTTGACAAACTACTGAAAGCTGGATCCTGTCCCCCCTCCCCCCTCCAAAAGGCACATCATACCAGTGACATTCACAGAATGGCTTCGAGGTCTCACCAAACACCTGGAGCTCTGCCCACGAACCCATGGCCTCCCCCCCATGAACCCAGGACCCGGCTTAGATGTCTCAGAGATCTCTGTTGAATCTTCGCAGAAGCCTCTACCAGGTCCATAATCTTCCTCCCTTTAGAGAGGTCTCCCCCACCCCCATCAGGTCGTCCCAGGTCCTGGGTCTTCCTGCAGAGCCCGGATGCAAACCGGAGCCTGACCGCACAACGAGGAATTAAGCCCCAGGCCCAGGGGCAAAGGTCTGCCGTGGCAAAGGCAGACGAGACACCCTCTGCCTGTACACGGGGGATGGTCACGGGCCAGACTCCAGTCCAGCGGTCCCCACGTAGGGATGTCGTGGAGACTATTTGTGCCTTAGTTTCTTTTGGGCAGAGGTGGTTGTTGGTTGGTCAGTTGGTTTTTAATGGCTTTATTGAGATATAACTGACACATAGCATTGTGTAAATTTCAAGTGTACAGTGTATTGATTTAATATATTTGTGTGTTGCAAAATGATCATGCCCGGTATTAGCTGCCGCCTCTGTCCCCCACATAGTTACCATCTCTTTTGTGTGGTGAGAGCATTTAAAATCTACTTTCTTAGCGTTCAGGTAGGTTGCAGTATTATTTTCAAATATGATTACAGTGTTATTGGCTGTAATCACCATGCTGTGTACGTTAGTTTTTTTTTTATCGAAACAAAGGGACGAATAATGGCCCTTATTTCTCGGGGCTGTGGTGTGCACTGGGCAGTCATAGACATAGGCGGTCATAGAGACAGAAACAACCACCCCCCCCCCCGGGCCCAACTCATGGGACTGGGGGGGGGATACAGATGGGGGTGAGTGCAGCATTTTGCTCTTAGCTTAAAGATCCAAAGAGACACCCCCCCCATCCGAAATCAAGTCTGCACCCCGCTCCGGCCCCAGCAATCCTGAATTGTGGGGGAGTGTAAAAACAGACACGCCTGTCCTGTCTCCCGCTTCCCCAAGCCCAGGGTATTTTCACTGGCTAATTGCTTAAGTGAAGCCGCCCGGGTGGAGAGTGCGCCGTAACCCGAGCAGGGAACCAGATCCAGCTCGGACTGTGCCGGGCCTGCCGAGTGGGAGGGGGGCGGGGGCCAAGGCGGCAGCCGACCACCCACCGAGAGGGCAGCCGCCCCGTCCCACTACCCCTGCTCTGCATTAGCGCCGCCGAGCCTCCGTCATCCCCGCTCCCTCCAACCCCTTCCGGACGGTGTCCAAAGGCGACACAAGGTAGGGCAGGCTGGGCCCCAGACCCAAGGTGCGCGCGTGGGGCAATTAGGGAAGCCGCCTGGCCTGGCAGAGTCAGTGGGGAGGCCCGAGGGGGCAGTGGCGGGGTTTGTGGGTGAGAGTGGCCCTGGGGACCGGGGACTGTGGGAGAAATGTGAGGCTCACGAGAGAGGACGACCCCCCTTCCCTGGGTTATAGGATGTTTGTGCACAAGATACGTGGGCTGTTTCTCTGCAGACGCCAGGTGTTCACACACATCATGCCGACGTGCAGAATATCGTCCACAGGAGGCAAAAAAAAAAAAAAAAAACCCGCAGGAAATAGGGGCATCTGGCTGCCTCAGCCGGTAGAGTATGTGGCTCTTGATCTCAGGGTCGTGAGTTCGAGCCCCACATTGGGCATAGAGTTTAATTAAAAAAAAGAGAGCGAAGGAAAAAACCTGGAAGGCATAGAGAGTCACGGAGTAGGGTAAGATGAGGCCCGTGGAGGCGTGTCCCGTGGGCTCTGCGGTGTCCGGCAGGTGTGCAGCCTGAGGTCTGTGTGCACGGGACAGGGCGAGGGGTGCTCGTGTGACTCGTTTCCCCGTCTGAACGTTACAGGATGCGAGTGCGAGGCAGCAGCTCCCCACGTAATGAACGTGGTAAGGGCTGGTCAGTAGAACTCGTTGTGTGCGTAGAAGATTCGAGTCCACTGCGAGTCGTTCCGTACACAGACGGTTGTAAGATGTGTATAACACAGCACGTTCCCTACACAGAATGGTCTGGGGGTGTGTACGATATAACTGATTCTGGACACGAAATATCATAGGCCCTCCGGACCCCGCGATAGAGTTTCATAGACCGCTGCGGGGCGTGCGTGTGGTCTCACGGGTTACGTACGCGAACGTGGTGAAACGCGTCACTTGGCGCCGGTGGGCACAGAGCATCGTGGGAGAGGGGTTTGTGCGGCACGTGCCCTGAGCCCAGCGCGTTTCGAGGAGACACCGGCCGTGTGAACGGAAGGCCGTGGGGGGCTCGAGCACAGAAGGACGCCGCGGGGATCACACCACGAACCCCGTCGAGGCCTGTGTGCCCCGGCCCGTCCCTAGCTCACGAAACCACAGCCCCGGAAGGCGATCCTCGTTTCAGCTCGGGTCCCAGGGGAGCGAAGTGACTCTCCCTCTGTATTTTTCTGGTGGACGGAGTGACTTTTCTGCACTCTGTCCTGCTGGCAAGGGTGGGTGGAGGGGTGGACTGGAGACGGGCGGGGTTGGGGGGGGGACAAGGTGCTTCCGTGTTGGTCACGGAGAGGCCGTGAGCTCAGGACCGTGTGGAAGGAGCCCTGGAAGGGGGGCCCTGAATCACGGGGAGCCCCAGCGCCGGGGCTGCTGGGAAAGCCGATCGGCAGCACTCCCCTTATTTCGGGGTGCTCTCCCCTACCTGCTCTTGTCTCTGCCCACCCAAACTCCCGACCCCACCAGAGCCCCGCGTTGCCCTCCTGTGAGCAGCGAGCCTGGGCCCCGCCCCCGAGACCCTAGGCGGGTGACCCCCAGGAGAGGAGGAGAGAGTGGCGGGCGCCCTCTGGCCTCCACACAGCTGGGGCTTGGAAACCCCACCGACGGGGACCACCGGGGCCGCGCCGGGAGCAGCTGTGGGGAGCGGCCGCGCGCCCAGCCCTGGCAGACGCCACGTCAGGCACACACGTTCATATTTTGATCAAGGGGGAAAAAAAAAGCCTGGGGCTCGAGAGCCGCAGCCCTGAACTCGCCCCTCTGTTGGGGCACCTCACCCCAAAGCACACAGTTTCCATGACGTTCTTCGGTGAAATCTGACAGCGCCGGAGCCCAGGAATTTGCCACTCTCTTCCCCGAGAGAGTTTTGGGAGTTTTCCGGCATGAGTAGTGCGTGCGGCTCCACCAAGGGGACGCGGCTCCCAGGACGCGGAGCGGCCTGGGGCTTCCACCCCAGATGCCTGGCCCGTCCGCCGCTCTCCCTCCTCCCGCGGAGGCACCGAAATATTTTTATCCTCGCCGCCTGGACGGCTGTGCTTGGGAAGACGGGCGAAGCCCTTCCTTCCCCCACGGGTGTGTGCGCGCCCCGGGGGAGAGGGGGTGTCCCCGGGTTTAGTTTTCTAACGAAGGCTCCACACGGAAGGAGAGACCGATGCCAGACGGGGCAGGGGAGAGGAAGGGGCTTTGGCTCCCCGCTCAGGCAGAGGGCAGGGCTCCCGGCAGAAGGAAGTCCTTCTGAGCCGGGAGGGGCAGCGCAGAGAAAAGACGCAAATGAATTCTGTGTGAGTTTCCAAAAACAAACAGGCAAACCAAAAGGCAAATAGAAATTAAATTTCAAGGACCAGGTATTTTGTATTTTCTCAGGATTCAGGGAGAGCTAAAACCTCACACGCACACACGCGCACACACGCAGGCACGCACGCACGGCCAGCGGGAAGAGGGCGTTGGAAGAGCGAGGTCAAGGAATTGGGCGCCAGGCAAGGTGGGCAGATGGAGGGAGGCGGTGCTCGGATTTGCTCCTTAATCAAAAGCAGCCATTTGCTCGCAGAGAGCTGCCAGCGTGCACTCGGAACGAGCCTGTGGGTCTCCGTTTACAGCTGGTGCTGCTCCGGCTATCCCCGCCGGGGGGGGGGGGGGGGCGTGTTGAAAATGAGGAAAACAAGTGTTATTTTTAGGGAGAAAACAAAATTCGCCCAGCCGCGGCACAGCCTGGGAAGGGAGGGACGGAGGAAGGGGCTTTACCCGCCTTAACCCACAGGCCAGGGCTCGCCCAGAAAACGGAGGGGACGCGCTCTTTCCATGCGTCCCCCGTGGTCCGGCTGGGTCCTTTTGTCCCAGCCGAGTAGCGGCTCTGCCGGCACAGGGGCCCTGGGAAGATTAGCGCGTCGGCGCACGCGGGATGCACGCAGCTCTCCCGGGCCTGTCGCCTGGACGCCGGGTCTCTGGGTCGGGTCGGAGGGGCAGCCCTCATGCGCGTGACCCGGGGCAGCCAGAGCCCTGCGGGGTGCTGCGGGGCAGCCTGGCCTGGGCACACAGAGCCGGCAGGCGCGGAGGCCTGGGACACGGGACACCCTCCCCTCCTCAGAGAGGGGCCCAAGGACATTTGGTCCCTCAGAACCCAGAGAGAGACACCTGGAGTCAGAGACACAGAGCAAGACCTCAAGAGACACTCAGATTGCAGGAGAGTCCATTCACACGCGGAGAGAGACAGGAACAGAGAGCAAAGCCAAGGCTGAGAGAGAGAGAGACGGAGCTCCCGTGGACAGACGGGCTCTGCTTGGGGAGGGGGCATCTAGAATACACTGGCCCTGGGTCTCCAGGGGGTCAGGCCGGAGCCACGCACAGCTGCAGTGAGGAGGGAGAGAGAGCGGGAGGGAGGGCGACAGGCTGGGACACACTCCTCTCCGAGGCTCCCTGCACCCGGTCAGTGGCCACTCCCGACATGGAAGTTCCCCTGCGCCTTCGGCTCTTCCTGGGAGCAGGCCGCAGACCTCATTCCCTTGAGCCCGGGAATGGGGCTTTCCCAGGACACTGGGGAAAGGTGTTTGGGGGGGCCCTTGTGGGGTCCCCGGGGCTACTTGGGAGCAAAGCTTTGGGAGGCGGCCGCAGGCCAAACAGAACAGAGAGAGCCTCCGCAAATGAGTCACTCTCCGGGTGCCTCCGTGTCTTCGTGTGGACAGGGGACAAGGTCCCCACCCAGGTACAGAGCTGGCCTGAGGGCCAGGCGAGAAACCCCGGAAGCCCCCCGTGCAGGGTCTGGGTGGGGGGCGAGGCAACCAAGGCAGAGAGAGCGCTGTCGGGAGTGCGAGTCCTGCCTGGTTGAGACTTGGCTCCACTGCTGTGTGACAGGGGCCGGTGGCCTTCCCTCTCTGGGCCTTGGCTTTCCCTCATCCGTAGGACGGGAACGTTGACAGCACCTCCTCTGGGCGCTGAGAAGGTTAGATACGTGAGTGCTTGTTAACCACAGTCGTTACTGTTGGGGGCGCTCCCTCATCCCCGGTGTCTGGGGAGCCAGGGGGTGGAGATTCCTTGCCCCCTTCTCCTGGAGGTCCCCCAAAGCCTACGGAGCCCCAGCCCAGGGACTCGGTTTGACAGAGCCAGAGAGTTGGTGGAGTGGACACAAACTGGGGAATCAGCCCACGTGACTGGACACGTTCGTCCTCCTGTCGGCTCGGTTTTGCCATCACGGAAATGGGCCCCTGGCACCCACTTCAGGGAGGAGAGCGTTGGGTTGGAGGGGAGCCGCCTCTGGCCCTTTGCCGACTTGGGGCCGATTTTCGGACACAGAATGGCGACGAGGTCTCGGGCAGGTCCCTCCCCACCTCCCCACCTCCCCACCTCCCCACCTCCCCACCTCCCCACCTCCTCACCTCCTCCCGGACACACTCAGTCCCCATCACCCTCTGCAGTCAGCAGGACCCTCGGGGGCTTCCTGCCCTCAGGGCGCGGCCACCTGGGACAGGTTGCCTGAGGGCGGAACACCTGGATTGGAATCCCGCCTCCCTGCTGCGCCAGCTGTGTGACCTCAGGGAAGCTTCTTAACTTCTCCGGGCCTCCTTTTGCATTTGCATGCTGGTGAACAGACCCCCCGCCCTGGGGAGACTCGGTGGGGAGAGCTCGGTCGGCAGGAAACCAGTCCCTACGGTTTCCCAGCGCCGTGCTAAGGAGTTGCCAGAAGGAGCCCATTTCACAGACAGGAAAGCCAGGCACAGCACAGGCAGACAGTGAGGGTTCGTAAGTGTGGCATCAGTTAAAAGACCCTCCTTCCCTCCCCTGAGGGCATGGATGGGGTCCCAGCTTTGGGCTCCATTGGCCATTCCCGAAGAAGAGGGGAGACTGTGACCGCCCCACTTCCCACCACCCTAACAGCAAAATAACAGCTTCCCACCTGCGGATCCCACCCTGTAACGCCCCCCCCCCCAGCAAGGAGGGGCAAACCCCAGGCCTCCATCGGAGGCCCCCCCACCCCCCCACCCCACTTCCCTGCCCCGAGGGCGCCCAGTCTGTCTTGCTGGGGGTGGGAGCTCACTTAGCCCCTAGACTGCTCCCTCCAGGGCGCGCAGGCACGAAATTGGGGAGAGGACTTGGGGGTGAGGCTGGCCAGGGAGCAGCCCCGCCTCAGCTCTTGGGATGCCAAGGGGTCCCTCCCCACCAGGAGTGGACCTCCAGCGGATTCCTCAGAGCGGGGTCCCAACCGGCCCAGGCGCCAGGTCTCCCTGGGGAGACGCAGAGCGCCGCCCTCCTCCTCCAGCCTGGGCTCCCGCGCCACGGAGCACCTTCACTTAAATGCTCTGGGTCCCTTTTTACTGTTGTTCTGCTCTCTGCGCCTCCGCCTGTTCCCGAGGGGCAGCTGTTACCTTACAGGATTTAAAAATCCAAGGGGGGGGGTGCCAAGCAAAGTGGCCAGTCAACATTTCTAGTCCTTTTATTCTGAAACAGAATTCTCCGTGCCTGAAATACTCCAAACCTTGACAGCAGCTGGCTCTGGGGGAGCCTGGCCCCTGGTTCGTCTGGGAGGGGGGGCTCAGCTTTCATTATGCACCAACTTTCTCCGCCCGGGAACCGCTTAATCCTTATCCTGGGTGTGTGTGTGTGTGTGTATGTGTGTATACATATATTTCGTCTTAATAATTAGCACTTACCTGTAAAGATTCTGCCCCTGAATTGGGAAGATGTCTCAGACCCGCTGTTTTTGAAAGCATAAAGCTGAAAATATTTTCAACATTTTGCTCTGTTCTCAAGGTCAACGTCTATGTTTTTATGTCACTTCTCCCACCTCCGTGTTTTCCGGGCAAGTTTGGGAATGAGTTAGGTCCGCAGCCCGGGGTGGAGGGGCAGGTACGGCGTCCTGGGGATCGTCCCGCCCCCGCGCCCCGGATGCATTTAATTCACCGTGAAAACTAACTCAATTAGGAACCCAAATGCTCTTTTTAAAGGGACCGGTAATAAGCGCCCTGACACCCCGCCCCTCCTCCGGCCGCCGCCCCCACATTTTCCTCGGGTTTTTGCAAAGGAGCGTTGTCTGAAGCCCTTGGCTTCGGCTGTGCCGTCCCCGACCACCTCCCTGCCCCGGACCTCTCTCTCTCTCGGTCTCTCTCTCTCTCCTTTGAAGCAGCCCAGACTCACTCCGGTTCGGCGACTCTTACTCCCGCCGTCTTCGGTCGCCTCCGCGGAGGGACCTGCCGCGGCCTCGCGTCCGCCCCGCAGGGAGCGCGAGCCCCGTGTAGGTTGTGCCGCGTGTCGGTCGCGCGAGCCGGGCCCGCGGGCGCCGCTGCGTCCCCGCCCCGAGCCTGGCGTCGGCGAGGCCGGGGCGGGCGGTACCGGGCACAGCGGCTGCTCCCGCCGCTCTCCTTCGGCGACGACGACGACGACGACGACGAGGCCGTTCTGCCGGCCCCGGGTCGGCCGCCCACGGTCCCGCCGGCGCGAACGGCGCCGGCTTCCCTCCGACCTTCCCGGGGAGGGGGCGGGGGGCCCGGAGCCGCACACCGGAGCCCTGCGGCCGGTCTGGGCGCCGCGAGCCCCGCTATCCCGCGCTGGGAGGGGGAGGCCGGGCCGGCGGGTCCCGGGTCCGGCGGCGGCGGCGGAGGGAGGGGCAGGCGGGAAGGATCCGCGCCGCGGCCGGCGCGCCTCGGAGGGGGGATCCCTGCGCCGGCACCGCAGGATCGCCCGGGACGTGTTCACAGGGCGACGGAAAAGAGCGGCTCCGAAGACCGCGCATAACCGAGGGCGAGAAGGAACGCGGAGGAAGGTCTCCTGCGCGGACCCTCCTGCCTACCTTGTTTGGAGCCGGAATTACCCGGCACACCGGCTCTGGGCTCCACCTCCCTCGGCCGGTGTAGACCGAGCCTCGAGCCGGTGGCTGGGTGAGCCGGAGCCCCGCCGATTCTAATCGGGCTGGGAGCGGGGGGAATGGTGGCACGGCGGGGGTGCAGACCCGGGACCCCGGGACTCCGGTCAGCTGTGCTTTCCCCGGAGATCCCGGAGGGGCCCGAGGAACACGCGCGCGTCCCGGCGCGGGGCTCGGGGGCTCCGGACCCGGACGGACTGTGGGCGCGGCGGCCGAGGCTGGGGCACCGACGGAACCGCCAGGTGGTCCCCGGGGCCTCTTCTGCGGACGGCGCAGACCCCACCCCTGTAACCGCTCTTCCTCCACAAGAGCCTGCCCCCGCGGGAGCCGGCCCTCGAGCCCAGGACGGAGGTCCCGGCGCGCGTTCCGCGGCCCCAGCTCCTTCCCCACGCCGCCCGCGCCCGGCTGGGCCACACCACGCGGGTCCGACTGCGTTAGCTCTCAGGCTGGGCCCCGGTTGACCAGCCCTGCAGGGAGGGCAGAGGCCGCCGGCAGGTACGAGGAACCAATTTGCCCCCAGGCCTTATCAACAAGAGGCTTAACTAGGAATTTACATTGACAACTCAGCACCTCCGTGGGGCTCCGGCTGTGCGGCCGGCGGGGTGACAGGCTGAACCGCAGGGGGACCTGAGGCTTCAAAGCCGTCCAGAGGCGGCCTGGACACGCCGCACCGCGTGGACTGCGTGGACCCGGTACCGGGCACGCAGACAGGGTGGGGGCCCTGCTGGTGGGCGAGCGCGGGTCGGTGGGCACTGGGCTGCCTCTCCTGGCGAAGTAGGTGGCCGTGTATATTTTCGTTCAAGTGGTGTTTATGTTAATGAAAAAAGGATGGAATTACAAACAGCCCGCCGATGGCGCTGCGGCCGCGGGCGCTTGCGGTGCCCCAGTCCCAGGCCCAATCAAAGGGGTGAGCACGGGCCCCATTCCACCACCTCGCAGAACCCCCCCCCAAGCCCCTGAAATTGTCCTGCCTTCTCCTCTGCTCCCCGCATCGGGAACTCTCCATTTGCAATCACGCCGCCCCATTGGGAACTCTGTTTGCAATCACGAGCAATCTCTATCTGCAGTGGCACAATCAGGTTTTTGGGTAAGGAGAACCCTAACAAGTCCTGGGGTGCCTTTTTTAAAAAAAGCACCCACAGAACTGTTGTGGGACCCTGGGGTGGGGATAGACTCAGTCTCCCTTTTCCCAGCAGCCCCTGGCTTTCCCTCACGTCCTCTTTATTTTCAAAGTAACATAACTAGCCTGGACTTTTTCCGTGAGCTCTCTGGCCCAGGAGGTCCTTCTGGGGAGAAGCTGTTGAGTGCAGTCAGCAGCCCCCCCCCCCCCATCCCAAGGGATCTTTGCTTCTCAACACCCGGGGCTTGCTGCTCCCGGGCAGTTTGGGAAAGACCTGGGTGCCTCCTCCTCCTCAGCTCGGTGAGAGCTGGGAGAAGGGCGAGCAGGGCGGGACAAGGCAGGAGAGAGCGGCCCGCCAGCCGGCCAGCTGCAGTCCCCGGACGCCTGACCCGGAGGGGAGGCCAGCAGGGCTGAGGGGGCACCGTGGCCCCCCGCTTCCCCGTGGAGACTACTCGGCGCTGTCTCCACAGGCCAGGCGACACAGTGGGCAACTCCAGGCCTTGTCCTCCAGAGGACCTCGGACAGGACAGGGGACGCTTCGGTTTTCCCCACGCTCCCCGGCGTCTCCGCACTTGGGGCTTGCGAGGACGCTGCTCCCCACCCTGCCGGTCAGCACAGTTCTGGATGGGGGAGTTGGTGCTGGAGGTGGCGGCCCAGGGAACACGCCAGCCCGGCGCTTCCGTCCTGGGGAGCCGGCCACCGGCACCACCGTGCCCGGCCCGGCCCGAGTGTGGTTCCCCGTCGCCACAAAGCAGAGGTTTACGCTTTACTCGGAACGCTTTGGGGGCCGGGGTCCCCCGGCTTGGTGATCGGCCCGCCCAGCACCGCAGCAGTGAAGGAGTCCAGGGAACCCAAGAAATACCAGTCTGGGAAGGAGGAGGAGAGCCAGGCAGAGGGGGGTGTGCGGCGGGCTCTGCCCCACCGGCAGGATCCCTCTCGGGGTGATTCTTCCTGCTTCCTAGTTTTAGGTAGACCGTACCACATGCAGAGGACGCGTGCTTAAGGACACCGCCCCCCCCACCCCGTCTCCTCTGCCACCTCGGGAATCCATGCCGACCCCCAGAGAGCGGGGCTGGGAGGTTGTAACGGTGTGTGTGGGGGAGTAGGTAATTGGAGTCATTCAAGCCTGGGGGGTGTGGTGGGAGGTGCAAACTAGGTGTGTGGGTGCAGCCGCAGCTCTCCCCCCTCCCAGGTAAGAACCGGCAGATCAAAGGAACGAAGCCTCATTTACAGTTATTGGTAACCACCCCCCCACCGTTCTTTCAAAGACTCGCCATTTGTCAAACCCATGTGCTCGGATGAGGGTTTTGTAGCCTTGACATTGTGCCCTGGGGGGAAAGTCCAAGAGGAGAGCCGGGGCGAGGGGACACAGCAGCACCCTCAGCCTCTGCAGGCCGGACCACCCCCATCCTCCAGGCTAACGGTGGGGGTCTCGGGCTCCCTCCAGGCCACACTTTTCTCAAAGAAGGTGCCGGGCTCACCGGCTCTGCAGAACCCCTCCGCCTGGTGGCCTTGCTCCGCCGGCAGCGCCAGTGAGCTCTCACGGTCTTCCCGCAGGTGCGGGTGTCCGGTGTCCTCATCCCCAGCTCCCCTGGTCCCTCACCAGCCCGACAGACGCTGGAGCTTTGCGTTCGGAACCCTCCAAGCCCCGTGTTCAGTCTGTCGAACTTGGTGGCAAGGTGCATCTCGACCCCAGCGCCCAGCCAGCTGGCCTTGCTCTGCTGTGGGGGTGGGGAGGCTTTTGTCTTGGGGGGCTGCAGAAAGCAGGGGATCAGGCCAGAAGAGGGGGTGCTGGTCTCCTGTGGGCTGTTCGGAGGGGTTAACGGTCGCCCTGGTTCATTCAAGCAAGCGGCTCCGGCTCCGGGGGCCCTGCTGCCAGGGCGGGGGCGGGGGCGGGATTCAGGAGCCGCTTTCTCCGCCCGCATCACTTTCTCCGGGGCTTTGCTCCGGGCGCTCGCGGATGCCAGATGCGGAGCCCTGAACTCGCCCGCGAGCTGGCGGGCCCAGCCATTTATTCCATCCTGCAATTAAACCCGAGGTCAAATATCTCCTTAACGACGCTATCAGGCCAGCGGCTCATTACGGCGTATATTTAGCCATAAACTATGGGTTGTAGCGAGGAGGGGATGAAAATTATTGTGCTCTGGGAATGAATCCTCTTAGCAGAGAACAGAGCTGCTATTTAGCAGGAAGAAGTAAGTACAGGCTCCGGCTTCCCGGCGACCCCAGGCGGGACGAGCCGGGCTCCCGGGCCCTTTCCGGCTTCGCCTGCACCCCCGCTCCAGGCCGGCTCCGGTGCTGTTTCCCGGGGCCCAGAAGGGAGGGCGCCACTGGGGAGGAGCATGGCTTCTCTGCGAAGAGGGGCGCTTCCTATCCATCGCGTCTGCTCTGGGCTTCCAGTCCCCAGTCCCCCAGCCGCTGGGCTGCCTCCTGAACGGGAAGGCAGCCTCGTGGGGAGGTTGCGTGGCAGCCGTGCGGGGGAGCGGTCTGGAGCGTGGCGGGAGCGGCAGGTTCTCCTGCTGTGCAGCCTTGGGTGGGCTCCCTAACCTCTCTGCACCTCGGTAGCTTCATCTGTGAAATGGGGGAGAAGTCGGACCCCCTTCCAGGATCCTCTGGAGAATTGAATCAGGCGTTCACGTGAAGGCCGTAGCCCAGCTTCCCATCCGGGGAGGGGCTCAGCACATGGTGGCCGGAGCAGCCTCGCGGTGATAAAGGACTCTGAGCCGCTGGCCTCGACTACCAGGGAAAGCCCTTTGAGGAGGAGATTGGAGACAGACCGAGTTGGAGGGGCTCAGGCCGCCCAGGCTTGCTTGCTCAGCCCCGGGGTCCTCGGGCACTGCCTCCCTGGAGCGCCCCTCGGAGGCGAGGGGGGGCAGCACTTAGCAGCAGCGCTAAAAGGAGGAGCCCACAGCCTCCTGCTCGCTGCCTCTCCTCCCCCACGTCCCCATGTCACCAGGAGCTTCTGGACTCACTGGGGACACTCGACTTGGCCCTGGCAGTGCTGGGGGGATGGAGATGGTTTGGTCCAGAGCCACCCCAAATTCAGCCTTTCAGAAAGCGACCGGATGGCCCACAAGCTACAAATATTTGGACAAATGAGAAGAGCCCCCCAGTCTGAACGCTGCCCACGGCCCCCGAGCTGGGGAGTAAACGAGTGACAGGGCTAATGGGCCCCTCCAGGCAGGGCAGGTGTGTCCTAGAGGAACGAGGCTGTGCCCCCCACCCCCACCTCCCGGCCAAGGCCCAGCTTCCTGGGCCGTAAGAACCCCGGTCGTATCCTTCTCCGGAACATCCCACCCAGGCATTCTGGAAGCTCCTGCCAGAAACACGCGGGCCGTGCTGGGGCTAGAGCGGATCCCCCTGCCACCCCCCCCCCACTCCCAGATCCTGTGCCCGCCTTCTCAGGGCAGCCTCCCCACGGCTCTGGGGCGCTAGCCCCTCAGCTCACCCGCAGCCCCTCCTCCTGCACTGTCCAGAGGCAGCGGGGAGTCCTGGGGTCCCTCTGGCCCTAGGTCCTGGCAGGGGAAGGGATGCCCACAGCCCCTCCTCGTCTCTGTGCACCACGGCCCTCCCCGGAGGTGTCCGCAGGTGCGACCAGAAGCTTTGGATGGTGCCGTGACGCCGAGCTGGCGCTGGCAGGCCGTGTCCTGCCCCCCGGGCTTCTGCCGCGTCCTCCTCGGGAAATGGGGGTCCCGCCTGAGCTTGCCGAAGACCAGCTCCCTGTGGCACTGGGTGCTGTGACCCTGCTGGGTCTGCCTGGCCCGCGTCTCCTGGGGCATCACCCCATCGCCCTCACAACACACACACCGGGCGCTTCACCGGCGTTCAAACCCATGGTGGCTCCGGGATCCAGGCTTTTCTGGTGGCTCGGGGCTGGCTGGGGGCCCAGAGGGACGCTCGACAGATCGCGTGGAGTCCCTGTTCCACGGTGCTGCAAGATGTGACTCCTGTTGGTCCATCAGTAGAAACGCACGCGTGGTTTCTTCTAGGAACAACGTGCCTCAAGGGTGTGAGGTTCTCTGGGCTGCGCACCGTTTAACGCGGGAACTCCTCGGGGTGGGGAAGAGGGAGGGGGTGCCAGCAGGCCAGGCGTCCGAGCGCTGCCGGCTGGGACCACTCGTCAGCCTCAGGTGTGTCCAGAGCGCCGGCTTGGACCAACCGTCGATTGACTCAGAGACGGGGACGCCCCCTCCCGCCCCCCGGCCAGTGCTGGCTTCCTCGCTGCTGTTCAGGTCAGTCTCGTTGCTGGGAGGGTCTCCCATCCCAGATGACAAATGCGTTTAGCCTGACACACTCTTGGAAGCACACGGCCCGTTTACTCACAGCGAGAGAATCTGCCGCCCAAAACATTGATTTCATTAGAAGCGTGTTTACTGTGCGTCCAGCCGGCCGCTCCGGCGAGGAGTCCCAAACACAAAGCTCCCACTGTGCCCTCCGGGGCCTCAGCATCATGGTTCCCGCACAGACTAAGTTCTCTCTGTTAAGACATGTTTTTTTTTTTTTTTCCTATGGCTTTCTTCTCCCTTGAAAACGAGATTGAATGACTTTCTTGTGTGAGGCTTGCACACGCGGTGGAGGAAACGGCAGAAGATCCAGAAAGCTCAGGCAACGAACACAACTTTTCCCTTCCGGGATCCCGTTCGGGTCTGTGGTGTCCGCTTCGCGCCAGCGCCTACGGCTGGCCTGCCGCGAGCGGGGGGCCAGGGGGGCCCTGCGCCCAGTATGGGAGGCAGGACAGCAGTGTTGGGAGCCGGCTCCTCGCAAGGGTGCTGTCCCCCTGTGAACCCCCGGAGTGGGATCCCCAGTCTGCTCCCCAGGTCACGGAGGCCCGGGAAGTCGTGACCGCAGAGGCACCCACATCTGAGGGGTACAGCCAGGGGCCGGCTCGGCGTTCGGCCCCAGCCTCTCAGTCCTTAGAGGACCCGCCTGCACGTTGGTCACCACCACGGGCCTGAACACAGCCGCAGGGCGGGGAATTCTGCCGGTGACACGGAGCAGGAGTTTGGGGCCCGGTGTGGGTGGGAGAGAAAATAAATGGTCCAATTTCTCTATCAGATTTGTAGTTTCCTGAAAACACAGTTGGCATCAGACCACCCTGGAATCACTCGCGATGTTCTGAAAGTCGCTTTCTAAAAACAAAGGGGTGTAAGTGTGTGTGTGGGGAGGGGGGGTGGGGGGAGATGTTTTCATTCTCGCGTCCGTGTCCGTGAGACCTCGGGAACCTGTGTTCTCCATGAGGGCCCTTCTCCAAACGGGGTTTGTGAAGAGGGGACCCAGATTCGAAGACAGCGAATCCGGGGACTCGGAAGCCGGTGCAGAAGGTTCAGTCTGACCAACAGTTGCATCGCCAGCGGAGCCCTCTCCATTCCTGCCTCCTGAGGATTCTCGGTGAGGCACGGCCGCCGGCGAAGGGGCAGGGACCAAACGAGAGCAGGTGTGAGCTGAGATGGGGCCTGAGCCGAGCGGTCGGCGGGGCGCGAGGTGGGCAGGCGGAGGTGGTTGTGTTTTCCTTACTTTCCTGGGCTCCGTTTTTTCCCCATGGTGAAAACATTTTCGAAAATGACAATAGCATTTCTGGAGCTCGTAGGGACCAACTCGGCGTGGCGGAAGCTGGGACGGGGGGGCCGTGCAGAGTCCGCTGGCCGTAAGGATGCGTTAAACACGCGCGCACGCACACACACAGTCACACACACCCACGTACACGTACGTGCACTCGCACACGCAGAAGACTAGAAAGGAATTCTCGGCATTCGAAACTGGAGGGAGGCGTGGTGTGGTTTCGTTCCCTCTTCTCTTCTCACGAGAACTCTGGACTCGGCAGGGGCGGGGGGGGGGGGGGTGGGTGGTGGCTGGCTTGTCCAGTGTGGCACGGCAGCGTTCGTGGTGCCGCCGCAGGACTCAACAGGTTAAGGACTTTTGTGCTGTTTTGTTATTAACAACGAATGGGAGGAAAGGATTTAGTGTTCACTGTTCTAGGAAGTCACTGGAGCGAGCGGTCAGCCAAGCCCTGCACTGAACACCTGGACTGAAAGGGTGTTTTTGTTTTTATTATTTTTTAATGTTTGTTAATTTTTGAGAGACAGAGTGTGAGCAGGGGAGGGGCAGAGAGAGAGGGAGGCACAGAATCCGAAGCAGGCTCCAGACTCCGAGCTGTCAGCACAGAGCCCGACGCGGGGCTTGAACTCCCAGACTGTGAGATCGTGACCTGAGCCAGTCAGACGCTTAACTCACTGAGCCACCCAGGCGCCCCAGTATCTACGAGTATCACACGTGCGTTTCGGCTGGATGTTGGCTCTGTGCCTCCTAACACGAGAGACGGCACACTAGAATTTAGCGGCTTAAAACAGCAACCATTTTCTTCTCTCGGGGGGTTCCGTGGACGGCCCGGCTCGGCGGGCTGGGCGTGCCAGCGGGCTTGCTGGCCTGGCCGGCCGTGGCGCCGGCCGCTGCTGGGAGCCCGGGGGAACTCTGCACGAAAGCACCTCCCTCTCCTCCTGGTGGCCTTGCCGTGTGGCTCTGGCCCCGAAGACACAGGAGGAAGGAGGCAGAGGCTTCCCGCCTTCCTGAGACCTGGGTTCAGGTGCACAGACATGCTTGCGTTGGCCGGGGCAGTGGGAGGGTCAGCCCAGGTCCAAGAGGGGGCTCTGTCTCGGGATGGGAGGGCCCGTCTTTGGGGAGCGTCTTGCTGCTGCGGAGACGGGACTGTGTGCCCGGGGTCCGCCAGGACTCAGGACTCACCCCAGTGCTCTCCACCCCTATACCTCGGCGTCTGCCCTCGGCCCGGGGTGCGCCCTCTCAGGGCTGCCGGGGGTGAGCACGAGCACGGAGCGGGCGGGCGGCGCCTCCCCGGCCTCCATCCTCACGGACGGTTGCGCGCCCACGCTGGACCTCAAACACGCATCCTGCGGGTCGGCACCGACGAGGCCTTGAGCCAACTCTCACGCGTGTCCAGCGAGGGGCCGTGGGGGCGTGCATCGCACGGGGCCTGGGGCATCTGGACCTGGGGCGACCTCGGGAACTCGAACGGATTCTGAGCACAGGCTACAGGCGGCTCCCCACCCCGAGAGCGGGCTCGGACGCGGGAGCTGTGACCGGAGGGTCCGGATGCCCGCCTCCCCTGCTGCCCGCGACCTCGGGCCATCCTCCCTGGGTGTCTGCAGCCTCGAGGACATGCAGGCAGGAGGGTGGGCTCTCCCCTCCCCCTCCTGCAGTCCCCAGAAGCAGGTGGCGGACGCAGGGGCGCGGCGGGCTGCCCAGGGCCGCTGGGTGTGGGAGGCCCCGCTTAGGGGCGAGGAGCTGGGCCGGCGGAGGCGGCGGAGCGAGGCCGACCGTGCGCTCTGGGGCAGGGCAGGCTCACGCCTGTCGTCCTGGGTTTCTGTCCAGCGGGGACAGAGATGAGCAAGGAAGGTCGGGTTTTAAAACGTGGAGAGGAAGACACAGACAGAAGGCCCCGGAGAGGCAGCCGCGAGCCGAGGGGGCGCCACGGCCGCCGGCCACACCAGCCGCTGGGAGAGGCCTGGAGCGATTCTCCCCCAGACGGCCCAGAAGGGGCCCACCCTGCCCACACCCCCGTTCCAGGCCTGTGGCCCCCAGAGCTGACATGTGCCCCCCGACCCGGGTAGGGGTGCTCGGCTCCGCCGCCCCAGGGCGCCAATGCGGGTTTACGTGTCTGATCGTTCCTGGCATGTGTTTGTAGACGTGGCCTTTTCCACCGTGGGGCCACGAACGCGGTTCGCGGAGTCGTTGGTGGAGAGAAGAGGGCTAACACGGGATCTGGGCGTTTCACGTGCCCGTGAAGAGAAGAGTCCAGGCCAGCGGAGGGCTCCTCTTGTTCTAATTACTTCACTCCGTTAAACAACAGTGCGGCCGAAGCAAACAGAACCATGTTTCCGCGAAACAAACAGAAAGGGTTCAGTGACTTCGGTGGGTAAACCATCCCGCCGGCGTGGAAAGCAGCCCGGGCTCCAGGCGGCGTCCTGTGTGTGTGCGTGTGTGTGTCTGTGGTGGGTGTGCATGTGTGCGTGTGTGTGGTGTGTGTGTGTGTATATGTGTGTGTGGTGTGGTGTGTGTGTGTATATGCGTATGTATGTTATGTGTCGTGTGTGTTTATGTGTGTGGTGTGGGGTATGTATGTGTGTGGTGTGTGTATGTGTGTATGTGGTGTGTGTGTATGTATGTATGGGGTGTGTGTGTGTGTGCGTGTGTGTGTCTGTGGTGGGTGTGCATGTGTGTGTGTGTTGTGTGGTCTGTGTGTTATGTGTGTGTATATGCGTATGTGTGTATATATGTGTGTGGTGTATGTGTGTGGGGTATGTGTATATGTGTGTGTGTGTGGTGTGTTATGTATGTATGTGTGGTGTGTGTGTGTATATGTGTAGTGTGTGTGCATGTGTATGTGTAGTGTGTTATGTATGTGGTGTGTGTGTGTGGTGTATGTGTGTGTATGTGGTGTGTGTGTATGTGGTGTGTGTGTATGTGGTGTGTGTGTATGTGGTGAGTGTGTGTGGTGTATGTGTGTGTATGTGTGTGTGTATGTGGTGTGTGTGTGTGGTGTGTGTTATGTATGTATGTTTGGTGTGTGTGTATGTGTTGTGTGTATATATCTGTGTGTGTATGTATGGTGTGTGTATATTTGTGTGTGTGATGTGTGTGTGTATGTGTGTTGTCCGTGTGTGTGTATATATGTGTATATGTGGGGTATGTGTGTGTATGGTATGTGTATATATGTGTATGTATCGTGTGTGTATGTGTGTGTGTGTATGGTGTGTGTATATATG
The DNA here is from genome assembly GCA_030068075.1 of Paguma larvata. NCBI lineage: Eukaryota > Metazoa > Chordata > Mammalia > Carnivora > Viverridae > Paguma > Paguma larvata. Next base: position 58,156,349 of record CM057841.1, on the reverse strand, counting down.
TGTATGTGATGTGTGTGTGTGTATGTGTGGTGTGTATATCTGTGGGTGTGTGTGTGTATATATATGTATGTGTATGTATGGTGTGTTGTGTGTGTGTATGTATGGTGCGTGTATATATGGGTGTGTGTATATATATGTGTGTGTGTGTATGGTGTGTGTATATATGTGTATGTGATGTGTGTGTGTGTGTGTTGTCTGTGTGTGTATATATGTGTATGTGGGGTGTGTGTGTACGTATGGTGTGTGTATATCTGTGTGTGTGTGTGTATGGTGTGTGTATATGTGTGTGTGTGGTGTGTGTGTATGTGTGGTGTGTGTATATCTGTGTGTGTGTGTCTGGTGTGTGTATATATGTGTATGTGTATGTATGGTGTGTTGTGTGTATGTGTATGGTGTGTGTATGTATGTGTGTGTGGTGTGTTGTGTGTGTGTGTGTATGGTGTGTGTGTGTGTGTAAATGTATGGTGTGTGTATATGTGTGTATGTGATGTGTGTGTGTGTGTGGTGTCCGTGTGTGTATGTATGTGTATGTGCTGTGTGTGTGTATGTATGGTATGTGTATATCTGTGTGTGTGTGTGGTATGTGTGTGTGTGTATGTATGGTGTGTGTATATGTGTGTGTGTATGGTGTGTGTATATATGTGTATGTGTATGTGTGGTGTGTTGTGTGTGTGTATGTATGGTGTGTGTGTGTGTATGGTGTGTGTATATCTGTGTGTGTATGTATGGTGTGTGTATATCTGTGTGTGTGTGATGTGTTATGTGTGTATGTATGATGTGTGTGTGGAGGGGTACGGTCCGTGCGGTGTGGCGTGCCGCCTGTTTCCAGGGAACAGCGCAGGAACGCTTTCCTACAAATGTCCCCAGGGCTGCCCTGCCCCATCCCAGCCCCCGCCCTCAGGGACAGGAGCCCATCCGTGACGGCCCCATCTGCCCCCAGTGTGCCCTCTGTGCCTTCTCACGTGGCTCTTAATGGAACACTCGGAGAGAATGTGACCGTCACCTTGCTCAGGTCATGATGTCACAGTTCGTGCATTCAAGCCTCGTGTCGGGCTCTGTGCTGACAGCTTGGAGCCTAGAACCTGCTTCCGATGCTGTGTCTCCCTCTCTCTTCGCCCCTCCCCAGCTCATGCGCGCGCGCGCTCTCTCTCTCTCTCTCTCTCTCTCTCTCTCTCAAAAATGAATAAACATTAAAAAAGTTTTTTTTCAATGAGGAAATTTGGCCTGGAGAGGCAGGTCCCACAATAAGAGGTGAACTGAAAACCGGGTGCCCCGGACTCTGCGCCCCCAGGCTGGCCCGGAGGGTGGGAAGGGGTGTGGATGCCTGGGGAGGCTTGCCGCCGCTGACGGCCAGGATGGTGCTCCCAGGACGCTGACGTCATGCCTTCTCGTCTTGAGGTTTGGACGGGGGCTCCAGAAACCAGGCGAGAAGCATCGGGTCGCCCCACAAGGCGAGGCCACCCAAGCGGGACAGCCCCCAAGCAGGACTTAGCGAGCCAAGGCTCAGGGACTCTTCGCGTGCGGCCCGCGCGGTCGGGAACCGGCGGGAGCAGAGGCCTCGGTGCTGACGGAGCCGGCGGGGTGAAGGGGAGGGAGGGCAGAGCTGTCGTGTTCGCCCCCCCGAGTCCCGTTCGGCTCATGAGACAGGGTTGCAGCAACAGCGAAGGTTGTATCAGAGCTCGCCTGTTGTAGGGCAGTTTGGCTCCGGCGCTGCGGGAATCTCAGGGGCGCCGACATCCCAGAAGCCCACAGCAGGCGGCATCCTCGTCCACCGGCGTCCCCAGAAGCAGGCACGGTGGCCCCGCTTTGATGTGGGGAAACGGAAGCTCAGAGACGTTCAGGAGGCTGCCTAAGGCCGCCCAGCTGAGACCCGACGGAGCTGGGCTCGAGCCCGGGAGCCCCGACACAGGGGCAGGGCGGGCATGCCGGTCTCTCCCACCCCGTGCTGGTCCTGGTCTTGCTGTTTTGCCAGCAGGGGACGGCAGGAGGGATGAGACGTGATCGCTGAGGCTTCGGGACGCTCGTTCTCCGCATCCTGCACGGAGCTTCGAGGACGCAGCCGGTGTGCAGAGGCCGCAAGGCCCCAGCCCACAGCGCACAGGTGCACCACCTCGGAGCGGGCCCGCCTGCTCCCGGCCACCCTCCCCGCCAAGCCCTGCCGAAACTACAGGTGTGTGACCTAGACAAACACCTGTCGTCTCAAGCTCTTCGGGAGGTTTGGTACATGGGATCCCCGGCCTCCCCGCGGCCCCTCACCAGCTCCACTCGGCTCTGCTCACGGGCGGCGGGAGGAGAGGCGGAAACCAAGGGCGGAGATTCCCGAAGGTTTGCGCCTGGAAGGTTGCGACCCACAATACCTTAGCATCAGAAAAGAAAGAGCCTTCTCAGCAGAAACTGAAGGACGAACAGAAAGGGTGGACCCCCGGGGCAGAGGGGGCTCGCCCGCGCGCGTGCACCTGTGGGTTGCTGGCTCCTTCCTCCCTCTCCAGCTCACGGACCCCACGTTAAGACACACGTTGTAAAAATGAGTTCTGTGTCATGGTAAATGAGCCTTGCGATCATTCCATCCAGGGGAAGGTGTGATTTATTTGCACACGAAGGCATCAGTTTCTAGAATTGGTCTATGTGTGTGTGGAGCTCAGGGTCAGACCTGTATCCCATCCGAGCTGTGTTTCGACGGGCGTTGGCAAACAGGTTTTAGAAATAAAACAGGCACTGTAATCAGGTAGCTCCGAACGCAGCTGCCGCCTCCTCCTCTTTGCCCGCGGCCAGCAGGTGTCCCCGGAGCCGAGGTCCTTGGGAAGACACACAGCGCAGCGTGGTGTCCGCTGCCCATCGTGGGACCCCCTCCTCATTGCTGTGCCGCAAACCTTCATTCTCGTGATACCTCGGGTGACCATTGTGGACAGCGGGCTCTGTCGGGCCCCACGCACACACTCTGACATAGCCGTCCCTTTCTACCGACCTGTCACTGGCTAACAGGCATCGTGCTAGGAGCCTCCTGCATCAGAAGGTGATTCAGTTCCCAGACCCCCTTGCAGCCAGAGGTTGGACATGTGCCCTGACCGTGGCCAGTAGATCCTAAAAGGAAGCCTTCTCAAGGGCTTCTGGGAAGAGTGTGCGTGTGCCCCACGTGTCTGCAGGCACACGCACGCCCTCATCCTGACCGGTATGCTTGTGTCTGATGTGACGGCCGGTCTGCTGCAGCCATCTTGTGAGCTTGAGGACCGAGTTCCTGGCCGAGCAGACAACAAAAGGAACGAGTCCCTCGTGGCGTTGTCACAAACCGTGGAGTCACTGGCGAGAACCCCAGCAGGCCGAGGAGCCCCTGGCGGACGGACGTCCTGCCCACACCCGAGCCCTGGGCGCTGCGAAGGGAGAGCCTGAGCGATGGAGGCCGCCGGGGGCGTGGGCCGGGGCACTCAGGGCCGGCCCTCTGCGGGCGGGTCGCTGCATTGAGACTGGGATGAGGACCTCGGGCCGCACGCCCCGTGCTTTTCCAGGGAGCCGCACGCTCCTCAGCAGAAGGGAGGTGATCTCCCGGGCGCCCGTGCAGGCTCCGCATGGTCAGCGTGGGTCTGGATTCCGCAGGGCCTGTCAGTTCTGTTCCCCCGGTGTTCTGGCCTCTCCCCCGGCCCCCCTCCTCCTGGGTCACTTTCACTGACACCCCGTTGGCCAGTGCTCGGTCCCGCGGTCACAGCTGGCTGCAGGGGAGTCCGGAAGAGTGTTCTGTGTCGGAGCTGGCCGGGAGGAACATCCGATGTCCACGACGGCCGGGGAGATGGGTGCCGTTGAGATCGGCCTTCTCTGCAAAGACGTTGGGAGCGTACGGTCGGCTCTGCCAGGGGCCGGTCGCGGGCTGAGGAGTCGTGGCCCAGAAAAGCCCTGTGTGTCTGTTTTCCTGGGTCCTTGGGCACAGCGGTCGGCGGCCATCGCTGGCTCCGTTTGGCTCTTTCGTGCCCCATCTCACACTCCCAGCGCGACGAGGGTCCGGCCGTGTCCTCGGAGACGTCGCCGCACTCTCAGCCCCTGGGGGCGCGGGGCCGCACCAGCTGTGCGCTTCCATGCCGGGCACTGCCCCGGGCGCTCCCCGCCGCGGTACCGTTTGTCGAGAGGCCGCAGGAGCTGTCCCCTGTCCCCGCCGTGGTACCGTTTATCCAGAGGCCGCAGGAGCTGTCCCCGAGCACACGCTCCTCCTGAGTGGCCGGCCCAGGGCCCCTGGGGAGCCTGCAGGCGGCTCTGGGACGTCTCGTGGCCCAGCAGGCTCGGCGAGGTTCTGTCCGCAGGTGGTCAGGTCCACCTCCGCTCCCCGGCAGTGTCCCCCTTGTCTGCTTTAGGGCCTCCTGCCAGACCCCAAAGCCAAGGACTTCCCCAGCCCGCTCCCTGCGAGGCTCAACGATCGTGGGAAATGAAATCGCCCTTCGTGGGGCTCTGGGGGCTCCTTCGTGTCCCCACGCCAGCTCCCCCGCAATCCGCTTAGCAGAGAGAAGTAAGTGCCTGTCCCGAGTCCCTCGGAGGGGCCGGAATTCCCCGGGTATCATCTGTGCGGCCAAGCCGCGTGTGCCCCTGCGGCCGGACAGACACGACGCAGTACCGGAAGCCTGGAAACCGTCCCGTTGAGGACGATGGGGGCCGGCCAGCAAGGGTGCGAAGGCGGGCCGGCCGCGTGAGGGTTCTCAGGGCAATGCCAGTGAACGAGCCGACGGGCCCCACTTCCGGGCCTGTTTCCAAGGGAACCGAGAGCGGGTTTCGGAGAGATCTTTGCACATCCGTGTCCGTATGAGTGTTATTCACAATAGCCAAGAAGCGGGAGCAACCCAAGCATGCACCGACGGATAAACGGAGAGACGGAACAGGGCGACAATGCCCACGAGTCAGTGTTCAGCCTTCAGAGGGGAATCTGTGACACCCGCTCCAAGCCGGGTGACCCCGAAACCTGGTGCTCGGCGGAAGCAGCCCACCGCAGAAGGACAGACGCTGTGTGACCCCACTCACGCAAGGTCCCTGGGGCGGTCACAGCGATAGCAACAGAAACTGTCCATCTCACTTGGACGTTTCCAGAAACACGGGGAGGCACCGGCTGGCTCCCTGGGCACTGTGCCCGGTGCCCGCCAGCCTCTGGGAACAGCAGCGGCCGCATGACAGTAATGAGAGGGTCCGTCCCGCCCCCACCCAGTCAGGGGTCTCCAGATTCCGTGTACGCATACAGGGTACACATGGTGTGCGTAGGACAGAGGTGTGTGGGAGATGTACGTACAGCATACGTACACGTGTACAAATGCACAGAGACTTCGAGGAGTCGGCTTCCACTGAGCCGGAAGTCTGTCCAGCCAGCAGGAAACTCAGAGAATTTCTCCTTTTCTGGGAAACGCGTTTGGCTTCGCCAGGCCTCCACCTGATCGGACGAGGCCCACCCAGATCACTGCAGCTCATCTTCGCTTCGAGCCGGCTGACCGCAGGTGCTGGCCGCACCCACCAGGCGCCTTCACGGCGACACTTAGGTGAGCAACAGGCCGAGTCCGCACCAAACCTGCCCGGCCGGGTCACTCTTCCCTGCAGGCCTGGGATCGGGCGGCCAGGCGGGGCTGTGAGCCGGGCCCGTGGGCTCAGTCCAGCCCCTGAGAACGACGTGAAGGGCTTCGCCAGCGAGGCGCTGGCCGGTCATTCTCCTTGTCTGCGTTCGTCAGTTTGACAGACAAAATACCAGAGCTGCGCCCGTTTGCTGGCGTTTCTGCCCCCGGGCAGATCGCCACGTGGACCACCTCCTCTTGAGAGGGGGCCCTTCCCGGGGGCGGACGGCGGGGCCATCACAATACGTGCAGGAGGGACGCGTAACCAGAGCGACGTTTACCGAGCCGGCAACCTTTAAGCACACTGTATTAACGCCTTCAATCGGACAGCGAGATGCAATTGTTACACCCATTTACAGATGAGGAAACTGAGGCCCACGTGGCTAGTATGAGGAGAAGCCAGGATTCGAACCCACTCCCTGCACCTCCAGAATCCCTTCTCTTGAGAGAGCACACGTCATCCTAGGATGTCACGTTTGGCGACAGGACACACCCCCGAGAGTCCGAACCCTGACCCGAACTTTCTTTCGACAAATTTGAACTTCTCTCCACTCTCGAAGAGCGCGTCTCCGTACCCAGAACAGGGCATAATCCCCTCTGTCTTCTCTGGAATGTTCTGAGAATTTGTGTCTGTCAGACAGTTGAGAGAAACGCGTGAAGAATTTTCCCAATGCCGGGTCTTTTTGCTTTGTTCTTAATCGAGCATTCGTCTGCCTTTGGGGCAAATCCGAGACAAACTCACATCCCGAACTTGCAGCCCGCCGGAGCGAGCAGAGGTCCCTCCTGCGCCAGGTGCTCCGCGACGACGCGCCACGGCTTCGGACGAGGTCTCGGAGGGGTCCTGCGGAGGGGAGCGTCGCCGGTTCCCGGGACGCGGGCCCACGGCGGGGACCCAGCCGAACGTGCCCACGGCCCGGCCGTCCCGCCAGGCCCTGCCGCGGGCTCCGGAGGCTGACTAGGTGCCCCGCCCACAGGCCGGCCCGCAGACCCTCGATTAATACTACTTCCCAAATGCGCGAAGCACTTAGAAGAACAGAAGGGGGACCGCCGTAACTGCAGGCTGGAACCCCATCCCGGCCCCCACGCCCGCCCGGGCCGGCGCGTCCCTGGGCCTCGCCTCCTGGCCTCCCTGCCGCCGAGTCCGCCCGAGGAAGGAGCCCCCGCTCCGCCTCGGCCTGGAAACGTGAGAGCCGCCACGGGGGCCACGGGGGCCACGGAAACCACCTCGAAATTGCTCCCTTCCTTCTCTGCCGTGCCGGCTGCCGGCCTCACGGCCGCTCCAGGAGACCCTCTGACAAGAGAGCATTGTGACTCCCCTGTCACAAAGGGGGCCTTTCACGGCAGCTGATCTGGGGGGCGGGGCGGGGACCCCCGGCCTGCTCATTAGGCAGTTCTGGGCGCGGCGGCCACGGCCCGCCAGGGACGTACCTGGGACCAGCCGTCTCGGGAGACAGACCCTCTGCTGGGCGGCAGCGGCGGGGGTGGGGGGCAGCCCTCCTACGGCAGCCACGGGGCTGACCACGGAGCCCTCTCAGCCCTCGCTCAGGAAAGCCGTTTCCTTCTGGGAGAAAGGCCACCTGTGGGTGTCAGCAGTTCGGAAGGATCAGAGAGAGACAGACAGCCAGCCAGCCCTGGTCGCACCCGGGGAGCTCTGTGGCTTGGAGAGAGGGTGGCAGGGAGAGACTCTTCACGTGCCGCCCTTCCAGTCCGGGGGCCAGGGGCCCGCCCGAGCCAACAGCTAATTCAAAACTGGCTTGCCCGCAGAAGGGGCCTCCGAGGGCGGGCTGCTGCTGGGGGGGCAAGCGGACGGGGTGCCTGCGCAGAGGGAGATGGTGCGGGTCCCCGCTTTCCGCGGATACGGCCTCACACTGCTGGAAGCCGAGGGGCCGCGGGCTCCCGGAGTTTAAGTGGCCTCCTGCACGCTGGGTGACCACGCTGCCCTCCGCGGACACAGTGGTTCCCAGAGCAGGACGAGGGCGCAGCGGCTGCTGTCCCCCTGTCTGGGGCCAAGGAGGCCATGAGGGAGGCCACGGAGGGAGGCCAGGGAGGCGGAGGAGCCCCTGGAACAACGCTGGTCCGCGTGTCTGGGCCGACGGGCCGGCGTGCTGGTCATCCGTGGAGCACACACTTACCAAAGCCAGTGTGTCATCGCGGGTGACCCGAGTGTCCCCGCTCTCTCCTCAGCCCCCAGAATAACAGCAGAGGTGGCCCAGATACAGGAGTGCTGGGTGAGAGAGACGCCGGAGTGACGGGGCTTTGACCGTTCTGCCCACGAAAACCAGAGGGGGACGGATGGCCGTCCCCAGGCGAGACGCTGAGCGGGGACGCGGGGTGGGAGGGGCGGGGCGAGACCCGGGACTTGTGTCCCCTCACGGCGCCAGAAAGAAGGGGCTCCGGGCGCCTGGGGGCTCAGTCAGTTAAGCGTCTGGCTCTTGGTTTCGGCTCTGGTCATGATCTCGTGGTTGTGGGTTCAAGCCCTGCATCGGGCTCTGCTCTGTCAGGTTCTCTGTCTCTCCCTCTCTCTCTGCCCCTCCCCTGCTCTCTCGCTTTCTCTCTCAAAAGTCAATAAACTTAAAAAAAAAAAAAAAGAGAGGAGAGGCTCACACATCAGAATATTTTCAAAACGTTTTCAGATGTATTCTCTCTTTTTCCATCTTTGTCCCCGAGTGGCCTCAGACACGTGGAGTAACTTCTCGGAGCTTGGAGAGGGATGTGTGCAGTGACCTGGGAGGAAGGGCCACGATACCTCTTAGAGGAGAAAGGGGGACGGCGCCTCGGGGGTTAAATCGCAAATGCCTGCCCGGCCGCGCTTGGCGATGTCCGCCACCCGCACAACGGCCCCGTGCGGAGGGCACTGCTCTCGGTCCCGTTTCACAGATGAGCCAACGGAGGCGACAGAGAGGCCAAGGAACTCGGCCGAGGACGCACAGCTACGCTCTGCTGCCTCCCCCTCGACTCTGGAAACACAAACCCTAGGAAGAGTCCTTGCGTCCCCGTGCATCCGTGTCACCGGGAGGAGAGTGCGTGCAGACACGCGGGGCACAGCATGGGTGCGCGCGAGCTTGGAGCGGGGCTCGGGGCAGGGCCGGGCGGGAGGGGAGCTTGGTCATCGCCCGGCGCGACGTTCTTCTACAAGGTGACATCTTACTGCGGGGTAAAAGCCCTCCGAGGGAAGGAAATGGCTGGATTTCGGAGGCTCTGCCCGTCCTCTCCGTTCTCGCAGTCTGTTTGGCATCATCATGAGTTTGGCACGGATGACAGGGCTGTTTCGTGACCGAATTGTCAGGAGATCGCCAGTGTGGATTCGGGGCTTGTGTTCCCCGCCTCTGGCTCGCGCCCGGGCCGCTGCGGAGCGAGGGCGTCCCGGCGTTCCGGTGCTCAGCAGGGAAGGGGCAGGGGAGGGGCAGGGGAGGGGTGAAGGCTTTGGGCCAGGGGTCTTCGGTCACTCGTGTTTGTTTCTACTGAGGTGGGCTCTGCAGGCGACGGCACGTGCGGGTTTTAAACGCACAGGTCAGTGGGTGTGATGATGGGTGCGCAGCTCCCCGCGGACCCAGAAGGCTCATCCGCGCCTCCGCGCGGTCCGGCCCCCTCGACCCCCATGACGGCCGCGTCTCGCTCAGTGGCCGTCCCTGGCCCCGTGCGAGGGAACCGCAGGGTGACGCTCTGTGCCTGGCGGGGTCGGGTCGGCCTACTCCCGAGCGTTGTCCGTCACGCGGTGCATGTCGACAGTGTTTTTTTTTTTAATTGCCTCTCATTCTGTCACCGACGTGTGGCATGTGTGTCGCGAACCTGTTGAGGGCCCTCGCCGCCACGAAGAGAGTGGTGACGAACGTTTCAGTACTCGCGTTTTCAGCGACATCCGTTTTCTGTTCCCTTGCGGCCGCGCCCAGGAGCGGAGGAGCGGGGGAGCGGGCCTGCGGGGCGAGCGCGTGCTTCCGCTCGAGAGGACAGCCGAGGGGACCGTCGCCATCTGGCGCGTGCGTTCCTGCCCCAGGGTGACGTCCGTTCGCGCTTCCTCGGTGACCAGTTACGTCGAGCGCCTTCTCGCGTGATGAATGGACACTTGCATGCCATCCTCTCCGAAACGCCTTCGTCCCGCTTGCCCCCCTCCAGGCTGGGGTCGTGTGCCCTTGGAATTGTGGAGCCGGAGGAGTCGGGTGTGTGGGTGCGAGTCCTTCCTTTTCTCACCGTCTGGAGATCGCCGTTCCGTTTTCTTCATGGCGTCTGTGGACGCACCAAAGCCGTACGTCCTAGCCACGTTCATGGGTGCCCTGCGTGTCCTGTCTATCAGACCGTGCTGCGTGCGAACCTGCCCACGTCCAGGGCACAGCGCGTCTGAGACACGATCCGTGTCTGGGGTCACACGGGTGCCGAGATTCCCTTCCTTCTCCCCGAGGACACCCATTTGTCCCAGGGGCGTCTGTTAAGACAAACATCCTTCCCCACTGAATTAATCATCATGACCGACCACTAATAACTGGTGTCAATTGTTTCCGTGTTCTGTTTTTTGCTGGATCGCTGAGCTAGAGGTTTATCCGCCGTCTCCATCTTTTCAAAGAAAAGACTCTTGGATTTTAATTTTTCATCTTACTTGGTTTTCATTTTCTTGATTTCTAGCCTCAGGTTTATGTTCATCTTCTACTAATTGCGTGTTTAACTTACTCATTTTCTGGCTTTCTTGTTTTTACGTCTTTTAAACGTTTATTTATTTATGTTTTGAGAGAGAGAGACGGAGACAGCAGGAGCAGGGGAGGGGTATAGAGAGAGCGGGAGAGACAGAGAGTCCCGGGCAGGATCTCCACCGTCAGCTCGGAGCCCGACGCGGGGCTGGAACTCACGAAACCGTGAGATCGTGACCTGAACGGAGATAGAGGTGGACGCTGAACCGACCGAGGCCCCCGGGCGCCCCTCAGTTTCTAGCTTTAACGTGGGCGCTGACGCCATTGACTTCAGAGGCAGCCCCGAAGCTGTGCGTTTCTCTCGGGCCGCTCTAGCCGCACGCTGCGAGCCGTGCCACACGTCACCTTCACCGCCCTCCGTCGTCAATAATTCTGTCATCCCCCCTGCGACTCCCGTGGCCCCAGGATTACTTGGAAGTGCATTCCTTGAGGTCCGCGTGGGCCGTGACTGTTACCCCGGTGTCTCTCTGTGGTTTGCGTCTACTTTAGCTCCACAGCCACAGGAAGCACCGTCTGCACGCCAAGCTGGCCACGGCGTGCTGCTGCAGCCTCTCTCGTGCGCGGTGCGTGGTCTGTCTGGGTGGGTGTCTCCTGCGCGCCCAGAAGTAGGAAGTGCGCCCCGGCTGCTGAGTATTCTGCAGAGTCCCTTAGGTCAAGGTCATTGGCAGGTTTGCTCCGATCTCTTGTATTTTTACTCGCTCCCTTTGCCTACTCGTTCCGCCCGTTACTGAGAGCGGGACCTCTGAATCTCCAAGCCGGACGATGGAGCTTCCGTCACTGCTTTTTTCTGAACTATAAAATTGTGCCTCGCGATGGATGTTGCGAAGCCCTGTCACCGGGTGTGGACGTGGTCCGCCGCTCACGAAGGTTCACGTGTGTGTGTTTATAAGCTGCTGTCTACGGGACACGTAATACGTGCGTGCTGTGTGTGTAACTCACACGTCCTGCATATCTGCCGTAGGTGTAAACGCCAACACAGCACGCGTGTACACGGCTGGCTCCCGTCTCTGGGCCCCGTCTGTCTGATTTTTACCGCCTTACCGGCCACCCCCCGCCCGGAGAACCCCTCTCATCCCTCCAGAGCTTCCGTATGTGCGCGTAAGAGGAAATGCGAATACCGCTGTCCCTGTACCCTGCTCCCGCGTCACACGCACTCTCGTGCAGTGTCCCCTTCTGCCACGACACTGCCTTGGCGCTGTGTTTACGCCGGCACGGCCGGGCTCCCCTGGGTCGGCAGGCCCCGCTGGGGACGCCAGGCCGGGGCCACCTCCCCAACCCCCCCGTCGGCCGTTAGACGGTGCCGCCTCTCCCTGCGCAGGGGGAGTCCGTAAACACCCCTCACTTCCCATTCTCCTCCTGCCACAGGCACGGCCCCCCACGGGGGTTCTGCCCCCGCCGGAGCTCGGCACTCGCGACGCAGGCCCGCGGCCGCCCCCAGCAGCCAGCAGCCGACAGTGGTGTGAGGGGTCCTTTGGAGCAAAGACCCCGCAGACAGCAGTGGCAGTTTGTGGCTGCGGCTCCTGTGCTGGGCACCGTACTCTGCTGAGGAACCGCCGGCCCCTCGGCTCTGCCAACTCCCTGTGCACCTTTGGGCGATGACTGTGATTTAGGGCGTCGCGTCAGGGTAGTGATGGTAACACATCGGGGGGTGCGTCTTCCGTCCTCAGCGCCGCTCCTGAGAGCACTGCATGTTTTATCTCGTTCACGCGACAGCGCATGAGACCGGTCACATTATCTACCCCGTGGTAAGTCTTCTCGGGGCACAGAGAGGGTAAGTAACCTGCCCGAGGTCACGCAGCTCTGCAGAGCCGGCATGCAAGGCCCGCAGTCCGTGCGGCTCCAGGTTATGGTGAGGACGGAAGTTGTCAGTGAGCACTGCGTCTCTAGACAGGCGCCGGGCGTGTGCTCCCGAGTGTTGCTCTCCTGGTCATTCCCTGTCCGAGGAGCTGGAGCACAGCCGGTCCTGTCTAGGCGGAAAAGGCCAGGCACGCTTAGAAACATCAGAGATTCAGATTCGCCCTGTAACGCGCTGGGTCCGTGGAGAGGCGGGGCGGGGGGGTGGGGGGCGGGGAGGGAGGTGCTGGAAGCAGGCGGGAAACGCGGGGCGAGGGGGAGGCTGGGGTGCAGCCTCGTGTCCTGCCTGCGTGCCTCCAGGACGGAGCTATAACGCGGGACGCCGTCGGCAGGGGACGCGCAGCGGCTCGCAGTCTCTTCGCCCTCCTTTGCAGCAGACAGGGCAGCAGAGAAGTCAGCAGGCTTGTTTTGGCAGAGGAAAAAACACGAGATGCCCAAACCGCAGAATTCCCAAGAATCCCGCTGAGCGCTAATTTTGCTAACATGTTAGGCAGCCTCTCGGATGCAGGCAATCTTGTCCCTCGGCTGGAAACGGTTCCTGAAAGCCACGTGATCCCCAGCCCACCCCGGGCATGTGGGCTGAGGAGAAAACCGGCCCCCGCCTTCGCTTGCCTTCCAGTCAGGCCGAGCGGGGGGCCCCCCCACCCCCGGCGCTGCGGCCCGGGGCCCACCCCGAAAGATGCCGGCCGGTCTGCCGAAGCCTCAGCCCCCCGTCCTCCCGAACTCGGTTAGGACCCAGAAATACGATCTCACCAAAACCCGCTCCCCGGGTCGAAGGCCCGGCACCCCCGAGCCGACCTCAGGGTGCAGGCGAGGCTCCTTGCCGGAGCACCCTTTTGTCACTCGAGGTCAGCGAGTCTCCAAAACCCGCTACGCGCTGGGGCAAATAGGATAACATCCCCGTTAAGAAGGTAATGAGTCACAAATGCTGTTTCGATGGTTTTCTTTGAAAGAAATACACATAACCCAACCAGTTTTAATTAAAGATCTTGTCTTTGTAATCAGGCAGCCGCAAATGGAGGCCAAACTGCTTTCATGTGGAGGAATATACACAGAGTCGAACTGGCTTTCCCATAAAAGGGCACGGCTTTTTATTTTTTCTAATCAGAAAGCAGTTTGTTCCTAACGATACGGGAGAAAAACACAGAGCTATCTTGTGCAAAGTATGCGATCGCGACCTGCCCTCGCCCCCCCCCCACCCATGCCATCTGCTGATGTTAAACCAGTCGGAACGTTTGCCAGGCTTGCGTCCCAGCTGGGCTCGCCCCACCCTTCGGGAGCACACATGCGATCCTGATTTCTCAGCAAGAAAACGTAGTCGAGACCAAGTAAACCCACCTACAAGGACATCTAAAGCCCAAACGGCGGAGGAACGGTCGGCACACGCCGCAGCGCGTACTTCCGCAGAAGAGACCGCCCGCATGTCAGAAACGATGTTTGGTTTTGAGTCGTGAACTGTCCACAGAATGGAGATGCCTCTCCTGAATATGTCCCCCGAACCAGCCGAGGCGATCACCGTCTCTGGTCACACACGCGTGTCATTTAATAATCCGCAGAAGGAGAACACGTGTGACGTGGCCCGAGCTCAGCCACGCGTTCCTGCGTCTCGACGGTGCCGGATCGCGTCTGTGGTCACCGGAGAGGGTCTCGGGGCGGCCGCCCACGGAGCGGCCCGTGCGCGGCTTGCACCATGCTGCCAGAGTGTGTCTGCGGAGAGCCGGCTGTCCCGGGGGGACTTGGGGGACAGCAGTCACCTTGAGGACTCCTGGCCTCCCCAGCGCGGGAGCCTCGGGGCGCTTGGCCTCCGTCCGCTGGACCGGGCGACCTCGGGAGGCAGCAGGCTGGGGTGCCGACGCCCACTCACGGGACCCCTGCCTGTCTGCACGAGAGTGACTGTCGCGGTCCTGCCCGTGCTCGGCTTTGCTCTCCGGCAACAACCGGCACATAGGACGGTGCCAGGACCCTAGGCGCAGGGAGGGTGTGTTCTGTGTGAGTGACAGATGCGCGCCAGCAGCCGGTGACGCCGAGTGACGCCGGGCGCCAGGCGGAGCCGCACAGCCAGCCGCGTCTCCAGAGTCCAGCTGCCTGTTCCCCAGGGGAGCCGCCCTGCCCGTGTGACCAGGTCCCAGCGAGAGGAACGGCGAACCGAACCGCATCTTGTGGCTCTTTGGAGGGGGTGGGGCGGAGGACACAGTCGCCTCTGCTTGCTCCCAGGTCGTGGGCTCCAGGTGCGGCTGGCAGGCGGGGCGCCCCCGGCGGCACCTCCTCGCCAGCGGTGAGAGTCGGCAGCTCAGGGCACTCCGCGCTCTGCATGCACCGGCCACTGCCTCCCCCTGTTTCCAGGTGCTCAGAGCGACACGGGGCCCTGCTTGGGCACAGCGGGTCACGGCGTGGGTTCGAGAGTCAGAGGGCGTCCGCCTCTGGCCCTCGGCAGCTGCGAGGCGCCTCTTACCTGAAGCGGAGATGCCTGGACCGACCTCGGTCCCCGGCAGTGGCCGGCCCCAGCCCTGGTTTCCGTATCGGTCGCACAGCACAGACTCGGGAGGAGAGGGGCCCTCGCACACTCGTGGAGCACACCTGCTGTTCTTTGAGAACACGGGCAGCCTCTCGGGGTGCTCTCTGCTCAGACAGGGGGCGTGGCCACAGGACACGGGGTGACCGCACGGACCAGGACGTCCGCGGTCGCCGCAGAGCTGGCCTGCCAGCCCGCGGGCCGGACCCCTCTGTGTAGGCAGCACGTCCGGTGCCCGGCGAGGACTCCCGTCAGCGTCACGGAGCCGGGCGGCAGGGCGGCTCCGTTCCGGCCCCTCCTGCTCCGCGGCGCCTGGGGCCTCGCTGACGTTCCGGAGAGAAGGGGGTGGTCCGAACCTAAGGAGAGGAGGTGCTGACCCCCCGTCTGGCCGTGGGACGTGTGGACCGCGGGGTCGTGGGGGCAGAGGCGAGGCAGTGTGAACCCACCCGGAGGCCGCCGTCGGCAGCTGGGACTTGGCAGGGAGCCCTCCCGCGGTGTTACCGTCTTTGAAACCCGAAGGCAGCGCTCCAGCCCTGGGGGCCTGCGTGACCTCTGTCGTGTCACGAGCACTGAGCCTCTCGCCCTGAAGCGAGGAGGACATCTTTTTGGGTTTCCCAGTTCCGAGCGGAGGTACCTCCTCCCCAGTGCTCCCCAAACACGCCTCGCTCGTGCTGCGCCTCCCCTGGCCTGCCTTTTCTCTGAAACACCATGACTGCCTGCCTTCCCCAGCCTGGCGTGTGAACGGCCTTCTCGGGGAGGCCTCCTCTGGTCCTCCAGGCCAGGCCATGGGGACCCTCTGCACATCCGGTCCTATGTGTCCCCCAATGTATGGGTTTGGATTATTTTCAGGCAGAAGCAACAGAAACCTAGGTTTTTTTGTTTTCTTTTTCACAATGAAGTTGGGGGAAGGCAGATCAGGGCTGTAGTAGTGCCCTTCTCCCATCATGTCCTCAGGACACGGCTTCTTCTGTGTCATCGATCCACCATGTGTTGCCTCTTTGTCCAAAGCCACCTTTGCTCAAGATGGCCACTTAAGCACCAGCCATCGCATCTGCATTCCAGCAATCAGATACCTGTGAGAGGAAAGTGCAGAGGGTCCACCACACTCTGCTTAGGTGGTGATCACATGACCACCTCTAGCTGCAAGGGAGGCTGGGGGCTGGAGTTTTAATTCTGGGTGGTCACATGCCCAACTGAACACGGGCCCTGTTCCCACGGAGGGGGATGGCAGACATAGGGGACAGGAGGGGACTGTGCTCTCCTAATGCTCAGTTCGGGGCCAGGATCGTGAGGTCCTCCATAAGCCGGGGCCGTTGGAGCGAGCGAGCGAGTGCACGGCCGGGCATGGGGCCTGGGTGTGAGGTGAGCAGCCCGTCGGAGGGACGGAGAAGTTCTGGCAGCTTCGACCTCAGAGCCGCAGGGGGGGCTGGGGTGTGAGGAGCCCCCCCCAGAGGCCCCGGGGGAGTTCCCCGCTTGCCTCTCCCCCACCCGCTCTCTCTAAGGGCCCGATGCCCGCTCCCGCTTCCGGGTCCCGGCCGGCAGAGTTTCGGCAGGTCACCCCGCCTGGCCGCCTGCGTTTCACTTGTCCCGCGTCCCCGGGGTCCAGCCTTGCAGACCGTCCGCAGGACACGGCCCTTCCTTCGGCAGCGTCCTCTTGGGCAGCTCGCCGAGCGGGAGGCCCCCAGATGGCAAGGGAGGCCCGGGGCGGGTGGCTCCTCGGAGTGGAGGTTCGGCTGCCGGGTGTCTGGGAAGAGGGCAGGGCGGGAGCGTGGAGGAGGGGACTTGAGTCTCTCCGGCCGAGGGGGAGGGAGGATGCTCCCAAACGTGGCCCGACCGAGAACGGAAGAGGCAGGACAGGCTGGAGCCACCCACACACGTCCTCCATATGGCATCACAGCTGTGACTCCTTAAGCTCTACTCGGGGCCCAAACACGCGACGGACCCGCGCTCCTCCCCGCCCCCGGCCCCGCTGCGCCTGCACCCTCCGTCCTCGCCGGGCGTCCCCGGGAGAACTCCCCCCAGAGCTGGACGGACTTCGCGGCGACAGTGTCCAACCCCTGCTCCGACTGAAGGGGAGACCGAGGCTGGGAGGGGGGACGCGCGTCACCAGCAGTCCCAGGACAGCGGGGACCAGACCCGAGGCCTCCTGCCTTGCAGGTCGCTGGTGTCCTTACCAGGTCCCTCAGAAGGGCCTGACCTCTGCCCTCGGTTCCGCCTGGAGCAAGGATGGCTCCTGCAACGGGTGTCGAATTTGCCGCCGTCTCCCACTGGGAGGCTCGAAGCGCCTTGTCTCGTAACTTCCTCCCCCCGTTTCCATCCTTGTGGGGGACTCCTCGAGGGGACCGCACATCCTCTCTTCGGGGAAACCAAGGGATGGAGGAGTCCCAAGTGACATCCCAGAAAAGACGCCCCCCACCCAGAGAGGTCTGTCTGCTCCCGGTCCCCAGAGGCACCGGCTGCCGTGCCTTCCGCATCCCCGGACCCCTTTCTCAGCTGCCCGCATGCGTCGAGTTACTCAGAAGCCATCACCCTGGAGTCTCCAAGGACCAAGTGCTCCCCAAGCTGAGCAAGCTGGACCAAGGGAGCGAATGAGGCAGGGCCACAGCCCGGATGACCGTGCAGGTGACTGACTGCAGACGCACTCTGAGCTTCAGGGGACTCGTGGTTAAGACGAGGGGGGTCTGCGTGCAGCACGCCTTCCCGCGAGGCACCAGCCCTCAGCTCCCGCGTGCCTTCCCGTGGACACAGGGTGCGTCGCCCAGCCAGTATCCTGGTGGAGGGGGGCCGGCCCGTGAACCTGGCCCCTGCTAATTATCCCTCCAGGTTGCTCGGCCTGATAACTGTTGCATTTGGAAATAAATGACACACTTTTCCTACATCTGCTCCAAATTTGCATTTCAGAAATGAGAGAACTTAGTTATGTGGTATTACATGGCAGTCCGGGCCGGGGCTCGGAGTATGGAACTGATTGGCCATTCTGCCCAGAATGAGAAGAGTTTCGAGCTCTTTCCAGGAAATTGAGTGGAACACCCAAACTGACATCCAATATTAAATATTATATTTGTATAGTTGTTCTGTAAAGTTCCCTGGCATCCAACATCTGAGAGCAAAATTTATAAATGGGGAAACTGAATACCTGGTTCGAACGATGTTCGTCAGGGCTCAGAAATTAAAATATTACCGTCTGCACTCCAAGTCAGGCTGCTTATAAAGGTAGAGCTATTAAAACATGATTAGCCGAACCGTATTTTGTCTCAAAAATGTCATACACCATTAAAGCTGAAAAGACTTTGATGCAAATAATCTTGGCAGAGTCGCTGCCCCGTCAGCAGCCGTGTGCTTGGGAGGGATTGCTGTGGGTGTGTAGTCCCTCTGAATGAGGGGAGAATGGAGAGCCCCCCTGGGACAGCTGGGCTCCCCAGGGATGCGGGGGCACCCGGCGCCTCGGGAGTCTGGCTCACGGGCTCAGGAGCCTGTCGCGGTGGGACAGAGCAGCCTCATCGGAGCGTGCAGGGCCGGGGCGGGACTGGGTGCAAAACTTAAGGGAATGCCAAAGACCCCGGTAATCCAGGTAAACCAATATTTTAGTATAATATTAAAAAAAAAAAAAAAGCCGAAGCCTACCGCCTAATGCCTGTTTGTAAATAAAGTTTTATGGGAAGCAGGGCCAAGATCAGGGTGTGGAGAACGAGGCAGCGTTCTACAAGTTCAGGATCAGGTTCTGCCCTTAGTTGAAAGTCGGTGTTTTTTGTTCCTCGTGGATTTTGGAGGTATCGTTTCTGAGGTTTGGAGCGTCCATTTACATTTGGGGCCTGAGGCCCCACTTGCCTCGCCTGGCCGCAGCCCTGGGGCGGGGACATCGTTACGGATCCCCCAGCAGGACGACGCAGTGGCTTCTCTGCCAGGGTCCCCGTGAGGCGACCGTGCTTGGAGTCCCGTGCCCACCGTGGGTGTGGCAGAGCGAACAGCCCCCGAGGGAGAACCCGGCCCCACCCCACAGTCAGCCACTGCCGTGAGCATCTTAGTGAAAACCACTCACGGCAAAGCCCACACCCCCACCCTCCCTCCAGGACGCAGCTCGGGGTCTTCGAGCACCGTTAGCCGCTGGCCTCAGGGAGCCTTGGACATCTCCGTCCACTGCCTGTGGCCTTGGACGTGGTACGCAGCCCGTGGGGTCCCGGAAAGCCAGCCGTGGACTCGGGGATGACCTGGGCCGACCCCAGGGGGCAGGGGAGGGTTTGAACAAGGCCCCACCGTTATCACTCTGTGTGCCCAGACAAGTCATGGTGCCGTTCCCTGAGCCTCAGTTTCCCCATCTGAGCTCGGGAGGGGACAACCAAACCCGAACTGCCCTGTCCCTGGATTTGAGTTTCTCAAAGCTCGAGTCAAACCGGTGGAGGCTCAGCTCCGAAGGCCGTACACACGTCAACACTCAATGTTCTCTTACAGAAATGGGGACGGAGACATTAAGCATCCCGTCCGAGGTCGCACAGCCGGTGGGTGGGGATGCATCTTCAGAGAATCCCGGGTCTCAGTCCCCACCAGCGGGGCTGCCTCTGGATCTGCTGCCGGTGGCGGCGTGGCCTGCTAAAACGGAAGGCTGCCTCCCACGTCCACAGATTCCGATCCGGCCGGTCCAGGGCGGGGCCACGAACCTGCCTCACAATCCCCGGTGCCCCGGATGCTGTGGTCAGGGACCGCGTCTGGAAACCCTCTTCTGAGGGCGACGGGGGAAGCCTAGGATGAGAGCAAGGAAGCTGCTACCAGACCGTGTCCCCAGCTGTGTAGGGGACGCTCCCCGCGCCGGGGAGAAGCGCGCTGCTCAGGCCGGGTTCCCGAACGCGGGCCCACACCTGCACAGGAAGCTGCGGTGATGGGTGTCGATTTCCAGGCTCCACGGCGGACCTGCTGAGTCGGAGTCAGCCGGGGCGGGAGACTCGTCTTCGTCCCTCCCAGGCGATTCTGTCGCCCGTGGGTCAGAACCACTCCCTGCCCCTCTGCTGAGCACCGCTCGGGAGGGGGTATTTTTAATAGCAGGTCCCTGCACGCAGCCCTGCAGCCTTGGAATCCCACCCCTGCGAGTCGGCGCAGGCCTGTCTACAGCTCCTAGAACTCCCTGCATGACGCGAACGTACCGTCAGGACTGAGAAGGTGTGAGCCAAGGGGCTGCCCCCGAGCAGAGACCCCGACGGCGCTAAGAGGGACAGACTGCCGGGTCCCAGCCACGCGGCGGCCGAGCGAAAGGCCGTGGCTGACGGACAGCCCAGGGGCAGACGGCCGTCTGGAAAGCGGGGAGATCTGGAGTCATCGACGAAGATTGTGCGTGAGGACGCTGGGCAGGGCACCACTGTTGTGTACGGTTGTCTTTCCCTCCCAACCACTGAGGCCTGGAACGGACCCAGATATAATAGAAGTGACCATACTGCCCACTTAGGGTACAGACCACGCGGCCTCATAAACGGGCTAAGAGACCCATAAACTGAAATAACAGTACCCCCGCCCCACCCCCGCCGCTTGTTTGGCTTGGCAGAGAGCGGAGTTCATGCCTGGCATTATTATTACGAGGGGTTTTCACGGTGACTCACGTCCTGCGTTTCAGCCTTCCTCTCGCTGCCTGAGGAGGAAGCCTCTCTGACGTCCGCGTTGCCGCTGAGATTCGTCAGGGTGGCTGCAGACCTCGCATCTCCCCGGGGCCACGGTTCCTGGGCTCGGGCCACTTGGAGGCCCGGCCCGCCGTCGTCCCCTGGAGTTTTGATCTTTGGCGCAGGGCGCATGGTGTCCGCCTCACCGGTGAGCTTAGCTCGGCGCTAGGCAGGAAGCGGGGGGCGACCGAGCTCTGGAGGGGGCCGACGTCACTCGGGGCCGCTGCTTCTGGGCCAGACCGGGCAGGCCCTTTGGCCAGGCTGTGCCCTTTGCTCAGCCATAAGCCTCAGGAAGAGAAGTTGAGTTAGCCTCAAATACTGAGCAAAAGCAGGCATCTCGAGCCTGGGGCGAGACTGCCGGGTTCAAATCCCCGGTCCAGCCCAGACCTGCTGGGCATCTGCACCTGTTGCTGAAAACAGCCCCCCACCCCCACCATCAAACAGACAAACAAAACCGCCGCCCCGTGCCTCAGTTTCCCCACATGTGAAAACAGAGTCATAACCATAATGCCACATAGGTTGTTTTAAATCTAAAGAGGACTCGGCCAGACAGAGCAGCCCCAGGACGGCGAGTGCCCAGGAGGCTGATTTAACCGGCCCATCCCACTAGTCACCTTTTTAAACAGATTTTTTCATTTAAATTTTCTTTACAGGCCCTAGATTCCACCTCTGGGGTTGAGTTATTAACCCCAATGCCTCTGTTCAGGGGTTTAGCAAAGCACCTTCCAGCGATCCACCTATCGAGATGCCGCAGGCTCTGCCTTGGTAACGCTATGGGCAGAGTCAGAATCTAGAACTTTCTAGGCAGATAAAGAGGGACTCTGGGGGTCTCCAGGGAGCAGAGCTGCCCCACGAAGAACTGGACTCACCCAGGGAAAATCTCCATCCCACCCACCCCGCCCTCTCCTCTGCAGGGTTTGGCACAATGCGGGCTCATTGGAGCCCCACAGCTGGCCGGTAGCCGTGCTGTCCCCTGGGTGCCATCCGTGGCCCCTTCCTGGGTGCTGTTGTCTGCGACTCCCCTCACCAGAATCCAAAGGGCTTGTGGGAAAATTAGTCTTTGCTCTTTGTGAGAAAGATAGCCCAGGACTCCGGTGTGTGCGGGGGGGGGGGGTCATTGTGTCCCTCAGCTTTTATTATGGAAATGTTCAGACTGGGCGGCTGAAAGGAGTGAGCCCCAACACCCATAGACCCCGCCCCCAGATTCTCCAGCTTACACCTTGTTATTCTTGCTTCATCTGGTACCTGTCCGTCTGTCTGTCCCTTTGTCCACCACTCATAGATCAACTTTCATTCCATTGTATTTTTTTTATGCGGACATCAGATGGCTTTGCTTCTGAGGCTGACTTATTTTACCCAAATGTCTCTGTTTAAGGTTTTAATAAGGTGGAGCCCCTACAGAAATGCAATCGGCTGTTCTTGATTTAACTCTCATAAAAACGCACGCGCATGAGCAGTAGGGCAGTTACCTGGGATAGCGGCTCTGCCGGGCACTGCCAGGGCCTCTGGACGGCTACACTTCTTTGTGTCCTCCAAGAGCTCAAACTGCATTTTCTCAAGCACAGAAATAAAACAGAGATCAAAAAACTCTGAGCAGGTTTCTTCTACTCTTTTGTAATATTATTAATCCACCCACCCACTCATCCATCCATCCATCCACCCGTCCATCCATCCATCCATCCATCCATCATCCATCCATCATCCATCCATCCATCCACCCATTCTTCCATCCATCCTTCCATCCATCCATCATCCATCCATCATCCATCCATCATCCATCCATCCATCCACCATCCATCCACCTATTCATCCATCCATCCGTCCATCCATCCATCCATCCACCCGTCCATCCATCCATCCAACCATCCAACCATCCAACCATCCATCTATCCATCCAACCATCCAACCATCCATCTATCCATCCAACCGTCCGTCCGTCCGTCCGTCCATCCATCCATCCATCCATCCATCCATCCACCCATCCACCCACCCACCCATCCATCCATCCACCCATCCATCCATCCACCTACCTATCCATCCATCCACCTATTCATCCATCCATCCGTCCATCCATCCGTCCGTCCACCCGTCCACCCGTCCACCCACCCACCGACCCATCCATCCATCCACCCATCCATCTATCCATCCATCCATCCATCTATCCATCCATCCATCCATCCAACCAACCATCCATCCATCCATCCATCCATCCACCTACCTATCCATCCATCCACCTATTCATCCATCCATCCGTCCATCCATCCATCCGTCTATCCATTTGTCCATCCATCCGTCCACACACCCTTCCTTCCATCCATCCGTCCATCCGTCCATCCATCCATCCATCCATGCATTCATCCACCTATCCATCCATCCACCACCCACCCATCCATCCGTCCGTCCGTCCATCCATCCATCCATCCATCCATCCGTCCATCCAACCATCCGTCCATCCACCCGTCCATCCGTCCATCCACCCGTCCATCCATCCATCCATTTATCATCCATCCATCCATCCATCCATCCATCCACCTATCTATCCATCCATCCGTCCATCCATCCGTCCATCCATCCATGCTTCCATCCATCCATCCATCCGTCCATCCATCCGTCCATCCATCCATCCCTCCCTCCATGCATTCATCCACCTATCCATCCACCACCCACCCACTCATCCATCCATCCATCCATCCATCATCCATCCATCCACCATCCATCCGTCCGTCCGTCCGTCCATCCATCCATCTATCCAAACTTCTATCTCTGCAAAAAGCATTTACCCAGAGCATCATCCTTAGTCACCATATGACCTTCATTTAATCCCGTGACAACTGTTATTACCTCCTTTGGACACTGAGGAAACTGATGCATGGCAACTTGTCCAGGGTCACGGAGCTCTCCCAGGCAGTGCTGGGATTTGACCTCCCCACAAGGGTACCTGGGGCTGTCTGCACCCCCAGCCCCCCGTAGGGACCTGGCAGTTCCGAACGGGCAAGGATGGAGGTGGGTGATGTGGAATTACGGCCTCAGTGTGTGCCCTCATGGCCCCCCAGGTTTCTAGAGGACTCCCCCAAGCCAGGGAGTTTCCCTCCCGGGGAGCCG
The DNA here is from genome assembly GCA_030068075.1 of Paguma larvata. Taxonomy (NCBI): domain Eukaryota; kingdom Metazoa; phylum Chordata; class Mammalia; order Carnivora; family Viverridae; genus Paguma; species Paguma larvata. The sequence goes on along the minus strand of CM057841.1, from coordinate 58,132,990 downwards.
GGGTTTGGCCCTGTCTGTGTCTAGAATCCAGGGAGGGAGCACGTCCCACTCAGCAGTCTCGTGCAGTCGTGTCTGCGAACAAAACCGCACTTCCTGTGTTTACCCAAGCTGTTGTGTGGGATGAGTGGAGACCCAGGTCACCCCCTGCTCAGGCACATTCCGAGGGGGCCAGCGACCCCAGGAAGTGAGTCAGGGTGAGGCGGAGGGCCCAGGGGCAGGTGCTGTACGGCGGCTGTGTGGGGGGCGCCCCGGGACCCGGCGGGACTGGCCATCTGAGATGACAGAGCGAGTCCTTTAGGAGGTGAGGAGCCTGCCCTGCCCTGCCTGAGCCCGGCTGGAGACCCCTCAGGGTGGGCACTCGGTCCTGGAGTGAGGCCCACTACCCGTCGTCATCGCCATGGAAACCCCAGCGCCTGGTGCTCTTTGAGTAACTTCTGTGGCCAAGCACGTGGTCGTCTGTCTCTGGGGCAGGGGTCACCGTCATCGTCACTGCAGCGACAGGGAAACTGAGGCTTGCAGAACTGAGTGACTTTTCCCCAGGTCACGTGGTGGCCCCGGGCTAGGGGGCTGAGCCTGGGCCGGAACCAGGGGCTGTGTGGATCCAAGTATCCCCGCTGCCAAGGCCCACGCAGGGCGCTCTCAGCGGACGAAGGCTCGTAAATCCCTGAGGTGGGGAAACTGAGGCTGGGGAACGCGAGCAGCCTGCCCAGCTCTCATCTGAGTAGGAGGTGAGCTGTGGGGCGTGTTCATCCCCTTGGGCAGATCCGTGCCTCGGGAGGCACACGTGGGGTCCTGAGCCCCACCTCGCCTTCCGTCTGGTGTAACCAGAACCTGTGAGGAGCCTCACGGCGTGGCCTGACCCCCGCGCGTGTCTGGGCAGGATGCAAACTACGCCCAGAGACCCAGGGCACCCGAGGGGAGGGGGGCGGGCTGGCTCGTCTGTCCCCTCCGGCTGTTGCAGGCGGTGCCCGGATCCCCCCAGCCCTCCCGGGCCTCGGGCCGCCGGCCCCGCGTGTGTCAGTGGGTAGGAGCCGGCCCGAGGTGGCGCCCCTCAGACTCGATCTGCAGCCGCCGCGGCACCGGAGGGGGTGTTGAGACACAGGTGGCTGGGCCTGCACCGCCCCTCCTGCTCCCCATCCCTGGAGTTTCACGAGGGGCGGGTCACGTAAGCATGGGCCGTCTAAGAGGTCCCCAGGTGACACCGTCGCCATAGGCCTGGGGGTCAGACCTTGAGAGCCACCGAGTGACTCGCCTACCAGCCGTTCTCGGTGGTGTTCTGGGCCAGACGGTCCTGCCCCCAGGTGCCTAGCGTATCTAACGTGGGCCCCCAACCGCTGGGCAAACAAAACCTTTTTTTGTAAATGTTTATTTATTTGAGGGAGAGAGAATCCCAAGCTGGCCCCGATCTCACGATAGCGAATGAGCTCGTGACCCGAGCTGAAACCAAGAGTCGGATGCTTAACTGACTCAGCCACCCGGGCATCCCCAAAACAAAACGATTTCTGAGTGGGACTGCCACATACGGGCCCGACTGAGGAACTAGCCAAGGCTCCCGGACACCGGGGCCGAGCTCCCAGCTGACACCCGGCACCCACACACCAGCCCCGCGCATCTTGGAGGGGGGTCAGGCCGCCCCAGCTGAGGCCGTAAGCAGCTAAGACTAGTTAGTCTTCCTTGCGGAGCCGAACCTCAGCTTCTCATCTGTGAAACGGGCCTCCTGGTGCCTTCTCAGATGAGGTCCTGTGTATAAAATACCCCACATACATTGTGCACGATCGAGTTAGGGCATGAGTGTTCTTGGCATTATAGTGGCCAGCTGAGCAGATGGGCCCCTCTCCCCTAGTGAAAGACGCTGGCCCCTCACCCGTGAGTTCCTGGCTTCATTTCTGTCATCATAAAAGATGGTCTTTCCGTGAGCAAACCTCTACTCGTGGCGGCTTGTCAAGAAATTTCTCCCACTCCCTTCCCCCACGCCCCCGGCCTCCTCTTTGAAACGGTCGCCAGAGCAGGGCCCGTGAAAGCGTCAGGGCTGCCAAACTGGCCCTGGTCCCCATCACCAGGGCCCGTGCCCCGAATGGCCCGGCGGAACGATTGGGCGCGGCTCCCGGCCACTGCCCAGATGTTGGGGTGGGGAGCCGTGTCTGCAGTCGGTGGGGGGTGGGGAGCGCCAGGCAGAGGGAGAGAGGCACGGGAATAATCCCTGACCTTTCCTCTCCCTGTTTGGGTGAACATAAGCCTGTTTACAGTAACCCCCAGGGAGATTTTTCATCCCTCCAAATGGAACAAGGGTTATGTAAGCAGAGAGACCTTGAGCTCGGCAAACACCTGCTCTCGGGGCCAAAGGGAGGGAGAGGAGGAGAGATGGGGCCCTCCGCTGACTCCTGACCGGGTTTGAAGTGACACGGCCTTCATTCAGCTCGGAGGCTGCCAGGAAGGGCAGAGAGCCCTTCCTCGGGCCCTCCGTCCCCGCTTCCGCACAGGTCAGGACGCGCCCACGGCCTTGGACCTTGAGGTGGCCGCCTGTGTCTAGCTCTTACTTCACGATTACCCCGCGTGTCCTCTTTGTTTAAAAACAGACCGTATGTATTCTGATCACAGCGAGCAGTGAGTAGGCGGGCAGGAAGTCCGGGCAGGAAAAAAACTCGAGAGGAACTCATCCCTCATTAGTTTGGGGGTTCTGCTTCACCCCGTCCTTGGTGACTCCGAGCGGGCGACTGGACGCAGAAATGTTAACTTATAGAGGCGAGTCGTGCATCTTTGGGTTTGGGCACGTTGCGTTAAATAAGACGAGGTGTTCTGGAAACGTGAGGTCGGCCACCCAAGTCTTTGGTCGATCTGTGGGACTTTTTTACAGAGGTTCCGCCTCGGTGATTGGGTAAAGTCTGGCCGAACCCCCCCTTGGGGGTGCTGTGTTCTCACCATTTTCCCGACGGCACCGACTCGGAAGCTGAGAGTGATTTCGACTCCCGGCTTAGACCAAGCTGCGCCGGAGAGAGGGCAGGGTGGGGGCTTTATGGGGGGTCCCCACACCAGCGTCTCATTTCCGGATTCTCCTTCGGGCGTCTGGCGGGTTGTCTTTTCCAAAATAGCGGCAAGGACATCTCCCGCCCCTGTGCTCTTCCTGCGGTGCCCCACCTCCTGGGGGAGGGCCTAAGTTGTCCTTCACTGGAATCTCGGTGGGCGTGTGACTGTCCCAGAAGCAAAGCGCTGTGACTGCCCAGAGTACGCCCTATGGGGAGGTACAGCTTTTGCGCAGTCCTTTCGGGACGTTCAGGCTCGGAACTCGGCCACCATGATGTGGGGAAGCCCAACAGGCCCACCTGGAGAGGCCACAGGGCCGGCAGCCCCCAGCCGGGCTGCACTCCCAGCTGCTAGCTGGCGCCGGCCGGCCGGCCCTGGGCCACGCCACCTTGGACGTGGCCCCTTCAGCCTGTGGTCCGGCAGCCTCAGCTGCCTCCTCGCAGAGCAGACACACGGGCCTGCAGAGCCCTGCCCAAACAGCAGACGTGTGAGCTCAGACACACGTCTGCTGTTTGATGCCACTAAGTCCTGGGGCCCCTCTACCACCCCAAAGGGCTGGGCTGTTGTCGGCGCCTCTTTGTACGAGGAGGAGGAAGCCGAGACTCAGGCAGGGTAAGCCACCTGCCCGTGAGCGTGCAGCCAGGGACGCAGGAGCTGGGTCTCTGACGCTCAGCGTCTGACTCTAAAGCCACCTCCAAGTCCAGCGGCCAGCGGGTTCCACTCTCCCAGGCCCTCGGGCTGACGCGCAAGGCCCCCTTCAGCATGGCGCCCACCTGGGCGTTCCCCCCGGTGTGTCCACACCTCCTCAGCAATCTGGCCACACGTCCGGAGGTCCCCGCAGACCCTCTCAGGCCTCCTGCCAAACCCTTGCTTCTGCCGAACCCTCTGCCTTGTGTGACCGCCGCCGCCCCGCAGGACCCCCGCCCGTCCGCCCAGCCCATCCCGCGGGCCGGCTGGGCCTCGGAGCTTCTCCCGGCGTGCGGAGTGGGGGCCGCCCCGGAGCCTTGGCCAGAGACGATCCGCATGGCGTCTGTCAGGCGAGCACCCCTGGCTCTCACCCGCACAGCGGTGCCCGGATCAGTGCCACACTCTTCCACCCGCCGTGGCCCCCTGCGAGTGCCTGGCGTGTGTGTTCATCACACTGTGCCGTCAGCCCCGCGACCGCCAAGTACAGGTTGGTTCTCTGAAGGTCACCCGGGTTGCCCTCACCAGTGCAGGGCGCAGCCTCAGCGCTGACAAGGCTGGCCGGCTAGCCCCTGGAATAGAAAAGGCCAGCGGGGGCCTCCCTCCAGCAGGAGATGCGCCTCGCCAGGGCTGGGGCAGCTGCACTCCTCTTTGGGCACTGCCGTGGGCCACACGGGCGCCTCTCCCGAGGGCGGTCCCCATTAATGACTGATCCACCCGACGACTGGACCAGGTCTGGTCTCCTGGCCCCCACTCAGGACATCCGGAGCTCCCGAGGGGCTGTCCCAGCTCCAGAGCTCCCCGTGGGATCAGCCGCGCCGCCCGACCTCTCCGTCCCCATGGGACGGACCCAGCGGGCAGTCCGCAACCACCCTCCGTCTCAGAGCCTGCTCTCCGAGGAGCCCCAGGCCGGTCTCTGTCTTCACCGTGTTTCCTGGATGTTCGCCGGATGGCTGGCGATCACGCTGCTGCCTTGGAGAGCAGAGTCCTCGGGGAGCACCACGGTGGGCTAGGAGGAGCCGCCCATCCCCAGGTCATTGTGTGAGAGAGGGGGACTTGTACCCTGTTCCTCAGGGCCTTTCCATCACACACCACTCCCGAGTAACACGGCGTCTCGGACTTTGCACAGGCCCCCTACCTCCCTGTAACTAACCTTGTCTTCGTTTTATTTTATTTTTTTTTAAATGTTTTTAAATCTTTACTTACTTTTGAGAGAGAGAGAGAGCAGGGGAGGGGCAGACAGAGAGAGACAGAACACAGCGTTGGAAGCAGGCTCCAGGCTCTGAGCTGTCAGCACAGAGCCCAACGCAGGGCTCGAACTCACGAACCGCGAGATCATGACCTGAGCTGAAGTCGGACGCTCAACGGACTGAGCCCCCCAGCGCCCCAATCTTGTCTGCATTTTCAACCCAAGCCCAGCAGAAAGAAATAACAAAGATCAGAGCACAAATTAACCATATGGAGACAGAAAAGGTAGTGGAACAGATCGATGAAACCAAAAGCTGGTTCTTTGAAAAAACAAACAAAATAGACAAACCTCTAGCCAGGCTTCTCAAAAAGAAAAGAAAGAGAGAGAACTCAAATAGATAAAATCGTGAATGAAAAGGGAGAAATTACAACCAATCCCTAAGATATACAAGCAATCATCAGAGAATACTATGAAAAATTATATGCCACCAAACGTGGCAATCTGGAAGAAATGGACAGCTTCCTAAATAGCCACATGCTACCAAAACTCAAACGGGAAGAAATAGAAAATTTGAACAGATCTATAACTAGTGAAGAAATAGAATCAGTTATCAAAAACCTCCCAGCAAATAAAAGCCCTGGACCAGATGGCTTTCCTGTGGAATTTTACCAGACATTTAAAACAGAGTTAATTCCTATTCTCCTCAAGCTGTTCAAAAAAATTGAAACGGAAGGAAAACTCCTGGACTCATTCTATGAAGCCAGCATCACTTTGATTCCCAAACCAGATAGAGACCCAGCAAAGAAAGAGAATTACAGGCCAATATCCCTGATGAATATGGATGCAAGAATTTTCAACAAGATACTAGCAAATCGAATCCAACAGCATATAAAGAGAATTATCCACTATGATCAAGTAGGATTCATCCCTGGGTTGCAGGGCTGGTTCAATATTCGCAAATCAATCAACGTGATACATCACATCAACAAAAGAAAAGATAAGAACCATATGATCCTGTCAATAGATGCAGAAAAAGCATTTGACAAAATACAGCATCCTTTCTTAATAAAAACTCTCGAGAAAGTCGGGATAGAAGGAACATACTTAAACATCATAAAAGCCATATATGAAAAGCCCACAGCTTATATCATCCTCAATGGGGAAAAACTGAAAGCCTTCCCCCTGAGATCAGGAACACGACAGGGGTGTCTGCTCTCGCCACTGCTATTTGACATAGTGTTGGAAGTCTTAGCATCAGCAATCAGACAACAAAACAAAATAAAAGGCATCAAGATAGGCAAGGAGGAAGTCAAACTTTCACTTTTCACAGACGACATGATACTTTACATGGAAAACCCGACGGAATCCACCAAAAGCCTACTAGAACTGATCCATGATTTCAGCAAAGTTGCAGGGTACAAAATCAATGTACAGAAATCGGTGGCATTTCTATACACCAACAATGAAGCAGCAGAAAGAGAAATAAAGAAGCTAATCCCTTTCACAATTGCACCAAAAACCATAAAATACTTAGGAATAAACCTAACCAAAGATGTGAAAGACCTCTACACTGAAAACTATAAAAAACTTATGAAGGAAATTGAGGAAGACACAAGGAAATGGAAAAACATCCCATGCTCATGGATTGGAAGAATAAATATCGTCAAAATGGCAATACTACCCAAAGCAATCTACACATTCAATGCAATCCCAATCAAAATTGCACCAGCATTCTTCTCAAAGCTAGAGCAAACAATCCTAAAATTTGTATGGAACCACAAAAGACCTCGAATAGCCAAAATAATACTGAAGAATAAAACCAAGGCGGGAGGCATCACAATCCCAGACTTTAACCTCTACTACAAAGCGGTAGTCATCAAGACTGTATGGTATTGGCACAAAAACAGACACATAGACCAATGGAATAGAATAGAAAACTCAGAAATGGACCCGCAAGTATATGGCCAACTAATCTTTGACAAAGCGGGAAAATGTATCCAATGGAAAAAAAGACAGCCTCTTTAATAAATGGTGCTGGGAGAATTGGACAGCAACATGCAAAAGAAAGAAACTAGACCACTTTCTTACACCACTCACAAAAATAAATTCTAAATGGATAAAAGATCTGAATGTGAGACAGGAAACCGTCAAAATCATAGAGGAGAAAACAGGAAAAAGCCTCTTTGACCTAAGACGCACCAATTTCTTACTCGACACGTCTCCAAAGGCAAGGGAATTAAAAGCAAAGATGAACTATTGGGACCTCATCAAGATAAAAAGCTTCTGCACGGCAAAAGAAACAACCAACAAAACGAATAGGCAACCAACGGAATGGGAAAAGATCATCGCAAATGACATATCGGATAAAGGACTAACATCTAAAATCTATAAAGAACTTACCAAACTCCACACCCGAAAAACAAACAACCCAGTGAAGAAATGGGCGGAAGATATGAATAGACACTTCTCCAAAGGGGACATTCAGATGGCCAACAGGCACATGAAACGATGCTCAATGTCACTCATCATCAGGGAAACACAAATCAAAACCACGCTGCGATACCACCTCACACCAGTCAGAGTGGCTAAAATGAACAAATCAGGAAACTATAGATGCTGGCGAGGATGTGGAGAAGCAGGCACCCTCCTACACTGTTGGTGGGAATGCAAACTGGTGCAGCCGCTCTGGAAAACGGTGTGGAGGTTCCTCAAAAAAATGAAAATAGAGCTACCCTATGATCCAGCAATAGCCCTGCTAGGAATCTACCCAAGAGACACAGGAATGCTGATGCATAGGAGCACGTGTACCCCAATGTTCATAGCAGCACTTTCGACAATAGCCAAATCATGGAAAGAGACCAAGTGCCCATCAACTGACGAGTGGATAAAGAAGTTATGGTACTTATATACAATGGACTACTACGTGGCAATGAGAAAAAATGAAATCTGGCCATGTGTAGCCACATGGATGGAACTGGAGGGTGTTATGTTAAGTGAAACAAGTCAGTCAGAAAAGACAAGATACCGTATGTTTCCACACATAGGTGGACTTTGTGAGACTAAGCCAAAACCAGGGGAAGGGGAAGAGGGGAAAGGAAAAAAAGACACAGAGAGGGAGGGAGATAAAACATAAGAGACTCTCAAAGACTAAGAACAAACTGAGGGTGAGGGGGATGAGGGAGGGGGGAGAGGGGGTGACGGGCATTAAAAAGGGCACATGTTGGGATGAACACTGGGTGTTATATGTAAACCAATTTGAAAATAAACTATTATAAAATTAAAAAAAATTTTTAATGTTTATTTATTTTTGAGAGAGAGAGAGAGAGAGAGAGACAAGCAGAGTGGGGGAGGGGAAGAGAGAGAGAGAGGGAGACACGGAATCCGAAGCAGCCTGCAGGCTCCAAGCCGTCAGCACAGAGCCCCACTCGGAGCTCGAACTTGAACTTGTGAACTGCAAGACCATGACCTGAGCCGAAGTCAGACTCTCAACCGACTGAGCCACCCAGGCAGGAGCCCCTCTTGTCTGCACTTTAAAGAAGCAGAATCCAAGCTCAGAGAAACAAAGCCGCTGGACCGAAGCTGCAGAGGCAGGAATCGGGGGTCTCCTGACCTCGCTGCAGCTCTCCCTGTCACCGCTGCTCTGGCGGCCCCGCCCACCCCACTCCTGCACCTGCAGCCTGGCGTCCCACCGCTCACATTCCGGCAGTGGCGGCAGCTCCCTTGGCGCCACCGCCCCGGTGCTGGGACCGAGGGGGATGAGTCACTGCGCACTCGGGCGACCTTGACTCACCAGGGTGTGCAGGGACAGCCTCCAGCTGGGACATTCTCCTGTCCTCTGGATCGTATGTCAACATGACGGGAAGATGTCTCTGAGTCAGTGTCCTGGGGTCCTCTTCCTCCTCCTGGCCTCACGAGGCCCCCGTGTTCCTCCACCGTGCCTGGCTGACTCCCAGGAACCTTAAGGGATTCAGCTCTGATGCCTCTTCCTCCAGGAAGTCCTCCTGACTTCCTCCACCCTGCTCCAGCTGGGCCTGGCCCTGGCGTCCTTATTGCCAGAAGTGAACTCATGGAGGCCTCGGATGGGGCTGCAGTTTCCCTCCTCGTGTCCCCAGCCTCCTGCAAGGCGTACATGACACACGGGATGCTAAATGGTCACAGAGGAAGAGTGAGGGACACGTAGCGCCCAGGAGCCTCGGCCTACCACCACGAGGGGCCATACCGAACGAACTGTCCTGGCATCGCGGGCCTGGCTGGTGGAAGGCAGAGGGCGGCGAGCGGGGCTGGAGACGCAGGTTCCCGTTCCAGCGTGCCCAGTAAGCATGGACGGCGGGAGACTTCCCCTGTGCCAACACCATTTTAGAAAGGCCTCCCCTCAACCTCAAGACCATCCCACAGGGAAGGTTGCTGGGGACAGAGGCCACGCAGGCGGGGACCGGAGGGTGCCTAGCCACCGCTACCCTGCCCCTGGACACGCTGCCCGTGGGAGGGCTCGAGCCTCCCTGGTCCTGCGGCCTGATTCGGTCCTGCACTGTGGTCATTCGTCTGCTGAGCCAGAGCCGGGTCCTCCGAGCCAGATGGACCACGGAAGAGTGACCTGCACATCCGCCCGACGTCCCCTCTGGTGCCGAGGTTCCTCGGGCCGCCATCGCACCGCCTCCCGTGTCCCGGCGGAAGGCCCTGTGAGTCCACAGTGGGGCACCCGAAGCTGGAAAGGGCTTTCGTTTGCAGCTCACCCCAACTTCTCAACCAGCCGGTGAGGTCAGCGGTGTTTTCGTGCCACAGACGGAGGGAAACTGAGGTTTGTCCACCTGCGGGGCCCTCTCTGAGGGACACCACAGCGCATCAGGACCAGACCCCGCGGGGTGGACCTCCAGTCCAGCTCCTCCCACCTGCACGATAATCCACATCGGAAACAAACTGAAAAAAATGGATTTTTTTTTTTTCCCAAAAAGAGTCGGAAAGCCTGTGACCTCCCTGCCCCTGCAGAACCCTGCGTTTCTCTCTAATCCTCTCTCTGGAAACCTTTGTTACGTGGTTTTGTCTTGTTTCTGACTACCTTTCCAGAAATACCTTCTGCGTTTATAAGCCAAAACACACACTTTTTGACGAGAGGCGTGCACGTCACGCAGTGAGAGCTGCGACCGCTTGCCCTCTTCTCTCTAAGACCGCACAGCAAGCGTGGGTTTATTCCCGCCGGGAGCGCCCCCGCGCCGGCCGCGGTCTCCTGGGGAGTCCCAGTGGCTGGAGCCTCCAAACGGCCGTGGGCCTCCATCCCCACCTGCTGCGAAGTTCCGTGTCAGCAAGCCTTCCGGCCACTTGCTGCTTCGGGACGAACCGCTCCGCCTTTTCGCGGCTCGAGACTGATCGTGTCTCTTGCGTCGATCTGGAATTCGCCCAGCGTTTGGTGGGGGAGGCTCCGCTCAGCCGGGCTCGGAAGACCCCAGACGGTGTGCTCCCCGAGGCGTAGATGCGACCGGCTCGCCGTGCGCACAGAGGTCGGCGGGAGCCGTCCGCGGGCGCCTCAGCGTCTCTCGTGGGGCCTCGCCGTTGGGCTGCTTGCACTTCCCGCGGCACGGTAGCTGAGAAGTGAGGCCGAGCGTTTGCCCGTCCATCCAGCCGTCGACCACTTTGTTCATTAAACATCATACAGGCACCTATGTATTTAACATAAATAAATACGAATTAGTTACTAATATGAGAAAACACATTTAGTAAACATTTAATAAGCACTGACTGTGTGCTAGGCCTGGGATTTCTGTGCGAGGCGCTGCTGTGCTGTGTCCGCAGAAACCGTGGAAGCCGGTGGCCTGCGGCTCTGGCGGTGGTGGTGGTGGTGACGTCAGTAGTGTTCTTCTCAGCGCTGCCGTGGGGTAAAGTCCATCCGTCCCCGGGGCGGAAACCTGTTGCCACGTACCGGCCCCACTCTTTGGAAGTGTGCGAGGTTTGCCCTCGTCTGCTCAGGGAAGACCCCAGACCTAGATCTTTGCGCGAGTGGCGGATGTGGCCCCGTAAGCGATTTGTCCGTAGGGCTTCGGAAGTGAGCGGCGCTTCTATGAGCTCACAAAGGACGGTCTTCTCCACGTCGCTGTTTTCGCCCGATCGGTGTGTGTCTGACTGCTTTGAAAGGCTTTGTTAGCCACACTTCCCACCTGGAGTTATGGCGGCACGTTTGCCTTGGCGCGCCGGGCTGGGCTTTGCAAATACTTGCCGACAGCCCGTGGGCCCTGACCTGTTCCGAGCCCCGGACCCGTGAGGAAGCTGGCGTGGTTGCAGGGTGCTTGGCCAGGGTTTAGATGGAAGGTCTCTCCGCCTCGCTGCTGACCTGGGTCCAAGACGGCCCTTCCAGAACTTTCCCAGCGCCCTTTGTGTGGACCGCGAAGCCCAGAGCTTGAGTGTGTGTTTTCACGTCAGCACGTATCTCTGTCGTTCCTCTCCGGGTTCTCGTAGGTGAGTGCGTGGTGCCTTTAACACGAGAAGCAGGAATATTGTCTGAGTTTGGACCCCGCCCCCCGAACCGGATTTTAAGACTAGGGTTTGAGTGCGTGGACCGATTTAAGAAATGTTACGAGTCAGCTGTGTCCCCCAGAAACAAGTGCGGAGTTCTCATCCTGCGACGTGACGTTGTTTGGAAACAGGGTCTGTGCAGATGTCATCGACAGGGAATTTTGAAGCCCTGTCGGCCCGACAGTGGAAAGAACCCTCCCGTGAATGCTCACGGGCTCCTTCTGCACATTCGGCGCTTAGTCACATTTGGAAAGGTGGGGATTTCTTTCCGCCAATTTTTTTATGGCTCCATACTTACGAACACAACTTCCCGCCGTCAGTTTTGAGGCAGGGGACTTGGCCTTATGCGCGTCAGCACGCCCGGCACCGGGCAGCCGCTGGTCGGTCTTCCTTGAAAGGGGAGCTCGAAGTTTGCGCAGATGCGGGCGATCGCGTGATGGCCGTGGACTGGGATGCCCACATCCAGGCTCCTCGAGGGCCGGGCGACTCCGGCTCTGTTTCTCTCCTCGCCTGGTTGGTTCAGTCCCCGCAGCACCTCCGTGCGCCGCTCACCTCTCTCCCCATCTTCCAGATGATGAAACCGAAGCCCAGAGGAGTCGGGACATTTGCCCAACCCGCACTCAGACTGGAGGCCTACGGCCCTGCCGGAGCCCTGTGCTCTGCAGACAGACAGTGCGGCCTCGTGGCTAGGGAGGCGGAGAGGCCGGCCGCCGGGCCTGACCCCGGCCCTGCCGACTCCCAGCGCGGGGCCCGGGGGGGCCGGCGACTGCACTCCGGCGTCATCCGCAAGCCACGGCGGCCGGCCCGGCTCGCCCGCCGCGCACACCTGCCGTTCTCGCCCCACACAGACCGCTGCCTGCGCTTCTCCGCTCGCAGAGCTGGGCGCACAGAGCGGTAGGGGTGCTCGCTCTTCCTGGTGCCTAAGGGTAAAAGTTTTCATTCGGAAAATCAGAGAGGCACGAAGAAGATTGCGGGTGGTCTACCGTTCAGAGAGAACCGCTTAGAAGATTTCCGCGTCCTTCTCCTGCCTCCCGGGTGTTTTGGAAACGTGTTTTGCTGTAGACAAAGCCGGGCCGCCTCATTTTATCCTTACCAAGTTCTTCCAGGCGCGACTTCAGTCCCCGTGTGCCGGACCAAGACGGGAGCCGTCAGAGCCACACACAACAGTGGGGTGTGACTCGGGCTCAGTTAGCTGCTGGGGCGTCTGTGTGCACACTCTTGCACACGCAGACTCACACGATGCACTCAAACATGCATGCACACTCGTGCGCGCCCACACGCTCCCACGATGCCCACACACACATGCACACACACTCGTGCACACGCATGCACACTCACAACCTCCACGTGGTCACACACTCACACATGCTTGCACTTACATGTGCCCTCACACCCGCACACAGGCTCGCACTAACCAGCACACGCGCTCAGACTCATGCGCACACACTCACACGTGCCCACCCTCTCGAACGTGCGCACGCGCTCATGCCCACGCACACGCACAATCACACTCCCCACCGTCCTGCACACGCACACACGCTCACACACACGCCTGCTAAGGGGAGAAGCTGAACGCAGCTTCGGGAATCTTCTGTCATAACAGGAGGGGGGAATTTCTGTTTCACTCACAGGACTCCCTGCGCCTCCGGCCAGCCTCCTCGCTCGGTCTCTGGGTGTTGGGTGTCTAGATAAACATGGCCGCAGCGAGCATCCTAGAGTTAAGTCTCTTTGCACACATACTTAATTATTTCCTCTCCGTAAATCCCGAACAGTGGGGAATTCAAGTCACTGTTTATTCATACTTGCCATTTGGGTAGATATTGCTCAATCGCCTTCCAGAAAAGCTGAACAAATTTGCACTGTATCTGAGCACGGTCGACGAGGTTTTGAAAATCGTTCTTAACGAGGGCTCTGGTGTCTCAGAGGCTTTCTTGGCCACTGAGACCTCAGCTGTGTTCCAAGGAGGAATATTCCAGTTACCTAGGAAGCCGGGCTGGCAATTGTGGGGCAGGGAAGGCAGGCAGGGGAGGGGAGCGGGACGGGGAGCTCAATCCTGTACACATTTCTCAAGAAAGCCTCTTCCCTTAGACTTAATTTGCCACGTATTTTGTCCTCCAGACTGGTCCTGCTCAAGACGAGCCTTTATAAGGAAGGGAGAGAGTTTAATCTGTCACCACTGGGGATGAATTATCTGTCAGAGGCCACAAGGGCTCTGCGGGCTTCGGAGGGGATTGCAAGGAGGGCATGGACGTGACCTGGCAGGAACTGGTGATTCCCCCATGTAGTAGGGGCGAGGTGGGCAAAGGGCACTGAACAGAGCGCCCCCTGCACTTGGCCGCGACCCGGCAGCCCTGCGGGTCCCACGGTTCCACCGCCAGCCACGCCTCCCTGGGCATTTCATCTGCGGAACCCCGGAGGCTCGCTGACAAGCTGGGCCCCGGATAAAGGGAGTTTCCCAAGAGCCAGCAGCTCGCCGGAAGAGGCAGGTGGCGGGCAGCATGGTGCAGTGAAGGGACCCTGGATTTGGCGGGGGGGACAGCCTCGCGGTCCAATTCTACGCTTGCATACCCCCCCTCCCCACCAGGCTCTCCCCTCTCGGCCTCCTTGGGGGCACAGCTGCTCTTTGCAGGCCGTGATGCCAGGAGGGAACTCATCTCTCGGTGCCTGGCACACGGACCCCAGATGCTCAAACCGTGCCCGTGCCAGTGTTTGCTCCGAGGCGGGGAAGGGAAAGGATGGGACCCGAACAGAGGTGCAGCCACAAGTCAGCCACAGGTGATGCTGACTTCCGTCGCGGGCGGCCCCTTGGCGCTGTCATCCAGCATCCGCCCGCGAGGCGCCCGCTTCACAGATGAGGACACGGGGGCCCGGTGGTTCTGAATGGGGATCCGCCGGAACCCCAGCCAGCTGGGAGGGCCACTCAGCAAGCGCGAGGAAGGAACCGGAGAGGCGTTTTACAACAGTCTTGGCCTTGGGGCTGCTCCCTTGCCGGGGCGCAGGGGTGGGAGTGCGGGTCTGGGCGGGTGTCAGCGGCTCCGCGGCTCAGCCCCCAGATGCGCCACCCGGTGAGGCGGGGAGGCCTCAGCCCCCCGGGGGCCAAACGCCTGCCTGCGGACTCTTCTCCCAAGAAGGGTGGTCTCAGAGGAGGCGTTTCCCGAAGCCTCCCTCACGTCAGACAAACAATGAAATAGTTATTAACGTTTGAGATTTCATAAGAAATTTTTTTCCAAATGACCAAGGAGGTTCTGCGAAGTGATGTCTGTTTTCCATAATTGGCGGGCGTTCCCCAGGCGGCCGCTCGGCCACCTTGAAAATCAATGTTTTCACGCCCCCTGACCCCTCTCTCCCCGACGAGTGTCTCTGCTACAGGTTGCTCCCAGGATGAAAACAATAAAAGCAAATATAGAACAGCAAAGGCCCGAGGTTAATGTCTTTAACAAGATAATGTTACTTAAGGGAACCGTAAAGCAAATCATTCCAAAATTCCATTTATTCGCCGCGGCTCCCACTGTATTTTGAAACCATCTGTACGTGCGGCCTGTGTGTCTGGCTGTGGACAGACCCCGCTCGTGGGCTGTTTCTTTGTAAAAACGCACTAAGGTGTCATTGGCGCACAGCACCCATCAGTCGCGGGGTCCGACGTAGCGATTTGACATTCGCACACGCTGAGAAACGGTCCCCACGGGAGTCTCGTCGCTGTGGGTCATCTCGCAGTGTTAACGTGGTCCTTTCGACTCTGTCCCCTGCGCTGTTCGTCTCTGTGTTACTTACTCCGACCACGCGTGAGACGGTGGGTTTACTCCCCGGATTGTGCACAGTCCCCGAACGATACGCCGAAGGTCGCGGAAACGCGTGCCAGTTCCCACCCTCCGAGCCTTGTCCCTGCTCGCCCGTGGTCTCTGCTCCTGTCGGTGTCTGACGACCCGGGGGGACGGTTGTCCCCGGAGCCCGGGTCTGTGTCACCGAGCCAAATTCGGGGCAGGCCAAGACTGACGCTTGCCAGCATCGGGGCCGTGCAGACTCTGCCAGCCAGGACGTGACACCATGAGCACCAGGAGGGAAGAAATGAAAATACCGACCAGGATAGCAAGTGTCGGCGAGGGCGTGGGGAGGGGAGGGCAAGCCCAGGGCAGGGTGACCGGTGCCCCCGCGGACGTGGCCCTCGGGCCTGGGGAAGACCAGGCACCTGCTTGTGATCCGGGAGCTTGGCTAAAATGAGCCCCAAGGTGTCATCCAAGCAGGGGAGGGGCACCCCGGGGTGGGGCCCCACTGTCCAGTTTGGGGGTCTCTCTGAAGCTGGCTCTGACCCCACCGCTTTCCTTGCAAAAAGCCTGCGGCACAGGGTCACTCGCCCCACGCCCGGCCTGCAGACCGGCCTCTGCCGTCAAGCTGGAAAGGCCTGTTCCCCTCTCCCAGCCTCCCTCTGGCGCCCAGGGGCCGGCCAGAGAGAGCCGGGATCCGGGCCGGTGCTGAGCAGACAGGGCCTGGCCGCTGCAGATGGGGTTCGGGGCACCACGGCGTCCTCCGCGGCCTCCGCACGCAGCGCGTGTCATCACCCAGGTCACTAGTGGAAACAACCCCGCAGGGGCTGCCCGTGGGCGTCAGGTCACAGGCTGTTTCAAGTTTCGTCTTCGGCTTTTAGGAACGTTCTGGATTTTCTCACATAAACACACATTGCTTCTGTAATCGGGATTTTTTTTGTTCTTTTACGAGCAAGAGGCGACTGTCCTGTGGGGCCCACGAGTCCAGATTCACCTCCTAGAACCTGCCAGGAGCACCGCGGGCTTGCCCTGTCCTGTCCGGAACCAGTTTGGGACCGCAGGCGGCCCTTCGGAGTCGGGCCTGATTCTCTCGTCTTGGCGGTGAGGCGGTCTGACGGCAAAGACCATTCTGCATCTTAATATTTTTTTCAAACCTTGAAATTAAAAAAAAATTGTTTTAGACAGAACAGTTTTAGAACAACACATATATTAACCTCTGAATGCGGGACATGCCTTTGAAAACCGCGGGCAAACCCGACCCGCCTTGGGGCCAGGCCGGGCCGTTCTCCTCCGGACGCAGGGTATTTTTAGAGCATTTTCAACCACTCTTCATCGAATCTCAGTTTTTTCCCTCCCCCACCCACCGAGTACCTGAGGTGCAGAAATGAATTTATAACAGGAAGCCTTTGATTTGGGCCCCTGCGTGTTTTTGAAGTCTTCCAAAGCAGGGCTGTAAAGCAGCGGGCTTGTTTGGAAGGAATGTCACATTCTGCACGCGGGGGCTGGCACCCTGTTTTCCTTATCGCAGGCGGGGCCGGCCTCTGCGCCCAGAGCGAGGAAACGCCCGCCCCGCGGAGGAAGCGGGTGTCTGGTGTGAAGTCCCTGCTCCCCAGCTCCAGCTCCGCGGGCCTCGGGGGCTCCGGCCAGCCGGCCGATGCTCCGGGCTACCGGGGGGCGGGGGTCGACGTGTCTCTGTAGCCTCATGCTTCCGTCCCCAGATACCGCCGTGAGGTCCCCCTCAGAGCGGCCGTCTCAGCAAGTGTGGGCGCGGTCTGGAAAAGGCCCTTCCAGAACGCGGAAGTGTGATCACTGTGCCTCTTGGAGCTGAGGAAATAAGACACAGGGAGGCCGGGCGCTCAGAGGATTCTAGATCTGCCCCAAGGGGCTCCTCGAACGGAGACCCCCGGCCCCCACTTAGCGAGGTGGCTGCCACATCTTCGAGGGAGTTTCAGTTGCTTAGCTTTGACCCCGAAGTTTTGACCCAGCTTTAGGGCACGGACACGTGTGCTCTCATAACTGGGTGGCCCACACTTACTCCTGTCCCACAGGTGGGGGCCTGAGGCTCCAGCACCCGAAACAGCTCAAGGCCACAGCTCCGAGGCGCGGGTCAGGGTTGCTCTGACAACGTCCGAGTCTGACCCCGGGGCTGCACCTCTGTCCCTGTGCATTCATGAGCTTTGTCTCCTTTCCCCGCGTGGGTGACAGAGAGGGTCCTTCCAGCTCCAGAACCGCAGAGGTGAACCGTTGGCACCGAGACTGCATCACCTGTTAAACCGAAAATATTTTAGAGAAGACGGAACGGCTTCAGAGAGGCCGAGAGACTTGTTCAGAGTCACACCCTGTGGGTGCTGGAGGCTGGGACTCAAATTCTGACCAGAACAAGCTTCAGTCTAGACCCGAAGTCGGCAAACAACAGCCTGCCACCTGTTTCTATAAATAAAGTTTTATTGGGACACAGACATGCCCACCCATTCATCTATCGCCTAGGGCTGCTTTTGCCCTGCAGTGGGTGGGTTGAATGGTAGTGACAGTGACCGTGTGTCTCCGTAGGTGAAAATATTGCTATCTGGTCTTTCGTGGAAAACGTTTACTGAGCCCTGATTGAGCCAAAGACCCAATCGGTTTCAAAATAATGACTGCCACGGAACCACATGAACAGATGGGGGCCCCGGTGTCGCAGGACCCGCTCGTTAGTCTGGATAAGACGTAGTCTTCTGGGTTTCCGTGCATGAAACTGGCATCTTGGGAAATTGCCGGGGGCCCTGCGGGGGGGCGCTTGCCCCAGGAATTCCAGCTTCTTGCACAACGCCCACGGCTTCTCGCGCCCCCAGGCCTTGGCACAGGCGGTTCCGCTGGTGGCTTGCCCCCTTCAGACCTCAGCGTAACCTCCTCTGGCAGGCCTCCGGGCTGCTCACGTGGGCCCCCGTGCCCAGGTGCTGTGTTTCCACGGCAACCCACACTTCCCAGGGAGCAGCGGCCACCGCCCACTGTGTGCGTTCACTGCTCCAGTGTCCCTGTGGCCGGCGTGGCTGCCAACAATGCTGTCAACACCAGCCCAGTGCCAGTATTCTTGTCCCACACTTGCCTTCCGCCCTCCTCCCTTCAACAGGTGGGGCCTGCATCCCTGTCCCCCGAAATTCAGCATGTGTTGGTGACCGAGGGGCCACTGGAGGATGGCAGAAGGGACACTACATGGCTTCCAGAGCTGGGTCATGAAAGGCAAGGTGGCTTTTCTGCTGTTCACTGGGGTGCTGGCTCCCGAAGCTTCTGGCGGCCATGCTGTGGGGAAGCCCAAGCCCACAGAGAGACCACACAGAGCGTGTGGGCTGGGCCAGCCACGCCCCTTCCCCCATGTCAGCCTGCCGATGTGCCTGCGTCCTCCCGCGTGGAAGGGACTCGGAAGCCCCAACCCCCAGTGGCTGAGACACGGTGTTTTCCGGAAACAATCCAGGAAAATGACGTGACTGGCGTCCCTGTAAGAGAAGGAAACTCGGACACGGAGACACAGGGAGAAAGCCGTATGAACATGAAGGCAGGGACTGGGGCGACGCTTCTTTTTTTTTTAATTTTTTTTAAAAGTTTATTTATTTTTGAGAGAGAGAGAGAGAGAGAACAAGCAGGGGTGGGGGGGATACAGGGCACAGAGACAGAGGGAGACACAGAATCCGAAGCAGGCTCCAGGCTCCAAGCTGTCGGCACAGAGCCTGACATGGGGCTTGAACTTGAGAACAGTGAGATCATGACCTGAGCCAAAGTCGGACTCCCCACCGACAAGAGCCACCCAGGCGCCCTGGGGCGATGCTTCTTTGAACCAAGGAACATCAGAAATCGTCTACAAACCACCAGCCGCGGGGGAGGCCTGGAGCAGGGCCCCCTCGCGGCCTCAGCAGGAGCCCACCTGCCCTCATCTCGGAGCCGTGGGAGGGTATATTTCCGTCGTTCAAGCCCCTCAACTTGGCAGCACTCTGTTCCGGCAGCAGATACGGAGACAGTGAAACCCTTGCTGTTCCAGCCACGAGGTTTCGGGGTGACTGTGACCTCGCGCCAGCTGGCTGGAATATTCTCCCACGAAGTGGAACCTCCTTGGAGGCAGGAATCCCTGGCACTTGGTGCATATTTAGTACACATTCGGTGTCTGGACATCTGGATGGACACGCCCTCACGTAGTTCTGTGGGCAGCCCCACGGGTCAGGGCCCAGCCCCCCAAGGGAATAAAGTTCTGGACCCAGGAGCTGGGGCTCCAAGCTCAGGAGCGGTGGGAGCCTCCATGGCAAGCCTGGGAACCGCAGTGAAAACCCACTCGGTGATGCATTTCCTGAGCGAGCCTGTGCCTGGAAAAACAGGAAAGTTAGTGCCGCTGCATTTTTATGGGCACCCAACATGAGACTTCGGAGGCCGGAGGGCCGAGGACCGAACAATGCCCCCAAGTTGTTAAAACGCAAGTGGAAAGCCCATCTGCTTTTGCGTTCAAGTGAGAGGCACAATTGAATGGATATTGTGTGGAGAAGTCGGCAGACCACCCCCCCCACCGGCCTTGGCTTCCGGGATGTGCAGAGCCCCGTGGCAGCAGGGGTGGGGGGCGGGACGTGACTTCCAGCCCCCGCCTCCCGGCAAGGACATCACTTGCCCTCCGAAGTGGAGCGATTTTTTTTAATTCCTCGTTTTTCTCAGTGGCGCGCCAACGTGTCCGGCGGAGAGCCGAGATGTGACCTTTTCTCTGAAAAGGTCTCAAGTGACGCATCACACGTTCGGGCCGGGGGATCGGCTGCCGCGGCAAAGTTGCCGAGGAGCAGAGGAGGCGGTAACCACCTGCGGTCGTGCGACTGGGGATGGGCTGAGCGGGACCCGGGCTCGGGCCCACGGCACGCGGCCACCCTGGATGCCGGCCGCGGACAAGGAGCTGCCAGCGAGCACCTGCCGCCTGGGGACCTGCTCCTCCGGCCGCCCTCTGCACGTGTGCGTGACAGCGTGCTCGCCCGACCTGGCTCATGCGGCGTATGGAGGCCCCGTCCGCGACCCGAGACCGCGCCAGGCGCCCTCCGAGCCAACAACCATAATTGGCCCCTGACCTTGCAGCTCTAGGAGCTGGCGTCCTAGATGTGACTGTTTCCTTACGTTCTGGGTGCTTACAAACGTTTTAATGAATGCCCACGCTTTTCCTCTCTTTTTAAGTAATAAGCATCGCGTTGCTCTGTATTTTCTGCTTTTGAAGCAGGTGACCGGGCCTCGCCCCTTCGCTGCGGGAGGGTTTTCGGTTTCTCCGTCCCCTGCAGACGTTTCTCTCCTCATTGGCTTCTTTGCTCGGAATACAGTTCTAGAAATAAGGTCTTCCTAGACCCGGAGTTCTTCCTACCTGCCTCTTGGTCCTTTCCCAGCGGGCTGGGACCACTCGCGGCTCCCCCAGCCCCGGGTGCTCGTGCCTGAGACGGGCGGGGGCTGATCTCCCAGGCGAGGACAGCCTCCGAACCCGCGGACTCCTGCGTGTGCAGGCCGGCGTTGTTTCTTTCCCCTCCCGTGAGGAACTCGAGCGAGACACGGCCGCACGGCCTTTGCGTCTCGTCCCGCGAACCCCGCTGACCTGATTCTTGAAGTCGCGGCTCCTGCTCGCGTTTCTTTATTTGTTTTTTTGTGCGTAAGAAGCGCCTTTCTTCAGCTCAACAGAACGTGGAAGTCTGAAAAAACCTGCCTTGTGCGGAGGATGTGAGGCTGGCCCCTGGCCAGCGGCTGGGCTGTGCCCCTTGTAAATCCCTCCCTTTCCCGTCAGGAGCCCGGAGATAAGCTCCAGGATTCTGCCCGGAGAGGCTGGCACCTCTTCCATCGGCGGCAGCGCAGGGCCCCTCCCCGCCCCCCTGCTCCCCTCTGAGACCGCGAGCACCGAGACAGAGAGAGAGAGAGAGAGAGAGAGAGAGGGCCCCCGGTGCGCCGCGTCCCGTAAACGCTGTCCGGGGAGGATCCTTTACGTTTCCTCTCCCCTCCAGGCCGCGAGCGGGGCGGGCGCTGGTGCACAGCTGCCCCAGGCCCAGCGCCTGGCCCTGGCCGCTACCCGCCCCCCGTCTGTGGCCCCCGGCCCCCTCTGTGCACGCGTTCCCGTGAAAGCGTGCGTGGGCGTGTGGGCCAGGATGCGCCCATGTGTGTGTGGGTGAGCACGTGCGCACGGGTGTGTGAGTCAAGGCCCACGAGTGTCTAAGTGGGTGTGGGTGTGTGCGTGCCGCTGTGCGCACACGTGTGTACATCTGTGAGCCTCAGGGTGTGTGTAAGTGTGCCTGAGTGTGTTCGTGAGTGCCCCACCGCCCAGCCCGGGCCTGCGTCTCTCCTTCTCCCCAGCTACTTCCCTGCCTAGGGGGCCACCACCCTCCCCCGTCAGCGTGTCGCCGGCCACCCTGCCCTCCGCGTCCCCCCAGGGCCTCTGCGCTCCGGCCCCTCCATGGCTGCTCGGATGCCGCCTGGGGCCCTCCCCGAGCCCCGTCGCCCACCCCCAGCTTCTGCCGCATCCGCACATTCGTCACGGACACGTCTGTCGTCCCCGTGGCCCCCGGTTGCCTTCCCCTGTGGGTCAGGCCCGCGGCTGCCTGGGCGCCGGGGCGCTGCCTGGCCCCACGGGGGGCTCTCAGGAAGCACGTGCCGATGGGTGAATGGTGACTTGTTTATTTTTTAACTCAAAAGCAAAAAATTAATTATGCTTTTAACCTTAAATTCCACCACACATGGACTCAGTAGGCATTTGTCATTAGCTCAGAGACCTCGGGACTAACTTTTCGACCCAGCCGAGGGGTTCGAAAGAGAACCCCGCTCCTGCCAGGCCGGCTGCCCGGGTGCTCGCCGGGGCTCAGCAGCCGCTCGGGCCCGTTTCTGCCTCGACTTTGCCGGTTTCAGAGCAGGCTCAGCCCCGGGGGGTGTGTTCTTGAAGTTGTGGGGGGGGCGGGGATTGCGTTGCTGGGCACTAGGCAGCTTCCGCCCAGGTGGAAAGGTTCTTTCTGAGAAGTAGCGCCTGTCCCACGTGCAAGACGGCAGTTTTCAAAGCAGAATGAGCCACCTGGACTGAGGCGGGGTTTGCCGTGGGGACAGGGTGGCTCCCAGTGCCTAGACTGGGTGAGCCTAGGGTTTCCAGAGCCCGGCCTCCCTGTCCCCGAGACAGCCCTCCCAGCCTCACCGGGGTGCAGCGGGGGAGGCGGCGGGCCGTCTCGGCCTGAGGGGTCAGGCCTGGGCATGTTACCCGCAGCCCTCTGCGGGGGCCGTGAGAGACTCGCTCTGGGGGTGAGTAGCAGACGGACTCTGGGAGGAAGGGAGACCATATTCAGGGAAGCCACCCAGCCGTCCAGAGTGACTCCGCAGGGCTCGTGCCAGGGGAAACACCTGTCCCGAAGCGTCCAGCAGCTCCGGCTGCCTCCCACCCCCGCCACCGCCCCGGCCCTCTGGGGAAGCAGCTCTCCCCAACCGGCTGTGCCTCGCCAGACCTTCCTCCTGTGTCCAGGAGGAGAAGTCCCCAGGGTCCCCATTCTGCCACACAGGAACGTCCAGAAAGTTCCTCCGTGAAACTGAAACGCGCTTTCCTCCTGCCCACAGGGCCAGAGGGTCATGCTTCCATCATTTGTACAGTCAGCAACCTGCACCACGAGTTTAGGCAGACCTTCCCATGATGAGGGGGCATCAGGAGACAGCAGAGTCGGCACCAGCCCTCAGCACCTGACCCCCCAGGCCTGGCTAAGCCCAACTTCCGCGAGCGCCACAGGGCTTCTCGGCTGGGGACAGTGTCTCCGTCTGGATGCAGCAATGTCGGGACTTAGTACGGTCGATGAACAATATTGAGCCAAGACAGGAATGGAGAAGGTAGGGGCCGTGAAATCGCTGCAAGAAATATCCAACGGGACCCCTGGGCCCTGGCCCCAGATTTGGCCCTGAGTTCTCGTATGCTCCAAAGTCAGAGGGAGCTAGAACTGTATCGAGCTGTGTAGCACTCATAAAATAAAAACAAAGCCATTGTTCAGAACATTGAAGCTATTTCTCACACCGAGAAGTTTCTCCCTTCTCTACCTGCTTTGCTGAGATTCTTATGAGAGTGGATGGAGGCTCATCAGATGCTCTCTCTGCCTCCGTCGAGGCGACCTGTGTTTCTCCTTCAGGCGCGAATGTGGTGTGTCACAGCTGCTGACCTGTGTTTGCCGGACCGCCCTTGCGCCCTGGGGATGTGCCCCTCTTGGCCCGGGCGCCTGGTCCTCCTGCTGCGCTGTCAGATTTCGCGTGCTGAGGTTTTGTTGAGGACTTTTGCGTCTAAGTTCACGGGAACATGGGCTTGTAATTTCATTTTCTTGCAACGTTATCATCTGGCTCCGGTATCAGAGTAATGCCGGCCTCGTAAAAGGAGTTCGGGAGTGTTTCCTGTTCTTCAGGAATGCACCTCAACTCCATGAAGGCCACGGGGGAAAAGCCACAGTTAAAATCATCCTCAGCAGGGGAAAAACCGAGAGCTTTTCCTCTACGATCAGGAACAAGGCAGGGATGCCCCCCTCGCCTGTTTGTGTTCAACACAGTCCTGGAAGTCCTGGCCGCGGTGGTCAGGCAAGAGGAAGAAATAAGGGGTATCTGAATTGGACATAACAAAGTAAAGTTAGCTATTTGCAGATGACACGATCTCATATGTACAAGACTCTTTAGATTCCACAACACACATAGTTGTAGGGATCTTAAAACCCACACACAAATCTCAGCTGCGCTTCTGTGCTCTAACGACAGACTGTCCAAAAAGGAAATTAAGGAAACCTTCTCATTCCCAATGGCATCAACGAGAACAAAGCCCTCAGTGGTGAACTTCACTGCGGAGGGACGCGCCTTGTTCGGCGAACGCCACGGAACACCGCAGCCGTGCAGAAGGACATCGGATCCTTACCTCACACCGTATACGAGTCAGCTCAGGACAGATTGAAGATGTAAACATGAGGTCTGAAACTGTAAAACTAGTAGAAGGAGTCATAGGAGGAAGCCTTCCTGACATTAGTCTGGGCAGTGATTTTTTGGATATGACCCCAAAATGCTGCCACAACAGCCAAAACAGACACACAGGACTGCACCCAGCCAAACAGTGTCTGCACAGCAGAGGAAACCGTCCACAGAGTGAAGAGACAATCCGTGGAATGGAGCAAAAATCTGTAAGCCACACATCTGGAAAGGGGTTAATATCCAAAAGGTACAGGGGACCCAGACAGCTCAACAGCAAGAGGACAAATAACCCGGTCAGAGACGGGCAGAGGGGTCAGGTAGACGCTTCCCCAGGGAAGACATGCAGGTGTCCCCAAGGCACGTGGCGAGATGTTCGATGTCACTCACCATCGGGAAAAGGCAAATCGGAACCACGGCGAGATGCCACTTCCCACCTGTCAGAATGACTGTTAGCGGAAAGACGAGAGATCGGTGTTAGCAGCACGTAAAAACGGACACTTGCCGGCAGGAACGTAAATTCGTACACCATTAAGGAAAGAGTACGGAGGCTCCTCGAAATATTAAAAATAGAGCTGCCACATGGGGTAGCAATTCCACGGCGGGGTGTATAGCTGGAGGCGTTGAAGTCAGGATCTCAGGTGGGCATCTGAGCTCCCGTGGTCCCTGCCGCGTTAGTCATGACGGCCAAGACATGCAAACAATCTGAGCGTCTACCGATGATTGAACCGGGAGAGAAAACGTGGTTACAGGTACACAGTGGAATATTACTCAGCCTTGAAAAAGGAAATCCTGCCATTTGCAAAACATGGATGAAGCCGGAGAGCATTACATTAAGTTAAAAGTACCCAGATGCGGAAAGACCGATACCGAATGGGCTCGCTTACACGTGGAATCCGAAAAAGTGGGACTCACGGGAGCGGGGAGCAGGGCGGTGGCCGCCGGAGGGGAGGGGAGGGAAGTGGGAGAAGCCGGTCACCAGCGTGGAGTTTCCGTTACCCAAGGTGGGCCTGCAGATGCCGGCAGCGTGGCGCCTGTAGGTGACCGTGCCCAGCCGGGCACGTCAGCGTTTGGTGAGTGGGTAGACGTGTTCTTAACCACAATTAAAACCAAAAGCGAAAGGTCTCCCGTGAGGTTTTGTTTTTTCCAGAGGTTGGAAATGGCAACAGTAGGGGGTGTGGTTAGGGAAATTAAGAGAAAGCAACCTGATGCATTACCGTGAGACTTTTAAACTGTCGCTATTAAGATTTAGGGGCCGTCTGCATAAAAGCGTAAAGGAAAGGCTATGAAATGCGCGAGTACCGCGACGACTGCGTCCGATACTCTCATGAACTGAAAGACGGAGATCACATTTTTGCAGGTTTCCGGAACAGTCTTAGCTGTTTATTCTTCCGCACGAATTCTAGAAAACCCGGTTGTCGAGTTCTTCCAGAGGCCGTCCTGGGATTTCGACAGGGCGCGTCGTGGGACGGACGGTTCGTCTGAAGGGAGGCGGTGACTCGACGCGGCCGGGTCACCCCACCCACGAGCAGGGCTCGCCCTGTCTGTGTTCAGGGCTTAATAAAGCTTTCGATTTCTCCATAAAGTTGTGCACTGTCTCTTCACGGGTGGTTCCCAGGGGCTTCGTCATTCCCGATCGCATGCGACTCCGCGCGTGGTTTCGGCGTGGCTTCCGTACGCCACGCGGTCGCTCTTGTGTGCTGAGCTCACGCATGGCACCCTCACCACGCTTTGTTGTCGGTCTTTGCGCGTCCTGTCAGGATACTAGACGCCTGCGTGGACGTAACAAAAGCATGGGACCCCTCCCCCCGATGCCGCGTGCGGCTCATTCGAGTCGGGGACTGGCTTTGCTCCCACCCCGAGCTCCGCCGCCCAGAAGCAGCCCTTAACCAGTGGTGGACGGGAGTCAGTGGGTGGCCGCCTCCGGGGGTGATCTGCAAGCCTTCTAGATGTTTCCAGCAGAGCGGGGCTCCGGATGCCACCTGCTCAGTGGCACACGTTTTCTCGGGCACCTCCCCTTCCTCGCCTCGCCCCTCCGCTGAATCCTGACGTGTGTGAAGGCCCCACGGGGCGGCGAGCCGGGGGGAGGGGTCAGGGTCGCTCCCGCTCCACGTGTGGCTCCCAGCACCCAGCATGGGCCTGAGGCACGTCTGATGCTTCCATAGTCACCAAGCCGATGAAGGAGCGGACGGTGGGTCGGTGGGTGGTTGGGCGAGTGGGTACACAGACAGAGGAAAGATGGAGGGGAGGGAGAGCGGGCGGGGGGCAGATGGATGACGGATGGAAGGATTACGGCCGTGAAGGAGGTGGAGGGACTGAGGCCTCCTCGGACCACGTCCCGCGCGGGGGCCGACAGCACCTGCTGGGGCAGCGTCTCCCACGTCCTCCCGCCCCGCCCCCACTTCACATTCCACATCCTTCTCCCGAAAACGTTTCTCCGGGCCTCCGGAGATAATTGCCCTCGCCCCGCCCTTCCCTGGAATCGCAGCCCGCCGGCCTCCGTCCCCCCGTCGAGGACCTTGTTTGGGGGAGTGAGCAAAACAGAAAACCACAAAGCCGAGCCGGGGCGGTGTTGTGGGCTTGCATTTGGGGCCGGGAGCAGGCCAGAGCCATCCGGTCATCTGGTGACTCAGACCCCAGCGCCCGGCGGGCTCCGCCGTCCAGGGTGTCCGGGCAGGAGGCGGGGAGGGGTGCCCACCCGGACCCGCCCTCTGCGCCTGCCCCCGGCCTGCCTGCCTGCCAGCTCCGAGCCCAGGCCTCTGTCCCAGGCAGCGGCCCGCAGCTTGCCCCGGCCTCGGAGACTCGGGCGGAACAGGCAAAGCCCCGCCTCCCCGACCCCCGGCAAAGCGACAGGGTGGTTTACATTATCTGACTGATACTGGATCTTTCCCTGAAAGCCTCGTTTAATGAGGGGGGAGGGGAGTCGGTGGGTGGCCGCGGGCGTTTGAGGCCGGGAGGCGAGGTGAGAACTTTGGGGGGACAGAGGCCCAAGAGCCTGCGCAGGGATGGCCCGAGTGAGTAAGTGCGGGTAGCCTCGCCGCTGGCCAGCGCGGGAGTTCGAACGGCGGTAACGCAGAGGGCACTCGGATGCTTGCCGCGTGCCGGCGACGCGCGGCGGCCCGTCTCTCGGCTCCGTTAGAATCTGCCCAGCCACTTACTCGAACGGGTTCCGTTACCGGTCCCCTTTTCTAAGTGAGAGCCTAACGCACAGAGAGGTTAAGTCCTTTGCTCCAAGTCACACAGCTGGCTGGCGGAGGAGCCACTTCCAACTCTGTCTGTACCCTTTGCGGCAACACTGCGACGCCTCCGCCCCGATGTGCGTTAGACGCCGCACCGTGTCACTGGGCAGGACGGCCTGATCCCTGCAGCCGCTCCCTCCTCTGAAAGGGCCGCTCCCTCTCCCCGCGGAAGGCACAGCCAAGGACTGCGAGGACACTTGCCAGTCCGCAGGGCCCTAGTGCAGAGGTTCGGAGGCTGCGGGACTGACTCCCAGCACTCCGGGGAACCGAGTGATCCCTCACGTAGGTCTCTGGTCCTCCCTGAACTTCTGTCTCTTCATCCGTAAGTGGAGGTGGACATCTTCCTGATGGTGTGAGTTACCGGCACCTTCTCTGCGGAGGTTACGCGGACGGTGCACCAAAGCATACCGCAGGCGACGTCGGGTGGGTCACATTCACGAGGGGGGTTTTCCTGCTGCAGCTCCCAGCCCCGGGCTTGTGTCTCGCACACACCGCGGGCCCGTGCCGGCTTTCCCGGTGGGAGCTGTCCTCCCTCTCTGCCCTCCGGACCCGCCCTCCCCTGGTCCCGGGGCGCCCGTCTGTTCAGAAGCTGGGCGAGGGGGGCAGACGGGAAAGTCTGCGTACCGGCAGCATATGGTCGGACCCAGGAGCGGCCAGCGTCGCCGTGGTCCCGCCCCGTCACCCACGCCGCGTCCGCTCGGCTGCCCCCCACCTGCAAGGGAGTCTGGGAATTGTGGAGGGCCGTGCGTCCCGGAGGAAAGGGGCCATGACTTCGAGCACAGCCCATCAGTCTCTGCCAGAGAAGCAATAGTCGTGATCACAAAAATGAAGTTACTGCTGTTGGCCGTTTAGTGGAAGGAGACGAGAGGTCTCTGGACTTGTCGGATGGAGAAAGGCCCCCGGTAACCACCACCTCTGTGTGTGTGAGTGTGTGTGTGTGTGTGAGCGTGTGTTCCTCAGAAAACAACGGAGACCAAAGCTTGCGTGCTACCCCCTAGCTAGGAGGTAGACTCCCTGAGAGCCGCCGGGAGGGGAAGGGGGGCCGAGAGGAGGGTGAACGAAGCGGCGGCCGCCTGGCATTAAGAGTCGTCGCTCCATCTTAGGGGACCGTCTTCCTAACGTCCGTGTGGACACTTGCTTCTCAGGACAGTCCGTCGAGGAGGGGAGGGGCGGGCAGGGAAATCCACTGACTCCCGCTCGTCTTCGGCCAGCGATCCACCCCCGGGTGTGCGAACTCGCCTCCTGGCCGCGCCTGGACGGGCAGGTCCCACGGCACGGGCCCCCCGGGACAACGGAAATCCCCGATGGGGGCGGGGACGGGGGCCTGCAGACCTCAGCGAGCGCCCACGAGAAGGTACCGCGTCGGCCACGCTCACGGAAACCCGGCTCGGGGGGGCACCGAAAGCCAGAGAGACGGCCGGGCGCCCGGCCCCAGGTCAGTCCCCAGCGGCGTCCGCGCCCGGCGGCGAGCGTGGTTTCTGCCTTGCCCTGGAGCTGACCTCTTGAGAGCTTGAGTGTTTGCTGGAAAAAAAAGAAAAAGGCCCATGCACACATGCTCCCCGGAGGCCGAGGCCCCAT
Source organism: Paguma larvata (assembly GCA_030068075.1). Taxonomy (NCBI): domain Eukaryota; kingdom Metazoa; phylum Chordata; class Mammalia; order Carnivora; family Viverridae; genus Paguma; species Paguma larvata. The sequence goes on along the minus strand of CM057841.1, from coordinate 58,104,083 downwards.
CATCCTTCACCGAAATGAGCCCTTCAGCAAGTGTAAACACCTTCCCCGTTCCCCCGGAGGCCCGTCCTCGCGCGGCCTCAGCGGGGCTCTGCGTAATCCCCGGGATTGCTGAAGCTTTCAGGTCGCGGAGTAATTTGTAAGCTGCCTGAGCCGCGGCCAGCTCTGCGGGGACTTGCCCGCGGTGTGCTCCCTGGCGCCTCGCGGGGACCAGGGGGCCGGATCCGCCGGGCGCAGGTGCACGGCTCTGCTGCCTACGAACCGAGCCCCCAGATTGTGGAGTCTCAGACCACTGCCGGGGGCGGGGGGGCGGGGAATCGGCGGTGACAAAGCACCGTCCTCCCCGGGAGTGGGGCGCCCGGAGCCCGGAAGGCACTCGGAGGGAGCGGCCGCTGTGTCTGAACAATGAGGGGGGGACCAGGAAGAGCAGGGGGCTGGGGACCTAAGCGTCCCACTGGCCGAGTGTCAGGTAGTCTGCCTTCGTCCCTGCCTTCGGTGGCCTCAGTGATGCCCACGCGAGGGGCCGCTCCCCGCTCCCCCGTGTCGCCCTCCTGCCTCTCCCCTCCCCCAGCCGCAGCGGCCTCCCCCTGCGGCGCCCACGCTAGAGGCTCTCTCCGCCATCCGCCAGTGCTCACCGTGTCTGCGTTTCTCGATTCCTCCCGCGTGGAGCCAGACGGGGCCCTGAGACCGGGGGCTGGTGGGCGCGGTTGGGGAGAGCGCTGTGTGCCACGTCTGGCCTAGCCTACTTCCCCGTCCGCTGACTGGATGCCGAGACCCGGCGGGAGACGTCGAGACCCTTGAAAGTGGGTCCCGGGTTCTGGAATGACCGCGTGGAGCCGGGTACGCGTCGCGGTCCTTGCCCTGGGCTAGGAAGGGGGCGGTGTCTGTGCTGGGTAAGCACCTGCCACCCGGGGATATTTGTTCCAGGGACTAGGCCCCGCTGACTGATACACCCGCAAGAGGTGGACGTAACCTCTTGGAGTCCGTCTCCCCCCTTGAAAGCAGGGACAAGAGAGACACCTCGCCTGGCCACCGCGGTTGTCGTGAGCCCCAGAGAGACACTGCAGTTCCGGTCCCGGTCAGACAGGTCTCTGGGCTGCGGCACACGTGAGGCTCCCCGCAGCGCGGTCAGGAGAGGCCGCGGCCGTGCGGGTGTGGCGTCTGGAGCGAGGCCCCTGGCTGGATCCCTCAGGGTTCTTGGCGGGAGCTCCACCCGACCCAGCAGCAAAGGTGTTTAGAAAGAAACACTAGCGAGGTCACGGACTCGGAGAAGGCTATAAGACCTGGAGGCAGGGGCCGGGGCCAGAGGGGGTACGGCTTTGCCGCCGCCCCCAGCCCCGAGCCTTGCCTCCGGAGCACGGTGTCCGAGCCTGCGTCTCTCATTTGCACCCCGACCACTGGGCCCCGCCCCGCGAGCGTCGGACAGGCCAGCACGGCCCGGGGCTCCCCTGACAGGTCTCGTGGGGATCCCGGCTCCATCTCGTGCTGGCTGTGACCTTGGACCAGTTAACCCCTGGAGCTTCCGGCTCCTCTCAGTTAGCTGGAAGAGAAGGAACGCCCGCCCTACACGACGGCCTCGAGGACTCCGCGTGCGCTCGCGGGAAGGCACCATGCATGACTGCCGTGCGGCGAGCGCCTGGGACAGCTCCCCGAGGAGCTTCTCCGAGGTCATCTGACCCAGCCGGGGGTCACGGGGCGGGGCCTGGCCCCAGCCCGGGGATGAGGGACACCCTCGTGGGTAGGCGGGCAGCCGGCACTGACCCGGGAACAGAGAGAAGAGGCTGCGGGGGGAGCAGGTGGAGGAGAAAGAGCCGTGCACTTCGGACGGGCTGCGCGGCCGTGGGCTGGTCCCTCACCCTTCCGGGATGGCGCCGGCCCCGCCAAACAAGGCCGCTAGGACCTCGTCAGACTGCAGCCGAGGCCGGCCAGGCCGGTGTCCCGGGCCCCTTCTGGAGCAGGGACTGTTAGTCATCCCCGCTGCCCACTCTCTGCCCCTTCCTTCGTGTTCATCTGGGCGGGGGGTGCCGGGAAGAGGGACCCCTCTCCTGGCCTCCCTTGAGGCCGTGGGCAGCCGCGTGCCCAGGTTCTGGCCGGTCAGGACTCAGAGCAAGTGTCGTGTGAGGCCTCTGGGAAGTCTCCCCACAAGAGAGCGAAGGGACTGTCTTTACAGCCGGGAGGAGCCCGATGGGACGTGTGGGGTCCTGGATGGGAGCCTAGGACAGGAAAAGGGTATTGGGTCAAAACTGTCTCCCAGGGCGCCCGGGCGGCTCAGTCAGTGAAGCACCCGACTCTTGCTACCGGCTCAGGTCATGATCTCACAATTCGTGGGATTGAGCCCCACACAGGGGTCCGTGCTGGTGGTGCAGAGCCTACTCAGGATTCCGTCTCTCCCTCTCTCTCTGCCCCTCCTGCACACACACAGTCTCTCTCTCTCTCTCTCAAAATAAATGTAAAAAAAAAAACTCTCCCAACCCTAGGATCTAGAAGACTTTAATATTGGTTCATTAACTATGACAAAGGTACCACACGAATATAAGATATTAAGCATGGGGAAACTGGGTGTGGGGTATATGGGAACTCTCTGTGATACAGTTATAATTTTTCTATAAATCTCAAACTTCTAAAAAATAAAATCTGTTTTTAAAGGAGAACGTCATAGCCTTTCTTCTCTCCTTCTTCCATCTTTCTCTCAGAAACTTGGGTGTGATGACTGGAGCTCGCGCAGCCATCTTGGGCCATAAGGAGGAGGGCCACAATGTAGGGAGGCCGAAAGGAGCCTGGAACCTTGTAAGTACATGCAAGTACCACAGCAGCTCTGGAATACCCCCTCTGTCTTCTTTTATGCAGAAGAAGATAATACTGTGTGGTTAAGCCACCTCTCATTGATGAATTGTGTCGGTTTGTTTTGTCCTCTTCAGTGGAACCTAACCCCAAAGGGGACATCTCCTATCTCTTTAAATGACTTCAGACTTCAGCAGAATTCCGTCTGGGAAGCTTTCCCATTCATTGTGATCCTAGTGAACAAATAACGTCTCCCTCCGTGTCCTCCCAACGTTCTCCCGTTAAGTGTCTGGTGGCAGCTCCGCTGGCCGCTGATTCATGGCTCCCCCGCCGAACGGGATGAGACAAATACGTTCCATTCCCAGTCCTTAAGAAGCAGTCGGACCAACTCGGTGGCATTTTGGTACTTTTCCACTTTGCGGGAATTCACGGTTTGCGTCCGGTTCATCGAGATCCCGCGAAGTGCAGAGCTGGGTGTTTGTGGCCGTGGCGCCGGCACGCGGGGCTGACGTGGCCGCAGCCGTGCACGGCAGAGTAAAACGCGTGTGATCGGCACAGCGTGATTTACTCCGGTCCTGCGGCCCCGACGTTTAAACAGATGTCAGCTGAGTGGAAAACACAGTGGGAGGAACACATTAGGGTAAATTATTGCATCTGAAAGGAGGGAGTATCGTAAAAATGTTAAGAGAGAAAGTTAGTATTTATGACTCGAGTCGCGGGTAGTCTTATCTTACATTGGCCTCCGCGTGCGAGGTAATTAGAGCCTCCTCCGTGGGGGAAGCTGCGTGTTCGACGGGCTTGGGGGGGCTCCCGAGGCGCCCCGCCGTGAGTGAGCAGAGCGCGCGCCTCTGTGGGTTTTCTCTGGCTCGGCTGCGGATCTCAGGAGCGAGGCCACCGGGGGCAGACGCGGGATCCCAACCCCCAAGGAAGGTGGCACCCCTGTCGCAGAGGAGGAGTCCGAGGCCCAAAGCAAGGTTCTGGCTAGGACGCGGGGGAGTCCGTTTTGCCGTTGCCTCTGCCGAGTCCCGCGCCGTCCCTTCCTCTGCCTTTTGTGTGCGAGACACGAAACGCCTGGAAAGAGCGACCCTCGGCCCCGTTTGCCTGGCATTTTGGAAAATCCAAACTGTGGCCAAGGACCGAAGAGCGGGCTGGAGGCCCGCCTCTCTCTGCGGCACGGGTCCTGCGGCCACTGCCCTGGGTGCGTTGCAGGGTCCGGGCCGCACCCCAGACCTTCAAGGTCAGCACATATGCGGGCCCTGGGCCCAGGAATCTGCATTTTATTACCTGCCCAGAGAAACGTCTCGTGAGCAAAAGCTTGAGACTCCCGGGCAGGAGGGTGAAGAATGCCCAGCGTGGGGCTGGCGCCTGCGACACACAGTAAAACCGACACACACGTGCCTTGGCGTGATTGACCTGCACCATGCAGGCCTCGCGGTGAGGTTGCTGTGAACGGGTCCAAAGTCCGGCCCTGCCACCACCACCCGGGCGGCCTCGGCGAGGCCACTTAGCCTCCATAGGAAGCCGTTTCCTCATCCGGGAAACGCGATGGCGTCCGCGTGTGTCTCGCCCGTCACTGATGGAGCAGGCAGGTCCCAGACAGCGCGGACGGTCGCTGACGCGCGGTGGGTTCTTGCCTGGGGAGCGTGCCGCGAACCCGCCCTTCCCGGAGACCCAGGAGTCCCGTGTCCTTAGAGGGGACCACAGACTCTCCCTCTCACCAGGCGCTCCCAGACCCCAGTCAGGCTCGAGCGAGATTGCAATCGTTCCGTGGGGCTTGCTGGGCGGCTGCTGACTAGTTAGTATCAGGCTCAGTTCACAGGACCCGTGCTTCCTGAATACCCCTCCCCAGCGGGTCCTCCTGGACGCTAGAGCCGGCGCGTGTCGCACACAGAACACGCGAGCCCCTCGGCCTCGCCGTCAGCATCACTGTCAACCGAGCGTGTCCGCCCCACCTCGAGCTCATATGCGGAAACCTAGTGTCTGGGGCGATGGTATTTGCAGGCGGGCCTCTGGAGGTGATTCGGTCATGGGGGGAAGCCCTCGTGGATGGGATCCGTGCCCCGGCGAGGGAGACCCTGGAGAGCTTCCTCGTGTCTTCTGTCATGCGAGGACCCAGGGAGAAGAAGGCTTTAACTTGCGTGGACTCGGCGCGACAGCGTATGAGGTGGGCACCGTTGTTACGGTCCCGCCCGCCCTTGCTTTACGGGTGGCGCAGCTGAGGCCGGAGAGGGTAAGGACCCTGCATGGGGGCACCCGTAAGGAGGAAGCCGCGATGACCAATGGCGTGGCCACGAGGGGTTTGGCTTTTCACACTGACTCAGAACTGCCGTGCAGTAAGAGGGGCCAGAAGAGAAAATTCTATTTCATCCCAACAGAGCCGTTTCAGGCCAGCTGAGCACACTCGTGTGTGTGTGTGTGTGTGTGTGTGCGTGCGGGCGTGCCCGTGCGATTTGGAATTTCTTACCTGCACGGAAAGAAGCAACCCCTCCAGTTACGGGCAACGACCCTCACGGGCCAGAGCACCCGTGTCTGCTGGCCGGTGGCGTTCCTGCCAGCCCGTATGTTCCGTACAACGGGATTGGTCCCCGCACTCCGCAGAGTCGGAGGGGGCTCCCGGCCAAGAGCGTGGGTGTTTCTCTCCCGAGGGGCCTGTGGCTGGCCTTCGCGAGCAGTGTCGGAGACTACATGGATTGTTTTAATTTCCCCCAACTCTTGTAGCGGAATTCTTGCCTCTGAAGGACCCTTCTTGCCTTAAAGGTGTGTTGAAAGCCGGCTTCTGCTCACAAGCCTCAGTTCTGCTGCCTAAAATAATACTCCAGGATGCTGGCAAGGGAATAGTACACTTCCTGTGAGTGTTCGGCTCACATTCTCCCAAAAATAACACCGAGACTGTTAACACCTGCACCTTCCAACGCTCCCTGGCCAACGGCGGGGAGATTAATGGGTTGCACTGGGAACGCACCTCTCCGACCTCGCGGATGAAGGCGGGGACCTCAGGAAGTTGCCTGCTAACCCCAGCGCTGGTCATCCCGGGACTCGGACCACGCCCCCTCCCCCTCGGCAGCCCTCAGGTGCCCCCATCTAAACGGAACGACAGCGGTCAGCGTTTTGGTGAGCTCGCTCTGCAGGTCGCTCCCCTCAAACGCCTTCTGATCTGGTTCGTGCGGGTCTGTTGAGTGGGGAGGTCACTGACCGAGGGGGCTGTGGCGCGGCCCGGCGACCCCAGGGGGCAGGTCCCTGGCGGAAGGAAGGAAACAGAGGGAAGGAGAGAGAGAAGATTGCCTCATGCCCCAGACGGCGTCCTCTGGTCACCCTGTGAGCAGGGCAGGGCACAGCAGAGACGTGTCTACAGGGAGGTGTCTCTCGGGGCCGACGGATTCCGATCCTGACCCTTGGCAGCATCGGCGTGGTGACCGTCTCTGTGACCCTCCATGGCGGGTATTCGAGCCTACCCAGGGGGAGGCGGGGCTTGGGCTCAGGTGTCTGGCTGCCGGCAGACTTATCTTCGCTCTGGTCGACCGTGACCCTGCGAGGAAAGACCAGGCCCTGCGCGGCTGCACCTTCACACCGCAGAGCTCGCCCCGCACACAGTAGGTGCTCCTTATATGCGTGAAGGCAGGTGGCCGGTGCCCTCCCGGTCCCCGCAGCCTACGGCGATTCTCCGCCCTCTCACCTGGCGGGGTTGGTGGTCTCTGCCTGGAACTCGACCACGGCAAGATGCCCCAGTGTTTACAGGGTCTCTGGGTGCAAAACGATTCTCCCTCCAGTGTCCGTCCCCAGGGCAGCGTTCCTTACTGCTGGTCACCAGCTCCCCTCTTTTGGGGACCCACTGATTGACATTTCCTGCCCCCCTGTGCCTGAGGGGATCGTGTAACACGTGCTGACTGACTGAGGGCTTGTGAGCACAAGTGACATATGTTATTTCCAGGCTGGAATAGTTCATTGCTCAAGACCTCCAGAGCTGTCTTCCGTCTGGTGACCAGCAACGTTTGAGATGATGGAGGCTCTGAGTCCCCAAGTCCCACGTGAGCAGAGAACCCCTATCTTGTCCCATGATGATCTTGTATGGGTGAAAACCAAACCTCTGTTACTTAAGCCACTTAGACTTGGGGGCTGTTTGTTACTGCAGCATACCCTAGCCTCCCCTGACTGATGCACCCGGCCTCTGGGTCTTCTTCTAGAAGGCACCCACATTTATTGTTTCCTTGAGTATCCTTCCAGAGAGAATCGAAACATATACAAGAAAAGATGCTTTTCCCCGTCTTGTTTCTTTTTTTTTTTTTTTAATGTTTATTTATTTTTGAGAGACACAGAGACAGAGCACAAGCAGGGGAAGGGCAGAGAGAGAGGGAGACACAGAATCAGAAGCAGGCTCCAGGCTCTGAGCCGTCAGCACAGAGCCCGACGCGGGGCTCGAACGCACAGACCGCGAGATCATGACCTGAGCTGAAGTCAGCCGCCCAACCGGCTGAGCCACCCAGGCGCCCCCCGTCTTGTTTCTTTTTGCACTTAATAGATCTTGAAGAGATTCCCACATTGATATGTAAATATTTGCCTCAATTCTTTTTTAACAGCTAAGTTATATTCCATTCAAAGTATGTACCACAACTTCAACAGCACTTATGGGACCTTTAGCTCTCATTTTTGCTGCAAAAACATATGGTGTTGTCATCACCACTTCACCCAGAAGTCAAAAATAAAAATATGTTATTTCGTGGGTCACAACACATAGTTTCCTCAACATTGCTGATGTCCTCACGGTCAATTTTAGAACCCTTCATCACCTCAAAAAGAAATCCCGGCCCCCTGGTGACCATGATCTGCCTCCACGGATTTGCCCCTTCTGGACGTTTCCCGTGAATGGAGTCACACCTCACGCAGCCCGTTGCGTCTGGCTTCTCTCGCTCGGCATCACGTGTTTGGGGGTCGTGTCGTAGCCCATATCGGGAGCCACGGGTAATCTTGAATAATACCTCTGCATGTGAATCCGCCGCATTCTGTGTATCTTCCCTCCGTTGGCGGCCGTTCGACTCGTTTCCACTTCTCGGCTCTCGTGAATAACGCCGCCACGGTGACTCACGTACAGGCGTTGGTGCGGGTGTACGTTTTCGGTTCTCGTGGGTGTGTACTTCAGTGTGCAGGTGCCGGCTCCCGCGGCGACTCTACATCTAACTGTTGGAGTGGTGGCCAGACGGTTCCCCGGCGGCTGCCTCGTTTCCGTGCCCGCCAGCAGTGTGCGAAGGCTCCCCTTTTGCCGCGTCCTCCCCGACACCTGCTGCTATCCGGCTTCCAAGAGTGGGTTCTCTCTCCTGCCCTGAATCCTGGGGGTAGTGGTGTCGGACCGAGGATAGAGCTTCGTGCTCAGCAGAGCCGGCTCCTTGACCTGACCCCGCGGGGGGGTGTGCCCCTGTCTGTAAAGGGGACAGTCTCCGCAGGACCTTCAGTACGGCGTTCTCGCCACCCTCCCCCTCATCCCTGGGAGTCAGGGACGGGAGGCGTCATCACTCCTATTTCACAGACGAGGGGCCTGAGGCCGGTGCAGTTCTGTGAGTGTTTAAAGTCCATGCAGCAGGACCAGAAACCTGGTTTTCTGACCTGCATTCCAGGCCCCTCGCCTCCGCACCCCCAACAAGCCCCGTTTGAGGCACTTCGTCCAGTGTCCTGGCCGGGTCTTCCAGCTACTCCTGCATCACCCAGAGGAGACAAGCGCACCCCGAAGCGGCCGTTCTAACACACCGGCTTCATCGGAAGTTTTAAATTAGTTCTGAACAGTTTGGTTGAGAATGCCGAGTTGAGCTTTTTTGTAGTGATTTCCAGCAGCGAGGGAAGAGGTCACGCCACCGAGGCCTATTAGCGGGCTCTATTGTTTCGCCTCTGAGGGCCCCCGCTCGCCACAGGAAACGCACAGCAAGGTGAAGGCCGTGCTTGCCAAGTCTTTGAAAGCAGTTCCTCCTGCCGGCAAGTTCCTCGCAGAAGCCACAGCCCACCCGACTTCCCGCGGCACTGTCTGCAGTACAAAGAGAGAAAACATTTTTTTGGACCAAGCACGGAGCGGAGGCCGATATGCCACAGCAGAGGTGAGTCCAAATGGTACCCGGTCTGGCTTCGAAAGCAAACCGAGTAAGACCGGAAACTGCGTGCATGCCCATCAAAGAGTAACCCGCTGATGAGATGCAGTCGGCCATCGACTGTGAAATCTTACGTGAGAAAAAAGTCAATGGCCTGGAACCATCTTTTTTTTTTTTTTTTAACGTTTTTATTTATTTTTGAGAGACATAGAGACAGAGTGTGAGCAGGGGAAGGGCATAGAGAGAGGGTGACACAGAATCCAAAGCAAGCTCCAGGCTCTGAGCCATCAGCACAGAGCCCGACGCGGGGCTCGAACTCATAGACCATGAGATCATGACCTGAACTGAAGTCGGCTGCTTAACCGACTGAGCCACCCAGGCGCCCCTGGAACCATCTTTAATGCATGTGCGTGTGTGAAAGAGGCGGGTTCCCGTAGATCAGTCGTCCCCCACTGGGGCAAGATGTCGGAGGACATACGACAATACCAAGACAGTTTTGGCTGTCCTAACTTGGGGGCAGAGGGCACCACAGAGGCTCTCCAGGGCACAGGGCAGCCGCTCCCAGCAGGTCAGTCCACGTGCCGGTGGTGCCGAGGCCGAGACGCACTGCCCGACAGCATGCGGTATCCGCACAGATAACAACTCCCGTCCTTGTTGAATGAAAGCGTCGTACGTCATATATGACCGGAGGAATGTGCACCCACTGCCTACAGTCCGTTTCTTCTCAGATAAGGGGAAAGGCCGGTTATCTGACTTTTGAGTATCCTTTATAGTTTCTAATCTTTTCAAACAAAAACCATATTCCTTAGCAGTCAGTTTAAAAAGTAAGACAAGGGGCACCTGGCGGGCTCAGTCGGTTAAGTGTCCGACTCTTGATTTCACCTCAGGTCGTGATCTCACGGTTCATGGGATTGAGCCCCGCTTTGGGCTCTGTGCTGACAGCACGGAGCCTGCTTGGGGTTCTCTCTCTCTCTCTCTCTCTCTCTCTCTCTGCCCCTCCCCTTCTCACATGCATGCTCTCTCTCTCTCTCTCTCTAAATAAATAAATAAGCATTTAAAAAAGCAAACGAAACTAGACGGTGATGATTGCAAATAGGGATTTCCCGGCCATGAGAGCCCTCGACCCTCGTCCACGAGCTCAGTCTGCTTTGGTCACGGCCAGCCCATGGCTTGTGCCTGAGTCATGTGACCTTCGTGCCCGGCGTCCTCCGGAAAGCTGACTTCCGTCTCTGTGTTTCGCTTCTGCCCTTCATCACGTTTCCATCTTCGATTCAGTCAGCCAGCACCACCTGCGATTCCGCCAGGCAGAGGACGTGTTTCAGGAACAGAGGCTCTAGCGGTAACGAGGTCCGTCCCCGAGGCCCTGTCCCCAAGCTGGGAGAGGGGCCTCCACAGGCCCGGGAGAGCCGTGGACACAGGCCTCAGGCTCCACAACCACAGACTCGGCCTGACGGTAGCTACAGGTCTCAGGGCTTCCAGGCGAAGACGGATGAGCCGATGTGGGTAACTGTCTGCACGGCACAGGCCCGGAGCAGATGGAACCAGGGAATCACACAGCAGTCCAGGGCACCGCTCGTTTTCGGTTTGTTCACCTCATGGATTCGTGCGTTCCACAGATAGTGATTTGGATGTCCACGGTGTGCCAGGCACTGTCTCGTCGGCAGTGAGGAACACATTGTTTCCGGCTGCGTCGGTAACAAATGACCGCAAGCCTGGTGACTTGGACCAACACACATCTATTATCCTGTAGTCTCTGAGGGTCAGGGGCCCAGGATCCGCTTGGCTGGGCGGCGCTGGTGCTCAGGGGGTTCGTGGGCATGCAGGGGTCCGCTCAGAACAGCAGCAGGGGCTGCAGTCTCATCCGAAGGCTCAGCCGGCCTGGAGGACCTGCTTCCACAGTGGGTCCTCATGTGGCCTTGGACAGGAGGACTCAGCCTCTCCCCCCTGGAGGGACCCCTGCGTGTCCTCCCACCATGCAGCTGGCGTCCCCAGGGTGGGGGATCGGATGCCTGAGTGGGAGCCACAGTGCCTTTGGTGACCAGGTCTCTACATCACACAGTCACTTTTGTTTCTTCCATTCATTCCGTTCGTTAGACGTGAGTCACCGAATCTGGCCTGCACTCAAGGGGAGCGGAATTGGCTCCTGTCTCTTAAAGGGGGAGTGTCAGAGAGCACACAGAGATATTTGAAAACCACCACACTGTTCTCAGGTAGGTGACAGTCTGGCTGGCGCTTAAAAATAGCAGAAAACCGGGGCGCCTGGGTGGCTCGGTTAGGTAAGCCTCTGGCTCTCCCTTACAGCTCAGGTCACGATCTCAGTTTGTGAGTTCGATCCCCGCGTCAGGCTCCACGCTGATAGCTCAGGGCCTGCTTGGGATTCTCTCTTCCTCCCCTCCCCACACCCAGTACCATGCACACTCTCTCTCTCTCAAAATAAATAAACATTTTTTTTAAAGTATTGAAAATAATAACAGTAGCGGAATGCGCTGAAAATGCAGGGCATCGAAAGAAACGAATAGCAGGTGCCCCCTCGGCCCCACCCCCAGAGATCACGTGTCCTTGTTCACGGCTCCCCCTGCTTTGCTGCAGAACCTCGGGAGCGCGGCTCCACGAGCTGGGCCATGCGTGAGGTCCTGTGGCGGCTTCCTTCCCTGCCGGAGCCCCCCGCGTTCCTGCCGGCAGCCTGCAGCCCCCGCCCCAGCCCCCCGCAGCCACCCCTCTGCTTTCTCGCACTAGAGTCTGGATCCTCCTGTTCTAGAACTTAAACGAAGCCGCGCGGCACGCGCTCTGTGGGGCCCGGCCCCCTCCGCGAGGCGGGATGTTGTGGAGGCCCGTCTGTGATGCCGCGGGTGCCCAGGGCCGTCTTTGGTTTGTCGCCTGGGTTAAATGGCTGAGTAGCTTGCCTGGATTCCCCGCAGTTTGCTTACCTGCTTGCCTCCAGGCCCTCTCTCTTCGCAATCGTTTCCCGTGGCTTCCGGCTCTCTGCCGGCCTCCGACCACAGCTATCGCGGGACTGGGGCACGCTCCCCCACTTCCCACTTGACGACAACAAGGGGGGGCGTCCAGGTGGGAGGCGAGGCCGAGTGCGTCCCTCCTGCCTGGCCACGCTTGTTGAGTCTCGGGCACCTGAGAGACGGTATTTCTCGTCCCTCAGCCGATGGAGCCCTTGCGGCGGGGGTGAGGACGTATGCCAGGCGTTCATCCAGCTGGGGACAAACAGGCAAGTCATGACCTGATAAAGACTGCCAGACCTTGGAGACTCTGGAGCCGGCATGAGGGTCTCTCCCCCGGGCACACCTGCGGCTCGCTCCCCTGCGTCTGCACAGCAGCTTTCTGCCCTGCGGGAGGGACGGACACCATGGGCTGCCCAGATCTTTGTCCTCGAGCCGTGGACTTTGGGGGCTGCCTCCTGAGTCCGAGAAGCAGGTTAATTCAGTGTTTTTCTCGCAGCCGGCTGCCGCCTTTTGGTGGGCTGTGGCTTCCCGGGGCACTGAGGCCTGAGACCAGAGGGCGGCTCCCCAGAGGGTTTGAGCAATGCCTGGGGGGTGGGGGCTGGGGCTTTGAGGTCACCATCTGGGGGGGGAGCGCGGTCTCTGCAGAGGGACAAGCCCTCGGTCCTGATTCCCAGGCTGGACCTGTCCCCAAGTGTGGGCCGCCCTCCTCAGCCGAAGGCCACCTGGGAGAGGGCTCGGCCTCCAGCCGCCGGTAGCCGCCACTCCCAGCGGCTGGGGAAGGAGCGCTTGGAGGGAAACCGGGGCACCCATCACACACCGTGTGGCAACCTGCCGTCCCCATCCGGCTTTTAAGTAGTTTCCTAGAGCGCGCTACCAGGGCAGCAGACACTGCGTGACCCCGCGCCTCAAATACTTGCCATGTGGCCCTTCGAGGAGACGTGTGGCCATCCCCATCTGTGTGTATTTAGTGTATCGAGACCAGCACTTAAAAACTGAGCTGGGGGTAGAAGTGATCAAGGCAGGAAGCTCTCCGTGAGGTCCAGTGCGGCCTCCCGGGTCCCCGGTTGGGGCTCTCTGTGATTTATGAGACGTGTGTCCTCCAGCAGCGGGTCACAGTCTGAAATTTGGGAAGCCCTGACGCATGGCGATGAATCGGCCCCGCACCTGTCGCCCGCAGGGCGCGAACGCCAGTAAGTCCCTGCCGTTCCGAAAGCGGTCTTTGAGTCCAGAGCGACGGACGGAGGCGGGCGTCATGAGTCCAGTTGGCTAGTTCCGAACTTCCGTCTTGGGTGCAGTGCGCCTGAAGGGCCTCCGAGCGGCGAGGTCACGGCCTTTGTCGGGCGAAGCCCCCGGATCCCTCGCTCAGTTTCTGCTTCTGAGTGGTTTCCGTTCTGTCTGAGCAGGTGCAGCACCGCCTGGGCCAAAGGCTGCAGACGCGGGTTTTAACACTCGGGTGAGCATCCGGGGCCCCTGGAGGGCGTGGTGAGCCCACTCGCCCGGGCCCCACTCTGGAAGTTTCCGAATCTTTGGGGCTGGGCAGGGCTCTGAGAGTTTGCTGAAGCTGCTGGCCCGGGCACCCCTCCTCGAGAACCATGGCTGTAGGCCGTCCCATTCTAGACGCTCCTGCACCATTCGGCCATACATACCTCCCCCTTTCCTGAATTCTTTCTTTCCTTTTTTTTTTTTTTTAATTGTTCCTGGTTGAGAACCAGTTTAATTTTTTTAATGTTTATTTATTTTTGAGAGAGACAGAGACAGGGTGTGAGCAGGGGAGGGGGAGAGAGAGGGGGAGACACAGAATCCGAAGCAGGCTCCGGGCTCTGAGCCGTCAGCACAGAGCCCGACGCGGGGCTCGAACTCACAGACCGCGAGATCTTGACCTGAGCTGAAGTCGGGCGCTCAACCGACTGAGCCGTCCAGGCGCCCCTGACTACTGAATTCATAATTGTTTAGTATATTTAACTAGCCTCGTCCTTGGCCTTGTAGATGTATGTGTTTACAGGGGCAGCCTCGCACACCTCTGTGAGTGGAGAAGCCGCGTCACCTAACAGAAACAGAGAGTAACCTTAACGGTCACCGCCGGGAGCAAGAACACTGCCTTGGCGTCCAGGCGCGTCATGGCCGCGGGCCCGCTCTCTCTCTGGGGAAGGGCCGTGGGGGGCACGGTGCTGGATGAAGGTTAGAGAAGCGTTAAAGGCTTTCGGCGCCGCGTGGAGACTTAATCAGAGGGTTGAAAGAGGCCTTCCGTCTTGGGGAGGAAACGTGGGGGGTGGGGGTGAACTGATCCAGCTCTGCCACCGCGTGCTCCCTGACGTCACCCGGGGGACCCAGCCCGCGCTGCAGCCGCTGCCGGCCTCGGACGCCAGCCACTCACTCTCCATCTCCGTGGCAGCTGCCGCCGTCTGGAACGGTCTTACTGGGTTTTGCTGCTCTGCCCCCTGTCTCTCCCGTGCCTGCTGGAAAGAACCCGCCGTGGGGTAGGGGAGTGGGGGGCCCGCCCGGCTGCTCCCCTCGGCAGCCCGCGCCTCGAGAAGGGCCTGGCACTGGAGCGGCCCTCACTAAGATGTGCTGAGCGAGCGCAAGCCTCTCCTGCCTCGCGGCGGCACCGGCTCGCGCCTCTTCTCCGTGCGGGGCAGCTCCCCCTCCGGCCATCGCAGCGTCCTCCTGAGCGGGACCCCTGGAACCCTGGGTCGTTCTGATTTATTTCCTCGTGGCCAGGAGATCCCGGGCCGGCAGCGCACCTGTCCTGGATACCCCGTCTTCTCGCCGGACCGCAAGCCCTCCTGCCAGCCGAGCCCCAGCGGGGCAGAGAGGCCACACGCCACTGGGGCACTGGGAGGGGGTGATAAGGGACCGTCCACAAAGGCTGGGCAGGGCGCACGGACCCCTGGCTGCGGAGAGGGATGGGGAGAGGAAGATCGTGTCGGGAGTGGAGAAGGGGCTCCCGGGGAGGGAGCGCCGCCTCGGGGGGGGGGTGTGGTGCTGAGGCCTCGCGAGGGGACCTGCAGGGAGGGAGCCGGGAAAGAGACCCCCCAGGCCGCCCCTTCTCCCCGCCCTCTGCTCCCGTCCCGTTTCATCGGTTGGACTCAGCCAGAAGCCAGAGCCCGAGGAACCCACTGGCTCCTTCATACCTGCCCTGGGGCACAGGGCAGGGTGGAGGGGACGGACCTGGGGAGGAGCCGCCGTGGCCATCTCTGTCCCAGGGCCTGAGCTGAGCCTGGGAGCGGGGCGCAGGGTGGCGGGCCTGGGCGTCGGGGGGCCTGGTCCGGGCGACGAGAACAGGCAGTCACCTGGCGGCACCCTCTCCCTGCGGGTCGGGGCGTTTCTTGGGTCCGTTTCTAACTCTCTGCATTTTCGAGTCTTTCGTCTCTTCACTTGTCTTTCATATATACACACACGGATCACGTACGTGATCTGCGCCGTGAAAGAGAAAGCGTATCGGAGCATGCCGTGAGGACGAGGCCCTGGGCGGGAGAACACGGCCAGGTTCCCGTGAGTCAGTCGACTCTGTGGGAGGAGTCGGTGCGCCCCGTCTAGGTCAGGTCTCCTCTGCAGCAGGAAGTGAGTCCCGTAGAAGTCAGCTCCAATCTGTAACCCAAGGAGTGAGCCATTTGCACGTCTCGACACCCCGAGCAGTCCCGTCTCGCCCCTCCTCGGCGACTTGGCCCCCAGGGGATGTCGCCTCATCACGGCGGCGGGCACCGTGGCTGAGAGCGACGGACAGACGAGAAAGGCCTCCGGGCGGGGAAGGCGGGCTGGTGCGGGTCCAAACTGGCAACGATAACGACGTGAGAAAGAGCAGCGAGACGATTTCCAGCGTTTGCTTTTGCTCGATGCCAGTCACGGTTCTTACATACTTCTCGGGGCTTAACTGCTTCACCCCAGCCGCGACCCTCTGCAGCGGGCGCCGTCACTCGCCATTTACAGACGGAGACCGAAGACTCGCAGGGGCGAGGAGCCGGGCCGTGAGGGGCAGAGCCGCGGCTGGACTCGGGCCACCTGGCGCCCGTGCCTGTGCCCTCCTCCGCCACGGGGCAGACCCCGGATCTGGTGCGGGGGCGCGGGCCCAGCCCTCCGCGTCGCACGCTGGGACTTAGGTACATGCGTAATGAGTCCCGTACTCTGTGGAACTTGCCTCCAGAGTTCTTGGAAGCGTGTACAGCTTGCTGTCTTCTTTCCAAGTCCTGAAAGTTCAGCTAACGGGGAGGGCGGACTCCAGAATAGAAAACCCTGCAGCCCCAGGGAACGTAGGTAGTTGTTGCCGTCTGCCTTCCTGACAGAGGCTCCTGGACTTTGTAACGTGTCACCTGGGTGTCAAACAGCACACGTCAAACCCCAGGGGCCTCGGCCAAGTCGAGCAGTCCGGGAACGAAGTCGAGGCAGGGAAGGAAAGGTGTAAACGCGGGGGCGCATGCAGCTCAGCCGGGGTCAGCCAGCAGGACTCGGGGCGGCCGGTGGACACCGACCGGGCGCCGGGGTCCCTGCTAAGCTCTCGCTTGGCAGAATGTCCCTGTCATCTGCTCACAGGCAGAAGTAGCTGAGCAGCATCACACCGTGCCCCCGGGGTGCCGAAGGGGAAGCTCCTGAGGGTCAGAGAAGCTGAGGAAGTCACTTGAGGTCACACAGCTGCGGCGTCCGTCAGGCTGGTCGAGGTGTTGCTGCGGCAGCAAACAGCCCCTCGACCTCCGTGGTTTAAAAAGGCGAAGGCCTCGTTACGCTCCTACCCTGCACTCACTGTGGGCTGTTGGGGCACCGAGGTGGCCCAGGGACTGGCCACCATCTTGGACTGTGCCGGGAGCCGTGGCAGAGGGAACAGGGCGTGAGGGGGCACTCCCGGGGGTCTGGGGACAGACACGAAGTGGTCTGGCCCGGAAGCGTTGCAGTCATGACTCAGTGGCCGGAACTAGCCGTATGGTCTCGGGAGCGCCATCCGGCCACGGGCTCAGAAGCCCGGAGGGAAGAGCCAGGAGGCGGCGGAAGTCGCCACGCGGCACCGAGAGCCACCAGTGGCAGCGAAGAGGCGGAGCTGAAGCCCCCTCGGCCTGACTCCGGGTCACCGTGTGCCTTCTAGGAAAGCGGGCTCCCGGAAGCCACCTTCTGCATCTCCAGGGGCCCCCTCCGTCCCTTCCGCCGGGAGCACACCCAGATCGTCCGTGCGTCCCCAGGGGAACGGGCCTGTCCCCGCGCGCTCCTGCCTGCCAGCGTGAGCCCGCGGGTCCTCGGCGCTGAATAGAGTTGATCTCTCTTGCCATTACGTCCAGCCACCTAATGCCCAACTTCCTCCCAAGATGAAGACAAAGTCCTTGCAGGAGGGGAAGCGCGGTTCCCCGGGAGCGAATTCCTCACTCGGCCGTGGATTCGCCAGGTTCGGGCCTGGCTTCTGCGAGAGAAAAAGGCCCATCAGGACAGCGGCTCGTGTGACCAGAGGCCTGGCTCCCTCGTAGCGTGGGAACAGTCCCGGCCGGCCGGGCAGCTGCGGGCCACAAGCTCGGGCAAGGGTCCGGGTCCCCTCAGCTGTGTTCCTGCCCCCGAAGCGGGCGGCGCCCTGGCCCACGACGGGCTGGAAGCTGACCCCGATCGGCACATCAGGGCTCCAGCAGAGCCTCTCGAGAGGTGACGTGGGGTCGCACGCCCCCCTGGCGAGAACGCCGAGCCAACGGGAGGCAGAGGGGTGGCAGCCGTGTCTCCCCGGATGCTTGGGGAAGCACTTCT
Organism: Paguma larvata; assembly: GCA_030068075.1. Lineage (NCBI taxonomy): Eukaryota > Metazoa > Chordata > Mammalia > Carnivora > Viverridae > Paguma > Paguma larvata. Next base: position 58,086,571 of record CM057841.1, on the reverse strand, counting down.
GTCACTACAAGGAAGGAGGCAGGCCACCTCCACGTGGGTCTCCTCAGGGCCTCTCTGACGCCGATCTCTCTTCTGCCGTGGCTTCCACCCCGCTTGCTGCCCGGTGCCACGTCCCCCGTCCTCCGTGCGGCGTGTCGGTCCGAGTGGGCTGCTCTAACCGAGCGGCGCGGGCCGGGGGCTCAGACGACAGCCGTTCGTCTCTCCCGCTTCCGAGGCTGGAAGCCCCCGCAGGGGCGCTTCCTGCTGAGGACTCTCTTCCTGGCCCGCAGGGGGCCGCCTCCTGCCCGTGTCCTCACGTGCTGGAGAGAGGGTGACCTCCGCCTTCTCTTCTTATAAAGCCACTAATCCCATCACGGGGGTCCCACCCCCATGACCTCGTCTGACCCCCCTCCTCGCCGCCCCCAGGTCCCACCCCCAAATACCATCACCGCGGGGGCCAGGATGCCAACGGTCAGCGTATGATCTGGGGGAACGCAGTCCCAGCCATAGCAGGAGACTCCACGGACCTCCGGCAGGGGGGCCACACCCCACGCAGCCCCTCTGCCCGCGGAGCCCCGTCCCCGGCAGGGTCCTGCGCACACACCACACCACTATTGTTCCTCGCCGATTCCTTGCTATTTGCATGATTGATTACATGCGCCGGGGAGAGGGACGGGAGCCAGCAACCCTGGGGACCAAATTCCGCCCCGGTTGATGAATACGCCTGCTTTTCCAGCTCGGGCCCGGAGGGGCCGATGTATATAGGAATGCAACTTTCTTTGGAGCCAGTGACCAGTTCCTCGGCGGTTCCAAATATCCCCAAGGCTTCCCAGCCCTTCCAACGTCCCACTGCCAAATTAAACACGTGCATCCACTTGGTGGCTGAGCACCCAGACGTCGGAGGGCAGAACGGAAGAGGAGGCGGCCTCGGCCCGCTCTCCCGGGCTGGCGGAGAGGCCCCGGGCTGTGGGAAACGCCGGTCACGGGCTCGACGTCGCCCAGAGTTGCAAACCTATTTTGGGGAATAAATGGCCGTTCAGAAAGTTCCCACCTCTCTGTACAAATGTGATTTCACACTCGGCCCCAAACGCCCCAGGAACCCACAACACAAAGCGGGGGCTCAGACGGGCCCGTCGGTGAACGGCTCCTTGTGCCCCGCCGCCGGGCGGCCTGGAAAAACCACGCCCCTCTCGTCCATTCAGGAGCCACCGGCCGGGTCCGTTTCCCAGAACCACGCAGGGCACACGCTCGCCTGGATCTTCCTACCCTTGCTGATGCCATCCGTGTCGCCGTCCGTGTCACCGTCCGTGTCACCACCCGTGCCGCCTCGAGCGCCGTCCTGGCTGTTCCCGAGTCCCTTCCGGTTTAAACCTTGCTCTGCCTTTCCAGCCCAGCTCAAATGCTGCCTCCTCCAGGAAGCCCTCCTGTTCTCGTCTCTTGTCAGCGTCTCACCTGGTCTTTGCTGTCCCGTCCAGGCCAGGCTGCTTGACCGATGCTCTCCGAACACTTGGGAGGGGTGGCCTGTGCAGACAGGGCCTTGCGGGGCCACCGTGGACTCCAGGCCTCGCTCGTCGTTAGCTACGTCACCCCGGGCAAGTCCCACAACCTCTCTTGTGCCTCGGTTTCCCCACTGGTAAGAGGGTGAGGCGCTGAGACCTGATGCCTGTATGTCAGCTCTCGGGTCTGCTGTGGCCCCTGCTCAGCGAGAAGGGCCCCACGGGAGAACGTGGTGGAGGAGGGGGCGGGAGGGAGGTGGGGCTTGAGGCCCAGGCCTCATGGGGGTTTGGAGTCGGGTTAAGGACTTAGGATGTTAACCAGGGAACCTGGCGGGGGCTTGGGCCGAGGAGTGGCACCCTCAGGACTGTATTTGAGAGGTTCGGTGGGAGGAGGTCTCTAACCTGCCGCTCGCAGGGCCGAGGCAAGGATGGAGCACGGCACCGAGGGCAGAGCGCCTGGCATGGGCCCCCCCAGATCCACTGCCTGGGGGCTCCGGCTTCCCCCCGACACTGGGCCGACCCTCCTCACACACGTGCTGTGAGCACGGGGGACAGAAGCCTCGCACTCCGAGTGGCCAAGAAGGAACGGGGCTGGCTACCGGCCAGAGGCAATGCCAGGCTCCTTCTGGAACATTCCCTGGCAGAGCAAAGTGGGTGATGTTCGTGGTACCCGTGAGGGCAGAGCCGTGAGGCTCACTGGACACGTGCCTGAGAGCCTGGGGAGCCTCCGGACCCGGGACTACCACCGTTTCCAAGACCTGCAGCCTCAGTGAGGCCCCTGGCTGCTCCACCCGCCGAGGCTGTATGGCCCAGGGTGGGTCGCTCTAGGCTTCTTCCTTGTTCGGCTCTCCTTGGGGCCGACCCTGTGACGAGGATTTGAGTGAGTTATTCGGGGGGCGGTAGCAGGGAGCACGGCGTGGGGTAAGATCCGAGCGAGGGAGCCAGAACAGCTACCTTGTTAGGCCAGGGACCAGTGTGGCTCACTGGAACTCTACTCTGCCGAGAAAACTCTGGAAGCCGGAGCAGAGGACACACCTCCGAGGCGTCCAGAGCAGCGTTCCCGGCATCTGTGGCAGGGACGTTCGTCCCTCAGCCCTCTGGCCTTCCCCCCCACCCCCAGCACCAGAGCCGCCTCGGGGGCGTTGACTCCCGGTCACGGCAGGCGGCTGCTGGCCCTGGGGTCGGGGCAGCGTGTGTGGGAGGGGGACAGCGCCCGGAGGACCCGCCCCACGCGGAGTGCCTGGGACCGGTGTCGGGACTGGTGTGAGAGTGAGTGAGAGAGCAGGTCCCTGCTGGGCGGGGACATGGCTGATGTTAGCTCTTCCTCTTTCTCCAGAGGTGCTGGCCTGCCTCTGGGGTGGGGGCGGACTGTCCCTTCCTTGCCAGGTGGGGGGAGAGGGCCCTCACGGCGCTCCCCGCTGGGTCACTGGGGTGACGGTCTGCACACATTATACTCTTGGGTTTCTAGTAACTCTGTCGTCGTCCCCGCCAGGGCTGGGCCTCACGCCTGTCACTTCCCAGACACACTTCCTAAAGAGTCGCCTCGCACTGACCTCGCCTCCGCGGTCGCCTGCCGGGCCCCTGCCTGCCCACTGGGTCACCTCCACACGTCTCGCCCTTTCTGGCCACCCGGGGAGGCCGAGCTCAGAAGGCGATGTTCTAGTCTGTCACTCCCCTTGCCTCCCCACAGCGGGGACGTGGGCACAGGACCTGGGCCCCGCTGGTCACACATATCTGTGCCAGACGTTAAGTTGGGACCCGTGGCCCCAGGAAGCAGGGACCGTCGCCGACGGGGTGGCTGGGCACAGGTGGGCTCTGAGACACACTGACCCAGATGCCGCTTAGAAGAAGGACTCGGTCCCCCAGGGACTGGGAGGATGTGCAGCAGACACATCTCCCTGGGGTGCCCGTAGCGGCAGCGTCTCATGTCGGTTTTGTGTGGTGGCTTTAGGACGGGTCTGGCAGGGCACCAGGCCCAGCCCCACCCCGACGTGGGACAGCTCCGAGCTCCCGGGGGCAGTGGCCTTCGTTGGGACTATCTCCCAGCTGAGCTCCCTCTCTGCCCCGTCCCTCCCCCTCTGCCCCAGGGTCCAGCCCCGGTAGCGGGAGGCTCCCCGGTTCCTGCCGTCGGAAGCCTGGGAAGGGGTTCAGCCACGCCTGACGCAGCAGTGGTGGTGGACGGGGTTCAGCGGGTGGGCACCGCGATGCGTTGTATCGATTCTGTCTGCTCCAGGGGAATCACGGTAGGGCCCAGGCTCCTGCCACCTTGTGGCTCAGCGTTCCCTGAGGACGCTGGAGCGCTGTGCATTGAGTGTGCAGACGGGAAGGATGATATGAGTGTGCATATTCGTCCTCGCCAGCTGGGTCCTTACGCCCCTTCCGCTCACATTCTCTCGATGAGGACCGGCCAAGGGGTCCCCTGGTCCTGCCTGCTCGCCGGGTGGGCTGGGAAGTGTGGTTCCTGCCTGAGCAGCGACTCTAGTGTGGCAGTTGGTGGGCGACGAGCCACCCGTGCCAGGTCTGGTTTGATGATAACAGAGCAAGACTCCCAAGGAAAGTCCCAGGGTCCCACCTGACCCGATACACCCCCCCCCCCCCACCCAGGGTAGTATTTATTGAGCGGTCGCTCACTACAGATCTGCCGAATGCGTAAGCGAAGGAATGAAGGAATGAAGAACAAAGCCACAGACGGCTGCGTCCAGGGCAATGTTTCCAGCTTGCTCTGGCTTTTCGGAAAGCGTTCTCAGCGTGGTTCTTCAGTCAAAAAGGAAAAAAAGCACCGGCTGGACGGAGATGCCATTTTTCTCCAAGACAGTGGAAGGAAGCGTTTTGACTGCTGTCCAGGATATCCGGAGCGGGGCGGATGGACCCCTCTCCGCAGCCGGGCCTCGTTCCCGCAGGCCGTGTGTTTATCTGGAAGGGGTCTGCTCCTGCCGGAGAACAGGTGTTCCGAGTGCAGCCGACGCGCCGCGGTCGGAGGCCCGGGCCCCGCACGGGCTCGGCTGCCTGGAAATGGATGGCTTTTCTCGTCTCTCTGGTGGGAACTGGGAGTTTCCCAGCAAAAGGTAACACAGCCCGTGGAATATTATTTCCTGAGAAGCACTGGACTTCCCCCCATATTAGTCATCGCAGAACGTGTATTATTTTAACTCTCAGAGTTGGACTCGGGTCCCAGGCCACTCTGGAGAAAGAGTGGAGGATGGCCGGTGGGGCCAGCGGCTGGGGACTTGGGAAGGAGTGCCTGTCCTCTCCTCTTGGAGACCACGCGGTGGTCCCCGGGGGCACAGACAAGGCTGGTCCAGGGCCAGGATCTGGGGACTTCTTGGAAGTGGGCTCCAAGCCGTGGGTCCCTTGCAGGCCAGGGGGGAGGGGACCAGAGGGGGGCGGTGCCCTCTGAGAGTTAGGGGGCTCCCACCTGTCCCGTGCCAGAGAATGCCCTGGAGGCGGGGACAGGTCAGCGACTCGGCTACAAATGGTGGAGACACGACACGTTTTGCTCAGAAGTGGCGATGTGCTCTCCATGGAAGGGGGGGGCCCCCAGGGAGGTGCGGAGTTTTCCAGCTGCTGTCCCGAGGGTGTGCAGGCATTAGGATCCGTGAGAGCAAGGGCCCGGAGGCTGGAAAGGTGTCCCCGTGGAACTGGAACTGTCTCCCTGGCCACCCAGTGTAGCCTGTGACATCTGGCCAAGTCGCCGGCTGCACAGGTGGGGGGGACCCCAGACAGCTGCTCAGCAGCAGTGACGCAGGCTGGGAAAAGGCAGTGAACTTGAAAGTCCCCTCCCCGCCTTACCTGCAGGAGAAGGAGGGCAAGATCCGGAAAGGCAGAAGGCACTCGAGGGGATGGGGGGGGGCCCCCCCGCTGTCGGAGGTGATCACATCATGGCCGCCAGCGTCCCCCTGTCCTCTGAGCCCCCATCCTGTCGGTGGGGATCCCGGGGGAGGCTGCGAGCAGATGTCCCCCTAATACGCACCTGTCTCTTGATATCTGGGGGAATCTTCTTGGCAGTTGGCAGGGAAAGCAGGTGCCAGGTGTTAGAGTGTGGGCACTGGAGCCAAACCCGCTCTGATGTCCTGGCTGCGTGTCCTCGAGCCGGGCCCTTGTGAGCCTCGGCTAACGGCGCCCACCTGAGGTAGGAGAGTGACAGAGGAGACAGACAGACAGGTGCCAGGCACTAAGGAGGCGTGCTCTTAAGCGGTCATCTCTGGAGAGCTGACACTCTGGGATCCCCGATCTTCTGAGTCCGGTGCCAGGGCCTCTTTCTCTCTCCACCGTCCCCCCTCCAGTTCTGTCTCCCTCTTCCGTGTCTCTTAGCCGGCCGCAAGAGCTCGCTCTGTTCAAGCTTCTCCCAGAGGAGCTAGTGACAGCATTAGGTGTTCCCGCCTCTCCGCGCGGTGGCCTGCACCCCTGTTCCCCGGCCAGAGTGCGGACGAAGTCGGGAGGAGGGGCTCAGCTGGCCTCGCGCCTGGGGCGTGAATCGTTACTCAGTTCCCAAGGCCCGGATCAAAAGCCCCCTCCTCCAGGAAGTCCTCTAGAACTCCGCTGAGCGGCCGCTCACTGCCCGTCCATCCCCACCCCTGCCCCCCACCACACTCTGGGCGTCGGTGTGAAGTGCCCCTGGAATTCGGTCAGAGGAGGGACTGCAGAACCCACCTCTCTTTACAGCCTGTGCCAGTGGAGGCCAGAGTCCAGATGAAAACCGCACATTTTAAGGCGGGAGCCTGGGTGTACTGGAGAGCCCCGGGGACAGCAGACATGACGGGCCCGGAAGAGCCGTCTCCTGCTTTTTGCCAGCTCTGCTGCCCCCCCGCCGTGCCCCAGCCGCACCTCCTTAGAGACCCTGCTCCATCTCCCATCTTTGTCACCTCGCTTGTCTTTGCCGTTCCTTCCCTTGTCGCTCTGTCCGTTTGCTTCCACGGGAAAGGTCTTAGGAACAGTTTTTATTTGTCGAGCACATGAGATACGTAGGCCGAGTGGTTCCCACGCTGTAACCCAGATACACGGCGGGGCTGCCTGTGGCTCAGTCTCCGCACCAGACGGCGCTCTGGGAAGGCCCGTCTGGCTGCAGAGAGTCTTCCGGATAAAGGAACTCTAACTTTTATTTCGGGGGCCAGCTGTTTCTTGAAAGGGGCAGACAGTGAAGATTCGGGGGTCTCTGTCAAACGACTGAATCCTGACGTCGTGATGCCAAAGCAGCCAGAGCCATTACTGCATTCCAAGAAAACTGTATTCGCAGAAGCAGACCCTGGTCTGCGTGTGGCTGTGGCTTGCCGGCCCCTGCTTCACATATGTCGTGTAGGGCCGTCCCGCGGACACCAGTTCGTCCTCCATAGCAGCGCGTCCCGTGACGCTCCCTCCTGTCTCGAATCCTCCCGGACGTTGCTCGTGGGTGAGACCCCCACGCGCTCCGCCAAGCCCTGGCCAGGGTGGTTTTTCTTCTCGGCCTCTCTCTGGCCCCGTTCTTCCGGCCCCTTCCGTGCAGATGGGCTTGCCTCTCCAGCTGGGTCCGCGCCTCTGCCCGGGTCCCTTTCCCTCTCCCCGCCAGACTCAGCACTCAGGATCTGGGAGCTGTGTGGGCCCAGGAGAGGGTGGCAGGGTGGGTACTGGAGGGTAGTACGTCCCGTCCGCGACACGGTTCACTAACCCGGTGACTCCCCTCAACCGTCTGTGACTTGGGATGCGGTTGCCATTTTGTGACACAGTCAGTGGAGCCGACCGAGTCAAAGGCGGGGCTGGAATGCAAGCTGGGAGCTCCCGCTGCCGGGGTGTCTCCGCCCAGACCAGGCTGGGAAGCCGCCTCCCATCCCTGCGGCCCAACACCTGTCCTCCTGGCCGCCTCGTTAGGACACAGTTCCATTTCCTGTGTCCCCTCAGGGAGTCCACATCTGGGGCCAGAGAAGGGGCGCCAGTGACTCTCAAGGCCATGAGCCTTCCTGGGACCCCCGCTATGATCTCACACGGGACCCCTCCCCGACCGCAGCCGGGCAAACGGAAGCCGAGGAGTCCGGCTGGCCGCGAGGGCGTCTGGCCGGTCCCTCAGCAGGTCCTAGGTCCTCTGCAAAGTGCTGTCTACTGAGACCGCTAACCGCTCTGCGTTTGTGCGCGCCGCGTGCAGGCCCCGTGCCCGGGGAAGAAGCCCCCGAGCGTCCTGTGCAGCCGCACTGACTGTCATCCCTGCCTTAGGGCTGAGGGCCCCGGCTCCGAGCTGCTCAGTAACCTTCTCAGCGTTACAGAACCGGGTGCAGACTCGCAGCAGGCTGCGCCACACACGCTGCCTTTAGTCACTCGCCTGGGCCGGACGGGCCCCCCACACTCGTGGCCGTCCCGGAGATGTGACCTTATTTGGAGAAGGGCCCAGGGCAGATGAGATTAGGTCGGATGAAGTCATTCTGGAGCACGCGAGCCCTTAATCCGATACGACCGGTGTCCTTATAAGAAGAGGAAAGACACACAGAGGGGAGACGTCCCAGGACGGCAGAGGCCAAGGCCGAGGGATGTGCCTGCGAGCCAAGGAACGCCAAGGATTGCCGGAAGCCGAGAGAAGAACGGGCAACGAATCCTCCCCCAGAGCCCTCAGAGGGACCGCGGCCGGGTGACTCCTTGACTGGGGACTCCCGGTCTCCAGACTGCGCGGGCACAACCCCCCGTCGTCTCGAGCCCCCACTTCAGGCTGTGTCATCCCAGCCACCCTGGGAAACACGTGCCGCGGGACCTGGCGATTCCGGCCCCCGGTCCGTCCGGCCTCCAGTGGGGACATTCGGCAGCTCAGCCTCCAGGGCCGACACCTCGAAGGCTCTGGTGGAGGCCGACGAGACCGGAAGAGGCCGGGAGGGCAGCCCGAGGGCCAGCGGGCACGGGTTCTTCCCGAAATAGCCTCAGGCTGCTGCTCCCCGGATACTCTGGAGTACTGCCGCTGGGGCCAGGCGTCCGTCTGTCCGTCCGGATCAGTCCGGAGCTCCTCTCGGGCTCGAGGGTCAGCCAGCATGCTCAACCGTGCACTTAGCATCCTTCCCACAGACGACCCCGGCGTTGCCCGCGTCCTGCCCGCGGCAGGAAGCGCCTTCGAACCCAGCCCTGGGCGTGCGGGCGGGGTGGGGTGCCATCGGCCCTGGGGCGAGAGCATTTAGCTGGAAAGGGGAGGGGTCCCCACCCCCCGAAGACACAGCTGCCGTCCGTGCCGTGAGCCCCTGTGAGGCTGTAGAGAGAGGCCTCGGTGGACGACAGACAGCAGGGAGAAGGGTTACCTTCTACCCCAGGGCTTACGGGATTGGAAAAGTTCGTCAGTCTGAGTGGCTTCCATGGCGGGTGGGGGGGGGGGGCGGGCGGGCCTTCTGTCGACACACAGGGGCCTGGTGGGAGTGTCACCATATCGGTGAAGCCTCAGCCGGCTGCAGATGGCAGGGAGCCCAGCTGAACCCGGCTGAGTCAAAACCCAGTCTGTTTAGTTCCCTGAGAAGTCCGGGGCAGGCCAGCTTCAGGTGCTGCTGGACCCAGGTGCTGCGGTGTGGGCGGCCAGCTGCCCGTCCCCTCCCCTGTCTCTGCACAGTCCGTCCAAAGTGGCGCTGGCAACTCTGGGCTCCTGCTAGCTCAGCAGTCCTGCCGGCCTCCTCCACACCCCCCCACTTCTCTGGCTGGACTCCCTCTAGAGTGCCCCGAGTTCACCAACGCTGTGACACACGGCTGCCCTGGAGCTGGGGGTGGGGCCGGTCCCGTGCAACCTCATGGCCCGAGAGCTGGGAAGGTCCCTCGCGGGAAAAGCAGGGAGTCAGAGAGTACGAGAAGTCACCCCTGCTGGGGCTGGGAGCCGGCATGTGGCGGTCCAGCCGGGCTGACGGCCGAAACACGGACAGAGCTCCAGGGCCCCGGCCCGGGGTTCCCTGAGCGCTTCCCCTCCCGCCATCCTGGACCCCCTGACCCCGGAGTTTGGTCTCAGCGCCCACCCGGAAGAGCGAGAGCCTCCGGGAAGCCAGTGTCTGCACCACCGTGGTGTCAAATATTTGGAACATCGCTCTAGAATGGAGGCCGTCGGCGCCCCGGAGCCCGGACTGAGCCGGGAGGAAGAAGCCGGCAAGGCGCCTGGGCAGGCGCAGTGCCTGCCGGGCAGGCCGGCGCCGAGGCCGGGCTCTGAGGAGCCGGAGTGACAGCGGGGCCGAGTCACGTCGGCGGTGACGAGAGCAGGCACCGATCACCGCGCACTCCACACGTGCCGGGCCACGGACCGCGTGATCCACGCGACCACGTGAACACATAGTCCTTGGCACATCTTTGGCTCTGAGTTCCGTTCCGAGCCACCCAAGACGCCCAGCAGGTCGGCGTCAGGCCGAAGCCGTCCATCCTGACCCAAAGCGCTGGGGTCTTCCGACGGCACGCGTCTTTTGATGTGGTTTCTGGAGTGAGGCTGAGGCGGAGGGCGGGGGCTGCCAGGGTCAGGCGCCGTCTCCCGTCTCATGTCCTCGCTCCTCCCCTCTCTGCAGGCCTTCTAGAACATTTCTCGTTGTCCCTGATGCCTGGGGAACTGATGAAGCCTCCCTGTGAGCCCTGGCATCTCCGTTAGGAGGCTGGAGCAGGGCTGGGAAGGGCCCCCGGGACACGGTCGGCACAGCCACAGTCCTGTCAGGGCCCTCGTCCGCTGATCCCCCCATCTGCGTCATTCCCGTTGTCTCCAACGGATTGTATCTCCTCTTCACTATGGGTCATATTTTCCTGGTTGTTTGCATACTGGAAAACTTTCGGATTGGAAGCCACATACGGTGGCTCTTACCCCTGCCAGGTGACAGATATTTTGTATTCCTGTCAAGATTCTTGAGCTTCATTCTGGGACACAGTTAAGCTCCTTAGAAGCAGCTCAATTGTTCAATGTTCGCGTGGTTAAAAGTAACCAGTTGCAACAATCATCTGAGCATCTCGGATGCACACAGTCTGGGCTAAGATTTTATTTTCATGAGTAAGAACGTAGCCAATCAGCTCCTGCTTTGAGACCGTACTGTGGGTGAGATGCTGAGCTAAGCTGTTTTTAGGTCAAGAAATCGACACCCTATGGTGTCTTTGGACCCTGGATTTGGAGGTAACGTCTTTCATGGTCGATGAGTCCACCGAATTACAACCACCTTTCTCCCTACCCGCTGTGGGCCACGTGCCACACACTGTCATGGAGCCACCAAGCCTTGCCTCCGCTCGGCTCAGGCTACCCAGCCTGGAGCGTGATCCCTCCTCTGAGATGCACACGGGAAGGTTGGCGCACACCGTGGGACAGGTGCCGCGAGGCCGTGGAGGGTGTGGCCTGGCAGTTGCTTTCAAACGGGCCCGAGAGACAGGGAGTTCACATCCGCTCTGAGAAAGGCGGGCTCCGTGTCTCTGGGAGTCGTGTCTTGGGCCGGCCCGGTAATGCGGCATTTAAAGTGTATGGAAGGTGTTTCCCTCCAGAAGCCTATTTGACCCTCACGGAGGCTTTTTTTCCTCTTTGTAGCAACTTCTCTTCCTCTCCACCACTCATGACCTCATTCAGTCCCCACTGTTTCCCTACACGGCCAACGTTCTGCCGATCGCCACTTGCCGAGGAGAGAGCAGGGTCGGGGTCGGGACCCTTGTCCGAGGCCGTGCCTGTGGGCCGGGGCGGAGGCGAGACGTGAGCCCGCCCGACACCGGGGCCCCGTCTCTCCTCCACCACCCAGCTCGCCTCTTTCTCAAGTGAGTCACGAGGAAGACGGCTGCCAGGAAGCCGGGGGAGGTGGGGAGAGGCTCTGCCCCCGCCACACGTCCGTCGGAGGCAGCGTGGTGGCAGACGGCTTGGCCGAAGAGGAGCACTAAATTCACTGAGTCCGAGCACACGCTCCCCATCGTCTCGGGGAAGCTGAGCGTTTGCCCGTGCACCAGGGCCGTCAGAAAGCGCAGGGAGACTCCGCCACCTGGGACCTAGGCTCAGGAGCCCCCCCACCATGGTCCCGGGGCCACCGCCCGCTCTCTGCCGGTGACCGCGGCCCCCCAGCCCTGCTCCTGGGTGGGGGGAGGCCTGGTTCAAACAACACTGCCCAGAAACCGCAAGTTTATGAATCCCAGAAGTTTCGCTCGCTCAGGTCAGGCGCAGAGCTTGGCTGACGTTAGCGGAGACATTTTTCTCTGTCAGGCAGCAGAACGCAGCGCAGGGGCGCCAGCTGCGAGGCCTCAGACCCCGGGTCTCTGATTAAAACAGCGGAAAATTAGATAGCTTCGCGAATCCATCACCACCGCCGCTGGCTGTCCGCGGAAAGGCTGTGGGGCCACCCCCACCTTGCTTGTGCGCCGACGGGGTCCCTCGGTCGGCCTGTGTGTGTGGGCACGTGTGCACGGGCCCGTGTGTGCGTGTGCGTGTGTGTGTGCACGTGCCGCTGTCCGTGTGTCGGTGAGCGTGTCTCCGTGAGCGTGTTGTCCGTGAGGGTGTGTGTGCGTGACATTGTGTGTGTCGGCGTGTGTGTGCGTACACGTGCGTGCCCCTGTTTTCTCTTCCTCGTGTCCTTGGTCAACCAAGAGGAGAGAGTTTCCTCAAACAGTGACTTTCATCAGCTCTCTGATCGCTGCTCACAGCCATCTTAGGCGACATCTCGTTTAATCCTGCCAACAGCCGGGCGGGATGGTGCTATCAGTTCTATTTTACAAAAGAGGAAACTGAGGCTAGGCAAACTCGGCTATCTGGTCCAGGGAACCCAGCCTGGTGCCGAGCTGGGCCTTGAACCCCGGCTTGCCCCCTGCCTCTGCATAGACTCCCCCGCCTTTAGGTGTCCGGCCCGGTGGCAGAAGTCCAAGGCATAGACACGGTGGCAGTCGTGATGTGCTTTGTGAGTGAACAGCACAGGGCAGGTGCGTAAGGATCCTCACTGCACAGGGAAGGAATTCATACTTGGATATTGGAGCAGACAGCGTGGACCAGATCCCAGCTCACGACTCCCTGCTCCCTCATCTCTCTGCCTGATGTCGCCTCTAGTCCCCGAGCCTGCTCTGTCCCATGTGTCTGCAGACCCTAAGTGCTAAGGTCTCATGTCCCCAGGAGCATAAATGCCTGAGCTCCCCATGTCAGCCATAGTAACTCTGAGGTGTGAACTGTGATTTCACAAGGGCTTACGATTCGATGGGAAACAGTCAGACCAGCCACGATGTAACACGAGCTAGAGACACACAACGAAGAAGTGGAAATCGGGGCGGGGCTGCTGAAGAATGGGGGTGCCAGTTTGTCCGGGGTGGTCGGGGAAGGCTTCGGAGGAAGCCCTGACTGGTGTGCAGATGTGCAGGGAATGAGTGGAGCCATGAGGAGCCATGGGGGGGGAATATTCCAGGCAGACAGAAGGAGGGGGAAATGGTGGCTGTTATCATCACCATAATTACCATGCCCACAACCACCATGGTCATCCCCATCCCCACCCCCACCCCCATCCCCACCCCCATCCCCACCACCATCATCATCTTCACCCTCGTCACCACCATTGTCAATATCATCATCACCACAGTCATCACCTTCACCACCACCATCATCTCTACCATCACCAACATCACCATCACCACCATCATCACCATCACCATCACCATCACCATCACCATAGCCATCACCATCATCATCGCCATCATCACCATCACCATTCCAATTCCAGTTCTGTTGGTCTGGGGTAGGGTACAGTGGCATTTCTGAAGGCCCCCAGATGATTCTAAAGCACATCACCTGTGGTGGGAGGTGCCGCCCTAAGCTGAAACACTTCACAGACAAAATTTCATGTTAAAATTCCATACTCAAAAACTCTATGGAGTTAATTTTCGTATTCATCCTATTATAGACGGGAAGACAGATTTAGGGAGGATGAGGGGCTTGAGTGACCACCATTCACCACCAGCCCACCAGCCACGTGGTGCCCACGTGACCCGGATGCTCACCCTCGGCCGCTGCTCCGTGTGGCCACCGAGTCAGAGAGCCCCCCGAGCATCAGCACCTACTAAGCACCCAGGGAATACCTGTGGGTGGTTTGAAGCTCGTTTCCAAGCCCGGGCCCCCGACTCCCAGCCCGGGACGCTTCCACTTCCCATCCCTGCCCCAAGTTTGTACGCTGCCTTTGAAGAAGAGAGCCAGCCACGAGAAGACAAAAAGTAGCTAAAGGCAATCATATCGCCGTAGCTGTCGGTGCCGTTGCTGTTTCTCACGTCATCGAACCCCACTTGGGGCAATATTCTAGAAGCATCTGTACATCTATTAATCTGCAACAACCATTCGAGAGGATTGCCAGTCATATCCCTGCTTCTTCAGGTGAGCCAACCTAAGGCACGGAAAGATTAAGAAACTAGCCTAAGTCACACAGCGGGTGAATGGCAGAGCCAAGATCACGCATAAACTTTGACTCGTTGGGAGCTCAGCCCCATCCTCCCATCCCTGCCCTCATCAGCCTTTTGGGGGAAACGCGGCCGTGGAACCCAGCGCTCCAGGTCTACGCAGCCGTGAGCTTAGGCGAGATCTTCTCTGAACCTCAGTTTCCTGGTCTGTAAATGGAGGGTGATTTGGTGCTTCTCCTGCTGATCTCACGGGGCCGTCGGGAAACCACAGCAGAAGGCTCGTGCCTGCATGATATACGCCTCTGAGCCCCGTGCGCATGCCACGCCCCGCTCTGCAGGCCACTCAGTGAACGTGGCCAACCTCCTTGGCCCCACGTAACGTTAGCCCATCAGCTCCCCGGGCATCGCTGCCGCTTCCGCGGGGGGTGGGGGGGCCCTGAACAGTGCTGAGTCTTCAGGCGCCCTCTTGGTTCAGGCTTCTGGGCACGCGGAGGGCAGCCGGGGTTCCATGCCCTGTGTGCTTTGCCGTCCACGGCCCCCGCTGGCTGCCAGGCTGGACAGCGGGCCGGGCTGGGGATGGAGGTTGGCGACGGAGATGGTGACAGCCCACAGTCTGAACCTCGGGGACACGCTGAAAACACATGCCCAGGAGCCCGGCATAGAGATGCCGTGCCGAGCCTGTGTCGGCACAGTCCCCTGGGCAGTTCTTCAGCCGGCAGAGGGGAGCTCGATTGCGCGTCTGGTCATCCAACGGGCCCGTGTGGCCCCAACCCTGTGGCGTCCCTTGAGCTCCAGTGGGTTATCTTGGGATCATGTCTGGATCTTCCATAGTTTGGGCAAGTTCTTTAGTCTCAGCGGTGTCTTCATCGTCCTGACCAGTAACAATAACGGCAGTGCCTCCTGGCTCTTCCCCACGAGCGGGTTGTAGAGGTGTGCTGGGAAAGCCCCAACACTCGGCTCTCTGTGGGGGAGGGGAGATGCCGTTCGTGCCTCTGCCCGTTTCCATGCCGTAAATGTTCTCGTGGCTGATTACAAGCTACCGCTGTGAGGGCACGGCACAGGGGAGTCGGGGGTGAGATCGAGGAACGGGGAGTCGGGTTTGAGATCACGGAACGGGGAGTTGGGGGTGAGATCGCACAGAATGGGGAGTCAGGAAGAGACGTGTAGCTCAACCGAGTATTCCCATGACGGTGATTCAATACACATAAGTTCACCAAAAGCAGAGATCATCATAAAAATACAGTAACTGGGAAATGATGAGTGTTGAGTATTCATTGCCTTTATTTTTTTTAACACAACGTATTCAATTTTAACTTGTATATAATTTAATTTTTAGTAACAGAAAAAATTTAACGTTGATTAAAGTGTAATAGCGCCAGCGAGCCAGCGCGAGTTGGTCCCAGCACCCCACTGGGGGGCTACCGTCGGGATCCCTGTGTTACAGATGAGGGCCGCAAAGCACAGAGAAGTTAAGCGACTCGTCCAGGGTCACAGCTGAGCCCGGATTCAAACCCATTAGTTTGGCCACCGCGGATAATTATCAGACATACTAGTTTCCTGGGGTTATCTGTTGCCTATGACGCACTCAGATGAATAGGTCGCACCTACTATGTGCTCAGTCACTAGTGCTGGTCGCTGTCCGCATGGTTCCCATTAATTCAAGCCGGTGCATTAAAACACAGCTCCTGTCCCCATGAACCCCCTGGGTCTGGGCCGTGGCTCCTGCCCTGACTTGGCGAGCGGGCGCATCAGGGGGTGTGCATTCACAAACGGGCAGCCGTGGCAGTCCCCACCTTGCCAGGCCGCGATAGCAGGCACCTCCAGAGGGGCAGGCCGGCCTGGGCGTGGTCCACAGCTCGCACTGCCCGCGCCCGGAAATGCCGCTCGGTGCGCAAGCCAGGTGCCCGGGGGTGGTGCGTGGGGCACAGGGAGCGTCTCGGGCGGCACGGCCCACCCGGCCCCAGCCCCACAGGCCTCCCCGCCGGGGCGGCGTGGGCGTCAGGAAGCCGGGGGCCCGGTCAGCGCAGGCCGTCATTGTCCCACGAGGGAAGAGCATCCCCGCGATGCCGCCCCGTGGCGCCCTCGCCCCTCAGCCCTTCCTTTGAACCCTGACAGTAATCCTACACGCGCATGAGGCTGCCAAGCCAGCGTGTCTGATGTCCTTTCCGGCTTTTGTAATGTCACTTCCCGTCGGGGCTGGGCAGATGCGTTATTGATGTACGAGAGTTACTTTTTGGCATAAAATTCCCGACCTACGCAGAAAAGCCGCATGAACCGACCTCCTGATTCAGGTGTTGCAGGCAGTTCGCACTGCTGGCCGTGGCTGTTTCTTCCTCCCCCACCCCCTTCTCCATCCTCCTTGGCCGCTTGGGAGATTATTCATTCAGAAAGTGTAGCTCTGGAAGCAGAAGCCCCAAGGGGGAGGCCAGCTTCTTTAGGAAGTGCTTGGTTCCTGGTAAATTAATTGTTGTCGGTTTCACTCGAGAATCAAAAGTAAAAGGACACTGAGGAATCACGGCCGCAAAGCCCTTACATCTGTGGTGTGGATGGCAGCGTGCACGGTGAATAGACACGGTTCATGAAATTAGCAGAGAAGAGGATTGTCGCATCGGATGATATACGTGGTACCGAGCAGGGCTCAGCCAACATCTCTGTAAAGGGCAGACGGTCCGTACTTTGCCTTTGTAAATCGTACCGTGGCTGTCGGATTTTTCGACGTGGCCGCCGAGGCAGGAAAGCAGCCGTGGACAATCCATTACAGAATGGGTGTGGTTGTGTTCCAGTTAAACTTGACATGCTCTCACAAAAACCCCCTGTCTTTGGTAGTGGGGACATGACGCGGCCGCAGCCGCAGGCTCCGCGCCAGATCCGGCTTGCGAGCCGTGGTTTGCCCCCCACTGGCTCCGAGCCCTGGTTTAGGAGTCAGACGAGTTGAACCGAAAGCCCGGCCTCACCGCGTGCTGTCAGAAGTGAGCACGCTGGGAAGTTATTTCATCTCTGGGGCCTCTGTTGTGCCGTCTGCAAAACGAAGCTAAGGATGCCGGGCGAAGCACTGGGTCACAGTCAGATACTGGCTTGAAGACGTCGAGCACATGCCTTCACGGGAGCTGCCCTGGTGGAGGAGGGTGATGACGATGATACCGAGGGGGAGGAGGAGGAGGAGGGTGATGACAAGGAGGAGGGTGATGAGGAGGAGGAGGGTGATGAGGAGGAGGAGGGTGATGAGGAGGGTGATGAGGAGGAGGAGGAGGGTGATGAGGAGGAGGAGGGCGATGAGGAGGAGGAGGGTGATGACATGGAGGAGGAGGGTGATGAGGAGGAGGAGGGTGATGAGGAAGAGGAGGAGGTGATGAGGAGGAGGAGGGTGATGAGGAGGAGGAGGAGGGTGATGAGGAGGAGGAGGGTGATGACAAGGAGGAGGAGGGTGATTAGTAGGAGGAAGATGATGAAGAGGAGGAAGGTGATGAGGAGGAGGGTGATGAGGAGGAGGAGGGTGATGAGGAGGAGGAGGAGGGTGATGAGGAGGCAGAGAAGAGTGATGAGGGGAGAGGGAAAGAGGGGTGGGGTGAGGAGAGGATGAGGAGGAGGAGGGTGATGAGGAAGAGGAGGAGGGTGATGATGAGGAGGAGGGTGATGAGGAGGAGGAGGGTGATGAGGAGGAGGAGGGCGATGAGGAGGAGGAGGGCGATGAGGAGGAGGAGGAGGGTGATTAGTAGGAGGAAGATGATGAAGAGGAGGAAGGTGATGAGGAGGAGGAGGGTGATGAGGAGGAGGAGGGCGATGAGGAGGAGGAGGGTGATGACAAGGAGGAGGAGGGTGATTAGTAGGAGGAAGATGATGAAGAGGAGGAAGGTGATGAGGAGGAGGGTGATGAGGAGGAGGAGGGCGATGAGGAGGAGGAGTGATGACAAGGAGGAGGAGGGTGATTAGTAGGAGGAAGATGATGAAGAGGAGGAAGGTGATGAGGAGGAGGAGGGTGATGAGGAGGAGGAGGGTGATGAGGAGGAGGAGGGTGATGAGGAGGAGGAGGAGGGTGATGAGGAGGCAGAGAAGAGTGATGAGGGGAGGAGGGAAAGGAGGGGGTGGGTGAGGAGAGGGAAGGGGGCGGGTCTCTGTGAGACAAGAGGGCTAGAACTCTGGATTCCGCCTTGCTGCCGACCTGGCAGACCCTTGCCCCAACCCGGCTTCGCTGTCGTGAAGTGTCCGCCGCAGGCGGCTCCGTGGGCGCAGGCGAGCCCTCGTTCATTGATGCGTTCTTCAGAAGCTCTGGAGGGTGTGCTCCGCCCGCTGCGACGACACAGCAGGGCAGGTGGGGACAGCCGTAGTAGCTCGTCCCCCTCCCAGGACGCTCTCGGAACAGAGTCCGGTCTGGCTGTGGTCCCTGCAGCGTCCGCACAAGAGGGATGTCCCCAGCCGGGCCCCCAGACCCTGAGAACATATCCTGGTTTGGAAACGGCTCTGCACAGACACGGTGACAGGTCGCGGGGTGAGGGCGCCCTGGACGTGGGGCCTGGCCTGCGTCCAAGGACACGTGCGCTTCTAGGACGCAGAAGAGGAGACACGGACACGGGGGAGGCCGCGTGAGGACAGAGCCTGGAGGGACACGGCCGTGAGCGGAGGCTGGAAGAGGCAGGAAGGACCCCCCCCCCCCCCCGGAGAGCCTTGACTGAGGACCCCCTGCCTCAGGAGTTGCGAGAGAATAAGTTTCTGCGGCTGAAGCCGCCAGTCCGTGGCCCTCTGTGGCGGCAGCCGGAGGACCCCGACCCCGTCCCCGCCCCCGAGCGCGGCACTGCCGCAGAGACGGCACTGCCAGGATGCTCTCTCGGAGCCGGTCACGCCTCCAGCGTGACGCTGCCTCCTGTCCCTTGCGGAAATGCCATTATCTCCTGATTAGTGGAAACATTTTTTCAGTGGCGATAGCGCGGGTCCCAACTTGTTAATGAGGCTCCGTGTTCTGCCTCGAGCCCTGGGTCGGCGCCGGGACAGAAGGTTTGGGCCGATGCGTGGGCCGGCGAGTTCAGCCAAGGGTGTGCCGAGTCAGGAAGTGATTTCTGTGTGTGTGTGTGTGTGTGTGTGCGTGCGCGCATACCCACATGTTAAAATATTTTTTGTTAGGGATCAAAAATATGCTTTAAAAAGTTATAAAACTAGGTATGAACTACAAGGTAATATTATAGATTATAATCAATGAACTTCCCACCTCCTATCTTCTTGTTCTGTTGGTTTGTTCACGTTTCGAGTTGGGTTTGGGCTTCATCATTCCATTCTGGACAACGAATTCTTATCGAGTGTCCCCCGGGGGCGGGGGGAAGCCTGTCTGATTTCCCCGCTTGGGAGAATGAAGCTCGCCTTCGAGGCTCTGTTTTCTCCCGTGAAAGTGCAGCTAGTTCCGGGGCTGCTGGTCGGGGTGAGGGCCAAGCAGGAGCCACCGTTCCTCGGAGGTGCCGGGCCAGGCTCTCCCCGCGGGCACCTCACGACGCGTGCCCTGTGCTGGGTGGATTTTAGGACCAGGACGCCGCGTTACGGAAATGACACCTCAGTCTTTTCCCATGCTGGGAATGGAAACGGGTTTGCATAGGTTTTAGATAAGTTCGTATTTACCCCCTCGAGCACTGAAGGGTCCCCTGCGGCGGTGCCCTCAAACAGAATCCACAAAATCCAAGGTCCCGTTTGAGGAAAAGGATTGTCACCTAGAGGCCCCTCAGCCCAAAGTCGGACTGCGAACGGCCTGCTTGTGGCTGAGGCTTCAGCCCGGCAGAAGGGTCAGGCCAGGAGAGGACACGGGGGAGGGACCCGCGCCCCATTTCCCTCCTCCCGGGACTGGGAACGGCCACCTGCAGGAAGGGGCTGAGGCTCCAGGCGGGCGGTCCAGGACTCAGCCTCACCATTAGGGGGACTCAGCTTTGGTGTTAGACCCACCTGGCATTGGATTTGGCCCCCTGCTTGAGGCAGTCATTTAGAAACTCCTGTGAGCCCTGGTGTCCATCTTTCTGCAAAGGGTTTAACAAGGAGAGCCTCAGGGGGCTGCTGGAGAGAAAGGAGAGGACGAGGTTCAGAGAGCAGTGAGGCCCCACCCCTCGCCCTAACAGACTGTCAGACACCTGCCGGCGCCATAGTGAGTTCTCCATCAGGGGAGGCATTCAAGCACTTATGCACAAAGCAGCGTGCTGAGGACCTCGGGTTCCCATCCTTGTATGGCCTCTCTCGCACCGTCGGGCGCTGTTGAGCCGCGGCTCCTCGTGGGCTGAGCCCTGCTGTGCGCGGAGCTCCAGCTTTTCCTGCCTGCGCCTCATCCACGTGACGGTGACGGTGACGCCGGGCAGAGGCCACAGCCTGCGTCGCAGCCTTACGGCCGCTTCCGCACCGTGCTCGCTACCAGCCCGGAGCCCGGCGAGTTCATTTCAGACCATCTGGTTTCACTTGGGCCACTTTAAACCTCGCCGAGCCGGCCCGGCAAACCCTGCGTACAGACCTGTCCTCTCGCCGCCCCTGGAGGAGGAGCTGTCGGCCTCGGCCGCCTCCGGACGACGCCCCCTCGGATCCCCAGTTGGGAAACTTTCTTTCGCGACCAAATGATAACGGCTTCCTCGTTCTTTATTCGTGACCCGCACCGTGGCAGCCAATCCGAGCATGAGATAATCCCCATGACCGGTTCCCAGAGCAGTGAAACCTGACCTTCGGGTCGCTCTGGGTTTGATTCATGTGCAAGTTCTCTTAGGTTTTGTGGAATTATGAAAAGAGCCCCGGGGTCACCAGCGTGAAGCGCTCAGAGTGCTGGAGAGGCCGCCCCTAGCCAGGCCGGCCCGAGGCCCTAGGGAAGCAGGCAGAATGCGCTAATGCCGCACTCATGTGTGCGAAGGGGGGGGCTTCCTGGTCCTGGAGGTGAGCGGGGGTGGGGGGGGGCAGGCTGTGCGCAGCAACCAGCATTTACCTAACAGGTTCCCGAGGGAAGAAACCCTAGCCTCATAGGAGGCCGGCGGGGACGGTGGCGCTGGGGACCGTCGGGCGTGAAGGCACAGGGGGTGGAGTTTGAATTGGATCTGGAAAACAGAGGTGGAGTTCAAGTGGGAAGGGTGTTTGAGACAGAGGGAACGGCACGTGCAAAGGCTGGAGGGTGGCAGGGCATGGAGGGTGGCAGCTGGGGAGAGAGGGACAGGCGGGTGGGATTAGTTGACACGCGATCTGGGGACTCGTGTCGCTGCGCCCAGGGGTCTCCAGCAGAGACTATTGCCATGGCTGTTGGCTCTGCGGTTGCAAGCCCCAGCAGCCGTGCCTACAGGTGCAGCCGTGGCCGTGTGAGTCCTGGTTACAGAAACTCTGAGTCTTTAAATGCCGTAACTCGGGGCGCCTGGGGGGCTCAGTCGGTTAAGCATCCAACTTCGGCTCAGGTCATGATCTCACCATTCCTGAGTTCGAGCCCCGCGTCGGACTCTGTGCTGACAGCTCGGGCCCTGGAGCCTGCTTCAGATTCTGTGTCTCCCTCTCTCTCTGCCCATCCCCCACTCATGCTTTGTCTCTCTGTCTTTCTCTCTCTCTCTCAGAAATAAACATTTAAAAAAATTAAACGGCATGATTAGAAAGTCCCTTCTGGCTGTAATTCCATCTCGGGGAGAGATCACCAACCGCCTTTGGTGGGAGCTGAGTCCTCGCGGCTGCGAACTCTGGGGCTTCCTGTGTCCCCCCGTCCCCCCCTCCCTGCCCCCAAGAAGCCAAAGTTCAATAGAGGAACGTAGGTGGGAAAGGGAGGATGTGGTCCCTCCCGCGGAAGCACCGGCTGCGTTTTCTGGGACGGAGGTCTGCGTGCAGGCGTGCACCTGGGGGCAGCACCTGGGGAGGGGTGCAGGACGCGCTGGGCGGGCAGCAGGAGGGGTGAGCTGAGGTGCCCTGCAGAGCCATCCATGTCCCCGGAAGGGCTGTGACCCAGGGGGCCCTTTAGCTGAGGCGCACGGCTCTCCCGGCACGCGGGGAAGGACCACACGGACGAGTCCCGGATGCGGGCGGCCCCCACAGCACCCGAGTCCGGAGCTGAGGTCCCAGCACCAGGCAGAGGGTCCGACTGGCCTCAGGTCCCCTCCACCCCGAGCCCTGGGGCCACGACACGCCCCGGGCTGGCCCGCAAACCGCTTGGCCGTGTGCTTTGGAATCACGCGGCCAGCTGCGGTTGGGGGAGCCGAGGTCCACGAGGGTGCCCTTGAGTCGGGGTGAGGGCGCAGACCACAGGCCCCTTCCGAGGGCGGCTGTGGTGTGGGAGGTGTTCGATCCTGGCTGCCCCGGAACAGCCTTCCGGACCGTCTCGGCTGACCCTACAAACGGCAAAGCCACTACTTTGAGAAGCTGGCGACATTCAGTGCTTCTGGCAAATAGACAATTCATTCTTTTTTTTTTTTTACATTAAAAAAAATGGATTCCAGTTAACATACGGTATTCTATTAGATTCAGGCGTACAGTATAGTGAGTCACCGTTTCCATGTCACCCAGTGGTCAGCGCAAGCGCGCTCCTGACCCCCTACCCCCCCCACCTCCCCTCCGGTCACCATCAGTGTGTTCTCCAGAGTTAAGAGTCTCTGTCTTGGTCTCTCTCTCTCTCTTTATCCCTTTGCTCATCTGTTTGTTTCTCAAATTCCACATACGAGTGAAAGCATCCGGTATTTGTCTGTCTCTGACCAACTTATTTCGCTTTGGTTAACACTCTAGTTCCACCCATGTGGTTGCAAATGGCAAGACTTCCTTCTTTTTTCCAGCTGAGTACTATTCCGTTGTGCATGCATTCCGGGTCTTCTTCATCCATCCGTCTAGCCGCGGACACTCGGGTTGCTTCCATAGCTTGGCCACGGTACATGACGCAGCTCTGAATTTCAGGGTGCGTGTGCCTTGGGGATCTGTAGTTTCGTATCCTTTGGGTAAACACCTGGTAGTGAGGTCGCTGGATCATAGGGCGGTTCTATTCTTAACTTTCTGAGGAAGCTCGCACTGTTTTCCGTAGTCGAATGCGCCAGTTTGCGTTCCCGCCAGCAGCGCAAGGGGATTCCGCTTTCTCCACGTCCTCGTCAACTCTCGTTGTTTCCGGGGTGGTTGATTTTAGCCATTCCGACGGCGAGGTGGTGTCTCGGTGTGGTTTTGATTCGTGTCTCCCCGATGACGAGTGACATTGAGCATCGTCTCGTGTGTCTGTTGGCCACCTGGCTGTCTTTGGAGAAGCGTCTCTTCATGTCTTCTGCCCGTTTCTTCACTAGATTATTTGCTTTTCGGGTGTTGCGTTTGAGAAGTTCTTTATAGCTTTTGGATACTAACCCTTTATCAGATGAGTCATTTGCAAATATCTTCTATCCCGTAGGCTGCCTTTTAGTTTTGTGGATTGGTCCCTTCGCTGTGCAGAAGCTTTTTATTTTGATGGCGTCCCAATAATTTACTGTGCTTTTGTTTCCCTTGCCTCAGGGGATGTTTCTAGAAAGAAGTTGTTAGGACCAGTAAAGAGGCTGCTGCTGCCTGTGTTCCCCTCTGGGATTTTGACGGTTTCCTGTCTCACATTTAGGTCTCTCATCCATTTTGAGTGTGTTCTGTGTGTGGTGTCAGAAAGTGGTCCAGGTCCATTCTTCCGCAAGCTCCTGTCCAGTTTTCCCAGCCTCGTTTGCTGAAGAGACCGTCTTTGTTCCGTTGGCTATTTCTTCCTGCTTCGTCAAAGATGAGTTGGCCATACAGTCCTGTGTTCGTTCCTGGGTTTTCTGCCCTGTTCCGCTGATCTGTGCGTCTGTTTTCGTGCCAGAACCCCCTTGTCGTGGTGACTGCGGCTTTGTGATATAACTTGAGGTCCAGAATTGTGATGCCTCCGGCTTTGGTTTTCTTTTCCAAGATCGTTGTGGCTCTTCGGGGAGAGTCAGCTCATTCTTAGGTCAAAGTCGCGCGCCCCCCGCCCCGGAAACTGACCACGCGACACGTGCGCACTCCCTGGCCCCCCGGTTGTCAGGAGGGTCCCCCGTCACCAGGGGTGACTGGTCCTGGCCCCTGAAGGGGGAGCACGCGCAGCGCATACCGCGTCCAGGTTCGGACCGTGAGAGACCCCCAGCTACTTACTTCTCTTGCCAAATTCTCTGCTGCTGGAAAACCCTGCAGCCACGAGCGTGGTGTTACCGAGAACTCGGGTTCCCGCGGGAGCACCGGGAGAGCCCGCCGACCCTCGCCGGTCGTGGTCCCGAGTGAGAAATAAACTTAGTTGTGCGAAGCCACGGAAGTTTGGGGGTTTCGTTGGTCCCCAAAGCATGGTCCAGCCCCTCTGGACTAATACGGAAGCTGACGCCAGAGACGGACGTCGGTACCACCAGCAGCTCGAACACGCGGCGTGAGCTCAGCGGTCAGACGGAGATGAGGAAACACACCCGGTGTCGGACACGTGGAACCAGCGAGCTGTGGCGCTGACTCGGCGCGCGCGGTGAGCGGGCGTCCTCGACGAGCCGGGGGCACAACCAAAAGCTTGTACGCCGCCACCGGCCTCACTTGGCAAAGTACGACAAAACAAGAGACAAGCTCAAGAAAGCATCCCCTTCGCCCCCGCTTCGGCTGGGCATCGAAGGTCCGGCCCCGCCGAGAAGCCGGACGCCGCTCAGCCCGGCAGCAGCAAACGCCAGGCTGGGAGAACTCTGAGGGACCGAGATCCGGGAAGACCTCGTACACAGATTTTTGGCCAATGAAGTGTCCTCGGGGCCGAGTGCAGACTCAGGCTGCCGGGGCCCGTAAATCCTCTCGGTCGGGCGGAGTGACTCATGGCAGAGATGAATGACGAGCCCTTCCCAAAGAAGCTGAGCGAGTTCCAGAAAGAGAAGACGGTGATGCAAAGCAGTATGTCCTCGTGAGCACTGTGTCTCAGAGCCTGGCCCGCGGCCGTCAGAGGGACGAGAAGCCTCCGGGCGTTTTGTGCGGGTTTTACTGCCAGTGAAAAGCTTGGTCCCCGACCTTCGCCGGGCAGAAGGTAGCTGAGCAAGTGGCAGGTGCAGCCTCTGTGGACGGCACATCCCAGAACTTTTCAGGGGCTGCGGACAAGCGACGAGGGCCAGGGAGTCCTGGCCAGCGTGCCTTTTCCACCCCAGGGGAGAATCTTCCAGAGCAGCCCCGCCGGGTTGGAGAGATGCCCTAAGCTGGGTCTTCCTCCTGAGCGGGAATGTTGACCGGCGCGTGTCCTGCCCTTCCCCTGCGTGCCCCCCCCCCCGCCCCTGCACGTCGAAGGCGGCCGGAGAGCAACCGACATCCGGACTCAGCTGCCCCACCACGAATCTCCACACCGGAGCTGGCGGACAGACCAGCACGCGGCCCCAAACACCCTGGGCTCCTTGCTGGGACAGGTCGCCGGTGGGACTTCCAGGTGTCTCGCTTGGAGAGGGGCTGAGTGTGTCGTCTTTGCGGGATGGAGGAGGCGGCGGGGACGGTGACTCTCACTGTTACGTTTGCCGTCGCCGCGGAACAAATGATCCCAACACGTAGTGATTTAGAATAATTCCTTACAATCGCTGTATCTCCCCTCTTCCCGGGCCTGGGTCGGGAATTCAGAAACGACACGGCACGTTTGCTGAGTCTCTGCTCCGTGCTGTCCGGGCAGCCGGAAGGATGGGCGGCTCGCTCGCCGGCTCCCTCTCCGCTCGGCCGCATCGAGGCTTCCAGAGGATGGAAGGGGACTTGGTCCTCTTAAAGTCCGGGTCTGGAGCCGGCGCAGCGTCGCCGTCACCGTGCTCAGTCAGTTCACAGTCAGAAGCCCACCCGGACTCCGGAGGGACGTGCCAAACCGCCCTTGCACGTCCAACCGCCTTCGGGCTCTGGAGAGGTTGCTCTCCGTGACCGGCGGCGGCGGCAGCGGCCGGTCCTGCTCCGCTGCTGGCCCTGGGCCGCGTCCAGACCTGCTCCGGGGTCCTCCTCCCAGGCTCCGGGCGGCTACAACAAGGAACGACGCGCTGACACGTGCTACGGCGCCGCCGAAAATAGCACACTAGATGAGAGAAGCTGGGCCCAATGGGTCACACATACGATTCCATTTGTAGGAAATATTCGGATTAGGTGGGCGCCTGGAGACGGATAGATTTGCAACAGTGGCTGCCGAGGGTGGAGGGTTTTCTTCGAGGGGATGACATGTTTAGAAGTGACCATGGTAATAGCTAACTGTGTGACCTAGGGCAGCGCCTTAACCTCTCTGAGCCCCAGCTGCTGCAGCGGGATAGAATGGGGTGGGAACCGCTCCTGGCTGGCAGCTGCTGTTTGTGAAGATTTACTACAGTCGTGGGTCGGCGCTCCGAGCGGCTCTGGCCCGTGCGTTCTGTGGGGGAGAGACTCGAGTCCAGAGAAGCGCGGTGATTCTCTTGGGGACTCCGAGGCCACCCTCCCGGGCCCTCCGTTCCAGATTCTGGCCGCCGGCCCAGGTGGCGGCCTTCCCCAGGGCCCGGGTCGGGCTGGGCCGCGGGGCCTGCTGTTTTTGTGGTATGGACGCCGGCTCTTCAGCAGGCCTGCCGCTGTGGTTTGGAGAAATACATGGCATGCTGATTACTTAATCCCAAAACAACGAGAATTTTCTCTTTTTTAAGGGGCAATGACAGGAAGCTGGCAACATCGCAGCCCCGGCCACACGCATCCCGGCCTCCTTCCCGGGGGCGGGGGGCTGGGGGAGGGAGAGGTGGCCTGTGACGCTGGGCCGGGCTGGGGGCCTGGGCTCTGCCTTCTCCCCCCTCTTCTTCCTGCAGGCTCAGGGCTCTGCTCTGAGGACCCGCCCGCCCTGAGCCGTCGGGTCCCTGCAACCTGGCGGGACACTGGGGGCCCAAGGAAGGGGCCCGTCTTCAGATGGAGAGCGGCCCCGGTGGCCAGCCCTCAGCCGGCAGGCCGTGTGGACCTGCCTTCGGGGGTCCCCAACGAGGAGGGCTCACCGCGAGGAAACGGATGTGACCCCGGCCACCGTCCACAGTGCGTCCCCTGGGAAGCGGGGATCCTTCTCCCTGAAGTTGGACCGTCACCCTTTTGAGCACTCTCCCCTGGGACGAAGATTCATGCCAAGGAGCCCCTGCCGGGCCCTGGGGGAGGTGCCGGAGGAGCAGAGGGCAGCCTTCCTGGGGTGCAGAGTGGGGGCGGGGCGGGGGGCGGGGCTGGCTCGGGAGGCGGGACGGCCCCCCGGCCCCGGCGGGGTGGCAGCCTCCAGGAGACTGAACAGAGCTCCGAGATGAGGCGTCGCAGCGGAGTCTCTCCAGCGCTGACTGCCGTGGCGGTGGGGCGCACAGCGTCCCCCAAGTGCGGGTCCTCATCCTGGCCCTGGACCTGTGACTGTGCCCCGACGTGAACGTGACGGGGCGTCTGCAGGTGCGAGGCGAGTGAGGATGGAGGCAAGTCCCTCCTGAGTCTGATGGAGGAGTGTGTCCTCATGAGAAAAGGAGGGAGGAGGCTCTGAGACCCCGGCCCAGGGGACCGAGGCGGAGGCAGCCGACACCCGGGGCCGCCCAAGCTGGCAGAGGCAGAAGGACTCCCCTCCCAGCCCCCTGCAGCCTCCGGAGGGAGTGCGGCTCTGCCCCCGGCTGGATTTCCGGGGGGGAGGTTCCTGTGGTTTCAAGCCCCCCAGGACCCTCAAATACGCCCCAGAGGAGGAAGTCCGTCCCACTCTGGACCCGGCCTGAGCATGGCTGTGGGGTCTGTGTAGATGTCGCCGTGGCTGCCGGTGGTGGCCGCTCACCCGCCCCTGGCCGCGGGGAGGCTGCTGCGGGCTGGCTTCCCTCCCCTCTGCCTGAGGGTCCCTCCGGCCTCGAGGAGCTGAGGGAAGCCTCGGCCAGAGACTGTCAGGAGTGTCCAGTGTCACTTGCAGCCACCTCGCCCCTCGGGGCCACCTCAGCCCCCTCCCCAGGCCCAGCCCACCGCCCACCCCCTCACTTCCTCACCCCTTCACCGTGCTTCCTGGAGTCACTTCCCAGGCAAAGTCCTCATCTTGGGCCCTGCTCCGGGGCAGCCCAGACCCCAGCTCTGCCCCTGCAGGAGCACCTGCTGAGCGCCTGCTGTGTACTAGGCCCAGTGGGAGCAGTGCGAGTGGGAGCCAGCAGCGTGGGCCGACCCCTGCTCTGCGTTTAGAGGCGCCACACCCCTACTCAAGCCGGCATGGTAGGACTGAGACCAGATGTACCCGCAGCCTGCCCTCCGAGCATTTATCGGCTTCCCGGAGGGGGAGCAGGGACGGGGACAAGGCCCCGCCCTCCAGGCACCCCCTGCTCATGCCGGAGGTGGGACCCATCCGAGCCCAGCCCCCAGACTCCCCTCCGGGCTCCATCGGGACGAGCCGGACCCACCTGGTGTTTGAGCTCCAGCCCCTCACAGGGGGTCACAGACGACAGGAGGTGACAGCAGCGTCTCCGGGCAGGGGGCGGCACCTCTAGCTCTGGCCGGCTGAGTCTTGCAGCCGCATGGTGGTGACGGTGTGAGGAACTGGACACACTCTTCGGTGGGGTCCCTCCAGCCCTACCTAGAGCCACTCCCCAGTCCCCTCCCTCCCCTCCCCTGCCTCCCCACGCCCCTGGGCCGGAGCACATGCCAGGTCTGAGCCCCTGCTCTCCCCCTGCTGAGATGTCCTATCTCTGCCCCCTGCCCCAGACGAGGACGGACCCGCGGCCATGACCAGGTGCCTGCTGAGTGCAGTGACCGCACGAACGAGAGGAAACAGTCACGTCTGAGTGTGTGCGGTGGGCACAGCCTGACGGACCCCCTTGCTCCTGGAACCGAGGGAAGGACGGTCCTGAAAACCCGGTGGGGGGTGGCAGCTCTCAAATGCGCCCCCCAGGAGGAGTGCCCCACACCGTGGCCGGTTCGCGCAGGCACAGAGGACCGGAAGTCAGCTTCCCAGACCGTCCTTACCCTTATCCCCGCCTCGTCTTCTGTTCCGGCCGGTGCTGCCTTGCTTCTCTGGGGAAGTGGGAGAGCGCCTGATTCCGCCCCCTGCATGGGGTCCCCAGCCCGTCGCGGGACGGAGACCCGCGGTGCAGAGAACACAGTGGTCGTAGGGCAAGGGCCTCTAATTTCATCAAAACTGCACTCCAGGTAGCCTCTTGAGAGCTCACGGCCAGAGCCGCTGCCGGGCCCCAGGTGAGGGCCTCCTCTCCGCCAGGAGGAGCGTCCTGCCACCGCGCCTCCCCGGGGCCGCCCCCCCCCGCCCCGCCGCCCCGGAGCAGCTCGTAGGAGCCAAGGCTGGAAAGACTCGGCACCCGTTGGTCCTTCCCTCTCATCTTTTCAGAACAGGAGACTGTGGCTCAGAGAGGGGAGTCCCTTGCCCGGAGTCGCCCGGCTAAGCGGGGATCGGAGGACCCGGTCGTGCTGGGTCTCAGCCGTCGTCTGCCCCCTTGGGTCCCTCCCGGATGGATCCGGAGCCTCGGTCCCTGAGCAGACCCTGGGATCAGCCTTCCCCCCGGGGCCTCCTTCCGCGGCTGCGGGCTCCCTGCAGGGCAGCGGGGGGCCGCCGTGCCTGCCCGGAGATGTCGCATCTTTGATGACCACGTGCTCGGTGCCGATTGACAAACGAGCTGGGGCCTGAGCGGCTCAAGCGGAGTAATGACACCAAGGGTTGGCTCGAGGGCCGGCGGGGCAGGCCAGATCAAAACGAAAGGCCGGGATAGCCTGGGGGGCAGCCCGCTGGGCCTCTGGGGTCCGAGGTCTTCATGCAGGACGGGGAATCAGTCACTCCTGAACACCGCGTCTGGCCACACCGGCGAGCTGGGTGGTCCTTCTCTGCCGCGTCTCCACCGCTGCTGTGACAGTTCCCGCCCGTCAATCACTCAGCAACTCAGGCAGTTCCGAAGCCAGACACCGCCCCGGGCTGGCGATAATAACAAGGACAGCAAGGACAAACGGTAACGGTAAAAGCCCTGGAAACACTGGCACGCCCACTTCACCTAATCTTCACACCAAATGTTTGCAATAGATACTATTTCATCAGCTTTTATGGATCGGAAGCCTGACCCATAAGCCCACTAATACCCACTGCGGCATAGTAAGTGTCGGAGGGGGGATTCCTGAACTCAAGAGCACATCCGTCTGGCTCTAGACCAGCGAGGGACCCTGGGTGGAAAGTCCAGCATTTGTCCCCAAGACTTGCTTGCTCTTAGAAAGAGACACAGAGAAGAAACAGTTTGCTTTCTTCCACTGGACGTTGTGATACCTGCAAGTGATAGCTGGAACCCTGGCAACCATTTTGTGATACTGAGGAAGGGGCCGACATATTGAGGCTGGAAGAGCAGTAAGCGGGAAGAACTTGAGTTCTTGATGATGACACTGAATTAACCGTCTGTGGAGCCACCGAGCCTCCCGATTCCTTGGCCTGCAAGGAAATATATGTTCCTTATTGTATAACCTTATTGTATAATTGGATGGGGTTCTTGGTACTTAAAGCCAAACACCTCCTCTCCGACGGATGGACTGAAAAAGGAAACGCACTTCAGAGTGACCCTCCTGCCGGGGACTTTCCCGACAAATCTAAGTGCTCAGTAAGTGGGGGGCATTGTGACAGACGCGACGGTGGCAGTGACGGTACCGCTGGCGGTTCGGCTTCGCCCGTCAGTCTGGGAGCCAGACTTTTAGAGAATGCGGGCTTGGCATTTCCAGCCCCTTTCCTACAGGCTCGGACAGAACGATCTCAGGAAAGGCCAAGCATGGCAGGAAGCGCCGCTCCGGGTCGGTCTTCTGGTCTAGTCGTCCGCGTAGCGGCCACAGGCTGGCTCTCAGAGCGCGTAGGGCCGGGCCAGGTGTCAGCTCGCGTTAGCACCTTCGATCCTCAAATCCGCCGCGTGACGTAGGGACCATCCTTATTCTCCTTGTACGGGCGGAGACCCTGCGGTCCCGAGCGGTTATCCCCGAAAACACGGGAGGAAGGGTGAAGCCACGGTTTGAACTCAGGTTCGGCAAACCGTTTACTCTGGAGAGCAAGGGGACACGGGAGTGTGGATCGGAGCCCGCGGGGCCCACACCGCTGTGGTCTTGGAGGCAGCCGCACGCCACACGAGCCCAGATGTGGCCCAGAAGTCTTTCCTCGGAAAATCCGCCCTGTGGCGGAAGAAGTGCAGGTGCGTAGGATACATTTACAGGGATATCTGTTTACCGCGTCATATGGCGGGGACGCGAAAAACCAGACAAACAGGCCAAGCAAGCTGGATACAAACAGAACCCCCCTCGGTGGGCGGGGGAAGCATGGCCCATCTGAGCTGTGACATGCCAGCAGCCGCTGAAGGAGGAGGGGGCGGGCCGGGGAGCATCAGGGAGGCCGTCCGCTGAGGAGGGAGAGAGGCTGGCGTGCAGAGGGACGTTTGTGGTTTAATCTCCCTGGGGTAGAAGGCAGGGCTGGCGTCTCCATTTGGGCACACACGGTCGTATTTGATTGTGCAAGCACGAGACGGGCATGGCAGGAAGGGTGCCTGGCCGCTCGCACCCGCGGAGCAGAAACATGACAGGTGGGGTGGCGAGAGCATTGCCAAACGCTCCTTTAGCAAACACCGCTGGTCTTCAGACAGATGGAATAACCCGACACGGAACCACGAGCCACTTCCTCGGATGACTCCTGCTAACACTCCCTGAGTGAACGTGCCATGTGCGTGTGTGTGTGTGTGTGTGTGTGTGGTGGGCAGAACTAATATGGCTCCTTGACTCCCCCCGCTCCCCACATCCACACCTTTGTGCTCCCCTCCTCTTGATTGTGGGCACAGCCCGCCACCTGCTTCTGACGCATGCAGTGTGGCAAAAGCAAGAGATTTTGCAGATCTAATCAGGGTTGTTCCTGAGCAGATTTCGACTTGCTCGAGAGGGCAATTAACATGGGTGGGCCTGGATTAATCAGGGAAGGACCTATGAAAGAGAGGCCGAGACACTCCTTGACGTCAAAGCCTCTCCCCTTGGCCTTGAAGACGCCAGCCATCGTGGGCTCCGCAGCTGCAAAAAAGCGCTCAGGAGAAGAATCCTGCCGAAACCCCGCGGGAACTCAGGAGGGAACCTTCCCGGTTGTGCCTTCTGATGAGGACACAGCCCGGGTCTCGCACTCGGCCTCGGAAGACCCCAAGCAGGGGACCCGGGGAAGCCGTGCCCGGACTCCTGATGCCCAGAAACCGTGAGAGAGTGAATGTGTGTTGTTCGAAGCCACTGGGTTTGCGGGTAAGTCGTTACACAGCGGTAGGAATAGAACGCAAAGCTCACGGCCGCCCGGTGGAAACAGCAGCAGAGAGCGAGACCCGCAGACCCGGCCCCGACCCCTGTCGCCCCCCCAGCTCGCAGCAGTGCTGACGCCCCTCTGAGGATGTCTTTCACGTGCAAGGGGGGCCTCGACGGTGGGGCCAGGGGTTGTCTTCAAGTACATATAAATGACTTCCCTCCACCACGACGGGATACGCCCTCTCTTAAACAAATCTGGCTTGTTTTCATTTAACACTGCGTCTTACAACCTTCTTAATCGTTCCCCCAGACCTCCTGAACGATCTTTCTCTGACGAAAGCGGGTCTGAGCACAGCTCTCCCTGCACCCTCTCCGGACTCGCGCACCAACCCTCCCCAGCCCAGCGTCTGACGGGCCAAGGCTTGGCAGAGCCACAGATAACGCCGGTCTCTGAAAATGATTAGGTCAGCTAATGGATGCTTAGAGCCTGTAAAATTCACGAGGCTGTCAAATCGTTTCCAGACACGGGAGGGACGAGCAGCCGAAGGGCCGAGGGCCTCGGCGGAGGAGGAGGAAGATGGGGCTTTATGGGGGCTGGAGACGGAGGCATGGGTGGCCCTCCCGTGCCTTGGGGCCATTTCGGCAACTTGAATATATTTTATTGGATTCTTTTTTCGTTATAAAAGGACTATGTGATTCCTTACTGAGCCCGGGGACTCAGGCAGATCCATGAAAGACGGGCTAGGAATCTGCCTACAGATACCCCGGGGAGGGAGCCCCGCGGCATGAGTTCGGGAGTCTGGTGGCAGCGTCCCTCGCGACCACCCGAACAAAACCCCCGCCTCAGGGTTTCAAAGGAGGGTGATTTAGATCAAGCATAGCACCCCACCTCACCCTCCCCCCACCCCCCACCGCTTGTTAAAATACCAGGCGGCCGTTGGGGATAAAACTGTGGTCAGACGCGGACGCGGGAAAATATCGCGCAGCGACCAGAATGAACAATTCCGAACCGCGGGCAGCAGCTTCGACGAGTCTCGCCTCCGTGACGTGGGGCGCAAACAGCCACGCGCAGTGCGATTCCACTTCTACGGAAGCGGGAAAGCAGGCAGAGCACAGCCACCCTGTCCGAAGTGAGGGCCGTGACGACCCCCTGGGGGAGAGTGGAACAGAGGCAGGGAGTCTCCGGGGCCCGCAATGTCTGGGTGGCGATTCCGGGTGACGGTTTACCCGGCGGGTTCTGCTGTGTGTGTACGATTTCCGCGCTTTTCTGTAGGTGCGTCAGACCTCCGGCGGAGGTTTGGAACTCAGTACCTCTTGTCGGGACCATGCGTGACCACGTTAGAACTCACACAGGGCAGAGCGTTCCAAGGGGCTACATGTAGAGATCTGGCAGAGGCGGTTTTTGAAGGATGGGAGGTCAAAAGGGAGATACGGCTGAGCTTTGAACGCCCCAGTTTGAGCTGCGTGGGTGAGGGGCGCCTGGGGGGCTCGGTCGCTTAAGCGTCCGACTTCGGCTCAGGTCATGATCTCACGGTCTGTGAGTTCGAGCCCCGCGTCGGGCTCTGTGCTGACGTCTCAGAGCCTGGAGCCTGCTTCGGATTCTGTGTCTCCCTCTCTCTGTGCCCCTCCCCTGCTCACGCTCTGTCTCTGTGTCTCAAAAATAAATAAATGTTAAAAAAAAAAAAGTTTGAACTGCGTGGGTACATTTATACACGGACTTTTCCCCATAAATACAGCCCAGTACCGTAAACGTAGTTTCTCCTCCTTGTTAGCTTCTAAACAACATTTTCTTCTCCGTTAGCTTACTTTATCGCAGGAATACACCACGCAGCACCTACAGCACACAAGATACGTGTGAATCGACTGTTCACCTTACTGCTAAGCCTTCCGGTCAACCGTCAGCTGAGGGTCAAGTTTTGGGGGGGCCGTCAGAACTTACGCACGAACTCTCGGCCGTTCAGCGAGGTCGGCATCCCTCGCCCCTTGTTATTCGAGGGTCAACTGTAGTTTTGTGTGGAGGAAATGAAGCAGTTCCAGGGGGCCCGAGGGAGCTCATTAAAGAGGGCCGTAGGATGCGGGGTGCACTGGCCTCGAAGCCGCAGCCCCGGCGGCTGTCTGGAGCAGAGAGGGAGGAAGCAGGGTGCAGGCCGCTCTGGTCTCCTAGCAACGACCCCCAGCTCACACCTCATTGGCCAGAACGGGGTCACATGACCACTTCTAGCAGCAAGAGAGCCTGAGAATCCTCTCCCTGGCCGAGTTCCGTCTGCGGGGGAGAAGGTCAGAAAGGATCTCCCCAGGCTCCAGGCCCACGAAGTGCAGGACCCCCCCAAGAAGCCCCGGTTTTAGGGGGTCGTCGAGGACGAAGAGAGAGGACGCCTCCCGGCCCAGAGACGGGGATGCCCGGGGCCCGAGCCCGCGTCTGCCGGCCGCCCCGGCGGTTCCTGCACGGTCCTTCCAGGACCGCCCGGCGACTCGGGGTCATTAGGAATTAATGGGAATTAATTACAGGCAATAAAGAAGGGGCGGGAGAGGAAACTCGAGTCTCTCAAGCACTTCCCCTGTGGGGGCAGCGGGCCGCTCACGGGCCACCCGCCATCCCGCAGCCCCAGGGACGAGCGCCCGCCTCGCAGAGGACACGAGGACCGGAGGAGGGCGCGGTGGCGGCTCGCCCCAGCGCTGCGTGCTCGGCCTCGGCGCCTCTCGCTGCCCTTGGGAAGCACCGTTGTCCTGCCCAGACGAGGAACGAAGGCCAGGGGTTCTCCGCGTGCTCAGCGTGGACCGCATGGACCCCCACTCCGCGCCTCCAACCAGCTCTGGCCGCCTCCCCACCGCCTCTGACAGCAGGTGACCGGCGCGCTAGGAAACTTCGGAAGGAAGCTCTCCCCGTCCCTCCGCTTACGCCCTGGGTTCCGTGTGGCCGAGGAACTCCGAATGTGCTGACACAGCCAGCCCCCGGGAGGTGTTCGGGGCAGGCCCGGGGGCTCCCCTGGAGCCCTGGCTTTGCGGCGAGGAGGCTGCACGGCCGCCCAAGGTCCGGGCGTCACGGTGCAAGCTCGGTGAGTGACGCCCACACGCGTGCCCCCCACGGCCCACCGCGGCGCTCCTGGGTGGCAGGGCCGGCCCGCGGTCCGGCCGGCAGCACCCGCATGCTGGCCCAGGTTCCGACGCTCCCTCTGATGAGAAGGCCCCTCTTCCTCCATCACTCTCTCCGCTCTGTTTCCAAAGGACCGGAGTTTTCGTCCTGCCCCGGCCCCTCGTGGGTCCGTGCAGAGGACACGAAGAAGATGGCTCTTTGTGGCATGATGTATGGGCCCCTCGCTGGGGCCGTCTGTCTGCACAAGACCCCGCTCCCCGGGCCAGGTATTGCTGGGGTCACGGCCCTGGGAAGGTCGCCAGAGGTCAGATAAGGGCGATGTTGAGAGTCAGGGATCCCCCCGCACGATAGGGCTCTGCTGGGGTATTAGTGAGTTGTGTCATGGGGTCACTGAGGGAGGGGAGGGGACGCGCTGGCTGAGGTCACGGGGTCACTGTGCCTCCGTGACTGTGCACCTTCTGGCTGATGGGGTTGCCCCGTCACTGCCACTAAGCTGCACTGGGCCCAGCCCCGAGGCAGTACGGTGCCCAGCCCATAGTAGTTGCTCAGTAAACATCATGCACGAATGAGTGAACTTCTGTGTGACCTTGAGGCGGGGCCTGTGAATTGTCTTGGGGCCTATTCTCCCCCCACTTCCTTTGGTCAGAGCCCTCCGACTTCCCTTTGGGAGGAATTATTTCTTCCCCTTAATGCGGTTCTGTGCAATCATGACGCCCTAGGCCGTGGGGTGGACCCGTGACTCATGCCGGGGCGGCCGGCCCTCTCCCCACCGAGCGGCTGGCCTGGGCGCAGAAGCAGGAAGTCGCCAACGATGGCAGAGTGGCCCATCCCCGCGGCGATGCCAGGAGGCGTTTCATGGCTGAGGGATGAAAGAGAGAAGTCGCTGGCCCGTCTTGGGGGGGTGGGCACAGGCGGCGTCCCCTGCCCTCCCCCGCCTCTTTGCTCACCCATCCACTCGTCCGCTCGTCCAGGACACGCCGGTTCTGCCCCCCTTCCGCGGGTCCGTCCACAGGCACAAGCGGAAACACCGTCCACGGCTCACGGCCGCACACGACAGACGGGCTGCGCACAGAAACACGGCCGCATGGCCGTCCGCAGAGGGACGGCTGTCCGCGTCCGGGCATAGGGTGAGGGCCGCGGCCTCGGAGACCGCGTTGAGGGTGAGCCCACCCGAGGGGACCCGGCCACGGGGGAGGCTCGGGTTGCACGGCGGGCAGCGGTGGCCGAGAGACGGGGCGCCCAGCCCCCTCGGCGGCGTCTGCTCCTGCGTGCTCTGCCTTCCTGGGGAGGCTTAGCAAGAAGCATCGGGAGGCCCGTGGGTCCTGGGCCTGAACACCCCCCGCTCACCTCCCACCCCCGGGTCTGAAGAGAGC
Organism: Paguma larvata; assembly: GCA_030068075.1. Classification (NCBI taxonomy): domain Eukaryota; kingdom Metazoa; phylum Chordata; class Mammalia; order Carnivora; family Viverridae; genus Paguma; species Paguma larvata. Next base: position 58,050,218 of record CM057841.1, on the reverse strand, counting down.
AGCTCAGGCAGTGAGCGTGCGTGCACACCCGGTCCCGTGGGGGCCCTGCGAGCGCCCTCCGGAAGGAGTTCTCTCGAATGTTGTGATTTCTGCCGGCGTGAACGACCCTTCCAGAGGGGATTTTCTGAGTTTTGTTCTGCGTTGTTTTGTTTCCCTGGGGGGCGGGGGAGGGCTAGGTGCCAAGTAACGGGGTCTTGGGGTGCCCCTCTGTGACCATCATAAACCGACTCCGAGTCCCCCAAGGGCCCGGCACGCAGTTCTTGGAACCGTCCCCTCGCTCCATTACGCTTCAGAAAGGGCAGTGCCGGGGGCTTTTTCTGCAGAATCGAGACCTGAAACCAGCATTATCTTGCTCTCTTATTGTTGGCTTGGGAAGACAGCCCGGCCCGGGCCAAGGGAAACATGTCACACTTCCATCGAGTTCCCGAAGGCTGGCGAAGCTTGATTTCATCTTAGGAAAAGCTCGGAATGTGATGCCAGGACGCGGGGACTATTTTAAGTCACTTTACGCATTAAGTGGAAAACAACTAAGAAGAAGAAGAAGGAGGGACCGCAGGTCGAGGCCCTGCACGGGGCGGGGCGCCCCGGAGCGGGAGGCGCAGGACACAGACAGATCCCTCAAAAGGCCACACGCGTTCCATCTTCTTTCCGCTCCGGCCGGTCCCCTGCTCCGCCTGCCGCGGTTTGATTGAGTCTCCTTCCGGATCCGGTGCCCGGGCTCCGTGACAGCCTCCCTGGCCCTCCAGGCCGAGGCGGCGACCCTCTTCTCCGTAGACTCGCTGGGTCTACGTCACATGGCGGTTCGTGATTGTTTTGGCCTGAGAAATACAATTACGACCCCCGCCCCACCCCCCACTGGACCCCAGGGCCCTGATGGCAGACACCAAGCCTGTCTCCTCTTCCTGGGCTGCGGGCACGTGGCCCGGGCCTGGGCAGTCGTTAACCAGCTGAATTACAACGTGGTCCCCCCCATCTTTCATGTTTCTCCTGGCCCCTGGGGTCAGTGTGCCACCTGGGAGCGCACGAACGCACCGACGTGAGTTGGTACGCCTCTCTTCACTGGCCACCGAATGCTAAAGGAGACCGGAGCTCACGTACGACCTTTGAACCTCGGCGTCGGCCACGAGGGTGCACAGCGAAGGGCCAGTCAGAAATCACCGAGGAGCAGAGAGACCGATTTCCAGGAATCCGGCACGAGTTAGGTGCTGTGATTCGACGTAAAATGTTACCCTGCTCTTCCCGGCGGCCCGGAGGAGATGGAAACCCCTCGGGACCCTCCTCGCCTTCCGTTATTCAGCTCTGGGAGGACCTGACGGCTGGTGGCAGACGCTTCTGACTTCCATGCTGTGAAAGGCACAGAACGTTAGTCGCATATTCCAATCCGAGGTCACGCGGAGGCACTGGGAGGCGGAGTCGGGGGCCCGGGCGGGCGCTCGGACGGCTCCTCGTCTTTTCAGACCAGCGGCTCGTGGCGGGGATCGCTGCTGTGACGGCCGCCCCCCCCCCCACGCTTCAGGACTGCGGAAGGCCATTTCTTGCACCGCAAGTGGCGTGGCTGGGTCACCACTTCCCTCCGTGAGGTCGTCCGGGGACCTGGGGTCCTTGGCCAGGTGGCCGAGTCACCCTCTTGCCTCCGAGGTCCTCCCCGTCCACCTGTTGGTTGGGGAAAGGCACACCCACTTCTGAGCCACTCGGACCAGGAAGCGAGTCCTGTGTCACTGCGGCTACGTGTCCCGGGCCACCTTCCAAGCAAGGGGCTGAGAAACGCAATCTCTGCTCGGCAGCTGTCCCCAGGGAGAAGGCCTCACTACAGAAGGGGGCTCGCGACTCCGTATCAGAATCTCTAAGGAAACACTCGTAAACCCACAGGCCCGGAGGGTCGGGCCCCGGGGTCCGGGTGGGCGCAAGCGTGGGGATCGTGGACGGGCTCCGGGGGTGCTGACGGCGTCCTTCCTCAGGCCGCCCCCCTCCGCCCGGGTCAGACTTTGACCACATGCTGTGGGTGGGACGGTGTGCCCACAAAGTCCCCGTCCCTCCCGGGACCCCATTTGGAAATAGGGTCCCTGCAGATGCAATCGAGTTCAAACGAGGTCACACGGGACTAGGGGGACCCCGGATCCAGTATGACTGATGTCCTTAGAAGAAGGAGTCACAGAGGCACGCATGGCGGAGGAACGGACGCCGGGAATCGCCAGCAACAGCCGGAGGCTGGGAGAGGCAGGACAGGAGGCTCTGAGGAACCCCAAAGAAAGCACGGCTCCGCCGACACCTGGATTTCAGACTTTGGCTTCCAGAACTGTGGGCACTTAAGTCTCTGTTGTCCGACGGCCCTCAGTCGGTGGTGACGCCGCGGCTCAGGGAACTAAGGCACCACCTGACACCCCCCTGGGGCCAGGAACACAGAGTCCGGGAAATCCAAGGAGTCCTGTAGCCAAGGACCCGGCAGCTTGAGCAGGGCTGCCCCAGGGCTCCCACACTGGCCGGGCGCTGGGGGGCTGTGCCTGGGATGACACGCTGGATTCGGGCCCCCGCTTTGGCTGTGAAGACCGCTTCTGCCTTCCTCTCCTCAGCTAGAGAATCCACCTAGAAAGGGGGTTCCCATAGCGTCGCCCACGCCCACCAGCGACGGCAGCACCCGGGACGCCGCGAGAGGCCGTCCGGTAGGTGGAAAAGCGTTTTCACAGTCTGAGCAGCTAAATGCTTCTTTCCCGCATCGGCCTCCGGGACTGAGCTCTGGAACCTTCTGTGCGGATGGCTGACGAACAGTCCCCGACTGTGGGGGAAGGGGAGAGACCCCTGCTTACAGCAGAACCACAGCCTCGGCTGCTGTGGGGCCACACGCAAGAAGGCGTCACGTCAACGCAGACTCGTTACCCAGGCAGAAATTTAGTAGAAAAACAAAACACACTCAACCCGGCAGGGTCTCAAAGCCAAGCCGAACTTTTTTATTTATTTATTTATTTATTTATTTATTTATTTATTTATTTATTTATTTATTTATTCATTCATTTATTATCTAGAGCAGACAGTGACCGAGCTTCCCTGGTCGTGTCTCTCCTTCCCGGATCAAGGTGCCTGGGCTCACTCTTACCCTTCGCTAATTTTGCCCGCACCAGTTGGGGAAAAATTGCAGTTCCTACCTTTCTAAGTTGATACGTAGAGAAAGAAATTGTAAAGGGAAAGATCGATGCCCTTGACCTTGTAAAACCTTTTTTGTGAATCCATGACACAGCGAGGAAGCCAGCAACAAATCGGGGAGAATGTCGGCGATGTCTTCGAAAGATGGTGCGACTTCCTGACCAGTCTCCAGAAGGAGAGACTGGTTCTGATGAGGGGTTAATATGAATTACATTTCTGAATATGCAGATGACATTCGTAAATCAGAGAGATCAGGGCGATCCTCCCAGCAGGCAAAAGGCAAGGGTTTGTTTTTTTTTTAAGTGTATTTATTTATTTTGAGAGAGAGAGCGTGGGGGAGGGGCAGAGAGCAAAAGAGAGAGAAAGAATCCCAAGCAGGGTCCGTGCTGCCGGTGCAGAGCCCAACGTGGGGCTTGGACTCACGTGAGATCACGCCCTGAGCCAGAATCAAGAGTCAGCCGCGTAACGGACTCAGCCGCCCAGGTGCCCCTGCGGTGAAATTTTCCAGCAGTTCACAGAAGGGGGCGGGGTTTGTCAAATGGCTGGTGAGCCAGGGAGGTGGGCAGGTGCCCTCGCGACGGAAGGAGACAGAGAGAAACTCAGCGATGCCCTTTCTCTTCTGCCTGCCAACGTGGCAAAGGAGAGTTTGTAAAAAAATTACAGCATTCATGATGAGATTGCAGAAAGGTTCGCTTATCACATGAGCTGCTGAGACTGTCAGCCGTACAAGCTTTGTAGAGGGCGATATGACAAAGGGCATTGAATGCCAGAAAAATGCACGCACTAAGGCAGTCACTGTATTCATAGTAATTGATTCAAAGGAAACACTCGGAGGTGCCGAAGTGGATATAAATAAATGTACGGCAAATACACATTCACCGCGGCATCGTTTAGATATCGTGGGGGGAAAACAGTTTCATAAATAACCAGTAACCAGGAATCGGGTCAACAGGAGATGGGCTGCGTCAGCAAAGAAACGCTTGAATCGTGCTCTAAAAACCTCTTTAAAGATAGGAGAAATGGTTATAAAATATAGTTAGAGGGCGAACATATGCAAGGAAAAATAAGTTATAAGGCAGTGCACCTGTTAGGATTTTTAACTTTTTTTTAAATTTTTTAATTTTTTTTATTTTTGAGAGACAGACAGAGCGTGAGCAGGGGAAGGGCAGAGAGAGAGGGAGACACAGAATCTGAAGCAGGCTCCAGGCTCTGAGCCGTCAGCACAGAGCCGGACGCGGGGCTCGAACTCACAGACCGTGAGATCATGACCTGAGCTGAACTCGGCTGCTCAACCGACTGAGCCACCCAGGCGCCCCAGGAGTTTTAAAGTCAGGATTTTATTTGTCAGTCTGGGGAAAAAAGGACGGGTTCGAGTGTTAGCCACGACCTTCTCTGACTTCGTTTATATGCTCAGTTTATTAAAAGTGAATAGGGCCGGGGCGCCCGGGGGGCTCAGTCGGTGGAGCGCCCGACTCTTGATTTCAGCTCAGGTCATCATCTCGCGGTTCAGGAGTCCGAGCCCCACATCGGGCTCCCGTGCTGGCCGCTCGGAGCCTGTCCGAGATTCTCTCTCTCCCTCTGTCTCTGCCCCTCCCCTGCTTGTGCTCTTTCTCTCTCTCAAATTAAACATTAATTTTTTTTTTTAACTAAACAGGGTAAAGACAACAGAAAGGTCATGCCAGATGGAATTTTTATCTGAGTCCGGGTGCCCGGTGGGCCTTCTGGATTTTCTGCAGTAAACACGTATTGCTCTCATTTTAAAACTGTGTGAAATTCTCCGTCTCTGACCAGTGCCTTCTCTGTTCTGCTTCCGCTGGCCTCGGACCACGGGCGCTCACACGTGGCTGCTCGGTGGCACCATGGAGGCACCACGTCCCTCCCCCCCACGCCTGGCCGTTGCTGAGCTCTCTCCTGTCCTAACAACCCGGCGGTGTGGTAAGAAACATTCCTCGGAGTTCCATGAGCCTCTCTAGCAGAGAAATCCAGCCTGCAGAGGGGGTCACCGGGACCTCTGAGCTGCCTGGAGCCGTTCGGCCAGAAGCACAGGTGACCCACCGACGTGTGACTGGCGTCTGAAGTGGGGGAGGGGCAGGCCGGTGGTGGGACTGAGCCCTGCCCCCAGCCGCGGGGTCCGCCGCCGCTGCCCTCCCGGTAGACAGTGTCGTGGCTGCGGTCACTGCTCGGTGGCGCGTGCAGCACTGAAGTGTTGTTTGATCCAGCAAGGCGCAAAGCTGAGGCCCTCAAACGGACTTGATGTTAACGGGCTAAGGGTCGAGAACCGCAGGTGGGGTGGGGGAGACAGTGTGGGCCACGTCGATTGACAGGTGCTGTTCTCTGTCCACGGTGAAGGGCTGCTCTGGATTCTCACAACAGGGACTCCGGTTATTCCCACTTTACGGATGAGGAAACTGAGGCCACGGTTGTCCAGCAGATGTGGGGGAGCCGGGATTCAGACCCGAGGCTGCCGTCAGAGTCCCTGCGTGTCAGTGGCCTACTGACCGATGCGTGCTGGTGGGCGCCAGACCTGGGCAGGGGGAGTGCCTCTCGTCCCTGGACGAGGCCACCCGGGTGTGGACGGGTGTCTGAACTCGCGAGGACCAGGTTGTCCCCTGGAACCACGAGTCGGGCCCTTTCTGGGGAGGCGGGAACACGTGCTCGCGTCGAAGTGGGTTGATTGATGGCTCCCGAAAGTCGCCCGCGTCCTGACCTCAGAACCAGTGAGTGTGGCCCTTACGGACGGAGGGTCCTTGCGGAGGTGACCGAATTAAGGATCTCAAACCGCGATCCTCCGGGAGTCCCCAGATGGGCCCTGGATCCATAACCGTCCTTATAAGAGACGCCCAGGGAGAGGCCAGGTGAGGACGGGGGCAGAGACGGGAGCGACGCGGCTGCCGCCGGGGGTCGCCTGGAGCTCCCAGGAGCTGGGAGAGCCGAGGAAGGACCCCCCCCCCCCGCCCCCGGAGCCTCTGGAGGAGGTGTGGGGACCCTGCGGACACCTCGATCTCGGACTCCGGCCTCCAGGAGTGGGAGTGAGGAAATAATTTTCTGTCATTTAAAGCCACTGTTTAGTGGCCCTTCCTAACGGCCGCCCCAGGAGGTGAAAACAGAGGAGGCCCAACGAGGCCGTGCTCGTATTTGTGACTCTCCGGGCCAGCTGCTCCCGGCGCTCGCCGTCCGAGGAGAGAGTTCTGCCCGCGTGGAGGGCCGCCGGCGAGACCCCCGCGCGAGGCATCCGTCGCCTCCCTGAGCCCGGCCCGCGCGGACGGCCTAGAAATAGCTCTGGCCGAGGCGCCCTTTTTTGGTTAATGGATCGGGCCGGAGGTGCCGGCTGCTCGAGCGGATCCGCCGGCCGGGAGGCCGCGGGGAGCCTGGCTCCTTCCCTCCCGGCCCCCGCTTATCATGATGGATTGCCGCTCGGGAGTGAGATGGAAACTGAAGAATGCCTTCCCTGCAGAGCGCCGGGCTGCGCCCTGCCAGCTTCGCTCGCAAATGCAGGGTCGTAAACTTTTAAAAATAGACCCAGGGCTGGCGGTGTCATTCAAGGAGCGTCTGATTTATTGGGATGTGCCGTCATCGTTGCAGATGGTTCTGGAACATGCTGGAAGGACCCTATGGGTTGTGACCGTCATCGGTTTTGCCCTCAGTTCTTTGTACTCCTCCTCGGCCATCGGCTTTCTTCCCTGTAAGGAGATGGTGATACTTGTGAGGGCTTTCTGGGGACCATCCATGGAAGCAAACATCTGGTGCTCTATAAATGCTTCCCTGATGGTGTGAGCTAAGGGTAGCACCTGCTGTATTGAGGCTGCTTAAGAGGAACCAGTTGGGGTGCTGGGGAGCTCAGTCACTTAAGCGTCCGACTTTGGCTCAGGTCATGATCTCGAGGTTCGTGGGTTCAAGCCCCGCGTCAGGCTCTGTGCTGACGGCTCGGAGCCTGGAGCCGGCTTCAGATTCTGTGTCTCCCTCTCTGTCTGCCCCTCCCCCACTCATGCTCTGTCATTCTTTCTCTCTCTCAAAAGCAAGTATTAAAAAAATAATTTTTTAAAAAAAGAGGAGCCAAGCGGGCTGAGGACAGGTCGTGTTTGTACCGAGCCCGTCAGAACCGAAGCCTCTGTGACAGCGGATTTTCAAAACAAATGAAACAAAAACCCAACAAACGAAAACCCCACACAAACAAGAGGGAGGCGGGGCAGGTCCCTCCTGAAGAAGGCTGCTCTTCAAAGCGTATTTAGTCAACGCGTTTCAGCTAATGGTGGAAAATAAAGTGTGCCAAGGACTCAGCTGACCGCTTTATGGCTGAAATCAGATCCGCCGCGCGGCCCGGAGACGCAGACGGCGTCGTTTATGGAGGCAAGAAAACGTGGTGCCCAACGGTGAAAAGACGGCGTCGCGTGTCACCCCGCGGCTCCAGGGGAATGCCCGTGACGCGGGGCAAGGCTCTCCTCTAGTCCTTGCTCGTGCACGCCACGCGCACAAAGCGCAGTCCACTCTTGCCCCGCTCGCTGCGTCGCGAAGCTCTTTGGCCGCGGTGTCCACCTGGTGCAGCTTTTTCCGTGACCGGGGCGCTGTGAGATGGCCAGACCGGGCCCTGCGCCACCGGCCCCTTGGGGCAGCGTGCGCGGCATGATGATCTGTTTGATTCTCAGGTTCGAGCAGGAGGGAGACCCCTTCCCCTTCGCACGGAGCCCAACTCGACGCCCGGTTCCATCCTCGCACCGAGGTTGGATGTGGTCGGCGGGGGACGTGGTTCAGGAGATGTTTCCGACCTTCCGGGCAGGGTTTGGAGCACGCCGATGGCACAGAGGGCATGGAATCGGCTCAGCAGCTGCCGGGCCCCTAGGAAACTGGAACATTCTTCATCTGATGAGAAAAGGAACAGCATTCCCCAGAGTAGGTTCCGGGAAGACCTTGAGGCCCCTCGCCCCTTACGGCGTGTATCGTTCAGCTGCTAACAGACATCCCCCAAACGGTGGCTTAAACACACTTGTTACATTATTTCTCTCAAGCGCTGAGGAGTCCCGAGGGGGCGGCCAACAGCGTTGGGTCAGCACGAGACTGTCGGAACTGAGATCTTTTCAATTTTCTCAGAGTTGATTTTCTCGGCATCTCGTGGCACCAGAGTGACTGCCCTGTCCTCACCATTGCATCTGTGTTCCAGGCAGAAAGAAGGGAGAAAGTGAGGGTCAAGCAGACAGAACAGTTTCTGTCCAAATCCCCTGGGACTCGGCTCGCAACTCGTTGGCCCAAATTGTGTCACCTGACCATACCCATCTGCAGAGGAAGTATTGCTAAACTCGTGTGTCTTCAGGAAACCCTGGAGTGTCCCCCATGCATGCTATGACATCTTTTTTTTCTGGCTGGAAAATAGATGGTATCTAAAAAAAAACAAACAAAAAAACGAAACAAAAAAACCCACGCTAAACCGAAACAACAGGAGGAGTAATTTCCAGAGCGTTCCTTCCACGGTGACAGGGCTCCCCCGGTTCCAGGGAGGGGTCCTCTGAAGCCCTGGCGATGCCATCAGGGGTGCATCTGGGTGTGCTGGTGGGCAGCGAGAGGCGGGGGCAGGGCGCGAACTCTCAGGCAGTCCTCCGTGATTGCACCCGGCTGTACCCAAGCGTCCTCGTCCGGAAAGCGCGGCAGAGACCCTCCGTCTGACCCCAGCCCGGGGCGTCTGCCACCGCGAGGTGCTTCCGCGGCTGCGTGGAGGGTCACGAGTCTCCCTCGGGCGTGTGTCTGCTGCAAGGGGACTGGTGCGCATTGGTGACGAGACCCGTGGGCACCCGCCGGAGGCTGTCTGCAGTCGGTGGGGGAGCAGAAGGCTAGGGCATTTTGCGAGCCAGCCCGAGCGACACCCCAATCCTGGGGTTGTGGCACCCCCCCACCCAGATGCCCGGTGTCCCTGGGGCCGCCCCTCTGGAGACCTCACCGCAGGAAAACGGTCTTTCCTCGAGCGAATTGTTTCTCGAACAATCGACTTCCTTCAACGCTGGCCTTCCCCCCCGGCCCCCCCCCCCACTGTGCACAGTCACCCCGCGGCCCGGTACGTCTGACCTGAGACCCCGTTCGATCCAAGAAAAGTCTTCGAGCACATCGTCCAAGCCCATGGACACCCAAGTGTTCCCAGCACCCCCACCCCCGGCTCAATGCACATCCCCGCAAGAGAAAACGCTCTGGCTCCGTTAGGGTCCCGGCCCCTCTAGAGGTCTGGGTTGGAGGCCCCCGATCTCCAGAACAGATGGTCCTTGGAAAACATCCCCCTTGCACGGGGACATTCTGAGAGCCACGATCGCGCCTCGGCCCACGGTGGCTCCTTTGGAACGCCCGTCTCCCTCCCTCACGCCGGCCCCACGCCTCAGCCCGTCTCATTGTCCGCCCGTCATCCTCAGCCACCTGCTCTGGTCGCCGCTCGAGGGCTGAGGCCAGTGGCCGTCCACACGTGGCGGCTCCCAGATTGGCCCGGAGGAGCAGGGAAGGGGCGGCCAGGCTGCTAATGCCTTAACCAGAGACCACAGACTAGGGGCTCCAGGCGCGGGCCCCCCGCAGTCTGGAGGCTGGAGGTCTGTGGTCAGGGTCCCCGCAGGGCAGGTTCCCTCTGAGGCCACGAGGGAGACTCTGCCAGTCCTCTCCCCCGGCTCCGGCTGGTGTGCTGGCGATCGTGGCGTCCCCTGGCCTGCCGCCGCGTCGCCCTGGTCTCCTCCTTCGTTGTCACGTGCTGATCTCCCTGCGTGCGTGTCTGTGTCCACAGTTCTCCCCTTGGTAAGGACACCGCTGCTTCTCGACCAGGGACCCACTCACCACGACCTCATCTTAACCGAGCTAATTATGTACGCGACAGACTTATCTTCAAACAAGGTCGCGTTCTGAGCTTCTGGGACTGGAGACCCCAGTGTGTGAACTTGGCGGGGGACAGAGTTGAACCCACACCGGCACTCTCGCCGGATCGGAGAGTCGTGGAAGGAAACAGCCAACCCAGAAGACGGGCAGGAGTCGGCTCAGCTAAAGAAGAGGTGAGGACGTTCCTGGCGGAAGGGACAGTGCGTGCAAAGGTCCTGAGGGTGCAGAGAAGATAAGAGGTGCCTTCTGGAAAGAGCAGGGTCAGAAACGCTTCAGTGGGGGGTCCTGAGCCCCGAGTGGTAAACAGCAAAGTTACGCGTGCGCCGGGGTCTCATCTGTAAACTCGCAGACACGGTCCCGTATATCCAGGGCAGAAGGAAAGATGCCAGAATGTTCCCAGGGCCGTCCCCGGGCGGTGTCGGCCGGCACCGGGGGCTCGGGGGTTGCCGGGAAGCTGGCTCTGGTTCCCGAGACCGCGTCGCTCCCATGAGGACGCGTTTCCCGGTGCGGAACGGTCTGGGCTGAGCAATTACGAAAACTTTTAAAGGCTTCTGCGGCAACCCTTCCAGAATGTTTCGCTGCAGCCGTCCTCGTAAACAGATTGTAAAGACGCAATCAGCCCAGAGCCACTCCGCTGCAATAATCTGATGGAAGCCAGGCCCTGATTTATACGCGCCAGTCCAAACAAACATACCTGCGGACCATCAAACTGGAATTTCTTCCATACTTGCCTCTTCTGCATTAAGGAACTGCTTTTATTTCTCCTTCGCCGGAGGGAAGCGATATATTTACTCTGCGGAAGAAGGAAAGCCGCGTCCAGGATGCCGGGGCCGGGACCGCGAGGAGAGCCGCGGGCCGGGTGGGGGGAATGGCTCCTTTGCAGACGGGGCGGACGCACGGCGGGCCGCCGGGCGGCCCACTCCGCACCCGCGCTCGGCGCGGCTTCCGTGGCCCTTGGGTGCTGGCCACGGCCCTGGGACTTCGGCAGGCAGCAACTTGGGAGTTCGCCCGGCACCGCTCAGAGACGGGTAAACTGAGGCACGGGGAGCGTCCGTTTTCCCCAGAGGAGGCTGGGTTTTGGTTTGCCCCCGCCTTCCCCCCGACCCCCCTGGAGCTCTTCAGGTTTGCGTCTGGACTTGCCTTTTTAGTGCTTGCAGGGGAGAGCGTTGAATCGACACACCATCTTTCTCTTATACCCCCTGCTCCCCCCCCCGCCTCTCCTCTGCTCTTCCTCCTCGTCTTCATCCTCCCCTTCCCCCTCCTTCCTCCCCCCTTCCTGTCTTCCTCTTCCTCCCGCCTCCCTCCCCTTCGAAGAACACTCCCGCAGGGACCCTTTATATCACGCCGTGGACTCCCGACTCCCCGTCACTCCTGCATCTGCGGGGTGTGTCATGTGACGTTACGGGTCCCCCCGCACCACAGGGACAGGCTGTGTTTCCCTCCTCCTCCCTTTGAGTCCATCGCACGTGATGCGTTTTGGGCGTGAGAATGAGGCAGGGGTGACGGCGTGCCCGCTCTGAGCACGAGCCTTGCCGTGTTCTCTCGCCCCTCGGCCGTGGCCAGGAGAGCACGTGCCCAGGCTGCCCCCTCGACCCGGAAGGACGAAGGGGGACGTGAAGAGCAGAGCCGTGCCAGCTGCCACCAGCCTTCGTCTTGTGTCTTGCGTGCTGCTGAGAGTTGGTACTTTGTTACACGGCATTTTCTGAGCCACAGCTAACCGCTACAATGTTTCCAATGAAAAAACTGGATGGTCACAGAGACGTGCACACAAGACAAAGCCACGTGCGGTTTTGCCCCCCAAAGGTGGTCTCTGCACACATTTGGGGATCTTCTCTTCTGCTGTTCCGCCCTGGGCGTACCCAAATGTGCCTGTGGGTGTACAAGCGGGGTCACCCTGCTCGCACGCCTCACGGAGGCCAGCTGCCTCTAAAGACTCAGCACCCTCTCCCCAAGCTTTCCGGTCCCAGCTCATTCCAGAAGGCGTGTCTTGTCTTCCCTGCATCCTCAGGGCCTTTGCATGTGCTGATCCTTTTGCCTGGAACACCGTTCACCTCTTCCTTGGCTGAGCCAACGCCTGCCCACGTCTCAGAACTTACCCTTCCTGGAGTTCGCCTCCCTGCCCCCCTCCCCCGCCCGGGTGGGCCGCGTGTCCCTCCATGGTGTACCCATAGGTCCCTGTCCTCATGCCTCATTCGTCACCTGCCTTGTGTGCGCGCACACGGGCGCTCGTCCGGCCCCTCGCCCCGACTGGGAGCCCCGTGCGGGCGGTCCCGTGTCCGTCTCATCCGCCGTCTCCAGGGCAGCCCCTGGCCCACGGTCACCGTTTGGGAAAGGGAGCCGGAGCGCGAGGACGGAACCTGAGGTTGATGTCGCGTGATGCCGCGGACGCTCTCCCTCCAACATCAAAGGCCGCCTTGCTTCTCAGCAGCAAGCCGACTAAGCTTCGAGAGGGGCCCGGCCCTTCGCCTGGCCGGCGGGAGGCCCTCTGCCTGCTCTCTCGAGCCGGGGCTTGCAGAGGACCTTCCCCAGATCAGCAGCTCTCGGTCCGCGCTCCGCCCCCTTACTCTCCCCGCCATCCCGCGTGCCGACGCTGGCAGCCGAGAGTCCCTCTCCTGCCCTGTGAACTTCAGAGGCCCCCCTTCCCTGGAGGAGCATGTAGCCAGGCTGACCACTCGGACAGGAGGTGAGAGGAGGCTCGGTCGTGGTAGGCACTGGAAGGAGAAGAGACGATGCAGGCTCCCCTCGGCTCCTCTTGGTCACTGGCCCCCAGTCCGTTGTCCCTCAGGACCGTGAGCTCCTTGAGGACACCTGGGGCCGGGAGCTCTCTGGGAAGGTTTGGTGACCGCACCAGCGCCTCCCGATCCCTGCCAGCTGCCCCTGCACCGGCAGTCGTAGCACGCGCCCCGGGTCCTGACCGCCGTGCAGCTGGAGCCCGGGCCTGCTCCCGCCTGCCCCTCTCCAGGCCCCCCTGCCCCCCGCCCTGGTTTGGAGGGGGCGTGGACCTCGCCAGCTTTGGTCTGGCTCCTTTCTGCTCTTGAACTGGCAGCCCCTTAACTCAATGAGTTTGCCTTCCTGGTAGGACAGACGCCGTTCGACTCTCGTGTCCTGTCGGGAGGCCTTTCTGTTTCTGCGTCTCTAGTGTGGCAGGTGCTGGCGGCCGTCCCCCCCCGCCCCCCCGCCGCCCCCGGCCCCAGCCTTTTCGTTGTGCTCAAACTGTCACCCGGGAAGCTTATTAAAATACAGATAACAGTTCTGGGGCGGGGCCTGTACTCTGCGTTTCTATCCGGAGGCTGACACTTTGGTCCCCGGGTGTTCCTTGAGTCCCAGGCTCCGGGCGAGTCCCAGCCACCACCGTCTGTGTGTCTGTGCCCGGGGGCACAGGTATCTGTCGCCCCCACACCACAGGCCAGCCGTGCCAGGGAACGGACCCGAGGAGCGGCGTGGTGGGTCCCGGCCGGAGGGTCCGCCGGGACGGACAGACAGACAGACAGGAAAGACGTCCTCACGGGATTCCGCAGGAGAAAAAGGAAGGGGTGGGGGAAGCAGCTGGCGCGATGCCGTCTCTGTGCAAATAAACAAGGGGCGGGGTTGTTTCCACCTGAACACACGCCCTTGAGCGAGCGGCGTGCGGCCGCGGGGACGGGCGACCCAGACGGGCGCCCGCCCCGACCCTGCTCACGGTGGCACCATCTGCATCGTTGCGCACGGTGCGTGCTGGCCCGGGAAGGCGCCGATCGGTCCAGGTATGCAAACGACACTGCCGGAGGAAGCGCGGGGGCCGGGGCCGCGTCAGGGCTGGCGGGGCTAGAGCCGTCGGTCGTGAAACAGTCTGTCGAGTACGATTCCTTTGTTACGTCGTTGTGTGTGCATGGGAATGATCCGGTGCGCGTACGCCTGTACGTGCATGTCTCTGTGTGACGGGCCTGCCCGTCTAGCCGTCTCTGCCCGTCTGTCCGCCGCAGGTGTCAGCATCTGTCGGTCTCTCGGCGTCTCTCTGTGTGCCTTTCTATCCGCACATCGTCTGTCCATCTGGGTCTCAGTACACATCTCTCTAGCATCTAGCATCATCTAGCATCTAGCCATCAACAGAGGGGCGCCCGGGGGGCTCAGTCGGTTAAATGTCCAATTTCAGCCCAAGTCACGATCTCACGATTCGCGAGTTCGAGCCCCGTGCTGGGCTCTGTGCCGACAGCTCGGAGCCTGGAGCTGCTTCGGATTCTGTGTCTCCCCCTCCCCCCTGTTGGAAATAAAGAAACATTAAAATTTTTTAAGTACCCGTCTCTCATCTATCACTATCCATCATCTGTCGGTCTCTATCTGTCGTCTATGTATCATCGATCATCTATCTATCAATCTGTCGTTCTCTCAGTATCTGTCTGTCTGTCCGTCTGTCCCAGCAGGCAGCTCGGGACCCTGGGGAGAAACTCCGTTTCCTGTGTTCCCTCCTGCCCAGCGGAGGCAGCCGAAGGTGGGGAGGAGGGGGGTCTCCAGCAGGATGTGTGAAATGAGACGCGGGGAGGGGGCCGGCTTCCAGGAGCCTGTCACGTGCTGGCGGCGAGGCAGTGGGGGGGGAGGGGACAGAGCTCTGGGAGGGCCAGACACCGCTGGACACCGTCACGTGCTTCCTTGACCCAGTGCTCACCCAGCTGAGGGTCCTTTCTGTGTCTTCACCACCTCTAAGGACCACGTCACCTCAGGGCCTTGGCACATGCTGGTCCCTCTGTAGGGGCGTGTGCTCTCCCGGCTCCTCACTTGGCTGGCTCCTTCTCATCCTTTGGTCTGAGCCCAGCTGCCACTTTCTCAGAGAGGCGGCCCTTGCCTGCCCCGCGGTCCCATCCCCACCCCTGCCTCGCCCTGTCCCGCCCCAACAATTCCTCTCCCTGTCACACCCCCTGTTCATTTTCCTTATCGCTCTAAGCGCGATCTGGAACCCTCTGGTCCCCGTGGTGTTGTCTGTAATCTGTGTCCACCAGGGGGGCGAGGGCCTGGCCTGTGTGGTTCACAGCTGCACCCCCGCCCTGGTGCCCGGACGCAGTAGATGGTCAGTAAAGCCTGGTTCCCATCAGAGCTCTCCCCCCCCCCCTGCCCCCGCTGGGGATAACAGGCCCTCGGGTGGGGGTGGGGCTGGCAGGGCCTGGACCGCGCGAAGGAAAAGAGCTTGAAAGCGGGTGAGCTGGCTGCATGTTGCTCTTCCTGCTCCAGTTCAAAGCCGGCCCTGCCCCTGGAACTGCCGTTACGAGTTTAGATTGTTCCAGAACCCCGCTGCTGACTGTTCAAAAGGCTCCCAGCTGCCATCCGGAAATAGCTCCGGAAGGTCTCCGTTAAATACCAAGAAACTGAGATGCAATCAGCCGGGCTGGGATTCAGGAGCAGCGCGGGCTCTGCAGTTTGAGGGAGAAAGAACGCGTTTCGGGCGAGGGAGGCGGGTCCTCCGGCCGGGCCCCCCTCCCCCCACCTGTCGGGCCAGGGCGGGTCCGAACCGGCGGCCCTCCGCGCGTCCTCGCGGCGGAACCGGGGACCCGCCTGCCCGCGGACGAGAATGTTCTGGGACTGCCGCTTCTTCCTGCTCGCTGGCACCGGCCCGGAATCTTCCAGCTGTGGTCCCGAAGGCCAGACACGAACCAGGATTTTCCATTATGGTTGCAATTTTGGCTTGTAATTTTATCACTCGAACTAAATCCACTTCAGAAATGCCATAAACTAATTGTCACTGAATAAACTGAAACTTTTGAGGAGTTTATAAAAGCGATTGAATGAAAAAAAAAAGGGAAAATAGAAAGCAAATGTTGCCTACAGAACTCTTGGCAAAAAGGTAAAACCTCGCTGTTTCTTTAGAAAGCGCGTCTCCCACTTGGCCGCGAGCCCCGTCCGCCGCGGCCCCGGTGCCCAATGGAGGTGACGCCGGGTGCCATGGAGCCATCCCGGCTGACTTCTCGTCTTTTCCAGGGAGGCCAGTCGGGGAGTGGGGGCGCGGTGGAGGCCGCAAATCAAGGGGCCCAGATCCGATCGAACCTCGTCCGGCGGAATGAATCCCGTCCCTTGATTCGAAATACCAAACCCGACAAAGGGGCTCTCGGGGTTAGGTTAGCGTGCGCTAATTACTAAGCTGTGACCGTTTTCGCAGGTTCTGAAGTTAAACACTCCGACGCGAGCTGTCAGTTCACGTTACGCAGTCTCTTGAACGACTACCGGTTCGCTGTTTCACCTCGTCCGTATTAAGAAACAATATACAAAGGGTATAAAGTGATCAGCTCTGTTTACGCTGAGGAGCCGGCTCGTGATGTCGGCACACAGGAGCGGGTTGGAGGGAGAGGTCGCTCCTGGCTTTCCGTGGCTTCTGCTCATTGTTTAGGAATGAAAATCTTTGGAGAAACTTCCACACACCGGCAGTCTGGGAATGGTCGAGCAGGAGCGAAGCCGACCAGAGCCTTCCCAGCAGGGGACGGGGAGAGAAGCTGGCCGGCGGGCAGGAGGGGGTCGGTCCGTGGGACGCACAAATTGCTCTTGTGTCGGCAGGATCTGGGGTCCGTTGAGCTCCTAGGAGAAGAATCCAGCAGGGACCCGCGAGGGCTGATTCCAGAACTTTCCATGGCTGCCGGGATCCAGCAAGGTGGATGGAGTTGTTGGCTTCCGGGGTTCCTGTCGGCCGAGGAGAGCGGGGTCCAGACGGGGGTCTAGCTCCCGCTGCGGCCTCGAAAAAGCCAAGAACATCCCGCCCGGAACCCCAAAAGTGTCAGGGCTCCTGTGAAAACGAGACGCCGAGGGGTCAGGATGCAGCCTGGATTCCTCGCACACGTAGAACGGCGGCCGCCACAAAAACCCGGAAGAATGTTTTCCTTAGTCAAAGCCTCACAGAACGGGAGGTAAGGGGAAGCGGCTCAGTCGTCCGTCCACGGAGGACGGACAGACAGAATGTGGCACGGACAGACCACGGAATATCGTTCGGCCTTGAAAAGGAAGCAGATTGCGGCACCTGCTCTGACACGGACGGACCTCGAAGACACCACGCCGGGGAGGTAAGCCCGTCACCACAGGACGCCGTGGGGTCCCACTCGCATGAGGTCCGTAGAGGAGTCGGGTCCACAGAGGCAGCAAGGAGATGGGGGGCGGGCGCCGGGCGCCGGGGCGAGTCGGCGTGTAACGGGGACGGAGCTCCGGTGTGGGGCGGTGAGAAAGTTCTGGAAGGGGACGGTGTGACGGCTGCACAACATGAATGTGCTTCCCGCCCCCGACCTGACGTGTAAACGTGGCGAAAACGGCACACCTGCTGTGTTTGCTTTACGGCGATTAAAGAAAAATCGTATAAAATAGGCGTGAAGTTGAAAGGGAGGGGGGCATCCCAACAAATAGGTTTGGCTGGCAAAAAAGGATGCAGTCGTGTATTTAAATACTTATCATCATCATTATTATTGGCCCCCCGTAAATTCCTGTGGGTCGCTTTGTGAGGGAGAGAACGGGGGAGAATCCCTTTCCGTTACTGACCCCACAGGCGCCTCTGGAGTAGAAGTCCGCCCCTGCGATCACATGATTGAGGTTGAGGAGCCGGGCCTTTCGCCTCAGCGCACTCCTGCTCCAGGTCGCGGCCTCCCAAGTGTTCGTGGGGCTTCCAGCATGTTCCCCACGGCCCAAAGCTGTGCCCCGCGGGACCACACGGTGCCCGTGAGAGCCCAGGACGCGGGGCCTCTCATGCGTCCCCTTCCACGTCCGAGGAGCTAGAACGCCTTCCAGTCTCCAGCGTGGCCGCCACTTCCGCCAGCCCCACGGCGCCTCCAGGGCCACAGCGGGGCTGTCCCCACCCGCAACAGCCCGGCCCCAGAGTAGAAGCCGCCGGCCACCCGCGCTTCTGTCTCGCCATGGGGCACCGCCAGGTGTTTCTAATAAAGGGCGGCCCGTTCGGGCTGGTATTTCGCCCAAACCCGGGGGAGCACTCTGCTCTCGGACCGTCCATCCCTCGGACAGCGGCGGGGTCGCGGCCGACGGGAGAAGTCTCTGCAGACGCCTCCCCCTAGAGCCTCACTGCCCCCCCCCCGCCTGGAGCCAGCCGCCTGCTCCTCCCAGGTTTAAGGAGGCTTCTGAGACGCAGGACCTGGGGTGCTGAAACCAGGCAGACGCAGGCGAAGGGGGACGAGCTGGTGGCCCCAGCCCACGGGCCGGGCTCCAAGAGTCTCCGGCTTTCTGCCGGCCCGAAACGAATCCCCGCGGCCCGGCCGCGTCTGGGCTGTGCTCAGAGCCCTGGCTGCTCCGACCCAGATTGGAGACGTGGCAGGTGACAGGGGAGGGGGCATCTGATCCTGCCGCTTGCTTCGCCGGCTCCTCCAAAATAACTTGGATCCGGAAAGAAAATAATACAATTAATGTCCCGACTGTCTAATGCCCCCGTGGGCGACCTCAGCGCTAATGACTTAATAGGTGTCCTTCGCCCGTTCGGTGCACAGGGCACTCGGTAAGTCACAGGCGTTCTGCTCCAAACCAGGGCCCCGACGCGCGGCGGTCTCGCACGACGAACCGAGTTCGCAGGGGCCCAGTTTTTTCGTTTTCTCTCTCCCTGTTTGGTCTAAGACGGCCCACCCCCCCCCACCCCGCCCCTTCCCGGGGCAGGAAAATGCACGCCGCTTGCTCTCCAGTGTCCTGGCTGCATTCACGTCACCTAAGAATTTTCTTTGCTGGCTCGCTCTCTGGCATCGCCCGGCCGAGAGGCTCCAGGAAAATCGTAAACCCCGATGAATGGCACCGCGGTGACGGCCTGCCTCCACCGGGACGCGTTTGTGCTTTTTGTCTCGTAATGTCAGAACGCTCTTGGCCGGGAAACCGAAGCCGCCAGCCGAGTGCGGGTTTGGCTTTCTGCGTCTCTGCAGGGGGTGGGGCGGGGGGGGGGGGGAGGCGGGCCGCAGGGTGGGGAGGGCTGGGCGAGGCCCGCGGGCTCCCTCCGCGTCCGTGGGGGAGTCACCTCACCCACCTCTGCCTCTGGAAAGTCAGGCCGCTAAGACTCCGTCGTGGATGTGCCCCGACGGCTCCGTGAGAACTCCCTCCTCCACGCTCGGGGCCGAGTGTGTCGCACGGCAAGTCCTGGACGGAGAGGAGCTGGGCGTGGCTCTGCCACGGCCGCGTGACCTCGGGGAAGGCACTCGGCGTCTCCGCGGAGTGAGGGGAGCCGGGGTAGCCGGGAGTCTCCCGCTCGTCTCATCCCGGGGTCTTACTGTCCGTGGGGCCCTGCCCAGGACACGGCACCTGCGGAACGACTCAAGTCCGGGCTCTGGGTACGGCAGGGCGGCTGCTGAGTGCCCCTGCCGCCGCCTGGGGGGGGCGGGGGGCTCCAGGGTCATCTTGCCGGTCAGCAAACACGCCACGGTGAGCTCCACGCTGCCGATTCCGTGTTCTGCGACCTCGCTTCGGGCCTTGCTGACTCTTCTGCGTTTGTCGGCACAGAGGTGTCTTCACCCTGGATTTGAGAAGCTTTTGCAGAAAGGCCCAAAGTGCGAAGACCGGAGACACCACCGTCTGTTTCCTGCGCGCGCCCCAAGTCACCACTGACGCGGTGCTCATGTCCAACCTTGATGTTACCTTTGTGCCGTCCGGGGCCCAGCGGCCCGCGGGTCAGAGAATACTCGCATTTGTTAAATGAATTCTTTCCCCCTATGGTTGAGCAGGGAATAAAGCTCTGGCCAGCTGGTAGACAAATTAGGTGTTCCCACGTCCGAGGCTGGGGAGGCGTCCTGCCTGCAGAATCCTCAGGCAGGCCCAAGCGGGATGGGTACATCGATGTCACCCGCGTGTCATCGGTGGTGTCGAGAACCAGGGACAGTGACAGACACAGCCGATGGCTGTGATGAACCCTCTGTACCTGAGTCCAACTAAAAACTTCTTAACAAATAAATACATAAAAAGGGAAAAAGTAAAAACTCACACGTTGGCCCCGGGCATCCGCAGAGACGTAACATGGCCCCGCCCCCAGCAGCCTCGACGCCCCTGCACCCGTGGGTGCCCCTTCCATCATCACCCCGGGAGCCCCCCTGCCTGCCCCTCCCAGCCAATGCCGGGCGCAGGGGATCCGGGCCTGATCCAAACACAGAAACGGACCCACGCACGATGGCGCCTCCTCGTTCTCTGCAGCCCCTCGTGCTCTGTGGCCCCTGCTGGGGGAGCCTGGGCTACTCTGCGGAGTGTGTGGGGAGCACACGCACGGCCCACGGACCAGCGGCGTCAGAACCAGCTAAGCCAGCAAAACCCCTAAAGTCCCAGGCCTGCTGCACCCCAGGCTCTCTGGGACTCAGGAATACGGGGGCTCTTCTGTTTGTCTGTTTAATTTTTACGTGGGTTTTTGGGCGTCTGGGATGAAAGCCAAGGTAGGACAGGAGTGTCTTCTCAACCTGGGTCTCCAGGTGCCCGGACAGGACTCCCATGCGCCCCCTGGTGGCGAGGACAAAGTGCACGCGGTGCGCCGCGGTTGAGCGTCCCGGGGCAGGTGGGAGGCAGGTGGACGGACGGGAAGCCGCCGCCGGGTCCGGGAACTCCGCGTCCCGGGGTACGGCCACGGGCATTCTCTCCTCTGATGGCATTACTGTTTCACACGTACCTGTCCTGAGTCCAGAGAGTGGCTTTCGCGGTGGGATTTTAGTCGTGGCCAGACGCCAGGGAGGTGCGTTTGCTAGAGACCTCGTTTCTTCTGTTCGGGTCTGCGGGCAGGCCAAGCTCCCTGACCCCGTCACCACTCGGAGGACTCTCTGCTGGTCCTTGATGAGGGGGACGCTCGCCTCACCTGCATTCTGTTAAACGGGACAGGCGCTGGCGCCGTGTGCGTGTGAGAGAGGCTCCCGCGTGTTTTATCCCAGTGGGTGAATTGCCACCTCTTTGTTGTATCGGGCAGGTGCGGAGAAGCGACGCGAGCCGGCACTGTGCTGGGGGCTGGCGCACATCCGCGTGAACACACGAGGCCCCGTCCCCCGGGACCGGTTTGCGTCTCGGTGCTCGCACGCAGCCGGGCGAGTGGCGTCCTAGTGCAGATGACAACGGTCATCAGACCCTGGGCTGAGCCTGGCCCCGGCTCTGCCCCGAGACATTGGCATCTCTGCGCTGGCTTCGTCCTCGCCAGTAGCTTACGAAGTGGCGCTGCTGTCACCTCCCCCCCACCAGGCACCCAGAGGAGAGCGCTTGTCCTGCACAGCCCCCCGGGCTCCAGCCCAGCCTGCCGGCCACCGTTGTGACAGCCCCTCGCCAGTGAGGAAAGGGACACCCGAGCAGATATGGCTGGGGGTGAGGGTTTCGTCCTCGCCTGTGACAGGCCGGGGTCGGGGGGGACCCTGACGGGACTCGGCCCGTCCCCCTGAGGATGAGTGTGTGTTGGGGAGGGGTGCATTCACCGTTTATCATTTCTTCTCCCTGTCGTCCCACGGGCTCTCCCCGCCGCGACAGCAGAGCGCTTCCAGAATTCCTAAGAGTTGGCGCAGCTAGTGCAGGGGCACTGAGGAATTCCTCCTTGGTGTCCAGAAGAGGAGTCCGACACCGTGGCCACTTGGAACCGCCCAGCGCGGTGGGAGTGGGCACTTGACCGAGCCTGAGGGTTGAGGAGCGAAACTGTCCTGTGGGGGTACTCGGTCCGGCGGGCAGGTGCTGACTGGGCGCCCAGCGTGCCCCTGCCCTCTGCCTGCAGGGCCACTAGCCCGGGCGCCTGAGCCTGGTGGGCCTGGGCCGCGCCCGGGGTCTGCCTTGACCACTCAGACTTCCCGGGAAGTAAATAGGACCTGTGTGCAGCCGGCCCTCCAGGCCTGGCTCTCCGTCCCCGTGGGTGCATCCCTGCAGGCAGGGAGCGGCACTGGAGGGGTGCAGAGAAGCGGGGAGACACCTGGGGAGGGTGGATGGGCTCGGCTCCTTGGCTGAGTGCCTCAGAGAGCTTCCTGCAGGACATCCGTCTGGGCTTCCCGAAGAAGGCTCCTTCAAGGTCAGGCGTGTGGCTTGTTTCAGAGCAGGAGTGGGTGCGCTCAGAAATGGAGATAAAGTCGTAAAGACTCCCCACGTGGCAGGGGGTGTTTGCCGTTCTCCAGGCCTGTGCGTGAAGCAGTGTCTGTGACACAGCCAGTGTGTGGGGGCCTTTTGTCTCTAAATTTCCCAGGAGAACGCCTATCATGGTCATCAGAAATGGCAGGGACCAGCCCAGAGTGTAGCTGACGGCAGAGTGGAGGGAGGGAGAGGCAGGGAGAGAATGACTCATCCACCCATGCATCCATGCATCCATCCTTCCATCCATGCATCCATCCATCCATCCTTCATCCATCCAACCATCCACCCATCCATCCACTCATCCACCCATCCACCCATCCATTCATCCATCCATCATCCATACATCCATCCACCCACCCACCCACCCATCCATCCATCCACCCATCCATCCATCCACCCACCCAGCCACCCATACACATCCACCCACCCATCCATCCACCCATCCACCCATCCACCCTTCTATCCATCCACCCACCCATCCACCCATCCATACACATCCACCCATCCACCCATCCACCCATCCATCCATCCATCCGTCCATTCGTCTGTCTGTCCATCCATCCATCCATCCATCTACCCATACATACACATCCATCCACCCACCCACTCATCCACCCACCCACCCATCCATCCATCTTCTCATCTATCCATCTATCCATCCATCCTTCTATCCATCCATCCTTCTATCCATCCATCCACCCATCACCCACTCACCCACCCACCTACCCGTCCATACACATCCACCCACCCACCCACCCAGTCATCCACCCATCCATCCATCCACCCTTCTATCCATCCATCCACCCATCCACCCATCCACCCACCCACCCAACCATCCATCCATCCAACCATCCATCCGTCCATTCGTCTGTCCATCCATCCATCCATCCATCTACCCGTATGTACACATCCATCCACCCATCCATGCAGTCACTCAACAAGTATTCATGGGCACCTACAGTGTCCCAGGCCCTGCCGTCTGTGCTAGAGACGCCATTAAGAACCCTGTCCTCAGGAGGCTCACGTTCAGGTGTGGGGAGACAGAAGACAAGCAAACACAGGAGAAAACGTGCAGCACGTGGAGGCACCGGTTTCTATGAAGTAAAACCAAGCAGCAGGAACGGGGTAGAGAGTGTGCGTGGTGCTGCTGGAGTAGGACTGGCCTGTAGCCTCTAATCGAGTCACTGGATCCGGAGGAGAGTGGTGCCCCCACAACGCGATGCTGGGGCTCGGAGCCCCACGGGAGAGTGGGTGCAGGGACGGCTCTGTGGCTGGGGGACAGCAAGGAGGCCCGAGTGCAGGGAGCAAGTATGGGGGGGACTGGTGGGGCCAGGGAGGGCAGGGACCGGCTCATGCGTCAGGCCATTTTGAGGAGCTTGGATTGCATTGTGTCCAGGTGGGAGCCCTCAGAGCGTTCGAGTAGGGTCTAAAGAATCCTGTCGTCTCTTATGTGAGAATTCCCTGCTGGTGGGCAAGACGCGAGCGGGGAGGCATGTTGAGGACTGCTGTGATACTCCGGGTGGGGACAGTAGGGCTCTGGGCTCCCCCTGAAGGGAAGCAGGGGGTGTGTGGAGAGGGTGAGGCAAAGAGAAGGAGCCTGAGCGGGAGGGGAGAAGAGGAGGAGAAGCGAAGAGAGAAGGGAAGGGTGACCCAAACGTTTCTGGCCAGAGGGTCTGGAAGATGTCGCCCCTCAGTTGCGATGGGGAAGACTTGGGAAGGAGCGAGTTTAGATGGCTCAGGGGTGGGGCGAGGGCCTTCATGGCCTCGGGGTCTCGGGGGACACTTTTCCACCATGGGAGCCCCAGGGAAGGTTGGGAACGCAGCCAGGCCTGGGCAGCAGGACACCTCAGTGCGGTCCCCCCAGGGAGTGCCGATTCTACGTCCCTGCCCGGCCTCCCGCGGGGGACGGGGCACAGAGCCCTGGCCACATCTCCCCCTGGCCTCTTCCTAAACCCCCGTGTCCTGGCTGCAGCCACAAACTACCATTGCAAGTCCCGGTCTGAGCGCCCTGTCTTTCCGCTGCCCGGAGCACCCACTCTGACTGGCAGCACTCTGTCCAGAACTTGCATTTCTTCCTGGGGCACTACCTGGAGGTCCAGAGCCCCCACACTCCGTGTCCTTTGGCTCCGACCAGGGGAAATTTACACTTGCAAAAGACAGGGAGTGGAGGGCCAGATGGACGGTGATCTATATACACATCTATTATATTTAAATATAGTTCTATATAAGCACTTGTTTCTATAGCAGTACGTAAATATATAAGTAGATGTGGGGCCCCTGGTGGCTCAGGCAGTTAAGCGTCTGACTTTAGCTCAGGTCATGATCTCACGGCTCATGAATTTGGAGCCCCGCATTGGGCTCTGTGCTGTCAGCACGGAGTCTGCTTCAGATCCTCCGTCCCCTGCTCTCTCTGCCCCTCCCCTGCTTGCACTCTGTCTCTCTCTCAAAAAGAAATAATTAATTATATAATTATTATATAATTAATTATATAACTTATAATAACATTAAAGAAATAATAAATATATATAAGTATATATATTACATATAGTATATAAATTAAATATATCCATTATCTTGTTATTATTATTAATTATATAAATATGTCTTTGTTACATATCTACATAATTTCATATAAATATTTAATTACTACATTTATAAGTTATAATTATAAATACTATAGATAAAATATACAATTATAAATATATAATATATAAACATCTAATATATGAAAATATTTATACATAGTAATGAACTATGTAGTACATAAAAAATGACATTTTATAGAATATAAATATAATTATGATATATATTATATATTTGTGTGGTATATAAAACCTTATATAAATAATTAATATAATACAATAAATACATAAAAATAAATAATACTTTTTGCTATGATGTATATAAAATATGTTTATATGTAACATGTACATATATACTTATATATATTAAAATTGTATACACTACGTATATATATATAACGTATATAAAATATTCAAGTAAGTGTACATAACTGTGCAAGGAGCCCACTCTGCTCCCTGCCTGGAGAGGAAGCGCGGGACGGCAGGTGCGTGCCTCGGTTACCTGGCCGGCGCGTGACCGCCAGGAAGGCTCTCTTAGTAATAACTCTTAGATGGAGAAGAGCCATTTCTCAGCAGGAGGCCGAGCGCTCCGAGGCTGAGTTATGTCTGAGCCCGGCCTGCCTCCTGGTCCTCCGTCTCTTTTGACCAGAAAGCAGCGGTCTTTCCCAGAGTCCCTGGGAGAGCTGGCAGGAAAGCCCATAAAACATCCCTCCGGAGGTTTATGAGTTCTGCTAGGTTCTGGGGCAATGCCCCCGAGATAAGACACTAGTCACATGCAAAGGACTCACTTGGGATGCCTGTCATCCTGCAAAAATGCAGCTCCAGGAGGGAAGGGAACCTCCCTGGGCCCCTCCTGCCCGCCCCCCAGGTCCCGGTTCCCAGGGGCTCTGCGCCCGTCACTGGCGGAGCAGAAGGAGACCTTTGCCTGGGCTGGGGGCCGGCCAGGGTCTGGGAATTCACACGGACAGATAAGGCCCTCCCCGTCCCTTCCTCTGACCCCCAGGAGCCTGGCGGACCCGCCCAGTGACACAGTGTGCCTTTCGCGTCTGCTCTGGGAACCTGGGGACTGAGCATCGTGATAGACGGCAACCACGGTAGGAAAACTTGAAAACGCCCGGGACCAAAGTGCAGAATGAAATGTCCGGAAGAGTGCGCGAAGCACAGGTATGCAGCTGGGCGCATCTCCCCCACGTAAGCAAAGCCCTGGGGACCCCCACCCGCCCCCCAGCGCCGCCTCCCGCTCTCCGCCTCCCGATAAGGCTTATCGGGCCGCCGACACAGCTGGAGGCACAGCCACCACAGCGATGTCCAGGACCGGACGGAATGCGCGTGGGGGGGGGGGGCGCCGAGGGTTAGAGACAAGCCCCGCCCGGCCTTCCAGAAGCATCCCTGCAGCCGACCCGCGTGGCTTGTGGCAGGAGCAGGGCAGCAGGCTCCCCCTCGGATTATCAGATGGGAACCCCGCACAGGAGCGGGCAGACGAGCCCGTGGGGGGAGCTGCTCCCGTGAGTGGCTCCCGTGAGGCGGCAGGTGGGAAGGACGGGGAGGGACTTCCAGAGTCCTTCCGGCCGGAGCACGCACCCGTCTTTCCGCCAACCCCACCGGTGCAGGGCAAAGTGGCCGAGGCTCGGCCACGCGTTCGCTGCCCGACACGCACGCCATTGGAGCACAGATCCGGGTCGCCTGGCGGCTCGGCCTCCCGTCCGCATCACGCGGACCAGCCGTGTTCCGTGCGCAGGAAGGGCGTTTGAGCGGTGTCTGGTCGCCGGCGGTTAGGAGGCGCGGGTGCGTGCGTCTCGGGTTTGAGCCTGGAGGCGGCCTTCTCGGCGAGGCTGGCCTCCAGCTTCAGGCAGTCCAGCCAGTCACTCCGCTTTGTCATTTTTAGAGTGGCCCGTTGTGTCTTGAGTTCAGATTTTGCCTCTGTGACTCACAAGCCAGAGGCCCCTGGGCTGGGCGCGCACAGGCCGAGAAGCAGGGGGCCCCACCGTTGTCCCTGAACACGTCTGTGTGTTGTTAGCTTGTTGATGGCTCGCCTCCCCCCTGCCCCCCCCGCCCCCCCACCCCAGAGACGCGCTCGTGAGATCAGAGACCGCTAGCAGAATGAAGACCTCTGGGAGACGTCACGTCCTGGTTCCTGGAGCCTGTGTAGAGGCTGCCCTCCAAGGCACAGGGCTAATCAGCTCACCTTAAGCCCCGGAGCTCAAGCTGGGATATTTGGTGTCCCCGAGGCACCCACGGGGTCCTTAGAATGGGAGAAGGGGACAGAAGAGAGCACGGTCGTGGAAGTATAAGAGGCCGGGACCCAGCCCCGCTGGCCGCGAAGGGGGCGGACGGGCCGGGAGCCATGACTGGGAAAGGCCAGGAACCGTGTTCTCTCCTCGACCTTCCGGAAGAAGCCAGCCCTGTGAGCCCCTTGATTTTAGTCCAGTGAGACCCACTCTAGATTCCGGGCCTCCAGGCCAAAGGAGAATCCGTGTATCATTTAAACCACTGATTCCGTGGTGCTTGTTTCGGGAGCCCCAGGAAACGGGTGCTGTCTCGCTGCGCGCTGGTCCCCAGGGCCTGGCCCTTTGGGGCCTCGTGGTATCTGTTGAATGGCTCAGTGTCAGGAAGGCCGCTCTGGCGGCGTGCCGGCAGAATGCAGGGCACCCAGGCAAATCTGAACTCCAGGTAAACAACAAACCGTTTTGACGAAAGCGTGTCCCTCGCTGTATCAAAACAGGCATTCATTGTTCCTGGCCATTCACGCGGACCTGGTGTCTCCCATTTAATCAGCAGGCCGTGTACGCAGCCGCCTCCCAGATGGCTAAGTGTGTCCGGAATTCACAGCTAGTCGGGGGCCGACAGGAGGCTTGAAGGCAGACCGTGTGACCTCTGAGTCCCCGTGCACCTTCCACCCTCCTGCTCCTTCCAGTGACAGCGTGAGCTGAACGCGTGCCCCAGGCAGATACACCCTTTCCCCCTGCCGGCCCCCACGTGCTTTGAGGAAGTGGGCCCGAGGGATGACAGGGCGAAAGCAGACACCGTGCAGCCTCTGTGGGCCTGCGAGGCCAGGTCCCGTCCGGTCACGGAGCAGGAACAGCGAGGACTGACGTGGGGCCCTCGGCCAGAAAGACATTGGCCGCGTGTGTCTTCCTGCCAAGCCGGCATTCCCCTGAGCGGGGTCTGAGGAAGCCTGGGAAGGAAACCAGGGGACCAGGAAGTCCTTCCTTCGCGGCCGGGAGCGCTCCGGGAGGTGAAGCCGCCGGGACGCGCACTGGGCAGGATCGGGTCGTTCTATTTCAGGGACGACAGTCCAGAAATAGGGTCCGCGTGGAACTGCCCCTCCCCCACAGCGCCCCGGCCCTGATGCTGCGCCGCCCCGGCCTGCCTCATGGACGCCTCCGGGACACGCCGGCTCACACGTACCCGCAGGACACACAAGGGTAGCTCGGAGGGCAGTGCGGGTGGACGCAGGGCTGCCGTGGCCACGGGCTCTATGCGGTTTTGTTCTTTTCATTGTTGGCGAAGGCTCTGAACCACGCAGGTTTCTCGAAGGAAATTAAAACGTGAGAGACAGAGGGGCCTGCTCGAGGTCCCGGGGTACAAAAGAGCTCTGCGCCGGCCCCGACGATGGGGCCCCCGGACAGTGGGGGCCCAACTCCAGTGAAAGTCCGAGCCGGCACGGTAATTCCCAAAGGCCGCCAGCTTCAAATAGATTTCGGGTTTTGTGAGCTCTACTCTGCAGATATGATCTTGCACTTGGAGAAGTGAATTTTGAGGTGCTCCCTAAACGGTGTGAATTTTGAGGTGCTCCCTAAATAGGCTGAAGGCCGTGTTCTCAGGCGTCCGGGGCCGGGACAGTGGTTGGTCAAGCAGGGGCCTGCGGGGAGTGGCTCAGTAGGACCGCTTACCAAGCTGAGGACAGGGCGTGGGGACCGCAGGGAGGAGGTGGTGCCAGAGGGGCGCCGTGGGGCGTCACCTCTCAGGGCAGGTGAGGGGACGCGGCGTGGACGGAGCCTGGCGGCTGTGCAGCGCCCGGACCCCTGTCCCACGCCGGACAGGCCATGGCAGGGCTGCCCCCCCTTCTCCCCACCTGGTGGCCGGGCTGTGCCGTGTACCTCCTGTTCCTCGACGGTTTTCATGGCTGCTGATGGGAGGAGACGTCTGGTCTCTGTCACTCGGTGCCCGTCACGGCAGGAAGCTCAGTGGCTACCTCGCTGCCGCTCCCTGTGCCCGGCTCCTCTCTTCTCCGACAGCTTCCTCCTCGCTCACACACCCTGTCAGGACCTTGTCACGGGTCCCAGCTGGCCCCGTCACCGTCTCCATGCCCGGCCGGAGAGGCCACACGCCCACCACTGTCCGATCGTCCCTCTGTGTCACCCACCTCTCGGCCTCCCGAGAGTCTCCACTTCCGCGGTCAGCGGTGAGCTCTGTGCCGGCCGCGCTAACGGAGGCGACCCACGGGCCGCCTCCACTGGCCCTGAGAGGCTACGCCGGCAGGACGGAGCGTGCCCAGAAAGGGCCCGAGGTATCGATGAAGCTGTTGCTGGATTGGACTGGACAGAAACTGGGCCACGCTGGGATCCTGCCCTTCCGAACGCCCTCCTGCCGGCCCCGCCCGTTGGGGAGACTCTCCCCGGATGGCAGAGCACATGCGCACTGAATCACGGCCAGCACCCGGTGACCGCCCGCCCGGTGACCGCCCGCCCGGGTCTCTCGGATGCCGGGCCCACAGCCAGCACAGGGGCGGTCCGGGGCTCCGATGGGCGCAGGGGAGGGGCGTGGTGCACCGGCTCCTCCCCGTCGTTGACCTGCCGAGGACGAGACAAGAGGGCAGCAGGAGGGGCATCCAAATGCCGCCCCTTTCCTCGGTCGGCGCTGCGAGGGGGCAGCGTGCCGGGAGTCTGCAGGTGGAGGTTTCCTTCCCACACTCAGTCTCCGGTTCGGGCAGATCTATCCCTCCTTCACGGGCAGCCCTGGACCAACACCGCCCCCCCCCCCCCGGGGAACCTGTCCCTGCAGAGTGAAGAGCGCCAAGGAACAGAATAGAATGCATACTTCCCGTGCTGTTTCCTCCCCAGAGAAGGAGCAGGGAGCGGGGCAGGGCTAAGCACGCCCGGCTTCCGGCTCCGGCTTCAGCAGCCCTGGGAAGGAAGGGCTGACTGAGAAAGCAGAGACGCCAGGAGTGTTACGTGAGTGGGTCCTTCCACGTGGAAGGAAACAGCGGGAGGGGTCATTCTCTACAGTCGCAGAACTCCCAGCCTGAAGGCTTAAACCACAAGGGAAAGTGTCTGACGCAGGAACTGTCTCAGGATCAGGCGATTTGAGGGGCTGGTGATTTGGCTTTCCCATTCTGCCCTTCCTTTCTGCCACTTTCAGCCTGTTGGATTTGTCCTCAGCTAAGATCCTCATGGTCACAAAGTGGCTGCAGAAGCTTCACATATGGCATCCTCACACAACATCCGTCTCTGTATGAGGGAGGGGACCCTGTCCCAACAGGCTCCCGGCTGACACCGCACCCTTCGTCCTCAAGTGGCCCGTTGGTCGCTGCGGGTCACATCTCACTCAGATGGGGTTCCCCCGGAAGAGGGGGGCCCTTGGGATCGGACGGTGCTTATGTGCTCACGTGTGGGGCCCGAGGAAGGGCCAGGCCGCCGTCACCGGCAGGGCTGGGGGGAGCGGGCGCTGCCGGGGGTGGGACTTGCAGGACATGGGCACCAGTGCGTGCCGGGGTGGCGCCCCCGATTCGGCTTCCTCATCCCGGGAGGGGGTGGTCCTGCCCTTTGAGGACAGCCCTCATCTGTGAAAACCCCCATGTCTCAGCCCCGCGACACGCCGTCCCCCAAAGATGCGTCACGAGTTCCTCTTCCCTCCTCCCAGGCGGCCAGAGAGGAAACAGAGGGCGGGCGGGGAGCCCAACGCCCTGCGATCTGTTTTCTCCCCCAAAACATGACAGCATCCTCTTCGCAGGGGGGTGTAGGCAAGAGGCCTTGTGCCGTCGACTCCTTACTGGTCGCCGGGGAAACCTCGGGTCCATTTCCCCACGGCGGAGGGAGTCCGGCCGGACTCGGGCTTCACGCCAAGGCCGGCCAGTCCTCCAAATCCAGTTACCTGAGCTCATCAGTGGCTTTGGACGTGTCCCCGGGTGACTGACTGTTGGAACGATCTGTTCCTGGAAGGCGGTCCCGTCAACACACGGCACCGTCGCTTGCGCGGGCGCCTCCATCCTTCAGCCCGGCCTCAGCCTCACTTTGTCAATGGCTATTACAGGAACTAGGGTAACACCACCATCCAGAATGGCCCGACGGCCGTTGGGCTCTGAGTCATTCGACCATCCTGGCTGCCTTCTGTTGTCAGTGACCCAGTTTTTTGTTGGGAGAAAGGAATCGGATTCCCCTGGGCCAAGCTGGGGACATGTCTGGGGAATTCCTGTCCCCCTCCACCCTCATGCATTTCGGGCTCCGGGGTAACCTTGGCTTGTGTTTGACTTGAGTCGCGGTGGCGGTAACCACGGGAGCCACGGTACCCGGCGGGAACCCTGGGCACCACGTGTGACACCCACGGGGGCCCCGAGAGCAGGGGCGGGCATCCCCACGGACACAAGAAGAAATGCAGGAGCAGCTTTGTGTTCGTGGACGTGCTCACGCAGAGCCCGGCGGCTAGGAAAGCGGGGGGGGGGCCCACCAGGGCTGCAGGTCGGGGCGTCCCCCGTCCAACCCGATTGGCCAGCTTTCCGCTTCGCGCTCAGCGCAGACACCCGTTTGTTGGCTCAGCATAACCGGCCTGGCCAGGCCTGTGGCTGGAGCCCTCTCAAGGAATGCACGTCTGTACATGCCCGGACCCCCAGAATGTGTGCGTCCTGGGGCCCCCTCGAGCCCTCGGTCTTGTGCAGGGACCCGGACACCCGGATGTGGAGAAGCTCCCCGGGAGGGTCAGGCGTCAGCGACAGCGCACCCCAGGGCCTGGAGAGGATTGCCCGGGGGCCTCGCGGGGGAGGAGGCTGCGCACGCGTGAGCGTGAGCACGGACGGCACGCAGAGCCTTTCATTCAAGCCTCCATTCATTCATTCATGAACACGTTACTTCGAAATAACTTTGGATCTTCAGGAAAGTTACAAACGCAGTCCGGAGAGTTCTATGTAGTCCCATATAGGAACAGGGACACTGCACGTATACGTATAAATGTTAATACATATTTCATTAATATGGATATTTGGGGTGGGGGCTCAAGGGCTAATCTAGGAGTACGGTTACCTTCTGTTATCCTGCCTCTTTTTCACTCTCCTTTATTCTGGAATATTCTTCAGACTTCTTTAGCCTTCCAGGAATGTGATGTTTTTGAAGAGGAAAGCCCGTTAGGTTGTTGACTGGCTTTCAGTTCGGGTTTGTCTGCTGTTTCCGTGTGATTGGATTCGGTTGATGGTGTTTTGGCAGGAATACCCCGAGGTCACGAGGTCACGTTGCGTCCCGGTCAGGTCCTCCTATCAGGGGCCGATGAGGTCATCTGTCCCCTTACTGGGGACAGCCACCGGTTAGGCCTCTTCTCTGTACAGTCGCCGTCTCTCTCTCTCTGTGAATGACGGGCACCCTGTAAGTGGTCCTTGACACCCTGCAGCACCCCTCCTCCCTCCCGTATTTCTCCCGCCGGGGTCAGACCCGTCGGCAATTCTGGCGTGAAGTTAAGTATTCCGAGGGCGGTTCCGAGGGGCGGTTCACCTTCGTATCCCGCCCTTCCTGCTAAATGGTGGCTTTTCCTTCTCCACTTGCTTACCAATCCACAGAGGTTCCCGAGTTCTGACCCTCTTCCCCGGGTTATAACCCACTGTTACCAGTATCTCTTTGTGTTCGTGGCCCAGGCAGGGCCAGCAGGAGCCCCTGCAGGTGACGGGGACGTGCCCCCAGCACTCACCAAGCACTTCCTCGCGGTGTCGCCGTCACAGCGGGGTGCCTCCGGCTCGTCTTGAACCTTCCCCGCTGCATCCTGGGAGGTGCCCCCTCCACCCCCACGGGCAAATCGGACTCCCTTCTCCTGGCCCTGCCCCCCGCCCCCCGTGACCGGTATTTACACCATGGGATTCGCGCCCAGGCTCTGGCTGTATTCTCACGCACCTGCTAGGGGGTAAGATGTTGGGTGCTCTTCTCAGGAGCAGACGGTGGCGAAGACCCAAGAGGAAGGCCAGACGGGCCTGTCGGGCCGACAGCCTAAGGAACGTGCTGGCTACCCGGGACTCATGTTCGCCTCGCCCGTCATCCGCCCGGAATTGTGCCTCAGGCCCCGGCCGGTAAAGCCCGGCTGATGGGCAGTCCTATTGTTGCAAGGTCGTCCTCAGACTCGGGGAGTGGAGGGTTAAAACCGCACTGCTCAAAGACAAGGCGCAAGGACGGCCCTGATGCACTAGGGTAAGAAGGCGTACGCTCCAGGGTGTGCCCCAAATCCCCGCGACACGCTCTCGAGGCTTCGCTTTGCACAGGGAAGCCCTGAGGAGCAAAAAGAGGTAGAAAGCACACAAAGTCAGCTTTGCCAGTGACCTCAGCCCTCTGCCACTAGCTGTATACTATCTTTGTGCAAATTAGGAAAAGATGCTTCCCCCCCAACCCCTGCCCTGGTAAATATACCCCTGAGCTCTGTGCAGGTCCTGTGAGTGCAGCGTGGGCTGCCCACCTGCTGCCTTGGCTAGGCGCCTTGTGCAGTGAACAACCTGTACAACTGTCCCCAGCAGCTCAACACCGAGAGCCTCCTGGATGTTTTCTTTCTGCCGCAAGTTCTGCTGACAGTCCACAAAGAACAAAGAGGAGAAATGCATGGTTAAATGTTAGCATAGAGTTGGGCCCAGATGTCAATTCCTTGAAATCTTGGTTTTCATGAATTACTGTCTTATGAAGGACAGTAATCCTTTTCATGAATTACAGGCTCAACTCCAGTTAAGGGAAAACTGGATTAAGAGGCCCCTTATCGGGGCCTTTGCTTTGTTTGTACCTCTGAGGAAGGGGCAGGGGGTGAGTAACGGTCGCGCCGGAGGAAGCGGCGCTCTGGAGCTGCAGGACTCCCGGCGGCCAGCGTGTCGGCCGGCTGTGACACAGCGAGTCAGGGTCCCTCCGGTCAAAGCCGGGAGCATCTGAGGACACGGGAGGGCATCTCGGAGGGCAGACGCCGGCCATGAGGAGAGCGTGGAGGGGGCGGGGAGAGGGAGCAGGAGCCTGGAGTCCAGGTAGGGGGGGGGGATGGGTGGGTGGGCTTCTGTCCACGCCTGTCTCACGGTGGCACGTGTATCTCCATTTCATAGAAGAGACTCAGGGAGCAGTGGAGCTGCCGCCTCTCGTGAGCAGATAATTACTCACCACTGCGGTCGCGGGGCGAAGCTCCGTCCAAACCGTGCAGCTTACGTTCCCCCCACGTAGCCTCCGCAAGAGTCCTGCACTCCCATAGGTGAGCAGTGTAGGCGTCAGGACTGGGTGCAGGCATGCGACCCAGAACCCAAAATACTGGTCGTCACATACAGAGGCTCGTTTTTCTCGTTAGTGAAACAAGTGTGCGAATCGGGAGCCCAGGGTCACAACAGTCACCAGGGCTCAGCTTTTGCTCTACCACCCTTGGACCTCCTGGTTCAACATAGTTGCCAGAGCTCCAACCATCATGTCTGCATTCCAGGCAGCAGGAGGCAAAGGGAATGGACTATTTATTTCTCGAGATTTCCCAGCTGTCCTACCCAGTAAGATTCAGATGTTTCCTTAGCCGACCCTAGCTGTAAGGGAGGCTAGCAAGAGTGTAGAACCTCCTGGGATAAACACGGGGTTCTATTACTAAGCAGATTAATCAGGGGGCGCCTGGGTGGCTCTGTTGGTTGAGCGTCAGACTTTGGCTCAGGTCATGATCTCACAGTTCGTTGAGTTCGAGCCCCACGTCGGGCTCTGTGCTGACAGCTCAGAGCCTGGAGCCTGCTTCGGATTCTCTGTCTCCCTCTCTCTCTGCCCGTCCCTGTCTTTCTCTCTCTCAAAAATAAACATTAAAAAAATATTTTTAATCAGGGTAGGCAAGGTGCTGAAGCAAACTCCCAATCTCAGAAACTTGATGAAATGAATGCTATTTTGTGCTCACGTCACAGTATAGCACCGACGGGGCGGGGGGGGGCGGTGCTCCACCGAGTCGGAGACCCAGGCTTCCGTGTTGGGGCGCTCGGAGGCAGCAGGTGGGAAAGACCGTGGGGACTGGCCACGGCAGTTTTGATGGCCGGGCTGGAGGGGGCACGTACCGCCCCCACTTACACGCCACCGGCCAGGACCCAGGCAGGTGGCCACCCGACAGCAAGGAGCTGGGACATGTCATGCACAGAAGAGAGAGGCGCGTGGACCTCGGCGAGCGCCGTGGCGGTTGGGTGCGCAGCGAGCACGGGGCCGGGCTGCGGAGAGGGAAGTCCCGGCCCCCGCGGGACTGGAATTCGAATCCCGGGACCCCAGAAGGGAGAGGCGGCAGAGAGACTGAGGCCGGGGCTCCGGTGGGACCACATCCCTGCCGCCATCCCTCCCCGGAAGCACGGGGGCAGACCGGGCCTCCGGCCCAACTTCCCCGGAAGGGTACACTTAGCGGAGCTCCCCTGACAGGGGCAGGAAAGCGCGGCCTCCCCCCTGCGCCCTGAATGGCTCATTTGTGGCTCGGATGACAGACAAATGCAATAATCAGGCCTATTTAGCAAAGCGGGGGTGAAAGGTCAGACTAGGAGGCCAGCCGTCTCCTGTGACCAGCCCGGCGACCAGTCGGGTGGTGTCTGCACAACACAGCAGCGCCGGCCGCCCGGGGACTTGGGTTCCAGGAGGCCACACCGGGCTCGCGCGGCCCAGGCGGGACCGCGTCCCCGACAAGCCCCGGGGCCCGAGACGCCCTCGCCGCCGCCGCGGTGTCGTGTCGCGGGGGGGTCGGGGAGCGGACCCGGGTCATCGCCGGACAGGCCGCCTCTGACTCCTCCGCTTACCGCTTTCTCCTCCTTCTCCCCGCAGAGCTGATTTCATTTCATTTTAACCCAAAGCAGATGATCCGCCGGCTCCTCAGCCCTCTCCGTGCTCCCTGCCGGAGGATTTTCGCAGGGTCCCGCGGGCTGGAGGGGTGGCAAGGGCAGGGGCAGCGGGCGTGGGCCCGGGGTCGCGGACACAGAGAAGGACGAGTCCGCCTCGCTCCCCTCCTCCCCTCCTCCCGCTGCTGCTCCTCCTCTTCTCCCCGGGCTCCGGCTCGTCCTCCCACATGAAGACAGCGGGGACTGGGGTCCTTGCGGATGACAAAGCCAACGCTGTCCCCGGAGCCCCAGCCTCCTGCCACTTGTCCCGCCCCCACAGGTGTGCTGCGCCGGAGCCAGTGGGGAGGGCTCAGGCCAGGCACCACCAAACCCCTCCCGGCACCCGGAAAGCTGCAGCAGCGGGCGCAGTCGGAGGAGAGGTCCTGGGCCCCTCCCCACGCCCCCTCCCCTCCCCCCGCGCCGCCCACGAGGCTCAGAACAGGGCTGGACGCACGGGGCCAGGTGCCAGCTGCATTTCTCGACTCCCCTCTGGACCCTTTCTGCAGGGAGGGCGGTGGGTTGTGCACAGACCCCTCGTGCCCATCGGTTTCCGGCTCCTAGAGCCTCTCCACCGACTCACAGTGAGCCGGGGGCGGGGGAGGGCGAGCTCATGGCTCCAGAGACAGCACGGGTCCTTGGATGTCACAGGGAAGTCGCCTGGCTCTCTGGGTTCAGCTTCCCCATCTGTGAAATGGGAGCGAAAGCTCTTGCGTCCACGTTGGCATCAGAATTGAAGGCAGGCGGCACCCCCAGGGCCCCGGTTAGCGGGGGCTCTCCAGGCCTCTGGGGTCAAGGGTTGCTCCTTCTTGCTTTGGGGGATCCCTCATAAAGTCCCCTGAGCCTTCCCTGCACATTCCTACCTGTGATTCTCGCCCGAAGAGGTGGATTCTGCTGGGAGGGGCAGGGCTGAGGGTCCCGGTCCCTGAGGGGAAGGGTTCATCTGGCCCGGTCACTCAGGAAAAGTGGCTGTCCCAACGGTCTGCCCGCTTTGGCCTCGCGAAGCCAGGAGGCCAGAGGTGCCAGGCCAGAGCCCCCGAGCCTGGCGGGTCCTGCGTCTGAGCCCACAGAGCCAGAGCCTCTGCCGGCGCGGGGGGCGGACCCGGCAGGGTTTGGGGCATCTGCTCTTAGACAAACTCAGCGTCCTGGTTCTCACGACAGAAGGATTTTACTTTTATGATGATCACTTTTAGAAAAGCCTCAGTCTCCTTCCTGCCCGTCACAACAGGTTCCGCTCCGCGGGTGAATGAGGGGTGCGGGGAGAAGCCGGCAGGCCCAGGGCCGTGCCAAGAGAGGGGGCGGCAGGCAGGAGGGAGTCCTGTCTGGGATTCGGGGCCCCAGGCACGGCCACGGAGATGGGGGGCATGGGAGATGCTTGTCTGCTCACAGACAGCCCCCCAAAGCCCTGGCAACCCGCCTCCCCCAGGACCTGAGGCCCGGACGGGTGGGGGTGGGGAGCAGGTGACCAGCCCCCGCCAGGGAACCGGCCTGCCGCTGTGCTTTGTCGGAAGGAGAGCCGGACAGGAAGGAGGCTGCTTTGTTTGTTTGTTTGTGGAGGGGGAGGTCCTTGCGCCCTCGAAAGCCCCCTGGACTCCAGGGGACAAGCCAGGTCCCTCGGGAGGGATTATTTTTGTTTTATTGTACGAATTAGGGTCCAAGTGTCGAAGCCACCGAACACACAGCTCTGGGAAATGAGCGTGCTGGGGGTGAGCTGGCTAAGGGGAAACACCACGTTCCCGAAACCACGACGAGATTCACCTCGAGACACGCCGGGACCCTCCTCCAATCCGCGGGGGTCTGGGCTCCCACAGAACGTGACACTCGCCGGGACAAACGCTTCCGTCAAGCGGAGGCGCGAGACTGTTTCTAGGCTCCAAACTGGCTTCTCGCTCCCAGGGACTCACCTTTAATCCTTGTGAAAAACCAGGCGCTTTTGTGACTTCTGGGTGTTCCCAGGGACTCTCGGATTTGGGCTTTTCGGGAGCCCGGACGGGCAGCGGCTGGGCCGAGGACGCCCGTGAGCCGCCTGTGCCGGCCACCCGACGTCAGCACCCTCACCTGGGCTCGTCCCCGGCTCACAGGGCCGGTCGCACCGCCACTCAGGGGGCTCCGTCGCTATTTCTTCATCCGGCTCCCCATGACCTCAGCGCTGCTGTTACCACCACTTCACGGATGAGGACACTGAGGCACAGAGAGGCTAGGTCACGTGCTGGGGCCGCAGAGGCAGCCAGGAAGCCAGGCACCAAACGGCATCATAACCGGAGTACCTTCTGGAGCAGGCCGTTCTCGCCTCACACGCGCCTGCCGGGACCGTGACGTGGCCAGCACGCAGGCTCTGGACCCGCAGGAACGCCCGTGTGGTGCAGCTGCACCTGCCAGGAGCCGAGCGGGCTGTGCTGTACTGGCGGCCCCGCGTGCAGGCTGCGCATGCGGCAGGGAGAGAGTCACACCGCGGAAAGTCACAGCGGCCCCCGGGGAGAAGAGTGTCACTCGCAGAGAAAACCAAACAGCAGGGCTTGGGGGTCGAGCCAGTCTTCAAGCTAAAGAAAAGGACCATTTCACCCCGGGTCCTGCGGGGCCTGCACTTTCTTTCGCTTAGGAAATCACACTCCACAGGGTGGAGTCAGAAATATTAGAAATATTAACACTCGGGGCGCCTGGGTGGCTCAGTTCGTCAAGAGTCCAACTCTCTTTGGGCTCAGGTCTTGATCTCAGGGTTCCTGAGTTCAAGCCCCGTGTCAGGCTCTGTGCAGACAGCTCCGAGCCTGTAGCTGCTTGGAATTCTCTCTCTGCCTCTCCCCACTTGTGCTGTCTCTCTCTCAAAAATAAAATAAAGCTTTAACATGTTTAAAAGAAATATGAACGCTAACCAGGCTGGCTGCATGCAGATTTTGGCTCCTTGCACACTACCTGTGTGGTGTGTTCTTATCCAAGCCTTTGGAATTGTGCAAAACCAGTTGGATATTTTTATCCCCATTTTAAAGATGAGAAAAGCAAGAGGGGAAGAGGCGTGTGTTGAGGACGAAGCCAAGAAGCGGCATCTTGAAGCTCTGGGTCCCTCGTTCCGGCCATGGTTCTCTCTGTTGGCATCTGTTTCCCAAAGAGCCTCGTGTTTCCGCCAGAAGGTCACTGAAACCAATTAAAACGCAGAAGCCGGTACCTCACTCCTAACCTACTGCAAATCAGATTTAGTAAAAATCCGATTTCCACTCTCTTGTTGTGGGTAAAAAAGAAAACTCTCTCTTCTGTGAGATTCTGGTTTCGGTGCCTAATTAGGTTGGTTCCACCATTACTGCGCTTTAAAAGGAAACCATGATTTTATAATGAACTTGGAAACCGCAGGGCAGATAAGCTGGAGCCGTCCCCGATGCTGGCACGCGGGGTGGGGGGGTGGGGGTGCCGGGAGCAGGTTCAGCGGGCGCACGCCGGGGGCAGCTGTCCACGCGCCCTGTGCTGAAGCGGCGGCCCTCCTCCACCCGCTCCTGTCCTTGGAAGGAACGTCGGAAGCGGGAGGGCAGGGGCGGCTGGAACTGAGGAGCACCTTTCCCAGAATCCGGCCTCGGCGCTGTTTCTCTCCATCCTAAGACGCCCCGGGCCGGTCCTCGGCAGCCGCCATCCCCATCCTCCTCCCGAGTCCCGCTTTCTGGCTTGCCCCGGGTGCACAGACATCGTCCCCAAAGCCGTGAGCGCGGGTCCTCGCAGCGGAAACTTCCAGGCCGGCTGCTCTGTGTGGCGGACGTCCCGCGCAGATCCCCAGCCTGGAATGGGCAGCATCTCAAGGACGGGATGTTTGGGGACGGTCACTCCCCGAGACCCAGGGGACTTCTTCCCACCACGGACGTGCACATCTTATTGAGGTCAGTTCTCTTTGCAGACACAGAGAAAACCTCCACCCCGGGGCTGTGATCACAGTCGGAAGCACAGAGGGAGGAAGCCACCGGCCAGTTAGCTGGAGCCCCAAACACAGGACCCTGACCATTAAAAACAAATACTAGGGGCGCCCAGGTGGCTCAGTCGGTTGAGTGTCCGACTGTGGCTCAGGTCATGATCTCGCGGTCTGTGAGTTCGAGCCCCGCGTCGGGCTCTGTGCTGATGGCTCGGAGCCTGGAGCCTGCTTCGGATTCTGTGTCTCCCTCTCTCTCTGCCCCTCCCCCACTCATGCTCTGTCTCTCTCTGTCTCAAAAATAAATAAACATTAAAAAAAAATTAAAAAAAAAAAACAAATACTACAGCCACCAAGTTCCCACGCTGTTCCCTGTTCCTCCCCCGTCCCTACATCTAGAATAGAGTTTTACGGGGCGCCTGGGGGGCCCAGTCGGTTGAGCGTCTGACTTCGGCTCAGGTCATGATCTCACGGTTGGTGGGTTCGAACCCCACATCGGGCTCTGTGCTGACGGCTCAGAGCCTGGTTCCTGCTTCGGATTCTGTGTCTCCCTCTCTCTCTGCCCCTCCCCTGCTCATGCTGTTTCTCTCTCTCAAAAATAAATAAACATTAAAAAAAATTTAGAAAACAGTTTTACACGCAGAAGTTTAAAACCTTCAGAAAAGGAGAAGAGCG
Organism: Paguma larvata; assembly: GCA_030068075.1. NCBI lineage: Eukaryota > Metazoa > Chordata > Mammalia > Carnivora > Viverridae > Paguma > Paguma larvata. The sequence continues at coordinate 58,010,089 of CM057841.1, read as the reverse complement.
AGCACTTTAAACTAAAGAACTTCTCGGATGAAGTTCGTTAAGTCTGTCAACGTAACTTCCCGCAGCTCAGGTTCACAATCACCCACGGTCGTCCGCGTTCCCGACTGCAATGGCGCGGACGTGGACAGAGCCAGACACTGCATTCGGTGCCGGGGGTAGAGCAGAGCAAGACAGGGACCCCCGGCCCCCAGAGACCGGGTGGTGGTCTTGGTGGTGGCGTGGGTGGGAGAAGACGATAAGCAAATAAATACCCAGCCTGCCAGATGGCGGAACGTGTTTTGGAGAAGAGAGAGAAAGAGAGGTGGGGGTGAGCCCCGGTGGTGTGAGCGGGCTGCTCGGAAGTCATCCGGAGACTGCCGTCTGGGTGCGGTGAGGCGGGTGTTCCGGCGTGTGCCCATTTTACAGGTGAGGGAACCGAGGCTCAGCAGTCAGCTGAATCGCTGTCCTAAGGCCGTCTGGACAGTGTCCTGATTCAGATTGAAATCGGAGTTGCCAGATGCCGGCATCCCAGCTATTAGCTGTTTGCTCACTGCTCACTACGGCGTCCTTCCTCCCAACAGTGTAACTGGCGTCCCGTGTCACAGCCAGCCCCGCCCCCACGCCCCCGCCGCCCGTATTGACCCGTTTATTGATGAGGAGACGGAGGTCCAGAAAGTCATCAGCCAGTCCCCCCCGCTCCCATCCGGGGGCTGTGTCCCACTCGGGCACCGGGCCGTCTGAGAGCGAGGGACCCTGCCCGGCCAGATCTTTAAGCAGGGACGCAGTGACCTCTGACACGATTCGGGCGGCGGAGCCCCAGCACGAACAGCCCAGAAAGCTGAGCGCGAGCAGATTTCAATGAAGATTGGGGCGTTTATCGCAGGAAACCACCGTAATTGCTGTTCACTTAAGCCCCTGCTACCCTGCATGACCGCGGCTGGAGATCTTGATTTGTGCCTTGAGACGGGGGGACGGGGAAGGGGACCGGCTCTGCCGAGGATCTAAAGGAGACGGACGGCCTCTCAGTATCTCTTCTACTCTGTTCGTTTGTTTTCATTAAAAAAAAAAAAAAAGACGAAACTCAGCATCAAAGTGGGCCTGCCATCGGGCCCCCTGCAGCCCGCTTCTGACACGCAGGGCTGTTGCGGAGGGCAGCCCCTCCCCACAGCCTCGTCTTCTGCGGGGTCGCGCAGGGGTGAGGAGCCTGAAGCTTTGCTCGAAACGGCTCACCCCTACCTCACCCGGCCTCTGCATTAAGTTTCCTGGGCGTAGCTTTCCTTTTATATACATTAACTACATCCTCCCCGCCCCCCTGCCTCGGTTTTTAAATTGGGAAAGGAATAGAGGCTTGTTTTGACAAATGCAGCCAATATAGATGATTACAAATTTAAAAAGCAAGGTGTGTCTCCCCTCACTCCATACTGTTGGCAGACTGGAAATATTCTGAATTTTCCTATAGTCGTTCAGAGCCTTTTATCTTGTGTTTTCTTTACAAAAAGAGGATTGTTGTGTCCATATTGTTCTTCGACTTGCCTTTTCGCTTACTAATTTACCAGGGATAATTCTCATAGCTGGGATGAATAAGTCACTTTTTTCCAAACAGAGTATTGGATTAATTCCATGAACCAACCAGTCAATCCAGTTTCTTGGAGTTAGTCTTCTTCTTTGCACAATGAAACTCACAGAAATCAACCTATTCCACCTTTTCCTTGGGTTGCCAGGAAGCTCAGGAAAAATTCCATTGCTAGCTGACGTCACAAATTGCCTCCTCTCTTCCCTCCTAGCATGAAGTAGGTAACACTGCCCCCACCTTCCATACTGGGACATCAGAGTTATTTTGTACAAGTGTTTACTATCTGCTCCAAATCATAAGCTTCTTGCAAGCAGGAGACGTGTGCCTTTCATCTTGACTTTCTCCCGTGAACCAGCGCCCAGCACGTGCACAGTGGACGGTGCTTAATGACGAATTAACGAATGTACCTGTGATGCCTAGTATCATCTGTTTCTCCTTTTCACTGACTTTGTTCTGTTACAATCTCTCAATTATCTTGGCTTCTGTTCGGCTTTGTTTTAAAAGATGTGGTAAATGATCTGGGGAACGAGGTGGGATAGAAGACTCAATTACACTTAAAAGTAAAGAAAGATCCATCAAAGCAATGGGATGAACTACTAAGTCGATTCCAAACCATCCCCAACACGGCACTAGGAAATTCTCCCTGTCCCTGTGGCCCCGGATGCTGGACGGTCCCTCCCCTTCTCACCAAGCTGGTCTCTGTGGAGACCTGGGGGCAGGATCTGCCCAGAACCACCACTCCTGACCCCTTTCTCTGCAAATACCCCTTTCCGTAACCTACGCCTCCTATCCGTCACTCCTGACCCTGAGCGTCAGCAGCCCAGCTATGTTGATAAACCGAAGCTGGACCAATAAATGCCTCCCCCTCGGCAGACCTTCCAGGCCACGATGTGCCGCATCTGTGATAGGTGCCTCAGCCGTGTCCATACCCTTAACGCCAAGAAGGCGGACAAGGTAATGGTCACCCACGTGGAGCACACTGGCCAAGAAGGAGTCACTTGTCCTCAGCGTACAGAGACTTCTACGGAGTCCCTACGATCCAGTCCACGTGTGTTCACTGCGGGAAAATGAGACACGGCCAAGTGTACAGAAAGAAACAGGAGGAAACGTCTGTGACGCCAGCCCCAGAGCCGGCCATAGCGGGGTAGGGTCCGCACCCAGCCTGGGGCAGGGAGGAGTGAGCCATCTGGAGCCAACCTCCTGCGTCCTCCTCTCTCTGCGAGAGTCCGTCCCTTCGTTCTGAGCACGATGCTGGTGACGGCGCCGATTGCTGGAAAGGTCCGTGGTTCGTTGCGGCTACTGCAGGTTAACCCAGCGCGCATGCTCCTGGGTCCGCGCGCGCCCGTTAGCCACACGATAGCTGCAGCGCGCACGCGCCTGGGTCCGCACGCGCCCGTTAGCCACGTGATGGCTGCAGCGCGCACGCGCCTGGGTCCGCACGCGCCCGTTAGCCACGTGATGGCTGCAGCGCGCACGCGCCTGGGTCCGCACGCGCCCGTTAGCTACGTGAGAGCTGCCGAGTGAACGCCCCTGGGTCCGCACGCGCCCGTTAGCCAAGCGAGAGCTGCAGCGCGCAGGCGCCTGGGTCCGCACGCTCCCGTTAGCCACGCGAGAGCTGCCGAGCGAACGCTCCTGAGTCCGCACGTCCTGTTAGCCACGAGGTAGCTGCAGAGCGCATGCTCCCGGGTCCGCACGTCGTGTTAGCCACGCCATACCTGCGGCGTGCCCACTCTTGGGCCGGACGCTGTTTCAGCCCCACGATAGCTGCCTGGGGTATGCTCCTGGGCCCACAAACCGTTGTCCACCCATGAGGTGGACTTTTTATGTCAACAAAGACTCTTCCTCAAACTGCATTTAGTGGCGCATAATATCCCAGTGGATAAAAGCGGCATTGGCTCTCTCGGCGGACTTTTAGGCCGGCTCCAGCCGTCTCGTCCGTCATAGAAGGCTTTGCTGGCCGTCTCCACAGCCTTACCTGCCCACACCTTAATGATGTCCCAAGCATCTCCCCTGGAAATACAGGAGTGCGAGTGACCACACTGCTGAACTGCCCCTTCTGGAAAGTTCTACCACCCATACACTCCAGCGGTGCAGGTATGTGTCGGTGTGGGCTTTTAAAGGTGGATTTCCCAGGGCGCCTGGGCGGCTCCGTCGGTTAAGCGTCTGGCTCCAGGTTTCGCCTCACGTCACCGTCTCGTGGTTTGTGAGTTCGAGCGCACGGTGGGCTCTGTGCTGATAGTGTGAGTCGGCTTGGGACTCTCTCTCCCTCCCTCTCCGCCCCTCCCCTGCTTGCGCTGTCTTTGTCTGTCTCTAAAAAAAAAAAAAAAGAAAAAAAGGTGGATTTCCCAGGTCATAGGTGCTCAGTCACTCTCGGCTACACGTTAGAACCACATGGGGAGCTTTTAAAAACGAAAATATTGGCAGTAACTACCCAGGTGACTTCGGGGGGCAGACGGGCCTGAAGCCCACCTGAGGGGAACCCGCCTGCTCGGCGTTTCTTCGTCCTCGGTGGGTGCGTGCTCCCGGCCCGTGAGCCCGAGTTCCCTGGGTACTGGGAACACAGCAGCCAGGTCGCCGTGCTCACGGGGCGCGCCCGCCGCCGGGCACACCGACCGCGGCAGGAACGGGGTTCTGCGGGGCGTCCGCCTTTTCTTGCCAGTTCTTAGGCCGTGGGACCGCCCGCCTGCGGTAAGGGGTGGCCGCGGCCGGGCCGTCGGGTCGTTCGGGCCGCAGCCGGCCGCTCCGAGAGCAGACCCGCGCCCGCCGAACGGGGGAGGGGGGGCGCCCGCCGCTGTCCCCCTCCCCGCCGTCCCCTCCCCGCCCTCCCGTCGGCGGCTGCAGGGGAGAGCCAAGACGGGGACCTTGCAGCCACAGACGTCCCCCCACTTTGTCCCTCGGCCCCTGGGAGTGGTGGCGGTGGGCGGGCCCGTCTGGGAGCAGCGAAAGGGCATGGGCAGCCCCTGCAGAGCCGCGCGGCAAGGCAGCGCTGACCTGGCCCTGCTTTCCCGCCTCCTCCACCCCTGCAGTTACTTCTCTCTGAGAAGCCAGTCCAGAGCTGGCCGCCCCCGGGGCAGAGTGACTTAGGCGGTGCCTCCCCCCCCCACTCCGCCTCCCTTCATCCCTCCCTCCCCTCCCCTCCCTCCCCTCCCTCCCCTCCCTCCCCTCCTCTCGCCTCCCCTCCCCTCCCTTCCGTCCCCTCCCCTCCCTCCCCTCCCCTTCCGTCCCCTCCCCTCCCTCCCCTTTCCTCCCCTTCCCTTCTTTCCGTCCTTCCACTTTCTCCCACTTCCTCCCCCCGCCCTTCCCCCCTTTATTCATTTATTCCTCTTTCACTGCTGTGTCCCGGGGAACAGGACCAGGCCCTGGCGAAGCCCCCGCAGACCCGGGCCGGAGCTCTGGCCCCTCTGGCGCCCGCAGCGCTGTGCTCGGGGCAGGCGGCTCCTAGGCACCTGCCGGCTGTGGATGGGAGGAACTCGCCCCACTTGGGCTCAGTCACCCTCGAACCTCACCGGGTGCCGCCAGCGCGTGTGGGGCTCAGCCTGGGGACCGAAGGACCCCGAAAGGTCTGGTGGGCTGGTCGGCGAGTGCGAGGCGGGGGGACAGGATCCTCTTTGGGGCCGTGGCTGTGCGGGGACCTCGGGCCAGGTCAGCAGGACGCCAGCGAGTGTTTAAATGTTCTCACGGGGGGCTGGCAGAGGCTCGGCCGGTTCCAGGCTTCCTCAGCTGTTAATTACGAGTCGAAGCGCTTCCGTTCGGGGTTCGGAGGAGCAGAGGCGGTCCGCCCTCGGGTCCCTGGCATCGGGTGAAGCCTCCCCTGGAGGAGGACGCAGCCCGGCCCTGGGGACGCCAGCCCTTCTTCAGGCCCGCGGGTGCCTGACACTGCAGCGCGCCTCCAGAAACGGGGGGCGGCGGCGCTTGGGGGGCATCCCGGCCTCGGCGCGGGAGCCCCAGACCCCGAAGCCAGCCCTCCAGGGTGGCGCGTGGGGACACGCCTCGCGGCAGCCCCCACCCCCACCCGCCGTGCCGTGTGGGGCGGGAGGAGCGTCTCTCTGAGGTCCGTGAGTGGATCGTCCCGAGAACGAGCCCCGCAAGGCTGAGCGCCAGGCAGGCGTGAGGGGCCCGTCTGTCGGAGCCGGAGGGACGTTCCGCTAGAGGAAGCCGTGTTGATGGAAGCGTGTGGGTTTGTTCTTTTTTCTTTCACGGTACCCTCGATGAGTGAGCGGCTCGTGTGCCTTGAGCCCGGAAGGGGTTGATCGGAGCCAAGGCCAGGGCTGCCCGCGTTTCCCTCCTTTGCAGGCCGAACCTCACGTGGTCACGTCGGTGTCCGCGGGACCCGGGGCTCGATGCCGGCCGTCTGGGGAGCGTGATGGAGACGCAGGGGTTCCTGGGTCTGGGGTGCGATGCGCTGCACCAGGGGCGCTGGGGCAGGCCGGCAGGGGCAGCGAGAGAGCCGGCGGGGGGACGGGCAGAGGTGGAGGGAGTGAGAGAGAGGAGGAGGGAGGAGACGAGAGACAGAAAAGAAACAGAAAGACGGATGGAGAGAAGCAGAACAAAAGGCAGAGGAAGAAAAAGATGAACAGAGATCTGGGTGGAGAAACAGAGGCACAGAGAGAGAAACAGGGACCCAGAGAGAGAGACACAGACAGAGGCAGAGAGACCCATCCTCTGGTGTCCGCCAAGAGAACTCGGTCACCCCCTCCCCACCGCGTCCTGCCTGCACGCGTGCCAGTCCGTAGGCCGCACCCCCTTTCGTCGGAACAGAAAACCCAGGTGGGTCTTGTTGAGACACAACTTCCTGCGTCTGCACACCTCCGGGGAAACGTCCGCCGTAGCTGCGTCTAGGAAGGAACATCTCTCTTGCTCAGCTGGTGCCTCACAAGCGAGGCCTGCCCTTGACTTCACCCACACGACTTTTGGGGGTCAGGGCCCCGGCACCCCTCCCAGAGCCTTGGACATGAGAAGAGAACCCAGTGCCTTGTGGGTCTTCAGGGGTCCAGGTGGACTTGGGACACAGTTACCCTGGGATCCCACGTCAGGCGTCTCCTGGCCTGGCCCAGACGAGGCCCCAGGGTGCCCCAGGGAGTTACCTGCACGTTAGGGCTCTTTGAGGTCTTTTCTGGGAGGAGACAAACACGAGACACCCCCTCCGTTGGGCCATTCTTTGCAGACTGGTAAAAGTGGAGCTGGGCGTGGGGGTGCGCGGTTTTCACGGGTCGAATGTGAGGCCAGCCTCTGCGGGAAAACCAAGGACGCAGCCCGGGGCCGCTCCCTGAGGCTCCCTGACTGCCACCTCCCCCAGGAGCGCCCTGGCTTCCTCGGAGCTGACAGGACTGGGGTGGGGCGCAGACGTGGGGCGTTCGGCATGGGAAGGTTGGGGAGCTTAAGAGGGGAGAGAGGGGGAGAGGAGGAAGAAGAAGGCAAGGAGGGAGGTGGAGAGCGGGTGGGAACAGGAAGGACCGAGAGAATGAAGATGGGGAAGGGGAGGAGACGGGGAGGGGCAGAGGATACCGCGGGACAGGCAGCTGCCTAGAAACACCCCTTCTCGGCTTTCGCTGGAACCTCCCGGAAGCTCGCGGCTAGGTGGAATCTGAACAACACAAACCCTTCGTTAAACGTGTGAAACGAAGGGCCGGGACCTGACGTGGCCTCTGTCCCTGGCAGCTCCGCAATCCTGGAATTCCGTGAATTCATTCCGTAGCGGGTCCCGTTCAAGACCGGCAACACCGATGGTATCACGCCCCATGTGCGCGCACCGCATTTGCAGTAAATGAATGTTATTTCATTACAAGAACAAATCATTATTATTGCCGAGTGGAGGGCAAATGGGGCCAAGGAATATTAAAACCATACTTCCGACGACTATCAGCTCCCGTCCGAAGACATCGATCTCTCCTCCTGGGCAGCTGAGCTTGGAGAAATCCGCTTTTAATTACCGATCGGCACTGACTTAATGTACCATAGCTGTCTTATCACATTTAAAGTACATGTCTACTTAAGATATTTAATTTAAAGTGATATCCTTAATTTCCTCATGGTTTCCAGAGTTTATGTTAACTGTAACGTGCTCGTTTGCAAATGCTCTCCCTCTTTGATTACAAGTCAGATCCCACACTTCTGTCTCCAGTTACTTTGGGGTTGACGCCCGAGTTCGGGCTGCTCATCCCCGGCCCGGCCCGGCCCTGCCCGGCGTGCTGTGGTTCTGTGGCCCAGGGTGATTTTGATCAGGCTTCCGAGCGCCCGGCAATTCACGATGCTGGTTGGTGCCCACTGAGTGCCTGCTGGGGGCCCGGCGGGGTGATGCGCTCGAAACGTGTCATCTCGTGGCACCCACCCGGCGGCCCGTCGGACAGGTGCCATTATGTGTCCGTTTACACAGCACAAGGAAGCGCCGGTCACACGGCTGCTGGGCCACAGAACCGGGAGCCTGCCCTACATCTGTCTGCCCCTTTTACACATGGTGCCCGTCTGGACGGACCTCGTGCCAGGCACCCAGCCGGGGGTGCCTGTCGGCAGCCACTTGGGCCACACAGGACAATACCACGTGCAGCCAAAGCATTACGCCAGGCGTCCCTTGCTCTGAGCCACAGAGCAGGCATCCTTCTGTCCCCACTTTGCGGATGGGCCTTCCACACCCAGGCTGAGTAGCTTGCCCGAAGTCACTGCGAGAAGGAGGGGACTGTCCCCGTGGGAATCTCTGACTTCCCTCGGCACCCCTCTCCCCAGACAGCATGTGCCCATCACGTCTCTGCCCACGGGTACTACCGTTAGGCCTGGCCTGGAGGGCAGGGGTGGGCCGGGATGCCCAGCATGCTTGTGCAGGGCTGAAGGGCCAGCACCCGCACGCCCCACAGGCTGCTGCGCCTGATGCTGAGGCATTGCCTTCCGTCTGTTGCATAAGCAGCTCCGAGAAACCGTCCACACAGGCTCTTTCTCTGTCGCTCGGGCTGCTTGGTTTGCACAGACTCCTTCCCCAGAGGCGGCGTCAGTCCTGTGAATCCACCACGCTCTATCCTTACCTCCCTTACCCTAACCTCGTCATCAGGCAGTCAAGGGCAGGAGCCGCCTTTTCTGAATTCTGTAAGCTTTCATTAAGAGGTTAACTTGTTGGGTTTTTTTAATTTGAGAAGGGAAAATAAATGGATATTTCCCCCTTAGGAGGAAATGATGGGGCGCCTGGGCGGCTCCGTTGGTTAAGCATCCAACTCAGTTTCAGCTCAGGTTGTGGTCTCATGGTTTCAGGAGTTCAGGTCCCGAGTTGGGCTCCGCACTGACAGCTTGGACCCTGCCTGGGATTCTCTCTTCCCCTCTCCCTCTCTCTCTCTCTCCTCTCTCTCTCTCTCTCTCTCTCTCTCTCTCTCTGCCTCTTCCCCACTTGCACTGTCTCTGTCTCTCTCAAATAAATAAATAAACTAAAAAAAAAAAAAGGAATGACATTTTAGGCTGACAGCAGAGAAACTATGTGAGAGGACCCTGGGCCTGGACTGCCTGGCTTGAGGGGGGGGGCTGTCCCAGGACAAGCTCTGCGTCTGTCCTGTACCATCCCTGCATCTTCGGAGCTGGGCTGGCAGCGCCCCAACACAGGAGGGCTGTGGGGGGCACTCTGGCTAAGCGCGCACTCTTTTAACGCTGAGCGATGGTCACGTGAGTGTGAGGTGTGCGGTCACCGTTCACGAGTGACACGCCTGCTTGCCACCACGGATTTCACCAACCATGACGTCAGATCCCGGAACCCGCCCCCCTCCCCCCCCCCCCCCCCAGTACTGCTGGTGAGGTTAGAAAACAGAGCGGGCTGGAGAGAGCGCCCTCCAGGTCGTTCACGTCCGGCAGATTTGTTAGCTGCCTCAGACATGTGGGTCTTCCCCCTTTAATGCACAATCGATTCGGTTTATCAGATGAAATCAGAGCCCAGATTCGTCCACACTTTGAGTGATGAGAACTGGTCGTGGTTAGTTCGTCCGTTCTTCCCGAAGCCTCTGGCCACCAAGCGTTACTGTTCTGTCTCGTGCTCAGGATTTTCCAAGAAGCCCAACAATGTGCTTAATCCTAAGTGATGTATTGAGCGTACCCGCATGCCGAGTGGTTTCCACGCTGTGTTTCCTTCCCGGGTCACGGCAGCTACGAGCCCCATTTTATAGATGTAGGTCCTGAGGCTTTCAGGACTTTGGGGACCTCCCAAGGGCCCACCGTCCTGGTCGTCCATAGAACCTGGGTGCCCTAGCATGGTGTCACGCTAGGAAAACTGATAACCGATGACCTCGAGCGTCTGAGAAGATGGTGCACGGATGTTTCATGGGGGAAAGCACTGAGTCAGTCCTGATTCCGTCAAACAGCTCACCACACACAAAACCATGCAGAATAAACACACGGGACTATTTTAGTTCTCCAATGACTAAAGCCATACTCATTTTGTAACTCGTTTAAGAGCGCTAAATATACATTTGTTGCAGATTTACACAACCCTTAAGATTTTCTGAAAGTTTCCCTTTTTTTTTTTTTTTTTGTAACTCCTTCCTTAGTGATACATGCAGTGTCTTCAGTTTCAGGGGAGAGAAATTCATAGTTTTTCAACGTTTGCAAAATTTTCCCTGTTAAATGTCAACAGTGAACGCTAAAAAAACAAAACAAGTAAACAAAACATTTTAGGATCTTCCCAGAATTATGGATTGAAGGGGTCTGAGATAATTTTGGATCTGGGTCAGAGAGGATCCTTATTAATTAAACCCTAGGGCCTGGAATTCCCAAGGGGCTCAGTGAGGGCTCAGGGACCCCTGAAATTTCGGGTGGAGCCTGGGAATGCCCGCCCCCAGACACCGGCCTCACGCTTTCCTTCATCTTTCTCAGCCCAGCTCATGACTCATGCAGCGTCCAGGGAGGGTTGAGGCTCAGCACACCCCACGGCACACCCACCCCAGTGTCACAAGGAAAGGATCTGCCACTCCCCTTCCTCTGGTCACCTAGCGGGTCGGTATTTGGAATCCACCAGGAAGTAGGTACTTGGGGTAACAAAAAATGTGTAATATTTTTGACCTAATTTCAGGAAATCACAAATAGCCATTCCAGAGCAGCTATTCTATTTTTTTCCAGTGGGAGAGGAAGTTTGCACACTTTAGAACTTTTTTTTAATCATAGAGGAACAGTAAAATAAGTTACGGCACATCCAGAAGTTGGCCTATGTCGAGCGGCTGCGAAAGCGACGTGTCTGGGTCTTGTAGTGGCGCGCGGCCCTGAGGTGCCCACGGGCCAGGCACACGCCCCTGACCCAGCTTTTGTGTAAGGATGCGTCGTGTAAGACACACATGCGCACACGCACATGCTCACACGTGCAAACGTGTGCCCGTGCACACATGCTCACACACGCACACACAGCACACGTATGCACACACGTGCACGCGCACACCAGGCAGAATGCTGCCGTGCCGACTGTGGGCATTTCTGGGCAGCAGAACGGCGTGCCACTTTAATTTTCCTTTTTTAAACTCTCCTAGATTTCCTCTGAGCAAAGATTATATTTATAACAGAAACCAAAGGATTATAACAAAGCACCGTCTCTCGAACAGAGACTGTCGAATCAGGGTACGAAGAGAAAATTAGCAGCGATCATGTCATAAGTAGGAAGGTTTCAAAACGGTCTTTAAAAATGTAAATTTAAGGCTTCAGGTTTAGTTCAGACTTTGGGAAACGACCAGATCCCGTTACATATGCGTCGAAGCAGGCGATCGCAGGAGTCAGGTTCCAGCCTCCCTGCCTGCTGCAAAGGCCACGGCCAGCGTCGCTTCACAGAGCTCCGCGAACGTCCTGACGGCTCCCTGGTTTTCCGTTTCGCCCTCAGTGTACCTTGGTATAAAAGTCCAGGGGATCGAGATTCAAACTCCGTTTGCGGTGCAGTCCACAAAGAGCGAGGAATATCCCATCCAGGCTAATTCTTCTTGTATTGTCTAAAACGCCAGAGTGCTTGGAGCTGGCCCCGGGTCAGGGTTTCCAGAACGTACGAAGTATGGAATGGCAGGTCACGACACACCCGCCTCGCAGGCCAGGCCGTTCCAGGCCAGAGGCCAGCCCTGGGCGCCCAGCGGGAAGGGGCCGACTCTGCCCTCCCGGGAACGCGCTCCTCACCCCAACCTCAGGGCAGCCCCTCACCAGCCCCCCGGCCCGTCCTCTGCTTTTGCCAAACTGGCGGGTCCGGACGCAGGCCCCGGGGTCAGCGCCAAGGCGGGGCGCCGCTCTGCAGAGCTCACACAAGGGCCTCTGCCCGAGGATGGAGTAAACAGACTCTCCTTAAAGGTCACTTCTTGAGGCTCTGGCTCCGGCGGCTGGAGGAAGCTGCAGTCATTTTTCAGGGCTGTGAATGCCAGAAAGAAGCTCACCAAGTCGCAGCTCCCCTCCTGCCCCCGTCGGCTGCGCGCCTTCTCACAAGGCGTTTCCTTGCCAACTAAAGATGCTTTTTTAAGCCTGAACCCGGAATAGACCTCAAGTAACCTTTTCTCAAGGGTCTTGGATACAAGCTTTTAAATTTAGTTTGCAAGCCGTGGTGGCCCCAGCCAGCCGGCCCTGGCCCCGCAGACACCTTCCGCACCGTGGTGGCACTCTGTGCACGCGGGACCGGCAGACTGACAGGTCCAGTCCCGGGCAGAGTCCCTCTGCTGGGACGGTCATGGCGTGCGCCTCTGTTGTGTTTTATTTTTATTGTTTCATTAAATTCTGTTTGGTTTGGTTTGCAACGAAACGAAAGATTTTCTTTCTACCACCCTGTCTTCCTGAGACCAGATCTAGTCCCCTGGTGCCGGTTCCCCCTGAAGACAGAGGAGTCCTTGCACAAGCAGGGTGTGGGGGGTGAGTTGAAATTTAAGGATTACTTTCAGTGGGGCTGAGGCGTCTTCTAAATGTGTCTTCCACACGGTCCACATCCCAGATGTCCATCTCACGGGTGAACGTGTCCCCTTAAAAATAAAATGTGTATGCTCTTTCTTGGTAGTGGTCAACCCTTTAAGTTGTTGGACTAGTTCATACCAGAGTGTGACTGACTGTGCCAGAACCAGAGATCTGTGGCTAGACAGACAGGGAATGAAGCTCTGAAGAATAGCAAGAGGGCTAGATGGGCGGCTGGGAAACCGGTGGCTGAGGTTGGAGAGGCAGGGCGGGAGAGAAGGCGGATGAGGTCTCGGTAACAAGCAGGCCTGTGGCTCGCACGTTTCTGCAGGAAGAAAATCGAATCTGTTAAAGCAGCTCGTGGTGGAGGGAAAAGTGCCAGGGACTGGTTGGGTCTGTGTCCGTGACACTGTGCCGTAGACACTTTGCCGTAAGGACCGGTGACACCTTGATCAACGGGGACGTCTTGGAGGCCAGACCCGGCCTCCTGCCTCCCAGGAGCCCCAGCAGCCGGCAGGGCTGTGGTCACAACGCCCAAGGCCCACGCTTCGCAGGTGTGTGCCAGTGGCTCTGTCTCCTTGGGCAGCCGAGGGGACGTCTGCAGGAGAAATTGTTGAGGAATCTCCAGTTTGAGAAAGTATTTGTTTTGGAAAGTCAGGTCTCTCAGCAGCTTAACGTGTCCTTTGTGAGTTTCCACGTGTTTGCGAAACAGCTCAGCCTCTCTCTCTGCCGCTTTCCTGCTGTGTGACCGTCGGCAGGTTATTAACCTTTTGTGTCTCGGTGAGCTCGACCGGAACAATGATGGGATTAGCCAGGTGCGTCCGGCGTCCTCTCGCCCTGAAGATACTGTCCGAGGGCGGGATTAGCACAGTCCGGCGCAGAGCTGGGAACACGCGGCCCCTCGGGCGGGGGTGAGCCCCCCACGTCCATCCACAGGAGCGCTCAGACACCAAAGGCAGGACCGTTTCTCGAGAGAAACAGATGAGCCGATTCAAGTATCCGATGGATGGATAGAGGTGTGTGGTGGGGCTCGACCCGTGTTTGGAAGGCCGTCCTTGCAGCTGGAAGACCCAGTGTTTAAACAGATGCGTCAGCCCACAGTGTGTAAGCGGCTGGTAACTACGTGCAAAGTACTTTTTTTTCTTTTCTTTTTTTGTTTTTTGGGTTTTTTTTTTTTTTTTTAAGACAAAAGAGCAACACAAGATGCCCCTTTCTGCCCGTGGCATCGGCAGGCCGGAGGGTCCGGCGATACCCTGTGTGAGGCCGGAACAGCACCGCGTGCAGCTTGCCAGCAGCCGGGCGGCTGGGACACATCTGCGCTCTGAGTGCGGGCGCCTTCTGCCCACCTGGGGAGCTCGTCCCAGGGGCTCCGAGGACGCTCCTCGCGGTGTTATCAGGCTGTGAACACTTACCGCCGCGCAAGGTGGAAAAGCAGCTCAGCGGCCGCACGCTGAATCAGTTACCGTTTTATCACAGAAGACACACTGGTCTCTGCGGGTATGATTTGCATAGATAGACGTTGAATGAAATGCGACCAAAGTATTCTTTATCATGATGAGGTTTGGGGTGATTATTCCTTTCGTCTTTCTACTTTGATGATTTTTTTTTTTTGAAAAAAAAATTTTTTTTAAACATTTACTCATTTTTGAGGGGCGCCTGGGTGACTCAGTCGGTTGAGCGTCCGACTTCGGCTCAGGTCATGATCTCGCAGTCTGTGAGTTTGAGCCCCACATCGGGCTCTGTGCTGACAGCTCGGGAGCCTGTAGCCTGCTTCACATTCTGTGTCTCCCTCTCTCTCTGCCCCTCCCCCACTCATGCTCTGTCTCTCTCTGTCTCAAAAATAAATAAACATTAAAAAAAAAAAACATTCATTTTTGAGAGACACAGAGACAGAGCACAAGCAGGGGGAGGGGAGAGAGAGAGGGAGACACAGAATCCGAAGCAGGCTCCAGGCTCTGATGATAAAAATTTTTTGAAATTTTTAATCTGAAATTGTATTCGTTTTAAAAGAGTATTCCTGTCCTAATTTTGTGAATAAGGGTAAGGCGCGTAGCTGAGCCATGCAGACACCGTGAGCCATCCCACGGGGCTGAGCCACCTCGCGAGAAGACATTCCAGGGCAGGGAACTTTCAAGGATGACAAGACAGTTGACGGATGGCAGAGCCCAGCGGCCTATCTGGGCTGATGGGGTGATAGCCGCTCTTGGGGCCTGGCTGGTTTCAGACCCCAGGGCCGGCTGCAGACCCCGCGGGCCCAGCCTCTGTCTCTGAAGTAAACAGGAAGCAGAGCCCGGCCAGGCGCTGGTGGAGGACCTGTCTTCCTAGCTGCAAGCAGAGAGAGCGGCCCCCGCTCACGCAGACTGAAATCCCCAGGAAACGGGGTGGGGGGTGCTGGCCACTGTGGGGCGCAGGTCGTGAGCCAGGCTCCTGAGCAGCCCTTCCAGGTGCGGGGACAGAAAGGAGGACAGAGGCAGACGGCCTCACAAAGGGGGAAGCAGGACAGCAGACCCGCGGGTCCTCCGTCAGAAACAACAGGGTGGACGCCCCAAAAACGGCTGGGTTACTCCCTCGACGTGGGGACGCAGGTCACGACCACTCACTGCTCAGGCTGGATGCGGGAGAGGGGACCCCGTCTGCTCTCCTACCGCCTGGAGTTGAAGGGGGACCCACGGGGCGCGTGGGTGCCAGCTCATCAACAGTTAAAATGCCACACGAGCGGCACGGCTTCATGTCGGTGCTCTAAGATCACTTTGGGGAAATTAAATGGAACCCCAGGTTATTTCGAGTTGAAACAAAAAACAACAACTCCGAAGTTATCTGCCCAAAACATGCTATAAAACATCCCACAGGAACACCCTTGGTGTCAGGTCCTCGCATTAGATCCTTGTCGGCAGGTCTGGGCCGGGCTCTGCCCAGCCTGCACACCGTGTTCTCTCCCGACGGGAGCACCGCACACAGACGGTGCAAATCCCCGGCTCCCCTGGTTTTATTCTCTGCCGGAAGTAGGGGCCGTGCTGGCGGCCCCAGGTAGCCGTGGCGGCCGGCGGCTGCCTGAACGGCCAGTACGGAGGGATGGCCGTCCCAGGCCATCCTCATTCCAGGAGATAGCGTGGAGCGGATGCTTCTCAAAACATGAAGCCAAGCACGCCCCACCCGCACTGGACTCTGTGATGCCCAGCGCCTGCGTCCACACGGCGCCCCCTCCTGTGGGACTGTCAAGATCTGCCGGGGACCCTCGCCACGAAGGGGACCGCTCACCCAGGCGGCCTGTTTGCAAGACGCGCAACTCGAGGGGCTGTTTTGTGACAAAAGACACGAAAACATGGACCATGACAAAAATGCCTCGCAACAGGGTTTATCAGAGTAGAAGCTTTGTAGGGCTCCCCTTTTGCTGTTACTGTGTTTTGTGCATGTGTGCGCGTGAGAAATGCTTTCAAGCAGTTGTAAACCGAAGGTTTGAGCACAGCGACTCTCCCTCTAATTGCAGGAACAAATGCCCATTAGCTACAAGCCAGGGGCTCTGTTGGTGCTTTGCACCTCTTAACTCATGCTCTTCTCCCCACCGGGTTCTCCCCATTTCGCAGATGAGGAAACCAAGCGAGGCACGCAGAGAGGCTGAGTAATTTGCCCAAGGTCACACAGCTCTCAAGAGGCAGAGCAGGGATTTGAACCCGGACCTGCAGCCCAGTCACCTCTGTGTGTGATCGAGCCCTTTGGGGCGAGACCTGCAGCTGGAGATGAGGGCGAAGACCACGGCGAGAGCCACGAGAACTTTCAGGCTTCTCCCCGTCCGGCTCTGCTGGGTCATCTGTGTTCTCATCGCTAATTAGCCAGCTTCGTGGGGCTAAGTCCTCGCCCCCTCTCCTTTGACTAGTGAAGGAGATGCCGAGTGACCCAGCCACGGTCGCAGACCCAGTGCAGGGGTGCGGGGGAGGGCCCGGGTCACACCAGGTCTGTGTGACACAATATCTGTGTCTTTCCATGCCTGCTTGCCCACTCATCATCCCCATTCAATGAAATGTAGAAAAACAAAATAGCATCTCTGTGTTAAATCGTTGTCTGATGTTGATTCTGTGTTTTTTTTGAGTCTTTGGAGACGATACACTTTTAGGGAGGGAAAAAAAATCTACCTTCTAGAAAAACAGGAAAATGAACTTAGCTTTCCTCGCGGAAAGAGCCAGTTTCAAAGTCCCTGCGTGAAGACGACGTGGCGCTCTAAAAGTCATCGACCGTCTTTGCCCCTCAGAAAGGCTGGCTCCGGGGCACGATTCCTGGAAGAGACCTGGTCAAGGGACGCGTCCTGCACGCCCCCAGGCTGCGCCGGGGCACCGGGCCGGGGCCCAGCAGCCCCTGGGTGGAGACATGTTGGTTTGCTGGAGCTTCACTGGTCCCCCGGCTCCTGGCCGTGGTGAGCCTCGTCCCCGCCCTGCAATGGGTGTCCTCGCAGTGCAGCTGGCAGAACTGGTTTCTGTGGGGCCATACCGCTCTCCCGCGCTCTCTCCTGCTCTCTCCCCTGCGCCGGCCGAGAGCCTCTGGATTGCATTAGCTTCATAAATAACAAGTCTGTTGTCAGATTTCCCCCTGGTGAGGAAAGGGCAGACGGGGAAGCCAGTGGGTCACGACCTTCATGTTTCTCAGCGGGAGTCAAAACGCCTCCCATGCCAGGTCGGGAGCGGAGGGTCTGTGTTCTGCTTGCCCTGGGCCCTGACAGGCACTTGGAATTCCCGTGCGCTGGAGGGACCCGGGGCTTGTTTCCCAGCCCGGTGCCGTTCAGCCTGCTCGGCCGCAAACATCTGGTGGGAAGTAGGAAGGCCCCCCCGCCGAACCTTCTAGGCTCGGAGCTCTAGCCCAGCTGGGGAAGGGGCAGCGCGGTGCGTCTGCACCTCAGTTCAGCAGCGGCCACCGAGGGGCATGGCGGGGCCGGACCCCGGGAACTGGAGGGCTCCGCAAACTGAGGCCCCCGGCCCAGAGTCGGTGCCCAGTGAGTGGCAGGTGTCGCTGTGCCCTTGATCCCAAAGACTGTGGGACTTGCCTCGGTGCTGCCTCCTCCGCCCATGGGCAGGCACGCCGCAGGGGTTCACAGAGGCCCGGGGATGGGAAGGCGCGCTCTGCCGGGGTCCCGCGCGTGCGTTTCTGACTGCGGGTCCGAGCGCTTGTCTGCTTCCCCAGACGCAGCGCACAAACGACCCTCGGTGTAATGCAGGTGTTTTCCGTGTCCCCACCGGTTATTCCTCCAGTGTTTAAGTGACCTTGTACTACATCTTAGTGGCCTTTTTAAAACGGAAGAAGTGAAAGATGGGGGATGGAGGGGAGGGGAAGGGAAGATGAGGGGCAGAGTCTCTGCTCACCTCTGTGCCTCAGGCACCTGCTCCGACTCTTAGAGTCCGATCTTCACCGTCCTCCTGCTGACGGGGCTGTTGGCCCAGCTCCCAGACGTGTGCAGGGAGACCGGGAACTTGCCGTGATCACCCCCTCGGTGGAATGGAGCCTGGATCCCGGCCCCAAAGGGGAGGTCGAGCGAGCATAGGCCCTGGAATGAAAGGAGTCACCCTCCCACATGTCCTGAAAGTGTATTCCAGTGACTTCTCTCCCCTCCGACCGGGTCTTCCATCTGTCCTGCTGATGTGGTCTGTTCCCTCCATGGGAAGCCTTCCTTACACTTGTGACTATCACACCACCCCGAGGAGCTGGGACAGGACAGTGTCTTTCCTCCTTGCCCAGGGTGGCAGATCTTCACCGGTGTGCATTTGTGCCCAGCAAGGACTAAACACAGAGGGTCCCCCTTTGGGGACGGCCACTGCAGCCGGCTCTCCAGGTCTCCCTGGGGCTTTGTGTGTGACCTCGTGCGGCCCTCAGCTCAGTACACTTATCATACCCATTTTCCAGATGAGGACATTGAGGGCTGGTGCATCAGGGAGCTGGACCTTGAGGGATGACCCACGGTAACTGAGAACAGCTTCTCACCAGGCGGTTTCTGGGATCTAAATCCAAACGGAGCCCTGGCCGAGGGCTGCTGACCGCCGGCCAGGAAGCCCCCTGTCCAGCCTCCCCGCATCTCGACCCCACTTTTCCTGTGTCCTCCCTACTCTCTGAGAATCTCGTGTCCTTCTCTGCTTGTCTGCTGCTTCCTCCAGAGCGCGAGGCTTCTTGGTGTTCGCCACTAAGGTCGCGAGCTGGCCCGAGACCTCTCCCCGCATGCAAATGCACGGGACCCCAGGAACAGCGGCCGGCCGTGGGCGGGGGCCAAGAGAGCAGCAGTGCAGAGTTCAAAGGCTCGGCTCACACCCGCTTCTCCCCGGGCCCCGGCCTGGAAACCCCTGCTCTACGGGGGTGCGCCCAGGGCTGCCGTCCGCCCCACTCCGGTCTGCACAGCTACAGCCCTGAAGAGGGCTTCAAAGTGTGTCTGCCAATAGATCAAGCCTTCTCTCAGCCATGACAGCCCCCATCGCTCGCCTCCCCAAATAAACCCACGTAATGAAGACAGATGGCCCCGGTCAGCCGCCGGCCCCGGAGCAAAGCCTGCAGATGGGGCCGTGGGCGGCCTGAGGCCACACACCCCACCCTGGAGCGGTGCTCTGAGGTGTCACCAAGATGGAGACTCGCCTCCTCGGCCTGCACCCCCCCCCCCATCGCCCTGGGGGCGACACCTTTCCACGATAAGCCTGGTGAGTCTGAGTAGACGGGCCCCTTTCCAAGGCGCGTCTTGAGCCAAAACCACCACCAGCCCCGCCTAAGCCAGCGGGCAGGGGCTTTATTCTGCTGGCTCCTCATTAGGGAGGTGTCCTGGGATTCAGGAGCCCTCTGGAGACAACAGAGCGGATGGGGGTCAGGGCCTCCCCCTGGGGGCGTCTGAAAGTAGGGGCCCAACAGGGAAAAGCAGCAGGTCCCCGAGAGCACCCTGCTCAACCTGGCACCAGCGTCTGGAAGGGGGAGAGTCTTCATGGGAGGGGGAGGCTCTCTGCGAACTTGCTGGGAGTGGGGGCGTCGTATTAGGTGAGTGAGGCTCAAGTGTCCTAGGTGGCCTCTGGGTCTGAGGGTCACATGAAGGGAGAGGTCTGAAGAGGTCACATGTGTGGGCAGGACAGCGGCCACGCGGTGAAGGGTAGCCAGCGTTCAGGGCGTCAGCCTGGCCGGTGTGCGGGTCACTTGCTGGAGGATAGTAAGAGTAACGGGGGTCTGAGGAGTGAGCGAGCCAGTGCCCCGGGAGGCGGCGTCCATATACCCCACACACCGGCTCCCACACGGGGAGACTGAGGCCTCAAGGCCTAGAGAGCCTGTGACCCCGAGACCTGCCCCCTCCGATTCTTCCAGCCAGCGGTCTCTGTGGCATGACCTGACTTGAGGGAGCTCTAGCGGGGCCCTGGAAACACCAGGGTCAGCCATGGGTCTGCAACATCCAGGGATTTCTAGACGCTTCTCCAGATCTCCTGCGGCGCGGGGAGGCGAGGCCAGCCTGTGTGTGCCTGTGGCGTAGGCAGGGGCCGGGCAGGCAGACGCCTGTGTGGTCCGAGGGGGCTTCGTGTGTGTGGTCCGTCACCAGCTCAACGCCGATCATCTGTCCAAAGGCTGCTAACTGCCTGCCGATGACCAGTGTGTTTACTTTAGTCCTGTCTGCGCCCACTGAGCTCCGAGGGCTGTCTCCTTCCAGCTGGACCTGCTCAGGGGAGGGGGGAGGGACGCGGGGGACGCGTGAACTCTACAGCGGGGAGGCTGTAAATGGGGTTCTAGATAAATCAAGACATCCCCTCCCGGGCCACATCCCCTCCGTCCTTACTCCGGCCACGTCCAGCCTCCCTGTGGGCCTCCGGCCCCCACCCCGGTTGGCCCAGGCGGACACGGTCACGAATCGCGGTGGTGAGTGGGGTCGAAGTGCTGTTCACGCTCCTGACCACGGACATAAACACACGCCTGTCCGGCTGGGGTGCGCGTGTGCGTGTGCACGTATGCGTGCGCCTGCCCACAGCCGCTGCGTGTGCGTGTCTGTGTCTGCACACGCGGGGCGAGGGAAAGCCTGATGGGTTCGCAGGTTTGGTCAAGTGTCGGCAGGGGTCCGCGGGCCCCCGGACTTTCAGACTCGGATTCATGACCCGCCACAGCGGCCGGGTGGGACTCCGTGGAGTCCGTGCTCGTGCTGTCGTCATTTCCCCGCTCGGCCCCAGTTTTACGTGTTTCATCAGCGGTTTGCTCCTCGGTAGTACTTACTTCCTGTAAATCGTCTCTGGTGTTATATGCAACAAAGAAGGATGGAAAGGAGACAGAGACACACCCAGAGAATTCCTTTTTTTTTTTTTTTTTTCTCATTAAACCAGTGTCAGGCCAGACCTCTGTGTTAGGAAGTTAAGACCCGCACGGTGTGCAGGATTACCGGATGCCGTGTGCAGGCAGCTCCGGGCGTCGGAGCAGCGCTCTGTGAGCCGCAGGGCACCTTTGTGGTCACCCGCTCGCTTGCCGGGTTGCACAAAGGCAGAGTCAGAAGTCGGGTCCATGTGCCTCGGGACACACCAGTCGCCTGGCTGGCATCGCCGCTCTCGGAACAGGTCCATTATTAAATCCGCAGTTCCAACGCAGACACGTTACTCCATCAGGTGGCTTATGTTACAGAAGAGGATCAGGATTGGCCCTGAAACCTTGCTCCTTCTTCAGCCACGGCGCTAAACGCAAACAGCTTAGCTGGAGTTTTGCTGTTGTCGGTACAAAGATAACAGGCACCGTGTAGAACATTTAATTGCCAAAAAACGTCAAGATGCATTTTTTTGAAAACAATTTCCCCTCCCAGTTTCCCATCCTAAGTAACTGCAGCCAGGGCCCGGTGGCCCCCAGCCCTGCCCACCCCAGGCGTCGCTCCGTATAAACAGGCGCTTTGGAAGAGCTACCGGAATCACATCGGACCGCGAGATTGGAGCCTGAGTTTTTTCAGCCTAACAGCAGACGTCACGGGCATCTTTCCACGTCCACGTGTCCCATCCTCAGTCACTTTATGACTGCCCGAGGCCCTCCTCAGCCCCATGGGTGGCTTAACGGGCCCCCTGGGATGGGTGGTTAGGTGCGAGCATCTAGTTTTCATTCAAGCAGAGTGACTTTCTGGGCTGCATTAATTGATTGGATTTGGGGGCTTGCCCCCAGGCAGGAGGGATCGAGGAAGGACTTACGAATTCTGTGGAAGAGTTCAGGACTTACAGACCCTGCAGATGAGCCCCGAGTGACACGTAGACACCCTGGCTCGGTGCGCCTCTGCACCTGTGGTTGAGGAGCAGAGACCAGCAGACAGCAGAAGCTTCAGGAAGGGAGGACCCACGGGCACGTGCCGGGCCGGCAGGTGCCCCCGAGAGGGGAACTTGGGGCAGGAGAGGCAGCTGCTGGGGCCTTGTGTGTGCGTGCACACATGTGTGTGTGCATGCGTGCACATGTGTGTCAGCCAGAAAGAAACAAGAAATTCCCTGCAAGGGGAGGGGTGTGTCCATTTTCCAGAACCATCTCAGAGCCTTGAATCAGCCCTCCCTCTGTCTCAGTAACATAAGGCATTGTTCAGGGAGACTCCTTCAAGCTAGTCATTTTGTTACTTATCTTGGACAGGTCCTATCTTTCCCCTTTGTCAAATTCCCCAAGGCCTGGGAGAGTGTTACCTCCTCCAGGAAGGCTCCCGGGCCCCAGCTGGTCCAGGGTGGATCCCCATACACACTCCTGTCTGGTCAGTCATATCTGCTGCATGCAGCCTTCTCCCCCCAGGGTCGCTTCCACACCCTGTCCTGTCTGCACCACCACACTACAGGCTGAGGGTCTGGGGGCTCTGGCGTCTTAGGACCTGGCCCTGCTCTCTGCATGTGTGAGCGCACAGCACCGCGTGTGGATGGGCAAACTACCACTTTGAGGCTGCTGACAGTGGGAAGGCCCTACCCGCTGGGGTTTCTGAGAACACCAGGCCCCAGGGATGAGACTGTTCCCAGGGCAGGGAGCAAGGGGAGGGGACTGAGACCCTCACCTCAGGCCCAGAATTGAAGGAGGTGCTGAAAAAACGCAGACATCAAGAAGAAAGGTGTAAATTAATGCAAAACTAAGTCCATGCAGAGTAAAATATCACATCTGTAAGGAGAGCCGGGACACGGGGTCTGGCTCAGGGTGAGGGAAGGAAGGTAGTTCGGGCAGGGGAGGGTCGGAGCCTGTCTTTTCTTTAAAATTCTGCTGTTTTGTTTATTGTGGGGTTTTTGCGTTAATTACAATTTTTTTGAATATAGAAGTACTCTTTCCCTTGATGACCAGGCCCCCTTAATTGTCGTGCCGGCAGGAAGTGCTTCCTTCACCGTGCCCTGGTCCTGGCCCCGTGACACATCCCATCCCAGGTCACCAGCACTGGGGCTGGGACTCAAACCCAGGGCTTCTCTGTGGACTGTAACTGCCAGCCGGACCCCAGATCCGCCTGGGCCCCTGGGCTCTTCGGGAGGGCGTGTGGAGACAGGGATGGGCTGAGCTAAGGACCCATGGAAGTCCCTCAGTAATTCTTTCCGCTTCATCCCCCTTAGCCCCCAGCCCCCAGTGCCTGTCCCAGGGTACTTAATGAGGTAGTTGAGGTCCCTTAAAACCCACTGGGGTCACTTTTGTATGAACGCAGCACGGTCACCCTGGGTGTGGCACTGGCTGCATTTGGAACTCAGGCATTAACACTCCAGGAACAGTTTTATGAAGACGAGTCACGTATTTTATGGGGAATGTACATTTCACTTACAGTGTTGACGACAAAATGTTTTCCTCTCTTTACTTCACATATGATTTTTTTTTTTTTAAACAAAATGTTCCCCAAACCCAGACCCTCAGAATCTGGAGAAGGAAAAGTTTATAGGACACACAGGAAGAGTCATTTATAAATTGATTTCACTCATGACCAAATAGTTTGGCCTGTCGTCGTCTTCTTTTTTTCCTTCAATGAAATGATAACATTCTTAAACCCAGCCCCCCCCCACCCCCGCCCTCCAAGGTAGAGCTCTGTTTTGCTAAAATCCAGGCGTGTCCTGTCAACGCGGGCTGTCTGCAGTGCTGGCGTGGGGGGCCAGGCGTAGGGGGCAGGCGTGAGGGGCTGGCGTGGGGGGCCGGCGGCCTTCCCGCTTCCATGGAGCTGGGTGACCAGTGCAGTTCAAACCACAGCAGTGTAATTATTTGGTGGTACAGAGTACCGTTCTGAGCACAGTGTATCTGCTATTAAGACAGACAGGGAGGGGAGCAGGAACAGAGTGACCAGGAAGGCTTCTGTGTGGCTTTGGGGGCCAGCCTGAGCTTCCCAGAGACGGGGCCCCCTCACCTGGGAGGTGGGGACCCCACACCCTCCTTCCAGATGGGACGGGACTTGCAACGCCTTTGGCTCCAGGCCCGGTCCCAGCAGGTCTCCTCTGTGTGTCGTCTCCTCTCCTCCCGCCCACCGCCCAGGAGAACAGATAGTGTCCCGAGAGAGAGAGAGAGGGAGAGAGAGAGAGAGAGAGAGAGAGAGGGAGAGAGAGAGACGGTCACCTCAGGGCAGGGGTGGGGGAGGCTTTTGTTAGACTTCGGTGCCTCTGGGGCAGGCGGTGAAACGTCCTTTAGAAAAATCTGTATTTAGTATCACGGATTAATCGTCTAGGTCGCGCCAAGGCCTCCACTAAGCTGCTCCAGGAAGTCCCGACAGCAGTGTGCGGGGGCCGGTGGGAGGGGGGCCCTCCTCCACTTTCAGGGCGTCAGTGCCATGTCGGTGTCTCTCCATGGGGGAAGGGTGTTGAACCTTGACTCTTCATGATTCTTGAGAAAAAATTCATGGAAACCATTTGCAAAACACCCTGTATTTATGATGGAATCTCTGGAAAACACACTAGCACGTACAGAAGTGCATCACCAAGAGGTACCAACTTTTCACGGCTTGGTGTTTTTGTGTGCAGATCCCACACACGCACGCACGCACGCGCACACACACGCACGCCCTCGGGGAGGAGTGGCGTGAGCCCGGAAACACATCAGCTCCCAGTAAGCATTAGCTGCTGTTATTACTGTTACTTATTTTCTCTCGTCCTTACAATAAAAACAGGGCGAATTGTGCTGGTACAGTGTTTGCAAATTACTGTATGTAATTGCTCGACCGTTTCCACGCCTTCACTGACTTTCTACCGTATAATTCTTCATGGCCTCGAGCAGAAACCTGCTTCATACCCGGGGCCACCCCAGTCCCCTCCTGCGTCTCTGTGCTCAGCTCAGCCTCCCCAGGAGAGAGGGGAGTGAGATGCGGCCTTCCTCCGGGGCACTTTGGGGCCCACGGGCTTTGGGGAGGGCGTGAGGATGAGCTATTGTAGTGAAGTCGACAAATGTAGGCAATTTCGTGACCCCAGGTCTTGATTCTGAAGTCTCGTGTCCTGCACAGATGCGCTGGGAGGGCAGGAGGGAGCAGGGGAGAGTGGTGCCTCAAGGTGGGGGCTCCGGGGAGACTTTGGAGGTGCCCTTGCCCTCCCAGATGGGGTTGTCGGATTGGATCGCCGCAGACCCAGGCCGGGAGGGCTGAGTTTTAGGGGCACGAGTGGCACTTCTGCCAAGGCTCCTCCACGGAGCAGAGCCTCCAAGCACAGTCAGGGAGGCGGAATTTCAGTTCCCGGCGCACTGGGGATGAGAACCGCACAGGTTCAAGAGCAGCAACACTGACACACGGGCTCCCCGGCTCCTGCACCGTCTGCAACCACTGGGGCTCCACTACCAGGAGCACCGGGGCCCACACCTGTGACCGACCAGGGCCCCCGTGGAGGTCACCGTAGGTACTGGTGGCGCCAGCACGCACGCCCTCCCCTGAGGACCCCAGAACCCAGGGTGAGAGGAGTCAGGGTTCACGGGCAGGTCTTCCGGGAGGCCAAGCCTGGAGGGCAGACTTGTGCCGGTGAAAGTGCCGCCTGTGTCCCTTCTGACCTGAGACCCAGACCCCTCCCAGCGACGGCCCCTTCTCGTCTCCCTCCCTTTCCGGTGAGCACACCCGCTGGACAGAGTGGGGTTCTCTGGCTTTTTGTCGTAGGAATTTCCGCCCTCCACTCTGAAGTGTTTACTCTCACAGGCTCAGATGGCCACCACCCCCCCCCCCGCAGTCTCTTTATTCCAAAGGGAGCTGGCAGTGATCTTGCTGGGTAAGAGGTGGTGTGAGGGGGGCAGGTGCGGTGGCCCCAGGGCTCCCCTGTGCCTTGGAGCTGGAGGACGCAGCAATGCCGCGCCCCCACAAGCCCAGGCCTTCCCCTTCATCTTTGAGGCCTGACTATGGGGGTGGGGGCAGTCGGGATTTGGGAGTGTGGGGGTGTCCCATGGCCAGTGGGAGGGGGGGTGGGGAGGAGAGGCAGGAGTGCCTGGGACGGGCCTGTGCTGTGCCTGAGGAGCAGAAAGGGGGGAGGGGCACGGAGGGCAAACACAGGCCCCCAAGAGACAGAGAAGGCAGGGGTAGGGGAGGCCCCAGAGGAGGGAGGAGGGAGGAGGCGGTAGGGAAGTGTGAAGGGCAAGGAGAATCTCCTGGGTAGTGAAGGGAGCGGTGAGTGTCAGAGGCCAGGGAGCGTCTTAGTGAGGAGGAAGGGAGAGCGAGGGGGCGAGTGGAAAGCTGAGCAGGGGAGGGAGGCTGCGGGCCCTGCTGTGCCCTGACCTGCTCCCTCGCCGGCCCAGTCGGTGTGTGTCCCGGCAGCAGCCTCCTTGCATCTCCATCCGCCCTGGTGCACAGGGAGGTGACGCTCCCCACCCCTCACCCCCCACCCCTGCCCCTGGCTGCAGCTGGGGCCTTGCCCCCTCTACACACCCAGCTCTCCGGTGCGCCCTCCCCGGCATTCCCCCACCAAGGCTCTTGCACACACAGCGCACAGCGTGAGGGCCCAGGTGCACCTCCCCCACCACAGGCTGCAGAGGTGCGGGGCGGGTGCTAGGTTCACAGGCCAGGGGATGGAGTCCTGAGGGGAGGAAGGCTAAGGCTAAGGCCACCGTGTGCTGGAGAAGGAGGCTGTGCCCTGAGCCCCAGGGCCCCCGGCTGTGTAAACGGGGTGAGATCACCTGCGTGGGTGTCCAAAGCTGCTGAATCAAGGGAATGAGCCTGGAGGCTGGGGAAACTCGAGGATGGAAACTGGGGAACTGCCGGTGGGGCCCAGGAATCTGGATTTCCATTGTGTGCCCTGCCTGTGAGGGAGGAGCCTCAGTGGGGAGCTCAGATGTCTTGGGGAAGCCTCGACACAGCCTGAGAATGCTTGGGGCTCCAGGCTCGGCTTGCGGGGAGATCGGCCTTGGAGGCTTGGGTGGAGAACTTCCTCCCCGTGATCAGCGAGGGGTCCAGGTTGTCCCCTGGGGGGCTGTCCTGTAAGTGCCGATAGGAATAGCAGCCATCACGAATGAAGGCACGACAGTCTAGGGTCTAGACAGCAGAAGGCCTTGTGTGCCTCTCTTCCCGTCCTCACAGCCGGGCTCCGCCAGGTCGTCCCTCGCTCCAAGTATCAGACGGGTGAGCAGGGGCTCCCAGGCCGGCCCCTTGACGCCCGCATCCCTACCCCAGGCGGTGGGCGAGCTAGCCGGGAGCTGAAACAACCATTATTATTTTGTTCACGATTCACTGTGTCAGGAATGCGAGAAGGGCTCAGCTGGGGGCTCTCCCTGGGACATCTCAGCTGAGCTGCGGACTGGAGTGCTCCTGGCCCCCTCTGGCACAGTGGTCTAAGTGGTGGGTGTCTCAAGTGACAGCCACCTCCCCCACAGAGCGAGCAACCCGAGAGGACCAGGCGAGAGCTGCCTGCGGTGCCGTGATCTGGCCTCGGAAGGCTCGCGGCCGCGTTCCCTCTGCCCTCAACTGAATGAAGGGGTCCCGATGCTGCCGATTCAAGGGGAGGGGACGTGGGCCTGACCTCTTGCTCGAAAGGAGCAAGCTGCCTGGGGGGGTAGGGCACGGGGGCCAGGAGATGGGGCTGTGGCCCATCCTGGAGGGTGCCACGTGTCACTCCTTCTGTTGGAAAAGTGTGGATTTATCATAAAAAATATTTCTAGGCACCTGTAGAATTATAAAATGGAAATTTGGTACTTGGAACAGCTTGGAGAACAACCCGATCTGTCTACGGACGGGTCATGGAGGCTCGGGAGGGCCTGGGGGCTGGGCCAAAGCCACAAATCCACGGGCACCTGGGCTGCTTGGGCGGCATAGCGTCTGGCTTCGACTCAGGTCATGGTCTCCCAGTTTGTGGGTTGGAGCCCCACGTTGGGCTCTGTGCTGACCCCTCAGAGCCTGGAGCCTGCTTCCCATCTGTGTTTCCTCCCCTGTCTCTGTCCTTCCCCCTCTTGTGCTTTGTCTCTCTCTCTGTCTCTCTCTCTCTCTCTCTCTCTCTGTCTCTCCAAATAAATGTTTAAAATAAAAAAAAAAAAACCCACAAATCTAGATGGAGGTGGAGCTGGAAGCAGCAGCCCTGAATCCAGGGTGAGGCCCCAGGTGCTTTGGCGGAGAAACACCGGCTGCCTGGGGTGGGGGCTGGGTGGGCTTACTCAGGCCAGGGTTCCTCTGGCTCCTGGCAGGATGGCCTTGGGCACATCGCTGAACAGGCCGCCGCCAGCGTGCAGCAAGTGTAATTGAAGCGCCTACTGCGCGCTGGTATTCTGCATGTTTCTGCGGACTAACTCCGATCCTGACGACACTGGACGAGCTGCAGCAGTTCTCACCCCCGTTTCCCAGACGAGGGCCTGAGGCACCAACACCAAGGTCATTGCCAGCAAGGAGTGGAACCAGGGTTTGGACCTGGGCCCCGCCTGGACGCTGAACGTAGCTGCGGTGCTGGGACTGTGGTTTCCGAGTAACTTAACAGAATGCTGAGCTGGCTCATCGGGAAGGTCGTGAGCAAGCGACGTGACACGTCCCGCCACACAGCAGGACTTCAGCGCTGCCCGTCCAGGCTGGCCTCTGCGCACAGCACAGTCCCCGTAGGTTTTCAGATCCCAGCTGGTTCTCTTCGTGCAACCCTCGGCAAGGATGGGCCTGTCTCTCGCGGGTTCATCTGAAACAAATGAGTGCTATTCATATGAGCTTGGCTGACTAACAAGGGTTTGGCCTCCCATGGCAAGACCGTCAAGGGGGAGCGAGACGGCCCTGCTGCCCGAGCCTGTCTGCCTCGTGGTTGCAAAAGCGCTGCCTCACCTCCAGCCTCCTCACAGCCTTCCTATTAGCCAGCTACTGTTCCAAGGGCCTTGCACATATTAGCTCATTTAATGCCCCCAGCAAGCTGTGAGGAAGGAGCTCTTTTATGACAAGGGCACTGAAGCCCGGTGGTGGGGCGGGAGGGGAAGCGGTTAAGCCAAAGGGACAGGACTGGTAATGGCAGGGGCCTGTCTCCGGACAGGAGGGTTCACGACCACACTCCGCCCTCTCTACCCAACACTATTTCAGGCACTAGAAGGGTGGAAAGAGGGGGGTCTCCCAGAAATCCCCGGTTTGTGCCTCTGCGGCCAGAAGGGCATCACAGAGCCACCTGTTCCTACATCAGAACCTGGGCTGACACCGGGGTTCACTGGCACAGAAGGGCGCAGCCCACTGATACAGCTGGTGGGGTGGACGAGCTGTTATCTATCTTCTGGGACCTCGTGGGTGTAAGTTCTCCTCATGGTGGTGAGTGGAGCCCGGGGCTCGGGCCTCGGGGACACATCTGGCCTCCACAGACAGGGCGGGTCAGCTTGGTGGTGCTGGGAACTCTCACGCCATAGCCCGGTGGTTCCGGGGCTGTGGGTCAAGGCCTGGTCTGAGCCGTCATCCAGAGGTCTTCAGCAACTCAGGTGCGGCCCCTGCAACCCCTCCCTTGTGAGCCAGGACCACCTGGCTCCACCGTAAAGAGACCCAGGCCAACAGCCCTGGCTGCCGTGTCCGTACTGGGGAGCAGAGTGGGGCGCCCCCAGGGCTCCCCGCAGGCGTGCCTGAAAACGAGCCACCATCTGTAGGCTTTCTTTCCCACGTTTGTCTGCCCCGACTGCCATGCGAGGAGCTGCGGTGACTGCAGTTTGCTCTGATGCTCTGGGGGGAACCAGACAGTCCCCTTTCTCCTGTTCCTGAAGCCACCCTTTCTTTCGGAAGGATTACGACTTTTAAGGCTGACATTGCACCCAGACGGGGCAAGGTCTGAGGGTGACTGGCTGGAGTCGGGAAGCCCTGTGTCTAGACCCTGACTTCCCTCTGCCCTCGCTCTGCCCTCGCTCTGCCGCCTGGGGCAGCCACTTCAGTCTGTGGGCCCTCGTTTCAGCGTCCCTGCAGTGGGGATGCAAAGCCCCTCTCGTTCGGCTCGTGCCAGAGGCAGGGAGGCCAGTGGCAAGGAAGCATCAGCACCCCGCCCGGCCACTCAGCCTGGCCTTGACCTCCACTTTCCGAGCGGGCCATTTAGGCCCGTTAGCCGAGACAGGGCCATAGGGCTCTCGCGGCTGGAGTGCTGGCCCCCCACTTCCTAGTCAGTGGCCTTGGACTGGTCATTTTGCTACACAGGCTCTGTTTGGGGAGAAGCCTTCAGTGGCTGCTCTTGAGCTTCCTTATGGGCCAGGGGGCACCGGCCTCTGCTGGGAGGGTGGGGGGGGGGCCTGGTCCAGAGCTGGGGGAGCAGAGCAAACACCTGCCTCTGTTTATTTATTTACCTGCTTGAATAGACACTTGAGCACGAAACAAAACAGAGAAACAGAACTCTGCAAAGACAGAGACTGCCTCCCGTGGCCCCGCCTCCCTCCCCTCCCCCCTCCCCCCTCCCCTCCTCCGAGGCCTGGTCTGCATCCTCCAGCAGGTTTCTCTGAACCTTCTGCTCTGTGATCACGTGGGCTGGGGGCGGCGAGGTGGAGGCAGGGGGCTCCATCAGTTCAAGGGGATCTGGACACGGACCAGACAAGCCTCCCACCCCTCTGACTCCTCTCACCTTCCTGTGAACACAAACTCGTTCTGCAGAGGGCTCCACTGTGCGTCCCCATGATGCCCTCCCTCCCTCATTCATTCATTCCACAAACGGTCCCTGTGAGCCTGCCGCTGCTGCGGAGACCTACTCGTGGCCCCTCCCCACTGGAGCCCGCGGAGAAGCCAGGGCTGTCACCAAACAGGCACACAGACGTGACGGTCCTCGGGGAAGGGGCCTGCCTCGCCCGTGACTGCACCTTGGGCAGAGGCATGGCCTTGAACCGGGGGAGCCGGGGCTGGGGGTGAGGATGTGCAGCGGCTGGAGGTCGGGGCTCCAGACGTGGATTCACAAACCAGGACAACCCTCCCTGCCGACAGAAGGAGAAATCCCTTGCGGGGAGCGTGTCTCAAGTGGCCGCAGTTTGGTTTACCTTCTGCCGACTAAGAGCCCTAAGTGTGCCATGTGCTGTGCCCTCCTGTGCCCAAGGATGGTTGGACTCCCGAGTTAGAATGCAGGGGTCTCACCGCCCTTCCCTGGCCTCCTGCCACCTGTCCCCATACCGGATACCTGCCTACCCACACCCCTCACCCTCACCACGTCAGGGCGCACCTGCCCAGCTCCAGCTGCCGACCCCTGCTTGCCTTCCCCTGGGGCCGCCTCTGGTCTTTGCCTGTAATCTAGAAGTCCTGGGCGTTCATTCGGTCTCTCTCTCTCTCCTGTCTCTATCTCTCTCTCTCCTGTCTCTCTCTCTCTCTCTCTCTCCTATCTCTCTGTCACTTATCTTTCTCTCCCATCTCTCTCTGTCTCTTATCTCTATTTCTGTCTCCTGTCTCTGTATCTCTATCTCCTGTCTACTCTCTTTCAATCTCTCTCCTATCTCTCTGTCTCTCTCTCTATTACTATCTCTCTTATCTCTATATCTCCATCTCCTCCATCATCTCCTCCACCATCTCCTCCACCATCTCCTCCACCATCTCCTCCACCATCTCCTCCACCATCTCCTCCATCTCCTCCATCATCTCCTCCATCTCCTCCATCTCCTCCATCATCTCCTCCATCTCCTCCATCATCTCCTCCATCATCTCCTCCATCATCTCCTCCATCATCTCCTCCATCTCCTCCATCATCTCCTCCATCTCCTCCATCATCTCCTCCATCATCTCCTCCATCTCCTCCATCATCTCCACCATCTCCTCCATCATCTCCTCCATCTCCTCCATCATCTCCTCCATCA
Source organism: Paguma larvata (assembly GCA_030068075.1). Lineage (NCBI taxonomy): Eukaryota > Metazoa > Chordata > Mammalia > Carnivora > Viverridae > Paguma > Paguma larvata. The sequence goes on along the minus strand of CM057841.1, from coordinate 57,978,588 downwards.
TCTCCTCCACCATCTCCTCCATCTCCTCCATCATCTCCTCCATCATCTCCTCCATCTCCTCCATCATCTCCTCCATCTCCTCCATCATCTCCTCCATCTCCTCCATCATCTCCTCCATCATCTCCTCCATCATCTCCTCCATCATCTCCTCCATCATCTCCTCCATCTCCTCCATCATCTCCTCCATCTCCTCCATCATCTCCTCCATCTCCTCCATCATCTCCACCATCTCCTCCATCATCTCCTCCATCTCCTCCATCATCTCCTCCATCTCCTCCATCATCTCCTCCATCATCTCCATCTCCTCCATCATCTCCTCCATCATCTCCTCCATCATCTCCTCCATCATCTCCTCCATCATCTCCTCCATCTCCTCCATCATCTCCTCCATCTCCTCCATCATCTCCTCCATCTCCTCCATCATCTCCTCCATCTCCGTCTCCTCCTCCATCTCCGTCTCCTCCTCCATCTCCGTCTCCTCCTCCATCTCCGTCTCCTCCTCCATCTCCGTCTCCTCCTCCATCTCCGTCTCCTCCTCCATCTCCGTCTCCTCCTCCTCCATCTCCGTCTCCTCCTCCTCCATCTCCATCTCCATCTCCATCTCCATCTCCATCTCCATCTCCATCTCCATCTCCATCTCCATCTCCTCCTCCTCCTCCTCCTCCTCCTCCTCCTCCTCCTCCTCCTCCTCCTCCTCCTCCTCCTCCATCTCCATCTCCATCTCCATCTCCTCCTCCTCCATCTCCATCTCCTCCTCCTCCATCTCCTCCTCCTCCATCTCCATCTACGCCTCCTCCATCTCCATCTCCTCCTCCTCCATCTCCTCCTCCTCCATCTCCATCTCCTCCTCCTCCATCTCCATCTCCTCCTCCTCCATCTCCATCTCCATCTCCTCCACCTCCACCTCCACCTCCTCCATCTCCATCTCCTCCATCTCCATCTCCTCCATCTCCATCTCCTCCATCTCCATCTCCTCCATCTCCTCCATCTCCTCCATCTCCTCCATCTCCTCCATCTCCTGTCTCTCTCCTATATCTCTGTTTCCTGTCTCTTTCTGTCTCCTATCTCTCTCTCCTCTTTCTCTCATATCTCTCCCCCTCTCCCTCCCCCTCTCTTTCTCCCTCCCCCTCTCTTTCTCCCTCCCCCTCTCTTTCTCCCTCCCCCTCCCCCTCCCCCTCTCCCTCTCTTTCTCCCTCTCCCTCTCTCTCTCGGCACTTCTGGAAGCCTTTGATACCCCCAGCTGCCTCTTGGGGGTAATAAGGACTCATGTCCCCTGGCTCCCAGAATCCCATAGCAGGACTGAGCTCAGTGGCCCGATGACCCGCCCTCTGCGGGCCGCCCTCTGCCCCCATCTCCCTTCCCCACTCACCCACGGTGTTTCCAGGGATCGTCAACCAAACAGACTTCACTTAAATCCTGTCTCCGCATCTCTTGGGCAGGATTCCAAAGTAAAACAGTCCCCAGGAAATCTGGCTGCCTTTCTCAGGCACCCGGGCGCTCCGGGCCCGGCCCTCCACGGAAGATGCTCCCAAGGAATAAACAAAAGTGAAGGACTTACAGACTCGTGGCGACTTCCACAGTTAGGACCGCCCCATGCGAGACTCACGGAATGTCCTAGAGGCGGCCCCCTGGATGTTGCCAGGCTCCAGCTCCTTGAGTTGCTGGGAGGGTTTGGTTCTCAGCAAAAGGAGTCCCGGGGGCGTGCTGTCACCGACAGCCAAAGCAGGGTTGCTATGAGAAGGGACTTTAGCCGGCAGTTGGAAAGGGAGTCCGGGCAGGTAAGACCCGGCCCAAGAGGCAGTGGTCTGTCCCAGGGGCGCTCCCTCTGCCCTGGGCGGTGATGGCAGGGCTGCTCAGCCAGACCATGCGTCGTGACGAACTCATCCAGCCTGCTCCGAATGCATGGGCAAGGCTCCAAGAGCGGGCTCGCCCAGCCCGACGATGGCAGAGGCCTCAGGGTCTTGTTCCCGGCAGCCCCGAATGTCTGCAGTGACACAGAGCGGGCTGAGGGCTGTGTTGGGCAGAACTCCATGCTCATGGTCAACTTAGGGAAAGAGAATTTGCTAGATTGCAGAGCCCAACAACCAGCCTCAAAGATGGAAAACCAAGCTCAGGAAAGAAGAAGAAGAAAAAAAACAAAAACAGGAAAGGGCTGGAGTCTAAGACGCAGGAACTATTCGATGGCCTCTGTAGGTCACCACTGCGGGCGGGATATTGTATTTCTTTAAACGTGTGTGCATATAGCTTTTACCGCCAAGACGCACGCGTACGTCTGCTCCTCCTAACAATCCTGTGAGGTCAGTAATGTTATCATCCCTGTATTTTGGATAAGGAAACTGAGGCGAAGGAGAATTTACAACAACTTGCTTGTGGCCAATAGCAACATAGTGGGAGCAACAGGGTTGGAATTTAAGCTCAAGTAGTTGGCTTCTGAAAGATGACTGCTTTTCCCATCAGGGTAAGAGTCCAGAAGATGGGGGAGTCTAGCTGTTGGCATCATGAGGGTCTTCAGAATTCTTTCTTGTCCAGTTGGCAAACTTTTTTTTTTGAGGTCTCATGGCCCAATATGGCTGTTGGAGCCCCATCTGTTGCATCCATATTCCAGGCAGAAATAAGTGGAGGTGATGGAAGGAGAAAGACAAAAGACAGTCCTCTCAGCCGATAACACTTTAAGATATTTTCTTGGAAGAGCTACGCAACAGCTCTTGTTTCCATCTGAATGACAATAATAGATAGGCTAAGAATAAGTATATGAAAATAAAGAAAAATCCTTGGACCAACCTCTTTCCTTTTTCTGGGACCAGGTAGGAAGAACCACATGAGATCATACTAAAACCTGCCGTCTCCTGGTTAACGTTGGAATGTCTGCAATCCAAAATTCTTTGGCTGACCCGTGACCACACAGCTGTCATGCTGCAGGCGTGGAGCGCAGCTCTTGGGGTGCCGGTGGGCTCGGAGCCATGGGTGAGCGCCTCTGGTCTCTGTGGGTGGATTAGATCCGCACCGCCGATCCTCCATCCTCGAGGCCAGGGCTTGCTCACTGTTCTTACGGGTGTGATTAAATGGGGTACTTTGCAAAGAAGACCCGCCCCTGTTTGCTTTCACACCCGAGGGAGGCAGCAATGACCTCCTCCCCTGGCCCTGGGAAGGTGTGAGAGCCAGAGACGGCCGCTGCCCTGGAGCCACTCTGATAGGCGTGCCCGGTGTCCCCCGCAGAGCCCCGCGGGCAGTCGCGTCCAGATGTGCGCACCAGGTCATTTCAAGTAGGCGTCTGGTGTTTGTGCATTCCTTCGACTTCCCGTTGGGACTTCAGAGTGCAGTACCCGGGGGCCCTCTAGGGACCTGGGGACAGGTGGCCCTGAGGCTGTTGGGCCTCAGTGGGCGGGGACCAGGGTGGGGGCGTCCTTCTAGCTGTTCGTTTTGGCCCTTGAGCCTGGGGGGGGTGGGGAGGTGAGGGCTTTGCTAACTATCAGCAGACAACTGTTAGGAGTGAATTTCAGTTCTGAGCCTTGACACCACTCTGGCTAGCGGTCATCCTGGGCGAGGTGGCCCACCCCTTCTGGACTCCGTTTCTCCGTCTGTCGAGTGGGGACACTCACGGTGGGTAAGCCAGAGGTGTTTCCAGGCGTTGCGTTGGATTAGCTCTGAGGCCCAAGCAAAGTGCAGAGCAGAGAAGCTGAAAGCGTGGTGCGCCGTGTCGTCTCTTCCTCCCCCGCCGGAGATCTGTCCCCACCCCTGCATTTTTCTTTCCCCACCCCCCAGGCTGCTGCTTCAGGAGCCGACTGACAGTGCCGCCACCCCTCTGGGGCATCCCCGTGTGTTTCTGTCTGCAAAGTGTGGTGCCACGCTGCAGGCAGGGGCTCGGTCACCTGGTGAGACGCACTTAGAGGCGGAGCCTGAGCAGACCGAGGTCCCGGGGTTCTGGACGGGCTTGTCAGCACCTCGGAACCGCCCTCCCCGGGGGTTTGACTTGATTTCCTTGGCTGGGAATTCAGATCTTGGCCTAACCACAACCTCATCAAATAGTAATGTTTCCCCGCTGGAAATCGTGTGTGGGGGGCAGGAGAGAGCGGGGACTGAATGTTCTTCCAGAAAACTTGGTACAAGGGTGCTGTGCTCCGTGCCCGGACCCTGGCCAGGCCAGTCTCCCGGGTTCTTTCTGGTGCTCTGTCAGGTTGGGACTGGTTCTACTCCCATTCTAGAGATGAGGAAACTGAGGTCACGGGAAACTGGAGCTCACCTGGGCCACGTGGGTGATCACTGGCAGGGTCATGCCCAGAAAGATTGTGCCCAGCCCTGATTCTGGAACTTTCCCCAGAAGGTTCGTCCCCGTCAGGGAAGCACCTGCTGTGAGGTCAGGCCCACGTGCCCCTCGCCTCCTTGGCTGGTCCCCAAAGCCCCCGCGACAGCCCGGAGCACCGCCCGCACAGGCCTCCTGCGTTCCTTGGCAACGCGCCACGCTCCTCCGTGCCGGCACCAGGAGGCTCCGGGCTGTCTCTAGCGTTCACTTCTGTTGGCAGCCGTGGGCGCAGCCGGCGTTGGTGCCCCCGCAGTGCGCTCGCCCCGGCTCAGGCTGGCGCCTCCCTGGACATTCTTCTCGAGGCTCCTTTCGTGCTGTGCCGACGTTCTCCTCTGTCTGGTCCTCAGGTTGGAAGGGACTCGCAGGGCCTTGGAGTCCGTCTGTCATCTCAGAGACAGGAAGAGTCGCTCTCGATGCTTCTGAGAGCAGTCCAGGTTTCAGGTCTCCAAGGTGACCCCTTGGGTGACCCCTCCCTAGTTACATTGGATTATCGCGTGGGTGGACTTCTTTTCCTTCTAAAATCAATCCCAGCCTGGGTGCGAATCCCAGTTCTGCCACTTAATACTGTGTGACCTTGGGTGAGTGGCTCGACGTCTCTGGGCCTTGTTTTCCTTCTCTACATGACAAGACCTGCAATAACACCCGCCTTACAGGATCGTTGTGGCCACTGTGTTGGTTAACGAGGGTGCCTGGCGCAGGGGAGGCCCCCAGGGCTTGCGGGTGCTTTTGTCTCTGTCTTCAGCACACGAGTGGTGGTCCAGACACCTGCGTGCCTCCTTGCAGGCATAAGTGAGCTGTGGTGTCATAACTTTCACAGCCCTTAGGGCTCAAGCTGAGGCATCACTGAACTTAAACCCTGGAGTCCCCCTTTAAGAAGAGCAGATTGTACGGGAACCCATGTTCTGGGGCTTCATTGCACGCTGCTCTCCGGCAGGAAGAAGGTCCCGAAGAAAGAGCAGGTCGTGTTTTCATCCAGCAAACTCAAATACCGGTCATCAGAGGAAACGTGGGAATTTTCTGGCATTAAAACGCCCTTGCTCAAAATAGACGAGAGAGTATGAATACCAGAGAGTTACTGACGGGTTAAGGTTCCAGGAGAGGCTGGAGAGGCGCCTGCCGGGGTCACAGATGGCTGAGCCTCTGGGACTCCAGCGCCCTGGTGTCGACCAAGACTCCTTCCCATGATCCCACCAGCTGTGGGCCTCCAGACACGTCTGCAGGTGCTCCCAGCTTCCAGAAACGAGCCGGTGTCTAGACACAGCGGAGGGAGAGACCGGAACACGTGAGCAGTAGATACAGAAGCACCACGAGATGCCTCCGAGGGCGGTGGTGTCCAGGGGAGCACGGTGGCCTCCTGACGACTGAGATGGGCCGGCGAGGGACACCGGTGGGCGGTTCCCCCAGGGGCGAGGTGTGCGCCGGGGGCACAGGTGCTGGCAGGTGGCGAAGGGCACAGGATTTATTGAGCCAAGTAGAAAGACCCTCCTTCTTCTCCAGCACGTCTGTTCACCTCCAGGATGACTCGAGCTCTTGCCTCCCCTCCCCCTCTCCCCGAGGACAGAGTAGCCGGCCTCGGCGAGGGCCATGTCCAGACGTTGGCGACGCAGCTTTGTTTTTGTGTTAAGGGACGCTAGCTTTCTGTTTAGAGGAGTGTGTTGAGTTTCTGACACAGACCCCCTAAGTGAAACCACAAGCTCACCGAGAGGCAATGTTAGGTCAGTAGGAGCAGCGGGTGGGGACGGGCGGGACTGTTTTGCGGCTAGAACCTCAACATTTTAGTGGCAGGACATACAACAGAGGTTACATGTGTGCGTCAGCCTGGGCTACTCTCTGGGGCAGGGCTCCTCCGTGTGGGCAACAACCCCCAGGTTGCTTCTGTCCCGTGGCTCTGGCTCCCCGTCTGGTGTGGGGATTGCCGCAGGATGGGGAAGATGGTCCTAAAGGGCCTTCCGCAGATAATACACGGCCCAGGAAGCGGTGCGCGCCACCTTACAGCCCACTGGCCAGTCTCGTGGCCCAGCTCAATGGCAACGAGTGCTGGGAAGTGAGGCCTTTTCCGGGTCCAGGGAGGTGCAGAGGTACTCAGGCTGGTCCCACTGTCTGTAGGAGTCCAGGACAGGGGCAGAAAGGAGATCCTTTTGTCCTGGATCTCCTTCCGTAGTTAGAAGAAGCATTCCCCATATCTCATGAGTCACAAATGGGTCACGTGACCGTTGCTAAGCCAGCCACTGATGGGGGGAGTGGGGTTACTATGGCTGGCTTAGACTCATAGGTCTACTCCTGAGCTGAAGTTGGAGTCCCCTCCTTGAGGAATGGATGGCTAAACAGTGTGGGGGTGTTCTTAGCAAGAGAGAGGAGGGAGGAACCACATCCGGTCCGGATGGATGGATGGATGGATCGGCAGATGGACGGACGAGTGGGTGGATGGATGGATGCGTGGGTGACTGGAGGGTGGCTGGAGGGGTGGGTGGGTGAGAGGAGGGAAGGACAGGCAAATGGATACACACACAGAGGGCCAAACATCCGGGTAATTTGAGCCTAGTTGAGTAAGGTCCAAGATCTCGTGCTTGTTCCCCTTTAACATACGGAAAGGGATTGCTCATTCCGATACTCCTTACGTAACTGCAGGAAGGCTGTGCGTAGAAATAACTCTTACACGCAACTTAGCAGCGCTGCTGAGTCTGGCTGACTGTGGCCTGTGGCCTCGAGGTGTCTCAGGCGATGGTGCTCTGAGTGACTGGAGAACCTTCCAACATCAGCATTCGGTACTTATCTGAAACCGATTGATCTGCAGCACAGGGGATGCCCTGTCCCCGACATGATTCATCTGATGGCGCCCAGTCAGCTTTGCTGTGTGCAAACGCCCCTCGGTCCCACAGGGAGGGCAGGGGATCTGTGACGGCCCTGAGTGGGAGCCCACAGGCCGAGGACGTGGTTCTGTTCCAGACCCTCCTGGCCCCAGGCTTTTCATCTGTGACACGAAAGTCCCTTCGTGGTGACAGTGTTTTCAACCCCTGGCATCTGAGGGTGTGGGAGGAGCAGGAGAGGAGGCCGGAAGGGGGCGGCTGGTGCGTGCCTGCGAGGAGATGTCCACTGTGGTCCCCGAGGGACGGGACAGGGAAGCGGTAGAGGCAGCTGCCTTCCTGGTCTGAACCCGGCTTGCCCGAGAAGTGTGTCCTCTGGACTCCACCTACCCCTGAGTTCCAGCTTCCGTCCACCGGTCAGCTCCAGGGTCTCCCTTCAGCCGCGCCAGGCGGTGTCTGAGCTGCAGGGCCCTGCAGGCTGATGAAGGAGACACGCCCACCCTCGGTGTTGATGTCCTCGTAGGTCACCACGGAGACCGCCCTCCTTCCTGTCCCTCTGGTCCTTCGTTGGTGGCCACTGCCCCGCCACGCTCAGGGCCACTGGAATCCACGGAGCCCTCTGTTCACCTCCCGGCCTACGTGGGCTTATGGCCATTCCCTCCCTGGCAAGCAGGGGACAGACTCTCCTTTGCATAATTTAGGAAGAAGGTTCAGCTGATATAACAGAGACTCAAAGGTCCAAGGCCCGTTTCCCTCTCACGTTAGGCACAGACAAGCCAAGCTGGACTTAACCAGTGGGTGAAGGGTGTCAGGACTGGGGAGGTCAGGTCGTTGGGAGGCCAGGAATCTGGGAGCTCCATCATTGGGCGCTGGGGATGTGTGAATCGGGGACGCCGGGGGCTGGATGTGCCTCCCTCCAGGTGCACTCCCCACTCGGAGGGGACTTGGGGAAACCACACAATCAGGAGACACATAGTTTCATCCTAAAAAATCGCCAGTCTCCCTTCTGATACCAGCCGTCTTCAAACACAGCCCGCGCTCCCTTGGGGCTGGGCTGAAAGGCGCTCAGAGCACTGCCCTGGCCACGCTGTCTCTGAAGCAGCTGCAGGTGTGCACGAGGAGGAGAGGCAGTGCTGGCCTCCAGATTCCTGCACCTTCACGTCCCCCCGCCTCTCCCGGTGATGACGAGGAGGCCAGGGGACTGGGAGGGACGTCCTTTTTGTAAACAACGCTGCGGTACCCTGATGTCCTGGCTCGGGGTTTTCTAACTTCCAGTTTCTGGTCCTTTCTATGGGACTTTCCAAATGCTGCCCCTTTTCCCAAATTTAATGTGGAAAAGTGAATCTGAAGTCACAGGGATTTAAAATGGAAAAAAACCTTCGTGAGGGTTCTCAGTGGCGGAAGAACGCCGTGCTGCAGAGCACTGGTGAAGGGCCACGGGAAGAGGCTGAGGAAACGATTAGTTCAGAACATCCTCGGCACCGTGGCGCGGGCCGTGCTCATGTGGCCATTAGTCGTGCGCGTGACCCGTCCGCTCATGCAGTGTGGTGAGCTGAGTGTTGCTGTTGTGTCCAACCACGGACGGGGTGACGAGATCTTACTCACTTTGAGCCGTCATCGGTTGAGTGAGTGATTGAGGTGACGCCCCACTTCTGTGAAGCACTTGTAACTTTTGCGTAAAAAATTGGGCACAAAGAGATGGGGCGCCGTGCTACCGTCTGTTTCCATAACTTACCGCCGGATTGCAGGTCGCAAGGCAGTGGCCTCGACATTGGGCTCTTCCCTGCCGTCCCACGGCCCACCCCCCAGAGCTGCGCCTCTTCTGTCCCATGTTCCCGCAGCCCATGTCGCGTGAGGACGTGGAGCCGTTTTAGCACATGCCGACGGATTCTCCTCGGGCCGCCCACGAGGTCAGAGGCCAAGGAGGGCTGCGGATGCCTCTCTGCTGAGTGGAGTGCCGGTTCGGGGGGCCCCCGACGCTGGAATGAGCACGGAGCGCAGGAGGGAGAGACCCTGGGCACGTGGCCAGAGCCCACGCTTTGAGTCAGCCTCTGGCGGGGGCCGGGCTTGGCCGTGTGCCCCAAAGGAACACCACCACACGGTGCCCGTGGACCCCGACTGGCCGGGGAGGCTCGGAGGAAACCGTAGCGCAGCCTCAGCCAGAGAGCCCCCGTAGGCAGTGACCCGGGCGCTGAGCGGCCAGCACAAGGGAGAGGGGCAGCTTGGCAGGCCAGCAGGTGAAAAGCAGGGGCTTCAAGTTGGCAGATTGGGTTTAGGTGTGCCTTTCCGGCTCCCGCCCGGCTCCGGGAGCCCCATTCTCCAGATCTCCCTCCTACGACTGAAAACACGGAACGTAGCACAGCAGACCAGCCACGGGGTGCACGGAAAGAGGAATGAGGAGGCCACGCTACTTTGGGACCTTGGCCCTGGAGGAGGGGTCGGCAGTAAGGTCCCCGGATTTCCTAGGGCCTCTCAGACATCCCGGACGGAGCACGAGAGGAGCCTGGAAACCAGAACCATTGGCAGGTCTGGCAAAAAGGTGCTCCAAGGAGACCTCGTTGCCCCCAGAACAAGGTACCAGGAGAAGCGTGGGTGAACAGAACAGACAACCTTTATGATACTCCCGTCCTCCCGTCTGCCGAGCCCCGGAGGAACAGCTGCCACGCCCCCCGCAGTCTCAGGGGCACTGAAGGGGATCCCCACCCCCTGATGCCACCACGGAGGACACCCTCCACCCCCACCCAGCCCGTAGACCCCTAATCCTGCTCAGTAACAAAGAGCCTGGAACTGGTGGCTTAAAACTACAGAAGTGCATTCTCTCACCTGCTGGAGCCAGAAGTCCAAATTCAAGGTGTGGGCAGGGCCATGCTCCCTCTGATGGCTCCAGGGGAGGGTCCTTCCTGCCTTTTCCAGCTCCTTCTTGGGGACTCCACACGTCCTTGGGTTGGTGGCTGCCTCATTCCGGTCTCTGCTTCTGTCTTTACATGACCATCTTCCCTGTGTGTGTCTGAATCCATATCCGTCTTCGTATAAGGACAGTAGTCATTCTAGATCGGGCCACCCTGATTCTCATTCCCTCTCTCTCTTTCTCTCTCTCTCTCTCTCTCTCTCTCTCACACACACACACACACACACACACACACACGCACGACTCAACCCACAGCAGGTGGTTTGGAGCTGAGAAACAGTAGCCCAAGAATCAGCGGGCATCGTTCTGAGAAGCAGGGCCACGGGCTTGCTCTGCCCAGACAGGCCCTTGGATGGTCAGAACCCATGTCCTCATCTGTGAAACACAGGTGAGCACCAATTATGCGTGATGCTCGGGGCCACATGCGTGGGATGCAGGGTAAGGTCCCGTGTTCTGCTCTTGAGGTGAACGGTGACAGCCTCGAAGCAGCAGATGCCACAAGGGAGGGAAGGGACGTGTGTGCAGGCCATGCTGTGTGCGCGTCCTGGGATTCCTGGCTGAAATCCTTGTTGGTTTCAGCTGGTGGGAGACAGAGCCGCCCAGCTGGAGCGCGAATGGGTCTGTGGATTTGTAGGATCACAGTGCCTTTCCTGAAGCTCTTTGGCGGGGTTGAGGGATCCCAGATGGGGCACAGAGCTCACGTACACGGTGCAAAGTGGTTTTCAAAGGGCCAGGGCCGTGGCGCCCAGAGTCCTGTGGGCCAGAGTAATGTAAACTGTCTTCCCTCTAGACCTACGGTTTATTTGTACAGTTTGGGCCATTTTTGTAAATGTTTGACCCATTTGGAAATCCAATCCAAAGAGAAAGCAAATTAGGGCTTTTATTTTGCGCCGTGGCATTCCCATCGGCAGTACTGACATTCTACCTATCACGGGGTTTTGGATGCTGAATTTGGTGAGTCGGGGGGGAAAAGGACCTGTTTTGTTTCGTTTTGTCTCTTTTAAAAACATGTCGAGACAAAGGGTATGGTGAGGGGTGTGGACATGTGAGACCGAACGGTCCCCTCCCCACCAGAGCCCCCAGCACGTGGCACAGGGTGCGGGTCAGGTGCCTGGTGAATCTTGGATGGATGGAAAGCCCCAGAGGCAGACAGTCGGGGGCTCCCGGGTCACACAGCTCCGCCTCACTTCAAACCACGATTCCTTCACACAAGGACATCACACTTTGCTTGTTGATCGAACATGCCGCAAATATGCCAGCTTGCTAGGTGGAGTTACGTGGCTTCCAAATAAAATGACTAACTGCCACCAGCTTCTCTTTTTAAAAACTTAATACAGATTTTAGAACTTGCTGCTGGTAATGTTTTGGAGGGAGGGGGGAGAGAAGAGGGGGAGAGAGGTGTGGACACTGTTCGTACCTGCGCAACAACTTCCAGATTATTTTCTTTTAATTTTCTAACGTTTTTATTTATTATCGAGAGACAGAGCATGAGCAGGGGAGGGGTAGAGAGAGGAGGAGACACAGAATCCGAAGCAGGCTCCAGGCTGTGAGCTGTCAGCACAGAGCCCAACGTGGGACTCAGACTCACAGACTGTGAGATCATGACCTGAGCCGAAGTCGATGCTTAACCACTTGAGCCGCCCAGGCGCCCGAACAACTTCCAGATTATTATTATTAAGACTTTTGTGTTGGGTGATTTCTGGAATCGTGCCACGGGCATGAATGGCTAGATCCTGGCCCCTCACGGGGTTGCTGACCAGTTAGGAGGTCCCCCCATCCAGGTGTCACTTCTGTGCACACCAGATGGGACGCGGCTCTCCTTTGTGCAAGGTGTGACCTGGAACGCGAAGGAACAGGGCGGGCAGCTCCGAGTGTGGCCTGTGGCCCCTGGGGGCCCAGACCTCAGTGTGGACGAGAGCCCCTGAGATTCGAGCTGGACCTTCAGACTCCAGGCCCCTTCCCCGGAGGGTCTGACTCACCAAGCGGGGACCAGGCCCGGGAGTTTGCTTCTGTGCCGCCCTGTGCCGTAACGTCCCATGGGAACAGAGACCCATCTGCATTGTTCTCTGCTCAATGCCCAGCACACAGGAGCAGAAGCACGCCTAGTACTGGGCAGCGGGGGGTGAGTGGGGAGTGACTCTGAGTTCTGAGAACGGGATGTACCTCTTGGTGTCCCTAATCAGGGTCAACGGGGGGCGGGGGGCATATGGGCCACTCGCATCAGGAGAATTTCAGGAGGATCCATTGACAAAGAGAATTCTATTCAGGTGGGTCTGGGGTGTGGCGGCCCCCAGGGGAGATCACGAAGGAGAGGCAGGGGACGGGGGTCTTAAGGAACAAGGGAAGGAGAGATGGCAAGATTCAGGAGAGAGATTTGTATAGAAGGGACCTCTGTGAGAGGAACAGTGACCTTGGATTGAGGGACACGCCAGCCCAATGTGACTTCCCAGGGGGACCCCTGGGAGAGAGGAGGATTCCGGGTCCCTATCTGCCCGGTCTCCTGTATTTTGCCTGAAGCCGTGCTCGGCTCGGACTCAGGGCACAGGGGCTTAGGATGGCAGAGACAGGTCGGCAGGAGAAGCGGAAGGCAACATCCTAGGTCCCTCGGTGCTCCCTAAACCCCGCTGTCCCCGCTGCCCCAGTCCACCACCTCTTCCCTGGTCTGTTGTCACAGCCTCCAGACTGGAGCCCTCGTCCACTTGCAATCACTCCTGCAGAGGCCGACACTCAGCATCCTAACACCTCCCAGATCACACCCTCCAGGGCCACCCTCCCTGAGGGCCTGGTACCCAGGGCTTCCATCAGCTTCTTGCTCCCGTCTCCCCAGCACACCCCCTCCCCACTTGCGCAGACCCCACCCTGGGGACCAGGGATTCCTGGCGATTTCCTGCCTGTGAGCCTTTGCACACCTGCTGCTTCCGGATACCATCCTTCCCCCTGGTCTCGGAGGGTCCCTACATTTCGAGATTCCACTCTGGGGCACCTGCTCCAGGAAGCCCCCTGACCTCTAAGGCTGTATCGGGCCTCCTTCCTCTGAGCTTGCGTGGAATCTCAGCCCCTCATAGGAGTGAGCCCGCACAACTGGAGTTCACGCAGGAGGCGTGTGTTTGCAGGTCGAGGCAGGGACTTGAGGAAGAATTCTCCTCGGATGCTAGGGAGAACTGACATGGCCAGACTAAGGGTGTGCGGCATGAGGTCCCGCAGCGATCACGTTGTCATAACAATGGACATACCTCCCCACCAGCCAGGAATCCGGCAGTTCCATGCTGCCGTGGCCATCACGGAGGGCGTTGGCCAGGCTCGGCCCTGCTCCCCGAGGATCTTTCTGGGTTCGGTAAATGCGCTGTCCTTCAGGCCACTTCCCCTCCACCCTAGAGCCCTCACCAATGGCGGAGCGCCAGATTGGGCTCGAATTCCGTCCTGATTTGGAAGAAGGCGAGCCCTCTGCTCTCCTCGAACTACAAACCAGCTCGTCCCGGGGAATTTGCCTTTCAGCCGAGTTTGTGGTCACATCCGCGCTGTTCGATTTCACCAAATCAGCAGCACCCGGGGTGTCGACCTCAGCCCTGTGGGTTTAGTGACCATCAATGCCAATTACCAGAAATGCCATTCGCCGGGCCGTTCCGCCTTTGCACAAGCCAGCAGCAGAGAAAAGAATTGATCCTAAGGTTAATTGAAACCAAACTGAGACCACACGGCTCCTTCAGGGGAACCGACCCCGGCCCTTCGCTGTTCTCACCCCCCCCCCATGATGTCAGAGCTGGTCCTACCCACCCCACATTTTGATTTCTGTACAACCCACCTTTGTGGGGATCCAGGTTTCAGGCCTTTGGTTGGTTGAACCAGCAACCTGTGTGGATGTTAGCATTTAAGGGGCAAACTGGATTGCTTCTCTGCCGGCTGCATGTCTGCACTGTGGGGATTTTCGCCTTCACAGAGGCACTTGTAAACTCCAGGAGTATAAAGAATCCAAAAATCAAATCATAGTAACTGGCATAAAGGAGAGGAGAGCAGAGTGACTGAGCCGGTGGGGTGTCAAGTTACTTCCGAGTCCAGTTGATTTCTAGAACCTGTCCAACCTTCTCACTTGTCGGCCGTGATGAAATTGATAGTGAACCGACTGGCCACAGGTTTTTCTGGCAGGACCCAGTCGGCCGCTCTCCGCTCTGCCTTTGGCTGGCTGTTGAGCAAAGACTCACATAACGAGAATCAAAAATTTGCAAAGAGCATAAGATTCTTTCCGGCAATGTTCATGACAACTGGGAGAGTTTGATCTTCCCGTTCTGGCTCCATCGTTTTTGAAGGTATCTTTATGAAAGTTGATTTATTTCTTTTTGTTTTTTAAATAGCTTGAGATCTAGATGCAGGTATCATGCAGTGGTGTACAATTCAGTGGGCTTGGGCATATGATATTATTAACGTGTTTTTTTTTTTTTAATTATGGGAAAACACACCTAACGTGAAATTTTCAGTCTGGCCGTTTTTAGGCATACAGTTCAGTGGCATGACTTACTCCCCCTGTTGTCCAGCCACCCCCACTCTCTGCTTCCAAATGTCTTACCTCACCCCCAAAAATGTCTTTTTCAAAGGAGTCTTTGTTACCCTCCCCACATTGTGAGAATATCCGGGTGAAAAGTGAAATAAAATCGTCAGGTTTCCTAAAGGTATTAACCCCAAAGTGCAGACACCTGGCTCACTGGTTATTAGAAAGTTCCAGAAGGTACTGGTTCCTGAACCCGAGCTCCATGGAGGAAGGAAATTTGCAGTGTCTCCACCACCGAGAGCTGCATTTGGCCTATGTAAGCACGTAGTCAGTGTCTGTGAGATTTATTCTTGGAAATGTCTTAAATTTGGGGTGTTGAGTTGGAACCACCATGACTGGGTGTGAGACGGTCGGCCGAGGATGCAGGACTCTGCAGTGCGGTGTGGGGAGGTGGCGGGGTCTGGATCTGATGTGCCCTGGGGGCTCCCTGGTGCTCCTCACCAACCCACCCTCCATCCCATTCCACAGACACAGCTGTTTGCATCTGTCCCCACGCTCCGCGTTTTTCTAGGACTTTTTTTTTTTAACTTTAGAACTTTTATTACAAGGAGAAGTGCTCAGACCATATCAATAAAAATGCAAAACTCTATTGCTTGGGGTTATAGTTTTGTGTTAAAAAGCATAGAGGGGTGCCTGGGTGGCCCCAGGGAGCTTGGTCATCTCAGGGGCCTGGCCCCCCACCATCCCCCTCGGTCCCAGCCATACCTCCTGCTCTTCTCTCCCCCTCTGCTCAGCTACAGGGGCCTCTGCCTCCCCACGGACCTGATGCCCACTTCCACTCTGCACTAACCATCCCACTTTCTGGAATGGTCTTCCCCAAACTTCCACAGCGGCGGCTAGCAGCATCCTTCCTCTGAGAGCCTCTCCCGCCCACCCCACGTCTCCTTCTCCTCTTAAAACCCGCTCTTACCATAACCCGACGTCTGGTCATCTTCGGCCCGCACCCAGGCCAGACTGGAAGCTTGTCCTGTGTGCCATCATGGCCTCAGTGTTTTGTGGCATGTGGTAGGCATTCAGCTATTATCTCTGGACTGTTCCAAAGTCTCCCAGTGGGCAGCGACGGGAGGCCGTCTGGAGTCCCACCTCACAACTTCTCATCCTGTCCCAGCTGTGCCCGCTGCCTCCGGCCCCACCTCTCAGACCCCGTCCTTGTCCCTGTCCCTTCTCCTGCGGGCTGGGGCCTTGTGCAGGATGTAACACTCCCTCTACACCCAAGGGCTCGGAAGTGAGGCGACCCCATGGTGGCTGCTTGGGGCATTCGTACTTGAGCAAACAAGTTCATTAACTGACCTTCTCTGTGGGGGTTCTGGCCCTGGGGGCTGAGTGATTCTGCACTGGGGTGCAAGCCTCTCCTTGGACGGTGAGCCAGCCCCACTTCAGGAAAGGGGGGCGGTTCATACATCTGGGGTTCCAGCCTCGACAAGATAACCGTGACCCAGCCCCTGCCTCTGGCTCCTCTGATGCTCTTTCAGTGTGGAGCCTCGGAGGGATGGAGAGACACAACCTCCTGCCTGGCCGTGCCGGGGGACATGGAGACCTTGGCGAGGTTGGTGCCAGCCGCTTGGAGGGCTGCCTGCAGGCCCCGGGATGTGAGCGAGCCTCTGTAAACGGGTTCAGAGCACAGCGCGGCTGTTCGTCGCAAGGACACGTGCTGGTTCCCTGCGGGACTTTGTGCCTGGCGCCTGGAGGTGGGGGTGGGGCGGGCGTAGGTCAGACCTACCCGTGGCAGGCGCTAGGGTGACGAGGCTCGCGTGTGTAGCAGGATTCGACACCATCTGCTGCGGGTGGGCGGCAGGGGCCCGGAGGACTGAGCCTGGGCAGTGGGGCGGCTGAGAAGAGCACGTGGAGGCCCCTGAACCCACAGTCTCCTGACTCTGGGCCCCTCCCGGCCGCCCCCCGCCAGGCCAGGCTCTACTGGAGCCCAGCAGAGGGCGGTGGGAAGGACAACCCAACTTCTGAGTCCAAACTCACAGGATTTGGAGACCGAATCTGCCCACGGGGTTCTCCCGGCGGACACTGGCTGCGGCTACAGCCCGCCTCGGCAGCTCCAGTGACGTGACTGCCCACACTTGAGCCCCATGCGGGGACGCACAGGGTCCCAGAGCCTGTGGGCCTGGACAGCTGCCCCCAGAAATGGGCCAGAGAAGCAGAGCCTCGTTCACAACCCAGAGTTGGGCCTGTCGCTTTGAGGGGCCAAGCCTAGGAGGGTGATGGGGCAGGCCAGCCCCGGAGGTGGGGTGACCAGGCCGCTCCCAGGATGGCGTCGCCCGCGGGCCCTTCCGCCAGTGCTTATCTCTGCTGCGCTCGCGTCTAGCTAAGGCCCACCAGGACGAGGGGTTCCCTCCACTCAGGCTGCGAGCGAGGGTGCTCGGGGACGGCCCTGTGTGACAGGGAGCCTCCCAACGTGGTTCGCCGTCTGTGCGAGACGCAGGACACCGTGTCTGTGGCGCGTGCTAGCGTGCACAGGCGTTGTGTGCATGTCTGGGTGTGGATGAGAGTGCGCACGGGTGGCGTCTGCACACGTGTGCCTGGCTGTGGGAGAGTGTCCACAAGTGTGTGGCCGTCTGGGTGTGCGGGAGTGTGACAGCTCCCTCTGGACACCACCAGTCACCCGGGGAATTTCTGGGACACCCGGCGCTTCCAGGAGGAAGCGGCTTCCTGTCAGAAGGAACAGGCCGCAAGCGCGTGGCATGTCGGGAGGACCAGATGGCAGAGGCGAACGCGGGGCTGGGCGGGCAGCGACGTGTGCGAAGGACAGAATTCCTTTTCCTTTCATTTGGCGCACTCACAGCCCCTTCCGGTCAGACAGCACCCGAGTGCTCTCTCTCGGTCTCTTCTCCTCTCCCCAGTACCCCCAGAGTGGGGGCGAAAGACGGAATTACCCTGAGTTTTGGCTGCAGAACTGGGCTGGATGAGGTGGCTTGTCCCGTGTCCAGTGGGTTCAAGTGACCAAGCGGAGTCCAGGCCTGGGGAGCTCCCGCTCCAGGCGGCCCCTGCCCGCCATTCTCAGCAATGGGAGTCATTCCTCATTGTACGTGTCGGGTGGGCACCAGTGCGCCAGCTCCGAAATGTGAGATCCCTCCCCCTCTGCCCGCCACGTCGCAGTGTTTACGTCCTCAGAGGACACCGATTGCCCCGTTCTGCTAGTGACGCGATTGCATTATTTCTTCCACCGTTTATGCCAAATATTTACATGCCTGTTTGAGGCAGCAGTTTGGAGAAATGCTTTGGGGTGGGTGTGCCCCATCCACTCCTCCGGCCGCGTTCCACCCAGACCGGCGGGAAGAAATCTGGGCATCACAGCCGTTCGCTGGCTCGCCCACGAGCCACCAGGACGGCGAGTACGCTGGCTCTGTCCGGCGCCCTCAGACGTTCGGCGTCCCAGAGACACAGCCGCACGGGACAGGCGGTCACTGTTTATTTCCTGCATCCTTTCGGTTTTACTGGGGTCCCCGTAAAACCTGCCCGTCGAGTCAGAAGGTTTATGGTCTTGGCTGCGTTCTGGGGATTTCAGATTCTGTGTGTCCGGTTTGTCATTTTGAGAAAAGCCACAAGTTTTGTTTTGTTTTGTTTTTGTGTGAAACAGAGGAATTTCAGGATTTGTGGGGAAGCTACATCCTGCAAAAAGGAAGAACATTTTCTGGGACGTTTTCAAGGAAATAGAAGCTACAAATATCAGGACCCTTCATCTGGTGTTTCTCAACCTTTAATTTTGAAGTTCTTAAATCTGTCTCTGCGTCTCTCTCTGTCATACGCTCACACACACCGTGATGAAATAGCTAGAGACAAAAAGGGAAAGTTTTAGGAAAAATAGTAGTCTCCGTAAAATTTCCAAAGACTTCTTAGTTGTCACGCTTAAACACAGTTAAAACGTGCTCACCAAGGTGAGGCGTGCATGTTTGTGTTTCGACAGAATCCCATTTCCCTTCCATAAAGGCATGTCTCGTTTCTTCCAGAGGCATGTGACTCTCAGAGATTGCTGAGATATCTCGTGCGTGCGTTTCAGAAGTGAGCAGGCGTTCGCACGCAGCAGCGTCGCGTCCCCCTTCTCCCTCCTCGACCGTAACCGAGGAGCAATGTCGGAAAGCCTGTCCTGTCTGTTTGGAGCCTCTTAAATATTCCCACTGCATGATTTCTGCTTTCAGATAAAATTTAATTCACAAAAACCGCAGTTCTAAAAACCACACTTGGGACGCCTGGGCAGCTCGGTCGGTTAAGCGTCAGACTTTGGCTCAGGTCATGATCCTGTGGTTCGTGGGTTCGAGCCCTGCGTCGGGCTCTGTGCTGACAGCTTGGAGCCTGGAGCCTGTTTCAGATTCTGTGCCTCCCTCTCTGCCCCTTGCCTGTTTGTGCGCGCCTGCGCTCTCTCCAAAATAAAATATTTTAAAAAATGAAAAGCAAACTTTTGGTAGGCGAAGCCACTATGAAAAGCTGATTTTAGTGTAAATGTCGGCCAAGGGATGTTTTACCTGTTCACACACTTACGCGTGGGAAACGTACGAAGTCATCTCGGGGCCGATAGGTCATTCTCGCCAGGGCGCATTGTTAGGGATGTGGACACGGCGCGAGCCAGAACACAGTGAGAGGGTCTCCAGAGTGGCTCAAACTCAGACACGGCACAAAGCAAAATGAACAAAAAAGATTTTTGTAACGGCTCAAACCTGGTCGCTAATTTTCGTGGGATTAGTGAAGGCATCCTCATTCGGGGTCTTTTGAGTAATACGCTTTTCATTCTGGCAATAGGGGGTTTGTTCATTAAGTAAAAACACAGGCAACAGGCCTGTCTCCGTCCTCACGTTGTTTGAAACGAGTGACCAGACTTGGGGCACCCGTTCTCCTTCTCACAAAACAGCAATAATCAAACGGCCCCCAGGATGAACGGCAGCCGGGGGTCTTCCCGTGAGGACGCAGACTGTTTCCCCCAGGACGGGGCGGGACCCGCCGAGCCACCGGCCGGGCTCGCTGTGCAGAAGCTGTGTCCCTCCTCCCTGGGTGAGACCAGACATGCGATGACAAGCGAGAAGTTTAGCGGCCTCGGCGTCTCAGCAGCTCGGTCTGCAAAACCCACCACTGGCAGGAAATGTGACTTGGGACCGACCTAATTTTTATACCCTTTTTGTGTCTGAAGCAACCTGAAATCCTGTGTGGTGACCAGAAAAGCTCACAGGGAGGTGGGTCTCCCCCTCCACCGTCTCCGGAGGGCTCCTTCCCACCTTTGGATGGGAAGAGACGGCTCTGGCCCTCTGGGACGCAGGAGCAAGCAGACCGAAGAGGCCTGGCCCCGCCCCAGGCCGAGCACCCGCAGAGCCCCGGGGCGTGTTGCAGGCCGCCGGCTCCGAGCTGGGCTGCGTCCCCACATGCCACCGCCCGTCGCCACAAATACAGTGAGATAGTCCAAGTTACACGTTGGTCCTGGCACCGTTATTAATGACACCTTTTTGTTCTTGAAAGTGTGCTGACGTAGATGACAAATGGTCACCTTCCGTGTAAACGCTTGTCAACATGCATTCCCTTACTGACTTGTGGCGAGTGCTGTATCTGGTGGGTTTGTTGGTAACATTTGTTCTTGGGCAGACGGAACCGACCCTGGGACCCCTCCCCACACACGTTGTCTCTCAAGTTAGAGTCAGCCAAGCGTGTGTCCCCAGGACACCTGTGTTCCCATAAGGAAGGGCCCAGCTGCCTTCGGTGGTGATTGGAACTCGCTGCAAATGGGCCATGGCGTGTGTGTGTGTGTGTGTGTGTGTGGTGTGCATGCTGTGTGGTGTGTGTATGCTGTGCGCGTGCATGTGTGTGTGGCACACGCATCTGTCTGCATGTTTGTGTGTGGTGTGTGCGCGTGTGTGCGTGTTTGCACACGCGCACGTGTACTGCAGTGCGTGTGTGTGGTGGGCACCTTTGAGAGAGGCCAGGCAGCAAGCCAGAGCTGCACAGCCAGGCAGGGCAGGGCAGGCCGTGACCGCGAACTCCAAACCCTGTAGGTTTTCGCGGCCCTGAATTTGCTCCGTTTACAGCAAAGAGGAAGGAAAGTCAACCTGTTCTCTGACCCCCCCGCAGGCTTCTGGCAGCGCGCGTCAGGTGTGGCTGGCACCCCAAACTCGGGGTAGGGGAGGAAGGCGGGAAGCATTTTGAGGGGAGCAGTGCCTTCTTAGAGCTCCTCCGGCTGGGGTACCCTAGACAAATAACTTGCTCAGTCCCCAAACTCTGGGATGGGGGTCAAGGCTGCAAAGGGAGAGGTTCTCTGGTTTAGTGCTGCCGTCTGCCCAGGCATGGGTGTGGGGGGCCAGAAACATCCTGCAGGGCACAGCAGGGGCCGGGACGCGGGGCGGGGCCCGCTCGCTGCCTCTGAGGGACTGCAGCCAGGTCTCATCGTGGACAGCTCAACCCGCGTGCCCCCTGCCCCCTGCTCCACCTCGCCCTGGATGTAGGTGGCCTGGGGGGAGGGGTCCACACACCAGGATTCCCCGGCCACCCAGGGAGAGGGTCATGCCTACAGCCGGCTGGCTCTCTGTTCCTGATCGACGCAAAGGGGTCACGTGCAGGGTCAAGATCTGACCAGAGTTCCAGCACGGGACGGGTACCAGCCACCACAGCTGCCACTCGCTCTCGGGAGCCGGGCTCAAGGCAGCCACAGGCAGTGGCCTGGGATGCTCAGCCAGCGATGCCACCAGCCCTGGTGACTTGATTGTTACAGACAGAATTGTGTGGTGCGAGAGCAAAGCCATCGAGGCGTCTCAGCACTGTTAGCGACCACTGCCATGGCCTCCCCCGAACCAAGTTGTCCGGCAGGCAGGCCGGCTCTCCCACCCAAGACCATATAGATTGAAATCGGCACCTGCTTGCCCCATGGACCACACACGCAACCTCGGTGGGGGGAGGAGGGCACAGCCCCTGGGCTCCTTCTCAGCTGGTACTGCCCCCCCATTCCCTCCACGAGGACCACTGCTCGCAGTCATGCCTCCACCGTAACCCCGGCCTCTGGCTTTGTGTGTCGTGGGGCTGGGGGATGACTGACTAAAGAAAAATGGCTTAAAGGAGGAATTAAAAGAGCAGGAAGGTTGTTTAATATTTAAAGATACACGTTACGCTCTCACCCACCGGCATGGCTAAAATTAAACGTTGCCAGGGAGGCGAGAAGCTGCCTATGGGTGCCTGAACTTGCCCTGTGGAAGGGGATGCCAAGGCCAACGACACCAGGCCTGTCGGGTGGCTCGACGACTCTGCGCCCAGGGACACATGACAGGAAGGCAAATGTGCGTGCGTCTACAGATGTGCAGACAGGCCCTGTTCCTACGGCCCGAGAGTGGAGGCTGCCCGACGGTCCTCTGCAGGACAAGGGGCAGTGAGCACGGTCCGGTGTCCTCGGCGGGATGGTACACGGTAGTGAAGATGGGCTCGAGCCCTGCAGCAGGTGCATCTCAGTGGTGAGGAGCCAAGAAGCCAGGTGTGCAGAGTATGCGCCACGTCCCCTGCCCCCTCCCCGCCCCTGCCCCGTGATGTTCCAAACAGACGGACGCGCTGCCAGGGGACAGAGAGCAGCCAACTTGACAGAAGTGGGGCTACAGATGAGAAGGGGCTTCTGGGGTGCTGGTGCCGCCCTCCTCCCGGACGAGGGCGGGGACGCCGCAGGTGTGTCCCGGTGCTCTACACGCGGGACCTGGGCCTCCCTGTGTATGCTTCGTGCAGAATAAAGAGCAGCGCCTGGTTACCTGATGGATTCACGCACCAGACACTAGGAGGGAAACGGTGCGCTGGCTGCGGGGAGCTGAGGCCAGGCCCACACCTTACCTGCTCTGAACAATGAGGGCTGCAGGAGGTCCTCGCCTCTGCGAGAGCGTGGGCCTCTCCGATACGCTGTGCCTCCTCGCCCCGCAAACGTATGCAAGATGTTCTGTGAGCAAACTGGGGGGTCTTGTGGCCCATCCAGTGGCGCCCTACGAGGCCCACGGATCCCAGGCTAAGGAGCTCTGCCTGGGGTGACGGGGGGCGGGTGCCGGAGCTAGGAAGCAGGTTCCAGAGCCTGACGCCCTGAGTCTCGGCTCCGCCACTTTCTAGCCGGAGGGTCCTGGGGGCGGGGCTTGCTGTTTGCGCTTCAGCGTCCTTGTCTAGAGGATGGGAATAGCGAAGCTCACGGAGAGAATGGAGGGTCCGTGGGGATAAGGCGCCCTGGCGTGGGGTTCGGAGCTGGTGCCACTGTGAGAATGCTGTCAGCAGCTGCTGGGAGGTGGCGGAAGCCTCTCCCCGCCCTGACATCCCGGGTCTGCCCTCTGCGTGGAATTCCACCCCGAACTCAGAGCTGGTAACACGAGTCAGCGTGCGTCTTCTCTGCCGAGGTCAGGTTTCCTTTGGAAAGACATGGTTTTGGCACTTGGGCTCGCTGGAAACCGAAGTCAGCTCGCAAATGAGGAGATGTCACATGTGTCCGGCAATGGCGTCACGGGCCTCCTGCGTGCAGAGAAGTTTCCAGGAGGACACAATCGCTGGAGAGCCCTGCGTGGTCTCGGGCTGCCTGACTTCGGTTTTATAGCCATCAACCTTTGGCCAGAAGACTGCTGGAGCCTCCCTGGGAGTCCGCTCCCCGCTGCCGGGAAATGCACGCCACATGTCTGGGCTCCCGCGGGGCTGAAAGGACGCGCATCCCGGGGGCCCTGCTCCTCCTCCGCCCCGCTTATCTCCTCTTGTGCCAATAAAAACGAATGTTTGTAGCGATGATAAAATAGGCCCACGGATTAGCTACGTTCCTCCCTCCAGTATTAGGAAAATATCTTTCCCGATGAGGGCACGACCTGAAGATTAAGAGGATCCTGGCCCAACATCCAGGAGGCTGGCTTTCAATGATGTGTGTGCGCTTGTGCACGCCTTTGTGCGCGCGGTGGGTCTGGTGTGTGTGTGTGTGTGTGTGTGTGTGTGTGTGATGTATGTGGTGTGTGTACAGTGTGTGTACAGTGTGTGTGGTATATAGTGTGTGTGTTGCGTTGTGTGTTGTTCTGCAGGCCAGAGCCAGGCAGGCCTCCTTCCTTAGGAGCATCGGCATCCCCTGGCACCCCAGCTGCCCCTAGGCTCTGAGCCCCTCCATCTGAGGGTGGGCCGTGGGTCTGAGAAGGGGGTCACATCCACTCAGCTGTCCCACTGTTGAAAGAGACCAGCCACCCCCCCCCAGATCTTGTGGTAACTATCATCTATGCTGGACATTTGTGACATCAAGAACAACAGGCGGTCTCTGTTGAGGGTCCTTTGTGTTCAGAGTTGCATTGAACCCTTCAAAGCACCTTCCGAGTCAGGGACCATTTATATCCATTTTACAGAGAAGAAAACTGACGCTCAAGGGAAGTAAGTCACCTCTGGTGATTGCTAAAGCCGGGATTTGACCCAGGTAGCACTGGTAGCCCTCCCCGCTGTTTCCTGACACCCCCTTGATACAGGTATGGAACCGTTTTCTTCATTTTTCTCTTGACGAAGTGGCGTACACTGACTAGGACATTGATGAAAAGAAAAAAGTGACACGGACCCAAGTCTATGACCCATCAGCACACACTAGACAAATCTTATTAGTAACACATTCTACAAAATAACTGACCAGTATCCCTCAAAACTCTCCAGGTCATCTGACACAAGGAAAGCTTGAGAAACTGTCCCAGCCAGACCCTAAGGAGACATGGATGACTAAGTATCATGTGATCCTGGATGGGATCCTGGAGCAGAAACCATTACATGAAAACTAAGGAAATCTGAATAAAGTATGGATTTTAATTAATAATGATGAAATAGTACATTGGTATTGGTTCATTAATTGTAGCAAATGTACTGTACTAATGCAAGATGCTGACAATAGGGAAATGGGGTGTGAGCGTAGGGGAACTCCCTGCACCATCTTCTCAGTTTTTCTGTAAAGCTAAAACTATTTTAAGAAATAGTCTATTAAAAAGAATAAGATGATTGGCTGCCTAGAGGGATGAATGAATGGGTAGGAGGATGACAGGATGGATGGACGGATGGACAGACGGATGGATGGATGGATGGATGGATGGATCAGTGGGTGGATTGGCGGGCGGGTGGATGGAAGAATGTCAGGATGGATGGGGTAGATGGAAGACAAGAAGGGAGGGAGGATGGAAGGTAAAGTGATAAAGAAAGAATCACAGAACGTTGACAATTGCAGAATGTCAGGGATGAGTATATTCATTTTCATAATGGGTAACTTTCCTATATTTTTGGAATTTCTTCTGCTATAATGCTGGGAGGATAAAAATGATCAGAGGCCAAGAGATGCATGCAAGTCTCACCGTTTGGTCTCTTCATTCCTTTGTACTTTGCACTCCCCTGCTGGCGATGAAGGTGAGGGTGGCTCCATACTAAATATTTAAATGAGTATCTAATATTCATGAGCATTTCATCACCCAGGCCACTGCCTGAACCCGGTGCCTCTGGAATCATGCAGTGTGGCCCCCCTTTACATCCAAAGTGGATCCAAATTTTGACAGGACAGGTATGAAAGGCTGCAAGTGCCGAGGTAAACTGGGGACTAAAGAATGGAGACAGGGTGGGGCGCCTGGGTGACTCAGTCGGTTGAGAGTCCGACTTCAGCTCAGGCCATGATCTCACAGTCTGTGAGTTCGAGCCCTGCATCGGGCTCTGTGCTGATGACTCAGAGCCTGGAGCCTGCTTCAGATTCTGTATCTCTCTCTCTCTCTCTGCCCTTCCCCTGCTCATACTCTGTCTCTGTGTCTCTCAAAAATAAACGTTAAGAAAAAAATTAAAAAAAAAAAAAGAATGGCGACAGGGACCTGGCTAGTCACCATTGAGTCCTCAGAATGCACCGTTGGGGCCCCTGGATGGAATCAGGTTTTATCGAGTATGAGCTCTGTGCCAGTCACCTCCTGCTCATGCAAGGAATAAAGTCTCACATTGGGGACTAAAGAATCTGTCAACACTTTGGAACAGTGTAACAAAGAGGGAAGCGTGCATCTGGTGACGGTGGACAGCACTGGGCATGCTGCTGCTCCTGGGCGGCCCCTCCTCCGCCTGATTGAGCATGGGATGCACAAACAACCCCAAATGCTTCCAATCTGGTCCTTGAGGAGAAAGGATATTTGTGGTAACGGAGAAATTTGCCACCCAGTGCTGTTGCTTTGGTGTCGTGTTTCTGTGGTCGCCAGTTATTCATCCAAAATTGGGCTCTGCTAGGAAACAAGAAAAATATTCCATACTATAAAATGAGATTTGAAGTGATCTTCCTTCCCGAGGTTGATATTTGGGGGAATGAAAGGAAATAAAAAAAAAACAATCAAAAGAAGAAAAGGAAATGTAACGGGTGGAAGGAATCCCCCCGCCCCCCCCCCGTCTTTGAAAGGTGTTTCTCACATTCTGACCCGGGGCCTTCTTCTCCTTGGAGCCAGGGTGATCTCTCCTCCATACCTTGGAAGGTCTCCCATCTTCCCCACCAGGGATGTCGGGGCGCATTCTCAAAGGGCTAAGGGTTAGCACACACCCAAATGTGGACCCCAGTCAGGTCGCTGTAAACACACCGTGCGATCCCTGTAAAATGGCAGGGCTCCCCAGACTTGTCTTCTCTGCCCGCCAGTTTCTGTTTTGAAGGAAAGATGTTTCTCAGTCAGCCTCTGGTCCGGTCCCTGGAAAGCCTGGATGCGTGCAGTGGCAGCCTGCTTGCCGGAAGGGCAGAACACGGGGTGTCTGGCTGAGCTCCCCTGCCCACACCCGCCCCAGGCTGTCCATCTGTAGGATGGGCGGCTGGCCCAGCCATCTCCCGTCTGGGGATCTCTAGCCCCTGGGGAGCTGGTCAGCCCCAGCCCCAGGCCTTCTAGCCCCACCCAGTCCCATGCAGATCTGCTGGAGGTGCTCAGACTGGAGCTCCGATCCTAGTCCTACCATGTGACCGGTCACCTTGCTTGACTCTAGCAAAATGGCACCGTGATGATGCCCACCCCTGGGATTTTGTGGGGGAACAACCAAGCCGACCCATGCAAAGTTCTTACCGTGCCACCAGACCAAAGCAGTTGCTCAGCAAATCATCCCCGTAATCACGAGCCAGATCCAATTTGGAAGGATCTGGCCTCTCTTCCCAGGTCCCACACCTTGCCTGCCTGCAGCTGACAGGTGAAGGAGCTGTGTTGGAAGTCAGGGAGCCTGGACTCTCAGCCTCTCGGAGGAGTGAAGGGTGAGCACAGCTGGGCACTGAGCTACCAGTGATGGGCCTGACTGGGAAATGCCCTGGTTAGCCTGCTGCTCTTCCGGACTTCCCCCACCCCGGGGACAGGTGTGCACAGGGTGCACGTTTTCATCAGGTCCTCCCGTGGTGTGACGTTTTGATACACGAAGGTTCCCCGTAGTGTGTGCTCACCAGGTTACAGGCCAGAGACGGCTAGGTCAGCCTGACTCTTCCCTGTTCCTCACAGCGTCAGCTGCAGCCTGTGCCTCTGGGCTAACAAGCGTTACCATGTGGTCAGCTTTGCTTCCTATTGTTTCGTCTGCTGACAGGCTTTTTGGGACAAGAACAGAGATTTCGAACCAATAGAGAAGGGACTGGAACCTGCTGGGACAGGTACCCCAGCCCCGCAAAACCCTGCTCTGCAGTGACATGGGCTGTGGGGTGACAACCAGCTGGCTCTGTTGGAGAGGACGAAGCCACTCAGCCTGGAGGTGGCATCTCTCTGGGAAGCGTTCACGAGGATAGAGAACAGCGTGTTTCTTCGTCACTGATGCCCTCACAAAGATGTCTCTCCACCTGTCACTCGCACTGTGCACTCTCTGCTTAGGGACCCTGGGACTCGTGGATAGAGCCAAAGCCCAACTAGTGATAGGGGTTCCTAGAGCTGTTCCACCCCAGTGCCGCTCACTGCTTTACCCATCCCTTCACTCTTCACTCACTCAGTAGACATGCCACGCTATCTCCTCTGGGTCAGGTTCGCTCCAAGATAATGGGTACTGAGATGCCGCTGCATCCCCAAAGCCTGGCCAACCAGTGCTTGGCACCTGGCAGGAATACATTTTTGAGGGATGGATGGGTAGATGGATAAATAAACAGGTGGATGGATATGTGGGGGGGGGTGGATGAATGGATAGATGTATGGATGGATGGACGGATGGACAGATGGGTGGATGGATAGATGATGGATAGATGGACAGGTGGATGGGTGGGGGTAGATGGATGGATGGACAGGAAGATGGATAGGGGAATAGATGGATAGATGGACAGGAAGGTGGACGGATGCACAGGTGGACAGACAGACAAATGGATGGTTGGTGGATAAATGGATGGATGGATGGGGTGTGGATGGATAGACAGGTGAGTTACCTTCACCCTCCAGGAAGGTAATCTTTACTGTGTCTCCATAAAATCCAAGCAACAATCTCTGTCTTTTTCTCTTTTTCTTTCTGGAAAGAATTGGGTAGAGCCCCCAGAGGTACAGACCCAGCCTCTCCTTCTCACATCCTCTTACGTCCTACACCAACTGGGCCCCCACCATGCGTTCAGCATCATGCTGGGTCCCCAGGCTCAGGACTACATGGCGGTAGGTAGGCCTTTCTCAGAGGGTAGGGATCTTGCATTCTCATGGCCCTGCCCAGGTGAGGAATCTTGAGATCAGAAAAGTTAGGGACTCGGCCAAGGTCACCCTCTGCTGTCCCGAGAGGCCACTGTCTGCTCTGGCTGGGGCTCTGAGGTGCCTGTGCCAACGGGAGCTGCACAAGGGAAGACAGTGCAGCTGCGGACAGGCTCCAGCCACCTGGATTCAGATGGAGGAAGGGCTCCGAGGATGATGGGGCTAGCGGACATCGGGCAGTGGCTCCGGCGCCGGGGGCTCTCGAGAGCAGAGAAGGGGAGAGGGAGTGGCCAGCCTTGGTCAGACCAGCAGCTGAGCCCCCTCAGACCCAAGTGGGCACTGGGACCCCCAGGACCCAGCCTACATTCCTCCCACCCCTGGTCCCAACCACCTCGATGACAGTAATAATGGTGGGTAGACTTGACCCTGATTACCTGTGGGCCACTGAGCTGAGCGTCCATTTCACTGTTGTGCATGACTCTCCTGAGGGAGAGCCACCAAAGAGGGCAGCCCCATCATACAGGTGAGGGGCTGGAGCGGGCGGTGGCCAGGGGGTTTGTCCCATCCCACACGCTAGAATCAGCACCGTGGCTGCTTGCCCTCATGGCTTCTGTCCACGGCCGTCTCTGGGAACAGCTCCTGCTTGTTACCCCAGGGCAGGGTCCGTAAGGAAGGGTTCCTTGGGGAAGCTGAGACCCTTGCCCCCGAGTGCAGCAACCGAGTGGCGGTCTGAGGTTTGATCACTGTAGTCTGAATCACTCCTCCCCTGTGCTGCCTCCTGCCCTGGTAGCCCGCGGTCCTGGGCCTGACTCTAGCTTACTTCCTTTGAGCCTCAGTTTCCCCATCTACAGAAGGAGTGGGTCCATTGATAGCAGTGGTTCTCACTCAACGGTGGCTTTGCCCCCAGAAGCATCAGCAGAGTCTGGAGGCATCTGGAGTTGTCATCACGGCGGGGGTATGCAGGGGGAAGTGTGGAATGCTGCCGAGGATGCCCTAGCAGAGGCAGACCTGGCCCCACACGTCATCGGTGCAGAGGAGGAGGAGTCTGGGCCTAGCGAGTGTCCGGCTCCCAGAAACTAGGTAAATGCCGAAGCTCGTCAGAAGTGGGGCTCCCTCTCGGGACCTTGGACAGAGAAAGAAGTCCTCTCGCCTTTTCCCGACTCAGGCCCCAGAAAACCCACTCCCCAGCCACACGCACACAGCCTTGCAGAGCTTCAGTGAGTGCTTTGAGGGTGATTCTGATCCAGGCTGGAAAGCGGCTCATTCCCCGGAGCGACCCCGACTTTCTGACTACTGAATAGCACACGATCGCGACTCTGTTCTTCCTGCTGCTCAGCGCCGGGGCAGCGACTCCCTTCTTTCATTTTGTTTTCCCTCCCGGCTGCCCTCAGATGGAAGCTTGGTGAACTCTGGCTCTGGCTGCAAGAACGTCTTTCTAGAGGGCTGCACAAGCTTTCTTACTATATCGTAGTTCCTGAGGGTGATGTATCACGTTACTAATTCCCTTAATTGCATGTCTGGGCTAAAAACAGACTTTCTTAGTTTTCCTAAGAAGTTACATTCTTAATGACATTAAAACACTGTGGTAAATGAAGCTAAATGTTAACTGATGTACTTAAATCATGAATCAGTATATAGAGTGTTTACCTAAACTTGTTTATCCTTCTCGGTCACTCATTTTGTAGGTTTTGCCAAAACTGAGAGAGGAATCGTGGTGTCAGATTCAGTATCTGGAAATAACTCAAGAATTCTTGTTTTCTTTCGATTTTTAGTCCCGGCCTGAGTGGATGCTGCAATCATGTAGTAATCAAAGAATTAGAGAGCAAAAGGCTGCAGGCTGATTCATTTCCCTGGGTTTTTGTAGAGGGCGGGAGGGTGGCAAAGCTGTAGGGAGAGATGACGTTTTTCCCCTAAGGATGAAAAACTTAAAACTTGCATTGTTTGGTTCTTTCCAGTTCAATTTCCAAAAAATAGAAAGCACAGATAGAGAGATGGGTGATTTATTGTCAGAGACGACAGCCACGGAGCACCTACTAGATGCCAGAGGCCCTTCTAAACACTCGGTGTGTGTCAGTTCGGAGTTCTCCCCACAGACCCAGGGAGCCAAAGAGGCACCCTTCCCAGATGCTGGGATCCAGGCAGGCTAGGCGTCTTCTCCGAGACCACATGGCTAGTCAGGGGAGAGACTAAGATTGGAACTGCAGGAGGCTGATGCCTGCTTCCTGCCCGGGGCTCTAGCTATGAGGTTCCAAAGGACACATGCTTTCTTGGGAATAGAAATAGTCCACAACTGAAACTCATCTGTAACAAGCATGATTGCTTGTAAATCTCTCTCCACTAGGTAGGCTATCACGTTCACTTCATGATGGTTTTTTTTTTTCTCTCTGTGGGTTTAAAGTGCTGTATTTTGGGTTGTTTCCATCTCTGTCTCCCAGTCGGCCACATTTTATTGGTAGATAGTTTTTTTTAATAATGCGTTGTCAAAATTATCCAACAGGACACTTCAGACCTGTGCATTCGATTCTTTGTACACGTTATCAGAAAGAAAACCCGTAGACAAATACTGAACTCTAGCTAATTGATACCCGTGCAAAAGAAGCTGGGGGGAAGTGCACTAATATCTGCAGTTTACTTTGAAAGGATGGATGGGTGGATGGATGGATGGACGGACCGATAGACGGATGGACGGATGGATGGGTGGGTGGATGGACGGACGGATGGATGAATGGATGGTAAACCAAGCTCAGCAACAGCTGACTTCACAGCTGAGAGGGTAGGCACATGGATGTTCACTGTACAATTCTTCAACCTTTCTGCACGTTTACAAATTATCATCAAAAATATTGAAAAAAATAGGGGCGCCTAGGTGGTTGGTAAAGTGTCTGACTTCAGCTCAGGTCGTGATCTCACAGTTTGAGTTTGAGCCCTGCATTGGGCTCTGCACTGACAGTGTGGAGCTGCATGGGATTCTCCCTCTCCCTCTCTTTCTGCCCTTCATGCTCCCTCTCTCTCAAAATAAATAAACTTTTAAAAAATTGAAAAAATAGAGAATAAAGATTCTTGATAGAAATTCAAAAGGCACATGTTAACAGTAAGCGGTCCTCCATCTCACCCTGCCCTCGGTCTCTCGGTCTCTCGGTCTCTCGGTCTCTCTGACCCTGGGGTCCTGGGCACCCTTCCCTTGCCTTTCCATGCCTGTCTCAGCCCATGTGCCCTCTTTCTGATGCTGCTGCTGCTGCTGCTGGTAAAGTAAGAGTAACTAATGACTGTCCAGCCTGTGCCCCCGTAAGCACCATCCTAGATGTTCCACACATAATTGATTTGCGATCTTCTCCAGAGCCCTGCAGGGTGGGTGCTGTTATCATCCCCACTTTACAGACGGACAAAGTGAGGCAGAGGAGAGGAAGTGACTTGCCCGATACCACCCAGCTCATGAGGAGGCAGAGGGAGTGGATGGCATGCAGACTCTTCCACACTCAGAGGCCCCCACTGAGCGATGTGTCCCAGGGGTCACTGCCTTCATGAATCTGCCTCTCTGTTCTGAGGGCTGCACCCTTCCCATGTCGGGACAGATCCTCGTTCCTTGACCCCCGCCCGCCCCGTGCACAAGCATCTGGGTTGCATCCCGGCTTCTGCCCCCGCCTGCGGTGTCACAGGGGATGGAAAAGGCTGCAGGCTTCTGGAAGCGCGCGTGCCCTGCCACGGTGCGGCAGACCCTCAAGGGCGGGGTTGAAGGGTCCCAGGGAACACGCATGCGTAATTTTGGTGGTGACCATCCTGTGTCTCTCCAAAGAGCTCGTCCTGAACCCTGCTGCATCCAGCTACCCGTGGGCCCTACCCTCACTCGAGCACACACGCTGCTCATTTAGTCCACGGTGCAGTGCCACCCCCGTGTGAACGGCGCCCCCCCAGGGTGTGCAGGGTGCGCGCGGCATGTGCAGTCACGCCCGGCACCCCCGATACACTGGAAAACAACCTCTTTGTGGCTGGATTTGGTTTTCCTTCCATAAAGATGAGGTAGAGCCTCGTTTTATAGATTTAAACTCCTTTCTACTGCTATTTCTTTCACTAAAACATCTTTACCCCCAAAGCGTGGACTTGAGGTGTTATTCCTCTCGCCCAGTGTGCTCACCGAAGGTGGGTGAGAAGACATTTATTGTACTGCTCTGAAGGAAGAAACAAACTAGAAAAGGAGACCGGGAAGACGACAAGGACTAGAAACTTGGGTTGTGGGATCCCATGAGATCCCTGGGCCGGATCACCCATTTGAATCACATTCCAGTCAAACCCCATCGCAACATGTTCCAAAAGGCTGAGAAAGAAAATCCACCGGGCGTAGAGGGAGGGAGACACACAGAGCGTGTGTGCACACAGACTCTGCACGTGTTTCAGCCGTGGAACATGAAGAAGAAAGGAAAGAAAGCAAGAAAATAAAACACAAACGTTATGTTCAGGTGGGCACCGTGCAGGGAAACACCTCAAGGGGATCTTACAGTAATCATGGGGGTGTTTGCAGGTGTGTCCTTCACATCTAGAACATTCTGATCCTGCGTGCATCTGTGCTCTCAGAGAGGAAGTGGTGTGGTTCTCTGCGCCCTGCGCCCCTGGTGCCCGCTGACTAATCCGCTGGTATTTATGAGAAGAACACAGCTTAGCGGTCTTTTTCTGATCTAACGCGTTTGGAACGTAACTGAAGACGGCATTCTGTGTTTTCTTGTGAAACCGTTCCCTGGTCCCCCTGCCCTGAAAGCTCGCCGTTCCTGGGGACTCTCGGGCAGCTCCTGAGTCCGCCTGTCAGGGAGGAATGGTCCACAGGTCTGGGGTAGGAAAGCCGGTCTCGTTCTGGTTTTGTTGTGTGGTTTTTTTTTTTCTAATTGTGATGAAATTGCAAACTTACATCCTGAGACTAAAATTGAACGGAGGGAAGGTCTGGCGTTGTGGGTGGTCTCCCTCGGGCGCTTGGAAGGAGGGGCGGGATGGAGCAGGAGAGTGTGTTTAGCAGCGTTTCCAGTAGGGTAATGACAGCAATAATGACAGCTGTCCCACTTGGGAAGGGGAAATCGCAAAAGCCTACGCGGCGACAAAAATAAACACGCATGCAACGCTGGCCAAGGGGCCCGGGGTCCGCTCTGAACTTGAAAAACTTCAAAGTGAAGCCAGTTATCAGGCCGGCCAGGCTCCAGCCTCCGCCGCGTCCTGCCCAGGACTTTTATCGGCCTTGGATGAGCTCGGAGGACGGCCACCCGGCACAGCTGTGGGGGGGACGACCAGCGGACAGGCTCCTGCAGACGGAGGGGAAGGCGCTGAGGTTGAACAGGGGTGCCGGGGACCCGCCGCACCTGAGCTTGCACACGCACGCACGTGCACAGGTAAATCTGACAGAGTCGTGAGAACAGGGTGGGCCTCAGCATTAACACGCCGCTTATAACATCGTACTACAGTTTTGCAAAATGTTGCCATCGGGAGATGTCCCCGGACCAAGTCGCACAACTGCAGGGACCCTGCCGTGGTTTCAGCAGGGGTTCCAGTAAAAACACGACACAGCCCCTGGACTCCCCGAGCCATGTTCCCGTGGGGAGCCTCTCCTCGGAGATGTGAGGTGGACATGCAGCCCCGCCTCCCTTGAGGCGCTTGGTGCGTGGACCCTGGGTAGCCGGTGACAGCCTGGTTAGGGACACAGGGTCGGTCCGGGTCCTGCTGTGTTGGAAGCAAACGGCCACTCAAACTGAGTCTTAAATCGAAGGGATTCTAGGAATGCCCGGTGGCTCAGTCGGCTGGTAGAGCGTCCACCTCTTGTTTTCGGTTCAGGTCATGGTCTCACAGTTTGTGGTTTGGAGCCCCAAGTTGGGCTCCGTGCTGACAGCCCAGAGCCTGCTTGGGATTCTCTCTCTCTGTCTGTCTGTCTCAAAATAAATAAATATGCTTAAAAAAGATAAATTGAAGGGCCTTTAATAGCAGCAACACTTGCAAGGTGTGGGCAAGGCTTGTGGGGATGGGAGGCGGCCGTCGGGGACTGCAGGGACAAGGGGACAGAGAGGTGACGTCACGGTAGAGTGTCTACATGGAGAAGACCCCAACAGGGGCTGTGACCTTAGGTAGGGGACACAGTCGACCGGGTGGCAGTGGCCCAGTGGAGAGGGAACGGAGAGCACCCGCCCCTTCCCCTCAGTGTCTCATGGTCCACGGAGCCCCCGCGGCCGGCTCCAGCCAGGAGCACAGGCCGGGGTGGGGTGATGGAGTCCAGGCAGGCCAGCGCCAGAGCCAGCGTGAGGGCGGAGACGATGGGACTGAACCGGGAGGCGCAGGAAGACGACGGTGGGCAGGGACACTGTCGTCCATCGGGGTGACGTGAGTGAAGGCGCAGGGACCGGCGTGGCATCTCCTTGCCCATCCCCGTCACGGGAAGCATGTTGTGCAGCTGGGAAGGCGAGGGCTTGTGGCGCTCGTGGCTGGGGCGAGGGTCTCCGGGTGTGACTCCGAGGAGCGGACCCTTCTGGGGAGTCCCCGGGCTGCCCGCGGCTGAGGCCCGCGGCTGTGCAGGCAGCTGCCGCTCCACAGGCCACTTGGAGGACCTCTGGTTCCTGGAGGCTCCGGTCGTCGCTGTGAAGGCACTGGGGTCACAGCCATGAGCGACACACACACACGCACACACACACACACACACACACACGCCCTCCCCCGCCCCCCCTCGCCCGGCGTACAGCAGGCGGGGAGAGCCCTTGGGGAGGCTGGCACAAAACAAGGCAGAGAGGAAGTTGGACGGCGCGTTCATGTCCTGGGGCTGCCATAAATGATCGCCGCCAGCCAGGGGATGAGCACAGCAGTGGTGGCTCTCTCCCGGCTCCGGAGGCCAGAAGCCCCCGAATCACGGGGTCACAGGGCCTCGCTCTCTCCGAAGACTGGAGGGGAGGATCCTTCCTGCCTCTTCCAGTTCCCAGGGGCCCCGGCGTCCCTCGGCTTGTCACCAGGTTCCTCCTCTTGTGTCCCGGACCTCCATGGCCCCCCTCCTCTCTGGTCTGAGAGGATTCAGGAGGGTCTCCTCTGCAAATTCTTAACCTACTCACATCTGCAAAGACGCTTTCTGCAAATAAGGTCCCACCCACGGGGTGCAGGGGTTAGAACGTGGACATTCTTTGGAGGGCCATCTAGCAGCCCCCCATGGGTGGTTACAGGGAATGGGGAGCCCGGCAGAGCAGAGGAGGGAGAGAGACCATGTCGGCAGGGAGAGGCGGGGGGAGGCATGGGCGAGGTGCACCGCCGTCAGCCCTGTGAAGGAGCAAACCCTGAGGACAGGGGTCAGGCCCCAGGTGAGGTCCCTCCTCCGGCCCCGCCCGCCTCTCCTGCCCGCAGCCGTCCCCCAGTTTTGCGCCGCGGCCAGCTTTGGTTCTCTGTGCCATGTTACTCGTCACATTGATTTCCTCGTGCTGTGGAACCGGGCAGCCGGCTCCAGGCAGCCATCTGTATTTTACAACACCCAGAAGGCCCAGGCCGGCTTCGGGTGCCCGCCGGGAGCCTGGGTCTGTGGGAGGAAGGGCCCTCCAGGCGGGGCTGCGTAACCCCGGGGGCCCCGGGCTGAAGGGAAAGACCAGGCTCCTGGCTCAACAATCATGAATTTCAAGATGGTGGTGCTGGGAGTTGAAGCCAGCGGGACTCCTCCGACAGGCACACACGCTGAGTGGCAGAGGCTTAGAGAATCCCCAGAGTTGATACAAAAACAAACACAAACCCAAGACTGATCCCGGGTTCCCCCAGACCGGTGAAATCAGAAAGTCCGGGCGGCCAGGGAAGCAGCGTGTTTTAAGGCTCCCGGTCTCTTCCTTAAAGGGAATCTATCGTCTCCCACAAAGGCCTGGTTCTCCCCACCCCCACCCCCAGAAGCAGTCGGCGGAGCTGCTGAGGCAAGGGGACCGTCACCGGCCACTCTGTGCGTGCTCGAGGCGGACCTCAGTCCGTGCACCTCGGTGCCCCAGGCAGTCGTCTGAGAAAGGGGGACAGCCAGGGCTGGGAGCTGATAGGACAGGGGAGGGCTTGCAGTGGTTAATGGAGGCAACGTTCTTCAGACACCCCCCGCTCCTGATGGCTCCCGGGGGGCCCCGTCGGTGTTGGCTGTCCTTACCAGGCACCCGGGGCCAGCACAGCATCTGCACTTCACGGGCGTCCTGCAAATCCCCGGGAGTGCCC
Source organism: Paguma larvata (assembly GCA_030068075.1). Taxonomy (NCBI): domain Eukaryota; kingdom Metazoa; phylum Chordata; class Mammalia; order Carnivora; family Viverridae; genus Paguma; species Paguma larvata. The sequence goes on along the minus strand of CM057841.1, from coordinate 57,942,293 downwards.
AAGGCCTGGGTGTGCGAAGGGGGGAACGCCGCCGTCCGAGGCGTGCGGCGTCCCTGGGCTCCTTTCCTGGCTCTTCATTTGGGCTTCCCCCTGACAGCCAGGACCGGCGTGAGCCGTTGCCTAAATTAAACAGCCCCGTCTCCAGCGCCCACCGCCACGAGAATATACCCACACAGCCTGCGCACACACAGATACACACACACACACACACACACGCGCGTGCACGTTTATTTTCTTTACCGTTCACGCTTCTTCTTTTCCAGTTCCTCTAATCCTGATCCTAAGACTCTCTTGATTTTGTTCAGAGCCCAAAGCATAGCACTGAGGGCACACACCTGGTCTTCCTGCAGTGGGTCGGGGATGGGTGGAGGGGCAGTTCAACACTGGGCTCCCACCAAGCTGGGACCCCTAGGGAGGCACAGAAGAGTCAGAGGTATGGATGGAGTCCACCCTGCAAGGAGCCAGCAATGCGATGTAGAGGAAGGGGCCGCGGTCTGTGCAGTGAAGGAGAAGGGGCATGTGGGCTGGAGGTGGAGTGTCTGGCTTCAAAACCCAGGCACCGCCGTTCACCAGGAGCATGAACCGAGGCAGTTACTTAACCTCCGCTGTGCTTGCCCTCCTCATCTGTCACCTGGGGACACTGAGGGGGCCTTACTGTTTATGGCTGTTGGGAGGACGGGGTGAATGCACACGAGTCAGTCCCATGCTCGTGAAGGAGCCCAGCACAAAGCACCGCCCGAGTTTCCTTTCCTCCTGCTCACCAGCCTCCTCACCCAGAGGCTGAGTTCAGCTCCTGGGCTCCCAGCCGTCTCGTTCCCCCTGATCTTCAGTGTCTTCATCTATGAAATAAAGACGAACAGGGCCAGGCATTTAGTAGATGCTCAGCAAAACGTTCCCTGACCCTGAAGTTGCTTACTTATAGGAACAGGATGCCCACAGAGGACCTCACGAGTTGGGGTGAATCTAGGGAAAGGGTTGGGTGGGGATTTCAGACCCTCGGTGTTGCGCAATCTCAGGGAAATCAGAGTCCCCCTTTTCACCCCAGCTATAGTCAATGATTCCTTTTCCATTTACCCACCCTGAAAGCTGAGGCTGATTATTATGATTCCAATAGATGACTTTCATTTTTGAAAATTTACAATTTCTCAACTAAAGCATGTTTGTTGTGGGAAAATCAGAACATCCAGATAAACAGGAGACCAAAAACCCACCATGCTCCACCACCAAAGATGACAGTTAACATTCTAGTAGACATCCCTCCAGGTTTTCTTACTCAAAACACGGAAACGGGATCACCTGCCTTCTCCCCCACTCCAGCCTGGCCTCCCCCGTCACCATGTCACTGACCCTCCTTGTCCAGGCCGCCAGTTACCTCGAGGTGACAGTTTGAGCGGCTGCTTGGCTGATCTCACAGCCACCCTGTCGTGATGACTGCAGGGAGCATCCTTGTTGCTAAGATTTGTCACGCATCTTCTTTATATGCAGACAGATTTGTAAATCGACCCCCTCCCCAAAGGTTTAAAACTCTACAGCTAAGGAAATAGCAAGGACCTACCCGATCCCCACCTCTGCACCTTCTCCCACGTCAGGCAGCCAGCACCCAGTCAGGACAAACTGGCCATGTGGCAGACAGCCAGCAGTGGGACTCCGCTTGGCCAGGAAAGAAGATGGTTCTAGATCCACCCTGCACAGTATGGTGGCCCCTGACCACACACGGCTGCTGAGCCCCGGCAGCGTGGCTCGTCTGAACTGAGATGTGTGGCCGTGTTTTGAATAATTCGTACAAAGGAATTTTAAATATCTCAACCTTTACATTAATTGTAGGGCAATATTTTGGATATATTGGGTTAAAAATTTTAAAATAGGTTCCACCTGTTTTCTTTCTAGAAAATTGTAAATTACATGAGTGGTTTTGAGTTATACTTGTATTAGACACAACTGGCCAAAACACACCCCTTTTTCACATCTGGAAAATTATTTATGCCTGTTGACAAACGTTTGTTCTGTGCGATCTCACCACCCTGGCAGGTGAAAATCACTAGTCTTCGTTTTGTAGATAAAAATGTATCCCTTGGGGCACCTGGGTGGCTCCGTTGGTTAAGTATCTGACACTTGCTTTTTGGCTCCGGTCATGATCCTAGGGTCGTGGGATAGAGTCCCACTCAGCATGGACCCTGCTTAAGATTCTCTCTCTCCCCCCACCACCCCTCCCCTGCTAGCACTTGCTTCCCTCTCTCTCTCTCTCTCTCTCTCTCTCTCTAATATAAACATAAAATTAAAACACATGTACCCCTTAGAGAGACAGGAGACTTGCCTGAGACTACAGCACACTGGAAAGAGGGTGCTCTAGAACCAGCCCTCTGTCCAAGGCCAGGGCGTGCTCCTCTCCCCTTGGAAGCCCACTCGCCTCGACTCCAGGTCCAGGGCTCCCATCCTTCCCGATCTGGGCCTGAGAGACTTTGTGCTGCACTCAGCCGTGTGTCCCTGAGGGAGTCTGGACTTGCAGGGGACTCGGCTCTGACCCCGTAAGCCTCAGGGAGCTGGGACAACTGGGGAAAAAAAGTTGAGCCCTCCCTGCCCTGCAGCCCTCCCCTCCCCCTGCCTTTCCCTGCCCTGCAACCCTGCTCTCTCCCTGCCCTGCAGCCCTGCCCTCTCCTCCCCTTCACTACCCAAGAGTAGCAGGGCTCTGTAGAGTGGAAAGGAGGCTGCCACACTGTCCCGCTGGGTCCCATTCCCATTAGGGTAACTGTTGACAGGAACATGTCACCCGAGAAGATGGATGCTGGCTTTGTCCTCAGGCCTTGGTGCCAGAGCTGGCCCTGGAAGGCCTTTTCTCTAAATTACTGCATTTATTTAGCTCTTGAAGGGCTGTATACAGAGTCCGCCAGGCCACAGAGGTGGGGCATCTGGTCCGCCTGACAGCCACCCCGTCCTCTCTATCACAGGACACCAGAAGCAGCCTGGTTCAAACCCACCCCCTCTGGCCATTGCTTTATGTATTAGAGCCAGTTGTCAGTCGTGGTTAGATGTGGTTCTAATCGTCTGTTTTGCGTTATTTGTGTCAAAATGGTGAGTTGGCAGAACCACACAGGCTTGGGGGTCCTGCAGTCGGCCTCTGAGCACACGCCTCCTGGGCAGAACCTCATGGCTCATCGTTACCAGGCGCCACCACGCACCCAGCACGGGACTCAGAGCCACCAGTCAAGTAGTTTAGCTGCATTGTCTTCTAAAGGAGGACACTGAGGCCGGAGAGGTGGAGGCATAGCCAGAAAATGGTGGCATCAGAACCTTGGGGCCGTGGCTCTCCAAGGGTCTCAAATAGACTGCCGGCCAAGTGACAACCCGGGAGTCCCACGCTGGGATTGTTACATGGACCAAGGTGGCAGGACAGCACCTCCGGAAAATGCTGTTAGAATCAGGCACGATCTCTCCATCTCTACAGAGACCAGAACTCTCCTGCGCTGCAACAGGCGGGGGCGGGGGAGGCGCGGGGGGTACTGTGGCAAACCGTCCGGCAGCTCCTCAAAAAGTTAAATTCAGTGTGTCCGTGGGATCCGGCCATCCCCCCGCTGCGGATGTAACCCAAAGCCACAAACAGTCCAAGTGTCCGTCACCGGAGGACCGGATGAACAAACCGCGGGCCATCCGGACGGTGGACCGTCAGTCGGCCGCACGGGGCCCTGTGCTCGGCAGGCGGCACCTTGGAACGCTGAATAGGAGCGGGGGAAGCAGACACAGAAGGACGGCCAGCTGCGGGATTCCACTTCCGTGAAACTTCCCTAAGAGGCAGATGAAGCAGACGGAGGGCAGACACGCGGTTCAGGCCAGCGTAAGGAGGACGGGGAGTGCGAAGGCGCTGGGTTTCTTTGAGGACGAGGGGACATCTTGGAGCTACGCAGGGGTGGTGATCACACTATGCCGTGAACGTGCTGGATGTCTCGGGTTTGTGCCCTTTAAACGGTCCGCTTCTGGTGTGCCCATTTCTCCTCAGTACAGCAGAACCTCAGACCCGCGCAAACAGAAGAGCAGACAGCCAGGGCTCCGGGGGGGACCTGACACCAGAATTGCGCACTTTCTGTGTCATCTGCAGAGGAGGGCTCCGTACAGCCTGCCTGACTCTTCCGTCGTTTTCATTTCTTCCAGCGCAGGCCCCCGTCCCTTCTTCTCTATGTCCCGTGTCACCAGGGCGGAGGAACCCTGAGACACTAGGGCTCAGACAGGGAAGCCACCACTGGCTTCACAAACGGCTAACCCGCTCAAGCCGAGAGTCTGGCCCCCACCCCCAGCCAAATGTGTGGGTGCTGCAGGCAGATTCTCAAGAAGGTTCTCAGCTGGGACCGTTTGCTCTTTCAAAGGGGCAGGCTCCTTATCACAAGCTTCTTTCAGCCACAGCGGGTGAGTTTGCCAGCCATTCTCCCCACCTACCATCTCAGAAGTCTCTGCGCCCCTTCCTCCTGCTCCGGGCTCGCAGGCGGGCCTCTCCAGCAAATTCCCCACAGGCAGCCAAGATTGATAGCTGTTCAGAGAGGTGGCCCCTGTCCCCATGCCTGAGCTCTCACAGACGGAGAGCCGGCCTCTCTGTTTCCATAACACCCTGCGGTTGCCCTCTCCTGTTGTTGTAGCTAATGAGTTGAGAGCTCCCTTCGGAGACAGAGACCAGTTCAGGACGAAGGCGTTAAGAAGTGAAGTCGGGTAGATCAGAACCACAGTGGCGACCGAAGTCCTTGCTCCTTAAATTAGCAAAGATCAAAAACAGGGAAAGGTCTGAGCGCCCAGCGTTGGCAACGGTGGAATGCAATAGGCGTGTGCGGCACAGCCCAGGGACGGGTCAGCGGATTTACGGCCTCTCCACGTGGCGAGTCGTCCCTGCGTCCGCAGGAGCTTCGAGCGTCCACACCCTCTGAGTGTAACTCCCCGCCAGAAACTTGCTGCAGCAAACACTCAGGCGGGCCCCCACGATTTACGTCCACGGGTTTGCATCCACATCCTTGTGTGGGAAGGTGGCTTCTGGGAGCTGTCCACGTGCAGGTCAGGAGTTAGACGGGCCAGTGCATGCGCGGTGAACTCCATCGAGGCGCTGGCCTCTTGTCCGCGCCGCGTCCTGTCTTAGCTCTTTTGTTCACTGCAGAAGCATCTTCTCTATCGTCCACAACAGGATTCGATTTTTCAATTTTAAAATATATGTGCTCTGGGGCGTCCGGGTGCCTCAGTCAGTTAAGTGTCCGACTTTGGCTCAGGTCATGATCTCACGGTTTGTGGGTTCGAGCCCCGCATCGGGCTCTGTGCTGACAGCTCAGAGCCTGGAGCCTGCTTCAGATTCTGTGTCTCCCTCTCTCTGAGCCCTTCCTCTGCTCATACTCTGTCTCTATGTCTCTCAAAAATAAACGTTTAAAAAAATGCTTTTAATACTTTTTCCCAAATGACATTTAAAGAAGCAGAAACATTCATGATAAAACGGTTATGAGGATCTAACTGTTAGATCCAGGATCTAAAATTAAATCATTCTAATTATGTTGTATATATATGTGTGTGTGTGTGTGTGTGTGTGTGTGTGTAAATGGAGAGAAAGAAAAAATATAGCAAGTGGCTAATCCCCAAATGGCAGGATTATAGATAATCAATCAATTATTCCTTAAATGGTTCCTTTTCTTAACTTTCTATGCTGAATGTTTTGTTTTGCAACGAACGTAAGACCCTTATCTTACAACAGGATGAAATGGCGTTTTCAGCTCTCCGGCGGCTCGTACAGAAAAGGCAGGAAGGGCAGTGTGTCTTGCATTATCACTCCTCAGTTTGTTGACACTCTGAGATCCCACATGAAGCCTCCTCCGGGGAGGCAGGTGCGGGGCATGGAGAACCCTCCGGCTTGCTAGGCTTGGGAGGTGGGGACAGGGCTGCAGACCTGGTGCTGAGGAGGGCGGCCCCCTCTGTGAAGCGGAGGAAACCCCACCCCCAGCCCCAGCAGGGCTCTGGGGCCCTGGGCCCAGAACAATGGAGGGTGTTACATGTCTGTTATAACAAGCAGCAGAATTAGCAGACTTCAAGGCACTCGAGACCCGTGCCACCCTCCAGAAAGCCCTCCTCTTCTTTCAAGTGCGGCAAGCAAACCTCTTATTAGCGATGCTCTAACTGTTGAAAGATCCCAGGCCCTTTACAGGACCTGACAAACCCCAGAGACCCCAGAGGGCGGCCTCGAGACTCCCAGAACGTCAGCGACACAGGCTATAGGGGTCGGGGGAGCTTCCCCGGGTGCACAGCCCCACCCACTGTGCTGAGACCCCCTCCCCTGGACACCAAGGGCCAGACTCTCCACGAGTGTCAGGTTGCCCTGATCCTCACCACGGCCTGCGGGCCGGGAGCATTGAGCCCAGTTGATAGATCTCATTGAAAGGGAGCTCAGAGAGATGGCGTGGCTCTGTGGTAAAGCACCGTCCGCTCCCCCGTCCGTTAAAACTACCTGTTAAAGCCGTGCGCGACAGGCACTGTTCTCGGCGTGGGGGACACAGTAGCGAACCCAACAGGCAAATCTCTGGCCTCCTGGGACTCGCGTCTCTGGGGAAGCGTAAACATGAGACACGCCAAAGTCAGGTCATGTGGAGGAAGAGGAGGGTAGAGCGAGCGGCCCCGAGCAAAGGGCCCCGGGGCCTGAGCAGACACCGAGCCGTCCTGGGAGCCCTGCTGCCGTCTGGCCAGAATAACCTGGGGGGCTGTGCTGATGTCATCCCGGTTGTGACAGGATGCCGAAGCTATGCAGGATGTCCCCACTGAGGGAAACTGGGCGGAAGAGACACCGGGGTCTTCCCAAATTGTTCCTTACAACTGGGTCTACATCTATAATCTCCAGATTAAAAGTTGTTGAAAAACCAAAAAATTTTCAACTCCCCCCCCAATAATAATAACAATAACCCCCATCTGTCAAGTGTGTGGAGAGACCGTAGAGGCTGACAGCTCTCCAGCCGGACCGCCTGGGTTCAGACGCCTGCCCCGCGTGTGGATAAGCTCCTCTCTCAGCTCTGTGCCTCAGTATTTGCATCTGAAAAATGCGTCCAGGGTGGTCCCTGCCTCCCCTGGTTGGTGCCAGGGTGAGATGCTTCTGGGTCAGTGCCCCGCTTGGGCTGTTTGTTTGCGTCTTATTGTTAGGACTCTGTGGAAGGTTCTGAAAGGTTCTGGAAGGCTCTGGGCTGGCCCTTTATAACCATGGATCATTGCCTTACATAATCCTTACAGCCACACTTTAGAGGTAGGACTAGACCCATTTTACAGCCCGGAGAGGGGGCTCCCGGAGCTGAGGTCAGGTCGGCAGGGCTCAGAGGCCGTGGGGAAGGTTCCTGGGCCCACCAAGAAGCGGGGGGCCGGCCTCTGGGGTCAGAGGCTGTGGGAGGCAGTTGGCCAGGGCCCTGTCTCTGCAGGAGCCACAGGCGCATGGAGAAGGGCTTGCTCACGTCCCCACAGAGAGGGGTGGGGCCCGTGTGCCAGAGCTGTGTCGGTCGGAGTGGCAGGGAGCTGCTGGGCCAGCCGGAGCTCCCGCCTCCTTCCCGAACCTGCCTCACTCTTTCTGTCTCAAGTCCTGAGGTTTGTCTCGGCGAAGAGAGGTTTGGTATTTCCAGGAAGAGTTCTTCTTTCCCTGAGAACAAACAGACCCCGGCTCGTCGCCATCCCAACGGGAGGGCAGATGGAGGAGGAAGGTGGCCGTGCATTCCTGCCTGCGGAGGGCGGGCTGCCCATCTGCGGGGCCAAGCTGAGCCCCACTTTGTGGGGGCAGCAAACAGAGGCCCTCGGAGGCAAGAGCGCCCCACGGAGAGGAGCAGAGCTGGCGGGGCCGGCCGGCTGCCTTGACCCCGTCACAGAGGTTCTCCAGGATAACATTGCATCTTCCCGCTCCCCGGCGCCAGCCTCTCTTCCCCGCTCGGCCAGCGGGTCCCACCCAGCTCTGACACGTACTACCCGTGTGCTTCAGGGAAGCCACCTGCACCCCCCACTTACCCCACCTGCGTGATGGGCACAAAAGTTACACGTGCCCCGTAGGGGGTTGCCGTGAATGAGGCCACGTGAGGCTCCCAGACGGTGCCTGGAGTTCTAGAAACTCTGTGCATGTGAACTCTCATGAACTAGGCTTGCCGTTGACAAGAAAGGGGCCACCGTTTCTGTTTTGTCCTGCCACATTTACCGAGGAAGCAAGAGCCACGAGAAGGTAGGAGAGAGCTTTGGGGAAGTCCCATTCTGGGCTCAGAACGCACCTGCTCTCTCGGTTTGGACGCTAGGCCCTGGGCCAGGAGGGGGGCTGCAAGTTAATGAGGGGCCCCTCAGTTATCCGCGGACCCACCCAGGGAGGGGACAGAGCCACCGCAGGGCGTCCGGGAAATGACCCCCCCTGTTCACAGTGTGTCTGCTTCGCCCAAATGTCCAGCCCGGCATGCATGCCATGGGCATCCTTACAGAGGCTGCGGACCCTGGATCAGGGCTGGCCCACCACCCACGCAGCGTCTCCACTGCGCCGGTTCCCAACACCCAAGCCTCTGCCGGCTCTAGGTGGACCAGTGGAAACTCACAGAAAATGTCTGCACCTCGACGTTTAGGCTCAGGGCAGTGGGTCTCAGCCCCTGACCGTCCACGGAGCCCCTGGGAGCCAGTAAAAATCCGGCGGGGGGGTCCCCACACCCAGCCTAACGCCCCCCGATCTCTGGGGGCGGTGTTGGGCACCCGCACTGTCAAAGCTTTCTAGGGGACCGTCAGAGGCAGTCAGGGTTGAGAGCCACCAGATGGGGGATGGGAGGCTTAGGATGTGCGCCACAGGAGACCGGCTGAGCGGGCGGCCAGACGGTGCAGGGGAGGGTCATGTGGGGTCCCTCCTGCCCCTAGAGGACCTTCCACCTTCTGCTCCTTGCCAAACATGTCTAACCCTCCAGCTCTCTCCTCCCCTCCCACCTGGCCCATCCGTCACTCCCTCCCCCAGCTGTGTCCCAGGCTGGCCGCACATCCAGCCTTGCAGACTGTGCCTCTCCCGACCCTTGGGCTTCGTGCTTTGATGCTTAGGAGACAGAGAGCTGCTGCCGCCTTGCCGGGAGTGACAGCCGGGCTTCCTCGCTGCTCTCCTTGGCCCAGCCGGAGCGGCACAGGAGGCTTCTCTAGAGCCGCACTGCTCCAACGCTGGCCCCGGTCTCCTGGGCCCCTGCCCGTTCACCCGGAGTTGAGGCCACACTCTGAGCACCTCCCCACCGACGCATTCCCAGCCATCCCCTCCCCTCTGCCCTCCCCTCCCCTCCGGCCTGACGAGGGCTCTGGAAGGCTCAGCCCAGAAGCTGCCGTTGGGCTGCCTGCCGTCCTGCCGTGAGGCTCCCTGGCCATTGCCAGGGCCACCGGTCTCTCCAGCATATGCACAGGTATCTGCTGTGAAGGGGGCAGCAACACCTGTTCGGGAACAAGGACGGCACCCAGGGCCTGCCGGGCTGCACCCACGTCTTAGCACCAGGGCTCTGCTGACCCCTTACAGGACGCTTTCCTTCCCCACCCACACTGCTGCCCGGGGCGACTCACCGGGCAGGAATCGGGCCGTGGTCTGAGCTGGAGAGTAGACCGCCCGTCAGTCCACGTTGGGGAAGGGAACAAAGGTTCCCTAGGAAAGGCCCTGGGAGGGAGGAGGTTTTAGGAAGGGACTCTCCAGGGTCTTACGACACTTGGAGAGGATACGTGACTGTGTTTCAGGGAGAGAAATCAGACAGTGGCTGTGGGTCCTGGGTCCCCTGTCCAATCTGTGCCTCAAGTCCTTTGACAATGAAGACACTTAAGTGAATAAAAAGATCACCTTTGGGGGCAAGGGAGAAAGACGCGGTAACCCCCCCCCCAAGCGCACACGTACACTCTGGCATAGGAGGGGCTCAGCCTCGTCTCTGAGGTCCGGCTTCCAGCTGGTTCTGTACGCTCCTTCCCGTGGGTCAGGAGAGTTTAGTGAGCTAGAGGGTGGTCGCCGAGACGCGCAAAGACTCATGCAAAGCGTCTCCGCGCCGGGACAGGCCTCACGTTACCAGCCCCCTCCCTTCGTACAGAAGGAAAGAAAGAAAAACGTGCCCGTGGTCCCACAGACCCATCTCCAACTCCCGACCCTCTGGGGAGACCCCAGACCCTGCTCTGAATTGGCTGGTGCATGCACACACACACGGCCTCTGTAATCAGCGAGCAAATGTGGGGAAGGGACGGGATCTTATATTCCAAATGATTTTTTTTTCATTTGAACACAGACATCTGGCGTCCTATAAATAAAACAGAAAATGTAAATTTTGTAAAACCCAGTAGAGAGTGGTTTTTAGGTTTGGTGAGAGCATGGGTCAGCGGCCGCCCTGCCGCACGGTGGTGGGAGCACGCGGCCCCACACCTGGCGTTCTCGCCCGTGGCCCGTCACCCCCGCCACCACGATGGCCAGGCTGCGCTTCGTCAGATGCATCAACACGAAAACCTGGGTCCGTGGCCTCGTGTGCATCGTGTTGCGTTACGGTTTCGATAGCTACCTAAAAACGTGCCTGCTTTCATTTTAGAATGCGGGGGGAGACTGCTGCTGGCAGGAGGAACCGCACACTCCTGTCTCGAGAACTCAAGTCCCGTGCACGCCAGTTAAGCCTCGACACACGCGTTCGGCCAGGTTTCTAGTCCCGGTCTAAAATATGCCTCGGAGGACATTTTCTGTCTGGGTCGTATTTAACAGGCTTTACTTAATGATGCTCGACTTGGCTTATCCAGTTTAAATATTTGCTCCTATCAGCAACCGTTCGATCCTGGCTTCCTTCATTCCTGGCCGCGGAGTAATTTCTCCGGGCTATTTTTCTTCGGTGCAAAGTCGATCCTGGAGGCTAGGGGAACCGCTCCCGGGCTTCCTCCGTCTCTCTAATCCGCGCCGTGGGCAGAACGGAATAGAGCCATAAAAAGCCTATACTGCAGGCCACGTCCACAGAGCGGACAACTGTCCCGCTGAAGGCGGAAAATGTCGTTGAAAAGACTCCTCCTCACCAGATAATTACACGGAGAGACTGCTCCTTTTAAAGGAGAGCCTCAGGAAGAAAAGACATTCCCAAGGAGGCGATCTTTCGGGCGATGCGTTCTGTCCTCCATCTGCTTTCCCCGACTCGGGGGTTTTTATAACCCTCGCTTACGCCAAATGCACGGTCCTCCGTCAGGGGCCGTGGCTTCCAGGACGGCCTGGAGAAGAGTCATTTTAATATCTTAATTCACTGTGTTTTAAAGGAGGGAAGGACACGTGGATTTCTGCTAATTTTGGGGACACTCCAGAGAGAGGTTTTGGTTATTACTATTGCTATTAAGATTTTACTGTCGATGTTGAAAAAACAAAACTTTTTTTTTTTTAGGTCTTATCTTTGCACGCTGCCTTCGGAAGTAGCCACCTCGAAGCCTGTGGGCCTGGTGCCCTCTCCCGGGCCCCCGAAGCCATTCGTAACGACACAGACCAGTGACTGCCGCGCTCTAGACACCAGCTCAGGGTAAGCCGGACAGCGTCGAGGGCAGTGCCTTATCTGAGTGGCCTCTCCGAAGGGGCTCTGCTCCCATCCTGGGAGGGGTCTTTCTCAGGGAGAGCGAGGTTTATGATTGCAGGCCAGGGCCTGGTTTATGGACCCCCGGCTGGGCGGGAGGGTGCCGCCCCCCTGCCTGTAGCCTGCGCCGACCTGAAGTGTTTACCGCTGGGGTGATTTACACCGTCCAGGTGTTCGTTTGGGAAACATCTCAGCTCCGAGCTGACACGGCAATTGCCTTGCATTTGCAGACTTCGGCATTTTTCTGTTCCTGACAATCTGGGGCCCAGAGCGATGGTCCAAAAGGACAAAAAAAAAAAAAAAAAAGGACTAGCCCAAAGTGGTTCGGTAGTCTCCTGTGATCTTCAGGCAGGCGGGCCGAGGAAGCCCCGACCCAGGCCCTGCGTCCTGCCCCAGGCGGGAAATGTGCCGGCGCTGAGTCTTTGCCCCCTCGTCAGCGTGATGTCCTCTGTCAGTGTGCTCTTCCACTGTTCGGTAGCTGCGTACATGCTGCGCCAGGTTCTCCTGTGCTCTGTCAGCCCCTTGATGCTCCCCAAAGGGCCCCCGAAGCCGTTCTTTCCTTGGGCGAGATTCGGGGTCCTCAGGTATGGCACTGGGGAGCGAGCGGGGGTTGGCGGGGGGTTGCTCCGCGTGGACCGGCCTCCGCTGGGGTGCTTGCCCTCCGAGGGCCCCACTCCACAGAAGCCTCTGCCACAGGAGAGCCACTTCCCGTGATTTCTGCTCACGTTCAGTGCTGGTGCGACTGTCACTGTTTGTCACTGGGTTTGTGCTGGGAGGTCCTAGCACCCGTCCTGGAGCGGCTGCGTGTCATCCGAACGCCAAATTAAAACATGCCCCAAGCAATCAAAATGGCTTTTTCGTTTGCCAAACCAAAAATATGTATTTTGTGTTTAATCCTACCCATCCCATCCTCGTTTAAAGGAGCTTGGACATTGATTACACGCTATTTTTACACTTACAGTAATCTTTCCCCAGCCGCTTCTGATATGTCCAGGGGAAAAGAAAACAACCGTATTTTTGCCTCGTAGAATATTATGTCAACATATGTATTGGGGTGGAGGCAGGTGAGGGTGCTTGTAGAGGAATTGAGAATGATTCTTTGTGTTTTCATTTTTACAAATACCTTGTTCGATGAGTCAAGAACTACTGTGCTGCTTTTAAGAGCTCATTTCAATTTAGCTATTTCTCTCTCCTTGACAAAATGTCTCCAAAAACCCTGGTTTGCCTCCTTATACAATCTGCAGACAGAAAGCATTGGGTCAAACACAAGCAGGGGAAAGAGTAGGGACCTTGAGACCCAGGTTTCGCAAATGATAGACTTGCTTCTACTTTGAGTCCTACATTTAAACAGCCTTTTCAGCCAGTGATTCAAACACTAACAAATTCACCAAAAAAGCATTCAAACCTCCCCTGTCTGTGCTCCTTTCTCCCGGATTATAAATACATAAACCTCCCACCATTGAAAAATATCACTGATTTGCCATCCTAAATGGCCACATTTTCACCAGCAGCGAGACTGTTTGAAATTATCAGCCCTGGGTCAAAAAAAAAAAAAAAAAAATTCCAGCGATAAAACAAAAATCTTGATTTCTAAACATCAGACCGAAGTCCTTTCAAGGGATTGTGGACTCCCTGGGAAAAAGGTTTTTCTCTGTAACCATTTACAGCCTAATATCGCAAAGCACTCTGGAAAATTATCATGCTGACTCGAAGAAGAAGATCTGAGGTTTAAAAGAACAGTTTTGCCTTTGCTGTAGATATGCCAACAGTGTGTCCCTTGTAAACTTCTATCCCGATTCTAAATAGGGCGTCTCCACAGATACGTGAAAATACATGTGACCACGGGCTGTTTTAAAGAATCGCCTGAGAATGTTGAATTTTCAAACGCATCACACAGCACCGATGCCCCGCAAGCACGATTTCGCTAAACCGCTAGATGCGTGTATTTTAATCTCTCCTGGAACTGTCCCAAAAAAGCAGGTGACTATTGAAAGATTTTGTTTTTTCATTCTAAATACAAGACAGATAAAATGAATGTCATTCTATGGGGTCTGAACGTTAAAATGTAAGAGGGAGTTCGCCAGGATCTGGTAAATGGCTAAACAGATTAGTAGCCTTACTTTTTAAGATATAAACATCTGAAACCCGTTTCCTGTTTAAGAAGAAGGAGGAAAAAAAAAAGTCTAGGTGGATGACCTCGGGCACTTTTTTTTGATTAACAAATGTGAATTGTACATCATGGCGGAAAAAAAAAAAATGGCCCACGCTTGGTGGTCTTTCTACAGTCTGTATATGGGAGAGAGAGAAAAAAATACAAAAATAAACGTTACCTTCTCACTTTCGGGGTGGGCAATGCCATTTCTACAGCGGCGTCCCGGGCTCTGGAAAATGTTAGGACTGTCACCGCAGACAGAATCCCCATGGTCTGTGTGCCTCGATAGAGTCCGAAGAAAAACATTCCCTGCATTCCTGCTGGCTGGTCCTATCTCCAGGCCTTGGGCTCGGCCCTGCAGACCCGTGTCACCCCGTCAAGCGGCGTAGGACACGGCTAATCTAAATCCACGCCTTCCCCGGCCAGCCCCGGCAGCGGGGCGCAAACCAGGACCCGTTTGCTGCCTCCCCGCCACACGCAAAGTCGAATCTCTACCTTGAGGATGGAACGCCAGCTGCAGTTCGTTCAGCTGAGAAGGGCTTAGAGGTTCTGGCACATTCTGCCAAGAGAGATTTTATAGGGTCTCTGCTAAAATTTGATATTGGAAGTTGGGATTCCAATTTTATGTCTTGAATGATAACAATGGCAGCTGGGACCTTTAAGAAATGTGTGTATCCTTTCTATTTAAGAGTTACATAATGAAAGCTATTTATGTCAAACACCTTATAAGGGAAGGATTTAGCCTGAATGTCAATAGGACACATAATACTTTGTATATTCAGATAGGGAGAAAATCTATATCCGCACCATATATTAATTTTGGTTTGGAGAACTGCATATGTGGAGCCTTTAAAATTTTAAAGTAAGCATCTCTTTGCTTTAACTTACAAATTCACCGAGTGGCTTTTGGTGGGGGGCGGGAGTGGGTGGGTATTATTTCTTTAAAAAAAAAATGATGAATCGTTATTTGTTTTTTCACGTCCTTCTGGTGGGAAGACACAAAAGAAGCGTCCACCGTGACGTTGTCTGATTTGATTTTTACAGTTTCCACAGCGTGTAACACAAGCTCTCGCTGGCCGCACACTCCGATGCCTCCCTGGTTGTCTGAACGCGGCCGGCCGGCGCTCTGGGGAGTAATTGGCAGCCAGGACGTGTTAATTCGGAGGAGCAAACGGTCAGCCGCCCAGAAGGAGAATCGCTGCGGTGCTGGAACCAGACGGGGCGGCCTTCCGTTAGCTGGATTTCCGCGGGGCTCAGGGTGACCTCCCGCTTTCCCGGCGGCCGCACGCCCGATGGTTTCTGAGCAGAGCGATTCCGCCGCCACAGTGACGGGGCTCTGGCTGATTCGGGCTCGGAAATGACCACGTGGCCCTGCCAGGCGTGCTCGTTAGAGAAGCCCGGCTCCCTTTTTATCTTGTCTGCTCAGACAAAGAGCAGAGCCTGATGGAGAGGAGCAGAGAACCCCAATTAGCAAAGCCCAGAGTCTTCCCCCGCCCTGCACCACCCCCCTCCGCGGTTCAGCCCCGCCCTCGCCTTGTCTGACTTTATCGGGGCCCGTGTGACCGGGTTAATGAGAAGAACCCAGCTGGGTGGTGGCGGGAACGGTCATCGGGACAGAGGCCACGGGGACAAACGAACCACGGGCCCTGCTGGAACCCGCTGACACCCACTGAAACTCGGCAAAGCACACGCTTCAGTTTCTCATTCTTAGCTCACGACTGGAGGGCCGCCGAGCACACGCGACGCTGGGCAGTGACTTCTGAAGCCTCTTCCTTCTCTTGTCTTTCGGAAACTTGCCGCAGGCTCAAGGGGAAGGCATCTTCCTTTCCTTTCCTCCTTCCCACCAAGCCCCGCGTGGTGCCCTCCCTGGTTTTCCCACGGAAACCGGCACAGAGCAGGGCAGGCGTGTGCAGCATGTGGGGTCGGTGCTGGCCCCTGGCCGGCCGGCAGGGAGCACCAGGGCCTGGGAAGGGCGTCCGAGGACAGCATGGGTGCTCAGAGTACAAACGGGCCGGTGCGGAGGTTCTCAGGGCACGTGCCGTTTATCCGCATCATCCCCTTGTCCTCAGTGACACCCACGTTCACGTCATCACCTCCAGCACGAGCGGGAAAGGGAGCCGCGGCCGTGCCCACAGAGGGGGCCGCTCGGTCCCCGGCGATGATGGCGTGGCTGACGGCCAGCCTCCCGGAGGCCACGCTGGATGCCAGACATTGTGGGCCATTGCATCAGCTTACAGGAACAGCTCGTCTGACCCCCGACGCAACCCAGGGGCCAGATTCTCACTGCCTGCACTTGGGAGAGGCAGAAAGAGGTCAGCCTCTGAAGACCAGACAGCGGGACAGTGGCACAGTCACAGGGTCAGGAGCCAGGACCATGCCGTCTGCCGGCAGGCCCCAGATGTAGCCCCTGTGCCGTGATGAAAGGGAGAAAGCTCAGGTCGTGCCCCCCGGGGTCAAGCCCCAGCCCGTCCCCTGGGCACGGCACCTCACCGTCCTGAGCCTCCCAGTGCTCGCCTGCAAAGCAGGGTAGGACTGGTCCCGCCTCACAGAGTGGCTCAGGACCGCAGAAGAGGGCGGGAAAAGTGCGCCTCGTGTGCGACGTGCTCGGCGGACACTGGGTCTCAGTCTGGGGCCTCAGCCACTTGACCAGGTCCCCTGTGCGCTCACAGAGTGGGTCACCGACCACAAGGTTGGTTTCACGAATCCACCAGGGAACTTGGGCCATGTTCTGGAATATGGGATAGCAAAGCTGTTGGGGGCACACAGTGTGACCCCCTCCCCCATGCCTTGCCCACTGAAGCCCAGGCAGGGGACAGGCAGATAGCCTCGGTCCCGCAGGGAAGGTGGGCGCGGCACCGGGGGTCCCAGCCCTCGCAGGGCGGGACCATGCGGAGGCCCCAGGCCCAACCTCGGGAGTCACATGATGTGTCATCACGGGGCGGCACACGAGACCCCGAAGGCTCGCCGCCCACCCACCAGCCTCTCGGCCACCCTGGCTGCCCTCTGGTTTCTGTTGCCTCTGTTTGGACGGCAAACTCCTGTGGGACCCCTCCTTCTGCCCTCTCTTCAAAGTCCACCGGCCTCACCCTTCAAACAGTGTGTTGATGGTTGCACAGAGAGCGGCAGGAACAATAAACAGGCCCGCGTCCTGCAGCCGGCCCGCTCCAGGCCGCAGGGGCCTTCCCAGCCACAGAGGCCGGGCCGCAGCGCTGTCGGGGGCTTGGGCAGAGCAGGTTCAAATCCCGCTTTTGCTTCCTCTGAGCTATTTGCTTAGGCAAGCAGCTTGGCCTCTCTGGGTCACAGGTTCACTGGCCAGAAAAGGGCAACAGAGATGGGCACAGAGCTGGTTTGCAGTGAATACGAGTTACTGTGTTGCCGTCTCACTGAGACTATGACAGGAAAATACCTGAATGCGTTGAGAGCAGGGACTCATCCTTAAAAGCCAGGCTGCTGTTCCATCACCAGAGGCGCTAGAGCCAAGGCACACGGTGGTCAGGGCGCGGGGGCACTCCGCCTCGGGAAACCCGGGTGTGGCCTGGTTTGGTTCGTGTGTGCTTCCTGCATGACCCTGCACGTCTTTCTCCTTATTTCTGGACCCTTTCCCCATCTCCGTCTGTGCCTGATGCTGCCCACACCTTCTCCCCACCTTCTCCCTCCAGCTCCCAAATAAAACCTTCCGTAAGACCTCACCTCGACACAGCCACACCAGGCATTGTCAGGGCGCCCACACTGCAATTAGAGGGATGCTGACTTGTCATAAATGTGAGAAAGCTCGAAAGTGGAGGGATAATGGGTGATTCTTTTTTTTTTCCTGTAACACATCTTTTCACTTCTTTCAAATTAAGTTTTTTATTTTATATAGTATAAAGTTACAATAATTATATCCAGGTATAATTATAATAAATCATAATGTAATTACAAAGTTGTAACTATAAAGTATTTTTTTTAAGCAAGTATAATTAACATAGAATGTTAGTTTCAGGAGTGCCGTGTAGTGATTCAACAATTCCATACGTGGCTCAGTGCTCATCAGGGTAAGTGTTCTCAGTTCCTGTCGCCTACTGCCCCCATCCCCTCCCACCTCCCCTCTGGTCACCATCCGTGTGTTCTCTAGAGTAAAGAGTCTCTTTCTTGGTTTGTCTCTTTTTTTCGTTGTTTTCTTTCTTACAGTTCACGTATGAATGAAATCATATGGGATTTGTCTTTCTCTGACTTTTTGTACTCTCTGGTACTCCATGTCATTGCAAATGGCGAGGTTTCATTCTTCTCATGGCTGAATAATACTCCTTTTTATGTAGATACCACGTCTTCTTTATCTGTTACCCATCGATGAACACTTGGGCTGCTTCCATAGTTCGGCTGTTGTAGATAATGCCGCAGTAAACACAGGGGTGTGTGTATTGCTCTGAATCCGTGTTTGTATTCTTGGGGTAAAAACCCAGTAGTGCGATACTGGGCCGTAGGGTAGACCCATGTGTAGCCGTTTGAAGAGCCTCCACACTGTTTCCCAGAGCAGCCGCACCAGTCTGCATCCCGTCAGGAGTGCACGAGTGTTCTCGTTCCTCTGCATTCTTGCCAACACCCGTTGTTTCTTGTGTTGTTGATTTTAGCCCTTTTTTTTTCTTAGAGAAAGAGAGAACAGGAGTGGCAGAGAGGGGGGTAGAGAGAAAGAGAGAGACAGGGAGAGAATCTTAAGCAGGCTTCACACTAAGCATGGAGCCAGACTCAGGGCTCTGTCCCACAACCCTGGGACCATCCGAATGAGCCACCTAGGCCCCCTGATTTTAGCAATTCTACAGGTGTACACGAAAGCTCAGTGTGGTTTTGATTTGCATTTCCCTGATGATGAGGGACATTGAGCATCTTTTCATGTGTCTGTTGGCCACCTGGATGTCTTCTTTGGAGAAATGTCTGTTCATGTCTTCTGCGCATTTTTAATTGGATTATTTCTTTTTTGGGCGTCGAGTTTGATAAATTCTTATATATTTTGTGGGGGGGTTAATGTTTACTTATTTATTTTGAGAGAGGGAGAGAGAGAGAGAGAGCAGGGGAGGGACGGGGAGGGACGGGGAGGGGCAGGGAGAGAGGGAGAGAGAATCCCAAGCAGTCTGCATGCTGTCAGCACAGAGCCTGACATGGGGCTCGAACTCCAGAACTGTGAGATCATGACCTGAACAGAAACCAAGAGTTGGAGATTTAACCAACTGAGCCACCCAGGCGCCCCCGTTCTTTATAGATTTTGGACACTAATCTTTATCAGATGTGATGTCATTTGCAAACGTCTCCTCCCATTCCATCGGTTGCCTTTTAGTGCTGCTGACTGTTTCCTTCCTGTGCGGGAGCTTTTTATCTTGTTGCGTTCTGTAACATGCCTTTGATGGAAGTCTTGCATCTTCTCTCCCCAGCGCCTTCTATGAGTTGCTCCTGGCAGGCACGCAGTCATGATGGTAGTTGTAGCTGTATGCTCCACACAGCCCCGCGGCCCTGGCGTGTACCCACCGCGGGACCATGTCCATCCCTCTTGTGGGTATTTGTATGATTTCACGTTTGCGGTATGTTTATCTCTGTGACAGAATATTTGACCCAGAAAACTTTTTACCATATTTTAGTGATTTTGGGGGAATGGATTTACAGTAGTAATAAAACAGAGCCAACGGCTACCTCCACACAAATGCACGCGAATCCCTGGGTTCTGGCTAGAGCCACGGTTCCGGTTTGGTGGGTCGAGGTGGGGCTGAGATTGTCCATCTCTCACCAGCACCTGAGCACGGCCAAAGTTGCTGGTCCCTCAGTCACACTGAGTGGATGTCGATTTTACCTCGTGGTAGTGGCTTCCCAAGCTCCTTGATTTCGAGCCAGAGTTCTCAAGTTGGACTAGACTCTAGAATCACCAGGGGAGACATTTAAAACCCCAGCATCTAGGCTGCATCCCAGACTAACCCCAGGTCATCGTGCGTGGGGCCCAGGCGTCAGCATGTTTTCCGTAAATCACCGGTTCTCTGATGGGCACCTGATTTAGATGCTGCCTTCACCTGGGCTGGGCAGAGGAGCAGGAAGTTTGACCGACTCCCCGCTGAGTAGGGTCCTGGAAGCCGGCAGGAAGGGTGCGGGCCGTGGTGGTCTGCCTGAAAGGCACAGTTAACAGGTCCCAGCAAATCGGCTTCCAAAGCAAGAGCAGCGCTGAGGTGTCTGAGGTTTTTCCTAAGACACTGAGGGCGGAAGTCAGAACACAGGCCACCCCCGGGGAAAATATATGCTGAGAAGGGGCAGAGCTAATGGGGGGAATCCAGGTACTGGCGACAGCGTGTCTCTCCGCTGAGGTGTACCTGTCCCTAACACTCAGCAAGCTGTCCGTTAAGATTCGGGTGCTCCGTATACTTTCTGGACGTGAGGCAAACACGAAGAGAACAACATTAAAAGCCAAGAAAGATAAATCTGTATAACAAGATGGCTGAGGGGCACCTGGGGGCTCCATCGGTTAACCGTCCGACTTTGGCTCAGGTCATGATCTCGTGGTTGGTGGGTTCGAGCCCCACGTCGGGCTCTGTGCTGATGGCTTGGAGCCTGGAGCCTGCTTCCGATTCTGTGTCTCCCTCTCTGTGCCCCTCCCCTGCTCGTGCGCGCTCTCTGTCTCTCAAATATAAATTCTAAAAATGTTTAAAAATAGTATTTCAGGGCACATGGGTGGCTCAGTCGGTTAAGCGTCTGACTTCGGCCCAGGTCACGATCTCGCAGTTTGTGGGTTCGAGCCCCACGATCAGGCTCTGTGCTGACCGCTCGAAGCCTGGAGCCTGCTTCAGATTCCGTGTCTCCCTCTCTGTGCCCCTCCTCCACTCATACTCTGTCACTCTCTCTCTCAAAAAAGGAATAAATGTTAAAAAATATTTAAAAAATAAAACAAAATAAAATAAAATCAATACTAAACTGTAAGATCAAAAGTCTATCAAAGTTTCTCTTCATCTCTTCAATGTATTAAAATCAAATCCCTTTCTTTTAAACTTAAAAAAAAATGTGTTTTGGAGGAGAGAACTCAGGGAGGGGCCGGTTCTCCCAGGCAGTGACAAGGAAGCTGGTTTCAGAGGCAGCACTTGGCTCCACAGTGCCAGACCCTCCATGCACGTGCCTGCCGTGAAGGAGGCTCGGAGTAAAGATGGGCATGAGGTGTGGGAGAGGGGGTCTCCAGGGACTCTCGCTGGAGAAGCAGGTGCAGCTCCTTGGGCCTGGGAGCCCGGGGAACAGAGGACAAGGAACCCAGCATTGCTCGGAGAAGGGCGCGGAGGGTGGCCCAAACGTTAGCACAGGTGCGCCTGGCCCCTCCTGACCCTGCCTCTTCTCCTCGAACGTTGCTCCCAGGAACAAGTCTGACATGCATTCACGACAAGATGGGATTTACATAATGCGTTTCCCAAGGCAGATGGAAAGGCAGGGACAGAAGTTTATACTAAGGTGTAAGTGACTGCCTGCAGGCCCCTTCCCCAAGCCAGAACTGCTGCAGACCTTTGGGAGAAGAGAGCTTTGAGGCTGGGAAGGGGCGGCAAGGACCCTCCAAAGCAGGAAGAGTGGGCCCCAGGCCAAAACCCTGCCCACTCTGACTCTGCAGCGCTGCACACGAGCACGGAGGAAACCCCGGGTCGGCGTCGGCGGCGTCACAGACGTCAGTGCGTGTGTGCACCCTTACAAGTGCGGAGTCCCTTTCCTCTGGGTGCTGAGGGCGTGTGGCTGATGTGGCGTGTCGCCCAGGTCATTGCACCAAAGTGGAGAAACAGTCGGCCTGGGTCCTGGGGGGGGGCTGAGCCCAGACCTGAGGGGAAATCGAGGGGGCTAAAACAGCCCTCCTCCAGACAGCGTGTACACTCGGGTACCTCGGGACAGGGGCCAGCGAGCAGCGTTCAGTGACTCAGCATGGCTGTCCTGCGCCGTGGGGATCGCCTTGACAGAGCCCTCCTCACCCCGCGCCCCCTCCACTGGGGCGCTGCCGGTGGCTGAGGGCGCCGACTCCACGTCCTTCCTCCAGAACTGGGGAATGCCCGCAGGCGGGTCTGGGGACTCCCTGGACCCACCTGAGACATGTCCGAGCTGCAACCCCACTTATCCCCTGAGCTCCGTAAGCCCTCCTGGGACTGGTGGGCCCCCGAGACAGAGTCGGTGTCCAGGGACCCCCCGAGAGACCCGATCGCTCTCTTTCCCCGATGCAGTCGCCCTGGCTGGTGGCCGCTCCTGCCCGGTCCCACCCTGCCCCTCTGAGCCTGTCCTCGCTCCGCAGCCAGGGCGACTCTTCAGAGAGGGCGGCCTCACCTGCCATTCAAACCTGGGCCCTTCTGAGCCTCCGTGGGACGCCAGCCACAACTAGGGACAGACAGAGCAGGACGTGTGGCTACCCATCACCCACGGACAGCAGCCAGAAGCGTCTGAGTGACAGCAGTGTTGGGTCCTGGCAGCACACCAGTCTCGTGCCCTCTCTGTAGCCCAGCCGAGCAGGCCTCCCTCCGCCCACCGTGTCTCTGAGCCACCGCGCGTGCAGGTTCCTCCTTACCTGCCTTCCCTTCTCGTCTGGCTGCCTCTGAACCCCGAGCCCAAGAGTAGCTCGGGCCTCTCTACGGTGATGTCTCCTTCCTGTCGCCCTCCCCACACTCTGGTCTGTCATTTCTGCTGGACGGCAGGGCCAGGGCCACCCCCTATCTGGTCCGCACTTCTGTCCGCCACGGGCACGCAGCAGACAACCATAGATACATGTCGGATGAGGGCGGGAGGCTCACCAGATGCCCCCACAGAAGAGAAAAGGAGCCACCAGTCTGCTGGGACCCTCGGCGAGCAAACGCAGCTTGGTGAAGCTTTCACGCCCCGTTTCCTGACGTGAACGACAGCTGTCCCGTGGGGACAAATGAAAAGTCTAGAACAACGTGGACAACTCAGTAGTTTTCCCAGCCGCGAGCAGCCCCAGACTCTTTCCACACAGTCCCGTGGCCTCTCCTAACGGAGGAAGTTCCTAGAGAGAAGGACAGTCTGGACCTAGTCTCTGTGGGCACGGGCACTCAGCCATAATGGGCGACAGGGTGCCCTTGCGAGGATTGTCAGGGCAGTGCCACCCTCTGGGCAGACCCGGCGCCACACCAGTCGCGTGGCTTGGTCAGTTGCCTGGGGGTGGGGCGGCAGCGCCACCTTCCCCCCTCGGCCAAGGGCAGTGGCGCAGGGAGCAAACCACACAGCTGCCCAGAGCAGCCCCGGGAGGTACGACAGAGATCCTGCAGCCCAGGGGAGCCCTCGCTCTGACCTAGGGGTCCGCATGGAACCCCCTCCCCCCTCTCCTGCCCTGAGCCCCAGTTTGCGGGCCCACAGGCCGGCTGCAGTCGGAGGTGCTCCTGCACAGCTGGGACAGCCCCTGCTCCCTGCCGCCCGATGTCATACCAATGCTATTTCCTTTTATTATAAATAGGAATCTCGCTCAGGGGTACAGCCTCATACCCCCTCAGCCTCTTTGTACTTTAATCAGAGCTTTCCTGCCGAAAATGTTTATCTTCCAGCAAAGAGGTGCTAATTTTATCTTGCCGGAGTGGATATCTGCTGACGTCCCTCCTACCTTAGAGGAAGATAACCGAACGTGCATTATGTCATCTAAATACAGCATCCTTGGAGATCAAAAGGCATAATGTATACATCTGCCAAAGTTGATGGAGCGGCCATTGGTGGACTCTTCCGCCGGGTCGTATGCGGTCTGTTGATAGGCGCGCGACGCATTTCTATGAAAGAAACTCCCGAGCGCTCTGTTTGTGCCAGCTGATCACAGCGATATTGGGAGGTTTTGAAATGAGAGTCCGAGACAGACGCACCCTTCTCGCCCCTCTCCATAAGCCCTCAGCGCAGGAAATGGCACGGGTTCAGAATTTCATGATGGAAGCGCCGCGGGACTAGATAAGGCGAGTGTCCCTTACAGTGACGTCTTAATGTTTAAAATAGAGTCAGAATGATGCATCGCCAAGCCCCACCTGAGCATATTTCTGTCTCTGGACGCGAGTCCCGCCTCTGGTTCTGGGGCGGCATCCTCGCTTTCTTGGGTCCCGTTTTACCGTGAGCGTGCACGTGCCAACACACACACACACACACACACACACACACACACACACACATCCAAGATAAAGGTCCACAGAAGTAGTCGTACTCTTCCGCTGTCCACTGCTCCCTGGCGTTTCGTCCTAGTCCAGTCTACCTAGAGATCTCGTCCTTTGCTGCTCAGAGTGCGGTCCCTGCTCCAGCAGCAGCAGCAGGACCGGAGAGGTACCAACACGGAACCCGGGACCCACCTGGCCCGTGCCCTGATAGCCTCCAGCGCCGTCATCGGATGAGCCCCCAGGCAGTGCGCGCTGGCGGTGAGGACTGCTGGTCTGTTTCCGTGTCTGAAGCTCTTTTTCTTTTTATGAGTCAATTGCTCCTCTCTAAATGGACTAACCACTCTTCTCTGCTCCGTGACCCAGGGTTTAATTAACCTACGTGGGGACACCGGAGCCAGGATTCTTAGGGCTTCGGGTGGCTCTGTTGGGAGAAGAAACCGATGTTTGCTTACAAGTCTGCGCTTGGGAGGTTCCCCAGACGGGTCTCTCACGTGCTCAGAAATATGAGGGCGTATGGTTGCCTCTTGACGTATACTACTGCCTGGCCGCCAGCCACGAAACCTCGGTGTCCTAAGGACAGCAGATGCAGTTTTGCTCATGTGTCTTGGAGGGGAACTGGGGTCAGCTGGGCAGCTCTGCTGATCTGGGCCGGGTTTGCTCACATGTCTGGGATTGGTGTGCCGTGGCTGATCTGGGCTGGCCGCAACCAGGTCAAATGGAAAATAAACTCAGCCGCACGGTTTCTCATGTCTAGCTGGCCAGCACAGGCACGTCCTCATGGCGTGGCAAAGACGCAGGAAAGCACATCCCAGTGCGGTTCCTTCCCTTGCGGTGGCTACGTCCCATTGGCCAAACAAGTCCTGCGGATGAGGCCAAGGTCAAGGGTTGGGCAATTCTCCCAGGCCACAGTGGGAGAGCCCTTCACAGTCACTCGCAAAGGCGTGGATATGAGGGGTGGTGAACAACTGAGACCACAGTCTACCACCCTAGCTGTGATGCTTTCAGATACTTAGAAGGTTGGGAGACAATTCTCTACCTCACAGTGCCGGTGAGAGGCGTGGATGAGACGGTGTCGCTCGAGCGGGTGGTAGAGTGCCTACACAAAGGGCGTGCTCCGTGAAGGGCAGCCCTGACTTTAATGGCGGTAACAATTAAGGATGATGGTGGGTCTCATATTCCAGCCCCAGGGGCCTGACTGCCTGCTCTTCATCTCTACAGAGAACAGAGAAGTCTCTGCTCTGTGTTTGAGGGTGCAGAGAGCTGGAGTGTGTGTGTGTGTGTGTGTGTGTGTGTGTGTGTGTGTGTGTCCAAATTACCCGACTCTTGCTTTAGTGAAGCCCTGATCGCACTGTTCAGACACATTTCCCCACTAATAACCACGCTCGGAGCTCTTGCCCAACACCCAGTGTTGATACCACAGCTGCCCCTGGAAGGATCTCAACTCTCCCTACACCTCCCACAAAGATGGAAACGTGGCCATTAATTTAACAGCCCAATATACATTCCCATTAGCCTGAAGGTAACATGAATACACATTATTTTGCTTTGGGATAGATTTTTGGAAATCAGTCTTATTGAGGCAAAATTTATTTACAATAAAATGCGTCTGTTTCGAGTTTTGACTAGTGTATACACGACGTAGCCATAACCCCAACGAAGATGCAGTCTGTTTTGTTCATTTATATCACCACTCAAATCCCCATTGCCCTTCCCAATGAATCCTCCTACCCCAGGCAGCCACTCATCTCATGTCTACAGCTATAAATTACTTCTGCCTGTCCTAGAACTTGATTTCACACAGAATAATATTTATTTCCTCCACACAGAATATATTTACACTTCATCAGTATTGTTTCTTATATTGGAAACTTGATCCTTTTTATTATTGAGAAGTGTTTCATCATATAGATTAATCACCATTTGTCCACTAACCTGTTGATGAACTTTAGGGCTTAATGCAGCTTTTGACTGCTATAAATAATACTGCTCTGATCTTTTGCATGCTAGCCTTCTTGTGAACGTGTGTTCTAATTTCTCTCAGGAAGAATTCCTAGGAACATAATCGCTCTGTCTTTCAGGAAGTGTATGTTTCACTTTATTAGAAATTGCAAGCTGACTTTCCAAGTGACTGTCCATTTTCTACACCCACAATGATATGAGAGAGTTCCGGTTGCTCCTTATCCTAATCAGCACTTGGTAATGTCAGTGTTTTTAATTTTAGCCGTTGTAGTGGGTGTGTAGTGTTGCCCCATATAGTTTTGATTTCCCGTTTACCAGTGACTAATGATGTGAAGCACGTTGTGTGTCCATTAGCCATTCTCCTTCTCGGGGAAGGGTCTCAGCCATTTGTAAAACTGGATCGATGGTCTTTTTGTTTGATGTTGTGTTGTAAGAGTTCTTCTGTGTTCTGGATACAAGCCAATATCTAAGTGTATGTATTGTAACCATTTCCCTCCATCTGTTGCTTCCTTTCCATTTTTAATAGTATTTTTTAAAGAGCAAACGTTTTTAATTTTGAATTTCACTTTGTCATTTTTTTTGTTAGCGTGTTTTCCATCGTGTCTAAGAACTCTTTGCCTGCCCCAAGTTTGTGAAGGTTAGAAGCTTCGTAGTTTCAGCTCTTGCATTTAGATCTTTGGTAGATTTTAAACTGATGTTTGCATATGGTGTGAGGTAGGGACTGAGGTTCTTTTTTTTATTATTATTTGTTTTGTTTTTTCTCCGTTTGGCAATCGAGTTGCTCTTCACCAGGTTAAGGAAATTCCCTCCCTTTTCTCCTTGGCTGAGTATCGAATCGTGTCAAAAACTTTTTCTGCACCGCCTCACGCACTGAAATACTAGCAAACATGCACTTCATAAATAGGTGATGATCACCAGGAGTACATAATTAGGAGTCGAAAGAAGATGCATTCTTTCCGGTGGCTCTGTCGCCCCAACAGGAAAAGGCACGTGTCAGTCGATGGCCCAGTAACCATTTGCAAATCTCTTTTCCTTATCTACCCAGGCAGTCCCTTTTCCAGCCTCTCTCACAGTGAACACATGACCGACCCGGTTTGGGCCAACGCGCCGTAAAAGAAAGAATGTTATAAGACTCTTGGAAAAGAGTTTTTCTCCCCGATAAAAGGATTCGAAGCAATCCTACAATGGCACGATGCCTAAATAAACATGTGCCCCCTGTGACTATGCTAGAAGGTCAGGAGGATTTCAGAGATGCTACCCAGAGTCCTGACATCACTAGGAAACCCATTCCACCATAGGACGGATAACACCAGACGTCTTATTCTGACAGGTAATCTATTTATTACGTGTGCCAAATCAGTTGGTATTTTAATATTTAGAAACCATAGAGACTTCTCCTCCAACCCCTAAGACCCAGTCCAGTCCAGAATGAATCGTCTCTAGAATGAATCAGCTACATATTTTCATTACCAGTTCTTTCCAAACATGAGAATCAGAGGAGAGATTGATTGCACAAGGTACAAGCCAGGGGATGGGGCCTGCAGAGCACAGTGGAAAGACTGCTTATCCTGGAAGTTGTGAGCCTGAGTTCTAAGGCTTCTAGCCTCCCCAGCATTTCTGGGTTTCCTTCATTTTCTCAGTGTCCCATGCTCCTTCCCTTGTTCAAGACTTCCCTCTGCCTGAAATATTCTCTTCGCCTGGCTGGTCCTACTCATTCCTTAGGTCTCAGTTTAAAGATTACTTCCAGATCCTCAAGGATCCTCTCTCCTAGAACCCTGAATTTGTCCTCATAACAATGTTCCCAACTGAAATTAAATACATGATTTTCTATAACCTGCCTCCTTCACCAGAACGTAAGCTCTGTGAAGATGGGGATCTGATCTGCTCGTTGGGCCCTAGTATGGTGCTTAGCACATCAGAAATCCTCAGTATGTATCTGGTTGGTTGAATGATGGGTGGCTTATTGGATGGATGGAGAGGTGGATGGGTAGGTGGATGGATGG
The DNA here is from genome assembly GCA_030068075.1 of Paguma larvata. Taxonomy (NCBI): domain Eukaryota; kingdom Metazoa; phylum Chordata; class Mammalia; order Carnivora; family Viverridae; genus Paguma; species Paguma larvata. The sequence continues at coordinate 57,914,536 of CM057841.1, read as the reverse complement.
ATGGGTGGGGGTGTGTGGGTGGGTGGGTGGATGGATGGATGGTTGGATGGGTAGGTGGGGGATGGATGGGTAGAGAAATGGATAGAAGTAGGGGGTAGATGGGTGGGGAGGTGGATGGAGGGTGGATGAGTAGATGGAAGGAAGGGAGGGAGGGAGGGAGGGAGGGAGGATGGGTGGTAAATGGATGGGTGGATGAGTAGATGAATTAATGGGTGGGTGGGTGGGTGGAGGAGGGGCAGATGGGTGGGTGGAAGGAAGAATAGATAGAAGGAAGGAAGGATGGGTGGGTAGTGGATGGATGGAGGGAGGGAGGGATGGGTGGATGGATGGATGGGTGTGTGGGTGGGTGGGTGGATGGATGGATGGATAGATGGACAGATGGGTAGGTGGATGGATGGATGGATGGTTGGTTGGGTAGGTGGGAGATGGATAGGTAAAGAAATGGATGGAAGTAGGGGTAGATGGGTGGGGAGGTGGATGGAGGGGTGGATGAGTGGAAGGAAGGGAGGGAGGGAGGAAGGAAGGGAGGAGGGAGGAAGGAAGGAGGAGGGAGGAAGGAGGAGGAGGGAGGGAGGAAGGAAGGAAGGAAGGAAGGAAGGAAGGAAGAAAAAATGAGTGGATGGACAGATGGGTGGATGGGTAGGTGAATTAATGGACGGGTGAGTAGATGGATGACGGAGGGGCAGATGGGTGGGCAGAAGGAAGAATAGATGGAAGGAAGGAAGGATGGGTGGGTGGTGGATTGAGGGAGAGAGGGAGGGATGGATGGGTGGGGGGGTAGAAGGAAGGATCAGTGGATGGATGGATGGGTAGGTGGGTAGATGGATGGTTGGATGGATGGATGGATGGATGGATGAAATTGCATTATCACCAACTTGCTGTGTGACCTTAGGCAAGTCACTTCCCTTCTAGGCTGTCGTTTTCACATCTGTCACATAAGGAGTTTGAACTCAGTGGATTCTAAGAGTCCATCCACTGCCAACTCTTCATCAAATTCATTCCAGATGCTCGGATGTGGCTTTTAAAATTGGCCCTCCCCCCATCTATCCATTTACATTCCACCACTGCTGGTGACCCTGCAGTTGTTCCAGAAGCTTATTCCAAAGAAGGATCCCATGGAAGACAGCTGGAGCTGGTTGCCTTGACTACCCCCAAGATGCTGGGTGCAGTGGTTTACAGACATGAGGAGGCTGCAATGCCTGGCGGTTTCTCCATGATGCCATGGGCCAAGTCCCTAGCCCCCTTGTCCTGCGATGGGAAGGCAGAAGTCTTGGTAGTAATTGTCAGAGGAGGCCGTACCTATTTGCCCCATTCCAGTGTATGTGTTCATCATCACTCATATGATTGGTAGGAAGAGCCCTCTTTGCAGATGAAAGATCTCAACCAGTGCCATTTCCTGCAGTGCCTGTAATGGGCTTTTCCATCTGCATGGCTGGTGCTGCAGGGGTCTAATCCTGAGCACCTGGCTGCACATGGAAAGCTCTTCTAGAATCCACAGCAGGCTCATTGTGTATTAAACCCATGACACACACACTCATTCTCTCCCAGTGGGAGCAAAGGCAAATTCCATCGTATTCACTGTATCCTTTTTGTTCATGTCCTCAGGGTAGAGTCACTGGCTCGACTGCCACCACCCTCAAGGTGACCAGTTATCGGACCTGCTGTGCCAGAAGCAGTCCTTGGGTTATTTCATGCCCTCCCTCTATACCTCACCATTCTTGATTATGCATTCTCATCTCCATTTGATAGAGGGAGAAACCGAGGCTCGGAGGCATGCTCACACTTGCCCAAGGTCTCCTGAGCGGGAGTGGTGGGACTGAGGTGCAAACCCAGATCTGAGCCTCTGAGGCGGAGCCTGTGTTCTACTCCTGGCCACCCGTCCAATAATAACCAGATGAGGTGTCAGACGTGGCATCAGAACCAAGCAAGCCAGCTGCCCAGCAGCTTCTTTTGCTTGGGGGGGTGAGGCAGGGATGAGCAACAAGACACATATCGGGACCTCCTCTAGACTCACAACCATCCACTCCAGCAGCCCTCAACTGGAAGCCAGTGCCCCCCCACCCCAAGATTGCCATACGGGTCTCTGAAATAGGGATGAAGCAATTTTCTAGGAAATGAAGAGGATGCTTAATAGAAAGAGATTGGAGAGGTCAGGAAATGGGATGCTCAGAACAGCCATGACAGGACAGATGCTAAGGAAGTCTCTAAGGTGCCATCTCAGAGCATTGATGTTGCTTAGGGAACTGCTCCGTCCGGCCTTCTCCACCTGTGAGAAGAGTAACCTCCCACGATGCTTGCCACTAGTCTTCAGTGAGTTACTTATAGCTGCCGGCATTCCTAACTGATACACGGCTTCAGCCACAAACCACCTGTGACATCCCCAGTCCCTTCCATGGCTGTGGGTGGGGGAAGGAGGGAGAGCTAGCTCCTCGGCTTCCATTCAAGGCCCCCCGGACCCAAGCCTCTGACCTCCCCGCCCACCACAGATCGTCGTAGGCAAGCCACCAGATAGCCTTTGCCTCTCTCCTACAGAACCCCACCACAGAGTCCAGCTCCCACACTGTGAAGGGATCCTCATCCAGTAGGAATCATAGCCACTGTCTGTTCTCTCGCTGCACTCCCAAATTAAAAACAACCAGAAAAAAATCAGAGTTAGCCTGCCCACATTCCCAGCTCAATAAATACAGTCAAACGCTGGGAGATGGAAACCAAAGAGCCAGGCGTTCCGTCGGCACCGGGGATCTGCAGCCCAGACCCTCCCGGGTAAAGCATGCCATGTCACCGCATCGTTCCCCAACCCTGCCATTAGGGAAGGCAAGCCCGTACTTACAATCACCGTGAACGTAACATGTAACCAGGAGGCAGCTCGCTTCCAGGAAAGGCGGCCGAGTCCGCCCATCCTCCAGCTGCCCTGCCAGCCTCCCTCCATGGCCTGTTCTTGGTGCCGTGCTCAGCAGAGGTCCCGTGACATCAGACACCTACCCTCTCTCTGTCCCTTCTGTGTTGTTCTGCCTCCTCCTGTGAGAGAAGTTGACTGTCTCTGAGGTGGTTTCCTCTTCTCTGGTTCTAATGTGTGCCTTTCTTACGGAAACTCACTCCGCCTTCCGCGGGATTGCCAGGCAAGAGCTCAGGGCCAAAGATTTTCTGTCTCCCCTTGAAAATGCACCTTGTGGGGCATGGTGAAGGGCAAAGAGGAAACAAGCATCTTCTCTTTGCCTTAAAGGAGTATGACTTAGTGCCGCAGCCTGGCGGGATGGGTCCCTCGCCATGTGTGTGTGGCCACTGGTCCGGTCTCCAAGATAAACTTGGAGGTGACACCGCAGTGTATGTGTACATGCACGCAATATGGAGCATCATTTTTATAGCACAGCCCTGGGAACGACCTAGATAGTCAATAACACAGAATTGTTAAATTGATCAATTTGCACCCAAAAAAGTGCGCAGCCATTAAGAAGCTTCTTCGTGAAGAACAGTTAATGCGAAGAAAAATTAATAAGAATCCACATACGTGAATGAAACATGCTGAGCGAAACAACTAAGGGAATGAGGCATGTAACTGCATACTGCTGCTTACACCCTCGAAGGATCAAGGCGTATCTTTCGCGAGAATGCAGTGGAGAACTAGCCCTCTGCGTCACGCGTGCAGCGCAGTATTCTAAGCATGGGGGTATTTACATACCTCTTGGTGCCTATGTGTGCACCCTTGCGATGATCACAGCAACCCTCTGAGGTAGGGACCTTTATTACACAGGGAGGCTCCAAGCCACACAGCTAATCGATACCAGATCTGGGATTCAGAACCAGGAAGTCCAGCTTCTTGGCTGGATGCTGCAACAAAGCTGTTTGCATCGAAGATGTCAGAATGATGGTCAGCAGAAAATGGGGAGGGACAGGGAGGAGAGAGGGAATAAAAAAACAAACCGGTCAGATGGGCTTGCATGGTCAGGTGACGCAGCCCTCTCTGTGACAGGTCCAAGGAAGGGAGGGCAGAAGGAAGGCTGTGCGTAGGCGCAGGTGAGGATACAGGCAGAGGCATGTGTATAGGTACAGAGAGACACGATACAGACATGCGTGTATGCGGATATGTGTATGTGTCACACAGCTGTAAACTGTGGCGTGCCCCTGCTTCCTAGGCAGATATGCCGCCCCTGGGATCCTAGTCTCCCACCCACCAACTCCCTCACCCTGGTCACAGCTGACTTATTCAGGGCTTAGCGCTTAACCCATAGGAAAAATAATTCACAAGCTGGCCAGAAATCTATAACCTCAAAAATGCTCACAAAGGTTATTTGATTCACACAGACTCCAGAGAATTTGAGCTAACGATGCGGAAGGGATTCTCCGGTGAAGAAAGCGCTGGGACGGAGAGAGGGCCGTGTGGACGGGCGGCTGTGGAGCAGTCCAGGGGACGAGCTGCGTGCCGCCCACGGCTGCCGTGACGTGGGCAGGCTAGGCCGAAAGGACAGGGTTTGGGGGCTGTGTAGAGGGTGGAAGAAGAAAATCTCCCGGGGCTTGGTTTTTCACAGAAGGTGGCCCGGACTTCTCGCTACACGTCAGCAGGCTTCCCCGTGTGAAGGCGGAAGCCCTGGACAGAGGCTTTCAGACCTCCGCCCTGTACCCCATTCTGTGCGTCGGTCTCCCCACGGGACCCCCAAGCGTTTGTAGCTCCAAACATCAGTGCGTGCTCTTACCCTCCCACGTCCCGCTGCTTCTGCTCCTGCTTGGCACACCCCTCCTGTTGGCCGTGAGGCCTCAGGCGGGGGTTCCCTGGACTGGACACCCCCACTGTGAGCAGGGACAGAGCTGTCCCATGGCTCTCTCAGCTGTGTCTTCCGTGAGTGTCATATTTCCCTCCCACCACCACCATTGACATGCCTCTTCAAACGGTTAATTATGAAGACTTTGCAACTCTGAGAGGCCAAGTTGGCTACAGACTCTGTATGCCTATTTCTCTCCTTTCACTCTCTTCAATTCTTGGTGGGGGTAGGGGGGGACTGAAGTTGACCTTGTGAACTTGACCTTAAAAACACAAAAACACTTCCCCAGAATTGACGATTTGTCTTCATCAACCCGTTAGCACTGGGATGGTGTTCCCGAGGGAACGCGGAACTCAGTGCACAAAGTGGTTGAGCTAAGCCGTGAGCCTGGGAGCCGGAGCTCTGGGCCTCTCCATCGCTGTGTGGCTCTGTGTGGTCCGGGGGCCACTCGCTCGTGACCTCGGTGCCTCTGTTTCCCAGCAGAAGTATAAATACCGATGTCCTTTCCTCCTTGGGGTTTTCTTCCCCAGAAACTCAAACTTTGGACTAAAAATATTTGTTCAAATGTGAAAATGAAACCATAGAAAGCCCCATGCTTACGGGACGGCTGGATTCTCTTCCCGTGTGTGTGTGTGTGTGTGTGTGTGTGTGTGTGTGTGTGTGTGTGGAGGCCAGGAGGCAGTGACCCATAGCTGGAGGCTCAGGGTTCTAATTCAGCCTGTGGATGAGCTCATACGTGGCTTTACCCAAGCTGCTTGACCTCCCTGGGCCCCAGTTTTCCATGTATACAAAGAATGCTGGCCCAGATTAGCGGTTCTCGACTTTGGTGGTACATTCGATTCATCTGGGAAGATTTTTTAAGTGCTGATGCCATGGACCCATTAAACCTGAATTTCTGGGTGTAGGGCCTGGGCCTTGGAATTTAAAAAAAATTCCTCAAGTGATTCTCGCTGTGTCGCCAGGATCCAGAGCCTCTGAACTGGGTTCATGGTTTTAAAATTATTTTTAATCAGAGATTCGTTTCTTTAAACAAACACGCTCGAGGCTCCGTGTATAGAGCAAATCACACGCAGTTGTTCTGTTTGAAGCCGGAGAGAGGAGAGGGGTTCAAAGGTCTGCCCACTCAGCGTCCCTTCCTCTGCCTCCCGACCCTGGAACCAGACCCTGGGATCCCTCGCAGCCCTGGAGGCCCCCTCCAGGCCCTGGAACCTGAATATTCTGCTGAGCATGGGTTTAAAAACTGCTGGAGATGAGACAGTTTCCCAGATTGTTTAAAGAACTAACATTCGGCATTCATGTGAGAACAGCCGCCATCTGGAGCAGGTGTCCGGATCATAAATACTGTGACAAACCTGTCAGCTCAATGAAACCAAGCTTCCGCCCCATATCGTGTCTGGTTGTGGAACCAGGGGCCAACGCGGGACAATCGGGAAACTCGTCCAGCGGTGACTTCCCCGGGTGCTCTCACCATCTGTGGGGCTGCCTGGGGTCCATCCCTCTCAGAGACCAAGGGGAGAGAGCCAGTGTGCTTAGTTCACGTGACAGTGGGCAGAGCTGGCACGTGGTGGGAGGTTTGTGTGTGGTCACGGGAAATACGGGGAGCCCGTTTTCCAGACTGAATGTGGAATTTGTGTCAGAAGTCGGACCTCCATCAGGGAGTCCCAGTTCTAGGCCTGAAATATTTAAAACAAACTTCCCTTCACTGTGCAAGGTCAAAAACACAAAGGTGCCAAATACAGTCCGGTGGGAACAGGGCCAAGGTCCCCTCTGCGTGTCAGGTGGCACGCAGAGCAACAGCAACACGGAGCCACAACAACATGGACAGCAAGAAGTGTCAGCGTTGCCATCAGAGCCCAGGCCCAGGACCAGGGAGGGGCTGCAAGGCGTTTGGCCCGCCTGTGCCGTTCAAGGCTCCACTAGAACCTCAGTAGTCAAGTAAGGGGTGTTTTAATGCCAGATTTCAAAAAATTAACACAAACAATTCCATAATGAAAAAATATGAACATTATTAATGGAAGATCAATATTCCTGCTTTTTCTCATTGCCGCAGGCTCCAGTGTGGCTCAGGTTGGTAAGGACATGATCCTTTGGATGGAAACAAAGAAAGCCTCATTCAGCTTATTATTAATGATGGTTTCAGGAAAGAAAACCAAAACTATGTCATCATGTCATCAGTATCACCAGCACCAGCATCACCACCACTGCCACCACCACCACCACCACCACCACCACCATGACCATCACCACCATCACCGTGACCATCACCACCACCACCAGCATCACCGCCACCACCACTACCACCACCACCACCACCACCACCACCATGACCACCACCACCACCACCACCATCACCACCACCACCATCACCATCACCACCACCACCATCACCATCACCACCACCATCACCATCACCACCATCACCACCATCACCACCACCATCACCACCACCATCACCATCACCACCACCATCACCATCACCATCACCATCACCACCACCACCACCACGACCATCACCACCATCACCACCATCACCACCATCACCACCACCACCACCATCACCACCACCACCACCACCACCACCACCACCATCACCATCACCACCACCATGACCATCACCACCACCATGACCATCACCACCATCACCACCACCACCACCACCACCATCACCACCACCACCACCACCACCACCACCACCACCACCACCATGACCATCACCACCATCACCACCACCATCATCATCTTGATCATTGTCATCCAATAGTTATGATTACGGAGGGCTCATCATGGTCTAGACAGTTTACCAGTATTTTCCTCATTTACTTTTCATAACCATTCTAAAAAGAAATTACCATTTTATGGATGAAGAAACTGAGGCCTCAATGAATATTAATTTATCCAAGTGCGAAAGAAGGAAGTGTGGGACCCCAGAAAACCATCTTCAGAATCCGCCAAGGAGGAGGTCTGCAGGTCAGACAAGAACACAGTCATCAGGCTGAGGTTTCCCCGGTTCCCTCACCAGGGGTAACTAGACACTAATACCACTAAGGCTCCCTGGGTGGCATTGATAGTGGCCATGTTTAATTGTGTTTATGATAACTTTATAGGGATGGGATACATGTTTACACTGTTAGGTACTTGCAAGTCACTTTTGCTTTACAAGTCATTTGGCTCAGCTGTAAAACAGGAGTAGGGCCTGACTGATGTCCAAGCCTCTGAGGACACTAGAGTCTGTCCCCCAGCCACCCACCTGTCTGCGACTGCTCCCAGCCCTGTGGGCTCGTCCTCTCCCTTTGACTGTAAGGTTGCAGCTGAGTATTACCTAGACCTTTCTCTAGAAAGGGAAGTAATTTGCCCCCAGGTTGAGGAGGAAACCCCCTCTGTTTCTCCGTTAGGCTTTCATAACGCATTAGGCAACCTTTATAAAGCTTCATGATAGAGAAACCCTCCCACTTTGACCAGCCTGGGCTCTGATGGGTGTAACAGGCAGGGAGCCATCTTGCTGAATGTTGATTCAAGAAGGCAAGCTTCTGATTCAAGCCCTGAGAACACAAGACAACACTCCCCACACCCCTCCTGCTCGAGCCTCTAGCAGAGACCCAATGACATGGAAGCTGGAGGAATGACAGAGGAAGAGATGGAGGACTGTGCTCAGTCGAAGTGCCCCTCATCGTCAAGAGGAGAAAGGGGTGAAGAGATGGAGAGAGGAGGAGTTGCCTAAGACAGAGAGCATGGGATCCTACCCAAACCCACTTTTTTTTATTGTTTGAGGAATTTCCAAGAATCTGGTTAACAGGCCTGACACCTAGGGCTTGGATATATTCAAAAGCAAGTGGCCTTAAAATGAACAGAAACAGTGAATGCTGCTTAGTTGAGAGTCGAGGCCTCAGGTGGCCGAGTTCTGTGCTTCCCGAGAATGTTTTACGTGTACGTATGAGACACACTCTGGACAGTGTAGGGTTGGCATGATGGGGCAGTATAGACCACAGTTCTCCCCTTATTCCTGGGCATAAGGCTGGACCACGTTTTCTAGAATCCCTTGTAGTTAGACGTGGTCTATGGCACTGAGCAGAAGTGATGCATTCCCCTTCTGCACGTGGCTTATCAGAATTCCCGTGTGCTACCCTTCTGTCCAGGGGCCCAGAGGGGCCACAGCCACGGTTGCATTCAGCCTGGTTCCTGAACACTGACATGGAGCCGAGCACCCTGAAGATCGAGTGAGGAAGGGATGGACTGTATCAGGGTCAGTCCCTGAGATGTTGGGGCTCTGAGTTATGGCGGTTGACCAGCTCTAATACAGGCAGCAAGTGGCACCGATTGGAAGGAATTCCATCGTTGAAGCAAACAAATCTCAGGAAAGGCAGAATGAGGGCATCTGAGAACCTGCCCCACAAGGGCACATGGATTCCCTCTCTGGAATGTTCTGTGAATGTGACTCTGCTCAATACTTTAAGATTCTGCTTCTCTTGGTTCAGAGTTGCAAATTCCCAGGAAAAAAAGGATGTCCAACTGAATCTTTTTCTTACCCTGAAACCTGTTCTTCCTTCTATGCTCTTTCTCTGTCTCCAGAGATTTTATCACCACCCAGCCTGCCAGGGGGCTGGGTCCTTAGAGCCCACCTCACCTCTCTCCCTCAGTCCCTGCAGCCAACTGGTCACCAAGAACAACTACCCAAGTACTTTCCCAGTTCAGTGCATCTTCAAGGTCCCCCTCACCCAGCAAAACTCTCTTAACTGGTCCCCTTCCTCCATCCTTCTTCGAACCCATCTCCAACTGTGATCACGTGTGGGAGGTGATGAGGGAGTCATGTGGCCATCGGTACAGCAGGAGCCACTCCCGTCAGGATGGGACGGCTGGTGAGAACGGACACCAGCCGTACGCCATCCGTATCGGCTTGCCAGTGACCACCAGCCCTGAGAATGGAACTTAGAAACGTCTCCCGGACAATAGACAAACTATGGAAGCAACACAGGTGTCCATCGACTGGTGAATGGATAGAGAAGACGTGGCATATACACAATGGAATATTACTCACCCATCAAAAAGAATGAAATCTTGCCATTTACAATGACACGGATGGAGCTAGAATGCATTCCACTAAGTGAAATAAGTCAGTCAGAGAAAGGCAAATACCATATTTCACTCATTCATAGAATTTAAGAAACAAAACAGATAAACATACGGGAAGTGGTGGGGAAGAGAAGAGAGGGAAACAAACCACAAAAGACTTTCAACAATAGAGAACAAACTATAGGTTGATGGAGAGAGGTGGATGGGTTATGGGCTAGATATGTACTAAGGAGGACATTTGTTGGGATGAGTAGTGAGTGTTGTATGTAAGTGATGAATCACCAGATTCTACTCCTGAAACCAATATTGCACTGTATGTTAGCTGACTAAAATTTAAATTAAAAAGAAATCAATAAAAAAATAAAAATCTGAATTCTCTCACTGGAAAAAAAAAATGTCTCCATGGAATTTACCCAAGCTGACTGTATGATTATCTCTGGGTCCAGTACTGCCACTCCTAGGTGCATACCCAAAGAAATGAAAGTGAGTGTTCCCCAAAAGACGTACAAGAATGCTCATGGGATATTTGTTCCTGGTAACCCAAAGTAGAACCCTCCACCAGTGGGCCAATGAATAAACACAGTGCGGCGTGTTCATACGGTAGAATACTATTCCGGGAACAGATGAATCAAGTACTGCTACTTACAGTAACATGGCTGAGTGTCGAATGAAAGAAGCCAAGCACACGCTGTGTGATTCAGTGCATATACGAAGCTCAAGAACAGCCAGAATGAATCCGTGGTTTTAGTGAGAGCTCAGTGCCTCCGAGGAGTTGAGCATTGGCTGAAGAGGGGCCCAGGGCACGTCTTCTGGGTGCTAGAAACATTCTGAGCCTTGACCTGGGTGGATGCATATTTCAGAACTCATTGAGCTGTGCCCTTCAGAGCCGGTTGTTTTGTTACATGTATGTAATCTTTAGTTACGAATGATAAATAACGGTCTCCCCTGTTCCAGCACTATCAGTGGCTCCCATTGCCTCCAGGAGAAGGAGGCATGAAGGCTTTTCTTGACTTCACCTCCCCTTGTCCATCTTTGTCTCACACATTGCATCAGTTTCCAGACAGGCTGTGCCTGTCCGTGTCTCTGGGTGCCTTCGTGGGCTGTTCCTTCTGCCCAGAACCTGTCTCTTCTCACCGTCTGCACAACAAATTCTTCATCATCCTCAGGGGTCAGTTCAACGGTCACCTCCTCCTTGAAGCACACCTGATCCTCCAGGGAGGAGAGCCCGCTCCTCCCATCCTGCACCTACAGGTCCTCATGCACCTGACTCATTTCCCGCGGCCACCAGAGCAAATTACCACAAGCCGGGTGACATAAAACAAAATGTTTATTCTGTCATGGTTTCAGAGGCCAAAAGTCCAAAACCAAGTGTCAGCGGGGCTGTGATTGCCCCAGAACCTCAGGGGAGTCGTTCGTTGGTTCCATGCCTTTCTCTTAGCCTCTGGTATCTGTGGCAGTCCTTGGCGTTCCTTGGCTTGTGAGTGCCTCGTTCCTACTTCTGCAGCCTCACCCCACGGCCTTGGCCCCTTGTCTGTCTCTGTGTCCTTTTCTGGCTCTCATAAAGATGCTTTCATGGAATTAGGGTCCACCCCCATGCAGCACACTGTCATCTCCATCCTCACCTTAAACACACCTGCAAAGACCTTGTCTCTACAGAAGTGGCGTTTGGAGGTTCAGGACGGACACGAACAGGGTGGGGCTATTGCAGTTTCCATTTGTGATTATTGCTGGTCTGTCCCAGGTGACCGTCACCTCCCTGAGAGTGGGGCCGTCTTCATTCTTAGCAAATGTCCATGAAGTAGGTGATGAAGGATCAGAACAGGCTTCTTCTAAGCCTCCTAACTGTGGCTGTGCTGGACTCCTAGCCGTTTGCTTGAATGCCTTGACACATTCTCCCACCCGAAGGAGTCCACCGGGAGCCAAGAGCAAAGGCAGAAATCTCGGTGGTTTTAGTGGCCATCCGTCTTCCTTTTGTTCCAGAAACTCTACAAGCCATCAGCCCAATGATTCAGTGCATCTTAGGAACTCCAAGGCTCTGCCGTGGGGGAGCATGAAGGGAAAGATGGGGTCAGTCCTGTCGGTGTGGGCAGAGAGCCGTGAATGGGCTCCAGGAAGCAGGTGGAGGGCAGGAGCAGGGGGGACTTTTTAGGAGTGTTCGCTCCAGCTGTGGGTTGGTGATTTGGCTGCTGGGGCAGCTGGAACCAGGCAGCTCCATATCCGAATTCCAACCTGCCTGCAGTTACCAAGAAATGACAGGGCCTGTAAATGGGGTAATCCCTGCCCACCGTCCCCGGGGCCACTGGGAAACCCAGGAGAGCGAATCCTCCACCTCTCGCTGGCCTGTGGATCCGCCTGGATTCCTGAGGACGCCGAGGGCTGTGGGTTCTTTCTGGGGGGCCTCAGGAATGCCTATTGTGAGATCGTCAATGAGGCCTCTCTGTCCTTCTCTGCCCCCCTCAGTGACACTGATGCCAATTCCCGGCCTGAGGCCTGTCTCCTGACACCCCCAAAGCTGATGAGCCCTGAGAGGAGCAGCCTTGTGAGTCTGCACCCTGCTGTTCTCTGTGCAGAAAGGCGGAGGCTGCTTCTTTGTAGCCTCCTGTGCCTCCAGGGACCCGGGCCCATCGTCTTGCCGGGCCTCCCGAGTATGGTCTCTGTCTCCTGGTGCTGGGGAAAGAGACAAAGTGTTCGGAAGGCAGCTTCCTTAGGAGAAGAAATTCAGACACTATGTGGTTGTCTCCGCTCATGTCCTGAAGGTGGGGACACAGTCCCGGGCCTCAGGTGGCTTCAAGGGAGGCTGCAGGTGGGCGGCTGAGGGCCTGATTAAAAAACCCAGGGACTTTCCTGAAACTAATGTAACGTTGTGTGTCAACTATACTTTAGTCAAGAAACAAACTAGGGGGCTTTATTAATAAAGGAAGAATGGGAGGGTAGCGAGGAGCAGGTGGCATCGTCCACAGCAGACGCGCGTGCCCAGCGGGGCCTTTTTGGAGACAGCACCCAGGCCAGTTGCAGGGAGCTCACGGAGTGACCGGGGTAAATGCACACTGAGGTCAACTCCCTTCTCTTTGGTTCCGGGGGAGGGAGGAGACTCCGCGCGCTGCTTCCTTGTGGGAGTCGCCAAAAAATGCCTAAGACTACAGGGCGCCTGGGGGGCTCAGTCGGCTAAACCTCCACCGTCGACTCAGGTCATGGTCTCGCAGTCTGTGAGTTCGAGCCCCGAGTCGGGCTCTGTGCTGATGGCTCAGAGCCTGGAGCCTGCTGCAGATTCTGTCTCCCTCTCTCTCTAACCCTCCCTCATACTCTGTCTCTCTCTCTCTAAAAAGTGAACAAACATTTTTTAAAAATTTTAAATGCCTAAAATTAGGCGGGAGCAAGTTGTCTTCTACACTGTTGGAGGGTTATAGTTTGCAACCAGCTATACAACCTGGAGAGTCCTGTCAAAACCTGAGACGTGAGAGTATTTGATCTAGCAATTTAAATTTCTAAGAATTTATCCTCCAGCTCTAGTCACAAAAGAGGCAAAGACTTTCTAAAACAACGTTCACTGCAGCATCATTGTTACAGTAAGACTAAAGATTAACACAGGTGCCCATCAGGAGGGGGCTGGCTTGACAAAGTAGGCTACATCCTCACGGTAAAATCCTGTCCAGGGACCACAAGGAGTGCGGCATGTCTGTGTGTACGGACACCGAACAGTCTTCACAACGTATGTATCGTTTTTTATTTTAATTCTCGTGTATATGTATTGAAAGTATTTATTTGTATATTGGTACATATTTTAATATATATATGTAACATATATTTATGTTTTATTATATATTAATATACATAATGTATAATATATATTACTTATGTATTATTTTACATATTATGTATTAATATATTACATTTAATGTATTTATATTTTAATATGTATTTGATATATATTTATATTATATTTATGTATCAATATATTTAATATATGTACATCTCCTGAATATATGCATATATGCATTACATACACATATATATGTGCATATGAGTGTTACATATGTGTATATATTGCGTATACAATCACATACACATACATTTACACATGCACATACACGTACATATACACACACTCATACACATATGTAAATTAAAGAGCTAGGTAGAGAAGAGAGCAAATGGTGTATCTGTGTGCGTGGGGTCAGGTGTGGGGGGAGGTTGGCACATAGGACACGTGCTTGCTTGTACATGGCCCGTCGTAACATCACACGAGGCAGTGGTGGTGGGCTCCAGGCAGAGATCCAGAGTCTGGAAGAGGAGGAAGAATTTCTCCTCTCTGCTCTCTGTACACGTGGACTTTCGTAACCTTGCGCCCAAATCAGCTCGTCTCATCGAAAACGCCGGACAGAGAAATGAACAGGCAGGTAGTGGGGTTCAGCGATTCTCAAGGGTGAAAGCTTCTGGGTCAGCAGCTGCCTCTCCACGGGGGTGACCCAGACCACCCCCCGCAGGCTTACCACAGAGCTTCCCCATGCCCGCCCAGGGGCCCCGCCGCCGAGACGGACGGTCAGCTCTGAGGGCCACCCTGGTGACTCTGCGGTTTACGAAACCCGAACGCAGCAGCTGCCTGTCGAAACCACCCAGGTCCCCAGGCATGTTTCTTACCCAGCAGCGGCGTCAGGGCCCGGCAGCTGTAATTCCAGTGTCCACGGGTCTCCACAGCCTCATGAGAGCAGCTCTGTCCAGAACACAGATACTTCAGGACCCAAGCTCTCTGTGCACCGTGATTCCACACAGTAAAAATCAGCAGCATCAGCAACAAACGAGAAAACAGAACGACAGAAATAAACCCCTAAAACTGGTGTGTCTGGGGTTATTTGGGCCCCGGGGCCGTGGGGCTTGTTTCTAAGTGGGAGATGGTGTTTTCCGTCCTCTTCTTTCCGGTCATCCGTAGTTCTCGGTTTTTCTGGAGTGAACAGGTAGCAGGAAAAGCGGGGAAACTTATTTCTCAGCAGCTGTGTTGAGATGGAACTCACGCCCCACGCGAGCACGCTGCTAAAGTGTGCAGTCTAGCGGTTTTCAGTGTGCTCGGCGGTGTCAGTGTGGAACCATCGCCACCCTCGACTGTGGGGCGCTCGCTTTACCTCGAAGGAAACCGCGTGTGCTCTCGGTCACCGCCAGTTTCCCCGCAGCCCTGGGCAGCCACGCGTCTGCTTCCTGCATCCGTGCGTCCCCGCGTCCGCCTGTTGTGGGCGTTTCGTGTTGACTGAGTCACACTTCAGGGTCTTTTGCGTCTGGCTCCTTTCAGTGAGTGAAACATTTTCAAGGTTCAAACTGTCACATGCGTCCACGCCTTGTTCCCTTTCACCTGCCATCTAATACTCCACCGGTGTTCTTGAGTCTCCGGTTTTTCACAGCGACAGTGAAAATAGCAATCCATGATGTGTTTGCCCAGCGCCACCCGGCCTCTGTAAGGATGGCCCCCCCATTTCCCTAGATTCCGTCCACTCACGAGGTCACCTCCTGCCCCAGTCCTCCCCTCTGTGTGAGATTTCCAGACGGGGCTGCTCACCTTTCATCTTTGGCTGTGGCTTCTTGTCCAGGCACACTGAGAGGCCACGTGGAAAAGGAATTCTGTGAGGGCTGGCTGGAAATATTAATAATAATGGTCGGACATTTGGGGGTCTTTCTCTCCATCGAGCCTGCGCCTGTGCTGCAGCCGTCAGTCTTTGGGAGGAACACAGAGCACGGGGGTCAGAGAAACCGCCGCAGCCAAGAGAAGACAGGGTGATCGGGCAAGAGCTCTCCATGGGGAGATGCCCGCCACCTCCTTCAGGAAGCCTTCTCTGACTGTCCTTGCCTGCGGTGATCTGGATAAAGGGAGGAGGGAGTCTGGACACTCACTGAGACTCCAGTATTGACTGAGTCACTTGCAGCTGCGTGTCTTGTGCAATTTCCTTCCCTTCTCTATACCCCAGTTTCCTTATTCATCGTCCAGATCACATTTTCCAGAGGTGACCATGGCAGTATTCATCCATCATGCATATCTACGGTCTGACCCTCCTCTGAGGGGAACTGGCTTCCGTGTCCCCTCCCTCTGAGTCTGGGTGGGGGGGCTTGTGACTCACTGATAACCACAGGAAAGTGGGTGCAGGCGACCCTCCATGACTCCCAAGGCCCTCAGAACGGGTACTGCCGTTTCCGCCTTGTTCTCTGGGACTCTCGTGTTTGGGGCACTGGGCCGCCATGCTGTGAGGAAGCCCAAGCCCTGCGAGGAGCATTTGACACTCGGGGTGCTCTCAGTCCAGGCGGGAGCCTTTAGATGATTCCATCACCCACACTGACCCCCGCCACAGAGTCCTCCCAGCTGGAACCCCGTCTCCGCTGTGCCCTGTCCAAATTCCTGACCCACAGAGGCCACGAGCCTAGTAAATCCCTTGCTGTTTCAGGCTACTGTGTTTGGGGTAGTTTGTTCCCCAGAATGGCAACTGCAGGCGGGTGTGGAGGGCTGAGCCACACCAGACTTGGGTGGAAGAGCCTGATGGAGGAGGAGCCACCAAGCATCAGCTTTCCTTTCCTTTCTTCTTCAAACTCCTGTGCCACCTGCTCTCCAGGTAACACCCCGGACCTCCAGACTCACAAACATTAATGAAAACTCAGTCAAAATATATCGTGTCCTCAACTAGGTTATGGGTATCTTAAAGGCAAGAACCAAGCCCTGGTCCTGTCTGTAGAGTAGACCTGCCACGCACTGGTCCTCAGTTAATATCTGATGAAGGGAGGGAGGGAAGGAGGGAAGGAGGGGGGAATGGAGAGGAGGAGGGAAGGGAAGGGAAGGGAGAGGAGGAAGGAAGGGAAGGGAAGGGAGAGGAGGAAGGAAGGGAAGAAGGAAGGCAGGAAGGGAGGGAAGAAACGGAGGGAGGAAGGAAGAGGGAAGGAAGGAGCGAAGGGAGGGAGGAGAGAGGAAGGAAGGAGGGAGGAAGGGAGGAAGGACTGTCTTGCCAACTAGAAACACCTAGAAAGCAGAGACCTGACCTTTCTCATCTCTGTAACCCCAGTGCTCTGCACGTAGTAGGTGTTCAATTAATTCCAACCTGCAACTTAGGCATAAACTGTGATTTCTCTTAAAGAGCTTTGAATTTTTTCCCTTTTAGTTCGACTTTTTTTTTTTCTAAAATTCTTTAGTTTTTAAAGGGTGATGTATTAACACAAGCCAGCCCTGGACTATCTGTTTAATCTTCTTTCCCCTAAATATTAGCTCAGTGGGAAAAGGAGCCTAACCTCTCTGTATATTTTTCTCTGTGTATACTTCTGGCCAGAAGGCTGCAAAACCAGCACTAAAGCAAGATGCTCAGAGATTCCAAGAAAAGATGAAGAGAAAATCCTCCAAGGAAGGAAGGGGGGTGTCGGGGGGCGGAGACAGATGTGGCTCAGGGGCGCTGTGTGAGGATGTGCCTGTGTCATGTGCGTGAGATTCTCAGAGCGCCTCCACGACCCCGGGGAGGACGGCTCCCAGCCGGGGTCCCTGCTCGGACCGACCCGAGCCGAGCTGAGGGAACAGACTTCTTTATTCCGAGTCCCTTTTCCAAAGACACGCGGGGCTGAACCGTGCCGATGGCTGAGCAGTCGCCAGTGTCCTAGCGGGCAGTGAGTTTTACACTCAGACCGGGCGGGCTTTGCGGTACGGCCATTGTCCTTCCGTAGGCCGTTTAGAACCACCGCGTCATTGGGAAAATCCTGTCTTCACATGTGCACATACATGTATGTAAGTGCAGATATAAACACGCGTGTGAATATCGTACACACGCACATCTATACACGCATCCGTGTGTACGTATCTATAGAGGCACACATCTGTACACACACGCTCCATGCATGTGTGCATCGTACACACGTGTACATGCACGCACGTATGCGTTTATAATTTAACGTGTAAAGAAGGAAGGCCCTTTGAAATTGGGAGAGCCCCAGGCTGAGAGGCAGGAGGCCTGTCTCTGGGCCCGGCTCCTGCACACGCGTCAGGCCACCGTCCTCTCTGGACCCCGTCAGTCGTTCCCTCCCCTTCTCTCCAGAGACGTTCCTCGCGCGCCAGCTGGAGTGACCCTTCGAAAATGACAGTCCTCTGGTCGAAACCCAGCAGTTTCCCATGCCCGTCAGAGTGGAAGCTGCAGTGCTTACGATGAGCTCCACGGGTCCTTAAAAGACCCTAGAGTCGCAGTACCCCGCAGGCGGAATGTCCTAGAACTGTGCCATCCAGGGTGGGAGCCAGTTGCCACGGAGCACTTGAAACGCTGCTGTGGAGTCGATTTTATTTTAGTTACGTAGTAAGTGTGAGTGTCCGCGTGAGGTAGTGAGTCCTACATCCCCCGCCTGTCGGCTGCTCCTCCTCCCGCCCATGACTTCCCCTCATTCTCTCTCTCCGAGCCGCGTTGGACTCCTCACCGCCATTCCTTCTTCTCTGTCTCAGGGCCTTTACACCAGCTGTCCTCTCGGTGCAAATGCCCTGTTACCTTTCCCGCTCTCGGCCTGGAAGCCTGGCCCTTGAAAACGGGCCCCCGCCTGTTCCGTACATCCCTGCTTCCCAAGCTTCTAGAACGGTGCTTGGCACATAGCAAATGCTCAACAAATATCTGTCAAATAAAAAAAAACCAAACCGAGGCTCCTGCTTGGGTTTTGCCTGTGGAGAAGGATGGCCTGACCATTCCGTGCGCCACACACAGCCTCCCCTGGTTCTTCCAGCTCACGGGGTCCCGAGGCCCTCACTTCCCCGTGTCCCAGCAGACGCGAGCCGCCCGTTCCCAGACACCCTCCTGGCTTTACGCGGCTCGCCAAGACGCTTGCGCTGTAAGCCCAGCTGGACTAGGCTGGCAGGTGGGAGGAAGTCCCCACGCGTCCACACACCCCCTCTCCCCTCGCTGGCACTTCCCAGGCTCCGCCGCCTCCTGCCTCGAGTGCGGAGCCAGCACAGTGAACGGGTTCGTGATCCCAGCACCTGCCGACTCGCTCCGCTCTGTCCCCTGCCGTCCTCACGTCTGGGAGGAAAGACTGCCTGTCAGCGAGAAGCGGGTTTGCATTCCCACAGGCACACGCAGCAAAGGGAGGCAAGAGGTGACCTCCCCTCCCGGACCAGCCCCCATCCCGTGTGTTTCCTGGTCTACGGGTCGGGTCTAGCTTCTCCCCTGACCTAATTCACCCTTCTAAACTCGCTAGGGGCCTGAATTCTCCCCAAAGTATAGACACCTCCTACACTTTGTTCCTTCTAGAAATTTTGTTTTCCTTTCCTTTATTCGGAGCCCTTTGTCCACGTCACAGTACCCAGGTGTCCCAAAATATCAGGAAGGCGTTTGCTTCCTAGCTGCTGGACCCCTTTCTCCGTGCTCCCTGTCGCCTGGGGACAGTTTACACGGCGAGGCCGGTCTGCTCCTTCCAGCAGGCTTCACTCTTGTAGCCAAACTAAGCCTCGAAATGGTAGAGAGGCATTTAGATTTCTCTTCTGCCCGGCTGACAGTAGGTTTACAGTTTATAATCTGGCCTTTGTAAAAGCATTTGTCAGCCTGGATATTTCATTCTAAGCCCGACCACCCACGCAGAGGGACAGGCAGGAAGCAGGCCCTTCATTTGCACCAACGGTCGGCTTGGAGGCTGGCTGCAGAATCACAGAATTCAGTCGCAAAGGGGGACTTTTTTGGCATTATCTCCTTCGCATCTCCCAGCGAAGGCAGCCCTTGTTTATAAGAAGCAATTCCTGAATGCTAAATTTGGAAATTCTGCGGATCCCGCTAATCCGCCGGCCCCGAGAAGGACCGGCCGTCTCGAAGAAGCCTCTCCACTTCCCCAGGCGTCCCTCGGGTCTCCGGCCGAACCTCCCGACGTGACCGGGAAGGCCTGGGGGCTGTGGGCCAGGCAGCCAGGGGCCCACTCACCCGAAACACTTCTCCTGCCGGCCAAGGAGGCGCTCCGCGGCGGCTGGGGGGGGGGTTATTTTTAAGTGCTGGTGTACCGACGTACACAACACGGCCCTCCCCGGGGCCGGCCCAGGCCAAGCTTTGGCAGCCTTTCGGGGCTCTGGTCCGTGGGAGTGGACGCGGGAGGACGGGAGGCCGGTACAAAGGCAGCATGAAGCGATACGGAATCTCAGTAGCCCAAGCCGGCCTGATAGCAGGGAAGGAATGTAAGTAATATCATAAGTAACACTCACGTTTTATCTACACTGCTTGAAGACATTTTCAAGGGAGGAAATAACACCGTTTTGGGCGACGGATGAAGTAGACGGCGTCAGCGATGGTTCATTTCCAGAGCTCGCTCCCTCTCCTACTCCCCTCCACCTGAGCCAGGACGCTGGAATTCGGCTCCGAGCTCTCCCACCGACTCCCCTCCGCCTGCCAGCCCTCCACGGGCCGGGCTGTGGGCGCACGTGCCCTCCTTCAGGGAACCAGGGCGAGCTGGCAGATGGGGATGCAGACTCCTAAAACCGAGGCACTTCCCGACCCTGTCTTCATGTCTCTCCTTGCTCTGGAGCTGGGGAGGCTTTTTTGCCACCCACCCAGGCTAGATGCGCCCCAGGCGCCTGGGGGATCCTACTCGGAGACACAAAGAACTTGGTCATGCATTCGAAGCCTAGGCTGCATGCCAGTGACTTACTCGTGTGGATGGATCCTTACCCTGGATGGTTTGGGTGAGGCAGAGCCTGAGGCGAGGGTTTCCACACAAGTAGATGATCCAGGAAGCAATCCCGGAAACACCAATCGGGGAGCGAGGACGGGAGGCAGGGAAAGGAAGGAGGCGGCAAATGCCCGTATCAAGCAGGTTACCCCGGGGGCCCCTACGGGAGCGAGCCCTCCAGGGAGTTCGGTGGAGCAGTGGACAACATGCACCCAGACCTGCTCGTCCTGCGCACACTGGCCCGGGGAGGGGGGGGTCCCCACCAGCTCACTGGCTCACGTCGTCGCTGGCTGAGGGACGCTCCCACGTGGCCTATTGTCCACCCGAAGAGAACCAGCTCTGGGAGCTGGACAGAGCCCTCGGCCAAAGACACACAAGTGCAGGCAGGTGGCAAACTGACATGTGCTTGAACGGTGGGGGTGAGGGGTGTGGGTGGGCACAGAGGACCGAAGGCCACTCAAACAGAGAGGAACGGAGACAGACCCAAACCTAGGGGACCGTAAACATTCTTAACCATCACCCCACCGCCGCACTTATCAAACACGAAACCTGGTTCGTTTGGCATAGAGCCCTCCTCCGAACCACGCTTTGGTTTCTGTTCATGCGTTATCAATTGAAATGAATGTCCGTGAAAGCTTCCCGGTTTCTTACGAGAGACACATATTTTATTTGGATACATTTCTCCTACGCTACATTGCAAATACTCCAACCCCAAAGGTTAATGTTACCCTTCACGTGGCTATAACCGCTTCCACTGGGAACATCCAAGTTCTACCCAGTTTCACCAGAAGTTTGTGCCAAAGCGTATTTGACACTCTGAAAATGAAGACTGGGATAAAGCTGTGCAGACGAGTTTTTACTGAATGGCTGCATGGATCTGGGGTTGGACGGAGCCCTTGCTCAGACAGGTGTGCGTGGAGGAGCTCCTGATCTCCTAAAATATGGATGAGTTAAGGCAATTTCTTCTGACCCGGAATTGAGAGAGAACCCACTAACGGTGCCGATAAAGATATTAGAAATCTCAGAGTGAAGGATGGATTAAAAAATGATTCAACTCATTTACCCAGGGAAATAGGATAGTGTTACACTATTTGTTTTTACAGTAAGATTATTTTACATTTTTCAAAAGACATAACATTTCTCTTGTTCAGAGGATCAGTTTAGCTTATGTAAGAACTTACCCTCAACACTTTTTTTGATACTCAAAAGCTCAGAAGGGATGCCTGCATCCTCAAATCATTCACTAATAATGTTCACATAGGCCAACGTACTGATTTTGCCGATGTCACATAGAGCTGACACATAACCAAACACGGATATGTGGTGGTCTCAAATTTCTCATTTAACAGCGGTTCTTCCTGTGAAACTGTATGTAGAACTTCAGTACGTGAAGCAGATAAATAAGAAGCTGTTTTGATAGGAATTGGGTAAGGAGTTCTGGTTGGAACTTCTGCATCCCCTCCCCCCAACATCGTGTTTGCCTATGGACCTCCGTGCAACCCCAAGTACTGAGTAGACAGCATAAAAATGACTGATCAAGCCCAAATTGTACACGTGACCCCTGACACATGAGACAAGTAAGAGTAAGCGATGTAACGTCATTTGGGTAACATGATTGGGCAAGTCTGTAGGCTGACACAGATCAGAATCCACCTCTCTCAACTCTAGGCTGCCCTCCAGAGCCAGGGGTAAACCAGAAGACTCCACAGAGATTCCAGAAGGGCCATGCCGTGGCCGTAGGGCTCAAGGGACCCTGGAGGTAAGGCTGTTCCAGACCTTCCCTAACAGAGTTTAAAAGCAAGCCTCAAAAGGATCAAGCTGACTTTCAAGTAACTTAACCCCCTGCTCCTGCCAAAATAAATCTCAGCCCTCTTTAAAGGAAGACAACCAAATCCAACAACTCAATAACAAGCATTTGTAATGTTTGGCATCCAATCAAAAATTACTAGACATGTGAAAAGCAGTAAAATGTGACCTATAACTGGAATAAAAATCACTCAAAAGAAACAGAGCCAAAGGGTGACAGCAGTGTTAGAATTAGCACGGAAGGACTTCAAGCTGTTTTCTTAAATAGGCTCAAGGATTTAAAGAAAAACGTGAACGTAATGGAGAAAGAATTGGAAGGCATGAAAAGGAACTGAACAGGAAGTCGAGAGCAGAGAGCGCTAACTGTCAGGTAAGGTCGCCGCTGGGCAGGCCTCGCAGAAGACGACTCGGTGCAGAAGAAGAGCTCGGGGGCCTGCGGCCACAGCACGGTAGACCGTATACACCAAAACAGCCTCCTGGGACATCAGACGGAATGGCGCGCAGGTAATTGTTGTCTCGGGAAGAGAGGATAGAGAGCGAGAAAGGAGTAGGAAATTTTTCAAAGAAGAAATGGCCAACTTTTTTCCATATTTGGTGAAAACTATAAACCTACGGATCCAAGAAGATTAATGCAACACGAGCGGGATAAACACAAAGGAAGCCACACCAAGGCACGTCACGGTGAAGCCGCTGAACAGCAGCGGTAAAGCAGGAAACTTAAAATCCGGGGAATAAAAGACGCGTGAGTTCAGAGGAACAAACATAAGGATCTCCGCAGACTTCTCATCAGGAGAGGGCGTCATCGCGGCTGCAGGAGGCTGGCGAACGGGGAAACCCCGCCGGAGTAGGAAGCCCCGCTTGCGCTTCTGGATGGAAGTCCATGCCGCCCCTTCCATGATCTGTGCCAGCAAAGTGTGCGCCTCCCGTGCCACCTTCATGAGATGCGCCCCCTGTGGGTGGTCAGGTCATCATCCGACAGACACCCCCTCCCTCCTGAGCCCCTGTCCACCGCGGGAGGAGTGTGTTTCTTCACCACCTGACTTGGCGCTTGGCCACACGGCTCGCTCTGCCTGAGCTAGCAAGCAGACTTTACACTCGCAGAGGCGTAACACGTGCTCACCCAGTTGGGTTTTCCTTCTTGCGATCCTGTCTTTGACCATGAGCAGGACATGCCTTGGCCAGAGCCAGCACAGAGGAGCCCGCCCTCCATCAGCCAAACCTCTGCCGACCTCAGAGCTGCATGCCGCCGCCCGGCGCCCTCTCCTTCAGACTCATTCTGAAACACGCGCAAGTGTCCGTCGTCTGGCCGTGTGATCTAAAAGTAACCGCTGAAGCACTCTGGGTCTTGTTTTCTTCTTCCGTAAAACAGCAACGTCAGGGTGAATCAGCAGGTCCCAGTATTTGCCTTAAATATAAAAGACATCTTTTGCTATTTTCCCACTGAAAGCACATCTGGGAAAAGCCTCTCTTACGTGAAGAAACTAATTTTGTTAAATTATAACTGATTAATACAAATTAGAAAATCAAATAAAGGCCTATATAACAAGGAGTAAAGTGGTCTCAAAAGCATAAATATTATCCCATTGAGGGGTGTGTAGTTAGCACAGGCAAAAAAGAAAGAAATTACAGGGCAGTTTCCAGGGGATCTTCTACATGAAGTAATGAACCCTAGGACTGCTCAGGACCCTCTCCCGAGGATCTTTGTAGGGGATTCTCTCTGACGTCATGTCTGTAAGTGACGTAGCGTCCCTCAGCCTGACCGTGTTTGGCTCCCCGGAAATGTTGGCCAGCCTCCGAGTCCATGAATTTGTGCTTCCTTTGCTGTCATTAGCTGGTTTTTTAAACGTTGTCCATTATTCCCTGAATTCTTCTGTCATTTCTCTGTCCAGCACTTAATCCACAGCCTCTGTGTAGCGACTGTCTCAGTGTGGACTCCCCCGCAAAGGCAGAGCCTGAGACAAGGGCTTGGGTGCCCCTAGACTCTCTGGGAGGTGACCCCTGGAAACATTCGTCAGCAAGAGGGGAAGCGAGTCAGGGGTGGGAGACGGGACGGTTAAGGTGCACCCTTGAGAGGGCTCCAGCTGTAGGAGCAGGGACCCGACACCACAGGGGCCTCTGACGAGCCAGAGCTGTGCTGTCGAGGGGCCGGCCACCTGGGGGGTTACCCACCGAGCCCCCCGCCCGCCCCCGCCGATGGAGGGTTCCTCCAGCATGGCGTTTCTGGCCGCCCTTCGTGTGCACCGACAGAGTTCCCGCAGCGCCTGAGAAAGTCGTTGGGTGGACGTGAGAAGGGGTGCAGAGCGCCGAGAGGGGAGGCACTCAGGGTGCCGGGGGGCCGCACAGCACAGCCTGGTGGGGGGCAGGACGTCAGCAGCTCGGGCTGCCAAGTGCTGCCCACTGCCGGGTGCGGACACGAGCCAGATGCCACGCTCTGCTCTCCGCTCTTCACAGGCGTAATGTCTTTGACCTTGTCGCTAATTCTATGCAGTAGGTATTCTTGTTCTGCCATTTCTCAGATGGAGAAAGTAAGGCTGAGCAGGGTTACGTACCTTGCCCAGAATCACCTAACTTGTGACCGACGTAGCCAGGATTTGGACTCTGGCCTGCCGCCCGCCTCTCGAGGACCAGAGGGTCTATCACGGAGGCCATGACTCGGGAGGGTCCATCGGCTCTGACCTCTGACCCCTGGCACGCCTCGTCTTCCTGTAAAATGTCACCTGCTCTCAGCCCCAATCCTCCTCCAGCGCTCTCCACCCACACGCAGGTGCTCCCAGCCTCGATCCCAGAGCCAGGGCGGGTTCGACCAGGCCGCCGCTGCCGGGCTCCGCACTGCTCACAGAGGCCCTGCAGATGTGTGCAATTAGAGGGCGGGGAGGGCCCGCGTCGGAAAACGTAATTCCGCAAAGGCTGCCACAAGGGCTCCGTCCAGAATACCAGCCTCATGTGACCGGTGCCCAGGGGGCAGAGGAGGCAACTGTCATGCCTCCCGGGACAACGCCGAGTCCTCCTCCGCCCGCAGTTCAGAAGAGGCTTTCAGGAAGAACAAAGGGTGAGCTGGCTGGACGGCCAGCACGATCCTGGCCTGGCTGGTTAGGGTAATTCCAGGACAGACCATAATTAAGCCGCTTATGGTTTTGGCTTTGAACCCACAGAGCTCAAGGCAAAGGGAGAATGCGATCTAAGGGGCAGGCCTGTGTGGAACCTTCAGAAAGGGACCCAAGGGCTGCGGCTGAGCCCACCTGTCCCCCAAGCCATGTGTCCTGACTGCCCACGGGGGCCTCACATTTGAGGGAGAAGGGAGGACCCAGGAGCCGCTGAGACGTGAGTTCAGTCACTATCTGGTTGTTTCCCTGGGGCTCCCATAACAGATGCTCCAGACTAGGGCGGAGGAGGGCGCTGGGAAGAACAGACATTTATTCTGGGGGCCACGAGTCCACAGCGGAGGTGCAGATGGGGCCAGGCTCCCTCCAGAGGCTCTCAGGGAGGGTCCTTCCCACCTCTTCCAGCCTCTCTTATTGCCAGTCCCCCTCGGTGTCCCCAAGCTGGGGACACTTCCTGCACACGACATTTCCGTCTCTGTGCCTGATTTCCCTCTTCTTGTGAGGGTGCCCGTCACTAATCCAGTGTGACCTCGCCTGACACTAATTACGTCTGCTAACACCCTGTGTCCGAAGGCAGGGGTCAGGACCGGAACATGTCTTTGTGGAGGGCACAGTCCGACTTAACAGCATCCTCTTAGCTTCTCCGGACAGAGGTTCCTCACTCAGCATGTGTCCTGGGCGCCAGCGCTGGTCTGCTTAGGAACGTGTGCAGCAGTGTGACATGGCTGTGACATTGCTGTCCCCAGACTATCTTTGGTGAAGGGCCCGATCTTTTTATTTCCAATTCCTCATGGTTGGATCCAAAGACCTACTGCCCAAGCCTAAGTGCTCAGCCTTCACTGCCGGCAGCCCACCTGATGGCCTTGACTGACAGCACACACCGTGCACGCGGACACGTACACACACGCACGCACACATACACATGCACTCGCGCACACACGCGTGCGCATACATGCACGCGCACACATGCGCACACTGTACCTTCCCCACACCAGAGCTGCCCACCCTGGGGGCCTTCACCCCAAGCCCCCACCCCACGGGGCAGCCAGGCCTTCGAGTCCTTGGCCTGCGATAATTCTTCCCAGCTCTGCTTCCCGCTCCCCATCTTTCCTGTGGAAAGTAATTGAATCTCATCAGGGACTTTCGAGTCAGGAAACTTTAGTCTTAGAACCAGGTTAGGAAACTCTACAAACCAGGCTGTAACTAGACCTTAGGAAAGGTTTTGTGGCCCAAATCTGGCATCAAGAAGCATCCCGTGACAAACAGAAACTAAACCGCTCTTCACAGAGCAGGCCGCCTCTCGCACCATCATTCAGGCCCGCGGGAGAGTGCAGGTGGGAGCTGAGCCCACATCCGTGCGACAGCCGGGGAGGGGCCAGGCGCAGGCGCGGGGAGTCCCGTAAGGACAGGGGCGAGACTCGGGGCCCGCCGCCCACCGACTCTCTCCCAAGTCCCTCCACCCCCTGCAGCTTGAGAAAGAAAGTCGTACAGACACGATGGGGCCCCCGGGGTGCCCCCCCCCGAATTATATTGCATGGTCTCCTGCATCTCTATCCATTCTGCTCCATAAACGTGTGCCTACTAATAACATAGAGTCGAGTTCGACGCGGTTCTCTGCTTCTTAGCAATAGTAGTACTCTGGGCATCGCCTTCTGTTGGGGGATTATTCACCCCAGTTGGTGTGTAGCTAAAATTCATTCACTTTTCACTGCTGTGAGTAGTCTGTGTGGTAAACATATGACAATTTATTTCTCCCTGTGTTGAGAGGCATTTAGGCTGGGACCACTCATTTGCTACTACAAACCGTCCTGCTGTAAACATTCTTGAACTAGTGTCCTTGTTCACATTTGGGGGATTTTCTCTAGGAAGCGTTTCTCAAAGTGGGGTCCTCAGGCCAGCAGCTCACTATCGCCTGAGAACTTGGTAGAAATGCAAATTCTTTGACCCCAACCCCCAGTGCACAGAGCCACTGCAGGCCTGAACAGGGGCGAGGGAAGGAATGAGTGACAGGCGAGGAAGGTCCAGCCTGAGCCCCACTGGCCCCCTCAGCCAGCAGGGGGAAGGGCAGCAGCAGAAAGCCACAGGCACCCCAGTTTGAACCTGGGCCAGTGATCTGAAGCGGCCTCTCTCCGCAGAAGACAGACGAACGGCCAGTCGGCACGCGAGAAGATGCGTCACGTCATTGGTTGTTAGGGAAACGCAAATCAGGAACACAGTGAGGCGACTGACACCTAGCCCCCGCTGGAACGGCCAGCGTCACAGAGGCAGGTAACTGGAGCAAGTGCTGGAGAAGACGGGGGCCGTCCGAGCCTTGGCGCACTCGGGGAGGGAACGCTGGGACACGATGGCAGCTCTTCAAACACTGGGACACGGCGTTCCCGCGGCACTCAGAAACTCTGCTCTTAAGCACACACACCGGAGAGAATGAAAGCACACATGCACACAGAAGCCCGTCCATAAGTGCTCACCGCAGCCTCATTTACAGTCTTTTGTGGCCTGTGTTTATGGCCAAAAGCGGAAACGAATGTCCATCACTAATGAAGCGGATAAGCCCAGCACAGCTCATCCACACGGCAGAATACTCTCAACCCTTCCAGAGGAATGACGTCCTCACGTGAGCCACAATACAGGTGGACATTGAAAGCACTGTGTTGAGTCCATGAAGCCTTCGGATTCCCTCTGTACACAGTGTGCAGAACAGACAGATTCATGGGGACAGAAAGCAGATTCGAAGTGACGCGGGGAGGGAGGGCGGGCAGGGAAGAAGGGAAGGTGACTGCTCGTGGGTGCAGGGCTTCTTTTTGAGGTGGTGCAAGTGTTCTAAAACTAATTTGGTGATGACCGAAGAACTCTGCACATATACTAACCACTACCAGAATTGGACACTTTAAATGGGCAAATCGTAAGGTGTGTGCTTATTCCTTAATACAGATGTCTGCTCAGATACAGCACAGATGTCTGCTTCTCTGGTCTTTGCTTCTCCTTCTTCGCAAAATAGCTGCTAACAGGGCCTAGCGCCTATGGTTGCTGGGAGGGTCAAACGTGAGCATGTGTGGGCACTGGCCACAGGGCCTTGACACGTGCAGGGCCAGCCTCAGTGTCACCAGGTGACTTCCGATGCTGCCAGCCATAGGCCAGGGACTGCTTAGGATGCAGAAAGAACCGCATCCTGAAGGTTATAGCCTGGAAAATCAGGATTTGTCATGGGGAGTGGGGGGTGTCAAACGCTGGTCCTAAGGTGTTTGGGACGAGGTTGGAAGAAACTCTAGTCCCTATGAACGTGTTTCCTCCTGACACAGAGAGGGACCCCACTCCCCAAATGGGAGAGGGTGGCAGAGATCGTTCTAAGCTCAAGGATTACCACGGAGGAAAATGACAAGACGGGCCCCTTCCCTCCAACTTCAAACGGCCGCCTCTGAGCAGGGCCCGGTGCTGTCGGGGAAACCCACCCAACCCCCTCCTCTGCTTGGAGGAAAAAAAATCCCTGGACAGGATCCATCTTGAACTCACTTGCTGTGTCTGAGGCCCAGACGCACGCTGTTTAGACAGCCTGTTTCGGTGGGTGGTCAGGCCGGGAGACCCGCGTGCAGAGTTTACAGAAGGTCCTGGCACAAATGAACTGTTGACGACCAATTGGAAGGGCTCAGTGAAATCACAACATGTAAAATATGAAAAGGGGGCCCTTTTCCATGCAGGGGGGGTGGGGTGGGATGGGGAGAAAAAAGGAAAGAAAGGCCCATTTGGAAAGAATTCAAGCAACCGCAATAAGGCAACGCACGGGAGTCTGGCCGTCAGACACATGCGCCCTCCGCCGAACACGGCCCCCTCCCTCCCCGCTCACACACGGCCTTTTTTTTTTTCAAAGTTTCATAGATTTAAATAGTTTTTCTGCATCAAATACAAGAAACAGACCGACATTTTCTCACCCCTGTTATGTGGCAGGCTAATATTTGGCTATTTACGCTCCATTGGAGACCATTTCTGGGAGAACACGGCCCCTTTCCAGGTTGGTGGCCGCCCGCCCGGCCGCCCGCCCGCCCCCACCTTGACCGCCAGGGCTTGGTGAGATCTGAGCGAGGAGGGGGCCGCCCCACTGCGAGTGCGGGCACAAAAGCACAGCCGGTGCAGTGGAGCGGCCTCCACCCACCCCATGGCCGCGTGACACATCAGGACGCTTGGGAGCGTTGTGTTCGTGGCGGGAGCACCGAGCACCCATTAACGTGCAGTGTGGGCGTGCATTCTAGAATCTGCTCACACTGGCCTCATTTTCAGCCCCCCACCAAGTCCCACAGTGGTCCCAGCTCTCGGGTTTTGGTGTTTGAGCCTCCCAAGACGCTCACGCACATCGGAGGACAGCCCGCCGCTTTACTTTGTGTTTTTAGAAAAGGTATTAAAAGCCTCAGATCGACCTTCCCTTTTGAAACTTCTAAATTTTGCTCCGGAGTGTGTTTTCGGAATTTGTGGGTATGGATGCGAAGCATGCTGGGCTGAACCGTGTCAAGGTCCCCGAGCTGAGCAGGGCGGTGAGCAGGTACGCCCGCGCCCACCTGCTCCCTGGCCCCGCGGGCGGCCGGTGGCTCTGACAGGTAGACGGTCGCCGTGAACATTCTCCCACGCTCCACAGCCACGTGCACGTGAATTTCACATGTGTAAGAATTCCTCCAGGAAGGAAAAGTGCTCCTCGTCTGCAGGTTTGCCAGCTCTGGCCAGATCGCACGTCCCGAGGCTCCGAGGGAGGGTCTCGCCGCAGCGGGAGTGCTGCTCAGAGTGGAGGGTCTCGCTGCTCAGAGTGGGTGGGTGTCCGGGCACTGTGGACTTGGTCAGTAGAAAGAAAGTCACTTGTGGTTCCAGTGGCCGCATTCCCATCTCCTGGCGGGCACACACGCCTTTTCACGGGCGCGTTAACACCGGGTTCCGTCTCCTGCAGACCGCCCGTGCACACGCTTGCCTACTTTTCTGTTAGATTCTTTTACTAGTTATCAGTTTGTTTACGGGTCCTTTGCAAGCCTGTGCGATTACAACACTGGCAAACGCCAACACCCACGAGGCTTGAGGGGCTGCTGTGAGGGCATTGCGGATGGCACCCGTGGACTGACGCCACCTCCCGAGGGCTCCCGGACAGGGACAAAGGGGAGTGCTTGCGGGCAGGACGGCCGCTGTGAGGTGACCATGTGACATAGCCCAGGAGCCATCAGGGAGGATGGGGGCACCCCCTTTGGGTCTGTGGCCCCACCGCTCACGCCCCTTCTTCTGCCGGGTGCATGTGTCGGGGAGAAGAGAGTTTTTTGTTTTCGCTGTAACGTGCCAGCCCCTTTAAGGTGCGTGGTGTCCCTGCAGGAGCCGCCCTGACTCCGGGGGCGGGAAGACACCACGGGGAGCTCCCTTCCGGGGTCCCAGCACACACATCTCAGGGCCCACGGCCCTTCCGGTCCACAGGCCCCTGATTTCATTGTATCAAATCAAGTAAACGTCCACCCTTACTCGCGGGGGTAGCGGGGAGCACTGACGGATTCTGGCGTGGCGAACGCAGCTGCGGGGCAGACACAGACCCCAGCTGGGGCCACGCAGGACCCGACCAAACTGGCGTCTGGTGGTAAAACAACACTAAGAACCCTGGACCTGCAACCAGAGTGTATTGCACCAAAGATTATTTGAAGGAGAGGTTACAATTCCACAAATTTTTTCAGGTCTCCTTTGGCCCCATCCTGACTGGCCCTACCGGCCACTCGGTGGCAGCACGACCCCCAGGCCCCATGGCTTTCGGGTCCAGGCTGACGGCGGGAACTCGGGCTCTGCTGGGAGCCCGCCTCGCCTTGTGCTACTGAGTCTCCTCCAGTCAGCAGCCCACACCGTCTCCGCCCGCCCCTGCTGTTGGCAGCGTCCCCGTTTACAGACACTGACACCCTGGGGCTCGGGAGGCGACGGATCTTTGCCGACGTCCCGCAGCTGAATTTAAACCTCAAGTCAATGCCAAAACAGGTGCTCTTTCTCTGTCCCAGAATTTCCCAGCCACGGGGTATCTGCTTCTGGAGGCGCGTGGGAACTCAGGTGGTTCGGAGAGAACGCTTCTCTGTGTCCGCAGTCACGTGTTCGTGGTAACGTGGGTGGGGGAGGTATAAGCCACCCAGGCGCCCGTCACGGTGCTCGGGGTGCCGTGGGCTGGACGCGGTCGGTGACACCTGTGTGCCTCGAGTCGCCCACCTGGGTCCAAGCCCAGCCGTGCCCTGGCCGGGCGGCCTCAGACCCTTGCCTCGAGCGCCCGTTCCCCCATGATGGGACTCAGCTGGTCGCTGCCAAGTCTCCAGGCGGACACGTAGGCAGCGTTGTGGACGGTGACCAGTGCAAGGAAGCATGCGGTCAGTGTCAGGTCTCAGATCAGATGTTTAAAGTAGTTCTACTTAAAAACACTACCGTTTATGGTTAGTAACTGTTTTTCCCCCCAGACTCTTAAATACAAAGAACAAACCGAGGGTTGATACGGGAGAGGGGAGGGGAAAACGGGAGATGGGCATTGAGGAGGGCACCTGTTGGGATGTTGTATGTGAGCAATAAACCCCGGGAATCTACCCCCAAAACCAAGAGCACACTGTACACACTGTAGGTTAGCCCACCTGACAGCAAATTATATTTAAAAATGATAAGAATAATAAAGACAAAAACTCCAATAAACTATATTACTATTTAAATTTAAATGGTACAATTTAAAATATTTTCAGTGGACAGAAAAATGGTCCTAGCGTTTCGTAGATGTGGAAACGATGGCCCTGTCGTACCCACATCCTCACGGACTCTCAGTGTTTCCAGAGCGTGACTCTCAGCCCCAGGCGCACGCTTCAGGACCCCCAGCGCCCGGCCCCACCGCAGAACCCCGGGGGGCAGCCCTGGCCAAGAGGACGGGGGTCCCAGGTAACCTGCGCACAGTGGGTCTCCCACGAGCAGGCACAGAGTGAGACCACCCGGCTCCACCCTGGAGACCCGACGATCTGTTGGGAGGTGGGTTCATCTGCAAAGGAGGCTGGCGACTCCGGTGGCAGCAGGGACTCCGGGGACCCAGATGGGGGCGGGGTGGCGGGCGGTGAGCCTGAGAGGGACCGTGAGCCCTAGGGTGTGATTGATGTAAAATGCATGTTTAACCGTTTTCAAGTGAGCGACTCGGGGACAGTGAGTGCGTTCCCCGTGCTGTGCGGTTACCACCACCAGCATCTGATTCCAGAATATGCGCCTCTGCCCAAAAGGACACCTGTCCCTGTGAGCAGCTAATGGTGGGAACGGGGGCTCCGACTCTCCGGCCCCGGGGAAGCCACTAGCCTCCTTTCTGTCTCCATGCATCTACCTGTTCTGGACTTTTCTGCGGGTGGAGCACATGGAGCATGGTCTCCCATGACCGCCTTCTCTCGCTCGGCTCGGCGTCCCCGGGTTCGGCCCCGTCGTAGCTGGGAGTCAGCGCCTGGTTCCTTTCCGTGGCTGAGCCATAGCCACGGTGGGCACGGACCACGGTTTGGGCGTCTGCTCAGCAGTTCATGGGCATCTGGCTGCTCCCACCTTTTGGCTGTCATGGGTGACGCGTGGACATTTGTGTCTGAGTGTGTGGATGTGTGTTAGCGTTGCTCTTGGGCGGACGCTAGGAGCCAGTGTGACACAGGACTCCGCTCCCAGTATAGACCATACTCCCTTTTTCACACAGTCCTCGCAGCTAACATTTACTTTTGAGCAGGTTCTGCCTATCAGGCAGTTGCTGGACCCTTTTCTTACTCCCTCGGACTTAATCCGAAGCAACCCTGGGAGGCAGGGTGTGTGAGTCTTCCTGGCTTGTCCACAGTGACAGAGCTCTCGGGGTGCAGAGCAGGGAGGGCCGCAGGCAGCCTGGGGAGCCCCCGCAGAGACCCCTGCCCTCGCCCCCTGCCCCCACTCTGATCCGCAGAAGCAGCGTTCCCATGGACTAGCGGGGAGAGGTCAGCTTCCAAGTCTCCCGCCCGCCAGGCAGAGGGAGGGGAGCAGTCAGGCTCAGGGAACCCAGCGTGGTCCCCGCTCCGCTGCCTGTGTGCCCCGGGCAGGCCTTGCAAGACCCCAACCTGTCACCTGTCACGGGGCAGTCGGACAGGAGGCCGAGTAGACCGTTCCCAGCTCTGAAGCCCGCTGCATACGAACGCGCTCCCCCCGCCTCCCCGTTGCTCTACAGGCGCCAGTTCTGGGGTCCAAAGTCATAGCCGAGCTGCGTGACTTCCTGACCTCACGAGTCTCATCTTCCTTATTTGCAAAATGCGGATAATACACGTGTCTAGCCCCTACAGTAGCGGTGAGGCTTCCGTGCATCAGGCACGCCCATCGTCACCTGTGACCCTAGTGCCAGCTTGTGTCACTGCCGCTTAGCCACCAAAAGGAACTCTTAGCCCCAGCCTGGCCCTCAGCTATCCCGATCTCAGTGGAGGAGGAGGAGGAGGCAGAGAAGAGGGTTATAGGAGGAAGGGAGGAAGGGGGACGGTGAGGGACAGGGAGAGGAGGAGGCAGGGGGCGCTGAGAAGGAAGAAGCTGGTTCGAGGGGATGCGTGAGAAAGTGGCCGCAGGGTCTCCGGTCCTCATTTCAAATGCGGGCTTTAATCACACATATGTGGCCGGCAAAGAAAACTACAAACCCCCAAGAGGGTCATGACCTCAGAGTATGTTTTTAAATACACAGAGGAAATCCCCGGTTTGATGCTGCTGGCAGGGTGATGTTTTTATTCCTTCCCCTCGCTAAAACCTGGGGCGCGACCCTCCGCCAAAAAAGCAGCGTTACCTTCACACTCTGCTTTTCACCTTAGCAAAGGGGCCTGGCCGGCATTTGCTGTCGCGGTGAGATCCTGGCTGGTGCGGACACGGTCCTGCCCGCGTGAAACGAGCCAGATCACCCGAGATGCGCCTTCCGATCGGATCGGAACCAGGACCCCCGCAGCAAGAGGACGGAAGGGGAGGGAGGAAGGCGGGAGGAGGCGGCCGACGCTAGATGTTTCCGACGTCAGACGTGAGGACGCTGAGCGATGTTTTCTATCAGAAGACATGCGCCAGGTTCAGCGTCTAACACGCCGGGCGGTCGGTCTCCCAGGCGACAGGACCGTCTGTGGCCGCGCTGCAGCTCAGCCGGCCGCCGAATCAGGCCCGCATTTTGAGTGCCGCTTTAATCAGCAGAGCTTGTTTTGTTGCAACCCTTTTTATGGAAATTTGTTTTTCCAAAATGACTTGCACATTTCTCAGAGGGTTTGGGGCCTATTTTGAATTTCCGCAGACGCCACAGCGGTGAGCGCCGGTCAGCACGCCAGCTTCACAGCCGCTCTTCCTTCGCGCGGCCCCCAGCAGCACAACAGACAGGCTCCCTGCCCGCAGGACACAGACACTCGGGGAAAGAGAGCCAGCAGGCAAGCACACTGCGTGGGGGCCGTGTTAGGGGGACCCAAGTGCGCGGAGCCCAGACGTAGGAGCCGGTGTGGGGCAACCGCGAGGCCGGCCGCTCGCCCCCGGGTCCGGGCCGTCGGCCTCTGTACGGAAGTGTCCGGCCTGCTGGCGCTTGGACCGTAGGATCCGTGTCGGTAACGGCTCCCCTTCCCCTGTGGCCGTCCCTGAATAGGAGGTTCTGAGCGACCAAAAGAAAAGGCTGTGCTCGCGTGGGGAGGGACATGCTGGCTTCTCTCTGCCGGCGTGCCGAACCCAGACAGCTCCCGGGCGATTCTCACGTGAGGCCACGCTGGGGGGCCCGGCTTGATCCGGAGCAGAGCGCTTCGCCAAGGGGGTCCCCCAACCTGCAGTGTCCGAATCACCTGGGAGCAGCCTAGAAATGCAGACTCTGGACCAGGAGGTCTGGGGGTGGGGCCTGCAGGGGTTCCCGGGGATGGGGGGCCTTGCCACACCCTCCGGGCCAGCTCGCGGCGCATGCGGGGTGGGTTCTCCCTCCCCACCCTGAACTATCGCTAATTCTGCCCCAACACACAGGAAGGAGAGCGTATCACAGCCGTTTCTCTCCCGTCTGGGCTCTGCCCTGCGGTGATAAAGGCCTCGGCTCGCAGAGGCTTCGCGGCTAATTAGATCCAGATGCGGCCTAATGAGCCCTCAGGTGGCGCGGCCCAGACCTGGCAGGCCCTTGAGCCCCGGACTGCCCAGGAGGGATGCGTCTGTGCCCTGGGCCTCCTTGTCCCACAGACACCACCACGGTGGTGACCGTTGTGGGGAGGGCCACCCCGGGGCGGGGACAGGAGCACCTGCTGAGAGGGGACGCAGTGTAAAGCCGCCGTGTGTGCCAGGGCCTTGGCGGGGGCGTGGGAGGACCTGCGAGGACCCACGTCCCCTCCCCTCCGCTCCCCTCCCCCGGGGGGCCCTTCTCTGAGCCCATCACCTCCCTTGCCTCTGAAGCCTCCCGAGGGGGCCTGAGCCTGGCTGCCTCACTGGAAACCATCAGGCAGAGAGGACGCGGCGCTGGCCCGTGTGGCCTGCTTGGGTGTCCGCAGGGCCTGTCCCCTCACCTGGGGGCTTGCTCAGGGCTGAAAGAGGGTGTGTTTTCCCTGCTCCCGACAACCTTCTAGACCAGTCGTTCTCGAACTGTGGCTCCGTCAGAATCACCCAGAGGGCCTGATGATGTGCAGACGGCCCCGGCTCCAGGCCTCCGGGTCCAGAATCTTTATTTCTGGCAAGTTCCCAGGCGGTGCTGATGCCACGAGTCTGGGGACCCCCTCAGAACCTCTGCTCCAGGTTAACCCGAGCTCTGCAGCCTGGCCTCACGGAGGAATCCACAGAGAAGGCATCGGTGTTCTGACACCTGCCACCCCACTTCCCAGAGAACAGGAGAGGCTGGATTCTGGGCTGACCTCCCCATTTTGCAGATGAGGAAACTGAGGTCCAGAAAGCTCAAGGCCACACCTGGGGTCACTCCTAATCAGGCACCAGCTGGTTTCAGGCGGGTGCTGTTCCCATGAAGTCCCATGGCCTCCTTTGTCCTCTGTCCCCGCCCTGCCGTGGTCTTGGGTGGGGGTGTCTTCCAGGAGTGAGCCCAGCGTGGGTTCCTGGGTGGGGGTGTCTTCCCTACAAGTGGGAAGCCCAGCTGCGGGCCCAGCTCCCCTCCTCCGCTCCATCTTTCCCTCTGTCCTGCCCCACGTGGGTGTCTGTCACCAGATTCAGGCCCTCCTCGGTAACCCAGGACCACTTCCTCCTCTGAAGACCCTTCAGTCAGTAGCATATTTTTGTCGTACAAGGCAACAGTCACTCCTTTGTCGAAGAAGGTCACAGTCACGGGTTCCAGGGATTAGGATGTGTCGGGTCTCTCGGGAGCCACCTTGGAGCCCATGACACGGTCTTAGAGGACTTGAACTGGGCAGACCTCGGAGGGGCTTCCGCCAGCCCCCTGACCGACCCACTTACTCCTTGGAAACGTGAAGTGCGAAAGAAGTCATTCGTACAAGAGGCTGGTGTGCAGGTGTGTGGGGTCGGAGTGCGGACAAGCACCCCAGTTGGGGCACCCCAGGAGAGGAAAAGATTGCCCGAAATACTAATAACAACAGCAGTGGGGGTAGTGACATCCTGTCCAATACCTGGTGAGCATTGGCCCCGGGGCCGCACTGCACCAGGCGCTGAGGACGTAACTGTGAACGGAAAGCATCTTCCTAAGGGAACTCCCCTTCTCGCCGGAGAAACAGGCCACAGAGCAACTGCGTGCTCGAGAGCAGCTCACCAAGGAGAGAAAGCCGTCAGAGCAGGGGACCCCATGCGTGTGGAGAGGGGATCGTAAACTCGGAGCTTGGGAGGCCAGGGAAGCCCTCGCCGAAAAGGGGTCGTGATCGAATGAACCCGGAAGGAGGGGAAGGGAGAGCTTGCAGACACCTGGGGAGAACATTCCAGAGGGAATAGAATACTCCCAGTGCTGCAGCAGACGTGAGCCTGGAGCACCAGAGGATCCACCAGGCCACGAGGCCGGAGCAGGGAGGCGTCTGGGGTGCGATGGGCAGGACCGGGGAGGAGCCGGGCACCCGGGGGCCTGGCGGTCACGGTCAGCCGGTGGGCTTCCCTGCAGGGTGTTCTGGGGGCATGTCCATCCCAGCGTTTTGGCTAACATGGGAACGGAGCACGGGGCCAGCCTGGAAGCAGGGGAAGCCAGCAGGAACTGGGGTGAGGACGGAGGGGGTGCTTAGACCCCAGGAGGCAAGAGGAAGGTGGCAGCGGGGGCTGGATTTGGGGCCAGCGGGATCTGCAGCTGACCGAATGTGGCACTCGAAGGGCGGGGGAGCAGGGCCGGCCCCAGGGCTTTTGGCCAGAGCAACTGGAAGGAGAATAATCATTCCTTCTCTCTTTGATATCCAGCTGTGGACCGAACAGCAAAGGCCCTCGCCTTCTGGACTGGACAGGCTAGTGCGGGGGAAGCTCGTGGAAAAAAGAAAGACGGGAATTAGGACGGCACGTAAATGGGAGTCAGTGCTTGGAAAGCAAGTGGGGGAAACGCGCTTCGGGAGGGGTTAGCTCCTGGCGGGCAGGAACGCCCTGCTGCTCTTTGCTGGGGCCCCAGTGCCCGGAAAGCACCTAGGAACAGAGCACCCGAGGATCAGTACGTATTGGCTGAGAACCAAATGAAAAAGGACAGCGGAGGCCGTGGTTACTGAGCCCCACCTGTGTGCCAGGGACTGAGCACGCTGCGTTTGTATTCGACGTCTTATAGAAGCTTCACAGCCTTCCAGACAGTACTGGTACCGTCCACATTCGATTGACCAGGAAATGCATCCCAGTGAGGCCAGCAGGTCAGCTAACTAGCAAATGGTAGCGATGGAATTTAAACCCAGGCAGTCTGGCTTCAAAGACCCTGCTCTGAACAGTTACGTGAGTCTGCCTCCAGTTAACCTTCATCCAGTCATCCATCCACTCAACCATCCTTTCGGCCAGCTACCCGCCCACCCACCTAGATACCCCCCCACACACACAGCCACCCACCCACCCACCCACCCAGCTCCCCACCGAACCAGCCACCCACCCACCCACCCGTCCACGGAGCCATTCAGTCAAGCATCTGCTCATCCGCCCGTCGTCCACGCAAGCGCTCACTGAGCACCAGCCGGGTGCCAGGCCCTGGAGGCGTGAGAAGGGCCACACGACTCGTGCTCCCCGTGCTCCTGAAAACTCCAGCCCACAGGAGGAGACCGCAGCATGAGAGCTGAACCTGGGAGGATTAGTGGTGTGAGCCAAGGAGTGTAAACAGAGACACATCTGTCGGTCGTGGAACTGGCTCCACCTGGAATGAGCCGTCGTCGCACATGGGAGCCAGAGCTTGGCCTGGAGCGGCTGAGAATGTGCTCAGAAGTCCTGCCGTGACAGGGCTGACCCGGGAGCAAGATTGTGAAATCATGCAGCCCGTCCGTAACCACTCTCTCTGTTTGGAAACTTCCAGCACCCACACCGGGGGTTCTCACGCTATCCTCTGAACGCCAGAGCCTCCCACTCAGGCTTCCTGAGCTCCAGAGTTCTCCCCCCCCTCCTCGCTCACTCGTCCCCTGCTCCAGGACCTCGAGTCCCTGCAAGGGCTGAGCCTCAGTCCCCAGACACTAGCAGGGGTCCCGCGTCAGCAGCAGCAGGTTAGGACACAGGAGACAGACCCTGGTCTCCAGCGGGCCTTGAAAGGAGTACGTCCAATGGTGGCCTTTCTGCGACTGTACCAAATAGCCTTCGTCTGACCCCCAGTCTCCGTTACTCCCGCTGCAGGGACTAGCGTCTCCGCGCCCTCTGGGGGACTGCCCCTGCCCTGTTCTCACTCCATGAGAGCCAGGTGTGGATGACACCACCCCCAGTCATGCCTCAGGCCCGCATGACACAGGTCGTGGTGGTGGGTTCAGAGACGTCTCGTGGCCAGACCTGTCAGAGACACCCTCCAGGTATCGCTGGAACATTGGAGAATGCGGAACGTTCTCCACCTCGATGCAACCAGACTGGTGCACGTGAGTCCAGAGTCCCAGAGACTGGCACCCGGACAAAACGAAACCGACCTAGAGCAGAGCGGAGCTGAGGGAAGGGAGGGGGCAGACTGCTCCCTGACTCAAGGCCTGCGTCCAGCTGTGCCTGAACCCCCGGGTTGGGGGACATCGTGTCGTGAGTCATACAGTCTCTCGTTTTTACTACTTACGTGTGAAGTGAGCCGCTGCAGGGGCACCGTGTCGGGCACATCCTCTCCCCACACGCACCCTCAGGTGAAGCGGGCGTCTGTCCCCCGCGGTGACCGCGCTGGCCTCTCCTTAGGTTTCTCAACAGCCCCAGCCCTCCCTTTTCCCGATGAAGTCACGGGCTTCTCATCACATTTTTGAGTGAGCCATCAGGCCATGCGCCGCACACCTGTCAGCGCCCCGTCCCCGTGCCTCGGAGAGAGACGTGACAGGGACGGACACCGCTAGTGTCAACGGCGCATCGCTGCTGGGAGGTGCGGTTTCAGATGATTTTAATTTCATTCCTTAGGACCTTTTTGTTTAGCATTTTGCCCATCTTCTATCAGGAAGATAGGTTCCTTTCCTAGTCAGACCAAAAAAGGACTTTATAAAGGAGAGACGGAGGGGCGCCTGGGTGGCTCAGCTGGCTGAGCGTCATGATCTCATGGTTTGTGAGTTCAAGTCCCACGTCCAGCTCTGTGCTGACAGTGCAGAGCCCGCTTGGGATTCTCTCTCTCTCTCTCTCTCTCTCTCTCTCTCTCTCTCTTTCTCTCTCTCTCTCAATAAGTAAACCAAAAAAAATAAAGGAGAGAAGGAATTGAAAACAGGAGTGATGCGGGCGTTCTCTTTGTCCTTTGGAATTCCAGCCCCTGGCACTTTAAGATGGCCACGAACGTGGGGTTTTCTTGCCGGGTCTGGAAAGCAGCTGCCAGACCCCAGAGCAGCGGGAGACAGACAAGGACAAGGTGCCCCAACTAGGATTATGGGAGTTTTCACTGACGAAGGTCTCTGACGTGAAAAGACACGTGCTATGTAAATGGACACCGCCGACCCCGAGCGGGCGCTCAGGAGCCGTCCACACCGCCGACCCCACTCACTGATCACCACTCCCTTCCCCTTCCCACTGAGCCCAGGCAAAGTTGTGTGTGGCCTCGGAAGCCGCCCCAGCGGACTGAGCTGGCAGAGGGGTTGAGACCCAGGTGCCTCCTGGAGCCTCGGGGGTGGGGGGTGGTGCAGACTTAAGGAGCCCTTGCTCAGCCCAGAGGTCTCAGACGTGAGGCCGCCTCAGAGCCACCCAAAAGCTCGTGCACAGATGGGACACTGTTACCAATCCCGCAGGGGCCGGTGGGGCTGAGAACCCGCGTTTCTAACAAGTCCCCAGCGGTGTGGGTGCTGCTGGTACGGGAACCCACTTTGAGAATGACGAGATTAGAGCAAGGAAAACCCAGAATCTGGCACTGGGGCTGATTAGAAGCCAGTGGTTCTCCGCAGTAACCGAGTTCAGATGTGCCGGGGTCACCCCACCCGACCCCCACTCCCGCCCCCGAGACCTCGACCTGGCTGGTTTGCGGTGGGGCCGATCTGGATAGTTTTTGGGAACCCTCTTCAAGCGTTCAAGTGTGTAGCTCGAGCTGAAAACCAGTCCTACAGACCTTTCCAAAGCGTTAGGTTTCTAACCCTCTTACCTCTTGCTCCGTCAAATGTCCGTTTTCCTTTCTGTTTATCTGTTTGTTATTTGGGGGGTATAAATCAGTTGTGATTGTTCGTGGCTATAACTTCAGCTCCAGAGATGGAGCTTGGTGGTCGGCACCCAGTAATTCTGTACCGAGTGACTCATTTCTCTCAGGAAGGGGGTAGGATCTAGTAGGATCTACCGTAGCCCGCCTAGGGCACGGCCATGAAGTCTGCAGGGGGAAATCTAGAATATGCTGTTTGCTCCAAGAACAAGGTGGATAAATCAGCCATATGGAAACCCACTTATAACAAATGTAATGAAAGGGA
The DNA here is from genome assembly GCA_030068075.1 of Paguma larvata. Lineage (NCBI taxonomy): Eukaryota > Metazoa > Chordata > Mammalia > Carnivora > Viverridae > Paguma > Paguma larvata. Next base: position 57,873,250 of record CM057841.1, on the reverse strand, counting down.
ACCGTAGGGAGGGAGGGAAGGGAGGAGGGAAGGAGGGAAGGGGAGGAGGGGAGAGGAAGGAAGGAAGGAGAGCGGGAAGGAAAGAAGGAAGGATGGAAGGGAGGAAGGAAGGGAGCAAGGGCAGAAGGAAGGAAGAGAGGAAAGAAGGACTTTGATTCTGAAGCCCGGGTGCTTTCCAGAAAACCAGGCTAAAGGGAGTGCTGCCCCACGGAAAGCTGGAGCCCGGGCGGCTGGAGCCTGCGCCGGGAAGTCCCCGGGACTTCGTTCCTGGCCTGGGGGAAATGGGCCGGGGCTTCGGGCAGCTGCTTCGGGTGCCGGAGAGCATAGCGTGTCGCCTGCAGCCCGCGGACTTCTCTCGAAGTCCCGGGTGACCAGACGGCCGTGGTCTCTGGGCGAGGGGCTCTGGGCCTCGAGAGATGCCGCCGTACCTCTTGCCGTCATCGCCCCAGAGGCTCCCTGTGTCCAGGGACTGCCATGCGACCTCCCATCCAAGGGGGCCGAGGTCCTCTTTGGGGGAGCGTGCCCCGGGAGGGGTGGGGGGCAGAAGTGGGGGGTGGTAAGTTTCGCAGCCTGGCCCCGGAGGCCACACAGGCTCGCGGGGCTATTTTTCATATGACACCAGCCTCCGCACCGGGTTGGCATCGTGGGCCCCTCCTCCCGTGGGGCATCTCTGTAGGGGGAGGGCGGGGGGGCACTGCCCCGTCCCAATCAGTTTCTGGGATTGAGTCCTCTTTCTCTAAATAAGTAAATTAGCTCTAATACCCTTATTTGCTATCAACCTTATAAACCTAACGCAAACCAGATGGGCCTGGCTTCCCGAGCCCCCCACACTGCTCGGCCCAGCCTCCTCGGGTCCACCCTCGGCGGACTGGCTTCCTCAACCCCTGCACCCCCTCCTCCTCACCCCTGCACACACAGCCCCCTCCACCGGGAGAGCGTGTCTGGACCACCGCCCGTGCACTAGGCCGCCCGGGGGCCCCAGCTGGAGGGAAGCCGCCAGGGACTGCTCGTCCTCAGGATCAGCCCCACCCTCACCTCTGCCTCCCCATCTTATAATTTCTTCTTTTGCGATAAGAAAGCATTGATTGTCTTTCTTCCTCATCGTCAAAAGTGGAATTTTCATTTCAGAAACTCTAGAAAAGACGTGAACAGAGAGAAGAAAAGGTAAAATTGCCTGTCACCCGTCCACAGAGACTGTAGCGCTCCGGGAACCAGACTTCCATCCGGAGCAGCGGGGGGCGGACCGCTTCCATCAGAGCATGGTTACAGGAGGCGGGGGCCTGCGGGCCATAGCACGGACACGGCCTCGGACCACACGTCAAGGAACGCTGGGCTGTGTCCCGATGAAACTTTACCAATAAAACGAAACACAAGACAGGTGCTGGTTGCCAGTGCGCCCATAGACCGTGCTTTGCTGACTCCCGGCTGGGAGCAGGGCCGCGCACCAGAAAGGAGTCTGAGCCCTAAGTGTAATGCAACGTTTTCCACCAGTCCTGTTAGCAAAGGGTTACTTAAAAAAGAGTCAGGTGTCATATGCACTTAGATTATAGTTTATTTAACCCAGTCTGTACAAAATATCATCCTTAACATGAAGCGATATTTAAGAATTACCACGAGAAGTTTTACTTTCTTTTTTTGGTACCAACTCTTCAAAATGCAGACTTTATTTTTACACTGACGACGCGTCACAGCTTGGACGGGCCACGTCCCAGACGCTCAGAGCCACGTGTGGCGAGTCGGCCACCGTACCGGGCGGCACGGGTCTGTACCTTCCTTCACCTCCCCCTCGTTGCTACACGGTGGGGTCTGCCCACCACACTCTTGGCCGTGACCCATTACTTGACCTCTCTGTGTCCCAGCCTCCTCAGTCATCCAGTGGAGATCCTAATGCCCGTCTCCTAGTGTTGCTGTAAGAATTCCACGAGGAAACGCCCACAGGTCCCGCCGGGGGTCCGTAAGCAGCAGACACCCCACAAGTGCAAGGGCTTCGGTGAGCTGTCAGCACGCAGCCCCAGCCGGAGGAAAGGACGATTCTGGTCCAATTTCCCATCGTCTCCACCACAAAAAGGCAGGGACTTTTTGGAGCCAGCCATCCAGCCCAGGCCCCCACAATGGGGCGGGGCAGCCTGAAGCCCAGAGAGGGTAAGTGACTTGTTATCCAAAGTCACTCAGGGGCGCCCAGGTGGCTCAGTTGGTTAGGCATCCGAGTTTGGCTCAGTTGTAAGTTGGCGAGTACTGTCCTGTAACGGCAGGTGCCATGATTCTCTGTTTAGAAAAATCCTAGAGAATCTTTTTTTGTTTAAAGTTCCAGAACAAATAAATGAATTTAGCAAGGTCACAAGACACAAGGTCGAGATGTATAAAAAACTGACGCATACCTCACACTTTACCCAAAAAGTAACTCAGAATAGATCGTTCACACTCCACCCTAAGAGTTATAATGATGAGATCCTGAATCTATTTTTCTTTTGTTTATTTTTGAGAGAGAGCAAGAGACAGAGCACGAGCAGGGGAGGGGCAAAGAGAGAGGGCAACACAGAATCCAAAGCAGGCTCCAGGCTCTGAGCTGTCAGCACAGAGCCCAACATGGGGCTTGAACTCATGGACTGTGAGATCATGACCTGAGCCGAAGTCAGACGCTCCGCTGACTGAGCCACCCAGGCGCCCCCTGAATCTATTTTTTGTTTCAGGTTTTTTGCCTCATACCATGAAATTAGTAAGGCAATTGATAAATTTTACCCTGAATACCTGTGCATGTAGATATATTGTCTCTCTGCTTCAGTGGTGATAATTTTCAGGCCTAAAGAAAGCAGGTGTAATCCTGGACTGAGTAAATGTTTATTTAATTGATTTTGTTCTGTGGCACCAGTAACATCTGTGTCGATCATGTCTTTCTAACTCTGAACCGGCTGTGCGCAGAGAGGCTGTTATAGTTACAGAAAATAGTTTTACAGTTAAAATTCATATTTTAACATGGAAAAAAAAACTATAAAGTTTCTAGGGAAAAAAATATATTAAAATCTACATCACCTTGTGTTTGGCAATGTGTTTAGTTAGATAGGGCACCCAAAAAAACAATCCATTAAAAAAACAAAATTAATAAATTTTACTTTATCAAGGTTAAAAACATTTACTTTGTTAAAGATGCTGTTAAAAGAATGAAAATACACAGGCACCTAGGTGGCTCAGTGACCTCCCAGTTCCCAAATTTGAGCCCTTCGTCCGGTTCTGCACTGGCGGTGTGGAGCCTGCTTGGGATTCTCTCTCCTCCTCTCTCTGCGCCCCTCCGCCACCCTCTCTCTTTTTCACAAAAAGTAAATAAAAACCTTTTTTTTTAAAGAATGAAAATAAGAACAACAGACTTGGAGGAAATACTTCCAGAACAGGTATCTGATTAAAAAAGGACTTGTATCTGGAATATATAAAGAGCTCTTACAACTCAACAGTAAGAAAACAAACAGACCAATTAGAAATGAACAAAAGATCTGAAGAGACTCTTCACCAAGAAGATATATGGATGACAAATACCCTATGAAATGGGGAGACGCAGACGAAAACCACGATGAGATGTCACTGCTAAGTGTCTGTTAGTACAGCTAAAATCCGGAGACCTGGTAGGAATTCACCTTTCTCGCTGACGCCACAAAATGCTAGTCGCCTTTGAAGACAGTTTGGCCATTTCCTATGAAGTTAAACCCTCACTATATTGAAGCGAAAACCCATGTTTACACAGAATCACTTACGCAAATGTTGATAGCAGCTTTATTTGCCAAAAACTGGAAGCAGCCAAGACGCCCTGCGACGGATGAGCAGAGAAGCCCCGTGCAGGGCGCCCGTGTGGTGAAACGCCACGCGGCAGCGAAGAGGACCGTTCTGCTTCACAGCGGGACTCACTCACGTGTCTTTAGGCTCAGTTACAGAAGTCGGGTCCTAAAGGCCACCTATTACACGTGCCATTCATAGGGCAGTCTGGAAAAGGGAAACTTAGGTATGGAGAACCGGCAGGCGGTTGCAGGGACTTGGGGAAGGGACGTGACCCAGGACGAAGGAGGCACCCTCAGGGACTCCGGGGACGGTCGGGCTGTTGTGCCTGGTGGTGCTGGGTGACGGGCAGATGTAAACAAAAAAAAAAAAAAAGTGGAAAAAAAGGATGAAATCTGAACAAAGTCTCGTTTAGGTGACGATAATGTCCCAGCTCTAGTCCCGTTCTGCCCGATGTCCCGTGGTCGTGAATGGCGACAGCTTTTGGGGAAATGGAGTGAAAAGCATACGGGAACTCTTGGTGTTATCTTCGCAACTTTTCTGTAAATCTAAAGTTAGTCCAGGGTAAAAATGCTTCCTTGTGTTTAAGCTGGTGAGTCCCCCCGGCCACCCCCTCACTGGCCGCCCTCCACGTTCGTCCTGTCTGTTTGGCGCTCCGCCCGTCTGCGCGGGTGGTATCTCCCTGGCCTCGTCCAGACATGGCCACAAGGCCCGGTGGTTTTGGGTACAGAAGAGAGAAACAAGACTCCATTCTTGCCAGTGACAAGAGGAGGGACCGAGGTGCCCAGAGGCGGTGGGGGCTTGCGCCGCACCTGCTGGCACTGCCCGTTCCCGGCTGGCCCCCCTCCGCCTACGTACTCGCGAGCCGCTGGCGTGTGAGCGCCGGGTCAGGCTCGGTGCAGCTTCGTCCGGGTCTTCGCTGGCCACCTCCAGCGCCCGCCCTCCTGCAGCACGCGGACAGCGGGCTCACACGTCTGCCCCCTGGCACCTAGAAGGGTCACGTGACGAGTTCCGCCACCGCATCGTGAGCAGAAGCGACATGTCATTCATCTCGTTAGACCCGCTCGTTACCCAGGCTCCCACCTCCCTCGGGCACGGGGACTGGTGTCGGGTGGTGGCTGCTCTGTCCGCCTGGGGCACGCTGGGACCGCGGTGAAAAGATCCCCCGTCCTGCGTCGGGTGCGTGGGGAGGGGAGGGGAGGGGGAGAGGAGCCCGGTTTGCAGTAAGTCGCCGTGACCTACTGTGATCTACGGATGACTTATTACAAAGAGTAGGGGGACCGGCAGGTTTGCAGTCAGAAAAATAAGGAGGGACGTCGCGCGTCACACTGACTTGGAAAACTGGGTTGTGCCGCCTCAACACGCGACCTTTTCTCATCCCCTGGGCGGCGGGTCCAGTCCTCCCGGGCAAGGTCGGGGCAGGGAGAGGAATGTCAGCAGCCAGCCGCCAAAATTCCCATGACCCAGTCAGGACAGAGCGGTGCCTCAGCCCATCCCACGCTCCTCTGGGCAGTGCAGGCGGGAAACACAGCAGGCGACCACGTGGGGACACAACGCAACGGTCCTGATCGACACTGACATCAACAGAGGACAGTGGAAGTGACGGCAGGCCTGGAACATAACCAGACGGGTGGGGCCAGGGTTTCAGAGCCGCCTGAGCCCCAGACTCCCTGGGACCTGGCACCCCTTCCCACCAGCTCAGGCCTGCTTTCTCTCCATGCGGCCCTGTCATCTGCACGGTCGCTCCTAAATTCACAGGATGACCTGTAACTGTTTCCCTGACTCATCCCGACTCTCGCCCTGCCCCAGATACCCCATGGGTGGAGGCTCAGGGTCCCACACACGCGTGCAAGGTCTCCCTGCTGCCCGGCTTCTCGGATCCCGGCAGCGCCACAAGGGGCACGGGCGGGACTCTCCAGCAGGGCGAGGAGAATGAAGCGTGCGGCTTGCCCCAACACTGACCGCAAACCGGGTTTTTCCACGAAGGCCTTTACGGGATGTGAAGGTTTGGGGGGAGGCTTCCTCACGGAGCTCCCCGGCGTGCTCTAAGGGGCCGTCGTCAAGTCCCGTTTTGCAGATATAAGAAAAGAGGACCTGGGGAAGGTGAGAGACGGCTTGTTCAAGGCCACAAGGGAGGAAAACGGAGCTCCAGGGCCCAGCGAGGCCTAGCCTTGAACAAACAGCAGCTCCCCTGGGGCTCCGGTGTCCCCGGGAAGCATGGCCATGCCAGGGGTGGGCAGAGTGCAGGGGCGAGGTCGTAGACAGAGGCGGGATCCTCCAGGCAGCCGCTCTGGGAGTGAGCAAACAGGCCTCAGCTTCCCCGACCTTCCCCTTATCCTCGGAGGGTTACAAGGAAGACAGTGGGGTTATAAACGCACGGCTCTTAGAAGGACCCCAGGGCCAGAGCAGGCCTGCACTCGGCCACCGCAGCGATTCTTCCTGCTTAGTCACCACGACCGTAGTCACGGGGTAGCGACAGGCCCACGCGTGTGCGCACCTGGCACCGTGCTAGGTACTTTCAGGCGCTCTCGCACACTTCTCCTGCTCCGAGGCCAGAATGGACACCTGAGGTCTCAGACGAGGAAGCGGTCTGCGAGAGCCCACCGCAGGGCTCCAGGCCGCCGGCCCCCACGCCGCAGCTGCCGTGACCGTCACATAACCGGCTACGCACGGAGCAGGGTTCGGGAGAAACCCAGGCCTCCCCCTCCCCACCTCCAATATCTGCCCCCATCCGGGAAGAAGCGGCAAGCACAGGAGAACTGAGTCAGCGTCCTCCGGGCCCAGGCCCCGTCCGCTGCTGCCGGCGACCTCGGCGGGGCCAGATGGCCCCAGGGTCAGCCGCCGCCTCTCGCCTGGAGGGTGAGGGTCCTTCCGAGGAAAAGAGCGCGTGGCCCATATAGTGGGCTGGTGGCCCCCAGAGATGGAAGTCCACGTCCTGCCCCCTCAGAGCCTGTGGATGTGACCTTATCTGAAGAAAGGGCCTTTGCAGCTGTGATTAAGTTACAGATCCTGAGAGGACCTCACCCTAGAACATTCGGATGGACACTAAATCCAATGATTGAGGGAGAGTTAGGACCCGGACAGGGGACAGTCCACACGAACAGGGGGACACGTGGAGGACACAGCCACCGCCAGGGGACACCTGGGGCCCCCCAGGAGCGGGAAGGGGCAGGAAGGACCCTCCCCTGGGGATCCGCAGGGTGCTCGGCACCGTGACACCTCGATTTCAGAGCCCCGCCCTCCTGAACTGTGACAGACTAGGTCTCCATGTTGTACACCCCCAGTTTTGTTACAGCAGCTGCAGGCCCCGCTCTGGGCTCGTGGTTCACGCTCAGACAATGGCAGGTGCGCCTTGCTGGACAAGTGTACGCCAAGTCCCCGCCGCGGGGCCTCTGGTCCGGGACACTGCTGTGACCTTGTCCCCACCGTGCTTGTCCATCCACTCCCTCACGGCCCAGCCGTGCCTAACAGAACAAACCTTAACCCGACGCCAGTGTGATGGGGACACCAAAGTCCCGATCGTCTCTGTCCCCCTCCCCTCTGGGTCCATCCTGAGGCCCCTGGTTTGCAGGCTCCTCCAACCTGGGGTTTGGGGATGGGCCGTCTGCGGCCAACTCAAAGGCTCTGGAAAGTTCGAGGCCTGTTTCCACAAGGCTGTGTGGTCAGAGGATGAAATCTCAGGGCGGGGAGGCGGGTTCCCAGGTGGGTGTACCTGGGCGTTCCAGGTCCACACAGAGGCCAGGGGCGTCCAGCTTTGTCGGTAGGGTGCCGAGCTGCCCCTGGGACTGGAGAGTCAGGTGACGGAGGCCTTCGAGATCCTGAGACCTGGGGATCCTCGTCAGTGAGGAGAAAACCGGGAGGAGGCCATGAGCCCTCCCCCCGAAACCCTGCGGCTGCCAGGGCTGGCTGCCTCCCGGGCCTCAGTTTTCTCATCTTGTAAGTGGGCTCACCAGGAGCGCCTCACACACAAGTGCCTACATGTTGGATATTATCTTAATGGCTGCAGTAAATCGTGGCGCCTGCAGGGTGGACTCCAGCAAGCTGCTCGAATTAGGGACATCCTGATTCCAAACAGAGCTCGCTAGCCTTTCGCTCCCAGATGAAAATCGAGTCTGCCGTCCTGGATGGGAGGCCTGTGATCACAGGGAGGCGGCGTCCGCAGAGGCTGGGCCGGCAGCGGCTGAGGCGCCCGCAGGCCACCCGCCACCAAGCCTGGTGATGACTTAATCCTTCCCACATGGAGCCCTGGTAGGCGCTGACCTTTGCCCATTAACCCCGAGACCCCGCTGCCCTGGCTTGGAACTACCGGCTGTCCCTGATAACCTCCCCAGCATAACTCAGGCCTCGCCCTGGCTACAGAGATGGGCTGATAACGCGCCGCGTTCTGGGGTCAAGTTAGCGGGGCTCCGCGGACAGCCTCACCGCCTGTGAAAAACAAAGGCCCTCAGAGTGAGGCCACTCCGGAACGCCTTCACACTGGAAACCAGGAGGGAACTGCCGAGCAGCTCGGGGACTGAGACCCCCATCTGGCAGATGGAGGGGCCAAATCCACCCCAAGGAGGCTTCTCCTGGGCCTTGCACCCCGGCCGGGAAGAAACAGCCGTGCTGTCAGCCCTGTTCCGGTCTTTCAGAGACCAGTTACGGAGATGGGCTCAGGGGCCGTAGGGAGAGCCCAGGGGTCACCCGGGAGGCAACCTGTGGGTTTGGACTTGGCTTCCTGCTGGGGAGCGGGCCTAGGTCCTAACCCCACCCACTGTGCACCTGAGCAACCTTGGGCAACTCACAGACCCCCCTTGACCTTGGTCTGCTCATCTGTGAGATGGGGTAAGGGATCTGGGGAGATGACGCCCCCAGGAGCGTCTGGCACAGCAGCCGACAGGCAGTGAGCGGAACCCTCCGTCTCCCCGGCCTTGATGTTGAGTTACCCCCGTACGTGTTCCCAGAAGCACAGGAGAGTCACGACGTGGTGGGTCGAGCCTGGCTAACCCACTCGGGCGTGATCCCTGCAGATGGGTCTTCCTCTCACGCCCCAACTGCCAACACACATGGAGTGGCCCCGGATGACCCCCTATGTGCGGCACAGTCAGATCCGGAGGGGAAGGAGCAGGTCCTCCGGGAGCAACTTAAAGCCCAGAGTATCTGTGGGCATTGAGGGAGCGTCATCTGGGGGGATGGGGGTGCCCACCTCTGGGCGCCCCGGTGTCCTCGCCGGGACCCCAGGCTGGTCCCCAGGACTGGTGCAGACACAGACGAGGCATGGCCCTGGGACGTGGTGTGCGGCCAGGGGCTCACCCCACGGCCGGGGCCGTTGAGAGCAGAGCCTTGTCTGACTCTCCGACATAGGAAGTGCTTCAAGAATACCTGAAGATGTGCAGGCGGGGGCTTCGGGAACAAGCTGGGGACCCGGCAGCGGGCAGAGGCTGGTGAGGTTTGAGGAGCTCGGCGGGAAATGCCGGGAGGTCCAGGGGCTGAGCGTTTCGGAAGCAGGAGGAGGTGAGCGGTGTGCCCGGCACAGCTGACCTCACGTGCTGACGGCGGTGTCTCTGGTTCCCCGCACTGTGCCCTGGGCTTGATGACAGTCACCTTCACGAGGCCAGAGTGAAGAAGGGTATTTGTAGGGGGCATGGTGTGCAGCGCAGGAGACCCGCCGCTGTTTGTCATTGTCGGTATTATTCGTCGACTTAGCTGTGGAGCATCCCCTGCGTGAGGCACGTCAGGTCACCCACAGGAGAGCTGGGAGGTCTGGCCCCCAGCCGCCCCCTCCAGCTGGGAGATGAAGTCCGCCAGAGACCCGCCAGGCTGGGACAGCAGGTGTCAGCAGCCAGAGGCTGGCTCCCCCGACCGTGGGTGACCCAGAAAGCCCTCAGGATGGAGCTCTCCCACGGGGGCTGGGAGACCCCAGGGCTCCCCCTCGCCCCATCCCGGAGCCCTGGACCTGCCCTCCCGCCGTCCTGCCTTCAGGGGCCGGCATCAGGAGGTGTTCGAGACACTTGTTCGCTGAGTGAGCCCAAGGAGGCTGCTGGGTCCCCTTGCGCCCCCTCCCCATGCCCTCTGACCTCTGTCTAGGACATGACCCCGGGAACTGCACCCACACCTCAACACCCAGCTCTTTGTTCTTGGGAACTCTTCAACCGGGAAGCAAGCTGTGTGTCCACCGTTGCCCAGCTCAGCAATAGTTTAAGATGCACCAAGCAGCGTGGACACAAGGGGAGTCTGACAGTGACGACGAGTGTGATGATAGAGACGATGGTGTTGACGATGACCCTGCCCGCTGTCCAGCGGAGGCACCACGCCGCCAACAGCGATCGGCTCAGAGAACAGCCTCTCTTCGTCTTATTGAACTGCCGGTGCCTCCAGAGAACGTGCGGGTCCCCCACCCTGCCCCGTCCAGCCGAGCGCCACCGCCATCCTGGACAAGAGTGTCCAAGAGCCAGAGCTGACCGGCCGGGACCAGGGCGAGGGGGGCGGGGAGAGGGGCCAGGGCCCAGCGGAGGGCGGCCGCAGCTGGTCTGACTAATGCCCGGGCCGTCACTCCGACAGGGCTCGCAGACACCGGGCCAGATAAGCGCACCGTCCGCCCAGGCCGTTTTTCCTGCGCTATCTCTCGCCGAGGCCGTGCTAACACCCTGTCAGCCGCCCAGTGATGGACGGCCCGGGGAGCCGGCCTGCCGCACCCCCTCGTGCAGAGCCTCGCAGACGCTCGCCAGGCCCACCTGCTAACCCGCAGGGGTGCTTCTCTCTGGGGCAGAGAGGGGGCACCTCAGGCTCTAGAGCGGCACACGCTTCGACCCACACTGTGCACGTGCACACGCACGGACACACTCGCTGTGTCAAGTCAGCCAACTTTCGAGGTGGGGGCCTCGGCAAGCCCGGCTCTCAGAAATTTATCTGCGGTCACACGGCTGGACCTTGAGCTTCTTACCGACACCCCTGCGTTCATGGGGATCACGCTCAAGCCCGAAGGGGCCAACACGCCAAAAGAACGATGCTGGACGAGAAAGCCAGCTGGACACCACGGCCTCAGCGGGGCCGGCCGGCCAAGACCCCGTTTCCGGGAAGAGCTGGCCAGGGCTTCCCCCGCCCCGGCCCCCAAAGGAGGTCAGAAGCAGTGGGGTGGTTTCCAAGCCCCCCACCTTCAAGCCGTAAACTTCCTGTGAAGCGAAACAGAAGGAGCTTCACGTGCTGGACGCACGAGAGTCCCCTGGCCACGCCGAATAAACAGGGGACCATCCACCCGTCCTGGCCTCTCTCGGGACACATCCGTGCCCGTCTCCCACCCCGCCCCCCAGCCCCAGCTGTCTCTGGGGAAAGGACAAACACCGGATAGAACCGGTGGGACCCCGGAGGCCGGATGCCCACCATCAGCACTGTTTATGTTTGAGGCCGTCCTGGAAGAAAAATGTGAGAACGCCTTCCAGAACATGGTGGCCAAGCGAGGCCTGCCCGGGCGCCAGGGAGGCCGCACAATAGGGGCAAGTGCATAGCGGAAGGATAGGGCTGGGCACGGCCGCCACAGGAGACGGAGCGGGCGGCTTCGGCCCTCGCCGCCGCCCTCTGCCCACATGCTGCCAAAAGGGGACCTCGGGTCTGGTCCCCTGCCTGGCCCTCGGGGCCCGGCCCTGTCCCTCGGCCCACCGAGTCCCGTGTGCCAAATCCGTTCACTTTGGTGGCCTGTGCAAACCATGAGTTTGCACGACGGACATTCCAGACAGACGGACACACAGAAGTTCTGTGTAAGTCCGATAAAATCAGGCCTTGTATTTCATTCCAGCTCAGACGGGGAGGCCCGTTCAGGGCTAGGGCAGGCGTCTCCTCGCCGAAGACGGGGACCTGGGAGCAGCAGGGATCAGGAGGCCGGTCCCTCCAAGGGAATCCGGCCTCACACCTTAACAGGAACCAGATTTCTGCAAGTATCAACCCCAGAAAAAAAGGCCAGTCGACGTTCATGCAAAGTGGGGTGCAAAGTGGGGTGCAAAGTGGGGTGCAAAGTGCTGTCCAGTAAAGCTTGCCGACCCCCGAGGGTAGATCCAGCTGCTTCCGTGACCGGGTGTTCCCAGTAAGCATTCCGCCTTTCCACCAGCGTCTCCTGGGTCTCCTCACCTGCAGTGTGGGCGTGGTCACGGTGTCCCCGTCGCTCAGGCGGCCGTGGAAACGTGAAGGGGTGCACAGGAAACTCAGGCTCAGGAGTCCGCACCGGGCAGTGGGTTGGCTGAGCTGTGTCTCAGAGGGACCTCAACAAACAGGAGTCCCGTCTCTCGGTCACAGAGGCCCGCTCTGCTCTCCTAAGCGCACGGTGGGCCAGGGTCCCCTCTCCAGAGCGTTGTCCTCATCCCGGGGCCAGAGCAGTCCCCCGGCCACAGCGCACCCCGGGGGAGGGCTGCAGGCTCCGGGCACACCGAGACCGCTGGCCCTCGCTCCATCACACGGCCACCCCCAGCTACAAGGGGGCTGCGAAACAGAGCCTTTATCTGGGGTGATCGCTTCCCTGGGTTAAAATCGGGGGTGTGGCAACACAGAGGCAGGGCAGGTGGGTGTGGGGACCCAGGAGGTGAGTGCCGTTCTCTCCATTTCACAGACGGCAACGCTGAGGCTCAGAGCCTTCCCCCTGGAGCCGCACGGCCTCCCAAGCAGCGGGCGGACAGCGACACATCTTCTCCCACCAGCACTCGGACCTCACCCAGCGGGCAGTGCGGCGGTGGGGGCGGGGGGGGGCTGGGCGTGCCGCGGGGCCTCCGGGGGAGAGACCACCCTGACAGGGCCGCACAGGGCCTCCTCAGGAATGCGCACAGGAGGCCCTGCCCACGAGGTCATTTTTCTGACCGCCTCGAGGGATTAAGATAGCAGAGAGGGAGCCTCCCCGCTCCCCGCCGCGCCCGCCTCGCTGGCACTGCCCAGTCGGGGGGTGCCTCTCCGCTCCTGGTCTTCGCTCGGTGAGCCCACACCGAGGCGGGCTCCTGAGAGCCTCATGGAGCCAGGCACCGTGTGGCATCGTTAGTCCACTGCCACCAGCCGGCCACCAAAGAGGCAGGCCCTGTGCCGCTCCCCAGCACGGACGCGAAGGCACAGAGGCATGGTCGCCTTGCCCAGGTGACTCGGAGACTCAGGAGGGCACGGCCGCACCGGCCTGGTCCCGTGGGGAGACGCGCCTTCTCGGCCAGCTTCTACGTCACCACAGTTCAGCCCGACCTCCCGACAAATGTTTGTCCCCGCGTCTGTCACAGCGAATCTGGGGCTCCCCTCGGGCAGGTTGTGGAGGCCGAGAGACTTGGATTCAGAAAGAATATCGCGGCCACGCGGGGCGGTAGGCAAGCACTGCCTGCCCTTCCTGGGGGGGCTTCCCCGCCTCGGGCCTCAGTTTGCCCACCAGCAGCCTAGGGAGGACAGTGCTGCTCCTTCGGGCTGGGAGAGAGTGACAGAGGTTGGCATCGCCGTTCTGATTTGTACTGGTCTTTGCATTTGAAACGAGGCCAGAACTTTGAAAGGGTCACGTGCAAGAGGAAAGAGATGGAGGAAGGTGCAGGAAGGGAGCTGGGACGGGCGGGGACCACAGCACCGGCGGGCGGTGGGGACGCAAGACCCCAGGGGGAAGCCTGCGCCACCGGGCGCTTACAGAGCAGGAGGCCACGGGGGCCGCCGGGCAGTCCCCCGGGTGCTCTGGGCGCGGGCAGGGAGAGCGCCTGGGGGCTGCTGGCAGGGCTGCCCGCGTGTGCGTGTGCGCCCTCCTGGGCTCCACACGCCGGGTCCCGGCAGCTGCCCCTCCCACCATCCCTTGCCTTTATCTGCACTTTACTGAGTTTTATGTCGTGTCCTTTTTAACAAGAGACGTAACTGTGAATCCGATAAAAGACACAAACATGGGTTGCCCCAAATTTCTCCCCAGAGGTGTCACGGTCCCCCCACAACTGGATGAGGCTTCCTTCCAGCCGGGTCCTTGCCTCTGGACACACGCCACCCCCCCCACACACACCTGCGGCCCTTCAGGCGACACGTCATTATAGATTTGAAGAGTGCTGGTGTCCGTCAGCAGCCTGAGGCCATCGCTCCGGGCTGCGATAGCCTGGCCTGACAAGGCCCCCCAGAGACAGGCTTTCCTCACTGCTGGGGGGGGGGGGGGGCAGGACGGGCGCGACCCCGGTGGGAGGCGCCTGCATTTTGGCACATTCGAACTAACGCCGAAAGGTGGCCCACGGACAGGAGGCGTCCCCGTGCAGCTGGCGTCTGGGCTGCGTGGGGACCCGGGCCCTCCTCCCGCCCCCGCTAACCTGGGCATTCTCCGGGGCTGCAGGCGGAACCCCCGAGGCCCAGCCGTCCACGATCACGCGCCCGCCCCTCGGCCCTCGACCCCTCGTCGCACGCACAGCCCCGGGCGCGGAGCCAGCCGACACCGCGCCTCCTCCTCCTCTCTCGCTCTTTTCCACACCTTCCCTGCTGCGTATCAAGCGTCTGACCTTCTCCCACCCAAACCCGCTCTCAGAAATAACGCCTTCCCCGGCATCCACACCCCGTGTGGGTCAGATGGGTCAGAGGGTGATTGCCTTGCAGGCAAAGGGTCACAACGGCGTCTTAGAAACAGCCTGGGGACGTGGGGCACTTCTACGCCAGCCGAGCACGCACCCACCCCGCGTCCCCGTGGTCGCGCGCCCGGGTGCACGCCCGGCACGAACACGTGCGTGTGGGCGCGCAGCTCCGCGTGCAGGAACGCTCCCTGCAGCGCTACTGGTAACGGCCGAGAACCGGTAACCCCGGATGCCCACCGCCCGCAGCACCGTGGGATGGATGAGCCCCTGGTCTGAAATACTTCAGAGCGGCAAGATCGGGGTGCCCAGTCACCCCACGGAGCCCCGGGCAGCTCCACGGCAGGGTCTGGGGCGCCCCCCGTGCTTGTGCCTCCCACACAAACCTGGGGTCCTCCCCCGAGCAGAGTCGGTTGAGCGCCTCTTCCTGGAACTCTGTGTCTGGGGAACAGTGGCTAGACCCGAAACCCTGCAGGGACCGGCCATGGTGTGTGACCTTGGCCAAGTGACTTAAACTCTGTGCCCCCGAAAGGTGGAGACGGGGATACCTGTTGCTAACCTAAGCGAAATAGCACAAAATCTCGCGGAGCTGTGGTGGCCGCGGCAGGGGTGTGACGGCTTGCTGGGCTTGGAACACTTAGAACATCGCCTGGCGTCCGGCGCGAGGCCTCCACGCGGCCGTTCTCCTCAGGCAGGGTACGGGGTAGTACAAAGACTACAGGCTTTGGAGACTAGGGCGTCTGATGGCTCAGCTGTTTTCTGTGTGTCCTTGAGAGAACCACTTAACCTCTCTGACCCAGTTGCCCGTCCATAAAATGGGTTGTTCTTGTGACACAGATAAGATAGTGCAGCATTTAAAATGCACAGCACGGGGGACACATGGGTGGCTCGGTTGGCTGAGCGTCCGACTCTTGGTTTCAGCTCAGCTCTGAGTATGGAACCTGCTTGTGATTCTCTCTCTCCCTCCCTCTCTCTCTCTCTGCCCCTCCCTCACTTGTGTGTGTGCGCGCACGTGCACTCCCCCTCTCTAACAAGTAAAAAAAAATACTTTAAGAAATGTGCAGCATGGACCCTTGGGTGGTAACATGAGTGAGTGTAGGTGGGAAATGGGCAAACCTTTGATCTTAAGGGTAAACATATTTATTTTCATGCTTATTAGAAAGAACTGAAGAATTAAGTCTCAGATGCATCACTTTTCAGGACTTATTACTGAGACTGGGTTTCCTTCCATATATTTAAATGTCTTCTACAGCAGTCCTACGTAAAAACCTTTGTAAACCGCTACCAGGGGGACAGAGACAGGGCACTTGGTGCCGCGCCCGAGGCCCCTCTGCCGCACAAGTCCCTCACGGCGCCTGCGTGTCCCTGCTTCTCAGCCTGGGCCGGGGGCCCGCGCCAGCCCGCAGAGGGCAGCCTGGGGGAGCCGTCCCGAGCGTGAGCGCGTCGGCTGGTGCGTCCGTGCGGCTCCTCAGCGTGTCCTGCGTGGGGCTTGTGCCTCGCCCGGCACAGTTATCAGTAAGCTCTATTAACGAACCCTTTGGCCTCTCTCCCTGCCTGTCTCCCCTCCCCTCAGCCCTTCCCGGGCCCTGCATGGGCACTGAGTGGCCACAAGCTTCCAGAGCTCCCAAACTCCACGTGTCAGCCAGGGTGCGCTCCCTCTGGACGCCGGAGGGAGAGCCCTGGTCCCTCGTCTCTTTCTGCTTCTGGAAGTGCCTGCATCCTGAGGTTCGAGGCCTCTCGCTTCATCTTGGGAGCCGGCAGCGAGATAGCCTCGGCCTCTCCCTCCTCCTTCCTTCAAGGGTCCTCGAGGTGACGCTGTGCCTGCTCGGATCACCCACGGCAGTGTCCCTGTTTGAAAATCCGTAACCTAATCCCACCTGCAAAGTCCCTTTTGCTGTGTGAGGTCACATACTTGCAGGTTCCAGGGATTAAAGCAGGGGCGTCCTTGGGGGCCAGTATTCTGCTGACCACCCGTCCCATCCCCCTCGAGGCCACCTGCACCTGCATCCTTGCCTCAAGCCCTGCTTCTGGGGACTCAAACCCACCCCCGAGGACGCACGCAGCCCCTCGGCTCTCGCTGTGCTCTCATCCCGTGCTACGAGGGGCCCATGTGGGACATAGGGGATCCTTTATTTCCCTAAGCCTCCACTTTCCCATCTGAGAAATGGGATGACATTTACCCCCTGAAGGGGTGATATTCAAAACGCCGAACTCCTACGGAACAGGCATCAGCCATTCCGGGCAGGCCAGACGTCGACAACAACACAGCCGAGCGGCTCTGAGAGCCGATCCCAGCCTCCCCCACCCCCAGGGCCGGTATCAAGGCTCTGACAGGCCAACTCCGTGTTTAAGCAGAGGCAGCCGTGAATGGTTATGCCAGACATGACCGACGTGACATTTCGGTGTGAAGGGCGAGTTCCCTGGCCCGATGGAAACGGGGCCCCGGGACGGGGGCACAGAGGCCAAGGCTGTGCTCTCGGAGAAGGCAGAATCGGGCTGGCCCCGGCTCACCACGTCTGGGCTTTATCTCGGAAATCGGAACACGGGTCACTTGAGGCGCGTGCCGAGTTGCTCAGCCAGAAAGTCACATCTCCGCATCTGCTCGTCCAGACGGTGGGCCGGGGTCCCGGAGAGGTCCGGGGGCGCTGGTACGGGGCCACGCCACTCTGCTCCGGGGAGGCTGCTGGCCAGTTCCTGGGGACAGTGTGACCAGGAGCCACCGTCTACAGACTCTGAGCGGAAACCAGAGCCCAGCCGTCCTGTTACCTGTCTGGGGACGCCCACCCCGCAAAGGCCCAGCCTGGCTTGGAAACCAAGGGTGGGCGGTTCCTACACGGAGTCCCTCGGGGAAGAGCACCGGCGGCCACACTGCCCGGGGTGGATTCTTGCTTCCCGTTCTGTTCCACACGTGGGCACCTGTCCGGGGCCTGCAGGAAGAGCCCCTTACGTCTGTGGTCTCCTCCATCTTCACGGTAACCCTGCCGAGTAGGTGCTAGGCAGCAATCCCATGTTATGGATGAGGAAGCCGAGGCCCAGAGAGGTCGAGTGACTTGCCCAAGGACACACAGCCAGTGAGTGGCAGAGCCTTGGCTCGCTGTCGGTGTGTGAGATGCTAAAATCCTCTCAGGGAGACAGAGGAGTAGACGTGCAGTGTGTCATCCTGACGTGAGTCCACCGGGGTCTAATTGATGGCATTAACCTCAAGAAACAGGGAGTGGTCATCCAGAGGAGGAGAGCTTCATTCAAACATGAGGACTGTTCCAGAAGGAGCTCCTGACCCGAGGGCCCTGACCGCTGAGCCCCCAGGTGAAACCTTGTGGCTTGGGCTCCTGGTCCGAGTGTCCTGGGTTGAAGAGTGTCCCCTCAAAACGCACGTCCGACCGGAAGCTGTGAACATGACCTGATTTGGAATTAGGGGTTTTGCTGCTGTCACTGGTGAAGCGAGTTTGTACTGCTGTGGTCCACGTGAACAGAGACAGGGACGCACTCTGCAGCCGCAAGCCACGGAGCGCCAAGGGTCCATGAGAACGTGACCCTGCTGACGCCTTGGACTCAGACTCCTGGCCCACAAAACTATGAGAGAGTAAAGTCCGCCATCTTCAGCCGCCTGGCTTTGTGACGTCCGTCCTAGACACCGGGAACAGCTGCTCAGACCAACACGGGGCTCGCTGCTGGTGCCGGGGTTTGAAGGCCCCTCGGGAGCAGCCCTCAGCCCAGGGCGGAAGGGAGTCCCTTGGATGGGACAACGGTGGGGACCACATGTCACACCCTCTCCTGCAGGACCCCGACAGGACTGGGCGCCAGGAAGCCACGGGGTTCCCTCGGTGCCTCTCCGTGTCGCCGTGTCTCACTCCCCCGCTGCCCGGTCGCCATCGTCCCAAACGTACACCGTGCACACACCCTGGCCCCCCTGTCTCCTGGCGGGGAAGTAAAGCGAACACACCATCTCTCCCCGTCGGGACACAGCACCTCCAAGGACAGGGGCTGAGAACCTTCCAGCGGCCTTGCCGAAGTCCTTCCTGAGTGTCTCCCGGGAGCCCTGCGGGGGCTATAGTGGAAAACAGAGGCCCAGATTCACGGGTCGTCTGCAGACGGGGACGCGTCTCACTGGCTGCCAGGGGAAGGAAGGGGCTCACCACCGAACACTGCCTTGTCCCAACCTTTGCCTAAGATGAGGGTTTTAGCTTTGCAAACCTTGATTCCTAAATGGACTGACCCAGTCCACAAAGACTCATAATAATTCAACTCACAGGAGACTGATGTATACACCATAACCCATATTTAGAGAAGGCCCTGCCTTTCCAGGGACTGGAGTTGCCGGGGCTCCCACACACCACCTTGCCAGCCTGCCAGCCTAGACATCCAGAGGCTTCTGGGAGCACGTGGGCCGATCCCCACAGTCACAAGGTCTTGATGCTGCTCCTGCCGACGTCCTGAACACGACCTCATCTGTCCACCTGCGCCCAGGGCAGGGACCTTCTCCGTGTGCTTCGCAGCTGTGTTTCCGGGGCGGACACAGACTCTGAGGCAGTGCTGACCGTGGAAGTTCGCATCTCGTACACATGGAGGTCCAGCACGGCAGTGCCCGGTCAGCGCCCGCTCTTGCCACCTGGTGCTCCGGGAGCTCGGGCTCCCTTCGGTTTGTGGCCTCGCTGTCCCGTCCGATCCTGCGGCGTGCGGCCGGGAGACGGAGAAAGACAGAGGGCCCGCGGCACACGACCCGCTTCCGGAGTACCTGGTAGGAGACGGCAGCCTCCTGCCACGAGCGCTCCTGCGGGCGAGGGTGGCTGGGAGGCGCGGGCCTGGGCCGTCGCACATGCCGCAAAGAGGGGTGCCGTCTCGGAGGCCGGCCGGCAGAAGCCACGCTGGTTAGACTCGCCGACCCGCGTGGTGACAGGCGAACGGACGGGCTCGGGAAAAGAGCTGGGAGTGGTGGCGGAGGGCCGCGCCGGCCGCACACACCAGCACGCGGTCCCGCCGTCCGCCCCGCTCATCCCCGCCGGGTGCGTCACCCACTTGCGGGGCCTTCGAGGGGTCCTGGAGGCCGGCTCACCCGCCTCCGCCTTTCGCACCCGAGAAGCAGGCCCGGGGCACGGGGGGGGGAGCAGGGGGCAGGGAATGTGCCTGGGGTCAGGGGGCGGGTTTGTCCGTGAGGAGCCAGGCCCCCGGCCACCTGACCCCCGGCCGATGCCTGGGCCACCGCACAGCCGCCCGTCCCTCATTGTTCAGCTAATTACTGCAAGTCCAGGCCTGCGGAGCGTCTGTGTGGGGACGCTGTGTAAACATTTCCTCTCTGGCAGAGCAGGAAGCGAAGGGATGACAAGGTCAAGTGACTTTCCTCGGCTCCTGCTGCCCTGCCCGTCAGCCCGGGCCCCGCCCAGGCCTGCTCGCCGCCTTCCCAGGGCTCCCGCGCCCGGGCCGGGCCGGGGGTGGGGGGGGTGGCCGCATGGCCACGTGGGGGGGCCCCACGTCGCCCCGGCATCCTGCCACTTCCCGGCTGGAGGCTTTGGGAGAAGTCGCTCGACCTCTCTGAGCTCCCGTTTCCTCGGCCGCCACGTCCCTTCCCCGTGGGGTTGTAGTAAAGGACACAGTGTGAGCAAGCGTTTGGCACCGACCCCGACGGAGCGGGTTCTCACCACCGCTTTCCTATGTTTAAGCTCCATTTAAAAGATCGTTCACAGAACCGTACACTTGAAAATGGCTAATCGTATGCTGTGTGCTCTTCCCCCCGATGCGGGGGATTGTGTAGGAGAGTCTTCTCCCCGCTGTCCCGTCGTCACACACACGCCCCCACCCACCCGCACACCACCTCGAAAACTCAACACCCCTGCAAAAGGTACCCCACGTCCCCCAACCCGCAGATGGGTAGACCGAGGCTGGGGGAAATGAGCCAGTGGAGGTCGCACACGCAGTCAGTGGCAGGGCCAAGCTGCACTCAAAGTCAGACACACACACTGACTGCAGATCCGCCGGCTCCACCCCCGGGTCCCACATGGGTCATGGAGGCTGACGTGGGCCCCAGGGTAGCAGCTCTCCCCTCCCCACTGCCTTTTCTGCTCAAAGGAACTTCAGGATGAGTTAATCCGACACCCCATTTAACACAAGAGTAAACAGACCAGAGAGGTTAAGTGACTTGCCCAAGGTCACACAGCTAATTAGTACCAGATCAGCCACACAGCCAAGGCTTCCTGCCTCCCCCGCCTGGGCGGCTCCTGGACTCTTCTGGAAACATCTCCAGTGGGGCTCAGCTCCAGCGACAGGGCTCTGTGACGCCACAGGCAGGCCGGTAGTGGGGAGCTGTCGCAGGTTCGTAGAACTTGCAAAACCCGTTAGGTGCCGGCTCTGTGCCCGTCTCTGAATGTTCTGAAGAGTAAAGCTGCTTTGAAACTTAGAAGGAAGCAATTTCCCAATTGCCTGTGCATCAAATCCAGTTATTTTTCCCCCTCCTGTGGACTGTGGGATTTTTAAAAAAGATATTTCCCATTACAAAAAAATAAGTTCAAAGAGGAAAAAAAAAAAAAAAAAAAAAAGCAGTGAGCCCCGTGAGCTCCACGGAACGCCAGGCTGCCGGGAACGGGGTGCCCTCTGGTGGACATACGGGGCATAGCCGTTTTCCCGACCCAGGTCCTTGAAGGGTGAGGTATCGGGCCCCCTCCGACCCCCCGAAATCACCGCGGGCCCGACGCAGCGGCTGTTGTGCGGCTCCACGTCGGCCCACATCTTCTCCATCACCAAGAGCGACTCAGAAGTCAGACATGCGTTTAGAGGATGGGCGGTCTCGGGGCGCCTGGGGGGCTCCATCAGTTAAGCGTCCGGCCTCGGCTCAGCTCACGATCTCGCGGTTTGGGAGTTGGAGCCGCGCGTCGGGCTCTGTGCTGACGGCTTCGGATCCCTCGCTCTCTGCCCTTCCCCCCGCTCACTCCACACCGAGCCACGCTCCGTGTTGAGTGCCGTGCTGCTGGGACGGAGACAGCCCTGATCGGGTGGCACGCCCAGCTGGGGCCCCGACAACAAGCAGCTGGACAAATGAGCCGACAGAGCAGAGCGGCGCAAGTCTGGGTTGGGGGCTCGCGGTGAGACAGCATCGGGGGAGGGGAGGCGGGGGGTCAGGGCGAGGGGGGTCAGCGCAGGGCGCTCTGGGCGCAGACGTGAGCGCGGTGGGAACGCATCCCGCGGCTGTCGGGGGAGCGGTGCCCCAGGCAGAGGGAGAGCGCAGGCCCGGGTGGCCGGATGGAGGGACAGAGACAAAGTATCAGGAAGTGCCGTCCCCACAGCCCCGAGGACGTTTGAACGGAGCCGCCTCCAAGCGATGCTGGAGAAAACCGCTCCAGCAGCAGGTGACATTTGCGCTTTGCACTGAGGGCTCCTTGGGGACCCAACCTGGGAAGAGGTGGGGCAGGAGCAGGGCGCCGGACAGGGGCCCCGGGGGACCCAGCCTGTCACATGGCATGGTGACAGTGGGCCAGCCGTGCCCACTCAGGAGAACTGAGGACGGGGCCGGGGTTTCCTGTTCTGGTTCCCACCTGGCCACCCGAGGAGGAGGCAGCCCTTGTGAAGAGCTCTAGCGGGGAGCGCACAGCCCTCTGGAAGTTTCTGAGCCCTCGAGGGCAGAGGCAGGCTTCTCTGGGCTCCCCTGCCCGCCCCCGCCCCTGCCCCTGCCCCCCAGTCCGGCTGGGCCTGTTGTGCTGAGCCAAGGCCTCCGTGTCCAAGGCCACTGCCGCCCCCACTTAGTTTCCTCTCAGGAAGGGGCCCTGCGTCTCTGTGGCTTCGGTCATGGTGACAGATGGAGGGCAGCTGACCCCTGGCCCCAGGGTCGGAGAGCACCCGCACGCACCCACGCCAGGCAGCCTCGGAGGAAGGGCCAGGCCTGAGTTGGGAGGCCCGCACTCGCTCTGCACGGTGGTCCCTCTGAGGGGCAGGGGGCGGGGCAGGCCTCGAGCCCGGCGTTAGGCTCCCCGCAGCTGCCTTGCCCTCGAGGCGGAGGAGTCGTGTGGCCCAGGCTGGCTGCATCAGCGTCTCCGGGGACCAGAGAGAAATGCAGAGTCCCGGGCCCACCCACAGAACCGGGGTCCCGATGCACAGGGCAAGAGAGGGCGGCCTCGAGGCCCGAGCCTGAAAGGACCGCCATGCACGCTGCCAGTCGCTGCTGGCCTGGCCCCCCCGTCCCGTCACCCCCCTGCACCCCGGCCTCCTGGGCTGACAGGTCCCAAAGCGCCGGGCCCCGTCCCAGCGGCAGTGCGACCGTCATCAGCTCACAGCCGGCAGCACTCTCCAGCAGCCCCCCAACGAGGAGAGCGCTTCTCACTCGCTGACCTGTGAATGAGCCCGGGAGGAGGAAGGGCCATCGCCCCGGGGCACCCTGGCTCTGACACCCGGGCTCTGCGGCAGCCCCCCGGGACAGCAGGACCGTGGGGGCGAGGTGCGGCCGTGGCACTCGGGCCACAGCAAGGACAGTTGGAAAGCGTGTGCTGGTCCACGGGCTCGGAGGCGAGGCCTGGGTGCCCCTGGCGGGACAGGGCCAGGCCGGCCAGCTGGGACTGCGGCGTCGGAAGGCCCGCAGCCAGCCTGCTCGGCCGGAGCCGGCTTGCGCCTGCGGAGCGCTCAGCACACGCACCACCGGCCCCAGGCCTTCTCCGCCCTGACCCGCGACGTTCAAATCGCGTTATGAAATTTTCGAACTTGGTAAAAGCGACCACATCCCACAATCCACGACTTAGACTCGGCAATTAGCTTTCAGCCAAATTTTCTGCTCGGCCGATAGTCCCGGATACTGTTGAATCACACGCAGGTCCTTCTGTCCCACATACCGTATGGGCATCTCTGAAAGCAGAGAGACATTCGTCTCTGCGGTTGTGACGCCGTCAGCTCAACTGGCAGAAGTAATGACAACTCCCTCACCATCTGATACCCAGTGTGTACTCACATTTCCCCAGACGACCCCAAAATGGACAGGGTCCCTTGGAGGACTGCTCATTGTACGTGGCTGTTTTCATCTTTTACTCCAGGCCAGGGTCCCTGGCGCCCCCCGATTTCCCATGTGCTGCACCATGGTGGAGACCAGGCAACGGCGTGCCGAGCCCGGAGCGTAGCTGAGGGGACCGAGGCCTGGCACCCGCCCCACGCCCATCCTGCCTGGCAAGAGGGTCTTGGGTGAGGCCCTCGACGCGGCATCTGTACGCACAAGCCACCCAACAGGACCTGCCTAGGACAGAGTCACAGCCCAGTCGGGACAAAGTGCCCAGGGCTCCCAGCCAGAGCCGTCAGAACCCGTCAGCTGCGGCCCGGATTCGTGCAGACGCTGGAGCTCCCGGGTCTCCGCCGACGGGACCAGGATCAGCTTCTCTGTTCCTGCCTCCAGGGCCGGGCACCCGGGACTCTTCCCGCGGGGGAGTCCGAAACCCGGCTCGGCGGCGTGGCTCACCCTGGCCACGAGCCCCCCAGCGGGGGCACCCTGATGGCGGGACGCTGCTGGCCCGGGTCCTTCTGTCCTCCTTCACCTGTGCTGGTCTCTCCCGTGGCCTTTCCCGCCGGCACACGAGTCCTGCTTCAGGTCCGTCTCTCGGGAGCCCGATCTGGGACTGCCGGCCGCCGACCTTCCCGGGGAGCCTCTCGGGAAACCTCAGGCAATCGGTGCAGCGGCTGCCCGGGCAGAAACACTTCCTAGTCACGTCAATTCGCATACGGTTCCGGGTCCCCAGAAAGTCCACCTGCACCCCCCCTTCAAGGCCACGGCCTGGGTTCAGACCTGCTGCCTCGTGGGGGGGAGGGGCAGCTGGTGGGAGGCGATGGGCTGGGACCCCGGCCGTGCGCCTGCAGGCTGAGTAACTCCGGGCAGTCCCCTCGGAGCCAAACGGACCTGCCAATCCGCCCATTCCAGCAGGGTTCTCGCGGCGACTGGGCACTCAGCACACAGCACGGCAGAACGTGACCGACACGGTTACTGTCGCCGCTTTGCCGTGAGACGCTTCGAGTCCCTACGGCCTGCCTGTTACAACTAACTGCGTGGAGTCGCCGGAGGGCAGTGAGGAAGGTCATGTCCTCGGTCCCCAGTTCGTGTCCCGGGTCCAGGTGTTTGAGATCTCCCCCAGCAGCTACTCTCTGCATACCATCTCAACTAAACCGCAGACAAATCCCGCGAGGGGGGAGGTCACCAGATGGGAGAACAGGTGCGCACGGGCGGAGAGGCACGCGGCTCCCCGAACCCCAAAGGCTCTGAGTGTGGTCGGGGCCCCCCAGGTGCTGTGTGCCGCGTTTGCGTCTTCTCTGGAGAGAGTCTCCAGCACCGGAAACCTGGGTCCGTTGTCGCAGCTCCCATCAGTCTTCTGCTGTTCGTCGACCTTGGAAAGCAGCTGCTAAAATATCGCTTCCGCCTCGCGGGTTCCCACGCACGCCGCTCCCAGGGCTGGGGAAAGTGCAGTGCCTTCCATAGGTCACAGCCCTCGCCTCTTCCTCTCCTTTCCAGGGCAGGAACCGAGGGTAGTTCCTTTCTCCCCACGCCGGCGAGAGAGGAAGCCGTTCCTGCCCACCGCGGCCTGTGCGGGGGGAGGCCTGGGCGGGTGGGCTGCCGGCTTCCTGCCTGCCCTTCGCCCCCCCCATCACCCCCAGCCCAACCTCCAGCAACACACGGGCCACCTTCAGTCCCACCTTCCCACTGCCCCCGCCAGGCAGCCCACCTGGATTTCACCCACTTACCAGACAGGAACGGGCGAGGGTGGCCAGGGTCGGCAGAGGGGTCTCCTGTGAAACAAACGGATGAGTTTCACCCACCAGGGATGCGGCCAGCTGTCCCTCCCCGCAGGACAGCCCCCGACCACGCTGGGGACCCCGGAGCTCAGAGATCACGAGTCGGACGCTCTACTGCACCGCTAGTGCCTACCCAGCGGAAAAACGTGCAGAACAGAGGGAATGAACCCCCATGGCGACGTCACTGACCAGGACCGCAACCGCCCTTGAGCGGGACCCACGGGGCCAGTTTACAGATTCCCAGTCTTCCCGCATGCCGCATCCCACGCGTGAGTTGCCAAGAAACTGTCATCCACTTGAATGCTCCTAGGAGCAGGGAGCTCACTCCTTTCCAAGGAGAGAAATTTATTTCACATAAGGAGGGGATACTGGCCTTGCTGCCTCTTCCTCCATCAGACCTCTGAATCATCCCCCAAAGCAAGCCAGCCGCGGCCCTGGGACCCCTGGACTGTCCTTCCCCCGGAGTCTCCACTGCGTCCCTCACCCTCCATCTGGCGTGCTCTCTGAACCACAGAAGCCAGTCCCTACTGACGGTGTCCTTCGTACCAGGTCACAGGCCCCCAGCAGCACTGCCACGTGGCGCCGTTGTCGTCCCTGGCGCACAGGTGAGGCCCCGAGGGTCACAGAGGCGCAGCCGGCATCTCAGGCTTCAGCAAGTTCTTCTGGAAGGTTTCCGTGAGCCCGGAAGACTTGGGAGCCTCCCGGAGCCCCTGCTGAAGGGCTGCGAGCCTGAAGACGGGAGGACGCAGCCCAGGAGCTGACGAGGAGCGCTCCCCGTGACACCCGAGGGCTGCGCGCCCTGCTCACGCCTGCCTGGGAAGGCTAGGACCCCTGGCCTGGGCGTGGGGCGGGCGTGGGGGACGCAGGAGGACCTGAGATAGTCCCTCGGGAACACTTTCACGCTATCCGAACTCAATCGCGCAGTCGGCATCGTGGGCTAAGCCGCCGGCGGGGGGCAGGGGCCGAGCCGGAACGAGCTGGAGACCTTTCCCTGAGTGTCTCTGTGCCGAGGCCGGCACTGGAGCCGGGCGGCGGGCTCACTCCCTGGGAAAGCCTTCCCTTGCGTGCTGTCAGGTGCCAGGTGGGACGGAGCGGGCGGTGGCTAACGGGGCGTGTGCTCTGGCCCTCGGCCCCCAGCTCCACACCCCTCCCAGGTCCCCGGGCAAGGCCCCCGCGAACCGGCTGCTGTTTGCTCGGGGAGTGTCTCCCGGCCTGGCCAGCCGCCCGGCCCTGCCAAGCGGGAGGGCCTCCCACCCGCCGGCCTCCCTGAGCGCCCGAGCGAGAGAAATGCTCCCAGCGGCTCATCTACATCTCCCCGCAGGTGCCAGGACGCCCCCCCCCAACCCAAGTTTTCACAAGCTCTTGCTCTCCGGTAAAACCGAGCGGGGAAAGAAAAACCCACCGGAGAACCGGAGGTGGGGACCCAGCGGGCTCAGCGTGACCCGCGAGGAGCAGCTCCCACACTGATGAAGGGAGTCCCGATCCCCGCATTGAGCCGGCTGGGGCGTCACTCGTCACACCCAGCTAGGCCACCACTCGGAACGCGGTGGAGTGCTGGGCTCCGTGCGCTCACGATAGCAGGGACGGGGACCGGCGGGGCCGGGGACGCGGAGTGTCAGCAGCACGGAGTGGGTGTCAGGGGACGTGGAAATACACTCTCAGGCTGCTGCGAAATGGAAAACGGAGCGGCGCCTGGGGGGCTCCGGTCGTCACGTGTCCCACTCTTGATTTCTCCTCAGGTCGTGCTCTCACGGTGATGAGCTCGAGTCCCATGTCAGGCTCCATGATGACAGCCCAGAGCCTGCTGGCCTTTCTCTGTCTCTCTCTCAAAATAAACTTTTAAAAAAAGGGAAAAAGGAATACAGATGTAACAGGAATATAGATCTAAAACCCCACATATATAAATATATGCAAAGAAAATATCTATGAAATCATTTTGGCTGGACTCCAAAACATGTACAGGTTATTTTTGAAATGTAGGATTACAGTGATGTTTGTTGGGTACTTCCATTAATCTGTGCATTCCCGTTTTTCCGTGAAATGAGAACTCTTGTAAAATTGACTTCGAGGTATGATCTGCCCACGAAACTAGAGCACTCCTTTTAAGAGTATATTCCATCCTGTTCTCACAAGCTTGTACCGCCCGCATAGACCCGTAAGCCCCTCTTCAGACCATCCCCGCCCCGGCCCCCAGCAGCCGTCGCTCTGCTTTCTGCTACTAACCGAGATCCACCTCTTCCACAGCTTTCTACAAGTGGACCCACACAGTCCGGTGTCTTCTGCGTCTGTGTGCTTTCACTCGGCGCAGCGTTCTGGAGGTCCACCTGCATTCTACGTGTCAGTAGTGGTTCCTTTCCTTCTCATAGCTAGGTAGCACTCCCCCACGCGGGGATGCCACAGTGTGCCTGTCCACTCACCCCGATGGGCATGAGGGTTGTTTCCAGTTGGAGGGTCGCAAGTGCGAAGTAGTTGTGAGCATTCATGTTCAATCCATCCGTGGACGTGTGTTTTCCTTTCTCCTGGGGAAAAGAGTGGGAGAGGAATTACAGGCTCATGTGCTAAATGTACGCTTGGTTCTAGAAGAATCTAGAAAACTCTTGTCCAAAGTGATTGTATAATTGTATGTTTTCACCGGCAACAGAAGTTCCAGTTGTCCTAGTCCTCGTCAACACTTGGTACTGTCTGGTCTTTAATTTAGCCGCTCCAACGGGTGTGTCGCTCACTGTGGCTCTAACTTGTGTTCCCCTGGGGACTCGTGCAGCCAAGCGTCTTCGGTGTGCTCGATGCCCGTTCGTGCGTCTTTTTGTGTGAAGTATCTTCTAACATTTTTCCTATTTTTTCGTGGGATTGAATTATTAGCCACTGTAACGTATTTGTTTTGGTTTGGTTTCAGTATGCTGAGAGGCCTCCATCCGATCCATACGTCATGAAGGTTTTCTTCAGACCAGTGACCAGGGTGGCCTTTTCCCTCTTCTTACGGTGTCTTTTGAAGAACCCGCATTTTAAATTTTGGCCAACATGAAAATATCAATGCTCTTCTTGTACGGTTTATATCCCTTGTATTTTCATCTAAGAAACCTTCGACTATCTCAAGGTTACAAAGATCTCTTATGTTTTCCTCTGGGAGGTTTATAGTTTGGGCTTGTATTTTTAGGTATATGATGCGTTTCAATTTAGTTTTATAAATGGTGTGAGTTAATGGTCAGCCTGCATTTTTGGTCCCTCGCCTACAATGCCCAAACGGGAGCCACCGGCCACAGGTACCATCTGTGCACCTCACGTACGGCTAGTCTGAATCACGATGCACTCTCCGTGCGAAATACACAACACGCTTCTCACACAAAAAAAAGGCAAAACGCCTCATTAACGATTTTATTGATTGTACATCGAAATGACAATGTCTTGGGTATTTAGGCTTAAACAGACTATATTATTAAAATAAATTTTATTTCTTTCACTTTTTTAGGATGGCCACCAGGAACTTAAAATCACGTGAGGCTCGCATTATGCTTCTAGTGGACGGCACTGGGCCCGGTGGACACCCATTCCAGAAAAGAAGTCTCCTTCCCCTGAAGCGACTGACCACGCACGTGCAGCCCAGTTCGGGGCTCCCCGCCCGCTCCGCCAGTCCCCGCATCTGCCCGCGAGCCGCGGCCGTTCCGTCCCAGTCACCGCAACTTCAGGAGAAGGCGCCAAGTCAGGCTGGGTAGGCCTCCCCATTTTGTCCTTGTTTCCCAGATGTGCTTTTGTTTCCTTAACGTCTTTCCCTCTCTGGGTTAATTTTCAAGTCAGCTTGTCGGGGTTGGGCTGGTTTGTTCTCTACGGCTGCTGAGACCTACTAAGGTCACGCCGAACCTGCAGGTCAGTCTGGGGGCGACTGACATCTTGAAGACAGCGCGTCGCCAGAGTCGTGCCGGGACGCACCGCGCCGCTCGCGCAGCTCTTCCTCACCGCCGGCCGGCCGCGCGAGATGGCCTCACCTGCCCTGAAACGCGGGGCGGGCTGGCGCGGCTTTCCAGGGCGCTTCCGGGTCCTCTTCTCCAGCCAGCGATGACAGAAAGCGCACCTGAGTCCTGTCGGGACGCGGTCTGGCATTGGCCGTCTGGCCGCCTGCGCGTCTTCCTCCCAGGAGTCTCCTCTGCCGGCCCCTTGGGGTTTCTACGCTTACGATCGTGAAGATAGTTTTGAAGAAACGCATGTCCGTCCTTCCTTCCCACGGCTCTCTCCTCCTCGCACCGGCCGCGCCCTCGGGGGCCGATGGCAGTGTCGCAGGGGTAGCTGGCGCCTGTGTCTCGGCCCCGGGCTCCGGGACACGGTCAGCCTGTGCTTCTGTGTTTGTTTTTATTGTTGTCGTTAATGTTTGAGAGAGACAGAGCAAGAGTGAAGGAGGGGCAGAGAGAGGGAGACACAGGATCCAATGTAGGCCCTGAGCCGTCAGCACAGAGCCCGACGCGGGGCTCGAACCCACAGACCGTGCGATCAGGACCTGAGCCCCCCGGCGCCCCCGCCTGTGCCGTGACGCGCGCCTTGAACGGCAGGCATCCGTGGACCCGTGAGCCTCTGGCAGGTTCAGGAAGCTTTCCTCATTTCCAAACAGTTTTCATCACAAACTGGTTTCAAATTCTCGAAATGTGTTTTCTGTACCAAGATGACTTTCTGGCTTTTTCCTGCTTTTTCAAGTGGGCGTTCTCGAGTGCTCGAGCGGCCCTGCTCGCCTGGGGTGACGACCAGGCCCTCTCCCCCTGAGTGCTGGGCCCGTCACAGACACGGGGCTCTCCGTGTGACGCACGCAGGGAGGCCGAGCTGCGCCCTGACCCGCTCACCTCAGAGCCTAGCCGCCCCGAGCAGCGGCCAAGGGCAGGGCTCCCAAGCCGGGGCATCACTGCCCAGGTTCTGCTCTCGCCAGGGCCTCGGCGGGAACGTCCCCAGCACAGCGAGAGCCACCCCGACGCCGTGAGCCACGTCCAACCGCAGCGTCCGCGTGTCCTCGGCGGCGCTGCAGGGAGAGGTGCCCAAGCAGGGCCTGACCGCGGCGGCCTGTCAGCACAGCCTGCCCGCAGGGAGCCTCGGGCCCCGCCGTCATCAGGCTCGCTTGATCCCCAGAAAACAGCGTACTCGGCAGCGTCTTCTGCAGGACAGACGGAGGACAGAGAGCGTGATTTACCGCCGCTGAAGTGCGTCCTTCCTCCTTCCAGACCGCCTCGGGGGGCAGTTTCTCACATGTCCGCAGCCGGCTCCGGAGCAGAGGAGAGGGGCCGAGCCAGGAGCGGGGCGGGGGACCGCACGCCGGGACTGCCGCCGACCACCGCGTGGCTCCTCGGCCTTGGGAGGGGGCCCCGAGGACGCTGGCGTGACCGGGCTTCCTGGGGCCGCAGGAGGAGCCCCGGGTCTTCCCCACTTCCTGCCGCCTGCGCCCAGCTGCCCCGGTTTATGGGAGCCACTTGTCCGTGGGGTTCCTAGGAACAAAAGGGGCTGATGTCATCCGGCTCGCCCAGAGCAGGCCGAACGCCAGCACGGAAGCCTTCGCCTCAGGCCCAGGCCGTCTCCAGGACCACCTCCCGGAGTCCTCACAAGCCCCCAGGAGGGGAAACTGAGGCAGACCCGGAGTGGGACCAGTGCCTCTCAGGCACTCGGGCACTGCTGTGGCAGGAAGCCCCAGGCCTGCCCTGCGTGATGTCGCTGTCTTCCGGGCACAGCTGAGGACAGGGACCGGCCAGATCGGACCTCGAACCGCCAGGGGCACGGGACGCTCCACGCTCACACGTGACTGTGGCCCCGTGACCTACATGCCAGCCGCTGCCTGCTCCTGACCGGACCGTGCGCTCTGCGAGGGCGGGGACCCCCACCACCGTGTCCTCGGCTGCTCCCCGGAGGCCAGGACCCAGTAACGATCTGTCGGTGCCGGAATGACAGCGGTTGGCCTCTCCCGCGCACGGGCCGAGCCGCGGCTGGCGCCCAGCACTCCCCGCATTGGCGTGCCGCGTCTGCAGCTCCTGCACGCGGTCGTGATCCCCAAACAGGGGCGGCGGCCACGTCGGTACAGCTGCCCGTGATCCCGGCGGGGCCACCCAGAAGGAAGACTGGCTCGCTCACCTGTCTGGCCCCCAAGCTGGCGAGACCAAGAGATGGGACTGGAGGAGAGACGGGGGCTCGCCGTCGCCTCCTCCCCAGAAGGCTCTGCACGTGGCCTGGGTGAGGCTTCGGGGTAGCCTCGCGTCGGGCATAAGCTTCCGGGGCACGGGCCCCAGGAAAGCCCGGCAAGAGCCGTGCGGCCTTTCCCACCCCAGCCTCTGGTCACACAGCCCAGCTCCCTGCATGCTCTCGGAGGCCAAGTGGGGGCCTGGCCAGGTTCAAGGGCAGGGAACAGACATCACCAGATGCGTCAGACAACGTGTGGAAGCCTTTTAAAGCTGCCACAGGTGAGCGCGTGCCAGGATGGGCTCCACTTCACAGAGGAGTTACCAAAGGCACAGAGAAGTTAAGTGGGTGCCCCAAGGTCACACAGCCTGTTAGGGGAGGAGCCACGGTTTGAGCCCTGCGTCTGTGCTCGTGACCGCCTCCTGTGTCACAACCAGGCATTCATGTTTCCCTGACACTCCTGCCCGGATCCCAGACCAAAATCCTACTTCTTTTTTTAATGTTTATTTTTGAGACAGAGAGACAGAGTGCGAGTGGGGAGGGGCAGAGAGAGGGAGACACAGAATCGGAAGCAGGCTCCAGGCTCTGAGCTGTCAGCACGGAGCCCGATGCGGGGCTGGAACTCGAGATCACGACCTGAACGGAAGTCGAATGCTCAGCCGCCTGAGCCCCCACACTGCTGACACGAGAACGGTCTCCAGCCGCTGCTGACGTGCCCCAGGCGCAGAGGAAGGAGCAGGCTGTTTTCCAGCGGCAGCGGCAGCCTACCTCCAGGCAGGCCCCAGGTGGGGCTCAGGGGCGGGCCGCGTGGTAAGCAGCCAGCCAGCCGGGGAGGGCCTCGGCGGTCTCGTCGGGAAATTGGGACTCTGTCCTGTGCCTGCAGGGAGCCTCGGCAGCAACTCTTACGAAGCCAGGGTGCGAAACAGGAAGGCTCGCTCCTCAGAAAGGTCACCGTTACTGGGGAGGTGGCAGCGAGCGCGGCTTGGAGGCTGCGGCACCGGTCCCAGCGCGAGAAGACGGGCGCACACGCGAACAACAGTGTCACCAGGCGAGATCTGCAAAGTGCCACAGAATTCGGGGCAAGGAGATGCTGAAGACAGAGGTGACGGGGGCGAGCTCCAGCCGGTGGACACTGGGCGTCGAACCCTGAGGGGCGTGGCCAGGCAGGCGCGATCACTCCCTGTTCTTTGCTGCTGAAGACCACGTCGTCACCGAGGCAGGGCTGCCTGTGAGTCTGGCTGGGGGAATGGGACACACCTTCCGGCTCTGGGGCCACACGCCGGGGAGGGGGAGCCTGCTCACACGAGGTTCAGGAGGGTGCGCTGGGGGACGGTGTGCGAGGCCTGCCCGTCGGGGAGCCCAGGATGAAGCTCCCGTCCCCGGTGTGGACACAGCTTCCTGAGCCCCGAGGCCCCGGGGCCTTCTCCACAGCAGGAAGCCCCAAGAGGAGAAACTTGATTCCACGTGGCCGAACGCAGTCTGGAAGCCTCTCCTGCGGCCCCTCCCGCCATGGCCCGGACGGGGCGGTCCCGTGGCACAGAGCCAGGGGCGTCGCCGCCGCGTGCCTCGCTCTGTGCCTGGCACGGAAACGCTGTTCGGAGACGATGCGGGAACCCCAGCTGCCGCCCCGCCCGCGAGCGAGGTCTGGAAGGATCCCACAAACACACCTTTGACAGGCCAGCTCCCCCTGCTCAGCTACGCGGACAGTCAGCACCTTCTTCGTCCAGAGAGAGGACGCGGAGCCTTTGTATCGGACCCCCAGAGGCTGCGCTGCGCGGGACCCGAGGGTTTGAGCGAAGGGCCCACACGGACAGTGGGAGGGAAGCGAGCAGGCCGCTCAGCCTGTCCGTCCCCCGGCCGGTGCGCTGGCGGCCGTGACGCCCCGAGTGCCCCAGGACTGACCTGTTTCTCCCGCGCGTCTATCTGCTCCGACTGGCAGTGTTTCCCGATGGGGGGAGCGTGGCAGGTGACACCATGGAGCCGGCTCTGCGGCCAGGCTCTCGGCCGAGTGCAGGGGTCTCCCTTCGGCCTCGTGGGTGGCGCAGTGGGGCTCCCGCGGCCGCCGTCCGTGCCGCTGACACGCGGGAGGGTTAGCCACCGTCCTCACCCTGTTTTGCAGATGAGGACGCTGAGGCGCAGAGGGGCTGCCGTCCCCTCCAAGGTCACACAGCCGGTAAGGAGCCAGCTGGGAATGAAGGCCTCTAACCAGGAAACCACACGGACTCTCCCGGTCTCCGAGCCCGCGAGTCCCTGGTGGGAGAGTGAATCCACGGACAGAGCGTAGTGACCCCGGGGCTCAGGCGTCCCGGGCAAGGCTGACGGGCAGCTCCATGCCGAGCCTGGCCACCCTGCTGAGTCCCTGGGCAGCCCCCGCCTGTGCCTCCTGGGGGACCGAGGCCTCCACCCTCCAGGGCCCTGGGTCTCCTCCCCTGCCTGCAGTAGCCCCAAGGTCAAGGCATTGCAGAGGTCAAGAGCACGGGCTTGGGAACGGTGGACGGGCATGCAGGGCACACACACGCTGCCGGCCAAGAGGGGACAAAAACGGACCAACCTCAAAGGGCCATAGTTTACCTTCCCCAAACCAGCGGTGTCCTCGTGCAGCTCCAGGTCTGACGAGCTCCCGTGGACGAGGTCACAGGTCCCCCCGGTGGCCGGGCCTGGGCAGAGCAGAGATTCCATCGGAGCCGGCACAAGCCATCAGGACCCACGGCTCAGGGGGCGCACCTCCCGGGGTCACGGCCGTGGGCACACTTCCTGGAGGGGAATTACTGAATTAGTTTAGATCCCGCCGGCAGTGTCCGAGAGCTCCAGCACATTCCCGACGGCGTCGTCTCCAACCCTTGATATTCTGGCAGGCGTGAGAGGGGCCCACTGTGATTTTACCTCCCGTCTCTCTGGTGCGTAATGATGCCTGTTAGTATTTCATGTGCTTCCTAAGCAGTGAATGTCTTCCTTATGGAAGTGGTAGTTCTGGGCTCTCGCCCCGTATTTAATAAATATTTATCTTTTCCTTGTTGATTTGTGGGAGTTCTTTATATGTAATAGATACGAGTCCTTCATCAGATATGTGTTCAGGATGTTTTCTCCCAGTCTGTGGCTTTCTTAATGGTGTGTTTTGGTGACCAGAAGTGTTGACTGTGCTGGGGTCCCTAGTACCGAGTGGGTTCTGGCGGTGCCATTCGGGTCCCCTCCCGGAACTCTCTGCACTCCCAGGTCCTCAGCGAACCATCAGTGAGCACTCGCTGGGCCGTTTCTACCATCCCAGCCCTGCTAACGTCACACGCTCTGGGGGTTTCTCGCGTCCCTGTACCCGGCCCCTGGCACCTGGACAAGGAGGACGTCCTTTGACGGAGTCCCGGGTTGAAAAGGCCAGAGCACAGAGCAGAGCACCCGCTAGCTGCCCTGCCCCCTTCCGCAGGGAGCCTGCCCGGAGCCGAGTCCTCTCCCAGCCTGGTCCGGACACCAGGGCGTCCCGGGAGCTCAGCTCTTCCCAAAAGGGAAGATCAAAGTCCCGGCCCCACTTCAGAGGCAGGGATCTGGCTGTGGGGATAACTGGGCTGTGGGGTGAGCGAGCACAGAGATAACAGGAGGCGGACCGCTGGGTCCTTTGAAAGCCTGCGTCCTCGAGCCTCGGGAGACGCCCCCCCCCAGGCCCTCACACCCCGGGGTCCTCGCTGGAGTGGAAGCCCGCGGTTCAGAAAACTCCAAGGGAAAACTCTGACCCGGGTGTCCGGGACCCTGAAGGAACGGGACACGCGAGCCAGAACCTCCTGCAGCCGGAGCTCACCGGGCAACGGCCACTCCCCGTGTGCAGCACCGGTACTTGGAGGCCTGCGTCCACGTGTTCACCGAAAGACACACTCTAGAATGTTCACTGCAGTGCTGACACCGATAGCCCCAAACCGGAAACGACCCAAATGGCCACCCACGGCGGGACCAGGAAGTCACTCGGGGTGTGGTCACACAACGGACGAGCAGGATTGTGTAACGGCCACCATGTGCCACCACACGACCGCGTCTCCCAGATGGGACGCTGACACAGGACCCAGATGGAAATGAGTGAACACGCTGGGCCTCCGTTGTTGAGACCTTAAACCCGGATGGCCTCGCCAAGCTGCTGAGAGCGAAGAGGGTGAGGGCCCCAGGCAGGCGGCACGAGGGGCCTGCGGGCTGTGCTGACCCGTGCCGCCGGCTCAGCTCAGGACTGCCATCAGGGCGTCCCCGCCGCTGGCGCCCACGTGCACTGCGTACCACATTCCCAGGCTTCTCTTCACACGGGGAGGGTCCGGGCACCTGGGGGCTCAGTCGGCCAAGCGTCCGACTCTTGGTTCGACTCAGGTCATGATCTCGAGGTTCGTGGGTTCAAGCCCCGCGTCGGGCTCTGTGCTGACGGCTCCTGCTTGGGATTCCCTCCCTCTCTGCCCCTTCCCTGCTCTCTCTCTCAAAAAAGTACAGAGGGAGGGGCGGCTTCAAGCAGAGAAAGCTGGGCTCGCCGCCGGTGGGGGGCTCGCCGCCGGTGGGGGGCTCGCCGCCGGTGGGGGGCCCGGCCCCACGCCACCCCCCGCTCGCGAGCGGGAGAGAGGCCGCTCGGCTGCGTCAGGCTGACCCCGTCGGCGGGGAAGCCTGGGCGCCGCAGAAACGGATCAGAATGATACAAGCGCGGCGGGGTGGACAGGGTCCTGGGTCTCGTCCCAAGACTGAGAAACGGGGATGGAAACGCGGAGGCGAGGAGCAGAGCCGGCCGTGTGAGGGCGGCTGGCTCTCGCTCCGAGGACAGGCTGTTTATTTGAACAAGAACCACGCGGCTCTCTTTCTGTCCCCTCCGGAGCAGATCTCGTGTCGCCAAGAATTTCGCGGCATTAAAAGCTACAGAGGAAAAACGCTCTGCCGAGGGCCAGGCAGGTCTTGGAAGCGACAAGGTGGTGAGGCCGAGCGAGCTGGGACGGCCCCTGGAGCCCTCGGCTGCTGTACGCGCGCCCGACCCGGAGCCCGGCAGGGCCGCCCGAGCGGAACGGGGGACGAGTGCCTGCCAGGCCGGAGTGCCCGCGGCTGCCCCCGCTGGACGCCCGCTCCGGGACGTCTTCCTACCACGGGCGATTCCACAGCCACGAACTCAAAATTCCGCGGCCCCGGACCCCCAGACATGACGGCGGTCAGAAGGAGCTGGGCACAGAGACACGCACACCCGAACGGGACCAAACCGCTGTGGTGGCGGGGTCGGCGCGGTGGTCCGGGGAGGGGAGGCGTGGGGGGGGACGGCGCGGGGCAGCTGGGGGCCGCCGCCGGCTGCTGCCTCGTGACCTGGAGCTTTTCCGTGTGCACACCCTTCTCCGATAAAAAAAAAACCCGTGCAGGTTTAAAACCCGCTGTTTAAACGCGGCCCAGCATCTTCCCGAAGGACCTCCTGGAAGCGGGGCCCCGCGAGCCCCGGCGCGAAGCGGACGGCGCTCCCGGGAACACGGCCACTGTGTCTCCGCCGGCCCAGGGCCATGTGCCCAGAGGCAGTCGGCGAAGGCGCCACAAAGACGGAACGCCCCTGAGCGGAGCTCCGTGTGGGGGCCGCCGCGTGGCCCCGAGCTGGGACAGGCCTCGCCACAGGCCGCGGAGGCCCGCTAGTCCGGGCCAGAAGCAACCGTTCCAGCAGAGGGCAGGGCAGAGGGGCGGAGTCCCTTACCTGTTGTTTTCAATTACTCTAAGGGAGGCTACCTTGGGTGGGCCTGGCTTAATCAGTAGCAATGTCTTCATAAGAGGGTGTAGGTCTCCCCCGAAGAAGACTGCCAACAGTCACGGGCCCGACCGCCCTCCCTGCTCTCCGCGTCCTCCTTCCTTCGTGTCTGCCCTGAGGACCGCAGGCTCACCAAGCTCAGGGGGCCCCAGCCTGCTCATCACCCTCGGAGGTCCGGCATGGAACTCCAGGGTCTACAACCCCAAGGCCGGGTGGCTCCGAAAAACACGATTTGGTTTTGATTTTTGTTTTCTTTTGCTGTGTAAACTCAGTGCATTCTCACTGAGGGCAAAACCTTGAGGTCATTCAGCGTATTTGTTCCAATCACACGAGAATCATGGCTCACAGAAAGAGACAGAGGGGCGCCGGGGGTGGGGGGGGGGGCTCAGTCAGTCGGGCATCCGACTTCGGCTCGGGTCGTGATCTCACGGTTGAGGAGTTCGAGCCCCACATCGGGCTCTGCTGACAGCTCGGAGCCTGGAGCCTGCTTCAGATTCTGTGTCTCCCTCTCTCTCTGCCCCTCCCCCACTCACACTCTGTCTCAAAAATAAACAAACATTTAAAAAATTTAAAAAAAAATAAATAGAGACAGAACCACGAGTGACGGATGAGGCCACACACCCGGCTCACGCCAAGGGCTGGGGAAGCCTTCCGGAGATTCGGGCGTCCCTGGCCCGGGTGCGCCAGCCGCCTCGTCTGCAGCCGGCGCTGGGGCTCGGCCAGGGACCGCCAGCGTGCGGCGGGGTGCAGGCGTAGACCCCACGCGACGCTGGTGGCAGACTCACAAGGCAGTGGTCGTGGCCTCCACACGCCGTGGCCGGTGGCCTTCAGTGTCCCTGAATCTGTGCCAGCAGATTCTTTCACTGAATCTTTTCCAGTAAAAACAGAAGACGTCTGTCTCTTCCATGCCACCACGGAGGCCAAAGACCCCCAGCTCTGTCCCCTGCGAAGGACGCACCCAGGCAAGTCCCGGGGCCCCAAAGAGTGACCCTCCCAACCTGGACTCACACCTCACAACAGATATGCCCCTGCCACCTACAGTTATGCCCCCGGCGGAGACAGCGGCGCTGGCAGGAGAGAGAGAGACCCCCGGCAGCCCCTTGCCATGCCGGCTGCAATAGCGGCCCCCGGGGACCCTCCCGCTGGCCCCGCCCAATCCCCTTCCGGCCCCGCCCACCCCCCCACTCCTCCTGACTCCGCTCACTGGGAAGTCCAGAAGCCTCCACCGCCCCCCATCCTCCCTTCTTGTGCCAAACGAGGGCCCGCAGGGAGAGAGGAGCCTCAAGGCCGAGGGAGGATGGCCATCCTGGCGTCTGGAGGCCAGCAGTCCCCCCGAGACTCCGTAGGACAGTGCTCGGCAAGACAGCTCTGGAGTTCTAGGTGGTTTCCGCGGCTCGGAACTTACAACCCTATTTTCCTTTTTTCCCATGTAGAGAAAATGCCTTGGCCTCCAGCCAGCCTCTGACCAGCAGCCTGTAATTACCCACGTGTGGAGAAGACGGGGTGCGGTGTCATGGGGAGCAGGGACCGGAAGCCCGGGAGCTTTCCTGCTCGCCGGGCCGCAAGGAAGCTCTGCGGGGGAGGGCAGGCCAGTCTGGGGGGACCTGGACGTGTTCGTGGAGCCACGCCCTCTCGGTCCCCTGTGCCTGGAAGTGCACACGAGGGCAAGGGAGGACCAGTCCCTTCACCAGGACTGCGTTAGTCGGCGTGCCAGCTGCCGTAACGAACAGGACCCGTCCTGCCCCCGGGACCGCGTTAGTCGGCGCGCCAGCTGCCATAACAAATAGGACGCGTCCCACCCCCGGGACCGCGTTAGTCGGCGCGCCAGCTGCTGTAACAAATAGGACCCGTCCCTCCCCCGGGACCATATTAGTCGGCGTGCCAGCTGCCATAACAAATAGGACGTGTCCCTCCCCCAGGACCGCATTAGTCAGTACGCAAACTACCGTAACAAACAGGCCCTGAAATTTCAACGGCATCACACGACCAAAGTCCATTTGACACTGAGGACGTAACCCCGGGCGAATCCACGTGGCGTCGCACACTCGTGCAGGACCCAGGCTCCTTCTCCCTGTGGCCCCACATGCCTGGGGGCCTCCAGTCTCCTCCTAGGAGGCTCCCTGTCCTGCCGGCACATAGAGGCGGAGAAGGTAGAGAAGGCACAGCGTTCTTAGCCACGGGGCCTGGGACGGCCCACGGCATTTCGGCCTCATTCCTTGGGCAAAACAGGGCACCCAGTCCCACCCAAAGCAGGGGTGAGACGCTCTCCTACGCCCAGGGCACGGAGACCGCCCTGGGCGGCCGGCCCACGGGTGCTGGAGGACTCGCTCAACACTGGGTGAGGCCAACTGAGTGCAGCACCCAGCCAGCAGCACTAGCACTCTCTTCGAGCACCTCGGGGAGAGGGTTCTGAGGACCCTGAGGCTATTCCGAAGGCCCAGACATCTCTGTGAGTGGACAGTGAAGAATACTCTCGTGGCCCACCCCATCCTACAGCAGCCCTCCCTCCTCATCTGTGACTTCACTCCTCATCCGACAGACCTCCCTCTCGATTCTTATGTGGCCTCGGGAACCCGCGGGCTCTTCCGCTTCTAACATCTACCTGTAGGCAGGTGCTTCCAAACTGCAGACGTGCTACCCACAGAGCATTCTGTTCTTGTGGAGAAATCCTGATGTGAACTTCATGCAAAGCAAGAAAGGCTCTCTTGTGCAGTCAACAATCTGCACAACTGTACCCAGCAATACTGTCATAAGTTCTGTCCTGCTCAGCCTTGAAGTGGGAATGGTGTGAGCTAGTCGTCAGTCCGACCGTAGACTCACAGTGGGAAGGAAATGAGGTCATCTAATCTGGCGGTTCCGAGAGCTCCACTCCCTCTAATTCCCCAAAACCACTGGTCCAGTCCGACCTCCTCAATTTCCTATAGAGACTCTGAGGTTCTGATGGACCTGGGACTGTCCCAAGGTCACAGAGCCTGTGATTGGTTAAAATGAGACAGCAGATCAGTTTCAAACTCCCAGTTGGGCCATCTGGACCAGCACTGCCCCCCCCCAATAAGATGAGCCGCGTGTGTAATTGTAAGCTCTCTACTTGCCGTATTTTAAAGAGGAAAAAAATACAAATAAAAAAGAGGGGTGAATGCTAATATTTTTTTAACCCAAAACATGAACCTGTAACATAAGTTAAAAACACAGTAACATCCTTCACACTCCCTATTTCACACGAAGTCTTGGACGTCTGGTGTGTACTTGGCAGTCAGTCTCCACAAAGTCTGGCGTCACTGTACACCTAACACGTATGCATCTGGGTGCTAAAGCTTCACCGAAAATACTCAACCTGTATCTAGAGCTCACAAAACTGCCACTTGAAAAGGCAGGTTCGTACGACAAGTTGGTATAAACAGGCTTCCAAGTTTCCTTAACTACTGAATCGGGGATCTGGGCTCAAGTTAAAATTACTTAAAATGAAATGAAACAGAAATTTCAGCCCCTGGCTCACACGGGCCACCTGACAAGTGCTCGGCGGTCACAGGGGTTCCTGGAGACGGTGCAGATGAGTGTCGCTCTGGAACTCGGGCCCAATCTACCTGAGCCCCGGAGGCTTCGTTACGAGGAAATCCGTGTGGACGGCCTCTGCCCCCGGCGCGCCGGACGAAGAAGGGGTCACGTTGGCAGAATTAGAGGGCGCAGAGACCGCTCAGCATCCTCCCTCCTCCGCGGTCATGGCTCGGGGTTCCCGGGGCTCCGGGCCGACACATGGCTAATCGTGCGGCCCCTCCGGCTCCCACGGGGGACGGCGGCCCGAGTCTTCAGGCCACTGGTGCCTGGAGACGCCCCGGACGAGGCCCGGATGCGGCCCCGCTGATGGCGAGGGCCGGCGGCAGGACGGGCAGCTTCGGGGCAGAGCCCCGGGCCCCGTGGACAGTCTGGCAGTAATTATGGGCACACGGGGTTGGGTCCCGCGTCACCCGCGGCTCCTCTCCCAGGGCTCCTGCCCCAGGGCCGCCAGCTGGGGGCTTGAAACAACAGAAAGAAGGGCGTCCTCCCCCAGCCCCGGGGGCGGGAGCCTGAGACCCAGGCGTCGCCAGGGCCGGGTCCTTCTCAAAGGCGCTAAGGAAGGGTCCTTCCTGCCTCTTCCGGCTTCAGGCGCTGCTGGTCGGCCTCAGGGTTCCTGGGCTTGTAGGTGCCCCATCCTGATGCCCGCCCTGTCTCTGCACGGCCACGGTCCCTCCGCGCGTGTCTGTGTCAGCGTCCCTCTCCTTGTGGGGGATTTAGAGTACACTCGAGTCCAGGCCGAGCTCAACTGAGCTTCGTTCCGTCCACGAAGACCCAGGCTGCCCAGAGGGCACGTTCGCAGGCCCGGGGGTGGGGGACGGTTAGGACGCGTTCACGTCTTTGGGGGACCCTACCCGCTACGCCGCTCCATAACCACCAGATTTCAGGCCACCTTGGAGGCGTGTCTCCGTGGTGCAGACAGGGAACCGGCCAGGAGCAGTGGGAACCTGGCACTCGAAGCTGGTCTCCCCTGGGCCGGGGTTCCCGACCCGCTCCCTCCACAGGCCCTTCTGGAATCTCTCGAGATCTTCCAGGTCAGAAACCGGGACCTGCTCTGTAAAACCACAGCCAGCCTGTCCAGGTTGGAGCCTCCCCTACTGGGATGACCCAGGGTGACAATTCCGATTGGTTACAACCACTTTCCTAGGGCATCAACGGGGTCCTGGAGACGGCAACTTGGTATTTCTCTGTTCCTTCTGATCCCAATGAACTTGGCGCACAAAATGGAAAACTCCAGACACAGCGTGTAAAAGTGAATTTTCCCCTCATTAGCTCAAGAGGGGAGGGCCAGGGGCGGCCTGTCTCACTCCCGCAGAGGGACACCACCGCCTTCCGGAGGCCCTCCGGCCCCACCTGGCCCCCACTCTGCTCCGCCCTCCGCCGAGCGGCAGGCAGGAGCCGGCAAAGGCTGAGCAGGGCCACCCTGAGGACGTGCACGCCCGGGGCAACTGCCTCGGGGACCCCCGGGCCCTGCACCGAAGAGACCGGAGAAGCAGAAGGGCCCTGGAAACGTCCACAAGGTCCCTCCTCCAACCTGGCCAACGGGGGGCGTCAGCAGGAGGGGGGGAGGACTCTGCCGCCAGGTC
Source organism: Paguma larvata (assembly GCA_030068075.1). Lineage (NCBI taxonomy): Eukaryota > Metazoa > Chordata > Mammalia > Carnivora > Viverridae > Paguma > Paguma larvata. The sequence continues at coordinate 57,831,230 of CM057841.1, read as the reverse complement.
TCCAGGCAGAGACGGGGCCGAGGGCCAGCTCCCTGGAGAGGCTGGCAGCGCAGGGCTGAAGGCTCTCCCCAGGTGACGGTGGGGCCACGCTTCTCCAGACGCAGCCAGAGCCCTCCTCTGGGGAGGCTGAGGCTTTGATCACAGCCGTGCGTCTGCGGGCTGGAGCCCCACCGCCTTCCTGCGTCTCGTTACGGGAGCGCTGGGCTCCAGCACAGCAGACAAGCCTGGCATTCTCTCTCTGACCTGCTAAGGCCTTTCTGGACTGCTCTGCTCGCCCCTGGGGAAGTGGGGGGCCTACTCCAATTACTCCCATAAGAAAAGCCTCTTAGAAAATGCCAGCGTGCGGGCAAAGGAAGGCCCTTCCCGCCTGCCCAGGAGCAGGGCTTGGAAATCCCGGGCGCCTTCCCCAGACGGCCTCTGAGAGGGGCCTGTGTGGACCGCAGGGCGCCCCGGGAGAAGGCCCCGGTTTCCTCCCACAGGATAGGGGGGCTCTTGTTTGCAAACTGGCAGGTGAAATTGAGCATTAAGGGAAAGTCGGCCAGGCCAGGTCAGGGCGGAGGTGGAAAGAATTTGGGTTTGGTAGGAAATATGGCAAAATATGGTGGGGACAGGGGGGGAGAGGGAGAGAGAGAGAGAGAGAGAGAGACTTTCACAAGGTGCGTCTGAATTACGACGAGGCAGCCTCGCATGCCTGGGTCAGAGACCATCCGGTCTGGGCTTGGAAAATGAGGGGACTAATTAGGCCCAGAGACTTCACCTCCCGCCCTCACCGCCAAGACAGGAGAAAGGGACTCGAGAAACGGTTGAGCCCGGGGCCCCAGGAGGCCGACCCCTGGTTGGCAGAGGTTTAGGGATCCGGGGGAAGGGGCAGGGCGGGAAGGGAGTGGAAGAACAGGGTGAGAAAACCCTACCCAGGAGAGGCCACAGTCGTCTCCACGGACGGCAGGACAGACCCGGCCACCCCCGCCCCCCCCCGACAAGAGCGGTCCCCTGGGGGAGCAACAGCTCCTTGCCTCTAAACCCCCAGATGTCAGCTGCCCCCTGCTCTGGCCGAGCGGCGTAAACGCACGCAAACAAGTGCACGCGCTGGTCCGAGAACGAGCTTGGAGACCCGATTATACGTCGGATTTTCTCACGCGGCGCGTTTTTTGAACGAGTGTATGCTCCTCATCCCGGTGGGGGGCTGGGCTTCCTGTTTCGAGGACGAAGGCCTAGTTTGCTCTGAAACATCAGTCCAGCGGAAGCGGATTCGCTGGTCAGCACACGGCTTACTGCCGCCAGCGCACCCGTCCAGACATCGCGAGTCAATCCCAGAGCACACGAGGTCCCTCCCACTACAGCCCTTCCGACGTGAGGTTCTCTGTGCCTGAGGCTCGCTCCCGCCCGCCCCCTCCCGCAGCTGGGCCTCGGTTTACATCCTCCACAACTACCACCCTGGCTGTCACCCTGCCCCGGGACCAGCCGTCCTTGTCCGCACTCGCCCCGTCACAGCATGTGTCACTCGGCACTGCACACGTCTGCTCGCGGTCTCTCCCGCCAGGCGTGAGCTCCCTCAGAGCGCAGGGTAACTTCCCGTTCCCCGTGACCCCAGGCCCCGGACCAAACCCCCATGTGCTAGGAACGCACGCCAAGCACTGCACAGGCGTCCCAAATCCCTTCCATCCTGCCTTATTGTGACACAGACACGGGTGAGGAGGAGGGCCTGAGCCTCCCCCAAGGTTCAGGGGTGAGTCCTTGCCAGAGAAAGTAGCCCAGGTGAGTCAGACCCAACACAGAGCATATGCTCTCTCTGGCCAGGATTGGTCTGCGAATGGACACGTGATCCATCTGGGGCCAAGAAGATGTGATGGGAACCTGCTGGAAGGTTCTAGAGAAGAAGAGTCTATTCTTAAGAACAAGCTCTATCTCCTTACAAATGGAGTGGTGTACAGCGGCAATGCCTGGAACTCCTGCAGCCCTTTCAACACCTCGAGGGAAAGAAGCCAGTCTGAGGAGGAGCGAAGACCACAGAAGGAAAACCTGGGTCCTTAGCGATCCCATCAGGGGCCAAACTAAACCAGTGCTCACGCCCAGCCCATCGCCAGAACATCCCTTCACGAACCGACACATCGGATCTTTTATCGTGTCTGCCACTACAAGTGGGCTCAGTCCTGGTTCCCACCTCTCTGACGCAGCCACTCGGTTTGCCTCGTGGTCTTGGGATCCACAGGTCTTGGACGCAGACAGCTGGCCCAGACCCCAGCTCCGGCGCCGCCTCGGCATGGGCCCTGGGGCAAGTCTCATCACCAAGCGGAGCCTCGACTTCTTCAGACGCAAACCGTGGTTAATACGAACGACAGCCCCGCGTCGGGAGTTGGCGGCGCTTCGCCTTCCGCGCCGTCTCCCTGCGCCCGGGCCCCGCCCTCCACCGCTCGCAGTCCCGAGGAGAGTGGACGGCCCCCTAATGCTCCGGAAAAGGGGGGACTGCACTAAGGACCAGGGCTCCTTCGGGAACAGATACGTGCACTGTTCTGACAGAGCGCTTCACGGACGGCAGGCTTTGTTCCACGTGCTCTGCAAACACCACACCCACGAGGCGGGTCCCAGGGCGGGATCCCTGCAGGGTGAGAGAACCAGGCCCAGAGAGGCCGCGGGACGGGCCTGCAGTCACAGAGCCGACGGGTGGTGGAGCCGGGCTGTGAACTCCGGAGGCCTGTGGCCGCAGAGTCGGAACCCTGAACCACCGCATCGTGGCGTCATCGCCACGTCAAGACGCTTTCCCCGCAACACCTCACCTGATCTCACAGCCGCCCCCACAAAATAGGGGGCATTGCACCCCTCGTACGGAGGGCAAAACCATCTCTGGAAGAGAAGGGAAGAGCTACACGTGTGGGCGGGTGAAGAGAGACATTAGGCCAGACCTGTCAATGGCCCCGACGTGGTCCTGTGCTCCCGGCCCAGACTCCACTCAGGAAGTCCCTGTCACCCCTGGAGCAGGCTCCTGGGACCGAGGGCCTCATCCTGTCTGGGATCGCCGCGGGCCGCCCTGGGCACCGAGTTCCCAGTAGCTTCAAAGGGAGCCCAGGGCCAGCCGAGGTCCCAGGGGGCGAGGACAGCAGGAAGGCCGGCCCGGCCCCCGCAGCCGCCGGCGCGCCCCGCTGTCGGACGTCAGAAGCGCGAGGCGGCTTTGGTCTCGGCCCCGGGCTGATGGAAGCGGGGCAGCACGGAGCCAGGCGCTTCTGGGAACCGCGCTGGCATTTCCTCGTTTCGTCAGCTCCGCCGAAGCGCCCCAGAAACCACATGCAGAACAAAGTGTCCAGGGCTCCGTCTGGAAGGCGAGAGGATTAGGGGGGAGAGGACGGCGAGCCACTGGGGAGCCTCTCCGGGGCCTGGGAACCTCTCCAGGCCTCCCCTGAGCCGACGCGCTCCCCCGGGACGGCCTGGGGACCGCGCGCTGCAGAATCCCCACCGGCGGGCAGCGGGGGCCGCCCGTGTCCTGAGCGTCGGCCAGGCGTGTCGGCCAGGTGCACCCCAGGGGTGCCGGGCGCTCGCGGGCCTGGTGTCAGCCATCCTCAGACGCCCCCGGGGTCAGGGCCTGGCCGTCCCTACTTCGCCAATGAGCCGCGCCAGGCCGGGGAGCCCGGTGCGCGACAGGGCCGGGTTCCAACAAATCTGTTTCACCCCAAGGGCCGCGCTGGGACTTGCGTGCGCGTCTCTGTCTGCCCTGTTTTCACAGACAGCATGGTGCAAAACCGAGAAAACGGAAGAGGTATCCACGGAGAATCCCTCCCCGCCTCACAGATGAGGAAACTGAGGCCCAGAGACACGACCGACTTTCCCGTGGCCCCGCCCCCTGTGCACCAGGACAGGAGCCACAGGGGCTGGACTCAGAGAGCTCCGTGGCTTCAAGGCGCTCGCGGCCCAGGCTGGGGCTGGAGCGAGGTGAGCAGTGAGGGGGCCGGCGGGGTGGGCGTGGGGGGTCGGGAGAACGTGAGTGAGTATGGGAAGCAGCAGCTGTCCGACCTGTCACCACAGGCCTGCTCAGAAAGGCCGTCACAGACCTGAGCCCTGACATCCCCACGTGGAGGCGGGAATAGGCATGGTCCTTCGGGAGCACCCCAGTCACCAGCCTCCGTCCCCAGGCCCTGCTGCCCACCCAGCAGCCTACCCAGATGGGACCCGGGGGGAGGCTCCTGGCAGGGAGGATCGGGGGGACCCCGGCGGAGGCTCTGGGATGGGAAGGTCGCCTCTCAGGAGGAGGGAAAGGAAGGGAACCGGGCGCACACTCGAGTGCACGCAGCCCCCGCAGGGCGGACACACACCCGCCCACCTTCTCTGTGCACCCACAGCCCAGGCGCCCACCGGCTCCGCAGGCGGGGCGGGATGAGGGGCTGGGGATGCTGGCCAGACACGGCCAGGCAGGCTGCTCCCCCACCCAGACCAGGAGCCCCTGCCCCACCAGGTACCTTCCTAGGGCCGGGGGCCGGGGGGTGGGCGGGATGGTGAGGCTGATTCTCAGTCTCTGTCCACGTGTCCTCTCTTCTCCTTCTCGCCGTCTCCGGGGGTCCCTGGGACACCACCCGCTGAGCTGGCGTCTGCCACCTGCTTCTGTTCTGAGTCTTCTCACGCACCTCTGCTTGCTTGCTCGCTCGCTCTCTGGCTCCCCTCCCCACCCGGGGGCTCCTCCCGTGGGCATTTCCGGGACAACCCTCCACCAAAGCCCCCAGCCGACCCACTTCGGGGCTGGCCTCTCGTGGCCTTAGATCCCTGCTCAGAGCCACGAGCCTGGGACCAGAGGCAGCCAGGAGACGGGTGTGGACCCGGCGCGGGGTGAGGGCTTCTGTGTGGGGGTTGCCGGGAGGCAGGAGGCAGGGGGCCCCTTAAGTGACACCTTCTGAGTGGTCAGTGGCCAGCCTTCTCCACCTGGGGAGGCACCCGGGAGCAGCTTCCTGTGCCCCCTCGACCGTGTGAGGGACTGGCTCGGCTCTCTTAGAGACAAACGTGCCCGGGATGGGTCCAAACTTTCAAAACCTAGGCAGCCCCTAACCCGCTTCTCCTTTCTTCCGGAACGCGCTTTGTCCCCTTCTGGAATCCAGACCTCCCGAAGTCTGCTTGGAAGTGGGGTCAACAGTGGGGCCTGTGGGGTTGCCAGGAAAGCGCCGGGGCTGTGGACCCGAGACAGGGAGCGGCAGAGAAGCAGAGGTGTCGAGAGGGGAGGGAGAGGGGAGGGAGAGGGGAGGGAGGGGGACCCGGGGCAGCCCGGGGGAGGCTAAGAGGCAGGGCAGGCCTTCCCCGTGCAGCACGGAAGACGGTGGTGACAGAGGCCGGCCCCGGCCTGGGAACACGTGTGTGCTGCTAGCGGGTTGTGTGACTGTAGGTTCTAGAATATTCTCCTAAGAGCTGACGGAGCTCCTCTTCCCCACCAGGAGTGTCACACTCTCACAGCAGTGGGTCTAGAGGCAAACGTGGCCGAGCAGAGAGGTACCCAAGCTTCACAGACACGGTCACGGGCTCTGGGTTCCAGTCCCCACTCTGCTCCTCGCTGGCTATGCGACCTGGGGTGGACGGTTTAGCCTCTCTGTGCCTTTGTTTCCTCACCTGGAAAACACGGCTAATGACTTGCAGCAGGGGCTTGTCCCGGGAATCAGATGACCCTGTACACAGACAGCAGCTAGGAGCTCGCTTGGTTGACCGCCAGCCGGGAGGCGCCGAGCAGGGCGACCCTCCTGCCACCGCTCTCCGTTGTTGTGTCCGTCGTGAAGAATCGTCGGACAGACCCGAGCCGGGAGCACTCTGCGGCACCGCCCGCCGGCCCTCTGCACATGCGCCAGGGTCACGGGAAGAACCCGCACCCCTCCCGCCCCAGGGGCTCGGCAGCTGAACGTGACGCGGTGTCCTGAGCAGGAGCCCTCATTAGCAAGGACTGTTGGGCCGTCCAGTGGCCGGGGACCGAGGGCTGACGGCAGGGACACAGCATCCGCTCTGGCCTTGCCGGCTCCCTGAGAGCCGGAGAGAGAATGTTCCGAACCGTTACAGACCTGGTTGTTGGGAGCCACCGACACCCCCCCCGCCCAGACTTTCTTCCCGATGAAGCGCCTCCATCCCCAGGTGAGCCTGTGCTTTCGGGGTTCAGCCCCCCCGCCTCCCCATTTGAGAAACGTTCTCGAGCTGCGAAGACCCCGAGCTGGCGCCTCTGACGGACCCGTCCAGACCTCGGCTCCGCTCCTCTGCTGGGCAGCATGAGCAGCTCGCTCTCTCTGAGCCTCAGTTTCCTCATCTGAAAGGCGACCCTCAAGTGACAGTAACTACAGGAGGCAAATGTTCAGCAGGCGACAGAGAGCGGCTCCACGGGACGCAGTGTTCAGGAACCGTGTTCACGCCTTTCCGGCCAGGCCAGGGCTCCTGTGCCCTCTACCCCTGTGCTTCGTTTCAGACACGGCCTGCCACCGGCAGGCTCCCGGGCCAGATGCCGGCGCCTCCTGGCTGCCCGGGGCCCTCTGGAGCCGGAGCTCGAGTCCAGGCCTGGGGGAAGTGGGGCCATAAACCTCCTCCAGCCCCCCTGTCACCGGAGACCAAACCGTTATCAGAATCAAAGCGGCCCAGCTGATGGATGAGGGCTCCGGGGTCCAGGGGCCCGGCGGCCAGCCCCCCCCTGGGATATGGGCTCCCGGCGCCCCCGCCCCCTGGCCGGGAGCCTCGGCACACTTTAATTTGGGCCAGAAGGTGACCTGTTGCCTCTGCAGGGAAGATGCTTATCTCTGTCTGCAGGGAGGGAGGGACCGAGGTGTCAGCAGGCGGGCGGGCCGGGAGGCCGAGCCTGGAGGGAAGTCACCGTCCCCACCCTCTCCTGTGCTCCGGCACCGACAGCTGGAGCCCCAAATGGCCTCCAACTGGGAGGGCCCGGAGCTCAGGTTCTGTCAGCAGCCGACAGACCTACCAGCCAGAGAGACTGTTCCAGGAGGCTCCGGGGCGGAGGTGAGAGGCGCTGGCACCCTGACCTCATACTCAGGGTCAGAAGATTCCCCGAGGGCCCAGGCCGGTCTGGAAGCTAAGTAAAGCCCCAGCCTCGGGGGCGCCCTGAAGGTTCCCAGAGCCATCAGGGTGTCACGGTGACCGTGTCAGGATCCCGGAAGCTCAGTCAGAGCCCGGAGATGAAAGGAACCCAGCTGTTCGTGTCAGAGGCGCCAGAAGAACTCCTGGTGTGGTCTCTGCTATCCAGCCACCCGGGTTCGAATCCTGACTCGGACTCGGTCCCTGCACCCGTGACACAGGACGGGAAGAGGGGCGCCCTTCGGAGAGCCCCTGTTTGGACTATGGGAGCCGTGCCTGGAACACGCCCGAGATGGCTTCGTTATTAGGATACGGTCGGTCCTGACGATAATGTCAGATGGAAAGTCAGGCGACAGTGTGGACTGGGGGGGGGGGGGGGGGGGGGGGCGGGCGGAAGGCGGGGGCGCAGGTACGGCCAGGGAATGACACCTGAGTGCCAACAGCGGTGACGCTCAAGTGCACAGCCGAGGCTTTGCTGTGGGACTTCACGCATCTCCCGGAGCCTTTCCAACTCACCTGCCCTCCCCGCTCAACACGGGTCTACGGCCAACGGGCGCCCTAAGAGCTGCCCCCGTGGCCGGGCCTGGGGCGGGGTGGCCGGTCCCCCTGCCTCTGCTCCTCGGAGAGACGCGGGGTCCTGCAGGGCCACACCGCACCCCGGGCAGGGCTCCTCCTGTCATGCGCAGGCGGCACAGACCCCGTCCGAGACGGAGCCCCCCGGTCACTGCCACAGACCGCCCCCCGGCTCCGCACGTGACCTCCTCCAACAGGGAGCGGGCAAACGAGTAACAGCGACAACAGGAGGCCCCGTGGAGACGCGTGGTTGGGGGCCGGACCAGGACGACAAGACGGGGCAGGCAGGGGACGCTGATCCCCTGCTCTGGGGATGAAATGGGGACTCTGGACACAGGGAGGCCTGGGCTCAAACTGCCCTCTGTCCCCAGCACAAGACGCCCCGTTCTGGGAGCCCTGGTTCTCCGCGCGCAGAAACAGCTCACAATGTCCCCCCATGTGCCGGGTGCGGGGGCCGAGCGGGATGGCAGATGGGCATCCACGGCGCGTGGCACGTCCACCCAACGTGGCCGTGAAGAGAAGGGCGGGCGCGTGGAGCCCATCGGGCGTCACAGCCCCCGGGGAGATCGCAACGGTCTGACTTCCAGAACCCGGAATTGTGGGCTGGGCAGGACCCAGAGCTCGCCCCTGGGGGGAGGCCGGCGGGAGGGCGTCAGGGGCAGGACGAGACCGCCACACGCTGAGGCCACGGAGGACGGCTTTCTGGGTGCTGCGTGTCCCCTACCTCGTCGCGTCTCGCCAAGTGCCGCCGCCTGGGTCCTGGGCCACTGTCCACCTCGGGAGCCTGAGGGTGAACCGCTAGCCCAGGGCGCACAGACCCCGCGGCAGAACCGGGCTCTGGGCGCGAACCCAGCTAACGCGAAAGCCCAGCTCTTCGGCTCCCGGGACCGACCCTGTGCCCGTTCCGGGGGGGCCCGTGGAGCTGGAGCAGCGCCATCCCTACAACACCCTGGAATAAACGCCTGCCCCACAGTCCTGGCCTTCCCGGGGTGCGCGGGGTTCGTGTGCGTCTGGGAGGCCCCGTCCTCTCGGGGGCTGCCGGCCTTGGAGAGGCCTCGGGACTCTTGTCACCTCGGGGCCACGTTGCACTTAGAAAACCAAAGAGAAGCATCCGGGTGTGAATCGCAGGCGCTCCCGGCTGGGGGCGCCCCAGGGTCTCCCTTCAGCACAAGACCAGGGTTTCCGGGGCCGCGCCGGCCAGGGAGCCCACAGTCAATGCCGTGTGGCCACGTGGCCACCCCAGGACAGCGGCTCCGGTGGGCGGGGGCTCGGAGGGGATCAAACAGGTCAGGGCCGCTTCTCCCCCTGCAGCCGGCAGGCAGCCTGACCGCCCCCCTTGTGCCCAGAGCATCACGAAGCTCGTGGACAAGAGGAGAGAGAGGGCGGGGGTCTTTAGGCGGCAAATCTGGGCCCGGGGCAGACAAGGACCCGTCGAACGGCAGCGATGACAGAACTTAACTGGCCACAGCTGACCTCCACCCCAGGGAACAGGCGGACGGGCTGCGTTCCACAGCCCCCGCGATTCGTACTCGGAAACCCGGCTCCAGAACCGTCCTGTCCACGAGAAGGGCTATGTGATTTGCAAACATCCGATTCATGCAAAACGCCCAGGGGAGCCCGCACTTTGGGGAAGCGAGTCGGCAGCGCTGACCGCTTCCTCTTCCTCGGCTGTGTGCGTGAGTCCCTGAGGATCTTTTCCTGCGTGACCCTGCCCGTTCTCACATTGTTCTGTTTTTCTGACAACAGCCGGTTGCCGAGGCAACCCCCCCGCCCCGGGAGCCGAGTTGGACCGAGCCTTCCCTGCAGGGAAATCCAGCCCCGCACTCCTCTCTTCATCCTCACCGACCGCCTCTTGGCGCCGCCTCAGAAAACCCTGCCAAACCCCAGGCAAAGAGCCACCCTTCCCTGCGGGGACCTTTCCCGGGAGCTGGGCACAGCGGCAGAGGCAGCTGGGCCGGGACCTGGAGCCGGCGTGGCCCCGCGGCCTCACGCCCTCCCGACCTTCCTAACAACACGAACGCTCAGTCCGTGGTGCGGAGCTCGGTGGGTTCCACACGCGGGACAGCCCACGTAACAGCTCCCACAGAGACAGGGCAGACTGTCATCGCCCAGCAGAACACCCGTGGCATCCCTCCGCGGGCATCCTGTCCCCCCACGTCCAAAACGGCAACCGTTCTGACTTCCAACAGCACGACTTTCTTCCGCCTGTTACCGACCTCGATATAAACCGAGTCGCCCAGCGCGTGCTCTCGGGAGTCTCCGCCGTGCCGCCACCATCACATTCCCGAAGCCACACCCGTGCTCACGCTCCCAACCTCGTGGCCCGCCTGCTAGTCCAACCCTCTGGTCTTTACGGATGAGAGCACGGAGACCCAGAGAGGGAACGTGCCTTGCCCAAGGTCACACAGCAAGACTGGCGACCAGGTCTTCAGACTCCGTACGCCTTCAATGGGCTTTTCCTGACCCCGAGAGCTGCGGGTCTCGAAGTGCGGTCAGGGGACCGGTGGCATTAGCGTCACCCTGGACGCTTGTTAAAATGCGCACCTCCGAGGGCTGCCTCAAACCTGCCGAATCCAGATCCCTGAAGACAGACCCCGGGCTCCGCACTCTGGCTCGCAGCCAGGGCTTTCCTGGGCTCAGGGGATCCTGTGAAGCCTGGAGGGACACCACGCAATTCTTCGTTTCCTTCACTAGGGGGAGCCAGCGCCCCAGAGACGCAGCCTCGCTCTCCGGAGAGCCCGAACAGCGATTTTTACCCGGTGGCGCCGGCGCCCCCGCTGCTCGGGGAGAGCCTCACGTGACACCGGCCCGTCGTGTTCAGGAAAAAGGACTTGTGTTAACACGGGAGGCAGGAAACCGGAGTCCTGGTACCGCCGGGCCCTCCTGGACCCGGAGCATCGCACCTGCCGCAAAGCGGCTGTGGCCTCGGAGCGCCCTCGGCTTCCGTGAGCTCCGGATGCCTCATCCGCAGAGCAGGGCTGCCGCGCCCTCCTGGCCTCTGAGCCCCCACCTGGAGTGTTTACAAGACGTCCACTGATGTCTGCACAATGTTAGGAAACAGAGGGGAACGTTGTCCCACCGCAGATGTCCTGTTCGGGGGTGGCTCTGCCACGGCTTCGTGTGTTTCGTGATATTGCTTCAGGAATCGCCTGCTCTCTGGCCGGGGAATGTGACTGGAGGCTTCTGTGCCTACCTGTGAGGTCCGGATCTGTGGCAGCCGCCTTGGGCCCATGAGGAGAGACAGCAGAGAAAACAGGATGAGGATGGTAATGCTAAAAATGGGGCTAACAAGCCTGGAGCTCGCCTACCTCGGGCCTTGTGGTTAATAAATTTTCTGGAAGCCTACTCCGGCTAGGGCTGGGTCTTAAGTGGCTTGCAGCCAGAGGCATTTGCTCTGGCTGGCTTGTCTTCCCATGTTGGCTAGTCGTCTGCCTGGCAGCTACGAAAACTAACCTCCTCACGCCCACGGCTCCCATGAGCATAGCAACAAACTCGGTACCGCGGCTGGTACGGCAGTCCTCGCAAGACAAGACCCGGCAGGAAGTGAGGGTGGAAAGCCAGGGCGCGGGGGCGCGGGAAGGGGACAGCCGGCGCTGGGCGCTCCAGGAGCCCCGAGCCCACAGCGGGCCACCGTGCAGGGTGCAAGGGCGGGCGTCCTGGAGGCAGGCTTCCAAACAATCACGCAGGAGACCCTTCCGCGTCGCACCGGCACGCCGCCCCGAAGGCTCCTCGCGCCACGCAGCCCACGGCTGGCCTGTCTGTACTGACACCCTCTCCTCCTGGGGATTCCGCCACCCCCTCCACGCGGCCACGTGGAGCCGCCAGAGGCCGGTGCGGATGGCTCCCCGCCCAGCCCACGGGGCAGCGTGGACAAGCACCTTGTCCTCACCGCCGGCTCCCTACGGCTTCTCTGGTTATGTGTGGCTTTCACACGTTTATTTTTCCACCTTGCTATTCATCTGCATGCACACACACACAGCGTGTTTAACGGGGTAAGTAACCCAGTGACGTGAGTGCAGGGCCTTCCGTCCGTCCGTCCGTCAGCCCTCGCGAGAGCCCCGTCCAACCCGGATCCGCACACTCTGAGTGTCGCTTTGAGCGAGCAGACGGAGGCTCTCCGAGCTCCCCCGCCCCGGGACGCGCGGTCGGAGCAGCAGCGAGGCCGCCTCCCCTCCAAGCTCAGTCACGTCCGGCCGCCGAGCCCCGGCCTTGGAAGGCAGGCGCAGAGCGCTGCGTGGCCGCGCTTCCCAGGGAGGGAGGAGAGGGGGTGCTGACCCGGGGATAACCGCGCTGGCTTTCGAGGACAACACCGTCCTTCTGGAGCTGCCGGACCGAGGCTCCCTTGGAACGGCCCTTGTCTGGTTGCCGAAGGATTTCGGATCCCCCCGGAAATAACGGCCTCGTGCTCCCTGAGCGGAACGAAGGGCCACCGTGAACACGGCCAGAGGCCCCGTACGGCCGCGCCCCTATCCGCACATGACCACGGCGGGCTCCGGACCCGAAACGGCACCTCGATCCGTCCTCCAAACACCACGGCTCCTCAGGATCTGAGCGCTGCTCCTGCGGCACCCACCCCGCCCCGCCGGGCCCCGTGAATAACTCTGTTCAAGACGGACACACGGCCGAGCGTGCACCGCTGACTAGAAGGGCGCAGAGCAAGAGACACGGACCAAGCGTCTGTCGATGCAGGGAGGATGGAGGGGGTGGGGGTGGTGGTCACAGTTAGGCTAACGACCTAAGTGCCGATCGCTGCCCTCACGGGCACCCACGCCAGCCCCGAGCCGTGCGCTACGGCCGTCCCGTTACTCTTCCCGCCCTCCCCGAGGCCGCCATCCCCAAGCTCTGAGGAGCGCGCACTCCTAGCCGTGGTGACCTCTGTGAGCTGGACTCGCAGTGTCCCCCTGCAGCGGTGTGCCCGGGGAAGCGCGGGTTCACGTCTCAGTCTTGCCGCTTCCCAGCACGTGACGCGGGGAGGTGACTCCGTCTCCGTTTCCTGTCAGCGCAGTGGGGGTTCTCGCCGCCTGTCTTATGGGGTTTGTGGAACAATCACACGAGAGAGTCGGACATGAGGGCTGAGAAAAGGCACCTGACAGGCGCCCTTGAGTTCCCCTGCCCCTGCCGCCCACAGGACCTCAGGCAGGCGTCCCGCTGTCACGAGGACACCCGCTCTGGGAGCTCGCACCCCGCTCCACCGCGGGGCTCTCCGAGCGCTGCCAACGCCCAGGGCAGGTCCTGCGGAGCTCGGAGAACGCCAAGCCCCTGGCCCACGCCCCAGGAAGGTCAACGAAGAGCCTCCAGGGATGCGTCAGTGGTCGATGAACGTTCCAGAAGGTTCCACCGTGCAGCCCAGGTTCCGGATGAGCGCCGCCCAACAGAAATGTAAGGGCAGTGCTGCCATTTAAAAGTCTCTGTTAGTCACCATGACAGAAGTAAAAAGAGACAAGATAAATGAATTTTAATGATCTACTTTTTTTCACCCAACATATCCAAAATGGCATCCTGTTAACATGTAACCCAGTGCTGAAGCGTCATCGGTAAGATATGTGACGTCACTTCTCTGTAGGAAGTATTTGAAATCGGCTGCGTGTTTTATACCTAGGGCCATCTCGGTTCAGACTCGCTCCTTCCAATGACTCATGGCCACCATGCCGCACACTCGCCTGGGCAATCCCCACGCTCAGATGGAGAAACTCAGACCCGACGAGGGGAAGGGACTAGCCCAGGTCGCAGCTGGTGGGCAGCAAAGGGGAGGCAGACCAGGTGTCCTGGCACAGCCTGGGGCCCCATCTCCTCCCACACCCAGCACCAGGTGGTTCCTGGCCCGCAGGCCCTGGCCGGGGACTCCCCCAAGACGTGGGAGGGCCTGGTGGAGGGCGAGCCCCCTGGTGCCCGCACCCCAGAGCCCGAGCCACCCCCGGGCGGGGCCTCGGAGCTCCACACCGCTCGCCGGACGCTTCCTCCACTGGTCGCAGTCGCCCCTCCAGCCACACTCGCAGCGCAGTGGCTGGGATGTGGGGCTCTTCACGCCTCGCCCGGCACGGTGCCCGAGAACCAGCAGGGGCGCAGGTGAGACCACACGCGCCAACGGGGCGTCCTCAGAACCGCTAACCACAGACCCTCTGCAGGACTGACATTTCCAGGGGCCCCAGCAACCCAGCCGCTGGGCAGGGGCCTCTCTGTCCCCACGGTCTGCTCAGCCCCTCCTGCTGGCTTTCCTCGACAGAACCCCTCTTGGTTCTTGGGGACTGTCGGTGGCCCACCCAGCCACCCGTCACTGCTGTGTTCTTTCTACCGTGGGGGTACGGCCCGTGCGCACGCGAGCCTTTCCCCACCAGAAGGTGCACGGGAGGCCCGATCGGCGGCGTCCCTGAGCCCAGGAGGGCCTGCCGCCCGGCCGCCCCGCCCCGCTCGGTGAACGGGCCCATCCGGCAGCTGCCGGTTCAGGAGACCGGACGGGTGAGTGTGGCGTCTTCGGAGCAGGAACTGACGCGGGTGCAGGTCTGAGGGAGAGAAGGCCACCGCGTCACTGACGCCACCAGAGCCACAGGTGGTTTCCACACGCTCGGAGGTGGCGAGATGTGTCACCTCCACCAGCTCGGAGCACCCCCGGGGGCCCGCGGCGATGACAAATTCTGTGCAGTAACGGAGGAAAAGGGACCTGACCTCACCTCCCACCCAGGTGGAGAGACAGTGTGATTTCCTTAAGTTTTTTTTATTTTCAGAGAGAGAGAGTGTGCAAGGGAGGGGCAGAGTGACAGGGACACAAGAGTCTGAAGCAGGCTCCAGGCTCTGAGCCGTCAGCACAGAGCCCGACGCGGGGCTGAACGCGTGAACCGAAAGATCCGTGAGCGGAAGTCAGAGGCTCAGCCGACTGAGCTCCCCGCGCCCCTACGATTTCTTTCTTCGCGTAGCACTAGCACTTGGGCCTGTTACAGGCGCCATAAATCTCTTCCTCGGCTCGTCCGGCCTGGGGTCTGCCTCTTGGCGGGGCCTGAGGCACATACACAGCCGGGACGCCCGGTGGCACCGGAGGGGGAGGGGGGCCCTTTTCCAACACCTCCGCAACCCCGTGTGGGCAGGGGCCGCGGCTCCAGCGCTTTCTCAAGGACGCACTCCGAAGCTTTGTCATCCTGTCGGAAGCCTCGGGAGCGTGTTCAGAAAAGACACGCCCAGCGGTGCTCGCGTCGGGAGAGCGCCTGGCCGAGCCGCGGCCCCGAGCGCGGCGGGAGCAGGCCCGGTGCTGCGGGAGGAGGACGCGGCCGTGACTGGGCTCAGGGCGCACGCGCCCCACCCCGGAAGCACATTGAAACCAATTTCTTATATAACTCAGCTCGTTCTTCCTCTCTTTGTGGTCAGAGTTTTCTAGAACCCACCAGCACCTTCTGGTCCGTCTTCTGGTTTTGATATGCTCTTCTCCGCCTCTGAAAGGGGAAATGCTCAGGAGGCCTCGTGTTTGTTCTGTTTTGCTTGATCTTCAGTCACAGCACGGAGGCAGCTCCCCATGGCCGCGCTCCTGGCCGGGGCAGCGCCGGGCCGAGACCAAAGGGGGACACGAACGCAGGCTCCGTGGGGCTCGGGGAAGCCGGAAGGTTCCCTGGGTTGTCGTGACGATTTCTGTTGTTACCTCTGAGCCGCGTGCTTCTCCCCGTGACCGACTGACCTTCAGGGAGATGGCGTTGCCCCCAGGAAAAGAGAGGTCAGGTCCCAGGACGCCCAAGGCCCTGACCGCTGCCCCAGGGCGCCCCCCACCCCCCGCCCCGAGCGCCCAACACCTGCCGGATGCTTGGCCTTGAGGATGAGAACCCCCGGCCTCGGTCCTCCGAGAGTCAATGACCAGTAAGACGGCCCCCAAACCTGGGTCGTTTCCAACAGAGCCCCATCCCCCACCCCCCAGGCAGGGCCAGAGGCCGCCCCGGCCACAGCTCTGGCTCCACGGTCTGGGACAGGGCCTTCCCTCGCCGGGGTCTCAGCGTCCTCACATGTGAAATGGGCTCCGGGTGCCAGAGAGCGGGCCGGTAAAGACCGGGGACTCCAGCTCCGGACCACCAGGGTTCAAACCGGGGCTCTGCCACCTCTCGCCGTGTGACCTTGCCCAGGCTACCGAACCCCTCCGTGCCTCCGCTGCCCTGTGGGGGGATCGGCCTCCCTCGGGGACTTGTCCGGAGAAGGACCATGCGCATCGGCAGCCGGGAAGCACCAGCCCTGGCTAACTGTGTGGGAAGCGAAGGGATGGAGGCAGGGGAGCTACGGAACCTCCCGCGGGTGTGGGCGGCCGGGGGCCGGATTCCTGCTGCACCTGCTGTTTGAGACTTGGAACCCTGCTTCCTGGAACATCTCCCTGCGGTCACGTCCGCTCGGCCAGGGCTGCAGCTGGTCTCCAGTCCGGCTAACGCGGGGCGCCCCGCACCGTGACCATGAACGGCGCGTGCGGGAGAGAGGCCAGTCCTTTGCTAGAGCCCTTCTCCGTGACTGTCATCGAGGGACGCGGTGGCATCCCTCCCGCCTCCGTAACGTGGGGATGAGAATTCCCGCCTCTGGAGCTGCTGGACGGTGACGAGAGTGTTATAACTCTACGAACAAGGCCCACTTTACCGAGCACTCGTCACGCGCTGGGTACGGTGTGACGTGTTTCCGTCTGAGAGCTCATTCCATCCCTGCGGCGATTTTGTACGTAGACACTACTGGTTTCCCCATTTTGCAGATAAGAAGACTGAGGCACACGGATAATTCATTAAATAGAACGAACCAGGGTGACGGCGTGGGAAGGCCACTGGCGAAGGCATCTCTTCTCCGCGCTGGCTGTGAAGCAGGGGCATCAGACTCCCCAGCGCAGCGCGATGCCCTGCACAGGGACCACCCGCCGGGACCTGCCCAGCAGTCGCGCCTGTGTCCAGTGCCAAGCGCAAGACCCTCCCTTTCCTGGCTGTTAATTCAGGCGGTCGGTCTAGCTTTTCAGGAGAGTCGGGGGGACGTGACGGCCCCTGGCAGAACTGAGTAAGGATTTGGGATCTGTGCTTCGGGACACTAACCACCCCCAGGGTTTCCGGGAAACCTCCCTGGTCCTCGGGACAAAGCTGAGGAGGGTCTAGAAGCAGCCACGTCCGATGCGCCATCCCACCCGCGAGAAACCGGCCACAAATCGGCTAAGCGTGAGGGCAGGGGCAGGGCTGCGCCAGGAGACACGCGAGGCCAACCCCAGAGAAAGCAGGGGTGGCTTTGTAAACATCAAAGGAGATTTGGGGGAACAACACGACCAGTGATAGACGGCCATCTCCTAATGGTAAAGGGGTCATTCGTTAGGAAAACGTAACCAGCCTCTACCAACACCTACTAACGGAGCCTTAAAATAAAACCCATGACCCTGCGCGAGAAATCAGCGCGTCCCCTGACGCGCCCGAGCGGACAGAAGAGAGTCGGCACAGGGACCACGTCCTCCCAGAGACTCTGGCCAAGGGAGAGAGGGTGGGAAGCCAGAGCTGGCACCGAGGGCAAAGACGGGGATTTCTAGAATTCCCTCAGATCGGGGACGGTGGGGGAGGGGAGCTGGCCACGAGTCGAGGCTCGGAGCCTCTGTCACCAGAGGATGCGCCGGCCCCACTAATGAAAAGAGCAGGGACACGATGAATTGGTGGGGGGAGGGATGCTGACCCTAGGTCGGGGATGTGCACGGTCATGCAGCCGGAAGATCACCAGGCTGTTAGAAATTTCTGGAAAGCAGTGGAAGTAAGGCAGCCAAAGGCGAGGTGGGGATGGAGGGCACAGCGGCCAAAAAGGTCGTAACCCTATCACCATCGGGACTGTCCCACAAGCTGCCTCCGGAGAGTCCGGGCTTACGCGTCTGCCGAGCCCCCCTGGTGGAAACAGGCCCGCCACCCAGATACTTATCCAGCACCTAGTCAGCCCGCTTAAGCGTTTGTTGAGTGAATAAACAGACCAGAGATCCACAGCTTCCACGCAGGACATCCCGGAAGGAAAAAAACCCAACCCCGCGTGTGCACCTGTGTCTGTGTCCCCAAAGCCACAAGGAGCAAACGGGTGAACACCACGTCCCCAACACGAACTGGAACCGACCCTCCAGCTTCCCAAACGAACGACACAGAACAAAACTGGAACAGCGGAGTATTCTCTGGGCGGACTCGCTATTTCACTTTGACTCTACGGGGCGACAGCAGGTGCTCTGTTCCCCACAAGGAACAAACGTACTTTCTGCTTCACACGGAACAACTTTCGGACCCCGTCCAGAGAGGCCCAGGGAAGACTGGGTCGCCGCCCCCCGGGACCCCAGGAAGTCCGGCGTCCGCCCCCGGGAAGGCATGAGAGCCGCGGGGCAGATCTGGTCACACAGTAGAAGCAGGAGCCCGCCTCTCGGCCAGCACGTGGCGTGTGTGACCACGGGTGGTCCTGCCGTCCACGCAGACACACACGCGCAGACACACGCATCGCCGGTCGGGGGGACAGAGCACGGCGCCTCCCCGCCTGGAGGCGTGCCCAGGAGGGCTTCGGTGACTCGCACAGACGGAGACGCACAAGAAGGCACCTGCCGGACGAGACCTGAGATGCCAGGGGCGTTTCTGGCTCTGATGGCGACCGCCAAGACCGTGTTTTCATCGAGTGACATCAACTTCGAAAGGTTAGGAATGTGCCCGGAACGTCCCCCAGGGGGCTCGCGACGGACAGAAAGCCCGTGAACACGGGGTGCGGACCAGACAGACCTGGCCGCGCCGCCGCCGCCTTCCGTGCCATCGCAAGCGCGTCACGTGGCCTCTCCCAAGTCCAGGCAGGGCTCTGCCGCTTCCTGCCCACGGGACAGGTGCGTCTCTCCAGGTTCACAGTCTGCACATGCCCGGTGGAGGCCGTGACAGCGGCCACAACTCGCAGTGGCCGCAAGTGGCATCGGCAGAGGCGGCGGCTATGATCACCTCACCGGGCCCCGTGCCAGGAGCGTGACCTTCGACACGAGCAGCCCCGGTGCGGCCCCTGCGTGGGAAGCATGGCCGGCCTTCCTCCCGGACTCCACCTTTACCTGCTCCTCCATGAAACAGGGACACGAAAGCGCCCATCACACAGGATTCGGGGACGAGCCAGACACGCTGGCACAGGGCCCCTGGGACCCCCGCCCCCAACTGCCGCT
This sequence comes from Paguma larvata, assembly GCA_030068075.1. NCBI lineage: Eukaryota > Metazoa > Chordata > Mammalia > Carnivora > Viverridae > Paguma > Paguma larvata. The sequence goes on along the minus strand of CM057841.1, from coordinate 57,812,497 downwards.
CGCACACGAGTGTGCTCCAGCCGGAGGGAGCGACCCGGCTCCCCCCACCCTGCTTCCGTCACCAAACTACATGCTCTGTCCCTACGTGACCCGTCACACGCGGGGAGGCCTGGCAGCGGCTTCTCGAGAAAGAGCCGCTTCGGTGGTTAAGCGGCTTGAGTCCCCCACCAACCGCCGGAAGCCACGAGCCATCCGAGAAACGGCATGTAACCCTTTCACGAAAATCTGGAGGGCCGGAGGAGCTTGGCTAACCAAAGCTCCCGCGTCTGAGCACGGACCTTCCATCTGTCCGAGCCTCCTGGCCCCCGCAGCGAGCAGGGAAGGCGGCGGGCTCCCGGCCGCGTGCAGAGGCACCGAAGCCCAGGAGGGGCCTCGCTGCTGCCTGGACTCGGCTCCGGGAGAAATCCCCCAGAGGCGCTCACGCACGGGACCTCAGAAAGCATAACGGCGACGCCTGAGAGAACAGATCTGCGGGCAGGACAGACGGACGGGCAGGCTGGTGGGAAGGGCTCGGCATGACTGTCAAATCGAGGACAGGGCCCGAGTGTCTCAGAGGGTGAAAGTGGCACCACTTAGAGCAAAACAGGTGTGAACAAGACCTTCCCCGTGTGAATCAGGACCACGGCCACCAGCGGTCACCTCTGCCATCACCCCGTGTTCAGGCCCGGGGGCAGGGGGCCGTGAACTAGGCATGTTCGAGTGTGTGGCTTTTCAGTGATTTGAGCTAAAGGCCATGACTGACATTTGTGTCACGGATGGACACGGGAGGGCTGGCCGGCGCCCTGGGCCGGGGACCACACCAGACCCGCCATCGCCCGCCAGCTCTGCAGGGAGGGCCACCAACAGCTTTGCTGTGAGGCTTCCTACGCGGGAGCCTCCCGACACCCCTCGGCATTCAGGGGGCGTGGGTACCCAACCCAGAAGCCCGCTGCCCTCACAGCTCCACCCCTCCCTACCGCTTCTTCTTAGACCGGAGTGCCGCGAGCTCCCACGTGGCCGTGACGTTTTGCGTCCCGAGGACACGGCACAGGGCTCCGATGTGCTCCTTTTAACCCCCGTATTTCCCTAGTGTAACTACCGTCTGTGGGGGGGGGGGGGGAGTACACGGGGTCCCACCTCCCTCTGGCAAAACAACACCATCAGGAATAACTCTCTCTCGTTTAAGGAGGGTGGGCGGCTTCTGAGCGCCCAGCGCGCACCGGCGAGGCCAAAGGCTACAGAGAAGAGTTCCAGAGAAAATCCGTTTTGATGTCCTCTCCTCTGTTCGGACGGCGAAAAAAGAATTCTCCTGGTGCGAATAAAGGTGACTGGTGAGTCCGTGCACGGATGTTTTTAAAACCTTTTATGTCTTTGGGCTGTGCTGAGAAGCGAAATGACTTATTTTAAGATGGTGTCCGTGTGATCGAAAACCTCCCCTCGGCGTGTCCTGGCCCCAAAGCCTGCACGGCCTCCGACCGTGTTCAGACGTGACAGCCGCGGCCCGCCGACCCGCACTGCCGGGGCTCCCGACGACGCGCTGAGTGCGCTGAGGGCTTGCTGGTTTGTCTTCCAGGGCGCGCAACCGTGCTGTGGCTCCTTCTGCCATGGAGACAGGATGGGGCTCCTAGAGAGCGTTAGAACCGAACTCGGGCACGGCAACAGTCAGGCGGCGGCGGCGGCGGGGTCCTCAGGCGTCACAGCGACCCCTCTCCCCTTAGAAATGGGGAAACTGAGGTCCAGAGACAGAGCCAGAAAGAGAGCCCACAGTTCCTAGTGCCCCGCCCGAGGTCACAGATCCACGCTGGGGGACTCCGAGCCCCCATGTCCACCAGACTTGGCTCCCTTCCCCGTAGGCCGGCAGCTCCCCGCCGCCCGGCCGGGCTCCCGTCCTGCGGGGACCAGACCCCCGGGGCCATCGTGTCGTCTCTCTCTGCAGCGTGTCGCTCGGGGCGTGAAAGCAGCTCAGCAAGAGTTTCGAGAACAAGCAGCTGCGGCCCCTGTGGCGGCAAGAAAAAGAAACTAGAGGGGACTTTCCTCCTTTCCTGCCCACCAGGGCTGGGTCCCCCGCCAGGGCAGGGCTGCAGGGGGAGCTTGGGCAGGGCCGGGGGTCGGGGGGGGGACTCGGCTGTCACCAGGGGTCACTGGACAGCACCCGGGACACCTGGGAGGCGGGAAAGCAGCCCTGGGCCCTCTCCAGCACGCGGCACAGACCGCCCCCACTCCGAGGTGTCCCCTGGTGGCTCCAGGGGCCTGCACCCCTCGACTGCACAGCAGCACAGCTCGGTGCATGAAGGGGCACAGATCGTGCACACAGGCCTCGGCAGACCCCGCACGAACCCCCAGAAGCCCCCTCCGATCGCCACTCGCCCCTCAAGGGTAACCCCGGCCTAGCTTTCAGTGACGTGGATCCCTCTCGCCTGGTGTGAACGTGCCCACGTGAAGTTACAGCGTGGACGGTTTCTGGTTTGCTTGGCCAAGTATTCTGTTTGGGAACCATCCGCGGTGTTCGGCGTGGCCGAGGGTCGTTGGCTCTCCGCTCCGTGAACACAGGGGCAGGGAGGGCCACAGGACAGACTTCCCCTCCTCACAGGTTAGAAGGGCCCTAAAACCACGGCAACTCCAGACGACCCCCCTCGTATCTGTCCATGCGTTTGACATCGGGGGATCACAGGGGACTGTGTTGTTCCTTTCCAGTTCATTCTGTAAACTCGGCATTGTTTTTAAACTCGTCGGTGCTGCCGGCGGTACCTGAGGGGTGGGGGCTGCGCGGCCCTGCCCACCCCCGCGTCCCACATGCATCACACCGTCTTCGACATCCTCGTCCCTGTCCCCTGATGAACCTCCGGGTAGGACTTTCCTGGGCTCACATGTCCGTGTCCACCTGTAGTTCGTCCAGCGGCCCCAAAGGCAGCTTAGGGACTGAAGGGTGAGCAGACATCCCATAGTTTCAGGGCAGAGGGGTTGGAAGAAGGCGTGCCGTGACCCGCCAGCAGGGGGTGCTGCCTGCCTTGGGATGTGTGAGGCCCTAAGGGTCTCAGGAGATTGGAGAGCCCCTCCCATGGATGGGATGGGGCTGTTCCGGCTACACCTGTGCCTTCTCGGCGACCCCAGTGACCCCAGACGCCGTCTGGAGCTTCCCTGAGCCCCACAGGTCGACCTTCGGCAAGCGGGCGGGGGCTTGCGAGAGGGTGCTGGGCAGGAAGGGGCCCTGGCACCCCCACACGCCCACACGCCCTGCCGTCACCTGGCCATCGGGAAAGGAAGGCGGAAAGCGAGGAGACGCCTCAGGGCCCGTCGCGGCACCTGAGAGGTCTGGGGTCTGCCCGGAAGCTCCCCCACCTCCGCGGCCCTGCCCGGCCTCTGCCCCTTGCACCACAGGAATAAGAAGGAAAGTGAAAACGAAGGAAAGTCGAGCAAATACTGAGAGCAGAGTCCCCAGGTCAGGGGCAGCCGTGCCCTCATCCAACCGCCCAGGGCTGACACCACATGAGCCTCGGGCATGACCTCAGGCCTCGGTGACAACGCTGGGCGCCGGGGCCAGAAAGCGTTCCTGCCTCTGCTCCTCCTCCCGTGCATGCCCTCGGCGTTCGCTTACCCACCCAGCACGCACTGGGCCCCCGCTGCACGCGGGGTGTGTGTCCAGGGACCGAGGGGCAGCGGGGCTGGAGCCCCATCCACGAGGACTTCAGCACACACAGCCACTGTGTGAGAGGAAGACGGCCGCCACGGGGAGGGGGCCACGTGCTGTTCCTGCAACCGGGTTCCGGCGTTTCGTTTTTTTTTCAAGCTGGCTCCACACCCAGGGTGCGGCTTGAACTCACAACCTGAGATCAAGACCGGAGCTGAGATCAAGAGTTGGATGCTTAACCGACCGACTTTCCCTCGGCAGGACGTGGAGGCTCCTCCAGGGACCGGCTGCTCGGGCACCCCACCCCCCACTCCGGCTGATCCCTCCCCCACATGCCCTTAAAACAAGCATTTCCTAGTAGATGAGGGCTCGGGGTGCGTCTAAAGTCACAGCAGCGACCGCCGTGTGTGCAGCTCTCTGTCCTCGGCCCCTCACGGGCATCAGCTCACGAGGATTCCACTTCACGGGTGAGCAGGCTGAGGCCCAGGTGACATCGGTCAAGTCCTCAGGGCCACCCAGAAAACCGAGGCAGAGAAAAGGGGCCCGGCCCAGGCAGCTGGCTCTAGAACCCCCCCCCAAAACCCCCTCCCGTGCTTCGCTGGTGGACCTGAAGCCTGCGAGGGGGTCCAACTGGGGCGGCCGCCCACCCCAATCCGCCTCCCGGGTCCCTAGGCATCTGGAGCACATGAGAAGCTTCCAGAAAATGAAGATTTTCCTCTGGCAGGCTCCAGTGGCTTCGAGGGGCCCTGAGAGTTCACGGCTGTCCAGCATCGGGAGCAGGTGGAGTCCAGGAAAGCCGGGAGCTTTATGGCCGCTCCTGTCTGGCTTTCTTTTTCACTTTCTTTCGTTTGGGTTTTTTTTTATGCCCCACCCTGTGTTGTGTGTGTGTGTTCTTTTCTTCTCTCCAGCTTCGTGCTTCCTGGGCTTCCCAGGCCGTCTGCACCGGGCCTCGCTAAACACGCGCATGCCGCTCTCACCGCCGGTCCCGAGAAAAAGGAATTCCGGGCGCGATCCAAGCAAACGGTCAGGATGGTTTTCTGCATCACCTTCTAAGCGTTTTTCCTAAGCAGGCAGGACCTCAAAGAAAATCCTTTGGAAACATGCCTCCATTTCAGAGCGAAAGCAAGAGCAGGCCCGAGTGCTGGGGGTGACCGGACCCGCTGCCTGTCATCGCGGCTGAGGAAACCGAGGCCCAGAGTGGTCAGGGACCGTCTGCCACAGTGACACGGTGACCGTGAATGTGACGCCAGGGCCCGGACACACTCTCCGCACCATCTGCTTCCGGAAGGGTCTAGCGGCCCCGCTGACTCCAAGTCATGCTCCTGTCTTGACCCTAGCTTCCAGAAAGAACGGGTCCAAGGGTGCGTCCGGCAGGGGCTGGGACGTGTGTGGCACGCCGGCTGCCTCGCTCGGCACGGCAGAAGCTGAGAGAGAGGAACCGGGAGCCCGACCCATCCCGGGTCCGAATACAGAAGCCTCAGTTTCCCCATCTGTGGGTATCAGCTCCTGGCCAAGGCAGAGTTCAGAAGGGCAGGGGTTTGGAGCTCAGAAAGTCGGGGGGCTGGAAGGTGAGCCCACAGTGGGGCTCTGGGACCCCGGCACAGGACCGCCGTGCTGCCACTCACTCCCTGCCGGTCCCCCAGGAGCTGGGTCCCCCTGTCTCATTCCCGCCACCGGGAAGCCCCAGAACAGCCAAAGCCAGGAGTCAGGAAGGCGGGGACTCCCTCTCCCTTCCCCAGGCCCAGGGAGGTGGCAACCTCGAGGGGTGACGGGACCCCCCCCAACCAGCCCCGCTCTGGGCACAGGATCGCTCCAGAAAGTAAACTCTGGGCAGCTGCAGGCCACACACCAGGAAGGAAGCCCCGCGCGCCCCGCTGCCCTTCCGGGGCACCAGGAGGCCCGAATGGCGAGGAGCGCCTTCCTAAGCGCCTTCAGTGCCTGAGCGTGAGGCCCGGCGGCCGCCACCCTCCCCAGCCCCAGGGGAGGCCTCGCTGCAAAGTCACCAAAGGGTTTAGCGGCTCCAGGGAGGCCCACCTGCAGGACGCATGCGGGAGAGAGGAAGGGACTGCCCCGCTGGGGCCACCCTGGCCTGCGCGGCTCCGCTGCTTCTCGCCCACGAGGCCGAGGGCTGCAGTGCGAGGGCTCCCTGGCCCCCAGTGCTGAGCCGCCTTGGGAAAATGACTTCACCTCACTGGACGGAAAGGCCACAAGTAGCTCTTACAGGCTCACGGGTTCCACGGACCAGCGCCGTGAAGTACCCAGGACGGGGCCCGGCACACAGTGAGAGCTCAGGAAACGCGTTCTGTCGCTACGACTGCCTGGCCCTCCCACGTGGCGTCAGCCAGGGTGTGTCGGGGCCGCCCAGCACCTTTCTGGCTGTCCCTGCAGAGGCCGCGCAGGAGCCGGCCTGGGACCCCGAACCTAGACTGCGGGAGCCACTCACCGGCCTGCACACTGGCCTCGCGTGCACACACAAGCACACACGTGCACCCGCACATACTCGCACACGCGCAGGAATGCGCAGGCGCACACATCCCCACCCATGTGCCCACACGTACACCCGCGTCGTCACGAACATCCGCTGCTCACGGAGGAACACGCGGGCACCAGCCTCGCCCTCTTGTCCCCTCCCCTCCCCTCCTGTGCCCTCCTCTCCTCTCCTCTCTTCAGTGTGAGTGGGACAGGGCAGGGTGGGGACGTCGCCAGGGTAGAGCCCTATTGCTCAACGCCAGGGCCGCACTGGGTCTCAACGGTCAGGGACCCGGCTGTCGGAGCCCGCGGGGCCTGCAACCAGACCTCTGTGGGCCACGGGCTTTTAATACTTTTAGAGAAGTTGGGTTTCGGCCAAGTTCCTCTGCTTCAGATTCTTCCTGGGCTGGTAGGCTCCCGCCGGCCCCGGGCGCTCCGAGGGACCACAGGGAGCGCCGTGGCTGCCGAGTCACCCTCCTGTCCCCACGCGGGGTGCCCGGCCGGCCGGGGCGGCTCATCCCAGCCCTCTGACACCCCCTGTCCAGCAAACTGAGACGGTCGCCCCGGGAGGCACGGCGTCCCCTCCACCCTCTACCCCTCGGCTTCTCGTTTTCTGTTTTTGTCCCCCCTGCCTTTTTTTATGCAGAAGATCTGGCTCCAAGCAGCTAGTGAACGGGGGGGAGGGTGCACACTGATTCGAGCCCTCGGTGGCGGGGGAAGAAGGGTGCCTGCTGCCCCCGCGGGAAGGAGGGCGGTCGGCGGACTCCATCTGCGGCCCCTGGGGCGTTCGTCCTGTTTCGTTGCTGGCCAACACAGACGTGGGCAAAAGTCATCTTCCGATGAGCCACGAGGCCGCAGTCCAAACCTCGGCCCCCGATCCGGCCGAGCGGTGCTGGCGCGACACGGCCCTCGTGCGGCCCGGGATGGGCCCAGTGGCCCAGAGGCTCAGGGACACCGGACAAGGAGCGGCCGAGAGCGGGTGCCTGTCCCCGCCCTGAGAGGGGCACCGCCTTACCGAGCAGGAGACTCCGGTTGGAAACTCACGGTCTTCTCTGTCCTCCTAGACCATCCACTCGGCTCCTGCTGCCGCCGTGACATCTGAGCACACATTCCGCAGGTTAGAACGACACGGCATACCACCTCTCGGTTCCGGGAGCGGCGGCGAGCTGGACGCGGTCTCGGCCGGCTGCAATCAGCGTGTCCACGGTGTCCCTTCCGAAGGTCCAGGGGAGCACCGTCCCGGTGGCTCTGCCAGCTCTGGAGGCGTCTGTTTCCCGTGCCTCGTGGCCGCACCTCCGCCTTCGAGCCCGAGGCGTGGCAGCCCCCAGCCCCTCTGCCGCTGCCCTGTCCCCACGTGTGTCTCTCTGACTCCGACCCTCCTGCCTCCCTCTTGCCAAGACCCCTGCGGTTCCACTGAGCCGCCTGGGTCGTCCAGAACCATCTCCTCACCTCGAGAGCCGTAACACAATCACGTCTGCCAAGTCCTGCTGCCACGAAGGTCACAGAGCCCAGGCTCCTCAGGGGGAGGGGCCGTTGCTCGGCCAGCCACGCTAGCCCGCAGCCACTCACCAGGCCTCTCGGCCTCCGCCGTGAAATGGTGGTGATGACGACGGTACCTACTCCCAAAGGGCTGCTGGGAGGACTTAACTGGTTCCTGTTTACAGCGCAAACAGCACCCCAGGCACAGAGCGAGGGCCCTCCGTGTGTCTGTCATGCAGAAAGCAAGGACGTTTGCACATGTAGCTTTCGCCGTATCCCTTCGAGGAAACTGGCTCGATCCAGAAAATGTTGATTCTCCACGAGCCGCTCTGTCATTCCGTATTCCTCTCTCTGCTCGCCGGCTGCCCGTCCCCCGCCCAAAACACTTCTCACGCACGTCTCTGTCCTCCCAGCACCCAAACCGCGCCTGGCAGCTAGGAAGCTCTCTTGGTGCTTGGTGATGAAGGAGAATCGAAGCCAAGACCCCCCAGCTGTCAGTTCCCAGCCCTCCCATGGACCAGGCAACATGCCAGAGAGCGCCCACACCAAGGTGAAACAGCAGTGGGGGGAGGGAAAGACAGAGAGATTCGCGCGTCGTTAGGACGTGGGGTGGTGCACACGCGTAGGGCCGTTCTCAGATGAGCGAGCACGTGGCCACCGTGGCCGCATGTCAACCCTGTGAGTTAGGGAGGGCTAGGATTCCTGTCCCATCTTAAAGACGCAGAAAGTAAGGCACAGAGAGGTTGCTCAGACTGCCTGGATCACACAGCCAGCATGCCCCCCAGCTCCCGGGGCTCTGGCCAGCCTCTCGGCTCCTCCCCAGTCTGAGGGGTGCAGGCGACCCCATCACAGTGAAGCAGAGAGAGAGGATCCGTCCCCCTCACACGCCACATTGAACAGAGCCATCGTCGCGTTTCTACAAGGTCGGGGGGAGCACGTGTTGCGAGCCCCCATAACAGCTCCCCTGTGAAGGCACGAAAATGCCCTGCACCCCCCACTGACATACCCCACTGAGATGAGGAGCCCCAGCTCAGTGTCAGCCTTCCCAGGAAGGAGAGGAAAGGCAGGCGGGGGGTGGACGGAGAGACCACGGGAGAGAGCTCGGGGGGCCGCTGAGCAGGACCCCGGCTGGGGAGCAGGGAGAGCGAGGGACCCCCGGGAGGCGAGGATGAGTCCAGGACGGCCGGGAGACCGACCTCAGTTCAGGGGAACCGACCTGAGCGCAGCTCGTGTCCCTCACTCAGTAACAAATCATGACGCTGTCTGTTCTTACCTAAGCGTCCTCGTCCTCCGTGGCACAGAACCGTGACAAGCCAGGGAGTGGCAGGTGGGCCGTGTCCCTTCTTCAAGGGCGAAGACTCGTCAAGGTCCCACCCCAGGGCCACCCTGAGAGCCTGTGCCGGACATCTCCAGGGTGGGCCGTGCCGCTCCTGGGGCTCGGGCCGGTTTTCCAGATGACCCTTGGACGCCCTGCCCCGAGGCCCTCTTTCATAAGTGGCCTGAAACAGTCCCACAAACCGTTACAGAGTATTTTAGGCGACACGTTTCTCTAGCTTGTAATCCTCTCTAAACATTTTTTTTTTCAGTTTTGCCCTTTTGCAAAATAACTGTAGTCACACTGATTCAGAAGCTCTTTCTGTCAGAACTGCTCCGCGACACGGCCGGAAGGGAGGGCTGAGAGGAGTCCGCGTCCCCCCGTGTCCCCCCGCGTCCCCCCAGGCACCGCGCGGCGGTCGTTCGGCGTCCTCAGAATCTACAGGCGCAGTACCGCCCGCAGGGAGCCGCGCGTCCACGCCGCCCTCCGTTCTCCGGGGCCTCGTCCCCGCGGAAAACAGCCGCTCGGAAACCGAACGCCCCTCCCCGAGCAAAGCCCAGGCGCCGCGAGGCTCAGGGCAGGGCGTCTGGTACGGTCCCACCTGCAAACACAAAACGGATCTCGCCTGACCCTCGACAGCTCTCGGGAGCGGCCGCTGCCGTTCTCCGTTTCTGGAAGAAGGGTGAGCTCGCACGTCCACGCCGAGGCGGGCTCTGCCGCCACAGCTTCCTCACTTTTCACAAAACACCCATCACCGTGCATCTGCCTACACCTCCCTGTCAGCGTGGGGACCACAAACACAGAATGCTCGGGAAAGCGCTCCCCGAGCCTTTGAAACTCGAGGGACGGCATTCCCAGGACGTCCGTCTCGGCAGTGAGCGTTTGCAAGCGTGTTTTCAAGTACAGTTTGCATAACATACAACGCGCAGACTCCAAAGATGGCAGCGCCAGAGCTATGCTCCCTGATCACGTTCAGAGACAGTGATCAGCGGCCTGGCTTACAGAAGCAGGTTCTTAACGCTTACAGATGTGGTTTGTTTGGAACACAGATGCCATCTAGAAACTGGGTTTCAGGTTATTTAATTCCCTGTTGTTGGTTTTGTTTGTGACTTTGTCTCTCCAGCTGCTATTTAGCAATCCGGGTGTTTCCAAGGAACGTAACGGTATGGCTGTCAAGAGATTACACCACAGACTTTTCAAAACCAATGGATCGGGTGTTTGAAGTGGGGCTGCCACAGACAGTGGTATGGTGTCTGCACTGCACAAAGCACCTGGCTTCCAAGCGGAGTTAAAAACACAAGCCATATGCTGCCTTCTCCAAAGCAAGGGGCTCCTTTTTCTTTACACAAAAGGCGCGGCAGGCAGCCTGCCAAGCCCTCAGCCTCTGCAGGTGTTCACCCGGAGGGGGAAGCTTTTTTAACCCATCTTCCCAGGAGGGGTGCCTTTTCCCAGTTCACAGAGCGCCATACAGGCTAGCCAGTGCTCGCTCTGGTGGGGAGAGCCAGGGAGGGAGGGGAGAGGGGCGAGGCCTGCCTCGAGCACCCCTCCGTGAAGGTCAAGGGAGGAGGAGAAGCCCAAGGTGCGGTCTGTTTGCCGTGAACATGAAACTTTCATGAGCCCTCCACCTCGAGGTCGGCCGTGAACCCTCTGTTACACATTGACAAAGACGGCCGAGCGCCCATCGGAGCCTCCCCACGGAGCCGCGCCTGCCGTCTGACGCGCGCCAGCCTCACCGCGCCCGCACGGCCAGGACCCTCGGGCTCCGATGCGTGCCCTCGCTGCCTCCGAGGAGTCCCTCTGAAGTGACGTGGTACCTGCAGGATGTTGTCCAGATGCTGGGTACTAAACACAATAAAGAGGTTTGGAGCCTTGTGCCACGAAACGAACACTGCTGGTTTGCGTACTCCAAGCGAGCGCTGAACAGAAACTCAATACCGGGAGCTTTTATGGCCCGGGAGTTGGTAGTCACCCTGGGTGCGTGACCAAAGGTCAAAGTGAGCCCACAGGAAAGGGGGGGCCCCCAGGGGAGTAAGGGCACAGTCCAGCAAGCCTGCACGTCCATGACGGAAAGCCATCCCTCCACGTACCAGTTCACAGGATGCTCACGACGCCGAACCGGCCACGCCCCCATTATACAGATAAAGAAACTGAGGCACAGGCACGTTAAGTGTCTCACCCAAAGTCAGCCCCCAAGCATCAAAGGTAGGATATGAAGCTGGGATGTAGGAAAGTCTTAACCAGCTGACCACCCCCAAGCTGGAGGACCCCGGGACCTTCTCAGGACCTGTGGGTGACAGGGCCAAAAGCCTCGCAGGGAATGGGAAGCACTGGCCCGGTGCCAGGCCGGGCCCCCAGTTCCAGCCGGCGGGACCTTGTGCTGGGTGCCGGGGAGGCCGGATGAGGGCGGGGGTGGGGCCCTCCCCGAGTCCCCGAGAGCACGAGCAGCTGGACGGAAGGCAGACGGACCACAGGCGCACAGGGTGCTGAGGGGCGGACGCCCGGGGTGCGGCCTGGCCAGGCAAGTGTCGCGGGTCGCACGTCTGAGCCGAGGTCGGCCTGATCCCGAGGGGCGGACACGTGAGCTTCCGGGAAAGAGGCTCCGGCCCGGGAAAGGGCTCTTACAAACCCCCGAGGCAGGAGGAAGGCCGGCTGGGGGCAGGAAGCAAGGAGGGCGAAACAGAAGCCCCTCTCCACGGGTGTGGAGAGGAAGACGCTCTCTGTCAAAAACACGTTATTAAATACACAAAACCTTAAAACGTCATGCATAACCTCACCGCGTCTGCAGTTCTACAACGCGGCGAGAGTCCCCCCCGCCCCTCCGTTCCCGGCCAACTCGGGGGACCTACTGGGCAGGGCGGCACAGGTGCATCCAAGTGCGTGGACCCAACACTGCCCAGACGTCTCTGTCGCGACTCGAGCCTCACCGTCCCTTCCAGCAGCTGCAGCGGCCGGCGTCTGGTGGCACCGAGTGCTGTGGCCCGAGAGACACGACAGGACAGCGGGCAGCACCACCCGAGAGCCGGGGCGCTGGGCAGCGGCAGGGAGACCTCCTTCGTCCTGAGCACGGGCTTCGGGCCCCGTGTGTGGAGCGGAGGCTTTTTACCCTCTTTCTGGTTTTCACGACTACCTTCTGGATGGCTGGACTCTTCTGCCATCTGAGTTCCAGACTGACAGCGTGGGCACAGTGACGGATGAGCCCCCCCCCCCCCCCCCCACGGAGAATGAAGGCAGGTGCTGGGGCCCGGGACGAGCCGGAGGAGCTTAGCGCGGAGGGCTTGGGCCCCACGGGGTAAAGGCCGCCACAGGACACCCAGAAAGACTCAGGACGACACGAGTCTCCCAGCAAGGGATTCGCCGCCTGGGTTCACGGCCAAGAGCCCTGGGCACCGTCTCTCAGAACAAGGTGAGCACGGGGTGGCAGGACCACGCTAACGAGTGAGTTCCGAGGGCTGTTTCCAGCGTGCTGGGCCGCCGGACTCCAGCCACAAAGACAGATGAAAAACGAGAAGTGATGAGCTGGCCCAGCCGGCCAGAGGGGGCTTGGGGCAGCAGGAACTTTCGTCTTCGAGGTGATTTCTTCAAGAGCAGAACTCATTATGGGCCGTCCCCTCCACCAGCAGAGAGCGGTCTCTCCTGTCACCTTGTTGTGTCTCGTTCCCGCCCCCACCTTGTTCCCTCTCGCCCTCCCCACCCCCCCCAACAATCATCACCACACACTCGAAACCCAGTTCCTTTTGTAAAACTGCATTGAGCCCCGCTCACTCGCTCTGGAAAAATGTCTCGATGCTTTATTGTGATTCTATTTTAATCATTTTAGAGTGCACGTGGGAGCTCCACGGTGCCCAGAAACAACCGTAGGTGAGCACGGTGGGGCGTAGACTCGACCTGAGGCTGACCTAACACTGTATGTGGGCCACACTCAAATATGCGGATGCACGTATATTAAGCATTTGAAAAAGAAAGAACCACGCTGCTCTTGAATCTGTTCTTGTGCTGAGAGACCGTCCTTGGAGGCGGCTGCGAGCCGTCACCCCTGCGGCAGGGGGAACAGGTCAGGTTACGGCTGTGGTAAAGCTTGTGTCCCAGTGGGGACCCCCGGAGCCACCTGCCGGTCACTCCAGTGCTTTCTTTCCCACTCGAGTATTTGATCCCGATCTTTCCTGCATCCTGTGACCAACCAACCCCAGGAACCACCTTTTTAAATTTTTTTAATGTTTACTGATTTATTTTTGAGAGGAAAAGAGCATGAGCAGGGGAGGAGGACAGAGCGAGGGGGAGAGAGAGTCCCAGGCAGGCTCCATGCTGTCAGCACCGGGGCCCAACATGGGGCTCGAACCCACGAACCATGAGACCATGACCTGAGCCGAAATCAAGAGCCAGACATTCAACTGGCTGAGCCCCCCAGGCGCCCACATCTTTTTTAAAGTTCACTCAAAACCTCCAACATAATTCCCCACAGAGAAGCATAATCCCGTCCCCTGGGGCAGCGCAGAAACCCGTCTCAGGCCCCGCCCTCCGGGATGAGAGCCGGCTTCCGGGCTTCCAGACTGTCCCTTCTGAACCCTGGCACTCTCAAAGTGCCTGTCTCCTTCCTGCCGTGCCTGCTGGCACGTGCCCACCCCCCGGGACGGGCAGAGCACCCCCGCTGGGAAACGGTAACCGGCCGCCCGGCCAGGGGGAGGGGCGAAAGGTGTCTCCTCTGGTTCGGGCAGAAAGGAAGACAGACACCCTGTGTGAAGCCGCACCACCTCTTCCAGGAAGCCTTTGTGTGTCCCCCAAGACAGGACCTGGCCCCCCACCCCCGGAAGCATTTCCCCTGTAGGCTGGTGGCTTCAACCTGGCATCACTGGAGGAGGTGTTTAAATACAGGTGGCCGAACCTCTCCCCCGGCCAGGAGAACACGGATTTCGGGGGCGGGGACTCGAAGCACAGGGCACCGATCCCTGCTTTCCTCCTCCCTGCCGTCACGCCCAGCCTGGTCCTCACCTCCTCGCTCTTGTGTGACACAGCTGTCCCCGGACCCCCTGAGCGGGCCGTGCCCGCCTGCCTCCCTCAGGGCAAGCACTCGCACTCTCGGCCGGTGCTCACCCAGCTGACCTTGGGCGTCAGCCTGGCCTTGAGCACGGAGGTTGCCTGAGGCCTTGTTTCTGAGCCTTTTCTCCCTGGCTTGTGCTCCAGTTAACGGTGACCTGCGTTTCTTGCTTGCTTGTGACATCTAATCCCCTCGTCTGGGGCCCTGCTTTCTTCCCTAACTACTCCAGAGCTCCCCACGCACATGTAGGCCCAGCTTCCCCGACGTTCCGGAACCCCGCCTCCCGTTATCAGGTTTCCTAGGCTGAGCAGAGCCGCCCGCACAGGCCTTCGAGCTTCCCCCGCTCCCGGATTCCTTCCGGCTTTGCTCTGAATATCAAGGCCCCCCGGACTTCCTCCCTCCTGACTGCACTCTGGCCCGGGATGACCCTGTCGGTGTAGACTGGCCTCCCAGCCTGCGTTCCCCGCCTCCTCGCCCTATTTCCCACCGTGGCAGGGTGTCTGTGCTCCCCTCCCCTGCGCCCCTCCAGCCCATACTAAATTCTTAAGTGTCCCGAGCTGAAACATCCTGTACTTAAGCCGAACACGTGTTTCTGGATGGATGCGAAGACAGATGGGTAAATGGTGGTTGGATGGATGGCTGCAGCCACGGAGACGGGGAGGGGGGAGGGGGGAGGGGGAGGGAGGAGGGGGAGAGGCAGAAGGGGAGGGGGAGGGGGGAGAAGGGAGGGAGAGGGTCCATCAGCTGAACTACTTCGAGCCTGTAAGTCCAACACACCTGCAGCAGACATCACTGGATCAATCCGAAGGGACGCCTGGAAGCTTCCCGGTGCGTCTACAGCCACGGTCTCCAGACAAGTACGGAAGCCTGCCCCTGTCCCCAGGCCAATCAAATCCAGAGGGCTCGGGCCCCCGTCTGGCGGGGCAGCAGGGAGGACAGGCCGCAGCCACGCCGAACCAGCCCCCGGTCATGCCCGATGCACCCGTACAGGTCGAGGCCATGGGGCCATGTGCCTTGGACCCTCCTGCACCCGCGCCCTAGCGCTGCTCTGACGAACGACCGCTAAGTGGGGGGCTCACAGCGACAGCAGCCTCCTCTCTCACAGTCCCAGACGCCCGAGTCCGACATCTTGTTTGGCTGAGCCAAAAATCAAGGTGTCAGCATGGCCGGCTTCCTCTGGTGGCTCCAGGGGAGAGTCCACTTCCTCGCCGCCTCGGTTTCCGACAGCTGCTGCCTTTTCTCCACTCATGGCCCGTGGCTCAGTCTCTGCCTCTGGGGCCACACAGCTTCTACTCCTCTGCGTGAAACCCCCCCTCCCTCGCTCTCTGAGAACACTCGTGACCGCGGTCAGGGCCTACCTGGGTCACCCAGCACCCTGCCCACCCGCCACCTCAAACACTGGAACTCGATCACATCTGCTCAGCACCCTTCGGGTGGCAGAAGGCGGGCTCCCGGGCTCCAAGCACTAGCACGTGGCCATCTTTCAGGGGCCATCACCCAGTCGACCGCGTTACCCCATAAGGGTCGATTAAGGCGCTGCCCCTGCCCCGCCAACATGAGCTGTCTCGACGACGCCCCGGATTAGGCTCTGTCTGGCGCCGACGCGAACAGAGACAGCCAGGCGCTCTGGGAGTCAGGATGGAAGCGACGCTCACCGGCTGGCTGCGGAAGCGCAAGCATCTGCTGCTTCTCTGGCTGAGGCCGTCCACTTCGCTGCGGCCACAGACCCCAGCGCCACTTCCCTGGTCAGGCCGGTCAGCACGGCTGGCGGAGAGGCCCAGCTGGGAGGGAGGCTTGCTCCGGCGCTGGGGCAGACACATGGCGGGAGGCTCCCGTCGTGGTGCCACTTCAAGTCAAGAGAACCTGAACCAGCAAACGCTAAGAAGGAAGAACGGAATCCGCTTCCCAACAAGCAGCCGGACAGAAGTACATCACCCCGTGCCCAGACCCGGGAGCCCCGGGAGCCACCCCGGGAGGAGACGCTGGTGGCAGGCACGTTAGCCAGCCATCTGGTCTCTGCCCCGCGGATGACCTTAAAAAAAAAGAAACCAAAACTGAGCCATGTCAGTGGAAATGGAGCGGAGGGCGAAGACCTCAGGGCTGGAAAACACGCGTGTGTTTTTCCCTGCATTTTGAGTCATGAAAGGACCAACCCCATTAACCCTTCGGGGGCTGGAATAAATTCACTTTCTTTTCAGATCCCGGTAAACCCCAGGGATGGATACATGACCGGGAAATGTCAGGAGGGGCCGGATACTAAATTTCTATTGCATTTTTCTTTCGTGAGATGATTGCATCAGGGTTGCGAGGAGGGCTCGCCCTCAGCAGACACTGCGAGTGTGCTGGTGGGGGTTCCGTCAACATGCCCGCAGCTCACTTCCAAACAGATCAACACACGAACTAAACACAGACAGAGAAGGCAAACACGGGGGACTGGGAACAGCTGCTGGACGAGGGTCACGGGTAAACTTTGGTAACCATCACTCCCAACCGTTCTGTATGTTTGACAAGCTTTCATAATAAAAAGCGGGAGGGTAGGGGGAGACAGGAGAGACGGCCGAGGGAGGCCGAGTCCTTCTGGTGGTCTTTCCAAGACCCCACTTGATGGGTAGAAGGAAAACCTTCAGCGACCTTGAGCCAAAATGCTGAGGGGCAGTGGGGAACTGGCTGTGAGTTGCTCAACGCCTGGATACAGCCCAGGAAATCCGCTGTCAGCCAAGGGGTGTGTTAAAGGTTGGTCGCTGGAGGGGTTGAGAGCAGGAGCAGGCTTCTGAGTCGGATTTGGGGCAGCTGCTCTGACCGCACATTTTAACACGGAAGAACCCGGGGCCCCGATTTCCAGAGGAGAGCACCCCACAAGGCTCACAGAATCATGGTCTTTCAGGCTCCTCCCGCCCCCTGTAACTAGTCTCAACCAATCAGGCAGTCGTGTCCCTGCAGAGTGACTGGCCCAACGATGGGCACGTAACCCAGCTCTGGTCAATGACTTGTAAGATGTCGGCCGGGGGGCTTCTGGGAGGAGTCTCCTCACTCCCAGGAGAGTGTCCCGGGAGAGGTGCTCTCTTCTTGGTCTGGATCCTGTCACCAGGATGTGATGTCCGGAGCCACGGCTGCCACCTTGTGACCATCCCAAAGACAAAGCCAACGTGAAAGGACCGAAAGGACCTGGGTCCTCGGGGACACGTGGGAGCCGTGGGAGCAGCTGCCCCTGAAGGCCGCCCGTAACTCCCCACTAACAGAAATCACACACGTCCTTATTCTAGAAGTCTGTTGGACTCCACTTCTTAGGTTTCTGACATAAGACCAAGCAGCACTACCGTGCCAAGCACATCGGGCCTCCGTCTGAGTTAGGAAGGGCATCTCTTCCTCCAGGAAGATGCCCGGCTTGGGGACAGGATGCAGCTGGCTTTCAACCCCGACTTGCCCCCGATTCCAGGAACCCCCCGCCCCCCCGCGAACGACCCACGCAGCAGTCACGGAGGACATCCGGCAAAGCCCCCGGGGTTCCCCCTGCCGGGCTGGTACATCTGCAAGAACACAGAGATCACTCCATTTCTGGAAGATTCTGGCCTTTGAGAAGTTCGGGGTATTGCC
Organism: Paguma larvata; assembly: GCA_030068075.1. Classification (NCBI taxonomy): domain Eukaryota; kingdom Metazoa; phylum Chordata; class Mammalia; order Carnivora; family Viverridae; genus Paguma; species Paguma larvata. Next base: position 57,795,001 of record CM057841.1, on the reverse strand, counting down.
AAGGGGTGGGGGCCGCCGCCGCCCTCCGACTCCATCAGCCCTTCGTGCATACTTTGTTTGGCACAACTCCTACTTCCTTGACTCTTACTTGAAGAACTCTTTAAGCACGCACCCCCACCTCCTTTCCAACCAGAGTGACCCGTGAGCACCCCGCATGGAAATCCTGGAAACGTGGCTGCGGCGGGAGCTCCTCCTTCCGTCTGCCTGCCCCCCCGGCCCGGCGGCGCTGGGGGCCCGTCACGGAGGCCGGCTCACGGTTTCTGAGAGACCCTGCCTGGCCCCGGCTCAGCCAAGGACTCGAAGGTGGGTGCACACAAGTTCCCCACGGAACATCCTCAGGAGCCAGACCTTCCCAAAGTGGATCCAAACCTCTGCCCGCCGGCCTCCCACGGGGCCTGGGCGCGCTGACCCGGGCAGCGAGGGGGGTGCCGGCGGGGCCCGGGGCGGGGGGTAGGGCCAGATGGAGTTCAAGGGCTGGGAGAGTATTTTGGTCTTGAGCCCCGGGGCTCTGTGCAAGAGGCGGCCAGGCCCTCGACTTCTTCTAAAGGGAGACCGCGTCAGCTTCCTCTTTGGACGTGGGCCGAATTCCACCACTGCAGCATGGTGCCCCACGCGGGCCCTGCCCAGGCTTCCGCGAGACCCAGATACGCGCACTGGCTGGCCGCCTCCCAGCTCCAGGAGCCACGACGCCCCGAAGAGGCAGCTCCGGCTGGTGGCCAGAGGTGGGGAGTTTGGAGCCCCTGGGGTGCAAGGTGAGGCACCGGCTCTGCCTGCTCGCGGCTGTGGGGCTCGACGCCCCTGGTTCCGCTCGCTGTCTAGGAAAGGGGGACGTTAACGGGGTCGGTCCCTCCCGGGGCTGCTGGCAGAGCTTAACACACACGAGGCACTCGACGCACTCCCCGGCCTGGCGTGAGCGTCGGCAAACCAGGCGGGTCACTGGTAAGCGTCCGCCGCCCTTCGCAGCCGGCCAAGCGCTGCCGTGGCCGCATTGGTAGCCGCTCCGGCCGCAGAGGCGGACTACACCCAGTCCGGTCCGGAGCAGGACCTCCGCTGGCTCCGGCCCCGCCGCCCTTGCCCCTCCCTTCCCACCTCCCTGCTGCCTCTAAACCTCGGGGTCCGGCGCAGCGCCTGAGAGGCCGCGAGTGGGCCCCGGGGGGAGTTCCGGCGTTGACATTAATGCGCTGGGTGACTCCGGGCAAGCGGCTTCCCCTTTCTGTTCCCGTCCTCTCTCAAAGCCGAAAGCCATGCCATCTCCTGGGTGGCCTTTCCCTCAGTTCCACGAGCTGAGATTTCTGCTGCCAGGGAGGTCGGCGGCCTCAGGCTCGTCTGCGAGCTCACCCCGTCCCGCCTTCACGCGGAGCTAGACGCTGGGATTACTCTAATCCGCACGCCAAGCCCTGGGGGGGAGCCATTTTATCCCGTCGTACAGACAGGGAAACTGAGGCTCAGGGCAGAGAAGGGACTTGGGGAAGGCCACGCCGGCGAGTGCTAGAGGCGGATCTGAACCCGCAGGGACCAGCGGCTCCACACTCGGCTGCGACCAGGGTGCCTCCGTCGGTTCCTGCGCGGCTCTCTGGAAACGACCAGCCTGTCCCCCGGCCGTCACACTTGGGATGAAACAAATCGTACGAAGTCGGCAACGTGAGGAAGACCCGAGCCGCGGGGGAGAAAGCCGCGGGGAGGAGCCCCTGCGGGTCCGGCACCCCTCTTCCCTGAGCATCCGCCCTGCACCTGTCCACGCTGGCGGGGGCTGCGTTGTAGCTCAGGAGGAAACGAGGCCCGGCCTGGCCCCAGGAAGCTCTGCCCGGCGAGGGGCGCCGCGAGTCATCGGACAAACGCAAAACCGCGTGGGAAGAGCCCAAGCAAAGGCAAAGGACTTTCTGATAAAGTCCAGAAAAGTTCCATTCGGGTCTTGCTGGCCGCCTGCCGCTTCCTGGAGTTTTCTCCTCTCGACGCCGTGAGCACACCGGAGCCCCACCCAGGGGAGTTCGGAGAGCGACTGCTCTCACTTCGGCCCTGCCTGTGTCGTGAGTAACGCCTGGCCTGGAGTCAGGGGCCGTCGGCTCACCAAGCGGGGAGCGGCCGGGCGGGCGAGGGGCTTCAGGAGCACAGCCCGCGGGCAGGAGCCGACGCTTTCCGGACGACCTGTGTGGGCGGGGAGCCCGGGTGCTGCTCCGCCGACGACACCCTTTCTTCGCACGGGACGCCGGGGAAAGCTTCTCGGTCACTGCTTACCACCTGGGGCCCGGCGTGGGGGCCACGAACTCGCGGCTGCAGGGGGGGAGCTGGGCTCTCGTGCGGTCTCGGCCACCAAGCCCTGAGACTTAGAGTCCGTTTCTCCCCGTCTCTAGCCTCCACACGGCCCGTCTTTCGGCGTCCTGCAGAGAAAGCAGAGTGCCCGCCCCTCTCCTCAGGGGTTTACAAGGTCGGCGGTGTTCTGGGACATCGGAGGGCCCCTCACAGCCTCACGTCCCCGCTCCACGCTGGCTAAAGGACATCACGTTGGTGGCTTGGACCAGCCACGCTGGGAGTTGCTACCCCATGGACATCGGAATGAAGGGTGTTTTTTGTTTTTTTTTTCTGGAAAAAACTTAGATTTCTACATACATACCAATTTAAAAATTCCAAATTTCTTTGAAGTCTCTGATGTTCTCTTCAGAATCCCTGTGTATTTTGCAATTACTGCAGAAAACTTCAGCTCTTCTGTTAATAAGACATTTTAATAACTAGTTACATCACTTTACCCGCCCCTCCCCGGTCCCTGACTGAAATGAGTGCTCCGAGAAGGCTGTGGGTTTATCCTGGGCCCTTTACGTCCGCCCACACCTGGTTTTCCAGTTTGGAGAGGGAGCCTGGGCAAGGGAAGGAGGGACAAGGGGAGCGGAGGAGAAGCTGAGGGCAGGGACTCGGTTGTGTAGGGTGCCAAAGCGGCAGGTGCACCTCACGGACGTCTGTCCCAACCACAAGGGACCACTTCAGGGGACGAGGACCTGTCAGCGTTGGCCCCTTCCGGCGGGGCGCTGCGAGCTGGGGAGGCGCCGGGAGGCGGAGGCGGATGGGAACTTGTTCCCTTCTGCGCAATCTTGCCGCAAACCTAAAACTTCTCTAAAAACTAAAATTGATATTGTAAAAATTAAAATTTTTTTAAAAATCACTATTGCCTGATTTCTAGGTGTCCTTCCAGATCTAAGAGTCCGGAGGGCTCCGTGTCCTTTCTTAGCACCGCCGGTGGGGAGGGCTTGGCGTGCTCAGGGGCGGTCAGGGGCAGAGGCGAGCCCGGGCGGGGGGGTCCAGACCCTCCACATCTTTCTGACCAGCATCAGGACCACCTGCTGAGTTCATGAAAATGCAGATCCCCAGGGCCCACACACTCAGGAATAAGCCCCTTCTGAGGTCTCCGTCCGCAGGCCACAGCCCAGCAGTGCCCCAGGGCGGGGGGTGGGGGGGGACAGGGGGCAGCAGTGCGGCTGGTTGGGGAAGGGCACGAAGACCCGGGCCCCGTCCACCTCAACGAAGATACCACGGCCGGCCCCCGACTCACACTGCCACGCTGTGTGACCGTCCCCTTCTGAGCCTGGGCCTCCTCGCCCGCAGGACCGGCATGGTCCCCGCCCCCAGATTTTCAGGACAATTAAACCAGACACCGTGGCTGGAAGGTCGCCAGGCCATGAGCCCTCAGCACGTGGACGGCTCCCGGGAGCCCCCTCGCCCCTGCGCTTGCGGGCCAGCTGCCTCTCTGAGTCTGCTGCCAGCCTGAACCTCCGGCCCGGGCAGGCGTTTTCTCTCTGTGGACAGAGGGGCCGCCCGGGGACCTGGACTTCCAAGGACACAGGTCCAGCTGCCAGCAGGGATACACCCGTTCCCTTTCTGAGTGGCTGAGGGTGACCCAAGCCACACGGACTCAGCAACCCACGTGGCCACTTCCCAGGAGCTAAAATGCAGTAAGGGGCCCTTTGCCCTCTCCTCCTGAGTCGGTCTGTCCAATATCTGCCACACTGATCACCACCGGTTACGTCCCCTGAGGGACTCCCGGCGCCCCCAGGCACTAAGCCCAGGCTTTCCCACTCACCATTCTCCTTCCGGCCCTGGGAAACAGGAACTGTCCCCCAGCCGTCGTGGCGGTGAAGACACTCATCTCGGGGTGTGTAAGTCACGGGCCCAAGGCCACCGGGACTGGAAACAGCTGCGCCGGGACCGGACGCCAGGGCAAGGCCTTCACCATTAGCCTGGGATGGTCTGCCCCCTGGGTGCCTGGGGGGCTGAGTCCACAGACTGGCTGAAATGAACCCCGAGCCTCCCCTCTGCCCAGAAACGTACCGGGAAACTAGCGTCACGGAGACTGGGAGCCCACTGTGCGTGAAGGGTTTCCACAGGCTAGCTGTGCCTCGCTGACCCCATCGGCAGGGACCGGCCGGGCGGCACTGAGGGCACTGAGGGCGGGGCCCTGGAAGTAAGACTTCCGCGCGTCTGCCCCCCTGCACCACTGCGAGCCCTGCGCAAACCTGGGGCTGCCTGGCAAGTCGACGCAGGAGGCCCCCGAGACTCAGGGCGGGCGAGGGACACCCCCGAGGTCACGCAGGGAGCTGGTGTCCGAGTCGGCCTCAGAACGCAGCCCCGTGCTTCCCTCTGCTGGTTCCGGCGCGATCCAGCCAGCTGGACTCCTGCGGCAGGAGCGAGGTGCGACCAGCGGGGAGCCCGGCCCCGGCGAGGCCGTCCTCGGCCAGGTCCCACGAGCAAGCTCGTTTCTCTCTCACTGTCTCGTCTGCGTCAGATTCGGGATCAAGGGCCCGGAGCTCGGTCGGACTCGGGCTGCCCCACTCGAGCCCTGGCTTCCGGAGCGGGGGCATCTGCGTGGGGACTGAACAGACCCTCACGTGTGTTGCTCTGGTTTCAGTCTGTAGATGGAGCCTGACATCCAGGACCGAGGAGGCCCCACAGTGCCTCCGGCGCCACTGGGCGCGGCCCTGACTGACGTGGTGCCGCCCAAGCTAACACCTTGAAACGTTCCTCTCCGTGGCTGTGGGGCATGAAGGCACCAGGGGAAACCCCCCGCGGAAATCTGCCTCCGGTCCCACACGCCTTCACAGGAGCCGCCGCTGAGCAGCGCCGGGACACGGCCACACCTTCCGTAAACGGCATGGGCACCTGGAGCACCTAGAAACGTCCACCACCCTCCATGTGTGAGTGTCCAGTCAGCCGGCGCTGCTGACCTCCTCCCTGATGCCAGGCGCCTGCAGGAAGCTGGACATGCACAGGACACAGGCCCTGCCCTCGTGGCATCTACCGGTTAGTGGGAAGCCACCAATGGCATCCATGTAACAGGGTGGCAAGTGGCCCCCAGAAAAGCAAAGCTGGACAACAGCAGGGAGAGTGAGGACAGCTCTCAGAGGAAGCCACATCTGAGCAGATCCACGGACGAAGTAAAAAAAAGCCATGTCGACAATTGGGAGGGTTGATCTGGGAGGGGGAACAGCAGTGCAAAGGCCCTGAGGTAGGACCATGCTCGACGCTGGTGAAGGTAGCAAGGAGCCCCGTGAGGCTGCCGTGGGGTAAGGGTGGGAGAGGGGATGGAGAGCCTGTCCCCCAGGAACGCCACTCCTGGACTTTATTCCAAAAGAGTAGATGTGCGGCATCGTCCCCAAAGATCAGAAATTTCCAGACCACCCAAACGACCACCCACACGGGGACAGCCGAAAGGAGGCCGGCACGCCAGCTCCAGAGACGGCTGGGCCGCTTCTGTAACAATGGGGGACAGCTGCATGATATAATGTTAAACAGAAACTTTTTAATCACAGCTCAGAATATGGTTGGTCTCAAGCTGGAACGAGACCGAGAGCTGTTGGTGTGGTCTGGGGGGGTGGGGGGAGATGTGGGGAGCGGTTCTTTTTTCCCTTTTTCAAATTTTATATAATGCGGTTGCTGTCTTATTTTTATAGTTTTTTTAAAAAAATTAAGGTGAAAGATGTGTCCCAACCAAACCAATGGCAGAGCGAGGGAGGCAACGAGAAAGGTTAGTTTCCCTTCCTCATGATACCAACGCCCCCCCCCCGCCCCCCCCACACACCGATGTTTCGGGTTTTCTCACCATGGGCTTCTGGAACGCAGCCAGCCCAGGGAACGCTACACTCAGCCCCAGAAGGCCGCAGGGATTCCTCGGAACGGGGGAACCCAGTCCCCGAGGATAACTAGATTTCTAGAACAGGGCACATGCCCTGGAGAAGCCTTGCCCCCAAACACCTCCCCGGCTTCTGCCCGACATCCCACCGCGCGAGGCTCATCTGAGCCCCCAGGGGTGTCCTCCTAACCCCCGGCGGAGACGACCCGAGGCTCCCTCTCACCGTATCCACTTAAGGGCAGCCCGGAGTCTGGGCTCACCGCCTCTGACCCGGGGGAGTTAAAGAGCCCCCCAACCGCTCTGTGGCTGTCCCCAGGGCTCGCAGGAAGATCAGAGACACAAACGCCCGTGTGGCTGTCCACTGCCCTCAGTGCGGGGCGCGAGGCCGAGGGGATTCACAAGGCGCCTCGCCTCCAACTGTTGCTTCCTTCTCTGCCCCCACCTCTCCCAAACCTCTCCCCCCACCTAGGTGCTGCCCAGCCAAGCTGGCTGCTGTTCCCTGAGACACACTGCTGCCCTCTGGACTGAGGGCGGCCTGTCCGCCCAGCTCTGTGTTTCGCTTAGCTCCCTCTTCCAGGCAGCCCTCCCTGACCTCACCACATCCCAGTGGGGATCAGGAGCCCATCCGAGCCCCTCCTACCCACAGCAGCACCCATCCTGACAAGCCCGGTGGGGAGAGCCTGCCTCCCTCCCCCACACACATCCCTGGGAGCGCCGGTCCAGGGCCGTGATGTGTAAGCGAGCCCAAGTTGGAGAAGAGGGAACACGGATGATTGGGAGAGGGGCTCATGTGAGCCTGGGGACAGACGAGGCGCCCAAAATAGGCAGGAGTGCCTGGACGGGCCCCGCTGAGGAAGGCACGGTGTCATGGGCGGGGGAGTGGTGGCCACTACAGGCTTGGGGGGGGCAGGGCCAGCCAGGCAAGCCCTGCCTCCTGCCCCCAGGAGCCCATCTGCCTTCCACATCAGGGGACAGGAAAGTTGGCAGCAGAGAAAGAACCTGGTGTCTGCTAAGTGACAGGGACAGGATGTCAAGTGTCCTGTTGCTATTTTTTTTTTTTAATCTCATTGCAAAAATAAATTCAGAACTTAGAGAAAAAAAAGGCAAAGACAAAACCCACACTCGGAGTCAGAAGGGTCTGCAAGTTTTAAAGAGGACCGGCACGGGGGTTCACGGCCATGCCACGGCCACGCCACAGCCACGCCACACATTCCAGTCCCCGGGCGAGAATCTTAAAGGGCAGGTGTCCAGACGCTGCTGCGGACAGCCGAAGGGGGTGAAGTCCAGGCACGGGGCTCTGCAGCTCCGACCCCGCGGGCCCGGGGGTGCGCTGGGCTACGGGAACGGGCTGCCAGGCACCTGTCCCCAGCATCCAGTGCCTTCGCCCGCACGCATTTTCTTTCCGACCCCTTTTTTTTTTTTTTTTTTTTAACATTTATTTATTTTCGAGAGACACAGAGACAAGAGCGTGAGCAGGGGAAGGGCAGAGAGAGAGGGAGACACAGAATTCGAAGCAGGCTCCAGGCTCCAAGCCGTCAGCACAGAGCCCGACGCGGGGCCCGAACTCACAGACCGTGAGATCATGACCTGAGCCGAAGTCGGCCGCTTAACCGACTGAGCCACCCAGGAGCCCCATTTCCGACCCCTTCTAGAACGTGCGGAGGGAAGTGTGGCTTCAGGTGAGGAGCCCGCGAGAGAAAGGAAAAGGGAGATGCGAGGGAGAGTCCCCTGCAACGTGTCCCAGGCCGGGCCGCGGAGGCCTGGGTTCGGGTCTCGACGCGCCAGCCTCCGGGCGCGGCCCGGGCCGGCTAGGGCCCCCAGGGCTCCGAGTCCTCCCCCCAGACAGAGGCCAGTGAGCTCCAGGGTCTCGCAGTCCTAAGATTCTGTCCCGGCTGCTGTCCTGACTCCTTCGTGGCACGAAGACTCAGCAGCGGCCAGCAGGCGCACCACCTCCCCGAAAGTTTGTTCTGTGATTCCGGCCTGCCCCCCCTCCCTGCCACATCCCGCCCCACGTGCTGCATGGACATGGACTCTGCAGCCTCCACCCCAAACCCGCCCCCATTGGCCCCGGGCAGCACTCCAGTCGCCACGGGGGCCGGGCTTCTAATTAGGGAGTCTCCACAATTGAAAATAAAAGCCTTCAAGAGCCATTCGCTTGGGTCCCAGATCTTAACGGCTTCTTTCTTCCACCCCTTTCCATGTTCCCAGCTGGCCTCCACGCAACACGCAAGCGGTCTGATTAAATGAACAGAAACTGCCTCGGAAAGGGAGTGGCGGGTGTTTGGTGGAAGCCCACCTGCGAAGCGGGGGCTGGGAAGACGGTGGGGGGGGAGGGGGGCCCTCCCCGTTCCGCGTGTGGTGTCCGCATCTGCTCCGGCTGCGGGGACCCACGAGCCCCGGGGTCACAGAGAGCGAAAATGCAGAAGTGGCAGCCGGAGCCAGGCCTGCGGGGGCTGCAGAGGAGGAGGTGGTCCCCCGGGCTCCACACGAAGGGTCCGGGGACCTGGCCGGAGCCCTCGCCCGCCGCGGGGTCCTAGGCCGGCCACTCAGAACCTCCGTTTGTTCATCTGCGTAATGGGCACCATGATTAGAGTGAGGAGTGATCGCCAGGGGTCCCCTCAGAGACACGCGCGTCCCAACCCCCCCGCGGGTGCGTCAGGTTACGCGGCAGAGCGTCATGACTGCTGGACGGGCTTGGGCGCAGGCTGACTTGAAGACAGAGGGTAGCACGGGTTGGCTGGACAGGTCCACGCCATCACCGGGGTCCTCAAAAGGGGAAGCCAGAGTCAGAGCGAGGCAGGACAGGGGCCGCACCTGACTCGGGTTCTGAGGGTGAGGGAGGAGCCCAGCCGGGACGCCTGTGTCTCTAGGACTGGAGACGCGAGGCGTGCGTTCTCCCCCGGAGCCTCCAGAAGGAACATGGCTCAGTTAACACCTTCTGCAGCCCCGGGGAGGGAACAGGGCTGGGCGGGGGGGGGGGGGGGGGGGGGGGGCGTGCCAGACTTCTGGCCCCCAGAACCGCGAGAGCGCACATCGAAGCCGGCAAGTCTGTGCTAACGTCACAGCAGCCACGGCCAACTGAGTCGCACACTTCGAGGGGTGGTGGGGGCCAGGGGAACAGGGGGGCACGCAGCACGTGAGGTTCAGGGTCACTCCGTTACCGGGGGACAGAGCCTGGGCTGCACATCCCCACCCACGCCCTCACCCCCATCGTCCCCCTTTAGGGAGCGTGTGAGAGTCCTCGGCCAGCTCCACGGGGGGCTGCTCCCGCGGCGCCCTGTCGGCAGGCGCGGGCCGTCAGGCGGAGCTCTGGCCCAGTCCGCGGGGCCGGGCGTACGAGCAGACCCGGGAGGGGGCAGTAAGTCCGCTGTGTGTCACCTGCCATGTGGGACTTCTCGGCCCGGGGCCCCCTGAGTCACGCTTTGTCAGGACCAGTACCTTGGGAAAATACACTCCGCGGATCTTCAGAAAGATGCTTCCGCATAAAACTATGGAGTTTCGTCCCGGGAACTGCTGGTTTCTGAGAGTGTCGCGCTCTCCAGCCAAGGGTCCCGGGAGCCTGCCTGCCTGTCTGCCCTGCGGTGGAAGAATCCGGTTTGTTCCTCTTGCAGGGAGGGCGTGGAGCGAGCAGGTGTTAGAGCCCTGAGTGGGCGGTCCCGAGGCGGGGACCCCTCTGGACTGGGGGGGTCAGAAAGGGGGGCGCTCCTTCGAGACCGGGGGTCTCTCTCTTCTTACTGCAGGGCAGGGGTGCAGCCCCAGGACGGACGGAGGGGGCAAAAACACCAGCAAGCCTTCATCTTAGCCGAGAGCGGAGAGCACTCGCGGTCTCGCTGCCCTCGCGGTGACCGGTTTCGTCTCCCGGCACTCGTCTCTGGGCGACCTTGTCTGAGGCTGGTGTCCTGGGAGGTGTCTGCGCCCAGCAGGAAGACGGCACGGCCGAGCCGGGACCGTGCCCGGGTGTCAGGGGCCCTCTGCTTCCTGAGGAGAAATCTAGTGAACCCTCCAAAGACGTTCTGCAATCCCTGCTTGTCACACTGGCCACCCCTCCGTGCTGGGTGTCACAGCAGACAGTTCTGGGCCCCGCGCCTCAGCTGGCTCGTGTGCAGAATTAAGCCCTGCTTCCCGAAGGAATTTTTACGTCACGTTAGTTTCCTGAGTTTCTGGGGGGCGGGGGATGGTCATGGAAGACACGGGTTCCCTGCACTATTTAGTTTCTGAAGCACTGGGCTTTTGCTGCAGGACTTCTCAGAGCCTTTAATATGTTTCTCGGCACCTGAAGTGCGCAGGAAGAACTGAGGTACTTTCAAACTTTGTTGGACTACAAACGAGTTTGGAGTTTCTTTGTTTGCTCTGGAAGCTGGGCGGCTTGTGGGAGAGAGTTTATCAAATGCAAAAATAAGGGGGAAAACTACCACAATGGCGTCCAGCTGGTGGGCCCTGGACTCCATTGGAGCCAGGGAGTCCTCGCAGGGAGTCCCCATCACAGGTACTGTCTAGCGTGGCTGCTGATCACAGGGACACGAAGCTGCCGTCACCATCGCCCACGAGCAGTCAGCGTTCACCTCGCAGGTCTGCGACGCTCCGAGTGCGTCCAGCCGGTCAGTGCCAGCCGCCTCCCTGAGAGGCAGGTCCTATCCACGCACCCACTGTGCGGATGGGACGCCTAAGCCCACTGCGGCCAGCGGCCTCCGAGACGGCCCGGCAAGTGAGCAGGGGAGGCAGGCTGTCCACGGCGTCGAGGGCAGGCTGTGGGCCCAGAGCTGGGCCCTGCAGGCGAGCGGGCCGGGTGGGGGGCGGGGGTGCTCCGAGGGGCTCTAATTCGGTCTCTCCCACACGGGCCGCCCGCAGCACCTGGGCCGCCCTCCCGCCGGAGGCGCCACAGAAACCTCAGCTGGCCGTGTCGCAACCCGGCGGCCCCGCCACACGGCTGCTCAGGAAGACGGGCCCCCGACGCGGGCACAGGTGCCTGGAGAGGGTCGGGCCGGCCCCGGCACAGCGTGGACCCAGGCCCAGGGTGGGGGTGAGGTGAGGCACTGAAACCGGACCCCCCGCCCAGTTCCCCTTCCACCGCCCGCAAAACGTGGGACTTCCACTAACGATTCCTCTTCGGGAGTCGCTTGTTCCCTAGGGCAGGACGCGCCGAACTGGGCGCCTTCCGTCCTCAACTTCGCGATTTCACTTTTCTTATCAGAAAGGTGCATGACTAATCTCGGGAGCCGGGCACCTTGCCGCCATGGAACTGCCTGGGTGCTCGGGGTCCCCGAAGCCTCTCCTGTCTCTCGCGAACGTGTCTGGGCAGGAGCCTGAGGCGAAATGAAACCCAGAACGAGAAGAGCTGAAGCAGAAAGGAGAAGAGTCCAGGCGGGAGCGGGTCCCGCGGCCCCGGCAGCCGCGGCCGGCCCCCTGGCCGCGCTCCCCTCTGTAAGCAGAGGCCTCTCGCGATGGCCGAGCCGGGGTCGCAGCGCCATCCCAGAAACAGACCCCCCTTCCCAACCACACAGACCCCGCTGCTGACACACAGCCGCTTCGCCTCCCTAAAGCCTCAGTGTTCCCGTCCCTGAAATGGGGCGACAGTAACACCCACCCCAGCAGGTTAGAGGGGACTAGGTCCACACACCCACCGCTGGGGCCATGAATTCTAATAATAACTATGAGTCGGTGAGCAGCCACTTCAGTCCAACACTATTAAGCAGCATCTCGGTATCAAGTCCCGGTCGTGTTCTGAGCGCTCTGCCCCGTTTCCTTACACGGTCGGTACAGTGAGCCGTGGAGCAGGCTCAGACCTGCGGCAGCCGACCTGGGGTCCGTCTTTAGGATAAAGAGGACAAAGAGTACAGAGTAAACACCCAGCCAGTAAGGGATCCGCGGGGGAGCATGGGACCCCCGCCCCCCGTGGGTCACAACGGCTGAGCCGGGACCACCCCCTCCCCGACACCGGGGGTCCAGCACCTGGACGTCGACCGCCACCACGTGCAAGGACACTCAAGGACCAAGTGCTCTGTCACCCTGACGCCTTGCAGGAGGAGTAAGGGACTCGTAGGGACGGGGACAGAAGGCACTGGGGTGTGGGAACTTGGGGCCAAGAGAGAGGTCCTTGGGAGGGAGGCGGGAGAAGGGAGGCAGACAGATGTGTGAGCAGCAACCACTGATGGTTAAGCAGGGAGTGGGAGATGGGTGCTGGCCCCATAAAAGCCAGGTTCTAGAACATTGTCTCTGGCTCTTGTGTGGTTGATGGGGCAGAGCAGGTACCCTGGATACCCACTGGGAGGTTATCATGACTTAATTACTTTGAATTTAAACAGCCTCATGGGACTAGTGGCCACCACACGGGACAGCGTGGCTCTGAATCACCGCGGAGCCTGGGGTGGGGACTCGTGTCGTCTGACCTGTGAGGCCAGGCCATGGTCAGCTGCTATGAAGACAGAGACGAGGAGAGTGGCCGGGTGTCTGCAGGGAGATGGGATTCCACCGCGCAGTGGTCCAGGCACGAGCAGCTGCTGGCCGGGAGGGGACAAGGTGGCCAGGGAGACGCGGGTCGCTAGCGTCCAAGGCCATCCTTGACTGAGACACGGGAGCCAGGAGGGGAGCCGGCCGTAGGCGCGAGGGCAGCAGCTGAGAGGAGGAGCCTGGACTGAGACATGCTGAGTGTGAGGAGCCTGTGGCCCACCTTGGCAGAGGTGCAAACGCGGGCCAGGAGTCCCCAGCCTGTGGTGGCCGCTCTGTCACGGCGGGAGAGAGCAGTCTGCAAGGAGACACGGCCTGGCCTGCAGTCTGGGCACCGAGAAGGGAGTGTCCCTTAAAATGGAGCACTGACCCTGACCCCCGGAGGGCAGCAGCCGCCGCCCCCAGCCTCTTATCCACGAGGCGCCCCTACCCCCCCCCCCACCCCGTCTCTTCACCTGACAGCTTTCTCCGGCCACCTGCGTCTGTCCTGCTGCCTGGGCCAGACGAGCCGGGAACTCATGCCCCTGGGGGCAGCGTGCGTATGTGCGTGTGTGTGTGTGCACGCGCGCTGCCATTACCCTCACGATAACCCTGAGAAACGGGGTGCCAACTGCATCACCCACAGTTTGGAGGCAAGGAAGCCAGAGCACAGAGAGGTGGAGCCCCTTGCCTGAAGCCACATAGCTGGGAGGTGGCAGGGCCAGGCTTCTGGTGTGTTCCAGCATGTTCGAGCCCAAAGTTGCATCCCGATTATGACACCAGTGTGAGGATAGTATTGGCTCTGCCCCGGCCTCTATGTGCTGTTCACCCCTAGGGGTCCTCTCGTCCCCACCACCCCCACTTCACTGGAGGAAGCTTCTCTCTTCACACTCTAGACTCAGGGTTTAAAAATAAAGAAAAATAAAACTGATTCAAAATTAGCACAAGACTCGCTACAAAGAACACAAGACCCAGTTTCCTGTGTATGTGTGTTTTCTTCAGTTTTTTTAAGACTTCCAGAAAAGTTTCCTCTGCAAAACTGAGACCAAAAGGGTAAGAAATGCAAATGTGCCGGTCCAACCTTGAACCCTCATCTGAACCCTGCCCAGGGCGGCCACAGAGACTCAGGAGAGACAGCCAAGTCCCAAAGTCTCAGGGGCTCTGAAAGGGAGCCCCCTGCAACTGTGTGCAGTCACTAGTGCTCTGGGCTCCAGCCCAGCAGGGGCCACTTCTTCAACCCTGTGTCCTGAGCCCGGCACCATGCTTGGCTCAATGGGTGGGTGGGTGGATGGATGAGTGGGTGGATGGATGGATGAGTGGGTGGATGGATGGATGAGTGGGTGGGTGGATGGATGGATGAGTGGGTGGATGGATGGATGAGTGGGTGGGTGGATGGATGGATGAGTGGGTGGGTGGATGGATGAGTGAGTGGGTGGGTGGATGGATGAGTGAGTGAGTGGGTGGGTGGATGGATGAGTGAGTAGGTGGATGGATGGATGGATGAGTGAGTGAGTGAGTGAGTGGGTGGATGGATGGATGGATGAGTGAGTGAGTGGGTGGGTGGATGATCGGGTGGGTGGGTGGATGGGTGGGTGGGTGAGCAGATAGATGGATGGATGGGTAGATGGATGGATGGGTAGATGGATGGATGGGTAGATGGATGGATGGGTAGGTAGGTGGGTGGGTAGATGAGTGGGTGGGTGGGTGGATGGATGAGTGGGTGGGTGGATGGATGAGTGGGTGGGTGGATGGATGAGTGAGTGGGTGGATGGATGGATAGATGGATGGGTGGGTGGGTGGATGGGTGGGTGGATGGATAGATGGACGGGTGGGTGGATGAGTGGGTAGGTGCATGGGTGGGTGGGTGGGTGGGTGGATGGATGAGTGGGTGGATGGATGGATGAGTGGATGGATGACTGGGTGGGTGGGTGGATGGATGGATGGATGGATAGATGAGTGGGTGGGTGGATGACTGGGTGGGTGGGTGGGTGGGTGGATGGATAGAGGGACGGGTGGATGGGTGGATGGGTGGGTGGGTGGGTGGATGGATGGATAGATGGATGGATGGATGGACAGATGGACGGGTGGGTGGACGGGTGGATGGAAAGGTGGGTGGGTGAGCAGATGGATGGATGGGTAGATGGATGGATGGGTAGATGGGTGGGTGGGTGGATGGATGGATAATGGGCAGGTGATGGATGAATATGGATGGGCAGGTGGATGGATGGATGAATGGGTGATGGAGGGAGGGTGGATGGATGGGTGGGTGGATGGATGGGTGGGTAGGTGGGGATGATGGATGGGGGGGTGGTGGATGGGGATTGGGGGACGGGGGATGGGGGATGATGGACGGATAGAAAGATGGGGCATGGATGGTTGGTAGGGAGAGCTGGACAGGCAGCTAGGTGGGCAGGTGTCAGGAGTAAGTGAATGAACACAGTGTGTGTGTAAAAACTCCATCACTTGACAGCCAACAGAGCCAGCCTGACAGGAAACAGCCAAATGCTCACAACTTCAGATCTGGGACTCACACGCGCCCCCGCCCCACCCTCACTGAGGAACAGAACCGCCAGTCCGGGGGCTCCCACCCCACGAAGCTGAGAGCGCAGGGTCCTGTGTGAGATGGGAGGCGAGAAGAGATCATGATGAGCCAAACCGAGTTCTTGGCTGAGGCGGGTGAGGCGGGATTCTGAACAGCTGGCCGGGGGCGGGGGAGGCCGCAGCTTCCAGGGGGTTCGGGAGGACAGGCCCAGACAAACATGTGGGATGACAGCAGGGAGCCAGAACCCTCTAAACAGAAAAGGCAAACTTCTCCACAAGGGAGTTCGGTTACGACGGAAGAGACCTTTCTGCGTTCAAGACTGAGCTCCCCCGAGACAGGTGCACCAGCTCTAGCTGGGACTGGCGATGGGGGAGCCCCGGCAAAGGAGGGAAGGAGCAGTGTGCACACGTCCATGAGACGCCATGATGCGGGGTGGCGAGGCCGCGACAGGGGCAGGCCCTCCGAACCTCACTCACTTCGGTGTGATAACACCCAGACCAACAAGGTGGGGGACACATGGAAGATTGGAAATCTCAAATTTGCTGACTCAAAAATTTCATCTCCTTCCATCTGAAATGAACCCTTGTGTGCCCTCCGAGGGCAGGGAAGGGGGAGGCAAAGCCAGGAGAGCGCGAGCGGTGAGCCCCGCCGGTGAGACCTGCCATCTGGTTCGCCCACACGGCGAAAGCCAGGTCTCCTGCGTTCACGCCTTTCGTCCCGCAGACATTGATGGAGTACCCTGAGCTTTGTGACACGGGCATCTGGGGATGCAGACAGACGTGGCCCATCCTCCCCGAACTCAGCGTCTGCTAGGGGAGACACGCCAACCAACAGGAAGAACTCGCACGCGTGAGTGCGGAAGTGTTCCACGCGGTGGGGCCCTCAGCGAGCCTGCGACGGGGCAGCGCCAGGTGAGGTCTTCCCGGAGAAGTGGTACTTAAGGAAACGGGAGATCGCCAGTCCACGAAGAAAGGGAGCAGCTTCCAGGCGGAGGAATGGCACGTGCCAGGCCCCTGGGGCAGACAGGAGGGACGGGGCGCGGGAGCAAGCCCAGGGTCCCTGCAGCTGGGCCAGCAAGGAGGGGCGTGGAGAGAGACAGGGTTCGAGGGGTGGCAGGAGCGGCGCCCTCGGAGACCTACAGACCCCCCAAAGGGTCTTGGTCCTTAACCTGAAAGCGACCGGAAGCCACGGAACAGCGTTAAGGTATGGAGCGCCACGCTCCTTGGCTTGTGAAAAGGTCACTCAGATCGACTTTCTCATGGACGCCTTGAGCAGCTGCGTCGCACCCCTGGACGGCCAGCACCAGGAGGGCCACAGAGCCCGCTCGGCCACGGCTCTCCCGCACAGACCAGGTGCCCGCGGCAGAGCGGCCGGCGCCCGTGCCACCGCACCGGCCTCGGCCACCTCGAGAAAGCCCCCTAGTGTGTCGGGACCAGTTTTCTTCCAGAGCGTGCGAAGGGGCCCGGGGAGCCTGACAGGGGACCCAGGTCGGCGCCCACAGCGAGAAGCCACGTGGATGGTGTGCTGAGAAGGGGCCCTCGCCTCCGGGGTCTTCCTCCCGTGACCCCTAACTCCAGGCTAACTGTGACGGACACATGAGACAAACCCGAACCGAGGGGCGGCCGACGAAGCGCCCGGCCGGCCGGCACTCCTCGAAGCCGTCCGGGCAAGTCCGGCCACCGCCGCAGCCCGGAGACGCCCGAGGACACGGGATGACCGAGCCCGACTTGGGTCCCACTTGGGAAAAGGACGCTGGCTAGAAACCCAGCACAGGCTTAGTTAATAGTAACGTATCGACGCTGGTCCGTGAGTTGTGACGGAGCCACCACGCGAAGGGCTCGCCGAGCACGGGAGGAGCGGGGAGATAGGTGTCCACTGCCAAACAATGCTGTCCCCGCCACTGGCCAGCTTCGAGGCAGATTCAGACTCGAACAGTTTGCTGATGTGGACATCGCTGAGTCTCGCTTTTATCATCTGAGCAATGGGAATACTGCGTGCTAAGATTCTTGGGAGGGACTCAACAAACACGAGTCCCCTTCATGACTGGGATGACACCCACTTATCCCCAGGACACCCACTTATCCCCTCCATGCCCCCCCCCCCCCCCCCCCCGCAACAGAGCCATCGCCGTCATCAGCACCATCTGTGAGCGGAAGACTTACTGTCTGTCTTCCCCGGGCTCCCGGAAGCTCGCTCCAGCCCAGCCCTCTGGCCCCGTGACGTGCGTCTCAGTCCCCATTCAGCAAGCGCTTGGGCCACGAGAAGACTCTCATGTGACGAGCGGTTCAAGGTGAGAACACAGGGACGGCGTGACGTTAAGTTCTAGCACATTCTGGCAGCTTCGGAGTTCAGCCCCACTCACACGGTCCTTGGGCCGTTCTTCCTCGGACGCCCCCCTGAGCACCGGTGACGTGCCAGGGAGCAAAGTGAACACCCGGCTGGCAGCTGGCAGGTGGGGTCTCTCCTGTCGGGGCAGACACGGGCTTCTTAACACATCTTTGGCATTTTCAAAGCACTCCTATCTGAAACGAAACAGAAATTGTAGCCTCATTTAGAAAATAATTCCTTTCCTCCCACACAACCTACGCCACGTGCCTACAAGGCCGTTCAGACTTTCCAGCTACGAATTTCCTCCGGGTCAAGCCCGCGAACGTGGGGGGGGGAGCTCAGGAAAATAGAGAACGCCCCCCCCCCCCCGAAGCACGGTGGTTCTGAGTGGAAACACGGTCTTCGCTGTGACTGCATCATGGCTGAATCTCACACCAGAGAAAGGAAGGACCGATGTTAACCTCAGAACGAGGAAGACCGCACTAGTCACACGCAGAAGAGCAGTCCCCGAGCCAGAGGCCGCGGGGGCCGTGGGCTCGGGAGCGTGTCGCCAATGTTTCTGAGGCCCGCTGGGAGGCAGACCCCGGGCTGGCCGTGAGCCTGGCCGCGCAGGGCCGGAGACGGAGGGGATGGAGAGGAGGGAATACGCGTCAGGACGGGCTGGCAGCAGCGAGTCGGGAGGAAGTGGCTTTGTGAGTCGTCGACCTCAGAGCGGGCCGAGAAGCAGAAACCTAACCGCACAGGGTACAGAGCTATTTTCAACCTTGGGGTTTTCACCCCAAAGCGCTCCGGCAGCCTGGCTCCCGTGTGACGCTGTCAGGGCCCTGGACTCGCGGGAGAGGACGGGAGAGAAGGCAGGACTGAGAAACACTCTCGGGGCAGTGCGCATCCGCCGTGGTAGCTGAGCCTCAGTTTCCCCACCTGCTCACGCAGGCTCTCAATGAGCCTCCTCCATGGCCGTGAGAAAGGACCACAAACCCAGTGGCTGCAAACGGTACACGTGTGTCCTCTCAGCATCTCTGACGTCTCAACGCGCACTGAGGTCAGATGTCCTACACGGGTCTCTAGGGGCTCAAGCCCAGGCGTCAGCCGGGCTGCTTCCTTCTGGAGGCTCCAGGGACAATGTCTCCTTCCTTTTCCAGCTTCTACAGACCCCCGTATTCCTTGGTTTGTGGCCCCTCCACATCTTCAAAGCCAGAGGGGTGGCATCCTCCATCTCCCTCTGACAGGTCCCGTCCCCTCCCCCTTAGAGGACCTGTGGGGACAGCGGGCCCGCCTGCTCGCCCAGGACCACCTCCCCATCTCCAGGCCCTCCCCTCAGCCACACCCGCAAAGTGCCTTTTGCCATGAAGGGGTCGTCCTCACAAGTTCCTTCTGAGCACTAAATACGGACACGGTCGGGGCCATTACCCTGTCTACCTCAAGTTCCTCCCCTCTCGAACTTTCTAAGATTCTGGGCAAGGGACATGAGTCTTCTCCACCAAACACCATCAGTTACAGCGGTGGCCAACGTCACGGCGGCCTTCCTCCCCCACGACGGCGCCATCCCACGCGGCCTGCCGGCAGCCGCGCTGCTGAGGCCCCATCCCCACCTGTCCACAGAGGGTAGGTCGGGCCCACGTGGGGAGTGACGGCTGGCCCGTCCGCGTGCACATGGCAGTGGGTCCTTAAAACCCACATCTTGTCAGAGCCTGAGCCCTGGCCGCCCCAGTGCCCGAGGCGGCGCCACACTCACCGAGTCGAATCAGGATGGACCAAAGGTTTGAAAATCAAGCTTCTCGGCCCCAAGGGTTCTCACCCACTGCCGCTCGGGGAGACGGTTGGGGGTCTTTCTCACAAAGCTCCACATCAGCTCACCCCGCAGCCCAGCATCAGCGCTCCTAGGCGTCCGGCCAAGGGGGCTGAGAGCTCGCGGCCACACACACCCCGGCCCGCACATGCCGGAGCGGCTGCACGCAGAGCGGCCAAGTGGGCCGGAACGGGAGCAAGTGGCAGGGGGGTCACTGCCATCGAGCATCGCGACGCGGTCTGAGCCACTGAGGTAGGACGGACTCCAGGCAGGAAAGATCACGGCCGCTGCCGTGGGGTCCCGGCTGCCTCTGGCTCCCTCCACTCGGCTTCTGCCGCCCTTGCCATCCTGTCCTCCCCAGGGCAGAGCCCTCCTGCCTGCTCCCGTGTGGCAGAGCGGGTAAGGAGCCCCCACCCGGTGACGCTGGGGGGACAGGAGCGCCAGGAGCACGCTGTGGCGGGAACATGGGAGACCATATGACAGCACCTGGCACACGGGCAACCCAGAAAACCGACCTCTGACGCGTTAGTGCAGGCACCAGGACACGCAGGCCGTGCCACCAGCGACAGCCAAACCCCAGGCAGGCCAAGGGCCCATCCACGGGGGAAGGCAGCAGTCACGGTGTGGTCACCGGTCACCACACGGGACGCAACACGGCCGTGCAATTGAACACACGGCCCCGGCTTGCACGCCTGTGGGGCCGACTCTCCCGCAGCCGTGAGTGAGAGATGACGCCATCGTGCAAACGTGTTTGGGGGCTAAGCGGTAGCAAAAGCACAGGGAAAGGCAGGGGAGCGGTCACTCCAGGAGTCCAGACAGTGCTGTCACGCCGGCCGAACTCGTCTCCCTCGGTGGAGGGAGAAGGGCATTGGTGGGGTGCGGACGGAGCCAGGCGACCACAAAGGTGAGGATGTATTTACCCCGGGCGCACCGGGCAGGGTCCAGGGGCCCCTCCCCAAGGACCACCTCTCTGCGCCTTCCCACCCATTTGCCAGGGGACGAAACTGAGCATCAGGGAGGTCACGGTCGTGCTCCCACAAACCTGGCGGGAGTGGGGGGATGGTGGTACGGGGCCCGAGGAGCTGGTTGCTGCTGACCTCCGGTGCCCACGGTCCTGCAGCCCGAGGGGGAGGGAAGTGATTCCAGCTAAGATCACGCTCAGGAAACGAAAGGAGCCCTTAAGGGAATCACCTTGACTTTCAGAACAGCCTGTGTCCCACACCTTCCCCCGAAACTCCCGAAGCACAGTATCCTCTTGAGTAACCTGCGTGCTGGCTGAAGTCCTGCGGCTCTGGCCGGGCCAGACCGCTATTGC
This sequence comes from Paguma larvata, assembly GCA_030068075.1. Taxonomy (NCBI): domain Eukaryota; kingdom Metazoa; phylum Chordata; class Mammalia; order Carnivora; family Viverridae; genus Paguma; species Paguma larvata. The sequence continues at coordinate 57,774,489 of CM057841.1, read as the reverse complement.
CACCCTCCGTCTTCCTCGTGCCCCACGTGGCTTCCCCAAACCTCCAGGGGGGCCCCCACCTGCCGCCTACCTCGAGCCCGGGCCCCCGGCCTGAGACCCCTCCCTACCGGCTACCCCGTCCCGCCCGTCGGCCAGGGCTCTGCTGGCCCCCACCCCACGCTCCGTCTCCATCCTCTGAGCCCCCGGGGCTTGTGCCCCACGCCGGCACACGGTCCACACGCTGCCTGAGATACAAGAGGCACGTTCAGCCCAGTTCCCGGCCAGCGGCAAAGCCTTGCTCACGCACACTGTTCCCTGAGCAGGTGCTACGTGTTAGAGACTCAGGGTGAGCAGAGGCAGACTCGGCCTCTCCTTCAGGATATCAGGGTTGACCAAGGGCTTTGCCTTGGCACCGTGGACATTTGGGGATGGGTAATTCAAGTTGGGGGGGGGGGCGGGCGAGGCTGTCCTGTGCAGTGTAGGGAGTGAGCGGTGCCCATGGCCTCTACCCGCTAGACGCCAGCAGGACCCAGCCCTCCCCATGACAACCAAAATTATCTGTGAACGTTGGCTCGTGCCCCCGATGGGAACCTGTGACTGTTGAGAGGACGGGCACGACCGTGATGAAACGTGTGACACTTCTCGGACCCCGATTCCTGCAGCCCTGGAAGGAAGAAACGGCCCGACGTGCCCCAGCTCACATATAAGGGTGGGAGGGGATCGGGGGCCTAACCATCGTCTCCTGTCCTGCTCCCTGCTGCCAACGCCGGGGGAGGTTCACAGAAGACAGGAGCGTCACCAACACACACAGGCTTCCAGAACATGCTCTGCCCAAGAACACAGAAACTCGGGAAAGAGGATTCCTTTGCATGAAGACGACCTCGGTGGGCCGATGAGCATCAGCCAAGGGCCCTGGAGACACCTGCAAAGGGTCAGTCTCTCCCGTGTGCCCGGGTCTGCGGCAGAGCTTAGCAAACTGCTCCAAAAAGGCTAAGGAGAACCAGAGAGTAAGTATTCTTGGCTTTGGGGGCCATGCGTCTCTGTCGCCACTGCTCACCTCTGTCTCTGTAGCACAAAAGCAGCCATAGAGTGTAAACAGGCGGGCACAGCTGCCTTTCAATAAAACTTTATTGACACCAACAGGCAGTGGGCCAGATTTGCCAGACTCGCTGGCCCCTGCTCTAAGGGCACCAGAAGAGAGCGCGCAAGAGCCAGGACTGGCGGGAGCAGAGCCATCCCCAACGTGGTGGCACCCAAAGGGACAAGAAAAGGAACGGTTCCTGGAGCCCAGGGACAGTCACAAGCAGCCCACTGCCCTGGGGGAAGCACGGCTGACTCCCGTAGATGCAGGGAGAAGACTGGGGTGTAGGCGCCCCAGCCTCTGTCCTCCCTCCCTCTGACCTCCTGCTGGGGCCGACGCAGCTGGAAGCCAGGGGCCGGGGGAGCCCGCTAGTGCATCCACAGAGGTCGGCTTCCCAGCGAGTGAGCAGGTGGTGCTGAGCACAGAGGCCCTTTGGGGCCTCTCTTTCTTAGCTCCCTCTGTCTGAGTCCCAGCCCACTAAGCAGTCTCGCGAATTGTCGCCTGCCCACGGGAAGAGACTGGCCCAAATGCATCTCGGGCACCAGGCCGGGCCTGAGCGCCGTGCACGGACGACCTCACACGACCCTCACGCCAACCCCCGAGCTCAGGGCGGTCACCCTCCCGGCAGCCTCGTGGAGCCGCAGCGACGGATCATTTAGAGCCAAGGATACTGAAATTCAGAGAAGGGAAGTCCTCTCCCCAGGGCCCCACAGCTACTCAGCAACCCACTCAAGATGTGAACCCGCGGTCCGTGTACATGCCCTTTGCGTGTGGACCTCGGTGAGAGCGAGGCACCTTTCCTGCCCGGCTCCCCACTGCCTCCCCCTGGTCTCCTGCCCCAGCCTCCTGGCCCCTCCTGGCCCGCCGCCCGGCCCCCCAGGCTCCCCGCCTCCCCCTCTCCGTCCTGCGGCCCTGCCTGACCCGGTGATGCAACAGCCCGGCCAGCCTTGCAGTTGAAATATTCCGAAATGTACAGTAGACCAGGCCACCTGCTTCCTGCGAGCATTGCCCCTGCCCCAGTCAGGACCCCAAGCAAACGAGCCAGGGCGCGAAATCAACAGTCACTTTATTTCTGGGCTCGGGATTTCTAACCGGCCGGATTGCTCAATGCTGGCGCTGGACGGGGCAGCGGGGCCGAGGGCAGGAGAACGGCTCCGGCAGGTGCTGCAGGAAGGGAAATGCTGCGGGGGAGGGGGCATCTGGGGCCGCCAAGCACACCGTGATTTTTTGCCTCCAGGAGCTCTTCGAGAAAACAACACTAGAAGCTCCTGCGTTTCTCTGAAAGACGGTTATCTTCCAGCTCTTTGCTCTCTCCAGCGCTCGGGTCCTTACGGTTGGGTGAAAAGGACAGGGAGACGGAGCCCTTCACGTACCAGGTGACGTGAGTGTGTGTGTGTCCAAAGCCAGGAGCCGGGGCCGACTCGGAAACGTCCCTCCCGAGGAAACAAAGCTCCACGACCACAGGCCGATTCGGGGCGACCCAAATCCCCCACTTTCACCGCTGACAACCCTGAGAGCCGGAGCCACCACACGGCAGAGCCACCCCGCATGCGGGGAAATAGCCTCCGCGCGACCTGCGCACACATCACACGCGCACTCGGGGGCGGCGCCTGCTGTCCCTCCCTTGCTCTCCCTGCAGGTCCGCGAGGTCCCCTCTCCCCGGAGAGGGTCCCTCTCCCGTCTCCGAGGGAAGCGAGGCCACCCTGAACCTGCGGCAAAGCTTCGTCCCTGGGAGACCGGAAGGAGACGAGACGCCCGCGAGCGCCCCCATGGCCGCGCCCCCTGTGGGCCGGCTGCGCATTCGCGTGACCCCACGGAACCCTCCGAGAGCAAGGGCACTGTTTCACGCCGCGCAGGTAGGGGACAAGGGTGTCCCGACCACCTACCGTGGCCCAGGCAGCTTGGAAGGGCCTGCCGTTCGGAGCCCTCACTTCCCCCACGCGGCAGACCGGCAGCACCCGCGGCCGAGCGAGGGCGGGTCTCTCCGCCGCCCCGCCCCGCGCAGCCGAGCGCCGACGCCCCGCATGCGCACATCGGGACTCGCGCAACACCCACCCGGCGCGCGCTCTGCACGCGGCCCGGGTCCACGCTCCGCCCGCTCCGCCCGCCGGGCCCAGGTTCATGCTCCGCACGCGGCCGAGGCTCACGGTTTGCACGGGGCCCGGGTCCACGAGGCCCTCGCCTCTGTTCAAGAGCAGAGAGTAAATAAGAAATTACGGGGGCACCTGGGTGGCTCAGTCGGTTGCGTCTGACTTCGGCTCAGGTCATGATCTCGCTCATGGGTTCGGGCCCCGCGTCGGGCTCTGTGCTGACAGTTCGGAGCCTGGAGCCAGCTTCGGATTCTGTGTCTCCCTCTCTCTCTGCCTTTCCCCTGCTCATGCTCTGTCTCTCTTTCTCTCTCTCTCTCTCTCTCTCTCAAAATAAACACAAAAAAAGCTTGCTTGGCTGAAATTAGAAATTACGTTATAATTCAGGGGCACCTGGTGGGGGGGGGGCCGTGGGTCCGACTCTTGATTTCGGCTCAGGTCCTGATCCCAGGGTCGTAGGTGTGAAGCCTGCTTGGGATTCTCTCTCCCTCTCTCTCTGCTCCACCCCCTCTCGCATGCTTTCTCTTTCTCTCTCTCAAAAATAAAATTTTTTTAGAAAAGAAATTACATTATGATAAAAAAATTTGTCATAATTATTTCCTCATTTGTATGTTATGACGTAGTTTTCAAGTTTTAATCATTATATAATCTAATGAATAATTTATTGTATAGAGTGACATGATTCTAAGGAGGTGACCAAATCGAAAATTAGATTAAGTGTTTGAACAATTTGTCATGTTACTGAGTAATAGTTTGCAAATAATGGCATATAATTATTTATAGTTAAGGTAAACGATACTCCTTTCTAAGACTAATCAATATTTAATAATAAAGTAATTTAATTACATAAATGATAAGTAGAAATAAACTTTTTTTGTACTTACTGTGACCAGGGGCTATTGGAAGCCCTTTATCCTCACAATAGGTGATTGTGAGGCGATAAATAACAGGTGATTCAAAGTCATAAATTCCTTCAAAATAGGTGATTACCCGTTTTACAGAAGAGGAAACTAAGGAACAGAGAGTTGAAGTTTTCTCCAGGCCACACAGCTAATAAGCCCTGAGCTGGACGCTGAACCCCGGGCTCTCCGGCATGTTGTCCCTCTAGTGAGAGGATGACTGCACTTCGTGGAGCCCCCAGGACCCAGCACGTCCCCTGACCCCTACCCACCAGCCCCTAGGGCGGTGGCCGAGGCTTCCCCGGCTGCCAGAGCCCACTCTTCCTGCACACAAGACAGGTGGAAAGTACCAAGTCACTAATGCCCCTGGGACAGCCTCAACCAGCACCTGTGGGTCTGGGTCCCTCCCTGGGGGCCAGCACCGCCGGGCTTGCGTGCCTAGCCCTTCCAAGTCCATGGGGAGCACTCCCCAGTAGTCACAGGGTCACCTCCGGGGGCTTCTCCTTCCCACCCCCAGCCTCTCCTGAAAGGACCCCAAAACACAAGCTGTTTGCACTCCGCCCTCGTTTCTGGCTCTGCTTCCGGGAGGATCCGAGGCAGGACCCGGCACAGCTTCTGGGCAATGACCGTTCCCACCAATACACCGCCACCCACTCCCCAAGTGCTCTTCCGGGTTGCTTCGAGGGGCTACCTCGCTTACCCCTCACGAGCAGCCTACAAACAGAGAAACCGAGGCATGAGGGGGTCTTCCCCACCCGCCCTCCTTCACTCCGTTCCAGAGCTCAGCCCAGCCCGCCATGCCCTGCCCCACGGAGACACGGCCAACAGCACGATCTTTCATTACCGCGCTTGCTGTCACAGAGACATTTTGGCAGAGCCCCAGCGTGGAGGATGACAGGAAGGAGGGTGGCCCTGCCTTACCCTGAGCGGTAGCGGGCAGAAGGCGATGAAAAAGAAGGAAATCTTGCCATTTGCAACAACGGGGATGGAACTGGAAGGTATTGTGCTAAGCAAAATAAACCAGTCAGAGAATGACAGATAACCTATGATTTCGCTCATGTGGAATTTGAGAAACTTAACAGAGGATCATAGAGGAAGGGAAGGAAAATTAAGATATAAACAGAGGGGCGCAAACCAGGAGAGACTCTTAACTATGGAAACGAACTGAGAGTTGACGGGGTGGGGGTGGGGAAATGAGTGATGGGTCCTAAGGAGGGCGCTTGTTGGGATGAGCCCTGGGAGTTCTATGTGAGTGACGCATCGCTGAATTCTGCTCCTGAAGCCACGACTACACTGGGTGTTATCTCACTTGAGAATAAAATAAATTAAAAATAATTAAATTAAAAAAGAAGGATGGGATGAATCAGAATCAGGGAAACAGCACACAAGGCTCTTGCCGTAGCAGCCAAGTTAACCCTGGCTGAGAAGCTCCCTTCAGGCCCCATCCTCCCATCTGGTGGGGACGGGGTCTTTTTCACACAGTTGCATACCAGAGTCACGCCCTGACTGGGGATCAGGGCTCCCAAGAGAAGGGCGACTTCCTGAGGAAGGTGAGCGTCCACTGCCGTGCGACCACGATGGCCTGAGGGAAAGGTCTCCCTGCCTGGGACTTGAGGAGTCAGGGCAGAGACGAGGCTTGTTGAAGGAGCTGGGGCTGCAGGGCGGGGGCAGAAGGTTTGCTTCAGTAATGGGCAGGTGGGATGCGTAGGAAAGGAGGTATTTCTGGGCCCCTGAGGCAGTTTCCAAACATGGCTGCCAGCGCCTCGACACTCCTGTCACGAACAGGTGGGGACCCTGCTCAGGCTCCTCATCTGTGGCCATGTTGACCAACAGAATGTGCCAGAAGTAACACTAAACAGCCTCTGAGGCTGAGTCACAAACAGCCAGCCGGCACGCCCTGTGCCCCGTCCACTGCTCTGCGGCCGCCATGTTGTGAGGAAGCCCCAGCTACACACAGAGGCCTCGTGTGGCCCCCGCTGTGCCCAGCCTCCCTGCCCTCCCAGGCCGCAGGCACCGGACATGTGCCCGGCATCTGGGCGCCCCCAGACACCGAAGTCACCCTCCGCCATTCGAGTCTTCCCAGCTGACACCCCAGCCTTAGCGGAGCAAGCGGAGGCCCACACCATCGTGCCCTAAATTCTGACCCACAAAATCCATGAGCAAAATAAAATGTAAGTTTGAAGGTAGTAAGTGTGAGGGGTAGCCGCCTCCACACCTGGAAGATTCCATCGAGATCGAAAGGCAGCCCAGCCAGAACAGAAACAGGACCCCTGAGTTCAGTCACGCTGAACTAGGCACCGTGTCCCCGCAGACACATTGCAAGGCACGACATCGGATAAGGAAGTTTGGAGAACGCTGGATCAAATAAGGTTCTTAGCAGGGGAGAGAACTTTCAATGCGCAGCGTACACGCCCAAGAGGAAGACAGAGATTGTGAGGTGGGCCAAGACACTTACGGCTTCCCCCGTACTTTTAGTAAAAACAGCCAGACTTTCCACTAAGCCCACTGAGCTGTTAAAAGTTACAGTCATTAGTTATAGATCATTCTTTAGAAAGAATTTCTAAATATTTCTGAGTAGTCGCGTTGCAAAACTTTCTCTTGCGGAGACTCTGACTCACTCCCATGAAGAACTTCTTCCTGGTTCCCACAATGGCTTCTTCATGGCGAGAACTTGGCCCCAGGAGCTACTTGTCCAGAGGAAGCCACAGGTCCCAAAAGTCAGTTCACCTCTAAGTCTCTAACAGCATTTTCTTTTTTTTTTTCTTTTTTTTCCTTTTTAATGTTTATTTTTGAGAGAAAGAGACAGGGTGTGAGCAGGGGAGGGGCAGAGAGAGAGGGAGACCCAGAATCTGAAGCAGGCGCCAGGCTCTGAGCTGTCGGCGCAGAACCCAACGCGGGGCCCGAACCCACCAACTGTGAGATCATGACCTGAGCCGAAGTCAGTCGCTTAACCGACGGAGCCCCCCAGGCGCCCCCCTAACAGCGTTTTCTAGACTCCCGATCGTTCTGAAGCCTCTTGTCCCTGAGCCGCGTCCTCTGCGGAGGCAAGTGCTCCAGCCTCCCTACTCTGCCTGCGAGAAGCTGAGTGAGAAGCGTCCGTCGGCCGTCTGCGTGAGAGTGTTAAACTCTCGGCCAGGTGTCCATTCTTTTGCCCCGACGAATCCACGGGCAGGAAAGGGCCTGGGCGATAAACAAAGGCTCTGGTTGCGACACGCAGGAATTGCCATGACTCACCGCGAAGATTTCTAAGAAAGCCAGCGATTGGCCGAGCGGGCGGCCTGCCCGGGCGTCACGGGCCAGCCAGGGGCCTTGTCAGAAAGCCTCTGGCACTGAGCTGTCCCGAGACACGAGTGGCCACGGCCCACCCAGCATGGAGGGGCCCGTGCCTTTGTCTCCCTCCCTCTGCACTGAGCAGAGGGCAGTCCCGGGACCTCGCAGCTCATCTGAGCCTGCAGAGGGTGCGCGCTGCCTGTAGGCAGAGCCTGGCGGGTGACCCCTGTCCCTCTGGGTTGGCTGGGGTCCAGGCCCCCCTGAAATGGACGGGCTGGTCCTGGGCTATTCAGCAGGCAGGTCTCATGAAGCAACCGCCATCCGGACCAAACTGGGTCCCCCTGTCCCCCCGCCCCGTGTCCCCGCTGTCCGTGTCCCTGAGGACGCGGCACAGTGAGCATGTGTCTACATGGAAGGAAACGCGTCCCCGTCGCCTGCGGCCGAGCCGGGCGGGGGCCTCGTGCAGATCCAGCCCGGCGCCCTCCAGGACACCAGGTGCCGTCCTCATGTCCTTGCCGACCCCCTACCGGCCCCGGCCTCGCGCTCACTCCTCCATCAGCTCCCAGGAACCCAGATAGGGGCCCGGACTTTACTAAAAACATAGCATGCCTCACATTTCTTCCAGAATATTCCATATGATCCGTGAGCCTGCATATACCCCCCCCCCGTTGCTATTGTTTTGGGGATGAGTGAAAAACAAAACAAAACCAAAAAGAAGAGCAAAAAAGCCTTAAACTCACAGTGCAGCATGGTTTTCTCACCCCCGCCCTCCCCCCTTAAAGAATCCAGAATCGGGTAAAAAATAATGAAATATTTCACAGCGACTTACACAAACGAAAAACGGAGCATGAGCCAGCTTTTAAAAAGGCACTTTATTTTAATAAAGAATAAAAGAGATCAATATACGTTTTAAGTGGATACAAAAATAAATATTCATTTAGCATATTCGAGGTCCATGCTTTACCACTCGTTCAAGCTAGAAACCAGGAGTTGCTGTTCTCCGACGTCCTTCCAGAAAGCAGGTCTGGTAGGCCCGAACGATGTGAGGCTGGCTCTGTTTGCCAAAGAGGAAAAGCCCCTTTTGCTGAATTTTCCTATGTTTTCAGGGAATTCAAACGCATCTAGAGGGCCTACGACGATAAAGTCCTGCTACACACGACGCCTCGACCACCTTCGCGGAGGCCGCCACGGGGGCAGCGAACGGGCAAGTTCTTCGGCTTGGATTTTAAGTCAGAGGCTCGCGGTCGCAAGGTGGCCGGGTCGGCAAGCTCGTCCCCCAGATCCTGGCTTCTCCCACGCCTCAAGGCGAAAGCTGCCAGGCCAGGGCTCCTCGTGCCGTGTCGCTGGGAGTCGGGGCTGGCGGCGACGAGGCGACGAGGCCGGCCGGGTCGCAAAGGAGAAAGAATGGGGCGAAAGCTCTTGTCCCTCCCCGACGGGGCCTGGCAGGAAGGCCCGGAGACCCTCCCCGACCCGGCCAACCTCTGCCAGTCCCAGCACGTCGCACGGGACACACGGACGGGGAGGAGGCACCCCAATCTCGCAAAACGCGACTGGCTTTTTTCCCAGAAAAAAATGTTCAAGTGCTTTTTGAACGATGACGGTGACTTCGGAGCGGTTGGGGAGAGGGCCGCCAGAAGGTCGGCGGGAAGGCTGGCCTGCCCTTGCCGTGCTGACACGTCGCGGGGTGACAAACGCATCTGACTGAGTAGGAAATAGCGTGATGTTCTTCTGGGGCCCAAACGGGGACTTCTCCCCTGGAGTCCCCCTATAGGGCTCTGTTGACGAGAAGACTCTGGTGTGGCCCCGGGCCGGGAGTCCGAGGGGTGGGGTAGGCCTGGTCCCCGCCGCCATCCACCCCACGAGCAGGGCAGCGGTAAGAAGCCAGCATCTCATCACAGTCCCCAACCCGCCCCAGCCCATCCCTTTTTGAATTTGTGGTCTGTATCCTGCTCATTTGATATAAAAAATATATACATTCAAAGCAGTTTACAAGAGGACGTGTGAAACAGGACAATTCGGAAGAATGAATATTTTTCAAAATGGGTCAAAACCATTTAGAAGGAAGAGAAAAGCGAGTTATCTGGATGATTGGATTACAGAAATGAAAAAGACAAAAACAAAAACAAAACACATCTAGCTCCAAGCTTCCCGGCAACCAAGGCCCAGAGGGGAAAGTCTTCGGAGTCCGGAGGGGAAACACACCAGCTCCCCCCGGGGGATGGAAACTTCTCCTGGCCACAGAGCCCAGGAGGGGTTTTGTTTTCAGGGCTGACAGGGAGGCTGCTATCTAAGTCTTTCTAAATCTTATTAAGGGGCTTAAAAGGAGAGCCGCTCCGCGGGGAATCGAGCCTATCGGATCACGAATCTACAGCTCTAACCCAAGGTGGGGACAAAAAGCAGACTCGTTCTGACAAGTTGATCTATCCATTTTTTTTTTCCTGGCGGCAGGTATTGGCTAGTACACTGAAGGCCGGGTCTTTGGAAATAGCGACGATCCCAAAAGGCCGGAAGAATCTAGCAACTGATGATAATTAGGGGGAAATGCAGGGGACACGTGTTTTAATCACTGGGTATGTTACAGCATCGGACCGTCAGGGGCACGCCCGAGCAGGAGAAGCGAGACCCGACTCGGTTTGGGACGTCGAGTCCTCGGCGAGCGCCCTTAGTAAATTAAGAGCAGATGGAGCGTCCCGCCCCAGCGCAGAGGGATCACATCCTTAAATAATTACGACCGGAATCGTAACGCCGAGGCGCGAGGCGGGGGCAGGACGGGGTGCCCGGGCGAGAGACTTAAACCGTGATCTGCTGGTTCTCTCTGAAAAAAGGTCTCTGGTGTGAGGCACAGATGTCCGGAAACATCCGGAAGACCTGGTCCGGCTGGGGCTCCTCGGGAGGCTGGACCATGGAGCCGGCGCCGCAGCTCTTCCGGGCTTCCTCCACCAGCTGCTGGACGTAGAGCTGCTCGATCTAGAGGGACCGGCACGGGTCAGGCGTGGGGACGGGAAGAGCGGTGGCCCTGCCTTTGACCCTAGCCAGATTCTCTGATCGCCCAGTCCAAAGCTGTCCCTGAGAACCTTCGACGGGAGCCCCAAGTGAATGAACCCCGAATAGGCGGGTGCGAGGAAAGGGCAAGTGGTCTCCCGATATGGTCCCGACCTGGTAGCCGGTGGGCAGAATTCCACATTAGAGTGTCATTCCTTTGACTACATTAAACAATGGTTTACAAGCCCTAATCTGTTCCTCAGACCTTGAGGCAAGTGAATCTTGCTAGCAAGGTGGAATCTTGCTAGAAAGGAGGTTTTAACTTAAAAAACGAACAAGAAAGGCAGGGAGGGAACGCATAGATTGTGAGTCCTGAAAGTGGGAGTGTAGTTCAGAGGCGGCAAGAATCCACTAGCCCCGCCCCCGGGCCTGCCTCTGTCCCCAGGTGCAGTGCTGGCCCCTGCTCCCTGTTCTCCAGCCCAGGTACACACGCGGCCCCGACGTGCGGGCCAGGAGATCCGGCCTGTGGCCGGAAGCCCTGAGGCCGCCCCTTCTTACCTGCACGAGAATGAGTTTGGAGCGCAAGGGAGTCATATCTGGAAACTCTTCTCCAAAGCACAGCACCACCCGGCTGTCGGGGAGCCGGCTCTGGTTGTTGTAGAATTGCTGCAGCTCTGGGAAGACACGAGGGGGAGCGGGCCGTGTGGACGACGCCAGGCCTCACTGCCCTCTCCCTGGGGGTAGGGCAGGGCGGGGGGGGGGGGTGTCCCCGCGGCTGTCACGCCTGAGCCCGCCTTTCGGGGGCCCCTCCTCCAGGGAAGCCGCCGGGAGTCTCAGGCCTAGCTCCAGGCGGGCGCTGTCACAGGGCGAGGAGAGGAGAGCTCTGGGGACACAGAGGAGGGAGCGGCCACAGCGCCGCAGGGGCCTGGTTCCAGACACCGTGACCTTCGAGGAGGAGCACGCGGGGCGGGATCCTCAGCACGCGCCCCCCAGAATAAGTAAGAACCACTACCACGCGTGCGAGTGCCATCGGAGGACTCTCGTGTCCGGTCAGAGTGTACACAGCGGGTCCCGGGGACCTGGCCGAGGTGCGGGTCTGGCCCTGCAGGCCTGGGGGGTGGGTGGGGGGCGCTGAGACTCTGCATTTCTAACCGGCTCCCAGGTCCTGGGGACGCTCCACGACGGAGCGAGCGAGGTGCCGGGCTCCGTAAGCCCCCCACGGCCACACAGGAGCGCCGCGGTCTCGGCGCCCCCATTCTACCCTCGGGGAAATCAAGGCACAGAGCGGTTTCGCTCGGCAAGAGAGGGCCGAGCAGGACCGCCGCCGGGGTCACCCCTGCCGCTCCCCGGGTCCCCCGCTCCTCCGGGGCCGGCCCGGGACTCAGGGGACCTGCGGCGCATGCGCGCGTGCACGAGGGAAGGAGGCGCGCGGGCGGCGGGACCCACCTCTGAAGAACTGGCTGGTGTCGAAGACCTTGACCACCTCGTCGCGCTCCAGCTTGTTGGGCCTGTCCTTGCAGAGGACGGCGTTGCCGCTGCAGAACACGCGGCCCTGGCACTGCCGCCTCACCAGCACGCCCTGCCGGCTGCTGTGCAGGAGCACGCCGCGCTCCAGGTGGCCGAACAGCTTCCGCGTCACCTGCCGCTGCCGCTCACTGGCGATGGCGTCGGCCGGCGGGAAGCGCACCAGCTCCAGGCCCTCGGGCCCGTACAGCTTGGCGCCCGGCGGGCCCGGCTGGCTCAGCGACAGGCGGCAGCCCTCGGGGCAGGTGGTGGTGGTCTGGCCCACCAGCTTGCCGCCGTAGTAGAAGCTGATGACCATCTGGGAGAAGGCTGCGGGAAGGAGGGCGACGGGTCGGCGGGGGGCTGGGAAGGGGCGCCCCGGTCCCTCCCGCGTGGGTGCGCGGGGCCTTCGGTTCCCCCAGACGGGCCGGGAACCAACCCCCCGTGTGCCTGGGGCCTGCGGGCGTTCTGGGAAGTTCACGCACCCCTTCTAGAAACGACGTTTGTGTAAGCGTGCATGGATCACACAGGAACACTAAGGAAACCAGTGACTCGAGATACGAAACAACTAGCTATTCTAGCATTCTCCATTCCTCCGCGGCAGGACGCAGGGACTGGCGCGGTTCGGAAGGTAGAAGAACTGTCCCATCTCATGGCACTCCGTCACTGTTACACGGTGTCATATCATACCCGTATACGACACCCCGCGTTATCCGCTACCCGACACACTCCCTGTCTTTCGCACCATGTGACAAGCGGCCTGCACCCTGATTCATAACGACGGAAGTGCCGAATCTGAATCCCACGTGACGGAGCACAGAGATGTCCTCTTTTTCTGCCCAAATTCACAGTCCTCCTGGGGTTCCCTGCATTTCAAATCCGGAATCTCTCCAAAACCCTTCATCTAAGCCTGTTCTCACAAGAGTCTGAAAATCATTCAAGTTAAGTCAACACTTCCCCAAACGTGTGACATTTAAGAAGATTGGGCGGGGGGCGGGGGGGGGGAAGTGACCCAGCATTAAGTAAATGAAAAGATTATTCATTTTTCAACATTCTCTCAGTCTCTGGTCGCCTCACAAAGGAAGCCCCACGGGGCACCTGGGTGGCTCAGTCAGCTAGCGTCCAACTCTCGGTTTCGGCTCAGCTCATGAGCCCACGGCTGCATGAGTTCGAGCCCCCGAGAGGGGCTCTCCACTGGCAGTGCAGAGCCTGCTTGGGATTCTCTCTCTCTCTCTCTCTCTCTCTCTCTCCTTGTGTCGCTGCCCTTCCCCTGCTCATGCTGTCTCTGCCTCTAAACAAATAAATAAATAAGAAAGCCCAGGCTTGGTGCTGATGGCCCCTTAACCCCAACCCTGATGCATCGTTTGTAAACAGAGGGAGAGAGCGGGTCTCTGAGGCTCTGAGCCTCAGGCCGGGGTGCTGTCAGGCCAGGACTTCTGAACACTGCACCTGCTCCGCACCGACTTGGCTTTGACCTCTGACTTCCTACTGACACTTTGCTTCTCCTTTCCCAGGCAATCACAGGTGGTCTCCGTTTAAAAGAAACTTAAGTGTTAAAAATGGACGGTCAGTGGGGCGCCTGGCGGCTCAGTCGGTTAAGCTCCCTGCCGGCACTGCGGAGCCTGCCCGGATTCTCCCTTTCTCCCTCCTTCTCTCTCGGCCCCTCCCCCATGCATGCACGTGCATTCTCTCTCTCTTTCTCTCTCCCAAAATAAAGAAAAGCTTTTTTTTTAAATGACATTTAGAGAAAAGTAGGATGTTAATAGTCCAGGCGGTACCCAGATATGAAAACCCAGAATGAAAGTGGGGCTCAAGTAACTGAAGTTTGGGAACCTTTAAGCTAAGGCAGGAATGGAGACAACGGCTAACTTCTGCAACAGTCCCAGAGAAATCTGCATTTTGATAGCTTTAAACTATAAGAATTACAGGCACTATCGCCAAACCTGGTGAGTCTGGGGCACCTCCTAGGTGTCCCAGACGGTTCCAAGGCTGCCTTCTGGGGCCACCCAAACTGTGAGCTGCCCACCCCCATGGCAACCCCTAGAGTTGTGCAGTGCACCACCCACACAACAGCCAGGGGCAGCCCTGTGGGTGGCCCCCTGCCTCATCCAGGTTAATACTGCTGTGTACTTATAATCGCTTGGCCCCGCCCACTGGGCTCTGCTTACGAATCACTTGCTCAAGCAAATACTAAGACTCCCCTCGCGCTACTGCGGGGAGAGGCTCCGACTTCTCCCACGCTGGAGTTAAACAGTATTCTAGAATCATGCCGGGTTGGGAGCTTCAGGTGTTCTGGCCCGATTCACTTATTTGACACGCGGGAAAACTGAGGCCCAGCTGGGGTCACCGGCCGGTGAGCGGCAGCGCCGGCATCTGACCACACACCTCGTTCCGCCCACCCTCACTGCCGAGGCTTTCTCTATCACCAGCGCCTCAAAGCCCAAGGAAGCCGCGGACCGGCGTTCCAGGGAGGCCCCAGTGCCCCAGGGCAGCTGGGCTTCGGGGAGGTTGGAGCTGGAAAGGCCTGAGCGATGACCACTGTGCCCGGCGGGTGAGCAGTCGGAGACCCACGGAGAAGCCACCGGGTAACTCTGGCCAGCCCTTCTGCAGGCCTCTGCAGCCCGCCTCCACCTGCCCTGCCCCCGCACGGCCACCTGCTCGCCGGGGGACGCCTCCCCACAACGGCAGCATAGCAACGACGCCGACTCCCCGACGGGTAAGCCCGGCTGTGAGTGCGTGCCTCAGTTTCCCCATCAGCCAAGCAGAGATCAGCCGAGCCACCGCCCTGGGGGGCGGGACGAGCATGAGCTCGTGTGTCCTGTGGTGCTCAGGAGCAGCTCCTGAAGGAATCAGGGCGACAGGACAAGAAGCCAGTTGCATAGACGAGACTCCTGGAGCGATAAGCCCTAGTTCCTGGTCTACACGGTCCACCCCAGGCGCTGCTCTCAGGACACTGGATCGCGGAGCACACCGAATCCTCACAATGAGCGAAGGAGGCTCCTAATTACCACTCACCTCTGCCAGGTGAGGAGTCGGGCGCAGACAGGGGAAGGCGGCTGCTCTGGGGGCACAATCACTAAGTGGGAGGCCTCCAGATCCGCTGCCGACACACCACACGAGAAGGTTTCGCATCAAAGTCTAGAGTGCTGATCGCTCTAGCAGAGTGGGGACAGCCAGCCCGGTGGGATCTGCAGGCCGCGGGGCACCGGCCAGCGCCGCACAGCCGGGGCGGGGGCAGGGCCCTGCGCTCGGCGTGGGCTTCGGTGCTCCCCATCGCCCCTCTGCTGCCCGCTCACTCATAACCTCGCCCCTGCGGCTCCGAGAACCAGGGACCCCCGCCATCGACGCATTCCCACAGGGCGGGGCCAGAGAGCGCGTGCCCTCAACGGAGGGACCGAAGTCCACAACGCCTGGAAGAACGTTTCCGGGGTTGCTCTGCAGGCGGCAGGGCTGTGGGACAAGCCCGGGCCACGCTTCCTCCTCACCCCGATGCCTCAGCCCTGCCCCCGGCTCCGCCCCAGCCCCCAGAAAGCCCTGGTCAGCAGACTCCCTGGGCCCCAGGGCTGACTAGGTCAGAGGCCTGGCCCCGTGAGGCAGGGCGGCTGCCAGGAACAGGCTTGCGCCAGGTGCTGGGTCTGGACCCCGCTCCTGCGCTGGGTGAGCCTGGGTGCCCTGGCCCGTGGGGCCGGAGCTGTGACGGTCCCCGGCTTGCGGGGCTGCCGGGTGGCGGCATGAGCGCTATGAACAGGAACACCGTTTCTCTGGAGTCTGGCCTGGGTGGGAACCTGCCTCCGCCACCCCGAACCCTCATCCCCCGGGACCCTGCGTCCAGACACCTCTCTGAGCCCCATTTCCTCCTCTGCACCCGGAGGCCTCTGCGGGCCGGCCTGATGAGTCAGGCCGCTCACTTCTCACAGCTCTGGCGGCTATGAGGGAGGGAGGACGACGGCTTCCTTCGCTCTGTCGGGGACGCCGTCAGCGAGCCGGAATGCAAATTCCAAGGGCCGCTGGCGGGAGGTCTGAGTCCCCAGCATAAATAGACAAAAACGTGGCACGGAGGCCGCCTCTGCCCATGGGGGCAGGAGCTTGGAGAGGACAGCCAGAGGCCGTGCCCTAGCTCTGCGGCCCACAGGCTGTGTGACCCAGAGCTTCTGAGCCTACGCAGTGGGAACAGTGTGGTGGGAGGTGTCGTGGGATGAGGCCATTAAAGTCTCAACACTGACCCTGGCGCCTGGTCAGTATTCAATGTGAGCCACCACCATATCACCATCATCCCCACCTCCACCATCCCCATCATCCCCATCACCACCACCATCCCCATCATCCCCATAACCATCATCACCATCATCCCCACCATCCCCACCATCCCCATCACCATCATCACCGCCATCCCCATCATCTCCATAACCATCATCACCATCACCCCCATCACCACCACCGTCACCATTAATTAGTACCATTATTATTAGGAACTTGAGCGTGGAAGAGAGTAAAGGAAATGGACACTGGGGACGTTTGCTGACCAGTGACATTCCTGCCAGAAAATTAACACTACACTTAATCCTTACAAGAGGCCAGTGAGGCTCTGAGTGGTTCAATTACTCTGCCTGGGGTCACACGGGAGAGGCAGAGCTGGGCCTTGAGTCTGCCTGTCCGCCCCCCCCCCCCCCGGCTTTCTCCTGCACAGTTATGCAAAAAAGAGCTCTCTGGATCTCTTCTTGGGTCTGGGAAGAGCCTCGAAAAGCAAAAGGCAGAAGGATGAACTGGGGTCCTGGCTTCTGCCGTAAGATCGGCCCCTCCCCGGGCCCTCGCCAGCCCACTCGGGCCCTTCGAGCTCTGCCTTCCACGAGCGCCCGCAGCCCGCCGTGCCAGCCCGCCCGGGACACCCGCCTACCTGAGTGGTGGGCGTCGTAGGCGGTGTACCCGGTCACCAGCGGCAAGCCTGCTGGACAGAGACGAGAGCACGCTCAGACCGCGTCGTGCGTGAGGAACCAACCCGAACGCCCCCTCCGCCAAAACTTCCACGAAAGCCGCACGTGGTGGGCTCCTGAGGCCCTGCCGCAGCTTCCGCTGAAGGCGCGATTGTTCCCTCCCGGTGCCGCGACCCACGTTTCGAAAACACAGAAAACCAGACCGCGACCCGACCAGCAGAGAGGAGGGGACACGTCCTCAGGGCTGGAGGCTTTCTGACCGAGTGCCTGTGCGGTGCTTTCTTCCCACCCGAGGGCCTGCTCCTGAAATCTCACTGGACCTTGCCCACCCTCGGGCCCTGTTTCCTGGGGGACGCTTGGGGCCTCAGCTCGCTTTCCCGGGGGTGTCGCCACAGTGCCTGGGGGGGGGGGGGGAGTTCTCCCAGGGCCCCGAGGCAAAACCGCCACCCCACGGCCTGGAGACCTTTGAAGCCGTCTGGGCCAGAGCCACCTGCCGGTCTCCCGCAAGGAGGGGTCGGGGGAGGCGGCATCGGAAGCTAATAAGCGCGAGGACATCGTGACCCTACAGGACAGGCCCTGGCATCTCCATTTCATAGATGAGTAAACCCAGGCTTGAATGAGCTATGCAGCCCTCCCCCCACCATGGATGCAAATCCCGGGCGCCGAGTGAGCCACCCGAGCCCCCCTCCTCTCCTGACACCCTGGGCTCTCCTCGGCTCCGAGGGGTCCCTAATGTCCTAAGAGAGTGGCTGGCGGACCCGTGTGGTGAGCACGAGCGTGGCCGAGACCCCCATCTCCCCTCTGGTCTTGGGGAAGTTAGCCACACACCCTCCCTCCCCTCCGACCCTTCCGGGAGCGACGGGGACTGGCCGACCCCTCCTCAGTCACCTGCAATAGAACGGGGCTCACAGGAGAGCCACCGCCCCACCTGCCCCCCCACCCCCCGCGGCCGGAAGGCGGAAAGGAATTCATGCCTAAAGCGTTGGGCCGAGCCCCGCCCTCAACGCCCCTCCTCACCTGCGCTGGGCTGCTGCAGCCACCAGTCCGGGAGCAGCTGTCCCCGGCAGGCCTCGGGCGGAGAGGGGCTCCTCTTGACCATCCCCATGTAGTCGTCCACAGAAGGCTGCAGCACAGGGTGAGAGAGCAGAGCGCTGAGGCCGGCGGGCTTCCGAAGCGCGGCTCCGGCGTCCGCCAAGAGCACCGGTATACACTTCACCCAGCCACCTTTTATCCCGAGTCACAGGGAAAGCTGTCCTGGGCGTCTTGCAAGATCCGAGACCACGCTGCCAGGCTTAGCGAGGGAACCGCGCGCCTGACTTCCCAGCCCCCGCGCGCCCCCTCACCAGTTTAGTGGCCTCTTTTGTGAAACCGCCTGTGGCAAAACCGAGTGGCCAGGGCGCCCGGCTGCCCTGATGTCCCGGAGAAGCCGACCAGGGCGGGGACGCCTTGGCACAGTGACCTGACGAACCCCGCGGCGACGGAGCGGGCCCTGCTCACCCCTCCACGCCCACACTTCCGACCCCTGACCCGCTCCTTGACGGATGCCGAGAAATCTGAGTTGGAAGCAAGGACATGTGCTCGTCTCGGGATCCCGGGGTGCCAACCCAACCGTCTCGCTCTCTCGGCCGAGTCAGCACAAGAGCCTCGCGCAGAAAACGGGACGTCATCGGGAGCCAGGAAGCCAGGGAACTCACTCGGCCTGCCGCCAGAGACCACCCAGACACCCAACAGCTCCCGTCCACGGAAAACTCAGGCAGCGTAGAGGAGACTGAGTTCTGCCATCCGTGTCTCCTGCCCGCCAAGCTGCCCCTAAAAGTTCTGGCACTGCCACGCGGGCATTAAGAAGAATTTCCATAGCACCCACACCACCTTTTCCGGGAGCGTGCGGGATTATTTTAGCTATGCTGCGTCTGCCTGGTACTAGCCATGGAAACGGAGCTAAGAAGCAGACGGTAACAGCAAAGGGTGTTTGTAGCGCTAACACTGGAATCCAAAACCGTGTGTTTTCCCTCGGGAGACCCCGGTAAGCCTTTACTCATAGCCTATTAACCCTGGGTTTACACATAGTTCTAACGAGCTCCACTGCCTGCCTTTCCCATCCATCAAGGCCTGACGCTGCAGGAAGGTGAACCGGGCAGCCCACCTGCCCCCAGCGCCCCCCACAAATGTCCATGTCGTCATGACAACCCCAAGCTCCAAGGGAAGTTTACTTTTTTTTTTCATCGTGGCCCAAGAGGTTAAGGGAATGCACGAGGCATTTTCTAGAAGACTGCCAACCGACATGTTTAAAATATGAAAAGTTTTGAGTGGGAAGGAACGGCATTGGCACAGAGGAAGCAGCTCGGGAGGAAGGAGGGGAACGAGGTGACGGGGTGGCCGGATGTTGGAGGCTGGCCTCGCGCTCCATCTCGGGGGTGCAGGGGCCGCTGACTGAGACAGCCCAGGGCGCCCCGTGCCCGGCCAGGGCGAGAGCAGTGTCGCCCCCCACGGGGACCCACGCGGCTCCTCCCGTGGCCCCGGCGGTGCGGCCCGCTCACCTCCTTGATGAGGTCGTCGATTTCCGAGCGCCCGCACTCCATCTCGGCGAGGTCGCTCACGCAGCCGGGAGTCGCCATGCCTAGTTTGCCTGCGGAAAATCAGACAGACGAGTGACGAATGGCGCCGAGGCCAGAATCAGCGTGTCGTGGGGTTTTCCTAATGCCGAGTTGAAGGAAAGAAAAGTCAGGAGGCGTCTTCGCTGGTTTGGAAAGGGGCCTGGGAATGATTTCCCGTGATGCTTCCGGCCCCCGAGGGGCAAAGTCGGAAGGAGAAGTGGGTTTTGGTGTTTCTAACGCTCAGAGGACAAGGACGGCGGAGTGGCACGGCCCCGATCGCTGAGACGGAAATCGAGGTCCCACCAGCCACGCTTTACAGCAGGTGGTCGCCACCGGTCCGGGTTCCGTCTACAAGTCGGGCTGCTTGAAGACACTCAAAGATTTCCTGGCAAAATGTGTGTGCAGATTGGAGTCCTTTTTTCAAGTTAATTGACAGGAAATGTCTCTGCAGCCTTTCCAAATACACAACGTGCATCTGCGCACGCGCGGGCCCGGGGGCAGGGCTAGGCTCCGTCGGGCGTGGCCGGCAGCCACAGAGCTGCCCAAGGAGCCCCCGTGCCAGGCCCGCTGTCTCCCCGCCCCCCCCCCCGAGAGCCGCCTTATCACGTGAGTGGAGGGCCACGTCTTATAACCCGCACACATTCGATGGGCCTATCGCTCCGTCCTGACTGAATCTGGATTCTACTTTGGAAGACTCAAGAATTCGCTAGAAGCTGCCGATGGGGGAAGTAGGGGTAGAGGGGGACCCCCCCCTCCCCCGTGTAGCCTGCGAACCATTGAAGGACAGAGCCCAGCGGGTCCATTTAGACATTATGCAAATGCAGGGTCGCTCTGCCCCCTGAGAACCTGCCGATTCTCTGACACTCACCCCTGCAGGTGACGGCGGCTGCACCCCGTGCAACAAACAAGCTGCTGTCACCTGCCAGGTCAAGCTTGGCCAATCCCCGGGGCGGGAGGGGGGGAGGGAGAGACCCCAAGAGAAACTTCTCCATTCCCTCACATCATATTTCATTTTGTGACGATGAAAAATTATCCAAAACTGGGAGGTAAGCAGGCAGAAACGCTGCCCCGGTGGCCTTTCAAAGCCACCCCAGGGGGTTATCTCAGAGGTCTCCCTGGAAAGGCCTGGGACTCCCCGGAGGGGAGGTCAGTTTGTTTGACTTACTGTTAACTATCGCTTAGGCTTCTGACTCAGTCAAGTTCGGTGCTAATTTATAGACAACTGAGCTCCAAGTGACCGGGAGCACAGATGACCCCCCAGCGTTGGCTGCACACTGGGGGAGGGGGGGTCTTCCACTGGGTGGGCTCTCTGACCATGTGCGACAGGTGCCTCGTGTCCTCAGTTCAGTCTTTGTCATGCCGGCTCCCTCGTGGGAGAGTTAAAGGGCTCTGAGACCCAGGCTCACTATTCCTTTGGTAGACTCACAATTTCAATCGGTTTTTAAAATTACGTGTCGCCCCTCTCGACTTTCCCGTGTGGAAAGGGCTCGAATTCAGAATTTCTGCACAGTCCCCAGGAGCTCCCGAGGGCTCCCCTTATTTGCAGGCATCCGGGGCATTCCCGGACCACTACAAAGCAGGCGAGGAGAAGAGGGTGAGGCCGCAGTGTCTAGCTGCTACAGCTAACGGCTCCTTGGGGTGTCGAAAGAACATTTCAAATCAGCGACGGTGATTAACTTTCACCCCAGGGGCCCGCCCTGATGACCCGCAGCAGCTACGTGGCCGGCCGTGGGAAAGGGTGCGGAGGCCGGATGGGAGCTCAGCGCATCCCGGCTGATCGGTGATGTCTAACCAGGGTGTGGAGCAGGGCGACGGGATGCCGTCCCCGCCGTCCCGGCGTCCATCTCGTCGCAAACACTCTCTGGGGGTTCTAGAGCTGGGGGACGTGGCGGGAGTCGTCACGTCCCGGAGTTCCCCAATAACCATCAGGGTGTGACCACCCCGAGGCGTGTCCGATCTCCGGTGAGGAGGCCCACGGTGCCATCGCCCCCAAATGCGTTCGTAAACTTCACCCTCAACCCTATCATCTGTCCCTTCTGGGTCCACCTCTGTCCCCTGGCCCCCCATGAGCACTGCCGGAAAACAAAAGGAACCCCTCATCCACACTGTCCAGGATGCCCGCTCCTGTCTCACCCTGTTCCTGAGCCTCGGGCTCAGGGAGGTCCCACAGTGAGCTCCGGGCCTGACAGCCCCAAACTGCCCACCCTTTCCTCCCACGGAACCTGCCACTTGGCCAGCGGATGGTGACGGGGGGGCGGGGAAAGAGCTCCCCACATCGGCACACGCAAAGGAGCGGACCGTCAGCTGAGCTAAAACCACTCGGCCAGACTTCCCAGCCCGGACTCCGGCTCTCCCGCGGGGCCTGCGGGCCGGGCAGCCTCTGCTGGGCGGAACGCCCGTAAGGGATAGTTACATTTCTGCTCCTCCTCGGGGACGATGCGGTAAACTTTGTACGGCTCGGAGATGTCCAGCTGGGACCGGTCCGTCACTTCCTCAAAATCTGGGCTTTTGTTCAAAGCACAGCGTAGCCTCGTCTTCCAAGTGGCCGGTTCGGCTTTGTCCCCTTCCTTAAACTTCCCTTTAAAAACTGCCCAGGCCTGAAGGAATAGAGAGAAGCACATGGAACACGCGGCCACCCACCCCCGCCTAACCCCACCTCCCCCGACCACAGGTATCCACGGCCGCGGTCAAGGCCAGACACTCTCGCCAGTCCTGACAGTCGTTTTTTCGTCATTACCTCTCATTCAGGGACTTTCTTTTGTTTTTTTTTTCTTTTTTTATGTTTTTATTTTTTACTGGCAGACAGAGAGAAACAGAGCATGAGTATGGGAAGGGCAGAGAGAGGGGGAGACACAGAGTCGGAAGCAGGCTCCAGGCTCTGAGCTGTCAGCACAGAGCCTGACACAGGGCTTGAACTCACAGACCGCGAGATCATGACCTGAGCTGAAGTCAGCCGCTTAACCGACTGAGCCACTCAGGCGCCCCTCGTTCAGGGACCCCGCCCCCCAGGATCACCCAGCTGAACCAGAATCCAGCCCCGGCTCCTGGCTCCTCCGCGCGCGCACGCACACACGCACACACACGCACGCGCGCGCACACACACACACACACACACACACACACACACACACACACGTCTTAGATCTGCCTCTGGGCGATTCCCTCCCCGGACCAGAGGGTCAGGAGGAGCCCGGGGTCAGCTAGCACAGAGAGGAAGTCGCACATGGTTTCACTAGAATGTTCAAAACAAAGAACAATTTGTTGCTTTTTCAAATCAACCCCTAGCTAAAATTTAGCACGAAAAGGGAACATTTGCAAGAAGTCTGAATGCGGCCATCCACTGCCTGGCTACTTTTAATAGAAATTTCGTTTTGCATTTTGGCAGTGATTCTAAGCTTCCCCGCCCCGCCCCCAGGGCCCTGCCGAAAGGGCAGGGGGAGGCGTTCGGTCTGGGTTGGTTTTCCACAGCTCTGTTTCTGACCTCTCCAGACTGTAGGCTCTGAATGAGAACGAGAACTTCAAAGCTGAAAACCTAAAAGCCACAAGGCAGAAGGGGGCAGAACTAAAAGAAAATTCAGACAAACATGCAAACAGGCACGGTTTCAAGATTTCAAACTTGGAAGCCAGACACACCAACGAGGAGGTGACTGCTCTCAGGTGAAAATAACCTTCGCTGTCAGACAAAATCTGATGCACCTTCCAGCCTACGATAACCGGCTGTCTGGAGGGAATCCTCAGCTCCCCCTCTGGAAAACTTTCCCCGGGCGACCCGGCCTCGGGTCAGACACCACTGTCCTGACTTCTGACTCAGTCCGAGTCCACTGCAGCAAGAGTTCTGAAGTTTAATGCCCACACCGGCCCCCTGGGAGGCTCGTGAAATGCAGATTCCTGGGCCCTGCCCCAGGAGATTCTCATTCGGTGAGTGAGGGTTAGGTCTGGGAAGCTGCATCTTTTCTTTTAAATGTTTAGTTATTTATTTCGAGAAAGAGAGACAGAGGGGAGAGAGAGAGTCCCACGCAGGCTCTGAGCTGTCAGTGCAAAGCCTGACGCGGGGCTCGAACCCACGAACCGTGAGATCGTGTCCTGAGCCGAAATCAAAAGTCAGATGCTCAACCGACTGAGCCCCCCAGGCACCCCGGGGTCTAGGAACCTACACCTTTAGCCGGCACCCCAGTGACTGGCAGGCAACCAGGTGGCCACACGGCAGGAACTCCGTGACCCCTGGGTCACGGCTCCATTTGCCACAGTCCTGGCCTTCCTTCCCCGCACACAAGACCAGAGCTCACAGGCAGCACCAGCTTTGGCACCTCCGTGGACGCCGCGCTCGACTGCGAGACCGTCGCTGTCGGCGCCCACGAGCGTCACCCCTTCTCTGTCGCAGACGCAAACTGCCCTCTAGAAATGTTTTCTAAAGTAACTGGTCTTCGGTCCCTTCCGATCTTTTGTCCAAGGATTTATCGACCGCATCGCAGACCTCGCGTTGATTTATCTGTTCCGAGGAAGGCACACCACGCGCCCACCCAACAGTCGTCTCAGACTGCGCTCACGTTAAATCAGAGCTTCTCCGCCTCGGCGCTGCTGATCTTGGGGGCTGGGTGGCACCCCGTGAGGGGGGGGCCGCCCCGCGTGGGGTCGGCTGTCCGCAGGCATCTGCGGCCTCCACCCGCTGGATGCCAGTAGCGCCCCCGCCCCTGCTGTGACAACCGATTATGTCTCCGGACATTGCCACGTGTCCCCGGGAGGTAAAGTTGCGACACGCTCCCCCACCCCACCCCTCCTTTGAGAACCCGTGGTTAATTCGCGTCACACACCGACCTCGGGAGCCTGGGCTTGGAGGCACCGCTGGGAGCAGCTGGTTCATAGCCGGAACGGCACAGTCTACTGTCCACTCTCCGTCCATGGCAAGAAGAAAGCCAGGACACCACAGAGCCAAGCGCGGCCCCTCGGTCAGGAAGTGCCCCAGATCGGGGTCGGGTACCTTGCTTCCAGCCCGGCCCTGAGCCCCTCCGTGGGCTCTCTGCTCGCCCTAAAACTCTCGGCATGGCCGGGCAACCTCTCAAGACTCTTTCTGAGCTAACGGCTGGCGGAACAGAGCGATTCTGAGGCCCAGGGACAACAGCCGGCACGGCTGCTCAGTGTCCACCGCTCAGTAGATCCCACCATCGAACCCGGGACCACACAGCCTTCCTGACTCAATGTGACGGTCTCATCTCGTGTTTGAAAGATGAAGCACTATTTTTTTTTTTCCTCGAAGGCCTACTGAGTTAGAACCATCTGTGCTCCTAAGGAAGTTCTAGAGAAACTATCTTAATTGACGAGGATTTGCCCCCCCCTCGGCTTTACGAAAAGGAGGCAAAACACTTTTTGGGAAACAAATGAGTGGCTAGGAGGACCTGGGTGTACCCGGGGACGGCACCGAACGAACTCTGTCATTTCCGACCCCGCGTCTCGGGCCCTACCCCACCAGGCTGGCCGCAGAGTCAGACCTGCAGACAAGGAAGACCTCTCTGGCATAAATGGCTTCTTACCCTCCGCGGTATCTCCTTCACTCATGACTTTTTTAAAGGTTTTCTTTGAAGGCTTCAAACAAAAGTTTCTCTACGTAACCGGAAGACCCGTAACGTGGCTCTGTCCGACCGCGGCCTGACCGTGGGCTCTGCCCGTGGGGCCTCGCAGGGACGCGCCGTCGGAGGGTGGGAGCCAGCCACCACGGCGCGGGGCAGAGCCGCGCGGCTTCCTCCCTGCCTCTCCCCGGCCTGCCGCCCTCCCGGTGGCCGGCAGCCCTGGGGGCCACCCGCGCCCCCCTCCCAGCCGGCTCCTGCTGAGATTGTGGGCTTCTCTCGGATTGCCACACTGGGCGACTGCGAAACGGACGGAAGCCCTGGGAACCTTGCACATCTTTCTGAACGCTGTTGAAACGGCCATGACGGGCATTGCATAAGACATATAAATCTGGGGCTTTATTTCATTACCCCCCAGCGTGTAAGTTGAAACAGGGAGCTGGGTGAGGGGAGAGCCACGGCCGGGGATACGCGGCCCCTCCTCCCCACGACGGTCACCCTGAAACCGTGGCCTTGACACCCCACGCGTCGGCTTCAACCTGCTCACCCTAGCCATGCCGGCCACGGCCCGCAACCTGCCGGGCCCTCGGTGGGAGGGGGGAATGGGCCCCCCCCCAAGGCAGGGCTGGTAATGTCAGAGGCCTCTTTGGTTGTCACACAGGGAAGAGGTGCTGCTGGCGTCTAGTGGGCTGAGGCCGGGGCTGAACGCGCCCCAGTGCCCAGGACGGCCCCCCCAAGAAGGAACTAGCAGGCCCCAGATGCCGACAGTGCCGAGGCCGAAGGGGTCTGGCCTGAGGCCATCTACAATCTAGAATTCCCAGAGGGCCCTGTGTAAACGGAGCCGGAGTCATCCCAAGAGCGGTTCGCCGTGGTCCCCAAAGGCAGAAAGCCCCACCAGGAGTGACGAAGGAGTTATTACTCCCTTATCGCCAGCCCCCGGCAGTCTGCGGGCTCCTGGGCGGGGGTCCTGGGTGGGAACAGACCTGCCGGCACTCCAGCTGCACGGGGCCCCTCGAAGGTGAGTGAGCGCAAGGATGTGCCCGCTTTGCTGGAAGAGGGCCAGTCGCTGGCAGCGGAGTTCCAGAGAGATCCGTGACCCCGGACTCTAGAGTTCATAGAACTGCTCAAACGTGGAGCCTCGCCGAAAACGCCGGAAGCCCGCTGGGATGATGCCCCTGAGGCCGGCCGTGACCTGCCCGTGCTCCGCTCTGGGCCAAGCATGCTCGCCCGTCGCTTCTGAGGGGTTGGGCCAGCGGCCCAGCCGTCCCTGCTGCGCTGGGGTCCCGCCGCCTGCACTCCCTCCCTCGCCGCGGTCTGGAGTCTGGTTCCGGCCCTTCCACGGCTCAGCCTGCCCTGCCCCTCCTCCAGACTCACCCACTCTCCCCTCCCTGGATCCCGGATGCCCACGGAACACGGGAGCGGGTCAGGGTCAGCCACCTGTGGTGCATATCCGTTTGCAAACGTAGCAGCCTGGGCTCACCTTGACCGAGGCGTCCAAATCTCCCAGGGCCGGAAGCCTGCACTCCTGGAGCCGCAGAGAAGCCCACGGGTGACGACGACCCCCAGGGGGCTCTGACCACCCTCTGGGCTCCTGCCCCTCCGCCTAGATGTAGGTGAAATAGCACGACGCCCCTGCTCATCGGCACAGCTCATGGCCGGGCTCCCGGGTTCCATGACCCAAGAGGCGGGAGATCTGGGACAGGTCACTGCTCTCGGGGCCCCTGCAGGGGCAGGTGAGCAGCGCAGCCACGTGTGGAAGGAGAAACAAACGCGCGGGCCAGGCCTGGCGCTGGGCCAGCTCTCACCGGGCGCGGGCGGGGAAGAGCGAGCCTCTCCACGCTTGGGTGCTTCTTATTCTCAAGGGACGCAAGGCTATTTTCGACACCTGCAGCAGGTTCAGGACACCCTACGCGACCCGGCCCCGGAAGTCACGACAGATGGTGCCTCTCATCTGAGCCGACCCCTACACTGCCAGGCAGAGAACTGTGAAAACCGAAGCCTTACGCCCTCCCTAGAATTCTTCATGGAATCTAGACGGGAGCGCAGGGGGTGAAGGCTTTGGTCTCAGGGCCTCGGAGAAGTACTCTCTCTCTCCCGGTTTGCTAGTCCTCGCGCCCAAGAAAGGGTGGTATCGGCGATACAGGTGCCCTCAGTCTCCTCGGCGGGAAAATGCCCACAGGACGCAACCTCAAAGCGGTTCGACCACACGGCAGAGGCGAAATTACTCGGTATGTATTTTTGAGACACGTTCGGCACTCGATCAATGCTTGTTTTAAAAAAAATGGATTTTTTTTTAAGCAAATAAGAAAGAGGTCCCTCCACACCTCCGCGGGCCTGGAGGGAAGACAGAAACCGCCGGGGACCAAGGGAGGGAGTTCGAGTCTGTACCTTGAAAATGGAGGCGTCCACTTCCTGGTTATAATCCTGTTTGCCCGCGTGTTTCCACGGGATCCGGAACATGGTCTTCTCGTCGCTCTCCCAGATCAGCCCTGGGTACATGTTGCTGTCAATCTGCTCGATCAGCCACTGCCGGAGCCGCCGGCCGCCGTTCCGGTCACACATCCTTGGAAAGGAAATTAAAAAAAAAAAAAACAAACACACACACATTCTGTGATATTACAAATACCATCTCCTTAATCATAGCACCGCGTGGACCGACGAGCCAAGAAGTGCTGCCAGGAAGATCAGAGGGTGGCCACACAGGTGCCGGGCTCGGGAAAACCCACGGACCCGGTGACGCTGGGCCACCTGCGGTGGGGACACCAGGCCTCCCCGGGGCCTCGAACCCCTGAGGGGAGCTCCCCAGGAAACCTGCAGCTTCCCAGCAGCCAGACGTCGGCCCCTCCCAAGGTTCCGCCTGGCGCCCCTTCCCGCTTTCACCCCTCGCTCCGTTTTGGGCAAACACGGCCACATCCGAGGGCACCTTTCCGCTTAGAGCACGAGATGGGGAGTAGTTACTTTTACATGGTCGAGTCCCTTTAACGACACCCGCGTGCACCAAGAAAGAAAAGACCCTCGAGACCGTCCCTTCGAGACGGTTCCTTCACAGCTGGGCTCATGATAAGAGCAAGAGTTTAGGGTCCCACTTGAGTCCCGCCGTCTCCCAGCTGGGTGACCTCGAGTCATCATTTGACGTTGGGTGCCAGCTGCGCTGGCTGAAGCCTCAGGAAAACTGTCACTCCCTGGCATCATTGAGGGCGTGTATAAAGCACCGGAGGCCATGCCTGGACCCTTAGAAGGTTCTCTCTAAATAACAGACATTCCTTCTTCCAGCTTTCTTCCTCGGGAAATCTTACGACCCATGGGGACAGAGGCAAGGAACTCAAGGGTGGCCGCTGGACGGAGCAAGTTAGCCAGGCCGGACTCTTCCAGAAGCACCAGGATGTGGGGACCTCAGCAGGGTGCCGGAAGACATCCTTTGGAAGAACATTCTGGCCAGCACAGGCGGCCTTCCCAACAGCCCAGAGAAAAAGAGAGAACAATCACGCCGCACCAACGCACAGCCCACATTTACAAGAACAGGGGTGGAAATCCCCCAGGCCTGTTGGACGGACGCCCACCAAAAAAAAAAAAAAAATTCTTCTGATGAAAATGTGACCTCTTTGGCAAACCGGTTTGAAACAACCGGTGGCGACAAGGCATAGTGTCCTTAAGACTATGGTCACATCCCGAGCCCTGCTGGTCCGTAAAGCACAGGACTTGGAACCCAGCCGCCCAGCAGGGGGCTGTAGGATCGGAAAGGGGGTCGGGGTCCCAGAGGGCAGGGGACTCCCCAGTGCCAGCTGTAACTTTTCCGTGCCCGCTTGTGGAGGTCAAAAGAGCGAAGCAGGTGGAATAAGAACTGGACTTGGATTTGGAAACCAACTAGACCCGGCAAAGGTTCTTCTCCGACTAGACCTTGGGAAAACCACCCGAACGCCTCTGAGGCTCTCCCTCATCTGCAAAATGAGTTCCAGAACAGTCCCTGGGCTTATAAATAAGAAGCTACAGATTTAGGACGGACACCTAGTAACAGAAAGGGAACGACCCCACCAAGCACCTCCCCAGAAAAATAACCTAGCAGAGTGCTGATTCCTACAGATTCCTCCTGGAGAAGAGACAGGAGACCCTCCCCTCGCTCGAGGCATGAGCTGCGTGCAGGAGGAGGGTGAGGGGGGCCAGAACACAACAGGGTTGTGTCAATTCGATGCAGTGTGCCCCCGCGCTAGTATTTTGTTCACCCTCTTAGCGCTGGGTTCATACACCCAGCTCCATGCCCCAGGAGCCTCCTGAAATGAAAAAGCAAGATTTTGTTTGCATGGATGTTTTTCTCGAAAGCGGACCGACACCTTCTCATCCAGATTCCTAATGGATTCACAGCCCCGAGATTGTTGAGAACAACCGCCTTGGTGACTTAGAAGAACAGGAAGAGAGAAAAGAAGAGAGGGAGGCACTAAGGAGGAAAAGGGGTTACGGGACATGAACGCTGGAAAATACTTTAGAAACCATCTAATCCAGCCTGTTTGCT
Source organism: Paguma larvata (assembly GCA_030068075.1). Lineage (NCBI taxonomy): Eukaryota > Metazoa > Chordata > Mammalia > Carnivora > Viverridae > Paguma > Paguma larvata. Next base: position 57,745,095 of record CM057841.1, on the reverse strand, counting down.
CACAGGAGGGCACACTAGGACCCAGAGGGGCCCCCCGGCCCCCCAGGCGCCCCGGCAGCGTCTTACTCGACTCGCTCTGCAGAGAAAAACCACGGCTCGGTCACGAGATGGAAGCACATGGGCAGCCCTACCTGCATTCTCACTGAGATCTCTTCTCAGACTCTAAACGGCAGTAAAAGCCGAAGATTCTAGTCTGATGCTGACCCACGATGATGTACTGAACGCTAACAAACTAATTCCACCAAACGCTAAGCCAGGAAAAATGTTTAAGTCCAATCACATGTTTGCAACTTCCTCTTCCTTGATTTTTAGGTAATAATTCTCTTTAGGGGCCAAGTCCTATCTGGAGCTAATCCGCGTCCCAATAAATGGACCCGGGGCATCGGGCTTCCCAGGCGGGAGATAAGAGGCTGCCCCGGCCCCACCCAACCCAGATCCCAGGATGTGCCCAGGAGGCCAAGAACGACTCACCCCCCCACCACACCTCTCAGGGTCCCTGGGCTGTAAAATCCCATCTGCCCCAACCCCGGACCAAAAGCATCAAAGCCATTTCTCACTTTGGCCTCCATCTTTCTGAAACGACTAAATCCAGCTCTGTTCATGGAGGAACCTGACACCAACCCAAAGGACAGGCTCGGAACCTTCATTTAAGGACCAGCTCCTAATTTAGGTTTAAATAAAAGGGGGGGTCTATCTCCCCATAGGAGAGGTGTTTTTTTTTTTATGTTTATTTATTTTTGAGACAGAGAAAGAGACACACACACACACACACACACACACACACAGAGCACAAGCAGGGGAGAGGGAGAGAGAGAGGGAGACACAGAATCGGAAACAGGCTCCAGGCTCCAAGCTGTCAGCACAGAGCTGGAACTCACCAACCGTGAGCTGAAGTCGGATTCTCAAATGACTGAGCCACCCAGGCGCCGCCACAGATAGTTTTAAATTCTGGAATATTCAGTCTCTAGTTTCCATTCACGAGTCCCTCCACAACCCTGGGTAAGCAACTCTCTCACCTGAGAAAGTCTCCCCTTGGCCCAGGGGTTCCTTTGACACCAAAATGCTCCTGCTAGCTGTGAGCCCTGCACAGACTTTCTTGCCAGGGACCACGGGGCTAGGACGGGAGCAAAGGGCCGCAAACTCCTCTCCTAAATCCTAACTGTCACCAGGCAGAAGAAAACCCCAGTGCGCACCCCTCAAGCCAGGGCGCACAGACTGGGCTGGTTTCCGGGCAGTTTCTGGGTCGTGACCCTCCGAGCGTTCCTCCAGGCAGCAGGACTCCGGCGAGACGGAGGAGCAGCTCTTGCAATAAAGGGGTCGATATTTCCCCTCGTTAGATAGGCCATTCTAAAGTTGTCCGTGCAAACCAGATTTTAAGAAAAATGGGATATTTTTGTCAAGCATCGGCCCCTTAGGGAGCGGCCGCCCCACGCTCAACGCCTGGACTTTGGGTTTGGGTTCCGGAGGACCAGCAGAGGGGGAGGAGAGACAGCGCCGGGCCGGCCCGCCGCCCAAGCCCGCTCCCGCCCGGCCGCCTACCTGCCGCCGCGCGCGCCCGGCCCTCCGCCCGCCTTCGGCGCCGCCGCCCGCGTTCCCACGCTCGTCGCCGCGCTCCGGGGATGCGGCCGCGGGCTCTGGCGCCCGCGCGGGTCTAGGGACGGGGGCGGGCCCGGGGCGCCGAGCGACGGCCGCGCGGGCCAATGGGCGTTGGAGGGCCTCCGGGGCCGCCCAATGGGCGCGGGCGCGCCGCCAGGACCGCCCAATGGGCGCGGCCCGTCCGGCCCGCCTTCTTCGAAGCGCTCAGCTTTCCGAGAAATCACTTTGCGCAGAGGCGGCAGCTGACGGTCCTGGTGCCCTTCCGGGGTCCGCGTCGGGGGTCCCGGGGGCGGCGCGGGACGGGGGTGTCCGCAGGAATTCCCGAGAGGACTCGGGGGCGTCCACGCGGCCAGGCCGAGGGCAGGGCGGGTGGTGGGTGTCGGATGGCGGAAGTCAAGACGCTGGCAGGCTCCGGGACGATGCTGGGGTCAGAAGGCGGAGGTGAGGACACGTTGGGGCTGGGCGATGGTCAGATGGCGCGACGGTCAGGACACGGTGGGGCTGGGGCCGGGTTCGGATCCCAGAGTCAGGGCTCTGGGATTTATGATGGGTGTCAGACCGCAGAGGCCAGTGGCAGTTACGGCTGGGATGGTGGGGGCCCAGAGGTCAATGCTGCAGGCAGCGCGTGGGTCCCTGATGAGTGACCCCCAGGGTGCCCATCCAGGCCTGGTCAGGCTATCTTCTCTGTGAGTGTGCCCAAAGTTCCTGCGTGGGAGGCATCCTCCACCCGGAGGAAGCCCCTAATAACATGTCCAGACAATGGCCAACCTCACACCTGACATGTGGTTACTTAGAGACCGGGTCCTAGATGACCAGGGCTGGCAATTGACTGGGAGTGTAAAACAAAACAAAAAAAAAAAAAAAAAGAAGAAGAAGAAAAGAAAAGTGCCCAGCTAAAAAGGTATCTGAAACCCCTGCCCTCTGAAAATCAGAAATAACATTATTGTAGTTGCTAGAATGTCCAACTAGGGAAATTTTCCTCATACACTCTTTTCCCCAGAAAATGTCAATCGTGTTGAGGCAGGGTCCTCTGTGGGTCTGTGTCCAATATCCAGCCCCTCGTGGATGTGAGCTGGCATTTACTATATATGGGAACGCAGTGGGGAGCAACACTGGTGACGGAAATGACAGAGAAAACCCTTGAAGACAGGAGGGAAAAGACACGTCTCCCCACACCCAGGTCTGGGGCGGCCTTATATAGAGAAGAAGGAGAATCTTCATCGATTTTTATGGCCTCGTCGGCCAATCACACACCAGCAGCAGCGTTTCCTGAGCCATTTATTCATTCGACTTTTCAAGAACCTATGAACACGTTTGGGCCTGAAAAAGAACTTTTATTGGCCCCAAAAGGCAGAAAGTACACTGCCAACTTGAAATCACTAAGTGCTCAGAGAAAAGCCCCCAAACCATAATGCGCCAACATCAAATTCTCATTTATTTACTGATAAACATTTCATCGTCTTTGAAAACCACACGTAAGTTAGAAATCACTTGGTAAGAATTTCCTAATACCGCGATTGCCAGGAAGTCACAGCGATCATAAATTAAATGAGTTCCCTGTCACCAAATAATTTCCAGGGAAGGCTATTTTGTCAAAGCTCAAGTTCCTCCAGACTATTAGGATCACGTGGGAGGATTGGGATGCGTTTGTCAGGATGTGGGACAAGCGTCCAGAGCTCAGAAACTCCCCGAAGAGGCTGCATGCACATTGGTACTCAGTCCTTGTCACAAATGTGCCCCCCTTGGGCTTACGCAGACTTATGCACCGATCGGTGCCGCCCACTCCACGGAGACGTGTGCTCAGATTCCCACTCAGCACTCCAGTTAGGTAAAGACAGGAGCACGCAAATAGAGAGAAGTCCGCCCAGGGACTGTCACGGCGTGCACTATGGGCAGTAGGTGTCACTATAGACATTACGGGAGCTGTTCTCGGTACACCGGCTCGCAAGAAAACTGCTCCCGAAAACCTGGGTTTTCACCGTGGGGAGTCCTCACCGCCTAGGAACAATTTCTAACCTTATCTGTTCAGATCTGGTTTTGTTTTGTTTGGGAGACAGAGAGACAGGTGCAAGCAAGGGAGGGGCAGAGAGAGAGGGAGACACAGACTCGGAAGCAGGCTTCAGGCTCCGAGCTGTCAGCACAGAGCCCGGCACGGGGCTCGAACCCACAAAGTGTAGGATCACGACCTGGGCCGAAGGCAGACGCTTAACCGACTGAGCCACCCGGGCGCCCTTATTTAGTTCTGTTCTTACTTAATGAGCATTTATTGAGCCATGGCTGTGGGCTAGGTACTGTGCCTCAGACAGAAGACCCAAAAAACAAGAGTCTCTGACCATTCCTTCCTCTCCCGTGACCTGCCAGCACCCCACAATCCGGGAAGATTTCACCCTGGTCTCTGCCGCAGCCTGCGCCTTCGTCCTCCGCGTCTCTCTGTGTCCCACCCGTTGCTCCCCCTGCTGAAGCCTCCCCCTCCTGGATGGATTCCCTGTGGCTTCATGGCACATCTACGTGTTCGTCCCGGCATCTAGAAACCAGACCCTCCTGGGGCACCTGGGCGGCTCAGTCAATGAAGTGTGCGACTTCGGCTCAGGTCGCGATCTCACGGTTTGTGAGTCTGAGCCCCGAGTGGGACTCGCTGCTGTCGGTGCAGAGCCTGCTTTGGATCCTCCGTCCCCCCTCTCCCCACCCCACCCCCACTCCCGTGTGCTCTGTCTCTCGAAATTCAATAAACCTTTAAATAAATAATCAAATAAAAAAATAAATAATAAAAACCATACCCTCCCGAGCTCCCCTCTTACCACGGGTTGTGCAGTCGGGCCCTGGTTCAGAGCCAAGTTCCTGGCTCCCTAAACGTGTGGCCTTGAGCCCCCGAGTTCCCCCTCCTAGGCTTCGGTTTCCTTGTCTGTATAATGGCGTTGATGCTACAGTTACGTTGAATTATTTGAAATTGCCACCGTGCGACTGCTCTCCACTCCACAGAAAGGGCAGCTCTGCCTGCGTCTGAGAGTTAGCGGGGCTTGGCGAGACAGAGCTGCGTCCCTGTGTCTTTCCGGCTTCTTCCAGCCTGTGCTTGGCTTGGGGCCCTTCCTTCCATCTGGAAAGCCACAATGGCCGGTTTCCCCATCCCATCGCTCTGCCCTATTCCTCTGCCACCCTCGTGACCCAAACATCATACGCCGAAATCCTCACCCCCTGGTGATGGGGCGGTGGGATCACCCCTCGGGTGCATTAGGAGGTGGAGCCTTCGGGAGGTGACGGGGCCGTGACGGCGGGGGGGCCCCGTGAACGGGAGTAGTGCCCTTGTACAAGGGACTCCAGGGAGCTCCCTCCCTCCCCACCGTGGGAGGACACGGAGGAGGCGGCCGTCTAGGAAGCGGGCCCTCAGCAGACACCCGATCTGCCGGCACCCCGATGGTGGATTTTCCAGCCTCCGGAACTGCGAGAGACAAATCTCTGCTCGTTAGAAGCCACCCAGTGTACGTGTTTTGTCATAGCCCGCCCAAGAAACTAAGACATTCCTCTTCCGCATTTAAGGGCCCTGTGATGACACCGGGTGTGCGTGCATCGCCCCACCGCGTCTTCCAGGCCACTGTCCCCACCTAACGCCTGCTGACTAGTGACTTCAGTGCCATCTACAAACTTACTTTCCCTGTGCCCTGTGAAACGACACCTTCCCAGGCTCCACAGATTAGGACACAGGTGTCTTCGGGGCCATTGCTCCGCCTGCCACACGGTCCCGAAGAGCCAACTCAGGCCTAACCTTTTTTTTTCCTCCAGCCTTTGACCCTCATTTTAAACGCACTGGACTCCAGCCACACGGAAGTCTTGATAACATAATTTCTGGGACTTGATGAACACATGTATGAATGATTTCACTGAATTCTCCATAAGATAAAGAATACAACCTCATTCCGGCTTAGCACCCCTACTTCGCACAGCCCTGAATCAGGGGGATCGTAGGCAGACAAGCTCATTGCAGGAGGTAGTGTCGGGAGGACGACAGGGGAGGAAGCTGGAAGAGCGTTCGTTGGTCTTTGGGTTCCAGGATAGGAGTTATTTTTCAACTCCTTAGTCGAGCGGCTCCAAGAGCACCCTCGGTTGCGATAATTCCCTAGCAGGACTCACACACGCCGCGCAGAGTCGTACTCATGGCCAGGGTATTATCAGGAGAGGCCACAGAGCAGGAACAGCAAAGGGACGGGCACGTGGGCAAAGTCTGGGGGAACAGGGGCCAGCTCCCGGAGCCCTCTCCCTGGGGTCACGCAGGACACACTCGATTACCTGGGAACAGGCCGCGCGACAGCGGGTGCGACACGTGGTCCGCCAGCGATGCTCGGCGGGGACTCCGCGCCCGGGGTTTTATCGGGGGCCGGTCACGCAAGCGCCCGCCCCTGCCTGGCACATCCCCAAGCTCCGGCCTCCCGGGAGGAGAGCCGAAGTCGAGGATCACCACACGGTTTGCGCAGCGTCGGCACAGGGAGCCGCTCTCACCGGTCCTGGGAGCGGAGGGCACCCTCCCCGCATCCAAGTCCCCAGATGCCAGCCGAGGGCCGCGCCTGCCAGCAGGCCTTCCTGGGGCCCGCGGTCTCAGCCCTGCCGCGTCAGCTCACCGCCACACCCGCTCTCAATTCCGAGGGGGTTCTGACCCGCAAAAGCTGCCACACTGGCTCCAAAGGCACCCGCGGCTGTGTCCACCAGCTGCTAGCCGCCTGCGTTTACTTGTGAACTAGGCGGAGTCGAGTTCTCTCCTGTCCCTCAGGGGCCCAGTTCACAGACGGTGGCAGTGAAGCTGGGCGGGAGGCAGGCCTCTGGGGAGGGCCTCTCTCCCTCTACCCGCCTCGCCCACGCCGCGTGGCGCCTGCTGGCCGCTGGCCACGTCTGCCGGCCACGTGGACCCCCACCTCTCTCATCTCTCTGGCTTCCCGGACTTGACCCCCGTGCCCTCCAAGTACAGCTCTGGACATAGGACACATGGACCCTGCTGGGTTTTTTCCCTGATGGCCTGTTTCCGTGAGACCAAGGAACGACAACTCTAACAGAGTCGAGCCCCTTCAGGACAGCCAGTGCTGAAACCGTGAGTGGTCAGCGAAGGGCACCAGATAGATGGGCCGAGGGGCAGGACACAGTCAACAGAGCGGTCATCTGGGTGGATAGACAAGAGAGGCTTTAAAGAACACACAGCGAGCCGGGGTCGGGGCAGGCCGTGGGTCAAAAGTAGAGCGCCGGCAAGACAGGACGCTTGCTAAAAACTAATCGAACGATCAAGAAGACAGTGGGGGCGGGGCAAAGATTCCTTCAACGGGACGGGAAAGCAACCAAGCTGTAAAGAAAAGCTAGATACATGACTACACTAGAATTGAGAGTTTATGCTCATTACGAGACAGCATGAAGCGAGCCCCGAAACTCACCACACCCATGTTCAAGAAATGACTTTTCTCTAGAGTACAAAGAAGCCCTGTGCACGAAGAAGCGAAAGGCCCCATCTCCGCTCCCAGGCAGAGCCCGTTGGGTGTCCCGACCGTCCGTGCCACCAGATGTCACAGGCCCCTTTCGGAGAAAGGCAGAACAGCTGTACGGACGTACACTTCCCGCTGTGTGAGTCGGCACCCTAGTTAGCTCTCTGCTTGGCTGTCACAGAACTCTGCGCCGTTGTCCCGGATGGCGGGCGCTGTGACAGCGTAGTGCCCGGACCTCTGTCTCTAGTGGGCTTTGTGCGCCACGTCTTAATGCCCCGGGGCCCGAGCGAGCGCTCAGGCTTTGTAAAAGAAATGTGACTTCCTGGCACGAAGCTGATCCTCTTCGAGAGAGCTCCTGAGTGCGAAGTGGTTTGCGTGGGCACGAAACAAAGGACACATCTGACACATCTCGGTCCTTCTTCTGAGACTCTCGAAATTAAGCCTCCCTAACGCGGAGAGTCGTGCTCGCGCTCTGATCTCGCACACGTGTGTCTGTCATGAGGCGTGATACGTGACGAAAAGAAACAAAAAAGATGACACGGCCACCGCACTAACCAAGGAGCTGGAGAGCGAGCGTGTGAGAAGGTGAGCAAAGTCATCAGTCAGGGAAATGCAAATTAAAAACCACAGTATGATACCCACGAGACGCCCACCGGAGCAGCCAAAATGAAAAAGACAGACAATCCGGGGGTCGGGAGAGACGGGGAAGGGCGAGGACGTGCCCACACGGCTGGCCGAGTGCAGTCGGCTGAGATGGCTTTAGAAAACACAGGCGGGACCCACGCCCACAACTTCTACTCCTAAATCTGTCCCCGAGAGAAATGAGCGCGGGGAGCAAATCCACCGAAACCCACACACGAGAAACTTAACCGCAGCGTCCCTCGGAATAACGCCGATGTCGGACAGAAGCGGCCGGGACACCACCCGGGCTACGTGCAGGAGATGAGCCGTTGTGTGTCACAGTAAGAAAGAACAAACCGTCGCTACGGTCAGACATGACGCCGAGCAAACGAAACCAGGGCAAAAGACGGTCCGGGAGTCTGCTTTCATTTGCACGAGTTCAAGAACAGGCTAACTAAAGTGACAGAGGTCAGAACAGAGGTCACCTCAGGGGGTGGGGCGGCATGGGGGCGGGGTTCGAGCAGGATTTGACTGGGATGAGTCACCAGGGAGGCTCCGACACCTTGGTCGGTTGGGGGGGGGGTGCACATGGGTGTGTACATGGGTGTGCACACGGGCGTGTACGTACGGAGATTCCGTCCTGCCGTGTTCCAGGTTTGTACAGAAAATGAATATGGTGGCAGAGGGACCACTCACAACCTGTGAGCGAGTGACAGGGATGTTGGCTCAAGCCAGGACCCCCAAGAGACCTCGATGAGGCCAGAACAAAGATCCGACTGTGCACGGGCGGCCGTGGGCCCACAGGTGCGGGGAGTATGAGCTCCGCCTGGGAAAGCCGGGCCCTACTTGAAAGCAGGCAGTTTGTCCAGGCAGGTACGGAGATTCATTCATTAGTTTGCTGAGCACGGAACAGATGGCTGCAGTTTCTCAGGTGGCTAAACGCATAGGGCATGCGTGCGAGCGCGCGTGCGCGTACACACAAGCGGTCAGTGTTTTCATGCAAGAGGCTCTCTTCCAACAAAAGGAGGCTTTCTTTTTTTTTTTTTAATTTTTTTTAACATTTATTTATTTTTGAGACAGAGAGTGACAGAGAACGATCAGGGGAGGGGCAGAGAGAGAGGGAGACACAGAATCTGAAGCAGGTTCCAGGCTCCGAGCTGTCAGCACGGAGCCCGATGCGGGGCTCAAACTCAGGAACTGTGAGATCATGACCTGGGCTGAAGTTGGACGCTTAACCAACTGAGCCACCCAGGCGCCCCAGGGGGCTTTCTTTAAGGCGCTAAATCGGGGCGGACACGAGGGCCTTGGGAAGGAAACATCCGGAAACCGGATACGACTTGTCTGCTCTAGAGCTGTGACCTTTGAGCCCATGTCCTTACACGAAGTTTCTCTCGTAACCGAATCAGTCGGTCTGTTTGTCCAAGGTGGATTTCGATGATTATGTACCAGTAGCTAATATTGCCCCCAATTTATTTCATTACCCCGGAAGGGTGACCAAAATCTGAGATAAGTCTCTGTTTACTTCCTAAAAGCCATCACTTTTGAATGCATTGATTACTCGCTTACGAGATGTCTATTCCATGTTTGTAATGTGCTACCCGCTAATTCATAACCATCCTCCTGGGGGTGGGGGGCAGGCGTATAAACCTTTAATGTAAAGAATCCGCATTAAGCATTCGATTTTTTTTTTTTGGCCTTTCAAATATAAACTTTATATTCATGCCGCTTACTAGTGAAAGAGCTTGAGACAGTCCTGGAAAGGAAGAGCTTTTCGGAGTAAAAGGGTTCTAAGCACAGATCAAAACGGTCTCTAACAGTTTGGGGCCACCGCCGGCAAACACTGGTTTACCAAAACTCTCGGTTCTGAAATGTCGTATAGACAAGTGGCTTTAAATCCTAATACGCGTCAGGGACACGGGGCGTGTAGTGCATTCGGGGCGGGGCGACGACCCTGCACGCTCAGCCAGCCGCGCTAGGTCTTCTAGAAGGAGGTTATCCATCCCCGTCTTCGAGTTACCTTTGCAGACTTGCAGGAAATATCTGAGAAGCAGACGGCATAAGAGACAGGACCGAGGACTCGAGTGACCTTCCTTTCGGAGCTGTGAGCCCGTGGCAGGACTCGCTTCTGTGTCCACTGCGGTCCACTTAACGGAGGAGCTGTGTTTTCACAAACCCTCTGAACACAGGGTGACGTGCCCGGGGTGGTGGGGAGCCTCCTTCCCCCCAGGGACCGTGGAGGGAACAGGTGTTCCTCGGCCGTGGCGGGTTTTTGCGGGAAGCGCTGGCTCCCGTGTCGCCGGGAGTGCGCGAAACACCCAGGCCCCTTACAAATTTAAGATCGTGATTCCAGGGGCGCCTGGCTGGCTCACTGGGAAGAGCATGTGATTCTGGATCTCGGGGTCATGAGTTCGAGTGCCACGTTGGGGGTAGACATCACTTAAATAAAGAAATATTGAAAAGAAAAAAGAAAAAAAAGGATCACGATTCCAAGTCATGGTCACTCGCCGCGGGTCTTCAGTAAGTATTTCATGAACCGGGGCCGTTAAAGCCACACCTGAGCATAACTCGTTTTGCTGGAACCGCACGACCGCTGGCTGCAACGTGCCACTTACCTAGAACAGAGAGGGGTCGCAGAGAAGAGACAACGCAAAGCTGGTTCCCAAGGCCCAGGCGCAGAGCAGGGACCCTCCGGTGGCCAGCGCCGAAAGCGAAGGGGAGGGCTTAATGCGGCGCGGACCTGAGCGAGACTGGCAGGGACAACTTCGATCTTTAGTTTGCTCTCTCTTTTACAAAAGGCTGGCTCTCGGGCCTTCTCATGTGGTTCTCCAAACAGCCCTGTGGGACGGGTATGATTGTCCCCACTCGGCAGATGTGGACGGCGAGGCTCAGGGAGGCTGAAGGCTCCTGACCTCAAGCCCAAGGCTCCTCCCACTCCTCCGTGTTGCTTGGCCCTGGGGGTGCAGGTGCAGCTAGGGGCACGGGGGGGGGGGGCGGAATTCATGCCCGTCTCCTCTCCCGGAAGATTAGAGGTCGAACCGGCCAGGCGCTCCAGTTTCTTCCAGCTCTCCAAGACCGATTTCTCCAGGTGGGCGAAAATGCCCACCAACTGGGAACTCGGTGGGGAGGCGTTTGGGAGAGGACCCGAGTGGCTGAAATTTCTTTACAAGTTAGTCATTTCCTTACTGACAGCCTCCTTCTCACTCTGAGCTCTTCGTTTGCACCCCTGTCACCTACTCATGCAAAGAGATGCATCACCGCTTGCGAGTCAAACTGAAGATATGTGCAAACACCACCTGCTTCCCCTCTGCTCCTGGAGCAGGTGTGAAGGCCGGGTCCGTGGGAGGGTCGCCCAAGCTCACACCAACTCTCGAGAGCTGCACACACCCTCTCCTCGCTCGCCTCCACGTCTTGGGGCTGCCTTCAGGGCCCTCAGCGTTGGGGACTGTCTCTTCATAGAGTAATTTCTAGGGACTCTTTCTCAGGTGCGAGCAGATGGAAACCCGTTTCATCCCAGGATGGAGGACTCTGGAGAGGCGGTGTGCGCTGCTGATGCCCGCGGAGACTCGCCTGTGTTGAGCAGGTGCGCTACCCTCTCAGGCAATGGATGCCATACTTCTTTCCCCTGCAGACTGTCCGTATGCTCTTGCCTCATTTGCCGCTTGGTTTGGGTTGTTTACTGTTTCAACACATGAACTTCCTTGAATAGTGCTATGCCCTATGTGCATGTTCCCGAGTATTCATATGTTGAAGTCTGACCCCCAGTGTAATGGAATGAAGGGTTGGGGCCTTTGGGAGTGATTAGGTCATGAGGATATAGAGTCCCCAAGAATGGGTTAGTACCTTTATGAAAGGCTCCAGAGAGACCCCTTGCCCCTCCACCATGTAAGGACACAGGAAGAGGGTATCATTTGTGAACCAGAAAGTGCCCTGTTATTGCAAGTGACAAAACAGAACATGACTGAATAGAGAGCATACAATGTTCATGGATGAGAAAATATAACGTCACAGAGAAAAGCCAAGACAGTGTCCCACACAATGTGGAGGGCCCGCCCCGCCCGATGTCCAGGCCTGTCATCGAGTGGCTGGGACTGAGGGAATGTGGTGACAGCCCAGGCAGAGACCGAAAGTCGTGAGAGCCACAGGCTCAGCTCAGAAACTGCCCTATACATGTGGAAACGTGGTGCGGCATCCGGGCGTGAGAGCCAGCAGTCAGAACAGCTTGCACGAGAAGCAGAAATCGGAAGGACAAATCCAGAGACGGGAACCGGGTGGGAAGAGGGGGGTCAGGCGAGAATCGGTGCTCACGAGGGAATGCAGATGAGGCGCAGCTAGGACAGGGAGGGGATTCTATATTGTTCCTGGATCCGTGACTGACTTCTAACCTGGTTAGCAAATGTACCCATGCCGAAGAGAAGGGGAAAAAAGAAAATGCACACACATGGTATGTACTAAATGATTAGGAGGAGTAAAGAATAACCATAATTTCCTCTCTCCATGAAGCCCTTCCTCACGGGCTGCTGGCTGGAGCTTCTCAGCGGTCTGGCAGAGGGGGAGGGAGGGCCGGGCTGAACACCAGCACCCCCGCTGGACACACGCAGAAATCTAGACACATCGAGGCACAAAGAGTCTGCCAGCCAGCAAGCTGGAGAAGGAGAAAACACGGTTCTCTGAAGTGAAGGAAGTAGGGCTGACCTGTTGCACCAAATTCACCCCCACTGGAACAATCAGGAAAGACTTCGTGGAGGAAGCCACATTTGAAATGGGCCTTCAAGGTTGAGCAAGGCTTTTTACAGGTAGAGGCAGAAAAGACCTAACTGGGAGAGAAACTCGTGGCAGGGACCCCTGGGACGACAGAAAACCCGGTGTCGTCTCTTGGGATCTGCATTGCCTTGTGTGTCTAAGGAGCAGTGACCATGGGCCCCGTGGATCATGCCCAGGGGACGCTGGTGCTCACAGGGTACTAGTGTCTGGGTTACAGACTGGAGAGGAAGGGACATGCCGGGCGGGGGTGGGAGCCATGCGGTGACGGGCTCTCTGCGCCAGAACCCGAGTGACGCGCTGAGACGCAGGCGGCCCGTGAGAAGGCGGGGGGCCTCCGTGGGCATCTTCACCTCAGGTTGGCGACGGGATGAAAGAATTCATTGTGTCATTCAGAAAAGTTTTCCGTGGGTGGTTGGTCTCCCTGACCGTGAACCTGGGGGTTTCCAGAAGGCAGTTCTCCTTTCCTGGCTCACGGCTTCCCGCCGCCCCCCCCCCATCTCCACCCGCCGTCCAGCTGGGCAGCCCCTCTGCCACCGTCCCGCCCCTCACCCGCCCCCCCTGCCGAGCCAGACGACACAGAAACACGCTCAAGCTCTTTGAATGTGGTTTCGATACCTTAGTGAGCGCTACCCAAATTCCACACTGGAAAGAAAAAAATCATGGTTTTAACTCTTTGTCTCTGCCATGGCCGAGCATCCCAGCCGAATCGTGCCTTTTAAGATCGCAGGTTTTATGGCATGTGAATCCTGACCCAACAAGAAGAAACGAAGAAAAACAAGCAGAAAACAGTGGTGATGGGTCTGAGCACGGAAGCAGACTCCAGCTGGGTATGGGGAGGGGGGGGTAATTTTTAGCTCCTGCACGCTTTCAGAAAAACGGTCATCCGAACGTTCGAACTAAAATCACCCAAATTTTACAGTGCGCATATCCTCAGCTGGTGAATGACACGGTTTTCACCCAGCCTTTTCCACTTCTCTCTTCTGGTTTTGGCTGGAGGAAATTTAAAAATTATGTCATTCGAAGGCACTGAGGTTGCCCGTCTCCTCGCTAGGCAGACACTATCAGGAGAGGGCAGGGGAGGGGAAAAGAGAAGAGAAAATACGAGGGACCTCAGGGCAGAAAGGGTGGTCAGGCGGCTCTGAGGAGGTGACATTTAAGTGAAGAACAGAAAAGCAGAGACACGGGCTGTGTGAGCTGGAGGGAAACCAGCGTCGTGGCCACACGGAGTCATGTGGGAGAAAGTGGTTTGTAAAGGACAGGGCGCCCAGCCAGCCCTGACCCTGCAGTGGTTTCCAGCGTCTCGGGAGAAGTGGCAGGGGCCAGGGGATGTGGGTGTCGAACCTGAGACCGAGCCCGGAGCTGAGAAGTGCCATCCCGAGCGCGGCGGGCGTTTCCTCCTGGCGAGAAAGCGTTGAGCAAGCCGTCCCGCTGGAGACCATGCCCGGGAGAGCCTTCGAGTCGTCTCCATCCAGGGGTTTCCTGGTTAGACGGTATTTGAGATTAAAAATGAAAGCGGGATTGGGGGTGACAAACGCACTTGTCAGTCCTCAGCCTAACTTGATCCTGCTCAGAAGTTTTTTGGGGTGGGGGGCAGGGGGGTGGGAAGGAAGCATCACTATTTCCGGTGTGCAGGTCAGGAATGCCAGCAAGTTAAGGCAGCGAAAATCACGAAACGGTGAAGTTTTGACAGGAGACGCCGGTCACCCTCTAGGGAGATCACAAGGGTTCTCCACCTTTCCCGTGTCGCGGACCTCACGGTGGGTGGGACGGTGACCCCTCCGACCCTAAGACCTGTGACTGTGCTTGGAAAAGGGCTCTCTGCAGATGTGACTAAAATACGGATCTCAAGAGATTCCCCGAGATGTAGGGTGTCGTCGTAAGAAGAGAGGACACGGGGCCCCAGGGAGAGGCCGAGCGCAGACAGAGGCCGAGATCAGAGAGACGCCACCCGGGCAGGGGACGCCGGGGTCCCCGGTGGCCGGCAGAAGCTGGGGGCTGGGCTTGGAAGGGGCTCTCCTCCAAAAGCCAGCCGACACTTTGATTTCAGACGTCTGGCCTCCAGGAATGCGAAAGAACAAGTTTCTGTTGTTTTCGGTCGCCCCGTTTTTGGCGATTTGTTATGACGGCCCCGGGACGCCCGTGCAGATTCCTCAGCAACCGGCTGACGGGGTGCCGTCAAGACTGAAGTTTGTGAGAGGCACTGATGCGAAGTAAACCAGTCGTATCGAAGTGCACTTGTCTCTCTTGGCCCCGGGGGCCCCAGGTGAGGAACGAGGAGAAATTTCCATGGCTCTCGCTGGAGAATTTCCTGGTGTTTGTTCCTACCCGGTAACCCTACCACTTTAGCCACCCCCAGGTGGCGGAAGGCCTGAGGAATAGCCGCCAGCCGAGGCAGGGGCCGCCTGTCGCTGGGGTCCGTTCTGGCAAACGTTTATACGTTCCGCCACAGGTCCAACATTCTCTGGAGGCCTCTGGCCCTGGACATTCCCAGGACGCCAATGCCTGGCTTAGGGCCAAGTGACTTGTGTGACACGTGAAGCCTCAAACGACGGCTTCGAAAAGGGACAAAAGAACAGGAAACCTTTCTGTGACACATTTCCCTCTACCTTGCTTGTCAAAGGCGCAGCGGCATCACGGCGTGCTGATTTCCGGGGCTAGGAGCAGGGACGCCGGACGCTGGAAGGGTCTGGTCCTTCCAGACCACGGGGCCCCAGCCTCGTGACATGGGGGAGGGGAGGGGGGGAACTGATGACCGGTCTTTCAGAGAATATTGCTCTTTGCTTCCGAAACATTCAAGGTAATCTTGCCCTAAAATCACCGTCGCCAGACCCCAAAAGTGTAAGTGTCGGATCACCGTGTCCCCGTGATCTACAGATTTGGCGAGGGGACCGGCCACCCGCTGCCCCGGGTCGAACACGTGGGAAGATTGTTAGTTCAGAGGAAAAGAAAGAATTCCCAGAATCAGCACTAGATCAGACTGACGTGTGCAATCTACGGGTGCCACCACCCCCCTGAGCACCTCCCCTGCCCCACCGCCAGAGAGCCAGGGTGGCCAATCACCCCCCCCCCATAAAGCTTTGGGTGACATCCAGGCCAGGGAATGGTCCCATCCGCCTCTACTCACGGTAAAGGGTGGGCAGCGCCTGAAAATGGCCCCCCGGATTCCCCGCCCTGATCCCTAGGGCTGTGCAGGCCGTGGGATGTCATGCCCGGATGACATGTGTTCCGTGACATTTCGTCATTAAGGTTACTAATCAGTTGACTTTGAGTGAATCAAAAGGAAGATTGTCTGGTGAGTCGCATCTAAACACACGCCCCCCCCTTAGAAGCAGGAGGGGCAGTCAGAGAGTCAAAGCCGGAGGGGCCACGTGGAGGCATGAGGAGGAACGTGGGTGGCCTCTAGGAGAGAAGACAGATCCCCAGACCACGTCCAGCAAGGAAATGGGGAAGCTCAGTCCCACGTCTTTAAGGAAGACTGAGTTCTGGCAGCAGCCCGAGTGAGCTAGGGGCGGGGCCTCCCCAGTCGAGCCTCAGGTGGAGAACGCAGCCCGGCCGATCCCAGGAGGGCAGCCCGCGAGGCCCTGAGCGGAGCGCCCGCCTCACTCCACGCGGATGTCCGAAATGGCCCGTTGCCGGAAGCCACGAGTCCCTGGCAGCCTGCGGCACGGCAGGAGGAAGCTGACACAGCCACCGTGCCGTCGGCAGTGGGCCGGCACGTGGCCCCCAGCCCCCGCAAAGTCACGGAGGGAGGGAGCAGCGGACAGAGAAGCACAGCGCCACTTGCCGGACACGCCCTCGCGTCGCCCTGCCTCCTCCCGCCCCGTCCGGGAGAGCGGCCACCAGCCACGTGTGTCCCCTGAGCGTTGGAGACACGGCTGCTATGAACTGAGATGCTCTGTGAGGATAAAATCCGCCAGGTTGGGGGACTTCGTGTGAGAAGAAAGCACATGAACTGTCTCATCACCGACTTCTAACACCGATTGGCTGCTGCGCTGATAATGGCACGGGTCTATTGGGTGAAATGAAAAATATTCTTAAAATTAGTGTCACCTCTTTCTTTTCACTTCTTAAATGTGGCTTTTAGACGATTTTAAATTTTTCTTAGTGTTTATTTATTTTATTTTTTTGAGACACATAGAGACAGAGCGTGAGCAGGGGAGTGGCAGAGAGAGGGAGACGCAGAATCCGAAGCAGGCTCCAGGCTCTGAGCCGCCAGCACAGAGCCCGACGTGGGGCTTGAACTCACAGACCATGAGATCATGACCCGAGCCGAAGTCGGCCGCCCAACCGGCTGAGCCCCCCAGGCGCCCCTAGACGATTCAAAATTAGACGTGAGCGTCCCGTGGGCACATGTCACCTCGCCGGACCCTCCCCGCTGTGCCTCAGAGGAGAGAACGGACTTCGAGGAGTAAAGTGGTCAGCGTCGGACGGCGAGGGGCAGGCCCGGGATGGGCCCCGGGGGCGGTCAGACCCCACGTCCTACTTCCTGGGGGGCCGCTCCCCCAAACGACCATAAAGTCTGCATTCGTGGCGGAGGCTGGATGTCCGGAACCGAACGAAGGCTTCAGATGGGGACAGGATCACACACTGATCGACTGAGGGCAGCATCTGGGGGCAGCGGGACACCTCTCCTGTCTCCCCACACTCTGCCCTGCGCCCCGGCTCTGATAAGCCGCGCGAACGGCCCCCCAGTCATTAGGGACACCCCTTCTCTGGATACCCGCGGATGCACTGTGAGAAGAACAGGTTCCGATCCCCACCACGCGATCGGTTTTTAGAAAGGCCTCTGAGCCCGGGTTATCTTCGCGTTAAGTTCCGCCCGGGATCCCTCCAACCAACGGAAGGGGGCGTGCCCCGCGTCTTCACGTTTACGGACACAGCCTGGGAGCAGAAAGGGCCGCGGTGGCCTGGGCCCTGGCACGCAGCCTCTCCACCTGCCCTGAAGGTCAGTTCCACAGGGGGTTTGGGGACCCGGGGGTCATCCCCGACACAGTGGGCAACCGAGGGGTGCTTGCGGGCATCGCGGAAGTGGGGAGCTAAGGACCAAAGTGGGGAGCTGAGGTCGTGACCCGGTCCCTCGTAATCCCTTGCATCCATCTCCCATCCATCTTGCTCTAGCTACTCGTCCACAACGCCGGCATCTTCTACGCGCTCTCGCTGTCCCGCTTCATTTCATATTCTCTTTGGACTCCCTCTTAGAAAACGTTGCTCCGTTTACAGTTCCAGTGTTCATTGTGTGGAGAATGCTAGGTTCCGAATGTCCCTTGCAGAAAAGCTGTTATTAGAACCGCCAAGCCTAGCCTCGAGGACGCAAGACCTGCCAAGCACACCGCCTCCCAGAAGCCCTCCTGGGATCGCTCCCGGAGGTGCAGGTCAGAGGCGGCTGAATGGTGTTGGTGGGGAAATCTCCAGGGTCATGTTTTGAAACGCTATGCTTGTTTTGGTAAAAAAAAAAAAAAAAAACATGTGACACCCTTCGCTACTTCTCAAAAATTCTGGCTCCGAAGATGCTGACCTCGCTGACGCGGACCGTGCGGCTCCAGCGGGGAACTAGGCTCCTTCCTGCACATCCCAGGATCGGCTGAGCCGTGACCTGGGAGAGTGTGCTTCCTTCTGAGTCACACGACCTAATAACAGGGGTGACTGCGGGTCGGGAAGAAGCAAAATGCTTCACTCAAGTTCCCAAGACCTCGAGGGGAGGGTTATAATTTTTCTTACGCTGGAAATGAACCAAAATTCTTTGATTACCAAAGTCTGGCCCTGGCATCGGGCCTTTGCATGTTTTAATTTTTAGTACAGTTTTTTTTTTTTTTTTCCCTGCGGCATCGCATCTGGCCAGCTCGGGTGCCCACGCCTGAGAACATCCTCTGCTTAGAACCGAAGAGGGGAGGGGCGCCCGGGTGGCTCAGTCGGTTCAGCAACTGACTCTAGATTTTGGCTCAGGTCGTGATCTCGCAGTTTGTGAGATCAAGCCCTGCATCGGGCTCTGGGCTGACAGCGTGCGACCTGCTTGGGATTCTCTCTCTCCCTCTCTCTGCCCCTCCCCTGCTCATGCCCTCTCTTTCTCTCTTTCAAAATAAATAACTAAAAAAAAAGAATTGAAATGAGGGAGCTTGGGAACCCTGACCTCCCCCTCACTCCTCCATTCCCCTGCACACGGACTCTTTCTTTTATGCCTTTTAAAAACGGACGGTCACACCTGCACCTGCCCGCTCACGGCAGCACCATTCGCAACAGCCGAAAGCGGAGACGGGGCAGACGTCCCCCGACAGATGACTGCGTGCACAAAAGGTCCACCCATTCAGTGAAATCCGATTCAGCATTAAATAATAATGACATTCTGACTCATGCTGCAACACGCAGGAGCCAGCAGGACCGGACATTAGAAGGAAACCAGACAGACGGACCAGGGCTGCCCGAATCCATGCCTTGTCCACACAACAGGCAAATCCACGGATTCGGAAAGTAGCTGGCGGTGACGAGGGCTGCGGGAGGGGAGGGAGCTGCTGTCTCACCGGGACAGAGTCTCAGTGTGGGGAGATGAGAAAGTCCTGGTGACGGAAGGTGGGGAGGGAGGGGGAGCAAGGGGGAGAGGACGGCTACGCAACAGTGTGGTGCACCGAGTGCCACTTCGAAAAACGGTTAAAATAGGACATTTTCTGTTGTGTATATTTACCACAGTAAAAAAAAGAAAAAATTTAAGAACATTTTCCGCAGTAGGAAAAAAATAGATTAGCTGTACTCTTTCAATGATCAATATTAACCTTATGAAAATGAAAACTTTCCCGTCCCGAAATGCTGAGTCTGCAGCCCAGCAGGGAATGTAGGATGAAGGGAAAATGAACTTGCCATTTCCTGGAACTTGTGCAGAAAAAAACAAAATCAGATGTAGATTTTGCCTTCTGTTGGAGAATTAAAGGTTTGCATTTTCTGTAAAAGAAAAAAAATTTTTTTGAGGGGGCGCCTGGCTGGCTCAGTCGGTGGAACCTGCAACTCTTCATCTCGGGGTCGTGAGTTCGAGCCCCACATTGGGCATAGAGATTATTTAAGTAAATAAAACTTAAAAAAATTTTTTTGAGGAGTTGAGAAAGCATATAAGGCTGGATTTCCACGTAATTCTGTAAATTGCTTCTTTTCATTTACTTATTCCTTTGTTTCCCTGCTCTCCACTATTGACTTATTTTAGAGTAGCCTCCTATTAAAACTTGACTTTTTATAAAGATAAAAGATACTCGTAGGAAACTTCCAAAATATAGAAAGGCATAGGGAAAAAAAAATTCCCCCAAACTTCAACGACCCAACATAAACACCACCCATATTTGGTTAACATTTTTCCAAACCCCTTGCCATTCTAATGGATGCAGATTAGAGGAATGGACAGAGGGATGGACAGATAGATAGACAGATGGATAGATAGATAGATACATAGATACATAGATAGATAAAGATTATATTTACGTAAATAAAATAATTATATTTGTTCTTTTTTTACTCAGCAAAATGTTGTGGCAATCACTCGCTACCAAAGAGTACGTTTGGCTATAGCACCCTTTCCAAATGCTGATTAATATTCCAGCCTGTGGGTAAACCATAGTTTATTTAACCGGCCCCCCATACTGGCCAATTTCAGTTGTTTCCAATTTTGCCCTACAATAAACAACGTCACGATGGTCGTCTTTGCCCATTTGACTTTGTGAACGTGTCTCGGTGCCTCCCTGCGGAAGTTTCCAGATCTTGGTTACTGTGTCGAAGAATATGCACTTGAACTTTTTTTTTTTTTAATTTTTTAACGTTTTTATTTTATTTATTTTTGAGAGACACAGAGACAGAGTGTGAGCAGGGGAAGGGCAGAGAGAGAGGGAGACACAGAATCCGAAGCAGGCTCCAGGCTCTGAGCCGTCGGCACAGAGCCCGACGCGGGGCTCGAACTCACAGACCGTGAGATCATGACCTGAGCCGAAGTCGGCCGCTCAACCGGCTGAGCCCCCAGGCACCCCTGAACTTTTTGAACGTTTCCCCAAATGGCCCATGGAGGAGCTGTGGAAATTTCATGCTCCTGGTAGTGGTCCCTGCGAGTGTCCGGCATCCGGCACCCTGACCAGCACGGGCAGTGCCACGCTGCGTTCCGATGTGCATCTTCCCGAGCGGCAGCGAGGTGGGCCAGCTAGATTGTTCACAAACTATAATTACAGGCATTTTACGTCTTCTTATTTGAATTCCCTGTCATTTCCTTTGCTCATTATTATTCATCTTGTTCTTTGTTAATATGTGGATTTTAAAATACGCCTTTATTCTGTGTTCCGTATTGCAAACATGCTTTCTCGCTTTGTTGTTTTAACTTTGTCTATGGCATTTTGTTTTGCTTTACGGTACACAGCTTTTTGATTCTCCAGGAATCAGATCTCTGAATCTTTTATTGAGTGCTTCTAGACTTCATGTCATGCTTACAAAAGACTCCTCCACCCCAAGATGATAGAACATTCATCCCAATTTTCCTCAGGCAGTCCTGGGCCTGTGTTCCACAAATAAAGATTTCATTGTCTCTTAAATTTATTTTGATACAAGAAGTCGGGCGTGGATCCTACTCTTTATTCCAAATGGCCGGCCGGTTGTCTCAACATCTTAATTTCCCCCTCTGACTTAGCTTCTTCCTCCGACAGTCCTCATGTGACTTGTAAGGTCATTTCTGCATTCTTTCTTTTTCCCTGGTCCATCCATTTCTTCCTCTTTATGCACACAGTTTGTTTGGGCGTTTGCACATTTGCTGGGACTCCGGGCCCGGGGAAGATGGTGTAGGCACGCGCCATCATGACAATGATCTAACGGACTAGAGATTTCTCGTCAGAAACATTGGATACCGGGAAACACTGGAAAAAGATTTTTTAAGTGCTGGAAGAAAAAGAACCATTAACCCCTAGTTCTATATCCAATAGAAACACCCTTCAGAAATAAAAATGAAGTAAAGACATTATCAAATGAAGCAAAACTAGAATCCACTGCCAGTAAACCTTCTGTAAAAGAAATGCTAAGAAAAATATTCGGCTGACAGGAAAATAAGAGGGAAACTTGGAACTCCAGAAACAAAGGGAGCAACAGAAATGCTACAGAAATGCAACAGAACCTAATAAATATTCTTAAGTTCTTTAAACTACGAATGGCATTTGGAAGGAAAAGCTATAACATTTTCTGATGAGGCTTTTGATGGGTGTAGATACAGTACTTCTGACAAGGACAACACAAAAGGGGAAGGACAGTAGTACCTATGATCATGAGTTTTCTACATTTTACCGGAA
The DNA here is from genome assembly GCA_030068075.1 of Paguma larvata. NCBI lineage: Eukaryota > Metazoa > Chordata > Mammalia > Carnivora > Viverridae > Paguma > Paguma larvata. The sequence goes on along the minus strand of CM057841.1, from coordinate 57,723,368 downwards.
GCAGTAAACTATTAACCCTAAGTAGACTGGATAAAACCCTACGTAGGTATGTATATTGTCATCCCTACAGCAACCACTTAAAAATGATACAAAGAAATATAGTCAAAATCCAGAAGCAAATTAAAATGGAATATTAAAAGAAATATTCAAATAATCCAGAAGTCAGGAAAGGGGAAAGAGGAAGAAAAAACAAAGAAATAAACAAAAATCAAATAATAAACTACCAGACCTACATTTAGCTGTAGCGATAATTACATTAAATGTAAACAGTCAAACACATGAATTAAAAAAACAGAGATTGTCAGACTGAATTTTTAAAATATCCAACTATATGCTCTCTAAAAAGAATCCACATCAAATATAATGACATAAAAAGGCTAAAAGCTGGGGATATATCATGAAAACATTAATTAAAAGAAAGTTACTCACGGGCACCTGGGTGGATCGGTTGGTTGAGCATCTGACTCGAGATTTCAGTTCAGGTCATGATCTCACAGTTTGTGGGATCGAGCCCCATGTGGGGCTCTTTGCTGACAGCACAGAGCCTACTTTCCTCTTCCCTTCTCCTCTTCCCTCTCTGCCCCCCCACTTGTCCTTTCTCTCTCTCTCTCTCAAAATAAATAAACATTTAAAAAAAGAAGAAGAAAGGTACTCACAAATTTAAACAGAGTGATCATGTGACCCAGCAATTGTATTCCTACATATAGAACCAAAAGGAAGGAAAACCTAGGTTCACCCCAAAACTGGAACATGAATTTTTCTAACAGCATTATTCAGAGTAATCAAAAAGTGGTAACAACCCAAATGTCCATCAACTGATGAGATGACAAGCAAAATAGGCCCATACGATGGACTATTATTCAAACTTATAAATTAATGAAGTCCTGGGGTGCCTGGGGGGTCAGTCAGTTACGCGCCTGACTGTTGATCTCATCTCAGATCGTGATCTCACGGTTTGTGGGTTCACGCCAAGCATCAGGCTCTGTACTGGCGGCACAGAGCCTGCATGGGATTACCTCTCTCCCTCTCTCTCTGCCCCTTCCCTTCTCATGTGCACTCTCTCCCCATCCCCCCCAAAAAAAATAAACTTAAAAATTTTTTTATTATTTTTAAATTTTTTTTAGTGTTTATTCATTTTTGAGAGACAGAGAGACATAGCATGAGCAGAGGAAGGGCAGAGAGAGAGAGGCAGACACAGAATCCGAAGCAGGCTCCAGGCTCCGAGCCATCAGCACAGAGCCCGATGTGGGGCTTGAACTCATAGACCGTAAGATCATGACCTGAGCCGAAGTCGGCCGCTTAACCAACTGAGCCACCCAGGCGCCCCTTAAAAAAAATGTTAAATAAAAAACTAGAGTAATGAAGTACTGATTTACGCCCTAACATGGATGATTCTGGGAAATATTATGCTAAGTGAAAGCAGCCAGACATAAAAAACACAAATTGCATTTCCTCGTTTATCTAAATGTCAAAATAGATAAATTTACTGAGACAGAAGATTAGTGGTTGCTTAGGGCTCAGAAATGGTCAGGAGGGAAAGGGAAATGGGTATTGACTGATAAGGAGCACAGAGTTTCTTGGGGGGCACGAAAGTGCGACAAAATTGATCATGTGACATGTTCACGCCCTGTGAATATACTAAAAAAACCCCGGATTGTACAGTTGAAATGAATTTTATGGCATATGAATCTTAGTTCAATAAAGCTGTTTTTATTAGGAAGGAAAACCAGAGTGGCTAGCTCAGAATAGCTTCAGAATAAGGGAAATCACCAAAGACAAAGAGGAATCCTAAATGGTGACAAAGCGCCAAGGCTTCCAGAAGACATAACAATCCTAAATGTGTACGCAGCCAATGACAAAGAACGAAAATGCAAGAAGAATAGGGCAGCATCGGGGCTCAGCTCGGGTGACGGGGCGGTGTGGGCAGCAGCTGCAACGAGTTTGGGGTGATGACTCACGCCGGGTTGCTCGCACAGCCTACCACGGGCCAGAGGCAGGACTCACACCGCCCGTGAATGTGCAAACAAAGGCGGGGAAGGCTTTTGTAAGATGTCTGAAGACCGTGTGAAGAGCATGAATCCCAACACCTCCTCTGTCACGTACGGCCCTGGCCAGTTGTTTGCTTTTATCGGCGATCTGGCAAACCGCAGCCTTCCTTACCGGGCCAATCCCTGGACGCACCAGCCTGATAACAAAAACTGGGCTACGGGGAAGGTCTACATGCCTGTTCGGCAGCGGGCCCAACAGGCCTGGAAACAGCTGAGTGGGAAGCAGGAGGGGGGGGTGCGGTGGGCTCGGGACGCAGGTGCGTACAGCACACTGTGGTTGGAGTCTTGGGTTACGGTAATCCTGTTTCCATGTTGGCCGACTCTAGCCAGGATTGAACGAACTCAATGAAATGTGAGGATCTTGTTCCACGTGAGACCCTCATGGCCCCTCCCCCTCTTTTTTTTTACTTAAAGGTTTTTATGATGATTTAGATGGAAGTTGCTCTTTGTCAGTTAAATGTTGGTTTCAATCTTTCACCGTTCATGTTCTGCTTTATAGCATCCACTGCACTAGCCTGTCTCTTCGAGTTGGGGTGGGGTGGTGGTGACCGTTTACTTATGTCCTTGAGATAAAGTCTTAGCGGAAAACAAACGTTCTTTAGCTTCAAAAAGAAAATACATGAAGAAATAAGTGATAGAAGTAAAAGGAGAAACAGACAAATTCTAAAATTTTACTAGGAGACACCAACACTCCACTCTCAGTAATTGATAAAGCAAGTAGACAGAAAATCACCAAGAATTCAGAAGACCTGAACGCCCACCTTGCAACCAAGTTGACCCACACAACATTTCTAGAGCGCTCCATCCAACAATGACACAATGCAGTTTCTTTTCAAGTGCACATGGACTTTCCTCACTGTAGACCGTATCCGGTCTACAGAACAGAACAACAAACCTAAAATAATTGAAATCATACTAAGTATGTTCTCTGCCCATAATGGAATCAAACTACAAATTAATGACAGAAAGATATTTACAAAATCCCCCTAAATATTTGGGAATTAAACCACATACTTCTAAATAATCCCTGGGTCACCAAGTAAACCACAAGGGAAATTATAAATGTTTTGAATGGAAGGAAAATGAAAATTTGTGGGATGCCAGGAAAGCAGTGCTTAGAGGGAAGTTTAGAGATATCAAATGTTTATACTAAAAAAGAAGATGGTTTTCAAATAAATAATCCAAGTTTCCACCTTAAGAAAGTAGAAAAAAACGAAGAGCAAATTAAACCCAAAGCAGGCAAACGGAAGGAAAAAAAGTCATACTAGGAACAAGTATGAGTTGAATGAAAAACAGAGAAACAAACACCAAAATCAACAAAACCAAAAGTTGGTTCCGTGAAAAGACCAGGAACAAACTCCAACCAGACTGACCATGAAGAAAAAAAAAAAAAGAGGAAAGACAAATATTAGCAAAATAAAAGATATCATACAGCTCCCAGAGATAGTAAAGGGAGAAGAGAATAATATTATAAAATTTCTATGGTAAAATTGACAACTTGCATGAAACCGATCAATTCCTTCAAGGACACAGACTACCAAAACTCCCTCATGAGGAAACAGACAACTTAAATAGTCCTATATTTATTACAGAGTTTGTAGCTTCTTTTTTTAAAATGTTTTTAATGTTTCTTTATTTTTGAGAGAGAGAGAGAGACAGAGCATGAGCAAAGGAGGGGCAGAGAGAGAGGGAGACACAGAGTCCGAAGCAGGCTCCAGGCTCTGAGCTGTCAGCACAGAGCCCCACACGGAGCTTGAACTCACGAACCGTGAGATCATGACCTGAGCCAAAGACGGGTGCTTAATCCAGTGAGCCACCCAGGTGTCCCCAAAATAAAACCTTCTAAGAAAGAACCCCTAAGACTAGATGTGTTATCAAGCACGTAATGAAGGAATGATACAAATTCTACAGATTCTTCCAGAAAATAAAAGATAAGGAAGTACTTCCCAAGTCATTCAATGCACCCGGCATTACCCTAATACCAAAACCAGAGAAACACGACCCAGGAAAGGAGATCTACAGACCAACATCCTTCATGAACATAGAGGCAAAAGCCCTCATCGAAATATCAGCACAGCGCAGCCAGCAGTAAGGAGCATGCGCCATCACCGAGTGGAGTTTATCCCTGCAACGTCAGATTCGATCAACACGCAATCGGTCGCTTTAACAAACTAAAGAGTAAAAATCACATGATGGTCTCACTAGATGCAGAAGGTGCATTTGACTAAATCTAACATTCATTCCTGATTTTTCAAAAAAACTCCCAGAAAATTAGGAATATAAGGAAACTTCTGTGACCTGATGAAGGACATCTACCAAAAACCTACGGCTAACATTACACTTGGTGTTGAAAAGCCGAGTGCTTTTCCCTGTCGGTTCAGGAATAAGGCGAGCTTATCCACCCTGACCCTACGGCACTGAAAACTTAGGTCCCCCAAAAACCCATACACAAAATATATAGCAGCTTTGTTCATAGTTGTCAATAATCAGTCAATTGTCCCTGACTGGATAAACAGTGATGTTTGCTCCCCTACGACACTGTGATATACGGTATATCTCTATACAACGGAAAACTGCTCGGCAATGAAAAGGAACGAATTATTGCTTACACACGACATGGGTGCATCTCCAGTCCATCACGTGAAAGAAGCCGCACCCAAGGAATTACACCCTGCGTGATCCCATCTGTATGACATTCTTGAAAGGGCGAAGCTAGAGGGAGAGACAAGAGGTCCACGTTTGTCTTGGATGAAGGGTGGAGGGGGCTGTGACAGGGGTGGGGCAGCGTGGGGAACTGGGGGATGGAACCGTCTGTGTCCTGACGTGGTGGCCAGTACAAAACTATGTGTGTTTGTCGAAATGTAAAGACCTGTACACACACACACACACACGCACACAAAGTGAATTTTACCGTACGTAAATGTTACAATAAATTTTGTAGAAGCTAGCAAAACACACACACTTCTTAGCCATTTTTCCGTGTAGAGTCTTAACAGATAAACTTTAAAAACTTGTGTTAAAAACAAAAAAGGTCACAAGTGATTTGCTCGGAACTCCACTGAATTTATAGATAATTTATGGAGAACTGACATGTCTTCAAGTTTTTTAATTTATTTATTTTGAGAGTGAGAGAGAAAGGAACAACCAGCAAGGAGGGGAGGGGCAGAGAGCGAGGGAGAGAATGAATCCCAAGCAGGCTCCACGCTGTCAGTGCAGAGCCCTACGCGGGGCTCGATCTCATGAACCCTGAGGTCATGACCTGACCAGAAATCAAGAGTCAAACACCTTAACCCACTGAGCCACCCACATGCCGGGATATATTTTCCATAGTAAGTCTTTTCTGTGTTAAATTCAGATCAATGAAATTGAATTCTCTATCCAGGAACAAGTCATCTTTTACGCCCTTGAATGGAGTCATCGGTATTTTTCAGTTTGGGTCCTGCACAATTTTTGTGAAAAATTTTTATGGATTTGTATGCGTTTTGTTCTTACTGTGGATGAAATGTTTCCTTTTCCATTACAACTTTTAAATTACCATTATTGGTTTTAAAGGAAAAGAGAGATTTCCGGATATGTCTTTTGTAAACAGCGCCCCCATTAGTCTCCTTCATTGTGATTAATATCACTTATTGATGAAAATGATGACACTCGGGGCTTACATCACCCACGCACGGCGCCTGCTCTTTCCACCATTTCTATATCTGACTTCCTTTTTCGATCGCAATGACTAACTAACGCCTCGAAAATCGGGGGAAGTAATTCCACTTTTATTTTCTAAGTTCCACCCAGTCGCAAGAGACCAGCCTGCCCTTCAGCCCTCCTGCCCTCAAGGGTCATTTTTCTGAACCAACAGACAGAGGCTGGGGTCTGAACGCACCTCCGTTTCTATTTCTCACAGCGACTTTCCAAGAATTAAAAATCGATGACTCCGCAATATCCAAGTTTACAAAGGGACGAAGCAAACCCCTCGCCACTCTACCGCCGGACGAATCAACCATTCGCACTCTCTCCGGCTCCCTCTCTGTGTTTGTCCCGCGTGGCGCGGGCTCGGCGGGCATCGTGACCTAGAAGTGTCAGCTGAGAGGCTGGGACATGGACTCCTAGACCCGGATGGTCCCGGGGGGCACAGCCCCACCTCTCCCTCGGAAGTTCGGCTGAAAAGAAGCGATGACGAAGAATTGAATCAGCAGGTGGGGAAGCAGGGAGCAGGGCTGGGGGTGCTGCCTGGCCCCCATCCTCCCCCGAGTCCCCCGAGGCTGGCCCAGCGGGCCAGGCACAGCGATGTGGGGGCAGGCTTCCGGCTCTGATGTCACACATCGGTCTCTTGGGAAACACTGGGCAGGGCCACGGGGGTGGGGGTTGGGCATTCAGAGCAAGACAGTCGAGAAACAATTCCAGATCCTTCCAGATCATGAAATCATCTGCTCTCTGTGTTGGAAAGGACCGGAGGGCCTATGACCTAACATAACTTCCCACCCCTGGTAGGAATCCCCTCTAGAACACCCTGGACGGCCTCTTTGAATTATTCCAGAAATAAGAAATATGCTATCTCAAACGGCGGTTTGCTTTTTGTAAGAGTGTAACGTTCAGAAGACTCTTATGTGGAGACCAAATTAGTTCCAATTCAAATCGGTTCCAAAAACCGAAGTGGGGCTACCTTCTGCGACACCCCAGACGCGGCTTCTGTCCCCAGCAGGTTTCTGTGGGTTGAATCGTGGGGGTATGTGTGAAGAGTTCTGACATGAGGTATATTCCTACCAGGATTTCAGTAGAAACAAACTATTTTAGAGAAATTCTATTTGTAAGCGGGAGGCTTATGATTGCAGATTTTGTTCGGTGGACCTTCAAGCACGCCCCTGCTTGCCGGCTCTGGCTCGTTCCGGGGTCCAAGGCCGTGTGCCAACGCCTGTGGGCTTCCCTTGTTTTCGTGTTATCCCTGCCTCTCCTGCTGTATCTGATAGCCACTGGTGATGGGTTTCTATCCGTAAGTGGGGTGGAAAGGGGATGCTGACTTTTCCCCCGGGAACTGGGCAAGGTTTGAAAGAAATCGAGAAAGAGAGAGTTTACGTGTGAACTTGAGAAAGAATGGGAGTAATGGGGGGGAACAGAGGGAGATGGAAAGGCACTGGGTTGCGGGGGTCGGCGGGGGGGTCCTGGGGGGCTCAGTGGGTTGAGCGTCTGACTCTCCATTTCAGTTCAGGTCACGATCTCGTGGTTCGTGGGTCCGAGCTCCTGTGTTGGGCTCCGTGCTCACAGCGTGGAGCCTGGTTGGGATTCTCTCTCTCCCTCTCTCTCTGCCCTTCCCCTGCTCTCTCTCTCTCTCTCTCTCTCTCTCTCAAAATAAGTAAATAAACTTAAAAAAAATTTTTTAAAGGCAGCAAAGGCACTGGGGGTCCCAGCGTGTGCCTGACCCCCCGAGAGGATATGATGGGGGGGCTGCTGACAGAACCGCTGGTCCACGCCCGCCCCCCCCAGTCCTGCTGGAGCACCTTCACTTCCAAGAGAGGGCGTTAGCTGGACTGGGCCTCAAAGGGAAGTCCCGGGGGCGCACCTTCCTTTCCTAGGTGTGCGAGTCATACCGAAAGGATCCTCAGACTTTTTATGGGTTTCTTCTTTTATTTTTTAAGTTTTATTTCTTTATTTTGAGAGACAGAGCCCAAGAGCGAGCGGGGAAGGGGCAGAGAGAGAGAATCCCAAGCAGGACCCACACTGTCCGCACAGAGCCCGACGCGGGGCTCGATCCCACAAACCGTGAGAGCATGACCTGAGCCGAGACCAACAGCCGGACGTTTAACCGACCGAGCCACCCAGGTGCCCCCGATCTCAGACTTTTTGAAACCGCAAGGGGCCAGAAAGCTGAGAAAGCGCCCACGTGCACACCGGGAGCAGCTTCCGGTTAGAAATGAGGTGCGGTGAATCGTTGAACCTCACAGATGAGGACATTAAGCCTCGGACTGCGAATCTTTCCACGGAGAAAGTGACAGACCCCCCGTTTCCCATCCTGAGGCTGATTCCGCGTTGTGTCCTTTGACCCTGGAGCTCTCCGACACCGGCCCGTATACAACGCTCGTCATTCGTAATTCGGAGCGAAAACATCCTTTCTTTTATAAACATTGAGACCGCTGTGCGGTGGCCGGTTTTCGAAATGACCTTATTACATACAACATTCAAGTATCAAGTCCCCAAAGCGACGGTGGATTTTTTGGGTTTTTTCCTTACTGGTCTTTGGAGCACAACAGAGGAGAAGCCCTCGACAACACGGGATGTGATCAAAGGCATCACGTCTGAAAGCAGAAAACAACACGAGGGCATGTGTGTGTTTGTATGGATACACTAGAGACCAAAGAGGAATACGGAAACCGGTGGCATCGGGACGAACGGGCTGTGGAACACGAGGTTCCCCGCAACCGAGGCGCCCCCGTACTCACTACCATGCCGAGAAACAGAACGGCACCTGGGTAGCCTCGCGCCTGACGTGGGGACAAGCAAAGCGAGTGTAAGGTCTTTCTGGAAAGCGGGAAGTGCCCCTAAGCTGCAGGAACGAGAACGGTGCTGGAAACCAGTGCCGGCCTTCCGGAGTTTGAGTCGGAGGTTCTTCTGAAGCCTCGCCCGGCTGGGAGCTGAAGAAGGGAAACGCAGACACAGGAACGAGGTCCACACTGCAGATTGTTCTCTCTCATTCTCTAAAGTCGCGAGACCACTTCGGCCCCTTGTTTCCCTAAGTTACAATATTTAAAGGGAGCCTCGCTGCTGACGCTTTGGCCAATGCACGCTGCAAACTTGCGCGCAATTAGACTGCAGTCCTCAGAGGGAACGGAAAGAGTCTAATGGGCAGCCCAGATAAATACACTATTTGATAAAGTCTGAATTGTTTTCATGAGAGGCCCTATATGTATACTTCGGTCTTACTTTTTCTAGTAAAATCAAAACAGAACAGAGTCTAGAAATAGATCCATATCTATGTAGCCAATTAATTTTCTGCAAAGGAGCCAGGGCAATTCAATGAAGAAAGGGTAATCTTTTCAGCTAATGGTCCCAGAGTGGTTGGGCGTCCAGATAGAAATTTTTAACTGGGGGGGTGCCTGGGTGGCTCCGTTGGTTAAGCGTCTGACTTCAGCTCACGTCATGATCTCATGCTTCATGAGTCTGAGTCCCTGGACGGGCTCTGTGCTGACAGCTCAGAGCTGGAGCCTGCTTCGGATTCTGGGTCTCCCTCTCTCTCTCTCTGCCCCTCCCCCTGCTTGTGCTCTGTCCCTCTCTCTCTCTCTCAAAAATAAACATTAAAAAAAAAGAAATTTAATTTTTCTTAAATTTTTTTAACGTTTATTCATTTTTGAGACAGAGAGAGATAGAGCATGAGTTTGCGGGGGGGGGGCAGAGAGAGAGGGAGACACAGAGTCTGAAGCAGGCTCCAGGCTCTGAGCTGTCAGCACAGAGCCTGACGCGGGGCTCGAACTCACAGATCGTGAGATCATGACCCCGAGCCGATGCTCAACCGACTGAGCCACCCAGGCGCCCCAAAAAAAGGAATTTTAAAATGAACCATGACTCTGGGGAGCCTGGGTGGCTCAGTCAGTTGAGTGTCCGAATTCAGCTCAGGTCACAATCTCATAGTTCTCGAGTCTGAGCCCCACTTCGGGCTCTGTGCTGACAGCTCGGAACCTGCAGCCGGCTTTGGAGTCTGTGTCTTCCTCGCTCTCTGCCCCTCCCCCGCTCGCTCTCTCTCTCTCTCTCTCTCTCTCTCTCTCAAAAATATATATTAAAAGCCAGACCTAAAAGACTATGTCCTGTAAGATTCCAAGTATAAACACTTATTTGTTAAAAGGTCAAACGCGGACAGCAGGCCAGGACCCGCCGGGGAGCTGGGGCTGGAGGGAGGAGAGATAAGGGACTTTGGGACAACGGAAATGTCTCACGTCACCGCGGGGCTCCCACGGCCGCGCACGGTTGTCAAAACCGGTCAGCTGTACACTCGAAATGTCAGGAAGATTCATTGTGCTTGCACGATGCGTGGACAGAGCTGACCCGCAGTCACTCACGGGCAAGTCGTGCAGTGCGGTCACTGGGAGACGGTCGGGGGGGAGCGCGATTTCAGTTTCATTTTGCCAGAGGATTCCTCTAAGTTTGAGTGAGTGAAAGCAAAACATGGGGCAGAATTTTCAAAGTTTTCCTGATGCCTCCCCCCGCCCCGCTCCCCGCCCAGGCCCCAGCCCGACCATGGCGGCTCACCAGGCAGAACTCTCCGTTCTTCTAACTGATTCGAGGGGGCGTGACCACAAGCACCAAGGAGTTTGGGCCCTCTGCTGCCCTTTTGGCACGTACTTTCCAAGCTGTGTTCCCCATGCACCCCCCTGACCTGTAGCCCCGGCCCTCTGTATGTGCTCACATGGTCCTCATCTTCGTGTCCCGGTGACACCTCGCGAAGTTACCTCGAGGGCCGTCTCGGAGACAGAAGCACCCTCCGTGGAGCCCGGGTAACGGGAGATGCACTCAGCAAGGCCGGGCTGGTGTGAGCAGTCACCGGCGAGCCCCTCACCAGCGGGGCCATCCCCCTGCGCCCCCGCACCCAGGAACCCCCAAAGCCACAGGAGGCGTTAGGCCACAACTGCGGGAAAGGCCGTGCCGTGAGTCTGCGGGAGGGGCAGCAGGTGTACAGCCGTTTGTATCAAGGGGCCAGTGACCGACGGTACCCTCTCCTGTCCGGATTAGGGGAGACCGGACAGGCTGTGTCGTACGGAAAAGACCCAAGTCAGAGCTGACAGCTGAACTGAACTTTTCCGTTTCCGCAACACGCCCAAAGGCTGTGTCACACACGCTAGTGACACCTCAAGGGAAAAAAGGGCGGGAGCTTTTTCCACTGGAGAAGCTCCCAGCCAGATGGGCTTTCCCACAGAGCTGGGTCGGAGACCAAGGGGGTCCTTGCCCCCCAGCCTCGGCCGGTCCTTGGAGTCACATCCAGGCTCTGCTGACATTTGGGGCCGGATCATTCTTTGCCGGGGGGTGGGGGGAGGCGTCCTGTGCACTGGAAGGGGCTTCCAGCCACTGGGTGCCGACGGCACCCTTTCCCCCCGTCGTGACGATCGCCACTGTCTCCAGACACTGCCCAGCGTCCCCAGGGGCAGAAGCTCCCGGTCAAAAACTGCTGAGCTTGGTTATTCCTTCTGCTTCAGTCCCCTCTCGATTTCCTCCCCTCTTCCCCGCCCCCTCCCTCTCCCCGCTTCCTTCAAACCTGCCCCCAGATTACAGTCGCCCCCTTGGCTCTCCCACATGAGACCGCTCCCAGCACAGGGTCCCAAGGAGAGGCCACGGCTTCTGAAACGAGAGTGCTGTTGTCCCTGAGGTCTGCCTGGCAGGCGTCCCCCGCGCTTCCTTAGCAACTAGCCGGGGACCTCCAGCTGAAGGACACCCACCCTCACCTGCCCCCCGCCCAGGCGCTCCGGCCCCACGGCACCAAAAATTCCTAGCAAGGGCTTTCCCCACCTGCTTCGAGCATCCGAGGAGCAGGCTTCACAAGAAACTGACAAGAAAGGAAACTGAACCATCGGGCACCACTTCCCACCAGCAGGACCTACCACGGCAGGACAACGGGGGAGTCCCTCGGGCTGCTGAGTCACGACGTGGCCCATAAAAGGCATCGAGGTGACACCTGTCACGAGCGACCTGCGCGCAGACAGAAACCTGGTCTTCAAACCCTCCGCCCTGGCTCTCTGCCATCGCCCGTCTTCGGGGGCAAAGATGCGCCCGGCTCGGTCACAGTAGCTAGATCCGAGCTTGGAGAATACCACGTACTGACGTGTCCCTGGCCCAGGCGATGGATTCCAAAAAGAAAGCAAGTTTCTCGAGGTCTTATACTTCGTGAACCCCCCCTCTTGGGCACGTGGTAGACGCCCGTGCTGGGAGCATGACTGCGACGGGAGAATTCTGCCTTCGGGACGAAGACTGTTTACGGTAGGTTCTCTCTTCAGACGAGTCCCTCGTGGAGGGATCGGGGCTGGGACAGAGAGCTTCTGGCACTGGGAGCTCACGCCCCCCCCCCCGCCACCTACCCCACCACCCCCGCCACGCGGTGCGTGAGATCAGACTCAGTTCAACGGCAGCCTCGGAGGAAAGTACGATTCGGTTTCGCTGGGCTCTGGTGGGAAGGCTGGGGACGCGCTGGGTGGACCTAAGGTCCTCCGCCCCCACCTCTGAGCCGGGCACCCTTGACCCGCGGCGAGAGGTCCCTCCGGCCCCGCAGAAAAGGAAGCGGAACCTGCCCCCACGGTGCTACCCACTCAGCAAACGCCACGCCTGGCTCAACGCCACCCTCCGCCTTCTCCGTCCCGGCCTAGCGTCCACAGGCGGCGGGAGGAGGGCGTGCGGCTGTGCGGCCCGTGACCCTTGGCAAGCCTTCCTGCTGTCCGGTGACCGTGCCCGCTTCTCTAACCTTTCCCCCCATCTCTGGACCGCTGCCTCAGACGGTCTCTCCTCGAGCCGCCGGTTCCTGCACCACCGGGAGAACGGAAGCCACCAGAAGACAGGGGGCCGGCCGCCGAGACAGGGGTGAGGTCTGACTGACTACAGGCGGGCCCTTCACGGGGGGTTCGGGGCCCCAGCACCCAGCTCGCCAGGCTGGTATTTCTCCCTCTCTTCCGGACAAACACGCAGACCTGCAAGCGGATCGGGATGGATCAAAGGAGAGGAAGTTTGAGGATGATCAACCCTCGTTCCTTTCCGAGTCCCCGAGCACGGCCGGGAGCAAGGTGACAGAGCATCTGAAAGGGCACGCATGTGACTACAAATCGTGCGGGTCCCGGGAGGATGGAAGAGGGCAGGGAGGCGGGGAGGCGGGGAGGCGGGCAGGGCTGTGATCGGGTTGAGGACCTGGAGGAAGGAGGTCGTGTCGGACGCCCCAAGGCCACATGACCACCAGGGTCCTTAGAAAAGGGAGGCCAGAGGGTCCGCGTCAGAGAGAGAGAGACGCTGGAAGTTGCCGGGCTTTGCAGACGGAGGAGCGGCCCTGAGCCGAGGGGCTAGAGCGCTTCTAGAAGCTGGAAGAGGCCAGAACAGATCCACCCTGGGGCCTCCAGAAGGAATGCAGCCCTGCTGACAGCCTCGTTTTCACCACCGAGACCCACGTCGGACTTCTGACCTCCAGACTGTGCAGAAACCAATTTGTGTTGTTGCTTTTTTTCTTTTTCTAAAGTTTATTTATTTATTTTGAGAGAGTCAGAGACAGCATGAGCAGGTGAGGGGCACAGAGAGAAAGGGAGAGAGAGAGAGAGAGAGAGAGAGAGAACCCCAAGCAGGCTCCATGCTGTCAGCGCAGAGCCCAACGAGGGGCTCGAACTCACGAAACTGTGAGATCATGACCTGAGCTGAAACCAAGAGTTGGACGCTTAACCACCTGAGCCCCCCAGGGGCCCCAAATTTGTGTTGTCTGAAGCCACTAGGTCTGTGGCGATTTTTCGTAGCAGCCATGGGTAACTAGCACGGGACCCCCAAATGTCTTCTGCCCCGATCCATTCTTTGAATGACAAGAAAGGAAACTGAGGTACTGTCACAAGGCAGGTGCCACACCAGATGCACACACAGGAAGCACACTGACAGCTGAGAAGTCCTAGTTCCTCGAAGGGCTTCGGCAAGAAACTCCCAGGCTGAGGGAACAGAATAATCTAGAACAGAGCCTGTCTCTCAACCCCAGAACGAGAGGTTTCGCCGAGGCACCGCCTGTGTCAATTACACCAACAGCCCCACAAGAAAAGATGAAAGGGGGGGTGCTGTTAAATGCCTCGAATAGCTGCCCCAGGCTCGCAGAAGGTTCTAGAAGGGGCTCTGTGCGCAGCAAGCAGTGAGGACGCAACTCCATTTAGCCACAGAGGACCTGGAGGTGCTGACCTGCGGGCCAGGCGCTAGGCAGGTCCTGAGGCAGGAAAATGAACGACGGAGAGCCGGTGCCCTCTCCATCACCCGCAGCTGAGAACAGACATAACAAAATGCTACAGGAGAAACATAAAAGACGACGCGTCCCAAGTCGCAGATGTACAGATGAGCAATATTTTGTGGTTTTCCCACTTCATTTTCGGTCCCAGAAATCACATCACAACGGGAAAAATTCCAAACGTTAAAAAAAAATTTTTTTTAATTTTTTTTATTTTAAGTGGCTCCATGCCCAGCGTCGGGCTTGAACTCACAACCCTGAGATCAAGAGTCACAAGCTCCACCGACTGAGCCAGCCGGGAGCCCCTAAATCTTTTTCTTCAGAGTCCGAATGTCTTCTGCCTCAAAGACACAGAAGAAGTGTGCTTATTTTAATATTTATTTATAAGATAAATAATACACGTGAATTACAAAGAGAGAAATTATATCAGCCTACAGGTGGCCACTTCTCATGCCCGAAAATGAAAGCGGCAATTTGGAACGGGTGCCTCGATGGAAAAGGATGTACATCACCCTTCGGTTGGGCCACTCTTGAAGGAACGCCGCCGACGAATGTCCGCACCATGCAAAATACTTCCCTGGCCAGTCTCACCGCAAACTGTTGAAAAGTTTGTTGCAAAGTGTTAACACAACCTAACTCTCAATCCACTAAACCAGACGCAGCTCAGCGTGCCACGACCCGTCCGGGCTCTGAGGGGTCTCCTCCTCCCTCGGGGTCTTCTCTGTCCCGACAGGACTCAGGACACCTGACATGAGGGCCACGGGGAGGTCCCCCGGTCCCTCCGCTTACAAACATAGGGAAGTTAATCTCCTTTTTAGGCAAATGGAAATATAAACGGAGTCTCAGATTTTCTTCCCTGCCCCCACTGCCCCCCTTGAGCTCACTCTGGGGGGGAAGAGTTAGCACCCTCCATCCCGGGATACTCTGCAGGAAGGAGACGCCTGGTGGCTGCACCATGGGCTCTCCGGGGAACGGACGCTGCTCGGCACAGTCCTGAGTGGAGGCTCAGACACGCAAAGTCTTTCCTCGATGTTCTTCGGAGCCAGGAGCCTGTCCGTAAATTAGGTAGGGCACCTGGAAAGTCCACGGGTTCAAGTTCTGCCTCTGCCGGGAATTGGTCACGTCGTCTGGGTAGGTGTCAGAACAGTGGCCCCCTCCTGCCATCATGCAATCCCCCTCTTAGCCCCGTGGCTCTGCGGCCCCTCCCGTCCGGAGGTGGACTAGTCCTCGCCTCAGGGAGGGCCTCAGGACGCCCCTGACCAGTGCGGTGGAGCAGGAATGACGTGTGACATCCCAGGGGAGGCAGGTCCTACTTTCCACTCTTGGGACATGCTCGCCACCGCCTGAAAACGCCCAGGGTGAAAGGCCGAGCCAGGCGGGACCAGCCGGAGAATCGCTGGTCCACCCGCGGAATCCTGAGGAATACCGAGTCCGCGCTGTTTTAGGCGGCTTGTCCGGAGGTAGTTTCTTACACAGCGGCACTCACCGACGCACCGGCCTAGCCCGTCCGTTCCTCTTCCGTGCATCTCTTTCCTAATCAACAACTTGAGTTGGAACTAGATGGTCTCCAGGCGTCCGAAGCCACGTTAGTAACCAGAGCGGTGGCAGAGAAGCCGGGTCAGAGGGAGCAGGACCCAGGAGCGAGCGGTGCCTCCCCGGGGCCACAGCCCGTCCCCCTGCAAGGACGGTGACGAGGACGGCGGCCAGGCCACTCCAGCCGCACTCCCGGAGCATGGGGCGCAGTGAGGGGACAGGGGAGCTCAGCCACCGAGAGCATGACCTGTGGGCACGCCCCGGACCACTCTCCCTGCCCTGCGCCCTTCCTGCGAAGGCCCCCCGGCCACCCCGAGCCTGTGTCCTCCTCTGCACACCACGGTCAGGAATAACCACCCCCGAGAGCCGCCGCAAGGAGGAGACGACATTCGCTGAGCACCTGGCGCCCTGGAGGCACCGAACGTGGGGGCTGTAGCCTGCACGCTTGAGCTCAGAGGTGCGTGGCGATGACCACCCCCACCAGGAAGGAGGAAGGCACTAGCCAGGGGGGCTTCGATCCTGCCTACGACTTGAACAGGTAGCGCTTTTACGTGCAGAAGAGCGTGATGCCGCCCCACGCGGTCCGCAGAGCCCGGACAGAAGGGGAAATTGGAGGGTAACTCCCCCTCGTTCGTACGGACGGGCGCGAACGTTGTAGTAAGTCGTCAATGGGGCCGCACACTCCTCGGGCCAGAAACCAATGCCCGTGGGCTCCCCGTAGAAGCAAAAGGGCATTTTAAAAACAGCAGTCCTGAGTCACTGGTACCTCCCAGTGGTGGGGTCATTCTATTTTTCCCTAGTCCTTCTCTAAACTCTTAACTTCCCCATCGTGGAATATCATTGACTTGACCTCCGACTGCAGGCTTATTTCCAGAGGCGGTTAGAGTTTCTGTCCTGAAAAGTCTCTTTCTCCGAAATAAATATTCAATCACCCTTGGATTCTTGCCTTCTCCGTCCGCGCGAGGGGATCGCACAGGAGATGGAGGTAGAGTCTGGACTCCCGAGCCACCGCCGCCACGGGGCACAAAGTCTCCATCTCTCCTACTAAATGTATGCGTGTTGTGAAATCCGGGGTGTAGAGGGATGTTCAGAAAATAGCTTCTCGAACAGGGCTTCCTTCCTGTGGCCAATTTCATGTAGACATGTCACAATTGCAAGGAGGAAAACTCGAGAGGTTAAAAAAATACATTGGATTTGCTGAAAAAGTTGTTTCTTGTAAGAGCTTCTCCCTTCCACTTAGGGAGGACATGAACAAGCAGCTTCCCCCTGGGGTCCTAAATTGGTGAAGGTAAAGAAAACCTCGCTTCAGCAAGGGTTCTGTGCCTGAGCCAGCACCCCTCCGCCCGCCTCGGGAGCAAAACAACATGCAAAGGGCGGATCCAACCACTGGCCACGCTCGTGACCTGCGCATTGGGTGGTTGGAACGCTTGTGTCATCAAAAACATCAGAACGGGATGGGGTCCTTGCCGGACCACGCAGAGATCTGGGCAGGTCTTCCGTTTACAGCCGATCGCTCCATTCCTGAACACGGCGCTCACAGTCCTCCCGGGAGGACCCCTCTCTGCGTCTCTGTCTGAAATGTCTTTGTTTCCTAATTCCCTCTCAAGCGATGGCTTCATTGGGTTTAGATTCTAGCCTGACAGTTGTATTTGCTCATCTCCTTCAAGAGAATGTTCCGTTGAGTTCTGCTTTAATAAGCATGCTGGAACAACTGGACGAGATCGGACCCCTACCTCACATCACATACAGGTATACCTCGTTTTATTGTACTTCCCAGAGACCGCAGTTTCTACAAATTAAGGATCTGTGGCAACCCTGTGTTGAGCAAGTCTCTCGGCGCCTTTTCCCCAACAGCATGCGCTCGCTTATTGCCTCCGTGTCCCATGTCAGTAATTCTCACAATATTTCAAAGTTTCTCATTGCATTGGTTACGGTGGTCTGTGATCAGTGATTACGACTCACTGAAGGCTCACATTATGCTTAGCCTTTTTTTTTAGCAGTAATGTATCTTTAAGTTATGCACATTTTAAAAATTTTTAAACACACTGCTAGTGCACGCTTCATGAGCTATGGTGTAGCGTGCACCTGCCTTTCCGGAATCCACCCGTTCACTTGGCTCACTCTGTTGCGATATTCACTTTATCGTGATCCTCTGCACTGAGGTGTCTGCTTCATTGCGGTGGCCTGGAACCAAGCCCGGCACACCCCTGAGGGTGGCCTGTCGCTCCGGCTCAGCCCCACGCCGAGACTCACGCGTGCTGCTGTGAGGAGCAGTCGTCTGTTTCTGGCTATCTCCGGGTGACACCCCACCATACGAAACACCATAGTCTTCTCCCAAGGGTGGACCCCGGACCATCCCCAGGCTTCGGCTACTCCAAGTGAAGTTGGCTCTGCCCATCATCGGGCCAAGCGCACGCCTCGAGGACCAGGACGAGCACTAGTAACAGTCAAGCTACGACTGCCGAGAAAACCGGGGCCCACACAGCGCCCGGTTCCACCCGCGCGGCGGGACCCTGCCGACTCCAGCTCCTGGCTTCCCTCTGGGCCCTGGGGTCGGGCCGGTCTTCTGCCCTAAACACACAATCTAGTTCCCTGCCGAATACTGGCTGACGACTTCTCTGTTTTCCTTCATGCTAGTGTTCTGGAAGATCGGATTTCCAGGTTCTCGTTGGCCGTCTATGAAGCCGTCAGATTTTCCATCGGCAGCAGGGGCCCCGGGGATTTCTCGAGCTCAGACACAGCCCAGAGGTCATCCGTCCAGCCCCAGCTTCTCGAAGGCCCCATCCCAACCCCTGTCTCCAGCTGCTGGCCCCAGGGCACGGTTAACTTATTTCTTTTTGTTAATATGTTTTTTTTAAGTTTATTCCTCCATCCTAAGAGAGAGAGAGAGAGAGAGAGAGAGAGAGAGCACGCAGGGGAGGGGCAGAGAAGGAGAGAGAGAGAATCCCAAGCAGACTCCAGGCTCTGAGCTGTCAGCCCAGAGCCCAATGCGGGGCTCGAACTCACGAACTAGGAGATCACGTCCTGAGCCGAAATCAAGAGTTGGATACTCAACCGACTGAGCCACCAGGCGCCCCTCCAGGGCACAATTTAGACTATTAGTGACTGCTGGAGCTAAAGGTGGTCCCCCCGCCCATCACCCTTCCCAGAGAGCCCTTCCCCCCACCCCATCACCCTCCTCAGAGAGCCCTTCCCCCACCCCCGCCATCACCCTCCTCAGAGAGCCCTTCCCCCACCCCCGCCATCACCCTCCTCAGAGAGCCCTTCCCCCCACCCCCGCCATCACCCTCCTCAGAGAGCCCCACCTGTACCCCTAAAACCATCACAAGGAGCCACGTCTGCTCGGTACGTCCC
The DNA here is from genome assembly GCA_030068075.1 of Paguma larvata. Taxonomy (NCBI): domain Eukaryota; kingdom Metazoa; phylum Chordata; class Mammalia; order Carnivora; family Viverridae; genus Paguma; species Paguma larvata. The sequence goes on along the minus strand of CM057841.1, from coordinate 57,704,513 downwards.
ATACTGGACACACAGGACATTTCAAACCAACCCTAGACAAAGTCCTCACACTGGCGTTGGATTTGTGCGGTCCCAGCTGGGGACTCTGGGGCCCAGGCGGCGTGAGTGGCCGGCACTGCAGCAGACAGGAGACCCTGTCCCACCAGCTCTGTCCCAAACTAACCAGTCAGCCGGAGGCCTGGGTTCAGGGGTCACTTCGAATGTGTCTTAACTTCGGCTGACACGCCCAGAGCGCTGGCCGTCCTGAGCCCGACGGTGCGGCCCCGCGTGGCCCACCTGCGCCAGGGTGCGGGTAAACGCTCGCGGGAGGGGGCAGGGACCGCGAGAACAGCCTGGAAAGGGGGCCCCATAAGACCAGGGTCTCCCGCACAGACAACCCGTGACTACGAGAGTGCTCAGATGATGCAAACTGTTTTCTCTCGGGGCAAATCCAAGGGCGAGGCCTTGAAGGAGAAGAAACATGGGCCAGAGAGGCGCAGTGGGGACTGGGGGTCAGACACACTGCCGAACAGGGACGAGCTCCGTGCCGTGGAGCCCGACACAGAAGGCCGCCTGCGGGCCGAAGAGCGGTGCCCTGCATGCGCGACCAGGTCCACGGAACGTGCGGGAACTTGACCGGGAGAGGAAACCCACGCTCCCTCAGCAATCAGCCGTGCGTGAGGACAGGCTCCGCCGGACGAGGGCAGCCCTTGACCGCTGACCGCGGGCCTTTCCTGACCAACGAAGAGAACTGAGTAATCTCCAGGGTGTATTTCTGGGGTAAACATGTTTCCATGAAGTGAGACACACACACACACACACACACACACAGCCCCAGCCGCCTCCGATTCTTCCACCAGGACTCGGAAATTAAGAGGTGGGAACTTTTTTGGAAGCCACGCCAAGCGGCGAATGTTCAGACCTGTTGGGGGAGGTCAGAGGCCAGACACAAGCGGGCCAGAGCCCCGGGCACCAGCCGCCCCGTCCAGGTCTCCCGTCTGCCACCGAGGTTAAAGTACAGTGGGTGGCTCAGTCGGTTAAGTGGCTGACTTCAGCTCAGGTCAGATCTCACGGTCTGTGGGTTCGTGCCCCACATCAGGCTCTGTGCTGATGGCTCATCAGAGCCTGGAGCCTGCTTCGAATTCTGTGCCTCCCTCTCTCTCTGCCCTTCCCCTGCTTGTGCTCTGTCTCTATGTCTCTCAGAAATAAATAAACGTTTAAAAAAAAAAAGTGCACGTGAACTTCAGACCCGCAGGCAGCTGAGCAGTGACAGACGACGGAGCCCTGGGACGCCCGCCCGGAGGGGAGGGGGTAGAGACCCCCACAGAGGGCCGTCCCCACGGAGCGAGCTGGTCCCTAAGGAGCAATCCCGGTGCCTTTCGCCAGTGGGTCAGAGCTCTGGGCCGCGGACTCGCACGGGGAGAGCGCACGGCGGTGCGGTCTGCTGGGAAGCGGGGACCCGTGAGAACGTGTGGTTCACAAACCCGCCGTGTCTTACCGCACGACTGCCGAGGCGAACGACTAGACGTTTCCACGATCTGAAACACCGAAGACGCTGGGCTGCGACGCAGAAATCGAGGGACTCGTAAGCGATCTAGAGTCGTGTGTTTCTGCCCCGAAAATCCCGGTGTGGAAACACTCACGCCGACGACAGAAAGAATCCTCGTACCGGGGGACCCGAGAGGAGCGACGGCAGTGAGCTCGACGTGGGCGAGGACACGCTGACAAAAATCTCGAATGGCATCTCTGCTGGAAGGACGCTGAGGACCCAAAACCCGAGCGTGGGGAGGGTGAGGGGACAGGCACTGGGGTTCTGGGGAACGTGTCTGGGAAGTTCCAGATGTCAAAACCCTACCAGTGTGGTCATGAGGAGGCCAAAGAGAGCCACGGACCTGCTCCGGGCAGGACCGCCCTGCAGGAGCGAGCTCACGCGGCGTCCCCCGGAAGGGTCCCGCGGCTGGCGTCTGTGAGCCTGGATTTGGGGAGGGTCCGCCACTCCCAGAGCTGGCGAGAGTGGCTCTCTGTGCCAAGAGCGCCCCTGCTCTCGTCCCGGGACACTGGGATGGGGGTACGCGCCAGGCAGAGGAGGGCGCTCGTGTGACTGCCCCCCTCCCACAAACCCCCGGGCGCTGAGTCTCTACGGAGCATCGTTGCTGGTGGCCGGCACTTCTGGGGACTGAGCGTGTCCTGTGTGACCCCTGGGAGAGGGCTCCGGAAGCTGACACCTGTTCACGCCAGACTCTGCCTACGTGCCTGTCCCTCGGCAGTGGCCAGGCCAGCCCTGGAGCCCAGGTTAGCCTCCAGCCATATCCACAGAACGCAAAACTGGAAGGTAGGGGAAAGGCGTTGTAGGTGAGGACAGGGAAGAAGAAAACAGCGTTCTTTTATTATTATTATTATTATTATTTTAATGTTTATTTATTTTTGAGAGAGAGAGAGAGTCAGAGCGTGAGCAAGGGAGGGGCAAAGGGAGAGGGAGACAGAAGCTGAAGCGGGCTCCGGCACAGAGCCCGACGTGGGGCTCGGACTCATGGACCATGAGACCATGACCTGAGTCAAAGTCGGACACTAAGCCGCCCGTGCAGTCCTCCATGTGATGCTTTTTAACAGGACTTCCAAAATGAATGAACCCCAAGTGTAAGCCATATTGACGACCAAAAGTAAAAGCAGTTTCTCTCTCTGTCGTGGGCAGCGCCGTGTCCCCTGAGCCCGGGACCTGCGGATGTGCCGTTATTCGGAAGCAGGGTCTTTGCTGACGTCAAGGTACGAGGAAGTCATGCCGGAGCAACGTGGGCCCTGAATCCAATGCCTGGTGGCCCGAGAAGAGCAAAATGCGGATACAGACGCGGGGAGCGCCTGGGGGATGGCGCTGACGGAGGCTGCAGCGACGCGCCCATGCCCGGGGCCGGAGCGGCCACCGGGAGATGACAGAAAGGCACACGGGGGTCCTTCCCTGGAGCCTCCAGAGCGGTGACAGGACCCAGTCCTGCTGCTCCCAGCCTCCGGTGTGCGGTCCTCGGTCAGCGAGGTCCCAACAGGCGCCCACGCCGCCCCAGCTCCGAAGCGTGCGTAAGGGGAATGCATCCCGCTCCATCCCGGGCAAGCACGAGAGCTTTCCCCAAGCTGGAGGTGTTTCAAGGAGGGTCACATGAACCTTTTACCCCGGGCAGAAGGGAATCTATAGACTTCGGTCACGTGGATGGCCCAAGTCACAGTTTCAGAATCAACCGTGCGGGTGCCCGATCCATCGGTCCGTCACTTCTGCTGGGGGGGAGGCAGAACCGCTGGCACCGCGCCTCACAAAGTTAGCTGACGCGGGCCGAGTCCACGTCAGGGGTCCGAGGACACCCTTCCCCGCCAGCTGGGCTTGTCGTCAGTCGTCGGAGGCCGGAAGAGAGGCGAGACTGCAAACACCCGGGCTTCCTGCCACTGGGTACCACCGACGGCACGGCGGTGAGCTTTGAAAAGGGCGGCTTGTGAGTCGGAAGACACTGTTCAATTCTCTGGGTTAGAATCGAAAGAGAAAAGTCTTGACTCCCAAAACCACGTGTCCAGGGTGATCAAAATTTCAAAGACAGACTTTGGAATCTGAAGACCACGGGGAGGATTTGGAATCCCATCCGTGCCCAGAAGTACCCAAAGGCACAGGACAGCGTCCCCTGCCCGGGGCAAGCTGGAGATGCGGATGGTGGAGGGGTGATTCCCGGTCTGAGAAGGAATCGGTAGCGAAGAAGCCATAACGTGAGGCCAGCGTCCAGGGCTCCAGAAGGGAGCTGAGGGTCTTCAATGCCCACGTTCGAAGCATTGGGAAATTCTGTACCCGGGGAGGTGAACACACTCTCCCAGAGCGACACGAGAGAGGAACGGGCTGGGCTAGTTTGGGGCTCCTGGCTTCCCCTCCCCTTCTCACACTGTGTCCCCCGGCAGCCCTGCGGCCCCGTGCTCCCCACAAGGACGCCTTGTGCGTTTCCACACCTGGCCTATTTTGCGGATGAGAAAATGGGGCCCGGACAGGCAAAACGCCGTTCCCACGACCCCCCGCTCTCCAATCCCCTGCCCCGCCAGCCAGCCAGCGTCCGGGTTGGGATGAGAGCCCAGCTCAGCTCGCCTTCTCTTGAAGGGCATTCCTCCCTGAACTCTAGGGACAAGGATGAGCTCCAGCTGGGGGTGCGGGAGACAGTTTCCTTGAGCTTTGCAGGGTGAGGAGTCTTCACTGGGTTGAAGAGGGAAGGAAAAGGGGTGGTCTCACGAACCGGGCCTAGAACCAAGCCCGCCCCAACTCGCGGCTGTAACAGAGCCAGCGGGGCGATTTGGGTCCTGCGTGGTGGCCATTCACCTCTAACTGTTGTCATAGGGAAAATTAAGAACCCGGAGGCCGCGTGGGGACACCCGAGTGGGGACAAGTTCTGCAGATGATCCCACAGGCGGACCCCTGCTGGGTCTATAAGCAGGTCTCAGCCTCTGCAGACACGGGGGTGGGCTCGCCGTCTGTGGTCCCTGCAACAGGTGGCCCCGCCCAGGCTGGCACCATCTGGAAACAGATGTAGACCCAGAATGTCCCAGGGAGAGTGGCGAGTTAAGTCTGACCCCTGAGTCTTGGGACTATTTCTTGCTTCCAGCTTGTCAGTAAAAAGAATCGTCCCTGAGTTACACACGCGGGGGGTTTCGGACCCGACTTTGCACAGATTCGACTCCCTGTGGTCACCCCGAGCTTCGGGAGTGGGCGGCGTGCCCGTGGCTGGCACAGAAAGCGTCCCTGGAAAGACGCCTCCCCTTCGCCCCAGCGGCCCCCACTCCGATGGGGTCCACGGCACACCCTGCCATTCGAGAAACCGCCGCCTGCCTCCTCCCAGCTGGTCGTGGCCCCGGTCGAGGGCGCCTCCCGGGAACGTCTCCCTGGAGGCCCGGCTCGGGGGCGGCAGAGCCTGGGGGGCCCGGCCCAGGGCCCTCTACCCAGGAGCCGGGGATGCAGCGAGGCGGCCCGCTGGGGAAGAAAGGAGGAAGAGCAGGGAAGGGGAGGTTGGGGAGGTGCCTTCCGAGAGAGAGGTGGGAGGCAGTCCACATCTGGTGTGAGACGTTTATGCGTTTTGTCCCATCTGAGCCCCAGAGGGGCTCAGGCCGGGCAGCCGGGGACCCCCGCTTCCCCCCCCACCCCGCCCCCGCACAGCCCTCCAAGGGCCCACACTCACAGGCCGTCGGGCGGGACGGGCGCTGGCACGCAGAGCCCCGGTCCCAGCTGCAGAGCCGGCCGCAGGACAGAGACCGCAGGCCCTGTGGCCGGGCTTCCAGCTGGGGTGGGCAGCAGCAGCCCTGGGAACGCAGGACCAATGGGGAACTGAAAAACAGCAGGCCGGCAGCTGGAGTGGGGGGGCCCAGTTCTCAGGGACTCTGCCCGGGGTCAAGGTCAACACCACATCCAGGGCCCGTCTGGGAACCCCACAGAGGGACGGGGACGGTGGTCTCCTCGCCTCCATGGCCCACACGAACGCCTTGAGTGCGGCCCGGGGCCCCCCCTCGGAGACCCCGACTCTGCTCCCGCCTGCACCTCCCCCGTGCCCGCCCGCACCTGCCCTGCACTCCCGTGACCCAACCCCCCCACACCTGGGATGTCCGCTAGCTAACATTTGTCCCTCTCTCTGGTACTTGCGCCAATGCCCACCCCTCAGTAGTTAAAACCCTCTCCCGCGAGGCTCTCCGTGCAACACTCGGCTCAACGCCAGCTGCTTGCCCAGGTCCCAGACCTGTTTCCGGATGCGCCTCGGTCGTGACGGGCTGGGAACGGGTCCTCCTGGCCCAGAACAGAGTTCGTGCGCCATGCTGGGGCTCTGGCACAGTCCCTGTCTTCCAGGCTGCCTCCACCACCCGACCTCAGGGTTATTTATCCTAGCCTCTGTTCTGGGGGGTCGGGGGAGGTCATTCAAGGTCCTGGGGGCCACAGGTGAGTGTGGCTCAGCGGCCCCTGAGTGTCGAGGGGCAGGAGCACCCCCTCCGGGAGAGAATCCCGGACACCGGCGTCCAGCCTGTGACTCATTGGCCGTCACCCGGGCGGTGGCTCTCTGATACCAAGCCAAGGAGCTGGGGGCCATGGCCTTACCGCCGGGGAGTGGAACCGAAGCTCTGCCAGACCCCCGAGCCGCATCCCCACGGACGGCCGTTTCCACATCAAGTCCAACGGCCCTCACACGCACGCTGGAGCCGGAGCACTTCCGCCCCAGGGCCAAGGGCGGATCCCGCGGGTGCCAGAGAGACGGGCGAACCCACCCCGCTCCAGAACGCTCCCAACACCTACTGTCAACGGCCTCCTCCTTACCGGCCTCCTCCTCACCATTGTCCTCTTTCTCAAAAGATGGGATTTCTAAAATTCCTTTATTCGGAATCTTACTTCGTTATGACTTCTCAGAACAACATTCTCTCCTACTTTCCCGAGTAGTTGGGACTCCAGAGTCAAAGACAGAGTCGCGTGGGCTTGGTCACTAGGTCACTCCGAGAGGCCGGCTGGAAACTCGGCTGATCCGTGAACCCCCTCGTGCCGCCTGAGCCCCTGCAGGTGCCCTGCACGGCCCTTCAGCCTGCGTTCACACCGACCTCCCGGTAAGCTCCCAAGTCGTGTGAGTCTGCCCACACTTCCGAGGTCACGGTTATGATCCCCCGAGCGTCAGGGGTGCCGCCGCGGCCAGGGACTGTGACTTCCAAGCCCCACGAGCCCTCGTAGGGCATGGCTCGGCCGCCAGGGCTGCTTCCCACGACACGGTGCTGGGTTGTAGCAGCTTGGGACCTGTCCTTACGCGGCAGGGACTCGCCCACCGCTGTGAGCTGCCCTGACTGTGTGACACGTGTCCTCACACATGGCAGGATTTTTGGTCGAGAGACACCTTTGAAACTTCTTGAAGTCTTCCCCGGGGTAGGGAGTAATCCCCACCCCACCCCCAGCCCCATACGCGGTGGCAGGGTTGGTGGCGCTCACCGGTCAGAAGCCTCCAGACGCCGGGAACACCGCAGGGCTCATCTCTTTGAAAAGCCGCACTCGGTGATGCCATGTTGGCAGTTTGGGCCTCGGCGGAAGCATCGACCGCACGGTGGGGGGCGAGCGCTAGGGAATCGGGGCGTTCCCGGCCCGCCGGCTGCTAAAATCTTCCAGCGCGTCACCAGAGGAAGAGGCCACGCAGGCACCGGGCTGTGTCCTGCTCCTCGGTCGAACGACAGACTGCATTCGATGAGCTCTCGTACCCCTGCTTTTCTTTTTAAAACTTTTTTTTAATGTTTGTATTTAGCTTTGAGGGAGAGACAGAACATGAGCAGAAGGGGGGCAGAGAGAGAGGGAGACAGAATCCGAAGCAGGCTCCAGGCTCCGAGCTGTCAGCACAGAGCCCAACATGGGGCTCGAACCCACACACCATGAGATCATGACCTGAGCGGAAGTCAGACGCTGAACCGACTGAGCCACCCGGGCGCCCCTCCCATACCCCTTCTGACTTCAGTGCAGAGCCAAAGGGGGCTCAGAGGAAGGGCCCGGAAGCCCGGAGCTGCTGCCCGGTTTCCCTCAAGAACTGGCTTGCCTCCTCCCTGCTCCACGTCACACCCCCCGCGTGTAGGACCTAGGGTGGCTTGTGTCCACAGAGCCAATGGCCAGGCCCGCTGACAGGGCGACTTCACCTGCCGGGGCTCTCCCGGCTGGCGTCTTGTTTTCCGTTCATTACCTGCAAGGGACGCCCCGCCTTCCAGAAAGTCGGGGCAATGCTGGCAAGGAGTTTCCGCAGCCAGAACGCCAAGCCCCAGCCTGATACCCGACAGGTAGCACCTGCCTCTGCAGAGAAGGATCTGGAATGTGGACCCTGGGGTTGGGGCTTGAGACCAGGTGGCCCCTCTCTAGAAGGCCTTTGGGGGTGGCGTTTGTCCCTTGGGCCATTAATCCTGCTCCGCCAGGATTGGCTAGTCTCAAGGACGCAGAAAGGACCCAGGACCCAACGTGCTGGACGAGCACGGGAAACGCACACACTTCCGGGCCCCGGAGCTGCCGGGGTCCCGGGCCCGAATATGATTATCCACAGCACCTACGCAGTTTCTCCTCTGCACAGAGCTACACGGGAAGCCGGGCTGTAAACAGGGCCTCCCGTCCTGAGACAACGTGGGCGGCGCCGACACCCACTGCCGTGGGCACCTCCTGAAGAGACAGCGTCTCTGGGCTTCTCCCCTCGCCAAGCTCCACGGCGGGCTGAGTCCCTCCTGGCACAGGGGAAGCCGGTCTTTCCTGGCTCTGCCGCCGCCCTCTGTGGGGCCCTCTGAGCTGGGGGGGGGGGGGGGTGTGGAAGCCACGTCCGCTTTCTGCCTGCGCATCTCCACACCAGTCCAGTCGGCCGGGCGGCCAAGCCGGCCCCCGCACGACTGCCCAGGTTCCGTTCTCAGTCCTGCCACCTGCTGGCTGGGGACTCGGGCTGGCCACACGACGCCGCCCCCCTTCCCTCTGTCGCTCAGCTTCGGGGTACAGAGGCTCGGGGGGCAGCACGAGATGACACCTGGGGGCTCTCGGGACGACACCTGGCACGGCGACCACACACAACAAGAAGATGAGTGATGGCTGCTTGCGGCCTCGGGGGCTTGACCCCGGGGGCGGGTTTCTTCCCCCGCCCCTCCCACGTGTGGCGGGCTCCCCACTCCTGGAAGTGCGCCGAGGTGTTGGGGGCTTGACCCTGGGGGCGGGTTTCTTCCCCCGCCCCTCCCACGTGTGGCGGGCTCCCCACTCCTGGAAGTGCGCCGAGGCGTCGGGGGCTTGACCCCGGGGGCGGGTTTCTTCCCCCGCCCCTCCCACGTGTGGCGGGCTCCCCACTCCTGGAAGTGCGCCGAGGCGTTGGGGGCTTGACCCTGGGGGCGGGTTTCTTCCCCCGCCCCTCCCACGTGTGGCGGGCTCCCCACTCCTGGAAGTGCGCCGAGGTGTTGGGGGCTTGACCCCGGGGGCGGGTTTCTTCCCCCGCCCCTCCCACGTGTGGCGGGCTCCCCACTCCTGGAAGTGTGCCGAGGTGTTGGGGGGCTGTCCTCCCCCTCAACGGAAATGCCTGTCCATCCAGCCTGGGCGGCCCCACTGCCAAACCTCCACGGCCTCAGAAGCCGGCCAGCGGGAGCCCAGCAAGGAGACTGGAGGGAAGGAGGACAGGGCTGTGGCCTCCCGCCGCGGGCCCCTCCCCATACGACTGGCTGCGTCCCTTCCCCAGGGATCCTCCCGGGGAGACCTGATGGAGAAAACTCCCTCCTTCCTGTTCTAGAAACTTCTTCCTTCCCTCACCCCTGTGGGGCTGGGGTGGGAACAGCCCCTCTGCCCCCCGCTGGGGTCCTGAACTCTCCTCGGTTCTGCCTCCCGCATCCCGCCCCCGCAAATCCTCTGAAATGAGTTGTGGACAAAGGGCCCGGCACACCGTCCTGACTTGAGGGTGCCCTCCCTCAAGTCAAGTCAAGTCAAGTCAAGCGAGGAGGTGCTGGTGCTGTTTGATGGGGACGGAGCTTGTGTTCGAGATGACGGAAAAGTTCTAGAGACGGATGGGGGGACGTTTGTGCTTGATGCCACAGAACGGCACCCTTAAGATGTAGCTTTCGTCCCCTTGAGAGGAAGTCAGACAAATCCAGGTGGAGGGGCATTTGACAAAGGAGCAGTCTGCAGTATAAACCTATCGAGGCTGCGAATGCCGAGGGGAGAAACCCAAGAACCTCTCTGGATCGAAGATTGGGGGAGTCCAGTGGCCGTGGACTGGGTCTCGCCTGAGGGAGCACGTGACGGGAACAAGGGCCCCACCTTTGGGAAACTTGAATGGGGTCTCTGGATGAAGGATTCTTCAAAACGTTCTTTGAAACGTGCTCCTGTAAGCTCAAAGTGGCTTGGAAATAAGGAGTAACAATAAACGTAAAGGAGAAAAAAAAGGCAAAAGAAAACTCGATGGAGTGAACGCGAGCACCTGCTGAGCCCCAACTGTGGGGGATGCAGCGCCCTCAGGAGCGCCCCTACCAAGCCCTGACCCTGAGCCAGGTCCAGCCCCACGGACAGAAGGACCCATCATAGACACGTGGGAGACGTGCCACCCGAGTCTAGCCTGTGAGGCGTGCCTCAGGATGACACCCGTCTCGTCAACACACAAATGGCAAGCGAGAAGGAAAAGGACATGGGAACCTTGAGGAACACATCCGTCTTTTATGAACTTTTTTAAATGTTTTATTTATTTTTGAGAGAGGGACAGAGCACACAGGGAGAGGGGCAGAGACGGAGGGAGACACAGAATCGGAAGCGGGCTCCAGGCCCAGCTGTCAGCACAGAGCCTGATGCAAGTCTCGAACCCACGAGACTGCGAGATCATGACCTGAGCTGAAGTCAGACACTCAACCAAGTGAGCCACCCAGGCGCCCCCACGTCGACCCTTTTTAGATCCTAATTCATTCAAGCCAAACAACTTTAGGAAGACGTTCATGACAAGATCAGAAATCTGAACGATGCCTGGGTATTAGGTGGCGTAAAGGAATTGTGATTAACTCGCCCGGATGGAATTACTGCCTTGCTATGAGATGTTTCTTAAAGTCCACATCTCGAAGTATTTAGACATATTTGTGGATAGAACAAGATGCTGCCTGGAATGTGCTAAAAAATACCAGGGTCGGGGGTGCCTGGGTGGCTCACTCAGTTAAGTGTCCGACTTCGGCTCAGGTCGTGATCTCAGGGCAGGTGAGCTCAAGCCCTGCGTCGTGCGCCCTGCCGACAGTGTGGCGCCCGCTTCGGTTCCTCTGCCTTCCTCTCTTCGCCTTCCCTGCTCACGTGCACGTGTGCGCTCTCTCTCTCTCTCTCTCTCAAAAATAAACATTGAAAAAAAAAAAAAAACCAGGGTCAAACAACCCAAAGGGCCACCGATGGAGGAAGGGACTACCACGACGTGGCTTACGCACGTAATGGGATAATAGTATTCGGCCATAAGAAAAGGCCCCGCGACTCATGCCGCCGACCCCTGAATCCTGGAAACATTGTGTTGAGTGAAAGAAGCCGGTCACAAAGGGTCAAATGCTGTAATTATTCCGCCTGTGCGCGGCGCCTAGGGAGTCAAGTTCACGGAGATGGAGAGGGGAATAGAGGCACCCGAGGGGCTGGTGTGGGGGGAGGCGGGAGCTGCTGCTGGATGGGGACAGAGCTTCTGTTCAGGACGATGGGAGAGTTCTGGAGACGGCGGTGGGGATGCTGGCACGGCAGCGTGGACAGACTTAAGGCCACCGAACCTGCACACTTAAAACTGGTGAAAACGCGGGGCGCCTGCGTGGCTCAGTCGGTTAAGCGTCTGACTTCACCTCAGGTCACGATCTCGCGCCTCGAGGTTCGTGAGTTCGAGCCCCGCGTCGGGCTCTGTGCTGACAGCTCTGAGCCTGGAGCCTGCTTCGGGTTCTGTGTCTCCCTCTCTCTCTCTGCCCCTCCTCTGCTCATGCCCTGTCTCTCTCTCTGTCTCTCAAAAATAAACATTAAAAAAAATAATAAATAAATAAACAGGTGAAAACGCACGTCTTATTATGTTCTCTGTGCTGGACCACAGTAAGAAAACAAAGACCGCTTGCTGACCTGCGTAAACGCTGGGCGCTGGGCACGGAGAGTTCTCTCGCTACTCACTCTGGTCTTGGGGGTGTTTGACCTTTTTCCACGCTAAACCACTTTTTTAACAACCTACTAATAATACGACAGTCCGAACCCCCAGGGCTGAAGAGGCTACGTGTGGAAACCGCAGGGGCAAAGGCGCGTGAGATGACGTGGGCCCGGACGGTGCTTAAACCGCACACGCAAACATGCGTTTGGGGAGAACGGTCTGGGAGGCACGACGGCGGAATTACGTGAGCTCCGGTGTGCGGGTTGCGGGGGAGCGGGGACATTTTGTTCATCTTTTCTACGCTTTGTGACCGAGTGGCCCGCACGGTGCTCAGAACCGGGCGGCACCTGCCCAGGGCGGCCACGGGGAAGAGGTCAGGAAGCGAGACGCAGGAAGGTGCCCAGCGAGGAGGCGACAGACTTCCGGAGCGACCCGGCGGCTTCCTGGGAGAGGTAGGCTGAGGTGCGGGCCGAGGGGGGACCCCCCCCCGTCCCCTGCTCCGTCTGACCCTCTGGCCTACAGCTCGCCCCCCACCCCAGCCGGCACCACGGTGGTGCGCGGTGCACGGCCACGGCCTCCGGCCCCCCGGGGGGCCGCGCCCTTGCAGCTCAGGGACCCCGAGGCGCCCACCCCTCGCAGAGGGGCCGGCCTGTCCCAGCGCGGGGGCGCTTCCTGTGCAAACGCCAGGCAGCTGTGGCGCCCATGGGCTGTGGTCGCCCGGCCCCAATCTGGGCTCCGAGTTGCTCAACCCGCCATGCCTTTCCTGTTCCCCTTTTCCCCAGCGGGCGCAGCTCCTGCTGCGTGTGGTCCAGGCGGCTCTGCGGGCTCACCGCAGGGGAGCGCCGGCTCCCTGCACGGCGGACGCCCCCCCCCCCCCACAGAGCTGTTTCCATGTCTCTGATTGTTTTTTCCCTCCCCGGGTTGCCAAACAGCTTATGAAGAAACCCCTTTCTTTTGCTTTTTTATTTTGGGGAAGGAGTCCAGGGCTGTCTGTTTGCAAAGAGGCAAAGACAGTCCAGCCGCGGCGGCGGGACCAGCGCCCTGCGCCCCAGGGAGGAGGTGGAAGCAGCCCCCCTCCTCTGTCTCCTGAGAAACAGTGTCCGAATGTGTCTGGAGCTTGCGTGGTAATAACAACCCCTCATATCCACCGAGGGCCCCTGTCCATCAGAGGAGGGGGCCTCTGCTGTCTCCCCACTGCCCTCCAGCCCTCCGGGGGGGTGGCTGGGCCCCTGGGTGTTTAGATGAGGAAGCTGCAGCGGGCTCCGGGAGGTGGCACCGGTGACCCGGGTCAGGCAGGCGGGTTGGGCAGAACCAGGACCACTCACTCTCGAGGGTCCACCCTGCACCGTCCCCGGGGCCCAGGCACCACACAGACGGAAGGCTACAGGCGCGGGAGGCTCAGGCGTCCTTTGGAAAAGTGGAGAATCACTCCCGAGGTCACCCCGCTGGGGAAGGAAACTGCGGAGGGGGGGGAAATGCCCACAGGGAAAAACACAGAAAGTGTCGCTTCCTGGGGACGGAGCAGGTGACTGAGAAGGGGTCCCAGGTGATGTTTTGTCTCTCGCACCAGGGACCGCTGGGCTCGCCAGTTACCCTGTCCACGGTGTGCAGGTCCGAAACACTCTATAATTTTACTGAGAGGCCAACCGCAGTGAGCCCGAACCTGATGTGGGGCTTGAACTCAGCAACTGCCAGATCACGAGCTGAACCAAACTCGGACGCTCAACCGACTGAGCCCCCCAGAGGCCCCCTTGAAACATTCTATAATTTTAAAGCAAAACCAAGAAAATCCCCGATTCCACAGGCCTCTCCTCTAACGCTGAATATATACTCAGAAGAGCACTGGCCAAGGGCGGTGGTCTTTATATCAGAGACCCCGGGCCCCACCATTTATCCCAAGACACTGGCCTCAGGACCCGCGGGCCCGGCAGACAGAGTGGAAGCAAAGCCTGCCCCTCCCTGACCAGGGTGTCGTGGCCACGCTGGGGACCCCCGAGGACCGGCCCGCCCAGGCCGCTCCCCAGACGCGCACGGCCCGGCCCGGCCTCCTCTGGAAGCCCCAGGGAGACCACCGACCACGCTCACACGGTCCGGGGGAGCCGGGGAGCCGGTGTGTTTCTCAAGCCCGAGGAAAGAACACAGGCCGCTCGGACATCCGAGACGCCGCCTCTGAGACCCGCCGGGATCGTGACGGGGCAAGCATCTGACAGGTCTGTTCTCCGCAAAGGGACAAAAACGCAGAATTCACTCACAACGGGAAGAGCTCGGTGTTTCTCCGCTGCCGTCGCTGGTTATCCGTCGTCACTCCGAAAACCCCGCGGAGGGTCCCCCTGCCGGCGACAAACACTCAGTCCCGCCGGCGCAGCCACGCTGTCCCGGGGGGGGGGGGGGGGGGCGGGCTACTGTTCACCCCTGTACAGCTCGCCGCGCTCAACCTGGCTTGTCATCCACGGCGCGGGGAGGGCGGACCGGCTCCGTGGCCCGGATGCTCCCCCGAGGCACGAGGTCCCCAAGCCGGCCGCCTGAAGGGTCGTAAAGTCGGGGTGCGCGGCCACAAGTAACAAGCCCACCCACTCGGACTCTGCGGGGGGAAACGCAATTTATGCAACCGCCTAACCAGGAAACCGGAAGTGGATGCAGGGTGAGGGGCTTTGAAGACGTACATACAGTCCTCAGTGTTCCGTGCGTGCGTGCGCGTGCCTGCGTGCGCGTGCACGTGCCCGCGTGTGCGCACGCATTCCTGAGTCCGCAGGCATGTGTGCGGTGTCGCGTGTGACTGAGCGTGTGTGCGCGCCCCCTGTGCCCAAGGGCACGAGCGAAGCCCTGCTGAGGCCTCCGAGCCCGGGCTTCACAGGCCATTGGCGGTGACACTCAGGGCGGGCCCCGAAGCGGGGTTCTCCCGTGTCTGTCTCGGACCCTGCAAAGAACCGAACCCCGACACGGAGCAGCCCTCGGCCGCCCAGACCCCTCCGCGCCGGCCGGGGCAGCCCCGTGGCGCAGCCGCACACGCCTCGCAGGCCCCCGCTGCGGGCGGAGACCTCCCCCGGGGACCGCGGGACTGCCTTGCTCCGCGCCCGGCACCACGTCCCCGGCATGCTGCTCCCTCGCCCTGCGCCGTGCGGCTCCGGGTCTCCCCTGCTGGAACCCGAGGGTCTGCCGCCCCCAGACGAGCTGCGGGACGCGCCACCATCCGTTTCCACCTTCCCCTCGGGACAGACGCCGGCTTGTTTCCCTTGTTTTTGTTTCCGGCGGCGCCGCGGGACGCATCCTCAGAAGCTGTACGGGCCCGGCCCGGGTGCCCCGCTTTCCGGGCAGCAGGCCCCCCCCCCCCACCGTGTGGATGCGCCCACCCCCCCCCTTCCTGCTGCCCCGGAGGCCGCAGGTGGGGGAGGGGAGGAGCGGGGACAGAGGGGGAGGCGAACGGGCAGAGATACCCCATGCCGCCACGGGCTCCTGTCCCCCCGCACAGGGCTCTGTCTCCCTCGGTCTCAGATCCGGGAAAGACTCCGCGGTGCCATCCAAGAGCTTTTTCGTATTTTTTTCGGATCCGTTGGAGTTTGAGATTCTTGGTACTGTGGTCCTTGAAGGAGACCCATGAGCCTATCCGCGGCATCGCGCGCCAAGTTCTGTGTGCTCATGCGTGCTTCCGTGGAGAGGCGTCTTCGCTTCGGTGGGCCTCTCCAAGAGGGTGCTGACTCCAAGTGTTTGAGCCCGTGGGCTTCAGGTGGGTCCTCTCTGTTACGAGTGACAACAAGAAAAAAAAAATCTAACTTAAACTGGCTTGAGCAGCTAAAGGAAAAAAAAAAGCAATTTATTGGCTCATGGTGAGGCTGAATCCAGGGCTCAAGTTAAGCCAGGAAGCACAGCTCTCTCTCCATCTCGGGCTCACTCTCCTCCGCGGGCTTGGTCGTCAGGCGGGCTCGCTCCACCCCTGTGTCCGGTGGGGCCAGACTCACGCCTTTGCTGCTTCGCGTACACTTTCCGCCAGCCTCTCCGGCAGAGGCCCTGAATGCGGTGCACCAGGTGGGTCGCGGGCCGCGATCCATCCGCGGACGGACCCCTCTGGCACGGCGCTGGGGCGCTCCGGTGGGCTCGGGCCAGGCCCTGCTCCCGGCCCCGGCCCGAGGGGTGACGAGTGACCACCAGAAATCCAAGTGCTACTATGAGGAAGGGGTCGCGGCAGGGGGCAGAGGCACTCAGCGCCCCCTGCATTCTGAAAAAGGCTAACTCCTTCGACAAGTTCAAGTTCAAAGTGCTCTGGTAGTTTATCGTGAGGGCTGTGGGTGAGAGCCGGGTGCAGGGCTAGCCTGGGGGCAGTGGTGCCGCCTGCTGTGCGGCGGCATCCCGTTCCCCCAGAGAGGCGTGCTGAAGTCGGTGAGGTCCTGACCTCCGTGAATGTGACCTCGTTTGGAAACGGGGTCCTCACAAATGTCACACTGGACTCGGGTGGGCCACGGACCCAATGCCAGGTGTCCTCACCAGAGAAAGGGGAAGGAAATCGGACAGACACAGGGAAGGCCACGTGACGGTGGGGTGAGGGACCGAAGCGCTGCGGCCACAAACCCAAGCATGCCAGGAGCTGCCAGAAGAGGAAAGAAGCGGAAGGGTCCTCCCCTGCGTCCTCCGGAGGGAGCACAGCCCTGCCCGCACCTGGACTCTGGAGCTCTGCCCTCCAGAACGGGGAGAGCCACGGCCTGCTGTTTTAAGGCCACCGTTTGGAGTAACTTGTTTCAGTAGCCACAGGACACTCCTGTTCTGTCCACCCCTGACGCTGGGCTGTGACCCGACATAGCGCCCAGGCACCTGACAGTGCCCTCAGTCTCCCCAGCCCGCCACGTCTCAGCCCCGGGACAGCGGCTCTCCCAGACGCGTGAGGATCCCAACCTGGTGTTTTCCGAAGGGGCCTTGGGGAGGTTTGAGGAAGTGGTGGCCCTAATGGCTGGGAAAGTCCTCCAGGGCAGCCTTGTGACTCTGCTTTACAGGTGACCCCAGCAAACTCCTGATGGAAGGGAAAACCCCGCAAGACCCCCTCCAGCCCGGCACGGCTACGGTGCACGCAGAAACATTTCGGGCCAACACGGCAACCGGCCAAGAATCCCCAAACATGAAAGTGTTGCCGAAATGGCCTGCTGTCACACCTTCTGAACCCACGCGGTCAACTCCGGCTGGCGGTCTCTGGTGTCCAGACGCTGGACTGTCTCAGGATCCGACGGAGAAGCCGTCAAAGCCGTCCTGACCAAGCCGGCCTCAGGGGCTCGTGCCCGCTCAGCCCAAGTGCAATCCGATGGCTGTGCCAGGCTCCTCAGACCACCGAGGTTCAAAGCGGGATACCCAGGCACTGCAGCTGGACAGATCCTGACTCTACCGTCCACTTGGCATACAGCCTCTGGAAGGTGCTCAGCCTCTCTCAAAGTTCCCATTGAGAACAGATAACTGGACTTCCCTCCTAGGACGGCAGTAAGCAGGAACTGAGATACCGCACAACACAGATATTCTCTGGATTCCAGCACGCCCAGGCGCCCATTTGGCCAATACTTATTGAGTCATATGTGTCAGGGAATATTCCCAAAACTAGGTTACAGTGGGAAACCAAACAGACAGGTGTTTTAGAGTTTATTAAGCTGAAGAAGGCGATAATGTGATGGATATGATATTGATGGTGGTGGTGGTGATGGTGACGATGACGCTAAGACTCCTCTCTAGACCGTGAGATCAGCGAGACCAGGAGCTGGGTCTCCCATTTCCTGGTCCCTCAGTGTCCGGCACAGCGCCTCGCACGTAGTATGTACTTAACAAACGTGTGTGGCTCGTGGACCTATTCTTCCAGCGGCTCGAGGCAGAGGAGAAGAACTCCTCCCGGCCTGGTTCACACGGGCCCCGGGCACGTCTCTTTGAAGTCCTGTGTTTTCTCTTTAAAACTGCCTTAAGCTTTTCTTTCCATTCTAGGCTATATCCATGTTTGCTTTCCTTATAAACAAGAAGAACCTTTTTCCAAAACTTTGAGTGAAAACGGTGCCCTAAGAAAACATACCCTGTTTACTCCTGTGGCTTCTGAGATACTCACCACACACACACGCACACACACACGCACACGCAGCCCAGCCCCTCAGGCTGCCCCACACACCCCGGGAAGCCCAGAGCCTGGAGCCAGAAGCGCGAACCTCAGCTGTCGTACACTCTGGGTAAGAAGCCTCTCTCTCCTGGTGCCGCTGGGGTCAGGCGGCACAGGCAAGGCCCCGAAGGTGGCTCGCAAGCCCAGTGCTCTACGGGGCAAGGAGGCTGAGCCTGGGCTCAGCGACTTTATGCCGAGAGCCGAAACACGTCAACATAAGAAGGCCCCGAAAAGGTCTCTGGAAACTTCATTTTCCCTGTAAAACCCCAGTGTTCCCAGCATGGGGGAGCTGCCTCACCAACCCGGATAGACCCTGGGCCACGAGGCAGCAGTGTCCGTCCTGGGAGCTCCCCCCGGACGCTGGCAGCTGGCATGTCGGGAGCTGCCGTGTGTGGCCGGAGCCTGCAGGTTGGCTGAGGCACCCGCCCAGCTCCCCAGGGGTGGCCGTCCTTCTGCTACGCCCCCTTCGGGTGGTGACACCAGGCAGGAAGAGGGGGGGCACTCCCCAGGCTCCTGGGCCACCAGAACTCGACTCGGAGCCTGGCTCCCCCGCCCCTCCCCGCCTGGCTCCCCGAAGCTCTGTTTCCCCATTTCCAAAGCGGGTCTTCGACACGCTGTGTTTCAGCAATGTTACGTAAGGGTCACTCCGAGCGTGGAAGCAGAGAGCGGCGCACGGGTAATTTGACAACGCCACGTGTTCGGAAGGAAACTGGGCTTCGCTGAGTGGATGACAATGCTGCTCACTTGACCCCGAGGACAGGAGTCCCGTCCTTCCAGGCGCAGAAGTCTGGCATCAAGAGGGACCTGGACAAAGGGGGAGTCTATGTCGCTCTCGCCCCTGCCGGGGGCAGAGGTAGGTCTGAGCTCCTCCAGCCGCAGAAGATGCGTTCGCCTCTGGCGTGCGCGGCGCCAAGAAGTCTACAAAAGCCACTGTGTTTCCCCGGGGGGGTGGGGGGGGTCAATTTCACTCTCAATTTCTGGAAATAACCATTTGCACTTCCAAGCGAATACAGCAGCGTGGGGGAGCAAAACACGTGCCCACGAATGGTCGCCACCAGCCCCAGACTTTTAAAGGAATGTCACGCCCAGCGGGACAATTCCAGCCGGCGGGCGTCCAGTCCCCCGGTGTGCACCAACTCTCCTCCGACCCTTCGGGAGACAAGGCTAACCAGGGGACGAGAACTGTACAGGCAGGACCAGCCTCTCGGGCAGGGAGGACGAGCACGGAGCCTGGATGCCACCTCGTGCTCACACGGGGTATGACAGCCGGCTCTGTGCCACCTCTCCAAAGGTGTCAGGTTCCAAAGCCTGCTGATGGGGGAGCTCCTGTGTCAACGCGGTGACCTCGCACTGAACACCGCCCTGCCTCTCCCTGGTGGCCCGGTTCCGCAGCTGGGCTTCCCCATGGTCAACAGGCTCGTTCAGGCCGGGGCAGGGGGTGCCCTCACCCCAAGCATGGCCTCAAGGGCACCTGGGGGCTTGTTCACCCCAGGTTCGCTCCCCTAGGTTACGGCAGAAGTCTGTTGGTCCGAGCTATTCTCCAGGCCGCCTAGGAATGGACGCAGCGGGTGAAACCTACACTGAGTCACCCGGGGGAGATGATACACCCCACGGATACACCCGGGGTGAGGCCCACGCCTCGGTGCCTTCAAGGGATGGCCAGGTGACCCTCCCTCGCGGCCCGGGCTGAGGAACACTGGGACAAAACCTGTTTCGCCATGAACTTCGGCGTCCTCGGGAGGGACGCCCGCTCTCAACGCGGCTCTGCGGCCGGGCGGCCAACCCTCCCGGTCACCCCGGGACTGAGGGGCTCCGGGATGCATAGTCGCCTGCGTGGACAGTTCCTCCGCTTCCGGTGGGGCTGTGTCAGGACGCCCTACGTGTCCTAAAACACAATGGAATGGACAACCCTAGGGACACGGAGCTTTCGAGCTAAAACTGTAAAGGTCCCGGGTAACCCAGGACGCCGCGGTCCCCCCGGGCTCAGACCAGCAGTGACCGGGCCCGGACCTCCATGTGTGCGTTTTCGAGAGCAACAGCCGGGGCGCCCGCTGGTATTCTCCCAGGGGACTGCAACCCCCTGAGGGCGAGAGTGCCGCGGGCCGCTCCATCCGCGACACGCCCTGCTCGGGCACGGATCCACACTGGCCGCGGCAGCATGTGCCTAGGGAGCGGAACTCCTGACACTCGGCCCACAGGAGGCGGCTCAGCTGGGACTGGTCAGCCGGACAGCAGTGGCCCCGCCTGTGGCCGATTGGGGTGTTGACTTTTGATTGGTTCAGGGGCAAGGAAGTGGCGGCTGTCACAGGAAGATGAGGAAGTCCTTTGAAAAGATTCCGAGAGCTTAACTCGTCCTGGGGTTGGGACATGTTAATTCTCTAGACACTTGCCGAGCACCTACAACGCGCCAGGGGTGGTACAAGGCGCCCAAGCAACGACGGCAACACAGCAGCCACTGTTGGACTCTGGCGCGGGCCACCTGGGGTGGGGAGCCCAGCCCTGCCCTTACTGGCTGTGTGGCCTCGGCCAAGACACTGTACCTCTCTGTGCCCCCCTCCCCGGCTTTGTAAGATGGAGCGAATAACTCCCAGCTGTGATGAAGAAATGGCGCCTGAGAACGGGCAGCCAGGGCTGAGCCCCGGGTGCTGGAGGCACACTCGGCCCCTCGCTGGCCTTTGTGCGGTCTAGGGTTTAGGCGATTTGGGGAGTGAGCCTGCATCGGACACGCGTGAGGGCTGCGGGAACGGTCCCGGGAGCTCCTCGCACCAGGGGGGACCGAAGCTCTGAAGCAAGTCAGACACAAGAAGGTGATACCAGCGTCTGAAGCATTTCAAAGCACCCAGAAGGCTGAAGAGAAACTCAAAAGGGTTTCTAAGAGGCGCTGTCGAAAAAAGTGCCACCAAAAAAAAAAAAGAAAAAAGTGCCACCTACTTTCTCTTAACCTAAAAACATCTTTTTCTCCTTCAAATAGCGACATCAAAAATACATGTAGGGGCGCCTGGGTGGTTCAGTCAGTTAAGCGTCCGACTTCACCTCAGGTCATGTTCTTCTGGTTCGTGGGTTCGAGCCCCGCGTCGGGCTCTATACTGACAGCTCGGAGCCTGGAGCCTGCTTCGGATTCTGTGTCTCCCTCTCTCTCTGCTCTTCCCCGACTTGCACTCAGATTGTCTCTCTCTCTCAAAAATAAACATTAAAGAAATATTTTTAAAAATACACGTTCAGGGACACCTGTGGCTCAGTCGGTTGAGCGTTTGACTCTTGGTGGTTTCAGCTCAGGTCACGATCTCACCGTTCGTGGGTTCGAGCCCTACGTGGGGCCCCTCACTGTCCGTGCAGAGCCTGCTTGGGATCCTCTCTCTCTCCCTCTCTCTGCCCCTCCCCCAGGCATGCACGCGCACTACCCCTCAGAATAAACTTTAAAAAAATGCATGTTCAACCTATTCAATTGCTCTTTTCGAAAAAAAAAAAAATTTGACCGTGCCCCTGCCCCCACCATGGTGACACTCCCTTTTGGAGAGCACTCTGTAGTACCTCGTGGGACCCGGGATGCCTCAGGCTCCTCAAAGCCCCAGCTGACAGCCTCTCGGTGATGGGAGGGCACAGAGAAACTCCTCCGCATCCCAGGCCTGGCTGTGTGCCGCCCCCGCCCTGTACCGGGCCTTCTCGAAGAACTGTGCTGGACGGACCCCTGCGTGGGCAAGACCGAGACCCAGACTCAGCTGCTGTGACAGAAGGAACCACCACTACTGGGTTCTGAAGAAGCTTGCCCGGTAACACACGAGAGGTACAAAGAAGTAGACCACAAGCCGACAGGAAGTAGACAGGACTCAGGAGCAGACGGGACTCAGGAGCAGACGGGACACAGGAGCAGACAGGAAGCAGGTTACAGGAAGCAGACAGGAAGCTGAGAGGACACAGCAGCAGATAGGTTACAGGAAACAGATGGATCACAGGACGCAGATAGGAAACAGGAAGCAGGTAGGACGCGGGAGCCGACAGGACGCAGCAGCAGGTAGGACGCAGGAACGGACAAGACGCAGGAGCAGGAGGAGCAGACAGGACTCGGGAGCAGACAGGACGCAGGAGCAGGTAGGAAGCCGGGAGCAGACAAAAAGCGATATTCCTCGTTGACATTCACAACGTCTGTCTCCCGCTCTCCGCCACCGGGAAGGGGCGCGCCGCGGGAACACCTCCTTGCCTCGTTTCCTGGGAGATGCTGTCAGTACGGACTTGGGCTGTGCTCTCTAGCGACCGTTTTCACGCGGGGGTTCGCAGACACTCGGGAAGGATGCCACCGCAGGCTCCACCTCCTAGACGCCCTTCCCCGGGCTGCCAACCACTCGCCCCCAGAACCGGTCGTCATCAGGTTCACTGTCGCGCTCACCGCCGGGGTGGCCTTGCCTTCGCGGCTTCCGGGCCCTTTGCCCTCCCTTCCCGCAGCTCACGCCTCCCTCCAGAGCTCCCGCGCCCTGTGGCGCTTCTCCAAAGACGGGTCACTAACAAAAGCTCCTCACCTCCACCTATAAGGATCCTTTCTCTGCTCTTCCTGATAGTTTCAGGGACTCTATGCTTCTAGAGGAAACCCTTGTGGCAGTGCCTTCTGCCTTCTAGCGTTTTTCAGGAGTCTGCTGTTGACTGTCCCTTTGCAGGCAATGACTTTTATGTATTTATTTACTTATTTATTTTTAGAGAAAGAGGGAGAGCAGGGGAGAGGGGCAGAGAGAGAGAGAGAGAGAGAGAGAGAGAGAGAGGGAGAACGTTAAGCAGGCTCCACGCTCAACAGAGCCCAATGTGGGGCTCGATCTCACATCTCCGGGATCATGACCGGAGCCAAACTCAGGAGTCTGACGCTCGACCGACTGAGCCGCCCAGGCGCCCGGGAGTGATTTCTGCATCGTGCCGGATGGAAAGCTGCCAGCCGGTACCAAGGTGGACACCAGCGAGAGGAAAAATAATAGTAAAAAGGGACAAGGCGCACTTTCAATAGCAAGGAGCCCTCGCACACAAGGTGAGCAGCATCCAGGCAGGGGCTCTACAAACGGCCCCACGGGTGGAGCATCCAGGCAGGGGCTCTGCAAACGGCCCCACGTGAGCGCATCCAGGCAGGGGCTCTGCAACAGCCCTACGTGGAGGCCAAGTGCTTGCGTCTGTCGGGAGCCCCACTTCTAGGAGCAGAGATCCCCCTCCACCCCCAGACCCCCTGGTGTTCCGGAGCCCTGCCCCGGCTGCCTTCCCCTCCCCCGCGCGCTCCAGCCCTGTCAGCGGCCTTTCGGCTCTGTCCTCCCCCGGCCTTTGTCTCGAGCTGCCTCCACCTGCCGCCTGTGCCCCCGCTCATTTCCCCGCTCAGTGAGTCCTCCCCCAGCCAACCCCACCTTGTTCCCACCGCCAGCCCGACCCCACCTCCATCCTGCCCATGGTTTACTCGTCCCCTAGGGAGGCTCAGGTCTGCCCCCCCCACGATGTGACATGCAGATGACAGAGCAACGGTCAAGCAGACCTTGGGCGTAAGGCCGGCAGGCTGAACCCAGCACGAACCCCGCTCCCTCCCGAATGCCCCCCACGGTGGCAGGAACGGGACAAGGACACAGACGACAGGACTCCATGGGCACATTTGGGAACGTGACACTGACGTACAAGTACCTCTTAGCAAGTTCAAGGGAGGTTTCGCCACGGTAAGGGCGGGCCAAGAAAGCCTGGTTTACCCCAGAGAAAGCCCCCCCCCCCCGCCCCCGCTCCAGGAGACTTTGTCCGGAGCTCTCCAGGGTAGAAGCGGAGTCTGGGGGACAGAGGGACCTTCGAACAGTCTCCGACACTCTCCCGAGTGCCCTGGGGCAGAGCCCTCCACTCCAGCCCCGTTTGGCTCCATCATCTAACCCAGGGTAAAGGCCCCTTCCTCTCGGGGTTGTTCGCTGGAGGGACGGTGGCCTTGAAGTGCCTGGCCCAGGGAGGTGCTCCATCAATGGTCATCTGAGGGTCACAAGAGCCAGGTGGGAAGTCAGGAGTGACCTTGGGCCACGTCGGGCACCTGAGCCCCAGGGAGGAGCATCTTGGGAAGGAGCTGAAAATGGTACCGTCGAGCAGGAGGCCCGAGCTCTGTAGGCGAGGCCGTCCAGAGGCCACGCTGGCCTCACACTCCGGCGCTCGTGGCCAGACCCCCGTCCCCTGCAGCTCCCAGCAGCCTCTGCCCGCAAGGTGGGGAGGCCCCCAAGGAAGGCGGGGGCCCTTGAGAACAGGGCCCAAGGGCATTTCTAAAGCACCAGGAAGACGCTACCATCGGGGGCTTGACTTCGCCTGCTCAGAGTTTTCGGTTGCTGAGTTCAAGCTTTCTCACCACCCCAGGTCCTCCTCCTGGGACGGCCTCTGATGGAGCTCCAGGCCGGCGTCCCCTCCCAGCTACAGCTGCGCTTCTCAAAGGCCACCTCCCACCCTCCCCATCGAGGCTGTCGGGAGACCGGGAGACCAGCCTTCTGCGCGGCTCCTCCCGTGGAACGTTCTAGGATCTGACCTGCGGCTCCGTCAGGGCCTCCAGGGATCAGCGAGGGGCTCTGGTGGACAGAGTGCAGCAGGACAGCGGGACGGGAGCCCACAGGGGGCCTGCTGGGGCCGGGATGATACCGGTCCCCTGGCGCCGACTCCACACTCGCTTTCCAGACGAAACAGCGGAGAGCGGCCGGGGAACCGTCCGTCACCGACAGCGCTCAGCCTGCCCTTCCCAAGCTCTCGGGCACCCACGCCAGCCAGCACGGACAATCTCAAGGCGGGGAGGGGGGTCCCAGGAGAGAAAGAGCCATGGGGGCTTCTGTTGGTCCAGCTTCCAAAATGAGATTTTATGCTCATAAAAATCTCTAGTCAAAAACCAAAACACCCAACATCACAAAGACTATGTTTTTAGATTTTTTTTTTTAAATTTTTAATGCTTATTTATTTTGAGAGAGACAGACAGGCAGACTGTGCATAGGGGAGGGGCAGAGAGAGAGGGAGACGCAGACTCTGAAGCAGGCTCCAGGCTCTGAGCTGTCAGCACAGAGCCCGACGCGGGGCTCGAACTCAGAACCATGAGATCATGACCTGAGCCGAAGTCGGACATCTAACCGACTGAGCCAACCAGGCGCCCCTACGTTTTTAGTTTTTATACGATGTCCCCCCAAACCACTCACTCTCGCCAGTGTCCCCCCAAACCACTCACTCGCTGGTGTCCCCCCAAACCGCTCGCTCTCGCCGGTGTCCCCCCAAACCGCTCACTCTCGCCGTTCCACTCATACCCAAGATATTTACAGCAGACGCTTGGGAGACGCTGTTTCAAACAACGGGCACTTTCACGCACGGGATCAAAGAAGCGACCATAGCGGGGCTCACGTAAACTGCTCGTTTATTAGCAGGGGCGCCGCCACACGGCAGCTCCAGGAGACGTGCTGAGCTGCGCGCAGGCGGCAGGGGGGCGAGGCGAGGCTCGGGTGGGGGAGCGGCGGGCTCCTATTTCTTCCACTCGTTCTTGTCGTAGTCCCACTTGGCCGAGAAGCCCTGGATCGGGCTCACCTTCATGTCCAGCATCCTCTTGGTCTGCTTGGCCACCCATTCCTCCTCGAAGGTGTGCGGGATGGGGCCGTACACTAAAGCCCAAGACAATTTCGTGAGACGCCGCCGTCCTGACCGGCTGTTTCCAGGCCCATGCGTCACACGGGCCAGGTCTTCCCCGGCGTGCCAGCCGTCAGGCGACACCCACCCCACACACACGCGCGCGGGCTTTGAGCTCTGGGCACTCACAGCTCCCGATACTTCCAAATTATTCATCGTTGACAAAAGGTTACCCATAAAACACAAGCTCAGAGCAGAATGTCTACTCCGTAAGAAGTAGGTAAGGGGCCTACAGCCCAGCAGCGAGCACAAACGAGAGCCGAAAGCGACTTGTGGGACCAGATACGTAGGCGTGAGTGACGTGTCCACGGTCAGACCAAAAGCATAGGATCACAGCCGTCTGGAACGGGAAAAAGCCCCATTCTCCCCGACCCAAAGAACCCGGGAGAGGCAGCACGGAACGAGCGGACAAGTCCAACACCGCCGAAGCAGACACCGTGAGGTCTGCTTACGGAGATGCGGTCCCTACTGCGCTGAAACAGCCCTTGGATAAGAAACCAGGCCCTGTTCCTTGACCGAACCTTCGCCGCACCGTCCTCTGAGAGGCGAGGACTGGAGAAAGCGCTACGGCGGCGCCGTGTGCCTACAGGGCAGGGGTCACAGCACGGCCCGCTGCGAGCAGATCAGACTGTGGCTGCAGCGCCGCGGGCAGCAGGAGCCGCACCCCAGGACGGGGGCGCAGCGCTGACCCTGCCCGGGTCTTGGGGGCCGCGCCCGCCCGCTCCGCGCCCGCCCGTCCCGCCCGCCCGCTCCGCGCCCGCCCGCTCACCGTAGTGCTTCTCCCAGATCAGGATCAGAGCGGTGAAGCCGATGAAGAACATGGCGGCGCCCACGACCGTCTTCCACTCGTTCGTGCTCCGGTTCATCTCCGCGAAGCTCTCGTTGAACTTGATTCGGTACACTGGGAAGAGAGCAGAGCCGTCCGCGCGCGCCCCGCCCCGCCCCGCCCGCGCCCCCGCCCCGCCCCCGCCCCCGCCCCGCCCCGCCCCGCCCCGCCGCGCCCCGCCCCGCCCCGCCCGCGCCCCGCCCCGCCCCCGCCGCGCCCCGCCCCGCCCCGCCCCGCCCCGCCCCGCCGCACCTCCCACGACACGGCCCCGGGGCAGGGCGGGCGCGCTCCTGCTCTCCCACCGGTGCGAGGGGTGGCGGAGGGGACAGAACGCCCCGAGTCTGCTTTGAGCAAAAAAGACCACCAAACCGGCGAATTCTTCCTTCTCGAGGTTACAGTGCAGGATCTGCCGACTCCCCAAAGCCTCACCCCCCTCGGCCACCCGACGGGTGCCGACCTGCCGACCTTCGTCAGTAAGTCACGGGGAACAGGCCCCGCCCGGCAGAGCCGCCCCGCACCGCGTCCATGCTCCTGGGCAGGGGGTAGGGGCGGGGCGGAGAAAGAGCCCCCCCCCAGGGCGTGACCCACGCCGGCCTCCGGGCAGCACCCGCAAGCTCGCAGCCGCGAACCCGGTAAACCTTCGCTCTCACACGGCCGCTTCAATACCCACGTTCGACTTTTTCGTCGAGGGACAGGCTGCTCCAGGGGGCTTTCTCCTTCTCTTTCAAGGCCTTCTGGCTGGCAGAGAGGGTCTTGACGTGGGCCACGTCGGGCAGGGGGTAGTCACGCCGGTCGACGTAACTCGGGAGAGCATAGTCTTCACTCTTCACCACACTTCCTGCAGAGCACAGGGACCAACATTCGGAAATCCACACGGGTTCTGAGTTACCAACCCCAATCGGCACAGGCGTGCGCACCCCGAGGCCCTCGCTCATCCCGGGAGCTGAGGCCACAGGGTCAGACAGCCGACGGCCTGTCGGGGGAAGCAGGGGGCAGGCC
Organism: Paguma larvata; assembly: GCA_030068075.1. Lineage (NCBI taxonomy): Eukaryota > Metazoa > Chordata > Mammalia > Carnivora > Viverridae > Paguma > Paguma larvata. The sequence continues at coordinate 57,677,365 of CM057841.1, read as the reverse complement.
TGGCCTTCGTGGCCCGCACGGCAGAACGGGGGTGTGGGGCAGCGGCTAACCAAGGCCCTTCCTCACGGCCAACACGCACCTGCCGGGCCAAATGCCGCCGGGGGCGGCAGTGCCTCCAAGTACCAGCGCCACGCAGAGGCCACGCGGGGCTCCCGGGAAGCCCTGCGGGGCTACACGAAGGCCCTTCTGCAGAAGACTCAAACTAAGGAGGGAGAGCCAAAACGACAGAAAACTCATAAAAGAAATAAGCGTCCAAAGGTCAGAAACCGAGACACAGGGCGCTGTTCATTGTAACAGAAACAAACAGCCTGTGCCCAATAGAGAAGGGACTCCACCACCCCACAGGCGTATCAAGGGGTCATTCGTTCATGGGTTCAGAGATGTTTAGTGAGCACCTATTACACGCTAACCGCGGCTCTGGGACAGCTGAGATCAGTGAACAACATGGCTGCCCGCGGGGGCACACAGGCCAGAGGCAGGCAGACCTCTGAACCCAGGATTGTGGCGCGAGGCTCAGGAAAAGAAAAGGGGCAGCAGAGGAAAGGAATCGGGACGCACGCGCGGCAGGAAGGTACGACACTCAGGGCAGGGAGGAAACAGTTGCGTGCTCAGCAAGTCACAGAACAATCCTGGGATTCCTGCTCAAAGAGAGAGAAACCTCAGAGCCTTAAAACAAGCACGCATCTGGGTGTCGCTCAAGGAAAAATAGTTCAGACACCAGAGAAAAAACGAACATCTTCATTGGTATTTAGGGCTTTTCCCACTGCGGAAAGCCGTGAGCCAGCCTGGTCCGAGGACGGAGCTCCCCCTCCGATGGCAGCTCCCCCTCCGATGGCGGAGGCCCCGTGAGTGCCGCTCCCAAATCGCGTTAACGACAGTGAGAGCCGCCACCGCGCCTCCAGCAAAGAGCATGTGTCTAGGTGCTTATCTTATCTAGATGCTTACCCTGCGGTGCAAACCACTAGCATGCTTACACACACCCGGCCTGGCTCCAGAAACCTTAGGTGGAAATGACTGGAATTACTCTCTGGTTTTTAAAAGTCTAAGGTTCTATAAGAGAGTGAACTAAAAGGACCAAACGTACACCAGCACTCAGGTCACGTTAATCACCACAAACAGACGTAACCTGGAGTAACGAGAACGTTCTATAAGGGACTCGTGGTTATGGCACAGCTCAGGGACTAAACTCAGAACCACCGAAGGGCACTTTCAGTGGGTCAATGTCTGTCACGTCAATCACATCTCAGTAAAGTTACAGAAAGGCAAATGCTCACAACCTTGGAACACTCAGCACAAAACTGCACTTTCTAGAACAAGGAAGAAGGGCCAATGTGTGTTCTGAGTGCTGCCGGGGGCTCTTCAGCACTTTGGGCCTGCCCCCGCCCCCACAAAGATCGGCATACCAAGCACTCCTTTGAGAGAGAGACTCTGCATCTGCGTGAGGGTCTCTTGCTGCTGCCCTCAGCTGGGTGGGCTTCTCCCGGAGCCTCGGCTGGGGAAGCTGGGGGATCGGGACTGCCCCTCAACCAGGAGCCACAGCACAAGCGCCCAGGCACAGTGGCGGCTGCCGGTGGTGCGCCAGTGTTACTGTTTCACGCGGAAAACCGGTCCATGTATTCAGGCACCACGTGCGAAAGCTAAAAATGAAGGACGGGGCGCCGGGGGTGGGGGGACTCAGTCGGTTAAGTGTCTGACTCTTGATTTCAGCTCAGCTCATGATCTCACAGTTCATGAGTTCGGGCCCCACACGGGGTCTCTGCGCTGACAGCACCAGGCCTGCTTGGACCCTGTCTCCCCCTCTCTCTCTCCGGCCCTCTCCTGCTCACGCACGCACGTGTTCTCTCTCCCCCAAAATAAACATTAAGAAAGAAAGAAAAGAAAAGAAAGAAAGGACAAGACTCATTCGGTGGACTCCCGTTTTCTCCACCTGCGTACTGAAGACACAGCAATGAACAGAGGCAGGTTCTCGGCCCCAAAAGAGCTTGCATTCTGGAAGCAAAGACAGACCATACACAGAAACCCCAGGACCTCAGCCCTCCAAGAGACAAAGCAGGGGGGTGTGGGACAGGCAGCACTGGGTGGTGAGGAAAGGCCATTCCAAAATGAGCTTTGCACTGAGGCTGCCGATGGGACAGAAGCCACGGCCCACAACCCTGGGGCTGAGGCGGACGCGGCAGCCCGCTGCAGGCCAGGAACCGTCCCACCGGGGCCGGGGCCAGGGCCACTGGGCAACCCGGGAGAGCCAGCTGGGGTCTGCCATCTCCTTTCTTGAGCATGCTGTGAGGACACCGAGAGGCCGCTGGAGGGTTTCAAAGAGAGAGGAGGTGGCTTCCTGTGAAAGGTCAGGATGACCCAGGGACGTGAAGGAACTTTTGGGGGTGATGGAAACGCTGTGGTCGTGACTACAGCTGTGACACAACTGTGTGGGCTTATTGAACTCCACAGAATGCTACACTTAGAAAAGATAAATCTTACTTTCTGTCAACCGCACCTCAAACTAAATTAAACAAACTTAAGAATATAAGCAAAGCCGAAACAGAAACAAAATATAATCATATAATCTGTCATAAATGACTTCTTAGGCTTTTTGGTTTGTTTTGTTTTTAGTTTTTATTTTATTTATTTTGAGAGAGGGAGGGAGAAGAGAATTCCAGCAGACTCCTCACTGTCAGCGCAGAGCCCAGCGTGGGGCTCGACCTCACGACCACGAGATCACGACCTGAGCTGTAATCCAGAGTCGGACGCCTAACGGACCGACCCCCCAGATGCCCTTGGCTTCCTACGATGGGGAGTGTCTCGTTCCACACGTACTAATTAGACGACAAACTTGTCTTTATTATATACCCATTTAAATAACAAACATCTCAACAATATTCTCACTATCCCTTCTATGTCCACAGCGTTATCCTGGGCAAACAGAACAGGAAAATGTAAGACGACAGTAGCACCAACTCAAGGGCACAATTTCAAGGAAAATTCACCCACGAAAGCAGCTGAGGCGGTAGCAGTTCCGGGCTCCCGAGCCCCTGGATTCACACGCCTTGCACTTGACCCCTAACACCACCTCCCATGCTAATTTGCATTTTGTCCCTCTGCCTAGAATGCCAGTCTCCTCTAGAATATTCGGTCAAACCTACTAATCCTTCAGCACAGACAAGCCTCTCCTCCAGAAACCTCTCCGCACCGCAGCCCAGGCTAAACATTTCTCCTCAGGGTACATCACTTACTCAAACACTTGTCTTCACAGACCTGTCCCTCTCCGGAAAGATTCCAACTTGTATTCTTTTTAGTCTCAAAGCCTAACAGAGTCTGGTGCAAAGATGCGCAAAAAATGCAAACCTACACGTGCTCCGTGCTGGGCACTGAACTAAGCTCTTTACGTATATTTCAAAAGAGGTTCCTACAGGTATGTAGCTCATCCAAGACACGAATGAGAGGAAATTCTGCTCAGGCTAAGAAGTCCAAGCTCTTTCCCTTCCACTGCCCCGAAAACGTAAATGTATTGAAGATAAACGGTTGGGAGTTTTTTGGGGGGAGAGAGGCGATCATTAAGGTCCTGTATGGTGGAGAGCTCTTGAAAGGGGTGAACTTGAACCTGAGAAGGGTGGGAAGGGAAGGAAAAGGGGGGAGAAACATCAGTGTGAGCAAGGACTCGGACCGGTACTCAACATGATCCGCGAAAGCCTGTAATCTAGAAGCAGGCTCTGTTGAGGATTTACGCCTCCCCTGAGGTCCCACGGCAGCCACCTTGGACCACGTGCGCTTGAAACTCCAGCACCAGCGCTCACGCCCAACGGGAACAAAATGAAACGAGCTGAGCCCGTTTAAAAGGAGCTACACTTACCGTGTGCCCGTACACACACCGAGGTGGAAATCGCTCGCTTGCCGATGAGGCTGAACACTCTGGCAGCCAACATTCTGAAAGAGAAAAATAAAAATGCACACCTTCTCTACGAATGAGGGCAAACACCCACTGGGAATTTCAGTGCGTTGGGGAAGTCGAGACAACTTCTTAGGTTTCTTCTCTCCGACACATACGACCCGATGTTTCTTCCTTACTGACCCATAACCCACAAAATACCCGAGAATGAGACTTTTCTTAGCAGTCGACACGTTTTTATGGAGCTTCGTTATAAACCAAATGCCGGCATATATACCCACGACAGGAAATTAGCAGAAAAGTGGCTTTGTTAAAAAACAAGGAGAAGAAGTTTTATTGAGGACTGAAGAAGTTCAACCCTAAAGCGGTGAGCTGCCATGATGGGCTCCATTGTTTGGAGAAAAAGGGTCAACAGCTGAAAGGTACCGGCATGCACTGCACGCCACTTAGCGTTTGGTTAAGACCCAGCATGTGCCTAGAATAGGAAGACGACATTAGGCGGAGGCTGCAAATGCGGCCTGGTCCACTGCCAGTGTCTGCGGACGACGGATGACCTGGGTGACCCACCTCTCGCCGGGGTCCTTGCAGCTTCGGGCCCGTCTCCCCTACCTCCCCCTCCTTCCAAACGGGACCTTTCAGGGGACTGCTGACGACGAAAGGGATGCCGAACGCATTCGGAAAATGCAGAATAAACATAAGCATGACGTCAGGGCTGAACTGGCTCGCACCCCGCGTCTTCTCTCCCCCGGGCCGGCTGGCGCGTGGGCGGACGCGGGGCGGCTCTCCCGGAGCCCCGTTAAACCGGGCGGTCGCACGGCCGTAGCTGGAGGGCTGCGGGCCGAGGCTGCAGCGCCGACCCCTGGCCCCGCCCTCGGCCAGCGGGCGCTCCAAGGTCAGAACCCGAAACTAGCCTGCGGCCAGGGCGGCGCAGATGCAGCCAGGAGGGATGCTGCGCGGCAGCACACAGGCCGCGAGCCCGGCGGCCCCCGAGACCCGAACCCCCGCCGGCCGGCCTCAATGTCACAGGGCTCCCAGGCCCAGTCGCCGCTCCCTGCTGGCGCCGGGTGGCCGGGTCGCGGGCACGCTCGTCCGCTGGCTCCCGGCCCCTGGCCCTCCCAGGCTCCGCGGCGAGGGCCGCCCGCCATCCTCCGCCCGCCCGCCATCCTCCGCCCGCTCACCTGCCTCTGCTCCCGCCGCGACCGCCGCGACCGCCCTCTGTGCCCCGGCTGCCCGCTACCGGAAGAGAGGAACGAGGGCGCGCGCTGAGCACCACGGGATCGAGGAGGACCCGGCCGCGCCGGAGGTCACCCGAGCGGAAGGAGGGCACCGCCGCGAGCGTCGTAAAAGGACTGGCCGGGCCGCTTTACGGCGGCGTCAAGAGGCTGCTTTACGGCGGCGCCCGGCCAGAACCGCGAGTGGAGTGTGAGGCGGGCGCGTCGGCTTCTCCCGGGCGAGAGCTGGTGTGTGAGGAGCCCAGCCCGCCGCGGGGTCGGGCCCGTGCCGGCCGCCGCCAGCCGCGGGGCCGCGCCAGGCCGCCGCCGCCGCCGCCTCACCCCGCTTCTCCGCTGAGGCGCCGGGCGGCCGGGCGGGGGATCCAGGCCTGAGCCGGCGCCGGGGCCTCCGGGGCCCTGCCGGGCTCAGCATGCCCGGGGTGAAGCTGACCACCCAGGCTTACTGCAAGATGGTGCTGCACGGCGCCAAGTACCCGCACTGCGCCGTCAACGGACTGCTGGTGGCCGAGAAGCAGAAGCCCCGCAAGGAGCACCTGCCCCTGGGCGGCCCCGGCGCCCCCCACACCCTCTTCGTGGACTGTATCCCCCTCTTCCACGGCACCCTGGCCCTCGCCCCCATGCTGGAGGTGGCCCTCACCCTGGTAAGCGCGGGAAGGGCGGCCTCCCCTCGGAGTGTGCGGGCGGCCCCGGCGGGAGCCCGGAGGCGGCGGCGGCGAGCGGGGTGTCCCCGCGGGCTCGGCCTGGCGCCCGGGGAGCGCCTCCGCAGCGGCCGCCTCTGGCGTCGCCGTGCCCTCGGGGGCGCTTCGGGTCCGCTCCTCAGGCCGCTAGCCGTTGCGGGAACGAGCTGTCGCTAACTGGGTCGTGACTCGACCGCGCTCCTGCCTGGGGACGCGGGGACGCGGAGGCGCGGGCCGCTGCGAGCAGGGGCTAGACGCTGCAGAGCCTGTTCCGGGTCTGACGCGAGTGTAGACGCCCCGGTCCCTGGGCGGCTGGCGCCCCGCAGCTCCGGAGTCCGGACGCGTTCGGAGAGGCAGCGTTGGGCTGCCGGGCGCTGTGGAGGGAGGGACAGCCTCCCTGTTCCCGCCGGGACTCCGCCGGAAGGCGTCCGCGGCGCGGGGCTCGAACTCGCCGCCCCGGATTCGAGAGTCGCGCGCCGGGCGCCCCGTGGCCCTTGAAGCCGGAGACTCTGTGGGCTTAAAAATGCCGTTTGGGTCGCACGTAGGGGTGCGGAGCGCCCGCTTTGTGGAAGGGAGGGGACGGCCGGCCGCGGCTCCGGCTCGCGGTCCGGGCACCCGTGGAGGGGGGAGACCGCCTCCGAGCCGCCGGGATCCGCGCTGGGACGCCGCGTGCTTTCCCTTGGGTGTACACGGCGGTCCCGAAGGGCGCTGGTCCGTGCGGAAGGCGGCCGGGCTGGGGGAGGCTGGGGAGACTCGGTCCCCCGCCCCAGGACCGTGTGTGCGGCTCCTCTGCGGGAGGTAAACGACACGGGGTACCGAGGCAGTCCGTGTGTTTCAGCGCTCGTGAAGAAGGGCGCTCGCGCGACCTCGTCGTCCCGGGACGGGTGTGTTCGTGGGGGTTTTCCCCCGCCTGCCTGTCCGACCGCAGGCCGAGGGTACTGAAGGGCGGCCCTCGCAGGGAACCAGGGTTGCCAGGGGCATCGAGCACGGCTGTCGGGTCGGCCGGGCCGGGCGCTCCCGGCGGCGGAAGGGCCGTGGGTCACCGCGCCTGCCTCCGCTTAGCGGCTGAGCCCGCTCCAGGCAGAAGGGACCGTCTCTAGGACTCAGCGCCCGTGCGGGCCGGGGCAGAGCGCGGTCAAGGTCCAGGGCTAGCCCAGGCTTGCAGTGGGGAGGGCGGGCGCCAGGAGTGGCTAGGTGGGCCAGCCGTAGCAATGAGGGGGAGCAGGGGAGGCGAGGGGAGGGCTGAGAAAATGGCGGGGAGGGGGCCCAGAGTGTAGAGTGTAAGGGATCAAGGGTGGCCAGCCGCTGACAGGTCTCAGAGCAGCTTGCAGACCCACAAGGGAGGTCGGGCCCCATGGTGAGGACAGAGGGCGGAGGGGACAGGTCAGACAGAACCGGGAGAGTGTTGGGTGCAGGAGCGGGGGGCAGAGACGTGGCCTGGACTGAGCGCGGCATGGATGCCGAGAGGACAGGTCAGACAGAACCGGGAGGAAGAAGCCACAGGACTCGGTGACAGGTGACTGCTCGCAGGGGGGCATAGGGAGAGGGCAGCAAGGTGACGCCCCAATTTCCGGCCACCGCCGTGGACAGCAGCGTGCCGTTGGTTGAGGGGGAGTGAAGACCTAGCGTTGAACGAGAAGCATGGGTCTGGAGCTCAGCAGATGGATGGGCTGGGGACGCAGATCGGGAGCCAGGAGCGGGCGTCGCAGTGACGGTGAGGCTGTGAGAGCAGGTCGGGTGGGCAGGGGCGGCGTGTGGAGTGAGGAGAGGGCCGTGGACCGGGCTTTTACAGTCGGACGGAGAGTCGGCAGAGGAGTAGTCGGAGGGAGAATGTGTGTTCCCTTAAATCCGTGATCTCACGGTTTGTGCTTTGAGCCCCACATCGGGCTCTGTGATGGCAGCTCAGAGCCCGGAGCCTGCTTCAGATTCTGTGTCTCCCTCTCTCTCTGCCCCTCCCCTGCTCATGCTCTGTCTCTCTCAAAAAAAATCCTGTGAAATATCTAAGCATCTTAAAGACAAACTCGAACCTCACTCAGAACTGTAAAAGAATTCTTCTCATTCTTAATTAAGTTTTATAGAGTTACAGGGTTACGGTACTTTCCTAAGGTAGAAACCTAGTACTTATATACTAACTATAAACAACTGCCTCCGAGTCCCCTTTACACGGATTTTCCCCGAGGAGCAGCGCTGCCTCCCAAACCGCTTAGCTGGGCAGGGAAGATGCCCAGGGGAGACCTTGACTCTCACAGTGGCCCAGTGCCACCCGCTCGTTAAGAGGGAAAGGAGCGCCCTGTCCCTCTGCCCCTCCCCCCTCACTCTGTCTAAAATGAGGGAAAGGGGTGCCTCGTGGGGCCCTGTTTGATCCACCCACCCCCACCGGTGTCATTACCCTCTGCCCTCACTCTCACTTAGAGCGCTTCCCCCACACAGGCCCTTCCGTGTGAGTCTCCCGTCCTGCAGAGTGCAGTCCCGACTGGATTCTCCGCAGCAGCGGCTGCCAGCACTGAGAACAAGCGAGCTGGGGCTTCGCCCTGGCCCGGCGGTGGCGGGTGGCGCCGGCTTCTCTCGCACTGCCGCACGCTGAATCACAGCCCCAGCCTTAGACACGTGTGAAACAGATGCCAGTTGAGTACAAATTCAGTAACTTAGGAGTAAAGTTACAAGGGAAGATTTGCGATTTGAGTCTGTCCAAAAAATTTTATCACAATTGTTGAAGTTTATGCCTTTCAGCTTTTGACTTAGCAACTTCATAACCTGAAGGCAACGAAAAGTCTTCAGCACGTGGAGCCGCGGTTTTAATAAAGCTTCTAAATCCATGAGACTGTCCAAACGAGGCCTCCTTCTCCTGGCTTTATTCTATTCAGGGAGTTTCATATTGTAATTATTTTTAGTAAGTGGGAAAGGCTGACTTGATAAGCAGTCCATCAAAGGGCGACATCAGATTCCTTTGAAAAGCTTTTCATTATAATTTTCCATTTTAAAAAAATCCTTCCATTTCCGGGTGCTTTTCATTTTTTTTTTTTTTAAGCGCTTATGCCTGTTATTTATCCGTACAGCCCTTTGACGTAGGTAGTGACGGAATTATTTCTAATAGCAAAAACCCATAAAACGTTAGCAGGAAAATTAGCAGAGACCTGCTGTTTCTCTAATCCCTTTTCGTCCTTTTCCCTTCAGCCGATTTCCTGGTTCTGTGGAGCAACTTTCGATTACATTTTGCCGAGATGACTTTCTCATTTGCCGACTGGTCTAACCACCTTGATTTCGGTCCAGCCTTCTTCCTGCTGCCTCCATGCGGGCCTTCTCTGCCCATTTGCAGGGGCTGCTGTCCTCTGGCTCTTTCCTAACCCCTGCGTATTCTGCCCCCCGTTATCTCCAGAACATTCCTGGCTCGCCTGGGAGAGGGAGATGGTTGCTCCAGGCCCTCTCTTCCGTGCTCCCCTCTGGATCTCACCCTCTCCCCGTCCTGTGTGCCTCCACAGCTCTTCTCTCATGGGTCCAGCTGCTCTCGGTCCCGTGAGGGATCACTGCCCACCTTAGAAGGAACTTTTCTTCTCCGTGCGTCCAGCCCCCCCCCCCCACAGGCTCCCACGACCTGCTCGTTGCTGAAGATGCCCAGGCTCCCAGACACCCTCGGCTTGTTGGTGGCATGCGTGGGAGTGGTGCCCTCCTCAGGGTGGACCTTACCCTGCCTTGCCTGCTTCACGGCGATGGTGTGGTCGCGTGAGGTAGGTACCAGTGCTGTGAAAACCGCTACCTCACACGTGCATGCGTTAGCAAGTTTCCAGAGAGAAGCTGGTGATTCTTTGTGCGGAGCAGAGCTGGCCGTGAACAAGTGGGGCCCAGTGCCGTTAGTAGTTCTCCTTTGTGTCTGACGTGGAACAAGCCAGAATGGGCATTTGGCAGAGGGTGTGGCAGGCTTACGCCACGTAGAAGTGTCCTCCTTTGCCTCTGGAGAGTAAAGGAAACTACAAGAGCAAATACGGAACTCAGACCCTGCAGGCGGAGTCACCTGTGAGCTGCGATCTTCGTGGGGATTGTCCACAGGATGCGTGGCGGGAGAGCAGGGACCCTGGACATGGACTCACGGAGACCTGAGGTCGACGGCTCGCCGCTCAGTCCTCTGCCCTGCCCTGACCCACGTAGGAGCGAGTTGCCTTGACTGAGCAAGCCGCCTCTTAAATCCCGTCCACTAGGGCTTTCTGCGGGATTCGGGAGCCCCTCGAGACCTGCCCGCCCCATCCTCGCCTCCCCTGTTCACACTGCGCCTCTCCTGCTCCCTGACTTTTACTGCCCCCCAGGCCACTCTCACCTGATGAGCTCGGGTTCCATTTTCGAAACCATCAAAGAACACTCTTCCATCTTGTTAAAACTTGTTCACCTGGGGCGCCCGGGTGACTCAGTCGGCTAAGCGTCTGACTTTTGATTTTGGCTCAGGTCATGATCTCACGGTTCGTGAGTTCGGGCCCCACATCAGGCTCTCTACTATCAGCATAGGGTCTGCTTGAGAGTCTGTCTATGCCCCTTCTCTGCTTGCGTGCTCCCTTGCGCGCGCGCTCGCTCGCTCGCTCGCTCTCTCTCTCTCTCTCTCTCAAAGTAAGTAAATAACTTTAAAAAAAAACCTTTTTTTCTTCACCCGACCTCTGTGGGCTCTGGCGCCTGGTGGGAGTGCTGAGGCAGTTCGACACCTGCCCTTCTGTGTTTTCAGCTGTGTGTCTGTCTGGACCGTGGACAGGTGTGCGTGCCCTTCATAGGCATCCTGATGGTAACCTGGGCTGTCCTTGTTGAATCATTCAGAAGTTTCGAACCAAGCCAGAGCCTTTATGACCCGGCTCACTTTTAGGGCAGCCTTTTCTGAGAGCTCTAGAAGCTCAAGGTCATGCCGCTGTTTTTCTGCTGGAATTGGTTAGGCCATTGTGTTTGTCACAAAAATCACTCAGTTACTTTCTGAGCTCCCTGAGCACAGATCCAGGGTGGTGCCGCGTGTGTCTGCTGGGGGACGTGTCCTGAACTGTTGTTTCCAGCCCAGGAAGGGAGCTGGGAGCAGCCTAGACTGCTCACGGGTGGTCAGAACAGCAACAGCAGCGAGTAGTGATCCTTGTACTAAACGTAGCTGTGCTCAGCCAAAATGGTCCCCTAACGTCCACGCCCTAATGCTTGGAACCCGTGAATATGTGGCCTTACTTGGCAAAAGGGACTTTGCAGATGAGGGTAAGTGAAGATCTAGAGGTGGGGAGGTAAACCTGGGCCATCCGAAGAGCCCAGTGTGGTCACAAGTGTTCTCATAAGGAGGCAGGTGGGGCAGTGTCGGAGAAAGAGGTGACAACTGAAGCAGAGGTCAGAGTGGTGCAGCCACCAGTCACGGAATGCGGATGACCTCTGGATGCTGGACGAGGCGAAGAGCCGATTCGTCCCTAGAGCTTCCAGAAGGAATCAGTGCTGCCGGCCCATGTTAGATTTATCTCTAGCTCTGACTCTGGCTGGAAGGACAGGCCTCACCAGAGGGCCAGGAGAGGGAGTCCCAAGTGGGCAGCAAGGACACACTCAAGAGGCTGGTCTTTGAATAGAAGTCATAGCTGAGAGGGCTCCAGTGAAGAGGCTAGTCCTGTGGGTTTGAGTTCAGGGAACCGGGCCAGATGCCAGAGTTTAGAGCTAGGCTGTGTGTTTTGGTGCTACAAAAAAACAGGTTTAGGAAAAAAAAAAGAAGTTGCTACTGTAAGCAGCAACAGAAAGTTTCTGGAACCCATGCCTTTAAGAGATGATCGAAACAGAATACAGGTGATCGTGGAGTAATTTGCAGCAGAGTCACAGCGAAAGAGCCTTTATAAATATTTTGGAGACATAGCCCTAATCTTTTGGGTAGATGACCAAAACATCTAATTGGTTCATTGAGCCTTGGTTTTGACCCAATATGGTAATTCGCGAGCTCTTAGGAGGCCAGAATTATTATTCTAATCCTTGTGCGAGCAGGAAACCTTGGCCTGGAACCATCTGGTAAGCAGCAAGTAGTAATACCCACTTTTAGTCACAGAGGACACTCCCTGAGCCCCAAACCAGAATTCAAGAAAAAGAGCAATACAGCTATGGTTTTAGTATTTTTTAAGGAAAGAAGAATATTTTTAACTAGTTAATTTATCGTGAAAAAAGTGAGAATCAATTTTATTTCCTCTTCTGCAGACTGAGAATAGACTTAACTGCAGTATATTATTAAAATTCCATTATGGCAAGACAGTTAGGATGCCCTTTTGTTGTTGTTAATAATGACATTAGACCTGCAGGAAGCCAAATCCGATGAGAGGAGAGCGGCGTCATCAAATGGACAAAATGTGGGAAGTCGGCCGCCGTGCTCCCGTTTAAAACCATGCCGCAGGGAACCGAGTGCACGAGAGAGCGAGTGCGCGTGTGCACCCGTGTACACACGCCCCTGGCCTGCATCCGCCCGCACGTGTGTGTGACTGTCTACCCCACATCCTAGCATAGGGTGTTCTCACGGTCTGGGGCTAGAAATACGGACGTTTAAATATGATATGAAAAGACTTGGTTTCAGGAGGCCGAGATTCCCATTCCGGCTCTGCCCCCTGTCCGTGCCCATTTGTAGGTTTAGTTTGCTTCTCTGTGAAGGGTGGATTTCAGTGACCGAAAGCTTGCTCAAGCCCCAGAATGCCTCCATTCTTTATTTCTTAAGAGGAGGTGGGTAAAGACGGCGCCGCCCGCCTCCCCGCAGCGCTGCACCTGTTCAGTATGTGCAGGCATCGGGGCCCCTCCGTGAGAGCGAGGAGGCCATGCGCTCCCGTGTTTCCGGTGGCCTCTCATAGACCGTGGACGGCAAGCTGGGGTGGCCTTTCTCCTGCGAGCACCCATCTTCTTGTAGCTTTCTCTGGGGACAAGGATTCAGGGATTATACTGTGTCTTGTCCCAGCATGGGAGGGCAGGGGCCAAGGTCTCCTGTGTTTATTAAGAGGTGACATTTAAGAGAAAATCATTCATCTTTTATTCCCAACGTTTGTCTCTTTCAGATTGATTCATGGTGCAAAGATAATAGCTATGTGATCGCCGGTTATTACCAAGCTAACGAACGAGTCAAGGATGCCAGGTACGTCCAAGCAAAAGCCCTCTGGTCTGAAAGCACAATCCCGTATGTGACAGATGTCTCTGACGTGCCTCTTCACCGTGCGTAGGCTCCGTGAGAACAAACCCTCCTCGTCTTCCTTGCTAGTTTGTAGTGTTTGAGGGGAGCTGTGGTGTGTATGATTCCAAACAACAGAAATTCTTAACACTTCCACTAATTTGGGGTTGAGTTTTGTATAATCTTCATTTTGCTTGGAGGGAATTCATACGATGAAAGTGACAGTCGGGGCCCCCGGCTCGCGTCCCAGCTGGGAATGGTGGAGGGCAGAGCATTAGGAGAGAACACTGCCGTCTTTGGGGACAAACGAAGCCAGTGTTGGGTTCGGTGCTCTTGGGGTCTGGTACCGCGATGGAGGCGTTGTGTTTGCAGCCTCCTTCGGGTGGGCCTCTGCTTCTCTCTGGCGAGCAGACCCGAGGACTTCGCTCGATTTCCGCCTTAGTCTCCGCCTCCACAGGGGAAACGACCACATACTGGAGTTCGGGTCGTTTGAGGAGGGCTCGGCCGAGGGTTGTTTCCAAAGGTCTGGGCAGCGCGTGAGGGAACTAATGAGCAGGGGGTGGGGGTGGGGGCTCAGACAGAGGGCGGCACCACCCTGCGTGGAAAGGGACCGAGGGGAAGAGGGCAGTAAGGGCGTGCACCTCCAGAGGAGCAGGCCTCTTGTAGGGACGTGGCCAGCAGGGCCAGCCCCTGAGGAGCCGGTGCTCTGACCTCCCTGTGGTTTCCTCTGGCGCAGACAGGAGGTGTGCGGCACGGCCCGCTCACGTCTGATCACGTCGACGCCGGTGTCCAGGCAGTCAGGGGCTGCGGTGGACGGTCCCAGACCAAAACGCCACCTGGAGTTCCGCCCGCCTGCTCAGCACAGGTCAGGGACTGGGCTCAGAAGCCCTTGAGATAACACAGTGAGGCGGTGACCAAGCGTCAGCATCATCGATGAGGCACAGACGCACTTCAGGGACTGGGCGCAGTCAGGACTCACAGGGAGACGGTGACCGGCCAGGTGCTGGGCTCCAGACGGCCCCGGCGAGCGCCCCTGCTCGGATGGCCCCACGCAAGGGCCCCTGCGATCCCGGGAACCACCGCTCCTCCACGGGCCCCTCCTGTGTGCGCTCCTGTCCACCTCCCGAGCATTGATGGCTCCGCGGCCGCGTCTCCGTCTCTGATCCAGAGCCTGTTCACGGGGCCCTTGTCGGTCTCGGCCTTTGTCACGTGAAAGACCGGCACCGAAGGCCTGGCCCAGGGCCGCACGCATGCCATGAGGGCGGTGCAGAGGCCGTGGCAGCAAGAGCAGTGAGGATGACCAGAACAGCCCTCGGGGAGCGGTGTCATTTGAGCGGGGCACCTGAGAGTGGGCCTGTCAGGTGCACGTGTGGAGAGAGGAGACAGCGGGAGGTGGACACCGGGCAGAAGCAGGCAGGAGCCTGGGGCACACGCGGAGGGAGATGCTGAGAAGTGACGCTGGAAAAGGCCTTTCGAACTTCACTTTGTAAGCAGTGGGGAGCTGTCCCTGGAAGGAGGTTTCCTGAACCAAACAATACCTTCCCGCATGTACTCTCACAGAAGGGCGAGACCAGGCAGGAGGTAATGGCACCAGTTTGTCGGGTGTAGAAGCCTCCCTTTCCTCTCCTCCCCACCACACTCTCAAGTCCCCGCCTTGTGCGGTCACCCCACATGTGCGTGCATGGCTCTCATCTGCGTGCCTCATGTGGCTCATAGCTCCTCCGTCTTCCTGCCTCTCTTTGGACCTCAATCCAGCCCAGCCCACCCATCTACTCAGACACCATTTTCATGCAACACATAACTTCTAGACTTTCCCATTTCCTTCACCTGCTCTGCTCAGGAGGTTTTGTATTCCCTCTATGTCTGTTTACGTGCCTGCTAACACGCCTTCGTCAGACCCGACAGCTGGGGAACAAGAGGGCCAATCACCCTTTAGTCCCTTCTGATGAATCCCTGCTGGATTTGGGGGGGTCTTATCCTCCCGGTGTGCGTGCCGGGGCCATGCATCATCCTTTCTAACCCTCACGACACTCCGGTGAAGAAGGTCCAGCCGGAGACGGTCACTGCACAGATGCCACCCAGCTTGGAGGCGCAGGAGCTAAGAGTATGCTAGCATCCTCCTCTGATACTATTTGCCCCTACCTGGAAAACCTTCGCTTGTCTCTTCAGCCAGACCTAACTTAAAATGTGTTCTTCTTTTAGAAATACCGGCTGATTAACAGTGTCTCACTGCATGAGCCTCAGAGGCAGGTAGACTTGGATTCCAATCATAGGTGACTTATAGATCCCCTTCCTCTGGCCGCAGCGGTCTGTAAAATGGTGGTAACAGCTCACGCCTCAGAAATTGGTCTTCAGGACAAAGTGAAGCAGCATATACCATGTTTAGCTTCGTGCTTGGTTCCAAGTACCAGCTTTGCAAAAAAGGATCTTTCAAATATACTATTGGGACTACACCAAAATAAAAAGCTTTTGCACGGCCAAGGAAAGCATCAACAAAACAAAAAGGCAGGTTAGCGAGCGAGAGAAGATGCGGGCGAATGCTGTGTCCCGTAAGGGCGTAATACCCAAAAGAGATGACGTTCTACAACTCCACACCCAAAAAAAAAAAATAAAACGCAATAAAAAAAACCTGAATAGACTTTTTTTTCCGAAGAAGACATACAGAAGACACACAGACCAATAGAGAGGACACTTGGCATCATTCGTCACTACAGAAATGCCAATCAAAACCACAATGAGATGTCACACCACACCTGTCAGAATGGCTAAAATCAGCAACATAAGAAATACCAAGTACTGGTGAGGTTATGGAGAAAAAGGGGCCGGTTGGTGGGAAGAAAACAAAACAAAAACACTAATTAGAAAAGATACACACACCCCTGATCGTAGCGCTGTTGATAACAGCCGAGACCATGGACGCAACCTCAGTGTCCATCAGTAGATAAACGGCTGTGGAAGCTGTGGGATACATACACATAGAATATACTCAGCCAGGGAAAAGAATGAGATCTTGCCATTTCTGACAACCTGGATGGACTTCGAGGATATTATGCTAAGTGAAATAGGTCAGAAAAAGACAAATGTCATATGATTTCGCCTATATGTGTAATCTAAAAAAAAAACAGACTCTTGGGGCACCTGGATGGCTCATCAGTGGGGCATGCAACCCTCATTCTCGGGATTGTGAGTTTGGGCCTCATATTAGGTGTAGAAATTACTTAAACATAAAATCTTTTAAAAAATAATAAATTTAAAATAATAGTAATAAATATAAATAATGAATAACTCTTATATACAGAGAACAAACTGGTGGGCACCGGAGGGAAGGTGAGTGGGGGGATGGGTGAAATAGATGAAGGGGATTAAAAGGTACAGACTTAGGATTAGAAAATACATGAGTCACAAGGACACCCGGGTGGCTCAGTCAGTTAGGCATCTGACTCTTAATTTGGCTCAGAGCTTGATCTCACAATTCTTGAGTTTGAGTCCCACATCAGGCTCTGCCCTGACAGCACAGAGCCTGCTTGGGATTCTCTTTCTCCCTCTCTCCCTCTCAAAATAAATAAAGAAACTTTAAATAAATAAATTAAGTCACAGAGATGAGAAGTACAACATAGGAAACATAGTTGTTTGTTTGGTTGTTTTTAATGTTTTATTATTTATTTTTGAGAGAGAAAGAGACAGCACGAGCAGGGGAGGGGCAGAGAGAGAGGGAGACACAGAATCGGAAGCAGGCTCCAAGGCTCCGAGTGGTCACCACAGAGCCCAATGCAGGGCTGGAACTCAAAAACCGCGAGATCATGACCTGAGCTGAAGTCGGTCGCTTAACCGACTGAGCCACCCAGGCGCCCCAGGAAACATAGTTCTGTTTTGTTTTTTTTTTAACAATCAATCCATATTTTAATATTTTGAAGTGTGACATGTTTGTAACCCTTCTACTTATTAAACTTAAGGTCTTCTGTTGAGTTTTATTATGGTACTTGGTAATTGCTGGTGTTTTGCTTCCTAATTTGGATTACATGTGGGTAAATGTCAGTACCAAGCACAGCGTCCTGTTCTGAGGTTAGATGCTCAAAAAAAAAGCAGTTAGGTCAAGAATGTGAGATCTCAGTTGAAGCAAACCTCTGGCTTTGTGTGAGTTGGGAAGGGGATGGCCAAAGTGGTCTCCGCCTCCAGGGTGCCTCCAGTTTTATTTGACAGCGGAGTCTTCATCGGAACAAGGAGTCGACACGGCCTAGTAAGAGCAAGATAGTGCCTTTACTATCAGAAAGTGACAGTCCTACGTTAGGAATGTGGTTAGGGGCGCGGCAGGTCAGGATTTGAAAGTGCATGATACCAAAAATTGTAAACAAAAGTGGCAGTTCTTTCAAATATTTTTCAACTCATTAACTACAATTGAACTTGGTTCAAAAGAATACATTTTAAATTTGAGTTCTTTGGACATCCGAAGTGTTCGGACGATGGTTTTAGAAGTGTCTTCACGGCAGGTGCTTCACAAGTCTCCAGAAGGCCACGGACTTAGCAAACACCTGCTTAGCAAACCTGAGGTGTGAGTGAGTTAGGGACGTCAGATTGTGTCTGGTCCACGTTTCATGGGTGAACAGACAGGCCTCCTCCGTGGCTCTGGTCCTCCTCCTCGCCCTTCACCACGCGAGCCGTGGTAGCCGGGCACCTGCCGGCTCCTGGTAGGTGGGAGCTGTGCCCTCCCTTGCCGGGCATTCCGTGGTGGCCTGAGGGGCAGGAGCCCCTGGGGCCCCTTCTCTTCTAAACTGCTTTGTTCTCGGTTCATGTTTCTAAATCCTACAGACTTAAAGTCAGCCACATCTCTGCAAATTCTCAGTTTGGAAGAATCGAATGAATTCATTTTCCTAAAACATTATCAATTGGCCTTTGTTTTTCCAGCTCAGTCACAACATAATTGTATAGTATGTTTCCTTAAGTAAACCCCAGAATTATGAATGTTTTGTTTTTGAGGGGTTTTTTTGGCTATTAAAATATATACGGCTCAGTCCTTGGTTCAAAAAGCTGAGACTCTTGATTGTGCGGGGCGAAAATCAGATGCACAGAAAGACCCTGCGCGCCAGGGATTAGGTGTTAAAGCGGTGTGGAAACACGCAGGGTTTAGAGGCGGGCCACACGGACCCCCGCTGGGGCCGCGGCGAGGACAGTGATCTCTGGGCACGACGACGGGAAGGGATTCAGTAAGCGGAGAGCAGCTTGGAAGGGCATCCCAAATGGGGAGCAGTGTGAGTGTGGGGGAGGAGCACGTGAGGGAGACTGTCCGCAGGCCGGGCCGCTGGGTCGAAGACACACAGAGGACCGATCCTGAGAGTAGGCACAGTAGCCGGTCCCCAGGGAGAAAGGCCTGGACGCACCAGACTGAGAACAGTCAACTCTCTCTCTTCAGCGGTGGTGAGTCGCAGGAAACAGGATGGAAGTTTCATTTTAAGAAGATGGATCTAAAGAGAGTTCTCAGGATACATGAAATAGGAGCCTAGAAAACAAGACCAGTTAGGAAGCAGTGTTGGAAACCCAGGAGGGCAGAGCCTGAGCACGGTGGATGGCAGGGGGGCAGAGCCTGAGCACGGTGGATGGCAGGGGGGCAGAGCCTGAGCACGGTGGATGGCAGGGGGGCAGAGGAGGCCAAGGCGAGGACAGAGTCGGCAGCACCCAGCGAGGATCAAGGGAGAGTGGGCCATCCGAGAGTTCTGCAGGCTGCGGTCCACACGTGCAAGGTTCCAGCTGGGCTGCAGAGGGTGGGGAGGTTGCGGGTGCTTGGCAGGCCTCCAAGGTTCGGTCTCTTGAAGGTACGGGGGTGGGCGCCAGATGGCACAGTTGTGGTGACCAAGGGGCTGAAGAGACAGGACCGCCAGCTTATGAGAGATTAAGATGTGTTGAAGTTTAAGAAACATGGTTGAAAGGAGAGTGGTTGGACAGAAGGCACCAGGCAAATACGAAGGAAAAGACTGGCTCAAAGTTGGCAGCGGGGCAGGGGCCACTAAAGGAGGAGGTCGGCGTGGAGGGGCCTCCGGGTGCAAGGAGGCCTCTGCCCGAGATCGGATCCGGAAATGGCCGGGGCGGCGGGGGCCTCTCTGCTTTGCTGTATTGACTTCATGGAGCAAGGTGTCATTATCAAGGTTCGGATGGGCCAGAGCCTGCGACCGAAGGCTGACAGGCATGGAGAAGATTTGGAATGGCCTAGGAATCTTTAAAGTTAAAATGGAAGGGCAAATGACTCGATTGCCAGCAGCTGAGAGGCTCGGAGGGCGGAGCTCAGAGCCCCTGCCGCGCGCTCCGCCGGTTCCAGGGAGCCCTTCTGTTCAGAAGGTGCCGCTGCCACAACGCGAGGCCCTGCTTTGCGCCTTGCTCCCCGTTGCCCTGACAGCACTCCCTACCCTTGGCACTTGCTCCCCTTGGCTGACCGCAGTGGCAGAAGCCACCTTAGGAGGTGTGACGAGCACACACAGGCTACCGGCCCCGCCCTTTGCCTCCTCCTGAGCCCTGCCCCAGGGGAGACTGTTGGGCGGTGTCGCCTGGAACCACAGTCAACTCACTGCGTGTCTTTTGCAGTCCGAACCAGGTCGCAGAGAAGGTGGCCTCCAGGATCGCCGAGGGCTTCAGCGATACCGCTCTCATCATGGTGAGTCGCTCTTGGGCGTCGTCATGGTTTCTGCTGCCAGACCGGCTGCTGAGCGTTCTCTGGCTCACGTGGACCGGCTGCTGAGCGTTCTCTGGCTAAGTGGTCTCTCTGCAGAGGCTCCGTCCTACCAGCGCCGCCCTTTGCGGCCTGCTCTGGGCTGTGGACTCGCAGGCACAGTGTGCGTGCCCCTGGGGGCGGAGCACACTCCACGCCTCCAGGAGGGGGCAGGCGCTCCGGTTCAGTGGTTCTCAAAGTGGGGTTCTGTGTCAGCAGCACCAGCACCACCTGGGAACTTGTCGGAAATGCAGATTCTCGGGGCCCAGCAGGCTGCTTTAATAAGCCTCCAGATGATTCTGAGGCGTGCTCAAGTGTGAGAGCCATTGAATCAGAGCAGCCGACAGCCCAGAGAGGAGGGAGAAGTCGGGCAGACGGTAGCAAACGTCCAACCCTTGTTACACAACCTCAGTTCACACAGACCTCTCGCAGGGAGGGGAGAAGGCCTGGGCGGGAGCGAGCCTTCTTCCCACGGCACGGTTACCCTTGGACCGCACTCGAGGCGCGACTGCACACATCGGGCTTGCGGTGTCCACGCCCCGTGGGGGGATCTCTGTCCGGGCCGGGGCTTCGGCTCCCGCTCTGAGCCACGAGGAGGTGCCCGAGGACTTCAGAAAGGTGCTGGCCGCCCCCCCCCTCCCCCCCGCCCGGCCCTGCTCACCAGCGCGTCCTTTGTCTCGTGCGCAGGTGGACAACACTAAGTTTACGATGGACTGCGTGCTGCCTACGATCCACGTGTACGAACACCAGGAGAACAAATGGCGGTGCAGAGACCCACACCAGTGAGTGCCGTGTCCTCGGGGCGGCCCCGCGCGGCGTGCTGGGGGCTGCTGCCGCGGGAAGCCTGCCGCGGCCTTCTGGTGCCGAGTTCGCGTATTCCAGGGGAGTGTACGAACCTCGCCCAGAAAGCATGCGTGCTCCCTGGCTCCTGAGAGAACCCGTGTTTCTCCCGGGTCCCCCACCCTCCCCCAGGGCCCCTCTTTCGGGGCTTGCTCTGGTTATTCATAACCACTCCCCAAGCATCTGCCGTCCCCCTCCAGCTTCCTCAGAGTTCCATGTGGTGGGGTCCTTCGTTTAACCGTGCCGTGTTCTTCGTGCCCGTCTCTGTTACCACACGCGTGTGCGGGCGTCCATGAGTGTCTTCCTTTACACTGCTGTGCGCGGGGGGCTGGTTTTCCGTTCGTCCTGTTGGCGAGCCGCCTGGTCTTCTCCGAGAGCCTGATCTCTCCTGTTTCGCCCCGTAGCGATTACTGTGAAGACTGGCCGGAGGCCCAGAGGATCTCCGCGTCGCTCCTGGACAGCCGGTCCTACGAAACCCTCGTGGATTTCGATAACCACCTAGATGACATTCGGAATGACTGGACAAACCCGGAGATCAATAAAGCCGTGCTGCACCTGTGCTAGGGGGGCGGGAGGGCCTGCTCTCCGCGCGTGTCCACCGCGCCGAAGAAGGAAGCTATTTTTTAATGTAAATAAGATCTCTCCCCTAGCCCGTGAGGAGAGCTGACAGTTTTCAGAGGTGGCAGGTGTCCTGACAGGGCAGGGTGGCCGTCAGCTGGCTTTTTAGTGCAGAGTCGGTAGAAGAGCTACAGACTGTCCCACCCGTCGCCCCCGAGGAGCCTTCCCGGTTGTGTGTTGCTCTAATCCTCCAGGTCAGAGCTGTTTCTGCTTGTCCGAGGTTGTTCTATTAAACAGTTTTAACCTTTTATAATCTGGAGAGAATACTTCTTAAGGCTTATGAACTACCTTTAAAAGAAAAAAAAGAAAAAGCCCAGACCTTGTCCTTGAGTGTCTGTGACCCTTCATCCTGTTTGGGTTCGTGTCTGGTCCCAGGATCGGGCGCGCGGTGCGCCGGTGTCCGCGGTGGGGAGACCACGGCCCCGAACAGCACGGCCCCTCGCCTGTCAGGCACACGACGCTGCCGGGACCACACAGTTGGGATAATGCCGCTGTTGCCTAAGAAACCTTCATGGCGAAGGGCGGACACGGCCGCTGCTGGTGGCAGGGACTTGCGCGGGAGCACGCGGGGTGCTGCGGGCCCGGGAAGGGCGTAGTAAGCTGATCTGGGGAAGGCGGAGTCAGTCCCGACTCCACTTACTCGCGTGGCTATCCACATGGTTCTCATCTGTTCCTTAAAATAATGGTCTCTTTTGTAATTGAAACAACAAAAGCAAAACAAAATTCAGACTCCCTGCGCCTCACGGAGCGCCGGGAGCCCTGGTTGGAGCAGGAGGCCAGGCTCTGAGGCCACCCGAGGATGGGGGGGCTTTACGGCGCCGCCGCGGTCTTTCTCTCCTACAGGAGTCCTTTTCTCTGCCCGCCCTTCAGACCCCCTTCCCTGTAATTTCTGAAGCTGGCGTTCCTTCACGCAAGGACGCGGACGGAGGGGTGACAGTCCCAGCGCAGTGAGCAGCCTCGTTCCGAGCAGACCTGTGTTTGTTTCAAAGGGAGAAGGACCACCGTCAGCATTTACCCCCGAAGGAAGCTCTCTTCCTGGGATTGAAACCAGCACGCGCTCGCCGCGGCCCACGGTCGAGAGGAGCCGGCAGAGCTGGGTGGAATGGACGTGCGGCCGCGGCTCGTTGAGGAGGCGTTTGAAAGACCGACTCTTGTTTGCCTCCTTCTCGCCTCTTTCTGGAATTCTTGTGCTTCTCTTTCCCACCAGCTTCCCAGGAAGGCCTGCCACCCGCCGGTGCAGATTTCGGCCTGGAACCAGGTTCCCGGTGTATGGCGGAGTCAGGCTCAGGTTTTCGGAAGAAAGCGTGTTAAATATTCCAAAAGGGAGGATGGATGTTTGAAAGAACAAAAACGTCTCCCAAGTGCACACACTCCTGCATCCTTGTAAAAACAGCAGAAGCCTGTGCTGGGCTCCCCCCAGCCCCTCGCCTCTGAGCCTTGTGGTGCGGCCCCCGGGCCTGTGGTCTCCCCGGCCCTCAGGACCGGCTTCATCGTTCCCTCCTCAGGATAAAAGTGAGAGGCTGCCGGGTGGCCACGCGTTCGTATTCCTTCTTTGCCTTTTTGTAGAAAAGATTTCAAGGACTGACAGAAAGCATATTCGTGTGCCGGAAAACTCTTTGTCCATCACAATGGTCTTAAATCTGAAGAGGTCTGAGGGCGGGCGGGGGGTTGTGTAGAGATGTCCCCTCAGAGCCAGCTGCGTGCTCAGACTCACCGCGGTGGACATTGTGGCCTCTGCCACAGCACGGAGCACCCACCCAGCACGGAACAGCCAGGACACACCATTAACCGATAAAATGTCACTTCCATTTCTGACCACGGTCGCCTTAAGAGCGGAGGACACCGAACGTGGAAAAGTCGGCAGGAGCTCCGCGAGTAACAAAAGCAGTGTGCTTGCTAGAAGAAAATCAGTCTTGCTAATTCTAGTCGGATTAGGTTGATTTAGAATGAAAAATAACTTAGAAATCTTGAGCATTTTAAATTTTTTTTATTTAAATTTGTTTATGTTTATTTTTGAGAGAGAGAGAGAGAGACAGAGTGTAAGCAGGGGAAGGGCAGAGAGAGGGGGAGACACAGCATCCTAAGCAGGCTCCGGGCTCTGAGCTGTCAGCACAGAGCCCGACGCGGGGCTCAAACTCAAGAACCGTGAGATCGTGACCTGAGCCGAAGTCGGACGCTTAACCAACGGAGCCACTGAGGCGCAATTTAAGTTTTCAAGTCCGTTTTCCAGGGATCTGGTGTTTTTAAACCTCCTTGGTATAAAAAGTCCTTGTGCAATTAGCTTTAGATGAACAGTGAAATTTTCTGAGGTACTTGGAAGACCTGTTGTTCCTGTGTGTAACGATTCTCCGCCAGGAAAGAAAAACCCTTGCTTCCATAACTGCCCCTCTTTGGGGTCGTATCTGTCTTAACACAGTAGCTATTTGATGACCTCATGGTGGGTAGATGCCGGAAGGATAGCCCAGGGAATCAACCTCCACGCCCTGCGGGCGTTTTTAGCCATTTTAGTGAAGAGAGCTGAGTCTAAAGATAGACTTCCGTTTCACCAGTTGACATTTCTTAAGGCTTTCCATCAACTCGGTGCCTCTCAAACGTGGGCTTTTTTTTTTTCGTCAATTCAACACAGAAAGCCTGGCAGCAAATGTGGGTTTGCGCCCCCCCACCCCCGGCACCTCTCAGGTGGGCGGCGGAGTACTCTGACTTCATTTCTGCGTGCTTCAGAATCGGGGGGGGGGGGGGCGCCTGGGTGGCTCAGTCGGTTGGGCGGCCGACTTCAGCTCAGGTCATGATCTCTCGGTCTGTGAGTTCGAGCCCCGCGTCGGGCTCTGTGCTGATGGCTCAGAGCCTGGAGCCTGCTTCCGATTCTGTGTCTCCCTCTCTCTCTGCCCTTCCCCTGTTCACGCTGTGCCTCTGTGTCTCTCAAAAATAAATAAACATTAAAAAAAAAGAATCCAGGGGGTAACTTGAATATTTTCATCCTCAGCATTTCGACTCGTTTCTCCTTAACACGTCAAAGGTATCTTTGAATGGGGTGTGGTCTGATCAGCTCTGCCACGTCTTAGAATAAATTGCTGTTCTTCTAAGGATCCTTTTCGTCTTCCACACGGATTAACTTCTTGGGACGGGTGTTCCCTTGCAGAGATCCGAAGATGTTTCTTTAGGACAGGAGCTCAAGTCCCGCTCTAGAACTGCCAAGAATTGCATTCTCGGTCTTTTGCTTTCCAAGCAGGGCGTCTCGTGCCGGCAGAGCAGCCACCTGAACTTGACCGGAGGGAACCTTTGGCTCGAACTTGTATCGCCTCGCAGAGCAGAATAACGGACTGTGTTTCGTGCCGGCGGAACAGCCGTTCCGGATACCGATTATAAACCTGTGAATAATCGTGAGGTTGTGTGGGCACGAAGGCTCCTGGCCTGGCACTGTCCCCCAGCGGCTGGGGAGTCTGTCCCAAGGCAGGACGCTGGCCAGTTCGCCGCGGGCCCTGAGGATTAAGTGAAGCCCAAGGCAGACAGGATTCGGTGCTGTCCAGACCCCTTCTCGTCACCCGCCTCGCTCCTGGAGAAGCGTCGATCGCCCCGGAGTTGGATATTCTCACGGAGGGGGGGAGTCCTCCTGTGGCCGCCAGCGGCGCCTCGCTCCCCCCCGCAGGTGACTCCGCAAGGCAGCAGTGTCTGCAGCAGGCAGCAGGAGGCGGGGCGTGGCAGCGAGTGGCCCGGCCTGCCGGGTGTGACCCCAGCTCTGCCGCCCTCGCTCTGCGGCTGCGTGCGAGGGGTCTCTCGTGTCCTGTCGAACGTGAGGCCGGGACGCCTGTGTGCAGGAGCGTTGGGAAGACCACGCGCTAGCCCTTAGCGGCCGCGCCGGGGCCGTGCCGAGGAAGGTTCTGTGCCGCTAATGTAGCAGTTCCAGGCCAGACCGAGAGAGGCCGGAGTGCTCGCTCGGAGTAGACCTTGGGTGCACCGTTATCAAATGAATACGAGAGTCGATGAAAGCAGCCTTCTCGAAAGACCACAACAGCTTCGATCTGTAACCCTGTCCTCACATGTACCTTCCCAACCCCGCCGTGATGTCTCAGGGCGGGTGGGAACCAGGGCGCGGGTGTGGACGCGTCGCCCGAGACTCCCCCCCCGAAGGTGAGGCGAGGGCTCCCGGGGTGGCCCCTCTCCTCAGAGACCAGGAGCAGAAAAGCCGTGTCTTCCTCTTGCCCACCCCCCCAACGCCCCGTCGACTTCCCGCCCCCAGCCCAGTGCTAACATACTTTCCTCCTCGCTGTGGCAGAAAATGGCGAAGACACAGAGTCCCTCCCTCCCTCCCCCCACCCCCCCGCCCCTCCTCCGCAAAGACAAGGTAGAAGGCCAAGTGTGCAGGGAGCTCCTGGATCTTGAGAAGCAGAGGACCTCGGAGGACCCTACAACATCCCTCAAGACGTAGAAGGTGCAAATACAAGGAAAATGTTAGGAAATTTGTGCAGACCCCCAAGCCTTCCAATTCGCTGAGACTCTGGGCCCGCAAGTTGGCGTTTGTAGCAAATAGACTTAGATCCACAGAAATCCAGAGCTTCGCCCAGCGGTGCCCAGACCGCCGGGACCCGAGGAACTGGACCGCCAGGCCTAATCTGGCGGGTCGGCGGCTGAGAGCTTCACAGCTCCGCAGGGTCCGCGCCAGCCGGATTCAGGGCTCCTGAGAGAACTCTGTCTCTGCAGGAGGCTCTTTAACTTTTTTCTTTTTTTAAAACGTGCTGCAGACACGCGCAAAATGTGTGCGTAACATTGGCACAATACGAAACAGACCGGCAGCCCTTTGAACAATCTCATAGCCCCAGATCCCGGATGGTAGAACAAGGTCAATGTTACACTTCCTCTGCCTTCTGAGGTGTCTTACCCGTCTTTAAGTTTGTTTTCAATGTTTATTTTTGAGAGAGAGAGAGAGACAGTGTGAGTGGGGGGAGGGCAGAGAGAGAGGGAGACACAGAATCCGAAGCAGACTCCAGGCTCTGAGCTGACAGCCTGACTCGGGGCTCGAACCCACAAACCCCGAGATCCTGACCTGAGCCGAAGTCGGACACTTAACTGACTGAGCCACCCAGGCGCCCCGTGTCTTTAATTTTCAAAGTTTGGGCTCCAGTCTGTCCTGTACTCATTTCCAGGAGGTGCCTTCATAGTGAAATTCCTGTGTCCCCAGAGCCCCATCCTGGTCCCCGTGTATTGAGACCTGCCCAGAGAGGGGCACCTGGGTGGCTCAGTCGGTTAAGCGTCTGACTTTGGCTCAGGTCATGATCTCCTGGTCCATAAGTTCAAGCCCCACATCAGGCTTTGTGCTGACAGCTCAGATCCTAGAACCTGCTTCAGATTCTGTGTCCACCTCTCCGTTCCTTTCCCACTCACGCTCTGTCTCTCTCTCTCATAAATAAAGATTAAAAAAAAAAACAAAGACATGCCCACAGAGACCTGCTATAGATCAACTCAAACAAAAAAAGGTACAAAACTAAAAACTCATCTGAAATCTCCCCATTCGCTGCTATCCTTCTGACTACCTCTCCCTAAATGTTAGAGCTCCGTACTTTAGAATTCCGAAGTCTTAGATTTAAATTTACTGAAAGAGATCTGCCACGAACCACCTCTATAAGACCGTAATCCGTATTTCCTGGAGTACCCAGATGCTTTATTTCCGAACCGTTACGCTGCCCACTTAGATTCATCCCTTAAATTCCCTGTCGTCCCATCGCAGATGTAGTTGGCAAGAGTTTTTTTTATTTTAATGAGACGTATTTGTTGAAGTACAACCTATAAAGAAAAGGGTACAAACCATATATGTGCAAGTCAGTGCGTTTTCACAAAGTGAGGGAAGCGGACGGGCTCCTGTAACCACTACCGAGTTCAAAACAGACTTTTAGAACACAACCAACACCCAAGAGTCCCTCATGCCCACACCCTGGGTTAGTACCCGGTTCTTGAGCTTTATAGAAATACAGGTGAAGAGTACATATTCTAGTTACGCGTGCGGGCCATTCACGTCACGGCGGGTAGCGGTTTCTCATTCGTTGCTGTGTAAATAATGCAGTAGCGACGTTCTCCCACGCGGGTCACTTTCGCCGTAGATGGACGCTGGGGTCGCTTCCACATCTGGCCGATAGAGACGCAGCTACGTTCCAGTATGGGCCTGCCTGAGCACATGGGCGCACGCCTCTTCCGGGATTATGGTTAGAGGCCGCTCTGTCAGACTCCGCAGGGAACCCCACCCGCGGCGTGAGAGGCCCGCGTTCACCAGCACTCGCTGTTGGCCGCCTTTAATTTCAGACATTTTGGGGGTTTGCGGTGGCATCTCGTGGATTCTCGGTCTGTGTCTAAAACGATACAGCTTCCAGAAAGTAGCAGAAGAATATGTTCATGACCTGGGCTCGGCAGATTTTTTTTTTTTTTTTTAACATTTATTTACTTTTGAGAGAGAGAGAGACAGAGTGTGAGCAGGGGAGGGTGAGAGAGGGAGGGAGACACAGAATCGGAAGCAGGCTCCAGGCTGTGAGCTGTCAGCACAGAGCCTGTTGTGGGGCTTGAACTCACGGACGGTGAGATCAGGACCTGAGCCAAAGTCGGATGCTTAACTGACTGAGCGTCTCGGGTACCCCGCTCGGCAGATTTTTAAACAGGACCTGTAAAGAAACGATCAGTCATACTATGTTGAAATCAAGAACTTTTGTTCTTTAAAAAAAACATAGGGTGTTGAAAGGGAAGCCACAGGACAGAGGAAGAGATTCATGATACAGTTACCCAACGAAAAACTTCAAGGTGTCTCCCTGAATACATTAAAAACTACAGATCAGTCTTTAAAAATAGTTAGACAGCCCAGCTGGTCAGGCACTCCCCAAAACAAGACATCCCGACAGCCAGCGAGCACGCGAAAATGTTTCCCACAAATGTCATCGAGCAAGCTGCAAACACGGGAAGAGAATGTCAGGAAGCAGGATCCCGTGCGCGTGCACAGCTCACATGCCCTGGTGACCCCAGGACCGCGTCACACAGCTGTGACTCGGGGTCAGAACTCCTGGCGACACACAGCCTCCGGCTCCTTCGGTCCCAGGGTCGCGTAAGCTTGAGACTCCGCTTCAATGCCTGGGCCAGGCGATCAGGGGGCAGCAGTCGCTGGCGTGAGGACCTCGGCCGGGCTTCTCCCCGCCCACGGAGGACATTTACCCCTGGAGGACCGCTCCATCGTCGCTGGCTTCCGCCATCCTGGCCTCCCGCCTTGTCCTGCCCCGAAGCTCAGAGCTAGTCTTTCCAGAGTGGAATTGTTCTCCTAATCACCCATAATGCCAGGAATTTACTCAGCACCTGCCTTCTGAGGAGCTCAAAGTCATTTGCAGATCCTGCTGATAAAATGGCCATCCCGTGGCCACACTCTCTGCTAAATTACTTCTGTGCTAAGAGGTGGTTTTCCAAACGGCTCCTCGACAGTCCCGGAGACCTGGGGCGCCTTTATGAGCCGGCTCTGTGCCGGCCGGAGCCCTGTTCCTCCGGGCTTTACAGGATTGCCCGGGAGGGAGGGGGTCCTCCCTCATAATTATGGGAGTGCGGCCATCAGGTGGGCCGATGCACCTGCCGACCTGGCCTCGTGCTCGCTGTGCCACTGCTCACACCTAGGCAGGGGGAAACTGAGGCAGGGCAGATCCCAGGGGAGCGGGGAGGCGGGAAGCAGAGAAGAGGGGAGGAGGGTGTTTTGGCTGTGGGACCGGTACAGCAAGGCAGATGGGCAGAAGCCCGGGACCCAAAGGACGTCAGGACCTACCTGCGTGTTTTCCCATTTTCAGCAAGGGGTGCCTGGGCGCCCTTCCCGAACGTTGCTCCCAAGCAGCCCACCACGCAGACAGGCCCCACGCAGGCAGGCCAGGAAGGGGCTGAGTTCATAGGCAAGAGCCATCCCTCCGGGGAAGCTGGAGGCCGTAGGTGGCGAGACACGTCCCGGGGGGGGGGGGGTGCCCGCCTGAGCCATCGGGGAAGCAGGACCAGGCCAGGACCATGGGGGCAGGGAGGGGCCCGCCTCAGGAGTCTCGGTGGGGGAGATGGGGTGGGCGGCAGAACAGCAGGGCATGGGTGCTGGAGGAGGCCGGCGGTGGGTGCGGGGGGCCCTCGGGCACAGAGCTTGGGCCTGAGGGCCAGGGTTCAGCTGAGTGTCTGGTATGTCGCCATTCCCATTCGCACCCCTGAGGCCTCCTGGAACAAGAGGGGGTGCTGCCTGTACAGGCTTCCTGGGGTGGGCCAGGAGAGGAAAGTTCTAGAGACTCAGGAGAGGGAAACATTCTTTTGTGCACATTCCCTCTGTGCTCATGACCAAGAAGCTCCCTGGGACCTCCCTGCCCCCTCCCACCTCGCCTAGTACCTCTGTCTCACGGTCCGTGGGTTACCTCGGGTGGGAGACTGGGGGTCACCCGCTAAGCCTGGAGTTCACGTACCGTTCCCGCTCCCCCCGGAGGCATCAGCCAGGGCCAGACCTCCCCGGAACCCCAGACACTTGGGCCACCCCCTCTGGTTTGCTGAGTCACTGGGGAACGAGCGCCACACAGCACGGCTCACCTCCACCCTCAGAGGGACGGATCCGCCAGCCCCCTCCCAGCCCCCCCAGGGTCACGGAACTGTTTTCCTGGCAACACGCTTAGCTTTCCTTAGGCAGGAACTTCCACCGCCCCAGAGCGGGCAAAACCCCCCCAGTACGTGGCCGCCACCGGGCCTTTGCTGGGGACCTGCCCCACCCTGCCCTCCACCGGCCTGGCCACCCAGCAACCCAGGCTCTGACAGGATACGAAAGCCCCAAAGGCAGGGCCTCCTTCCTGCGGTGCGCCCGTGGCAGGAAGTACATGGTCGCCAGTTAGCAAGCAGAGCCGGGGTTGGCCGGGCCTCCGCCGCTGCTGCAGGCCGGGCCCTGGGAACAGGTGCTTAGATCCCAGCCGAGGACGTGAGGGCCGAGGGGGCTGAGGTCAGGTAGGACGGCCTTCAGGTCTTTCCCGCTCTGTGCGGCCGCCGCTTCGCCTGCGTCCTGTCTGCTTGAGCCGGGGCAGGAGGGCAGTGGGGCCAGGCTGGTGCCGGGAGCGAGCGTCTGGGTGCTTTGCCACACGCGGAGACAACAGAATTCCAGAAGTCTGGACCCACCTGGAAAACTGCCTCGTAGCCGTTTCCCTCCCGCTTCAGAGGTGCCTTCGGGCTCCCTCGCCCACCCCGGGGACCTCAGGTTCAACTGCACCTCAGCTCCTGTCCCCCAGATGGGTTCTGTTACAACGAATGCTGCCCGAAGTGGCCAGGGGAGGGAGGTGGGCGGGAGGAGCAGAGGCCGAGCTCGGCCCCCAGCAGCGTCCACACCCGCCGACCGCGCAACCCAGCACAGCGTTTGCTGAAGCATCGGAATTGCGGGGCCCCTAAAGAAACTCTGGGAAGGGAAAGTCACAAAGGCATCCCGCAGCGGTGACAAGGGCACACCCTCAGGGCCTGAGTCACGGGGCCTCCAACACGGAGACTTCCCGTGGGGAGCAGGAGACCCGCGTCCGCCCCTCTTCAGCCCCAGCCGCCTCTGGTTCCAGCTGTTTGTCGGCGTGGCGGTGGGGTCTGGGCCCCGGGTGGTGGGTGACCCCCAGGATGCTCCACTGTCTCGGCCTCCCAGGGTCCACAGCGGCTCGAATTCCAGGAACGATCTTTACTCCCTCGGGCCACGAGCCTTGTCGCGAAGCCCTCATTCCCAGTCCGGAGTCTCCGAAGCCGAGGGGTGGCCTGGGGAGCCTGCTGGGAAAAGAGGCCCATCTGCTCGCTGCCTTCCCAGAAGTGGCGTGGCGACTGGGTGCAGGTGGCCTCTCAGGCCTGAGCAAGCGTCCTTGGCTTGTCCTTGGCCACGGCTGACTCGCTTCTTACCAGCTTACTGGAAATCCCTGCTCCCTAGGCCAGGCTGGTCTTATGACCCAACGCGGCCCTAGGCCACGAGTGAAGTCCCGAGGCTCCGCCCACAGCGCATGCGCCCCCCGCTCTGGCCTGTGTCAGGCCGAAGCCCCAGGGCCAGCACTGCCCATCAGGGTCTCACGTGGGTGTCCTTGGAGTACCCCGCCTCTCCCACACCACGTGAGAGGGGCCAGCTGTGTTCCGCTTTCCCTCACCAGGGGAGACCCTCCCTCCCAGGCCGGCGAGTCACCCGCTCAGCCATTGTGGTAAGCAGTGCGGTGACACCTGAACTCGGGGCCTCACTGGGTCTCCAGGTGGCTCACTGCCCGATTCCGATTGCCAGAAACTGCCCCTTCTGTGACACGTAAACCATGTCCCGAAAGTCCCCTTCTGACCCTCGCGGCAGCCCCCAGGCCCTCCTTCCCTGGAGAGCTTTCCAGAAACAGGTGACGTCCTCCACCTCTTTCCCCCGTCGGGGTTTTGATTCCCTTCACCACGTGGATTCTCTCTCCAGTCTGTCCCTTCCTCTCTTCGTGAGGCCGGGAACCGGGGACGTGAGCCGGGGATTAATCGCACGGAGTAAGCTTCCGAAAGTCACGGGGGCCATCGGAAGGCCCGAGCTTAGAGATAATTTGCCTTCTCTGCAAAGGCCAGGCATTTAGTCCAAATGGGCAGAGTCAGGCGAGGGCCAGGCCAGCAGGGGACAGCAGCCGCAGCCCAGATGGCCATCCCAGAAGCGCGAGCCACCATCCCCAGCCTGAGACGCAAGACGGCCGCCTGGTCTCTTCTCCTAGAGGTAAGGGGGCTGCTGCCGGGAGCCTCGAGGGGGCGTCCCCGAGGGGCTCGGAGGGAAGAGCCGCCTCGTCCCCCTGCCCCATCTCCAGACCTCTCCGAGGTTCGGGAGGAGCCCTCTCTCTCCGCCCTCACCGTGCAACCTGTCTCAGTGTGTAACACCACCTCCTGGGTGCCCGCAGGATGCCAGACACTTCTGAACCTCTGCTGGTGAATTTTTAAACCTGTGTTTTCATTGTCTTATAGCGGAAGTCAGATATCCCCCCGGGGAGGGGGGTGGCTGGGGGGGGACAATTAACCTAAAGATGATAGACGGTCGTACCAGAGAAAAAAGTCTCAGGCTCTCCCCCAACTCCAACCACACTTCAGTGGGACTCGTTCCAACTGAAATGAGATATTGGAATTGAATGGAATGTTGAAAAGAAAGTTCACTTTCCTCTCGCGGTCGGCTGGCCCAGCCCCAGGAGGGAGACGGCATTCACCTGTTGGCACGGTCGCCTGCCTGGTGGAGGAGGGCCCGATGCCCAGCAGCGACCCTCCGAGCCTTCGGGTTTTGTCTTTATGCTGCAGGGAGCGGGGACTCCCTTTGCTCCCCAGATGAGGCAGCCAGGCCTCCCGGGGAAGTGAGCTGCCCTCCAGGGCCCCGGGGGGTGGGGGGTCTTCAAGGTGGAGCTAGGACTCGGAACCCCCTTCCATGTGGCCCCCCCATCCTGGTGAATATTTTTATAGCTGAGAGACAAAGGTGGGGCTGCTGACGGCCTCGGTGTTAACTTGGTACGCTCCTTTGAACTTGGTGTGCCAGCGTTGTCGGGGGGAGGGGAGGTTAAAGTCCAGGCGGCTTTTTGGTCCCCAGGTGAACTTGTCCCTGCCAGGGAGAGTCTGCAGCCAGAGCAGGCGCCACCTGCCTCTCCGGGGATTCGCCAGGGCCTCAAGCGCCGGGGGCGACTTGCCACCTGCAGGTTGGAAAAACAGTTTCCATCTCTGGAAAAGGAGGGCGAATCAGCAGTGAGAACGGGCAGTGGGCACGAGGGGGCGGAAACGCCCGTTCCGACTCTGGCTGGCTGCACTCAGACCCCGGCACCGCTGGGCAGCTTCTCTGCCTCGGTGTCCTCGTCGGGAAAATGTCCTTGTCGTCATTAGGCCGGTTCGTTAGTGTCGGGCACGCAGAAGGCCCTCAGCAAATATTCACGCCTGCGACTGATTCAGGGCTCCCGCCACCAGACGCGGGTCATGACAAAACGGCCACACCTCGGCTCCACATCGGCTCGGTGACATAGGTCCTCTCACCCCATCTTTGAGAGCGGGGACCCGAACGGCAGGTGGGTAGGTACCTTCGCAAAGCCGTTCTTTATTTTTTCATTCGGAGGAGATTTAATGCTTTATTACGGAGCATGTCAGTACAGAAGCTCTCGCCCTTAACGCACAGGAGCCCCTGGCCGCAGTTGCTCAATTTGTTCAGAGCTAAAATGTTGAGCTGAGACCGCCTGTGTCTCCTCTCCCTTCCTGCTTCTGTCCGCCCCTTCCCGGAGTCAGGCGCTCACCTGAGGCCGGAGGCCTGCCTCCCTCCCCGCGAGGCTGATAGCCTCGAGCTATGTGCTCTCTGCCGCTGCTCCTCGGTCTTGTCGCGATCGACACCACACCATCCGCGCGTTTCCCTACTCGGTGTGTCTATGAGTATTTCCCGTGCGGACGCCCGCAGGTCGGGTTCTTGCTCCTGGGCCGCCGGGCCACCTGCCGTTGAATGGACAGGTCACTGTCCTGCGCCCCAGGTGTCCATTCGTCCTTCTGACGAACAGCAGCTCCTGGTTCGAGGTTTGACCCGCGATGCCCCGCGCCCGCCTGCTGGCGCGGGTCTCCCAAGACACACGCCCTGCCGTGGAGTGGCCGGGCAGCGGGGGACGAGCTTCCCAGACGCTGCCCGAGTCCTTCCTCCGCATGAGCAGGGAAGAGCTCTTGGCGCGGCGGCCGGGACCAGCACTTTCTGTCGGGCGGGTGGGCGGGCGGTGGCATCTCCTCGGGGTTCCGTCGCCAAATGGGGGCCGGGGTCTGCAGCTCGCGGGGGGCCGCATGCCGCTACCGAGCGACAAAGCAAGGACCAGAGACCCCTTCTCCTGAGCCCACGTAGGAGACTCTGGACAGACCGTCTCTGCTCTTGCACCCTGTAGCACTTCCGGCTGGGGGTTTCGGGAGCGGTTTCCACACCCGCCTCCCCCCTCCGAAGAAGGCTGCCGCCGCCAGGCAGCAACCCCCTCCAGTCCGGGTGTTGCCGTGCTTTGTATCTCTGCACGTGTGCCGTCCGGCGGCCACGCGTGGCTCCCAAGGTCCTGAAACGTGGCCGTTTTTAGCCGAGACGTGCTCTGAGCGTATCTGAGCACAAACTACGTGCCTGCTTTGGAAGACGCGGCACGAAAAGAGAGTATCAACTATCTCATTAATAATTTTTATACGGATTACATGGAGAAATGATCTTTTTTGGGTAAATCGGGTTAAACGAAAAAGGCCACTAAAATCGACTTTACCTGTCTCTTTTTACTTCCTGTAACAAGGCTGCTAGGAAATGTGTAAGCGGCACCGGGGGCGGGAATAAGCTTTCTATGGGACGACGTAGCCATGCACTCTGCCGGCCGGCGCCTGGTTGCTGGAGGGTTTGATGAGTGAGTGGGTGGAATCAGACGCTTGCAGCCGAGCCCCCCCCCCGCCGGCCCCACCCCTGGCGCCTGTGCAGAGGCCGAGAGCGGTGACACCCTTGCCCTCCTTCCCCCAGGGACTGAGAGGTGGGCCCCGGGAGACCGGCTGCCTGGGGGCGAAGCCTGGGCTCTGCGGCCCGGACTCCACGCTGACCCCGGAAACGTCCTGCAGGACGGCTCAGGCCCCCTTGGGCGAGCACCCTCGTTCCCTTTCCAGCTGGGGCTGTCCCTAAGCCCACGGGAGGCCACACCGCGGAGGCTTCTGAGCCAGCCACCGTGCCCGCCCACGGCCTCGAGGAGGGACACCGAAGCTTGGCTCGGCCCCTGGGCGCGGTGCCCGGGCCCTGCACTCCACGGGGCCGCCGTGAAGCCCTGGGAAAGGTTAACTTTGAAGCCGCCTGGGGAGCAGCTAAGCCGGGTGGAGCTTGAACAAAGAGCCCCAAGGCTTCCGGCTCCGGGGCGCCCTGCAGAGTTCCCCACCCCTCCCCCCCGCCGGAGCAGTGGGGAGCGAGGGAGGTCCGAACCGCCAGGGAGCTCCCCTCTCGGTTCCAGAGATGTGTGGAAAGCTCGCCCATCTGGACTCGGGGAGGAGATGTGTCGCTTGAGGCTTCTGAGCGTTCCCCGTCAGACTCAGGGCTCACAGCGAGTTTAATGGTTTCAGGTGGGAAATGTTGGCCAATGACATTTACCCTTTTCTCTACGGCAAATGGTGACCATTAGGCACGAGGCTGGACAGTCGAACGGCGACACCCTCGGGCCTCGTTGAGTGTGGACGCCTGGCCGTGTTTCCGCTGTCCCCAGTGGCCATGCTCTCTGGGCCCTGGGTCTGCTTTCCTGGTTCTCCCTTCTCCCCTGGTACCAGAACCTTCATCGGCTCCCGCTGCACCAGGGCATCCGCCGTCCATGCCCTGTCCGGGCCTCGCTCTCCCCCGGCCCATCCAGATCCCCTCTGGCAGGACCAACACCAAGCTGAGCTGGGAAAGAGAAACTTATTCAAAACTATGTGAGATAAAGGCAGAAGGTTTGGACCGGGTCTTACCTCTGACCCCTGGGTGGACTTTGGCACCGGGCTTTGGGGTGTGTACGCATGAGGTCCCCAGCCGTGCCCTCACATAAATGGCATTACCACCCGTCCTTGCCCCTGCCAGGGACTCCCCCGGCTCTCCACACTCACGGCCCCAACCCCAGCCCAGGTGGGCGCTTCCAAATCTCCACCCTTGCAAGGTCCCCCCAGAGCCCAGTACACTGATGAGAAGGCTCACCCACACCCGCCATTAAACACCACTGACTCAGGAGCGTCTTAAAGAAGAATTTTTGTGATTTTGCATTTGAAATATTTGGCTCTAAGGGGCGTCTGTGTGGCTCAGTTGAGCGTCTGACTTGGGCTCGGGTCATGATCTCACGGTTCGTGGGTTCAAGGCCCACATCGGGCTCCGTTGCTGACAGCTCAGAGCCTGGAGCCTGCTTCGGAGTCTGTGTCTCTCCCTCTCTCTCTGCCCCTCCCCTGCTCGCACTCTCTCTCTCATCTCTCAAATATCAACATTAAGAAATTTTTCTTTTGAAATGTTTGGCCACAAGTGACTTCCCAAAGTCAAGGTCAGCTGGGAGCGCTCAGGTATCTTGCCCACTCGGAACACTTGCGAGTTTTCAGTCCGACTGAAGCTTTTGTGAAGAGCAAAGTTAGCAACGTTTCCAGGTCCCAAGCTCTCGGCTCAGTAACGCCCCGAGTGCGGACGGGTCGCCCTGTGTGCCCGGCCCTCACCGGAAGGTCGCCTGGCTGTTTCCACCCGTAGGTTGTTATGGATCAAGCCGCCGTGAACGTGGGTGGTTGCGCAAGACTTTGCGTGGACACCGTCTCTCATTCATCCCGCCCCCGGGGGGAACTGACGGTAGACGCATGTTTGGCTTTGGAGACTCTTCCCAGCCGTTTTCCAGAGTGTTGGCGTCAGTCCACAGAGCCTCCCCACAGCCTCGCCAACATTCACTGGGTGCCTTTGTTACTAGGACGGCAGCTACCCTGACGCACGTGAGGTGGCACCTAGCCGCGGCTTTGATTTGCATTTCCCTCACGACGAATGACCCTGAGCGTTTCTCGAGTGCTTCCCGACCTCGTGTACATCTTCAGGGCGCTGTCTGTTCAAATCTTTTTTGAATTTAATTTTTTAACTGAAATTTAAGTGTCTTTCTTTCTTTTAGAGAGGGAGAGAGAGAATCTGAAGCAGGCTCCATGCTCAGTGTGGAACCCAATTCAGGGCTCAATCCCACGACCCTGGGATCATGACCTGAGCTGAAATCAAGAGTCAGATGCTCAACCTACCGAGCCCCCCAGGCGCCCCTTAAACTTAAGGTTTCGATTGAGTTATTTGCCTCCTTATTACTGAGTCCTAAGGCTTCTTTCTGTATTCAGTCCTTTCTCAGATACACGGCTTGCAAGTAAGTCCTTCCGGTCTACGGCTTGTCCGTTAATTTCTGTAATGGTGTTTCTTGAAGGTGCTTATTTTGGTGACTTATAAATCGAATCTCGTGACTTCGCACCTGTGGGCAGATGCTGCTTTGCCCGTGGGCGGTGGCAGCCTGGGCTTCGGCAGGGCCACTCTCTGCCCTCTCCCCCGACGGGCAGCCCCGATTGTCCCTGGGTGGGGACAGCCTGCGCTCACACGCCAACTCCCGTCTACAGCGTACACGGTAGGGCCGGGAGGGACACCTGACTGCCAGGCAGAAACCCAGGCCCGGTCCCTGCCAGCCCCAGAGCTGGGGCAAGTGAGGCACCGCTACAGCCTCGGCCCCTCCCCTGTACGAGGTGTCTGCCTCAGAAGGCCACGTGACTTAACGTGGGGCCCGGCACCCAGCCAGCTCAATGCGGGCGTTAGCGCCCATCTGTCTGCTTCTCCCAAAGTTACGGGCTCACATGCGCCCCGACCGCAGCCCTCGGAGCTTCAGGGCAAAAACCTGAGACTCAGGAAGGCTGAGTGACCTGCGTGGGGCCTCACAGCCTGGAGGGGCTTGCGGACTCCAGACCAGCCCCTCTGCTCCCCGCTCTGCTTCCGGAAGGCAAAGTGAGGCTCTTTCCCGACTGCCCAGGTTCTGTGCCAACCAGGACGCAGGGATGAGACTCGGTCACTGCTGCCTGCCCCCAGCCACGCCCTCACACCAGCCCCCAGGGACACAAAGTTGCGGAGACAGAGTGTGGTCACTGAGGTTGGAGGGCCCTGGACACCTGAGGAGTGTTGAGAGGGGAGCCAGCCCCAGCCTGGGGCGTGAAGAGAGGGCGTCTCAGCCTCCCCTGGGGCTCTCGGGGAGGGACCCTCTGAGGCAGACAGCCAAGCACTGAGGGGGCGTCCCCCCGTGCAGCCGCCCACTCCCCGTCCCCTGGGGCCTGTCTCCCCAGGGCCTCGGTTTCTTTTTCAACTTTTATTTAGGGAATTTTCAAACATATAGGTGGAGACATTTGAAGAAAACCAAATTATCCCTGTAAGACTCGAATTGGCAAGGGTGTCTCCGGCCTGTGCGTATTTATATCTAGAA
Organism: Paguma larvata; assembly: GCA_030068075.1. NCBI lineage: Eukaryota > Metazoa > Chordata > Mammalia > Carnivora > Viverridae > Paguma > Paguma larvata. The sequence continues at coordinate 57,639,388 of CM057841.1, read as the reverse complement.
ATATCTAGAGTATTCGTCGTGCCCCGTGTGAAGGACCACACGTTTGTCTGCATTTTGTTTAATATATGGAATGAATACAAAGGAAACACTGTGACTCAAACAGGGAGAGGAGAGCACAACCAGTCCCACAGGCCCGGCCCCGGCAGCGGCCTCATCACCCTCCCGTCCACAGCATAAATTCCAGGCCCCCCCATCGTTCCAGTCCCGTGGCCCACCTTCCCGACATCCCCCGCGGCGCCACACAGAAGCTCCCCCAGAAAGAGCGAGCCACCTGCCGCTCACCCCGTGCTGGAGGGTCCCGGCGAGAGAGGCCAGCCCCGCCCCCGTCCGGCCGGGAATCCTCTGTCCGCCTCTCCGAGCCCCATCTCCGCATCTGTGAAACGGGATGTCACGGCCCGCCGCCCGGCAAGGCGCCGCCAGAGGCCGACCCAGACAACCGCAGATGTGTGTGAGCACACGGGTGTCGGGCAGGGCTCTGTGGGATGCTCGGCCTCCCTGCCACCAGGAGGACAGGCAGGGAAGGGGATGAGACTGGGGACGGGGACACACGGAGCTTCGAATGTCTGCCTCGGCCACAATGGACACTCAAGCAAATACAGCAGCCGTAGGTGTACATTTTGTCACACTCCGGGCTTTTTTGGACACACAGAACCATCCATAAGTCCAAGTCCAAGCTTAGTCTGTGCTTGGCACTTCGTAGAAGCCTGTCTCAGCAATCCGTTGCTGTGTAACAAACATCCCAAAAGGAAGAGGCTTAAAACGACAACTGTGTTCTGTGTCCTCCCAGTTCTGTGGGATGCGTGGGCTCGGCCGGGTGGTTCTTGGGCAGCTCGTGACACTGGCTGGGGCTGCTGTCACCTGATGGGGACTTGCCAATGTCGGACGACCCAGATCCCTCCAAAGCCACCCGTGACTCGGGGATGCTCCCAGGATACGGGGTGGTTGTGCCACGGTAACGGGGAAGACCCAAGCTTCCCAGATCCACGTGGGGTCCCCTAGGGGGCCACTCTGCAGGAAGGCGCCCTCCCCAACTCTGAGCCCCAGCACGGGCTGTCCTGAGCTGGGATGATCCCAGCCCACCCTTGGTGCCCACTGAGGCTTGGGCCTGCGGGACGTCCTTCCAGCCCAGAGAGTGTCCAGAAGAACCACCCTCGCCTCCCCTCCGTGGCCCCCCGCCCCATCTCCGGATGCAGCCCAGACGGGGACTGCCACCCTCCTCCACGCTGCTCCTCGGTGCCAGCTGAGAAGGGGCACAAGTGGCCAGGCCACAGAGACAGAACCAGGCTCCTCCCTGCATCTGGGTGCCGCGCCCTCAGGGAGGGGCTCTCCCCAGGCGACCGGGCCGGTGGCATTTTGGCAGTCGGCTCCCTTTGGGAATGGACTCTAGCACCGGCTTCTTTACTTGGGCCTCGTCTGGTCCCTTCGTCCCCCAGAGCCCTCCTGAGGACTGGCGTTCTTCGTTTGCTCGTGCAAACCCCATCTGCCCTGAAGCGCGGAGCGCCGGCCCTGTCCCGACCGTATGACCTGGTCCCTGCCCCCTGGCGTCTCACCTGCTAGCGACGGACCTCCAGCGACATCGCCGGTGAAGCCCTCGACACACCGGCATAGGGACACTTGCTCAGAGTTCGGGAAGTCAGGAGGGGCTAGTGGGGGGAGGGCAGGGGGGAGGAGACACAGCTGGGGTCCCTTTCTGCCCTCCTTGGACCACACCCTGCAGCCAGAATCCCCGGAGCCGGCGTCTCCTCCTGAGGCCCTCCAGAGGCTTCCAGAAAGTTCGCCTTGTCCAGAGTTTTAGCTCTGCGTCTCCTCCCTTCACAGCCTCCTACTATTTTAGTTTTCTGCTCTGCGAGCAGCCCCTAATGTCCATGGCCAAGGGCTTTTGACGGCCTTGTTCACCCGCTAGAGCCCAGAGCAGCGTCCGGCCCACGGCAGGCACGCAGTCAGGGTTGGGAACGCTTGTCGAATCCTGTCCCTGCGTTAACCCCGGGAGGAATCGCTCCCTCTGTTCTTTTACTTCCAAGCAGACCAAGGGGGTTTGGGGCTGAAAAGCAAGGGCTCTGGGGAGGGGGGTCAGGGGCCCGAGTTCGCAGCCGCCCAGCCGGCCCACGCCTGAGGACTCCTCGTCTGTCCTGCACCACCCGCCTCTGCCCAAAGCTCCAGGCGATTCTGGTCACAGGCAGGGGTGGGGCCGCTGGCCTGCAGGTCCAAGGCTGCCCACCGCTCTCTTCCGCAATGGCTGCTTCCAGGCGGGGGCGGAAGGCCAGCCCACGGAGCCTGCTTCTGCTCCCAGAACGACCCGCACCCCTGTAGCAGGACCAAGCTCCTGGGGCTGGGCACCTCGCCCGGCCGCCAGGAAACCGGTGTCCATGTGGGCCCCCCTCTTTTTTCTTTTTAAACAAAAATCTTTTTCATTTTGGAAATTTGTTTTTTTTTTTAAAGATTCATTTAAGTCATTTCTACACCCAGGGTGGAGCTCTAACTCACGACCCGAGACCAAGAGTCACACGCTCCCCCGACTAAGCCGGTCGGGTGCCCCTATTTGGAAAGTTGCCAACACACCAAAGCGGAGAGAACAGCCTCATGAATGTCCACGTAACTTCGGCAATTATTAACGTTTCCCGCCATCTGTTTTGTCTCTCTCCTCCCTCTCTCTCCCATCTTTTTATTTTCCTGGACACTTTTAAAGCAAACCTGCTCTTCATACTAAATTCACCCATAAACACACTTGCATATGTATCGCTAACAGATAGGGGCTTTTATTTATTTATTCTAATTTTTAATGTTTATTTTTGAAAGAGAAAGAGAGAGCACGAACAGGGAAGAGGCAGAGAGAGAGGGAGACACAGAATCCGAAGCAGGCTCCAGGCTCCGAGCCGGCAGCACAGAGCCTGACGTGGGGCTCGAACTCACAGGCCATGAGATCGTGACCTGAGCAGAAGTCGGCGCTTAACCGACTGAGCCACCCAGGTGCCCCAAGGATAGGAGCTTTTTTAAAAAAAATTTTTTTTAATGTTTTATTTATTTTTCAGAGCAGGAGAGACAAAGCATGAGCAGGGGAGGGGCAGAGAGAGGGAGACACAGAATTCGAAGCAGGCTTCAGGCTCCCAGCCGTCAGCACAGAGCCTGACGTGGGGATCGAACTCACAAGCCATGAGATCATGACCTGAGCCGAAGTCGGCGCTTAACAGACTGAGCCACCCAGGCGCGCCAAGGATAGGAGCTTTTAAAAGCACAATGATACCACGGTCATATCTATTAAAATTGGTAATAATTTCTTTTTTTATTATTATTTAAATTCAAGTGAGTTAGCATACAGTGGTGTCTTGGCTTCAGGAGTTGAACCCAGTGGTTCATCTCTTACGTACGACACCCAGTGCTCATCCCAACAAGCACCCTCCTCGATGTCCCTCCCCCATTTTGCCCACCCCCCTCCACCTCGCTTGGTCAACCCTCAGCTTGTTCTCTGTATTTAAGAGTCTCTTATAATTTGCCTCCCTCTGTTTTTATCTTATTTTTCCTTCCCTTCCCCTATGTTCGTCTGTTCTGTTTCTCGAATTCATCATTTCTTAATATCATCTAACACCCAGACTATGTTCCATTTTCCACTGTTGCTTCGCAAATACCTCTTCATAGCCGGTCCGCTCACATCAGGATCTGTACACATTCCACACTCGGCACTTGGCTGATTTGTCCCTAAGCCTCCAGCCTTCCAAGTGATGCTAGGTTCAAAGTTCTCCATGGGAGCAGATGTGTGCCACCTGGGAGTTTTTAGGAACCACCCCTACCTGGGCTCTACCTGGACCAAGCAGGTCGGGATCCCTGGGCTGAGCCTGGGCCTGGGTGTTTGCTTATACGTTTTTATTTATCTACTTGTTAAGCTCCCGCTGGGAACCACTGGAATCCACTCAGAGAATGAGCAAGTGACTGCGCCCCCCAGTGGGCAGGTGTCTAGTCACAACTCGGAGAGGGGGAGCGATGCTGGTGGCATCTAGGGGATGTGGTTCGGTATCCCACAGTGCCCAGGACGGCCCGGAGGGATGTCAGTGTCAAGTGCAGACACTGAGAAATTCTGACACCCAAGCACAACCCATGCTGTTGACAAAACGGATCCTCCTGGCCGCCCGCTTCAGCAGCCCCCCACCCTCCAGCCCCAAATGGGGACAAAGTCTCTCCCTCGGCCTGGGGCAGCAGATCCCACTAGCTGGGTGACCCGTGACCTCCCGGTGCCACAGCCCCGCCGGGGAAATGGAGAGTATCGGTGGTGTCTGCCCCTCGAAGGGTCCGTCTTGAGCAGGTGATGATGTGGGGGTTTCACGCATAGGCGACATTGTCGGTGACAGTTGTCCTATGCACCGGGGTACCCCAGTGCCTGGCGTCGACGAGGTGCTCAAAAACCATTTGTAGAAATGAATAAATCCCCATTCGTCCTTTGTGGAAACCGAGGCCCGGAAATGCCGATCTCACGACGAGTCGTTCAGCCTGCTGAGGACTTCTCTGCCGGCTGGGAAGGCCTCGCTGTCCTCCACGTGGCTGGAACAAGAACCCGGTGGCTGTGCCCACCGTCCCGAGGGGCTCCCCCACACCTCTGTTGCCACCACTGAAGGGGACAGTTCCGATTAGCCCTGCCCCACAGCTCACAGCCAGGACACAAGACTCTGGGCACCCCACCTTCCCTCCCATTGGGGACCCACGGAAGGAGCATCCTGTCCCTAACCCTGCCCCCTACTGTCCTTCTTCAGGGGAACATGAAACATTTTCTACCTGTCACTCCTGACTTGGATACAAAAGATGGCAACATTTTTAGGGATGACTCAAAGGGCGAACACAGCTAGGATGCTGACTGTACTTCCTGCAACTTGGTTCTTTCCCGCTTTTGCCAAGGGAGTGTCACTGTCCTGCTCCGTGACTCAGTTTCCCCTTCCAAGCCTCCAGAAGTACACACAGCACAGGATGTGGAGACCTTGGGCGTGTTAGATGGAGCTGGCCGGAGGGGCTTCTACAGTGACAGAAAGAGAACCCGTCGTAGGGGGCGCTTTTGTTCCTCTTGGCTAGCTGGGTAGGGGCCAGCAGAGACCCGCCTCATCAGAGAGCCTCCTGAGAAATCCATTCGGATAAAAGGTCTGTGTACCCACCCGGAGGGGACCTGGGGAGTTACTCCCAGCTGGGCATCAGCAAAAATCTGAAGCTGGGGCAGGGAGCCAGGAGTCAAGGCCTCACGCCCCCCCGTTGCCGCGCCCCGAGTTCACCTCCAGAAGCGAAGAGGGATAGCCCGTGCAGAGAGCAGAGGCCGCCTTTTGATCACGAGGGCCGTCCGAAACCCCAGAGCTCCCCCAAAATATGGGGGAGCGTCGCTTACTTTTCCCCGGGGCCCCACGCAGGGGTTGGGGACTGGGGATGGCGAGGTGTCGGAGCCTCCCACTTCTCGCCTCCCCTCCCTACAGCCGGGCGCTGGGGCCACTCAGGGACGGCCACGTGGTGCGGGGTAACCCCGGAGCCCATCTCCACACCCTCCCACCCCCCCCCCCCCCCCCCCCGACCAGGGCGGGGATGCACGGCCTCCCGGAGAGCCTGGCACCCGGCCCCGGGGAGGGGCCCGAAGTTGCCCTGGGCCCCACCCTCCGCCTCCTCCCCAGGCTGGGCGAGAGGAAACTGAGGCGGGAGGCCGGAGGCGCGGGCGCCGGGCGCGCCCCTGGCACGATCCCCGGGAGGCGGCTGGCGGGCCTGCCCCGCCCCCGCGCCCGGCCCGGGCTGGGCCACCGGGCGCCCGCGGGCGGGGCGGGGCCGCGGGCGGGGCGGGGCTGCGGGCGGCCCCGCCCCGAGGGGCCGCGGAGGGGGCGGCGGGAGGCGTGCGCGCGCGGCGGCGGCCCGGAGCGCCGGCGGGGCGGGGCGGGGGCCCCAGTGCGCTACCCGGCCCGGGCCATGACCCCCGCTGCTCTGTCTTGCAGGCTCGTCGCCGCGGCCCCCGGAGCCCGGCCCCCGCCGCCGCCCGCGCCCGGGTGGGTCCCGGGCGCGGCTCCGCTGTGAGCCCCCCAGGAAGCGGTGAGTGCCCCGCGCGGCCCGCCCGCCCCTTCCAGAGGGCGCCGCGCTCCCCGAGAGCCGCAGTCCGCTGAGCTGCGTCCACGCCCCGCCGGCTCCCGCGGCGGGAAGGGCGCCCCCGGGGAGACCGGAGGGTCCCCAGGGGCGGCGGGGGCGCACCCTCGCGGGCCCGGGCGTCCCCGTCACTTCCCGCAGACTTTTATGCGGAGCCGCGGGTTCGGGCGCAGCCGGGCCACTCTGGCCGTGTGGCAGCTTCCCCGGGGCGGGCGGGGGGTGTGTCCGCGCGTGGACGCCGCCGGTCCCCAACTCTCCACCCGACACCCCGCACTGTCACGAGGCGCTCGGGAATGGGCCAGACCGCCGCGCCTCAGAGCTGGACCGGCGCCCAGCCGGGGGTGGGGGCGGGAGGCCTCGAGAGGAACCATTTCCCCTCGATCGAGTATTGCGAACTGTATTATTTATGAGCCGCCTCACTTAGGGGCCCCCTTGGCTCCCGGGGCATCAAAGCAGGTTCGCAGCCGCAAAGGGCGGCCAGGGTGAACGCACGCGCGACTTCTCCGGGCCGGCTGAGCTCCGCGGAACCCCGGGCGGCTCGCGTCCAGAAGGGAGACCCGTGCCGCGGCTCGCTCGGCCGCGTGGGGGGCGGGGTCCAGGGCGGTCGGACCGTCCCCAGGCGCCGGACTTCTGGGCCTGGGTGGAACGGCCGGGAGAGTCCGTCTGTGCTGGCCGAGCAGCCCGAGGAGAGATGAAAGGCAGCGGGGTGAAGGCGCTTCTGAGATGGTGCAGCCTTTGCGGGAGGAGCACCCCATCTTACAGATGAGGAAGCCGAGGCTCAGAGAGGTGTGGCTCGATCGGCAGGCCCCGGCGTTTCCTGCCCAGCCCCCAGGAATCCCTTCCCCTGTCCTCCCCTTACCTTGCCCAGGCCACGCCCCTTGGGTTCCTCGTCCCCACCCTGGGTACCGGTTCCTCCGGATGGATGGAAGGGTGGGAGGGAGGGAGGGAAGCAGTGTATTTATGGAAAGACTTAATCCCTCTGCCAGCCCCAAGGAGGCTGAAAGCTTCACCACCTAATCTCCTCTCCCTAGAAGCCCTTCCCTTGCTGGTGGGGTGCAGCTCAGTGGGCCGTGAGGCACAGTTTAGGTCCCCCCTGAGGACTTGAGCCCTCCAGCGGCACGGAAAGAGATCAGTGCTATTGAACAGGGCGTGAGCACCTGCCGTGTCCAGACCCCGGGGTAGGAGCTGGTCCCCGCCACCCATGTGGCCCCTTTTCATCCTCTGACCTGATACCCGGTTTATGCCCGTTTTACAGATGAGGACGCAGAGGCCTGTGAAGGTCATGGGGCAGGAAAGTGGCAAGGCCAGGCCTCTGGGACCACCAAGTGCAACCCCCCCCCTTAAAATAGTATTACAGTTTAATATACATATGGTAATATGTGCACATCAAAAGTGTCCACCCACATCCAGAAATAGAACCCCCCCCCCCGGGAATCTCCTTCTGCACACCACCCCCCACCAGCCACAGTCGGCCCTGAGCCCGTGCTGGTCCCTGCTCTCCAACAGGCAGGCCACGCGCAGCTTACTATTCTCTTTGCACGGAAACCCTTCAGGAGGTGAGCTGCCAGGTACTGGGTGCTGCTGGCCGGTAGCTTGTGGCTCCTGTCATCAAGGCTGCTGGAAAAAACAGTCGCATGGGGGACGCCTGGGTGGCTCAGTCAGAAGAGTATGTGACTCTTGATCTGGGGGTTGTGAGTTCGAGCCCCACAATGGGTGTGGAGCCTACTTAAAAAAAAATTGTTTTTAATTGCATGGTTTTGTTAATGTTTACTTATCTTGAGAGAGAGAGGCTCAAGCAGGCTCCGCACCGTCAGGGGAGAGCCTGACGTGGGGCTCAAACCCACGAACTGTGAGATCATGACCCCAGCTGAAATCAAGAGTCATCAGATGCTTAGCCGACTGAGCCACCCAGGTGCCCTTTTAATCGCATTTTTTTTTTAATGTTTATTTTTGTGAGAGAGAGAGAGAGAGACAGAGTACAAGAAGAGGAGGGTCAGAGAGAGAGGGAGAAACAGAATCTGAAGCTGTCTCCAGGCTCTGAGCTGTCAGCACAGAGCCCGACATGGGGCTCGAACTCACGAACCGCGAGATCATGACCTGAACCGAAGTCGATCACTCAACCGACTGAGCCACCCAGGTGCCCCTCGCATGTTTTTTTAAAAAAAATTTTTTTTAATGTTTATTTTTGAGAGAGAGAGAGAGAGACAGAACAAGTGGGGAAGGGGTAGAGAGAGAGAGACAGAATCCGACGCAGGCTCCAGGCTCCGAGCTGAAGGCACAGAGCTGGACGCGGGGCTCGAACTCACAAACCACGGGATCATGACCTGAGCCGAAGTTGGACGCCTAACCGACTGAGCCACCCAGGCGCCCCTAATCGCATGTTTTTAAATTAACCCGTGGTTCATTAACCATTAACTTGACTTCTAATAGCATACCTCTTATTTTTAAATAAACACTTTTATTGACGTATGACATACGAAAAGGTACACAAACCGTAAGCATTGAACTTGATCACACAGAGGCCCAAGCAGGCAGTGGGCACGTATTTTGCTCAGCGTTACATGGCCAGTCACAGGGAGGCCGAGGCTGGACCCCAGGTGGCCCAGGACCCTGTGCCCTGACAGAAAGGTAGACAGAGATGCCCCCCCCCCCCACCACACTCGCTCACTTGCCACCCGTGAGCCGCCGCGGGCCCGGCAGCTGTCCCCGCTGCCTCAGAGAGGAGCTCGCAGCCTCCCGCGGCCCCGTGGGCTAAGGCCCGGGAGGGACTCTTGCTTGCACTCCGTGTACCAGGACGGGAGGCGTGCTAACGCTTGTAGCATCTGTTCCCGGCACAGACCCTGTGGCTGGAATTGCAGGAATTCTAATCCTCGTTACAAAAAGAAAGTGCTTTTTCTAAAGAAGGAAGAAAAACCAAGATGTTCCCCGCGCGCCTACCGGGGGAGCCCGGCGCGGCCAGCCTGTCGGTACCTGCTTCCCTGGGAGTCGCCCCGGGTCCATCCGCGCAGTGGGTCCGCCCCCGTAGGGACCTGTCACATTCCTCGGCTCCGATTCTTCACCCGGGCCCTCTCCTTGGTCCTTGTTAGGGAGGCGAGGCGCCACCCTGAGTCACCACCTCCAGAGGGTCACTCTGATTTCATCGGGGAGGTGCCTCCACAGACACCAAGGTCAGACTTCCAGCTGGACTCTGCCTTTCACTCCCTTTCCCTTGCCGGGCCTCCACGTCCTTATCTGGGAAACCCACGTTAGAACGAAGACCACCCCTGCGCAGAGCTGCCAGATTTAGCAAATAAAAGCACGGGGTGCCCGTGGCCGGCTCAGTCGGTGGAGCGTGCGACCCTTGATCTTGGGGTCATGAGTTTGAGCCCTACATTGGGTGTGGAGATTACTTAAAAATAATATCTGTTTTTATTTGTATCTTATTTTTTTAATTAAAAAAAGTTTTTTTAATGTTTATTCACCTTTGAGAGAGAGAGTGTGAGCGGGGGAGAGGCAGAGAGAGAGAGGGAGACAGAGAATCTGAAGGAGGCTCTAGTCTCCCAGCTGTCAGCACAGAGCCTGACGCGGGGCTTGAACCCACGAACCGTGAGATCATGACCTGAGCAGAAGTTGGATGCTTAACCTACTCAGCCACCCAGGCACCCCTATTTTTTTTTTACTTTTAGAGAGAGACAGAGTGTGCAAGCAGGGGAGAGGGGTAGAGGGAGAGAGAGAATTTTAAGCAGGCTCCGTGCTCAGCATGGAGCCCCACGTGGGGTTCAATCCCGCTACCCTGGGATCGTGACCTGAGCCGAAATAAGAGTCAGACGCTCAACTGAGTCACCCAGGCGCCCCAAAAATAAAAATTTTAAGGGACACCTAGCTGGTTCAGTCACCCAGGGACTGAGCATGGGACTCTTAATCTCGGGATTTTGAGTTCAAGCCCCATGTTGGGTGTGGAGTCTACTTAAAGAAAAAGAAAAGAAGGGGGCGCCCGGGTGGCTCAGTCAGTAAGCATCCGACTTCAGCTCAGGTCACGAGCTCACGGTTCACGGGTTCGAGCCTCGAGTCGGGCTCTGTGCCGACAGCTCAGAGCCTGGAGCCTGCTTCCGATTCTGTCTCTCTCAGCCCCTCCTCCACTTGTGCTCTTTCTCTCTCAAAAATAAGCATTTAAAAAACAGAAAAGACAATTGGAAAAAAAAAAAAAAAAGGATGCGCAGTTAAGTTTGAATGGCAGACAGACTATGAAGGCTTGTTGATAGCAGTATGTCCCCGGCAGTAATTGGACACTGTGTGTTTTATCTGGAACCTTTTATCTACGGCCGCTTCCAACTCTAGACTTGTATGATTCACTCCAGAAAGATTCTACCTCCCCCTCGAGAGCCCAGCTTCTGATCTGTAGGAGTCGGAACCCAGGGCCCAGGCCTCCAGAAGTAGGGTCCCCCCACCCCTAGTCGGGCCTTGCTGCATCGTAATGACTTTTTTGGTCCGTGCAGGGAACACACCCGTTTGCTTTTCTCTTGGCGCCGCAGACCCGTAGGTGAGCCGGCGGCCACTCAGGGCTGGGGGCTGGCGGGAGCGTCTTCAGGGCAGCTCGGCCAGGCGAGTCCTTGCCCCGGCGATGCGCACGGTTTCGGAGCACGCCGGGCGGTGTGCAGAGCAGCTGATGTCCGACCGTCTCGATCTCGCCGAGGCGGGGCAGGCCCCCCGCGGGAGGAAGGAAGTCTGTAGCGTCGCCCGTCCCTGTCACCAGAGAGGCCCGCGTTGTGGCCATTTGGCGACAGAGGGAGTTTTATGCCTGGGCGCAAGAAAGAACCTGTTCTCCCTCAAGCTGCTGTGCAAATAATTCACAATCTGATATTTCAAAGGGAACAGAAACAGCCCGATTCAAGAGGAGAGGGAGGCTTTTCACCCTCCTGCGAAAGTGTACACCTAAGCCAGCCTGGCTGCACTGGGGCCAAGAGGGGACCCCCCCCCGTGAGATCTTTTCCTTTCTCCCTTTAAATCTTCATTTTCTAAAAGTTTTTAATGTTTTATTTATTTTTGAGAGAGCGAGAGAGAGACAGTGTGAGCGGGGAAGGGGCAGAGAGAGAGAGAGACACAGGATCTGAAGCAGGCTCCCCAGCTGTCAGCACAGAGCCTGATGCGGGGCTCGAACTGGGGAACAGTGAGATCATGACCTGAGCCGAAGTGGGACGCTTAACCGACTGAGCCCCCCAGACGCCCCTGAGTGGACTAATTCTCATAATAATCTTGGCCCAAGACTCGGCTTTTTAAAAGCATTAGCCTGATACCCGTCAGCGGTCATGGCCGTGAGGCTGTCGGTGAAGAAGGTGCAGGTGTGCACGGCCTCCACTCACACGGGTTCGGCTGCTCCCTCGCAAACCGCCCGTCCCACTCGGGGCCCTCCCCGAGGCAGCACCCGTGGTCCCTTCGGGGCTGGCCCTCCGCCGGCAGCCCCCACCCAGAGGGAGCGTCCTTGCTTCCTCCTTTCGTCCATCCTTCCCTCCCTGCTGAGTGTTTTGAGATGGTTTTTTTAGGCTTATTTGTTTATTTATTCTGAGAGAGAGTTGGAGAGAGCAGGAGCAGGGGACAGGCAGAGAGAGACGGAGAGAGAGAATCCCAAGCAGGCTCTGTGCTGTCAGCGGGGAGCCCAATGCGGGGCTCGACCTCATGAACCACGATGTCATGACCCGAGCTGAAGTCAAGAGTCCGGACGCTTAGCCAGCTGAGCCACGCAGGCGGCCCAAGCTGGGTACTTTTAAGTCACAAGGCAGCTTTAGGATGACACCTATCAATTCAGGACAACTCTTGGGAAGGTGGTGCTCCGGGCACGGCACGTCACGGCCTTCCAGGGACCAGAGCTGCAGTCCCGGGGCCCACCGCCCACTGCATCAGAGAAGTTTCTAGGGAAACGGGGTCTGGTGCACGAGACTGCTGCCTGTGCCACCGCTGGGAGGCGGCGGCGTTGGGCACGGAGTCTGCAGGACCCCTGGCTTCTCTGCCTTTCTCTCCCCGGTTGACTTCTCTGGAAACAGTTTCAAGCTTCCGGAAGAGTCGCGGGCACACCGAGTGCCCCTCACACCCTTCCCCCGAGGAGCACGTTCAGCCACATTCGCTGTAGGCGCCGCCTCTGCCCAGACCCCCGCATGTGTTGGCTTTCCAGCTGAGCAACCTGAGAGTCAAGCTGCTGGCGTGACGTCCCGGGCCACCTGGGCGTGTGTGTCCCACGAGCAGGGACCAACCGTCTCCTACAGACTCGGGCCAGTGATGAAGATCAGAGAACTGAGCACTGACCCCATACCGCCACCTGACAGACAGTTCTTTTTTTTTTTTTTTTTAACTCCTGTAGTACTTTCCAAACAAACACAGAAACACATAGTGAATGCCCACCTCTCCGCGTCCTCGCCCCGTGCCCACGGCGCGGCGGTGGTTTTTCCGGAGCGAAAAACTTTACAGCAATCCTAGCATCGCTTCCTCCAGGAGGACTTCCACATAAATCATCGTCTACACCCTGGGATGGGGGGACTCGGGGGGGTCAGGCCGTTGAGCGCCTGGCTCTCGATCTCGGCTCAGGTCATGATTTCAAAGTTCGTGATAGCGAGCCCTGTGTCCAGTCGGGCTCCGCGCTGTCCGGAGCCTGCTTGGGATTCCCTCTCTCTCCCTCTCTTTCTGCCCCTTCCCTGCTGCGGCTCGCTCTCGCTCTCTCTCTCTCTCTCTCTCAAAATAACAAACCCTCAGATGGGATGCACGTACGATCGGTCAGGTGCACTGTGGCCGCCGCCTGAAGACGGCACAGAGGCACGCGGTGACGTCAGCAGGGTGCACCACACACAGCGGGTCTGTACTGGGTTGTGATGTCACCTGTCCTGCTTACGGTGGCCACCGGGGGCCCTGGGTGTATTTGCTCGTGAGCCTGTCCTCAGGGCCGCAGACCCCTGGGCTGGAGACCCAGCCTGGGGAGGGTTGGGAGAGACAGCAGTAAGGTCTAGGGCAACCCCTTGCCCCCCACCCCCAGCCCCGTGGTTGGAAAAGTCGCCCTCTGGCCCGAAGTGCTGGGTTTGAATCCTGACCCCACCACGTGCCGCCCATACGACCTCGTGCGAATCACCCCTCTGTGCCTGTGTTTCCTCCTCTGTGCCGGGGGGATGGTCCCAACCTCTGAGGGCTGTGGGGTGAGCCTTAACTGACCAGGGATCTCGGCCCAGGAGCGCTGGGGGTGCTGGGCACACAGCGAACGCTCCGGAAATAACGCCCCGTTATTCTCCCGGGCTCTCCTCGCCCCCTGAGGGAGGCCACCCTTTCCTTGGCTTCTCATCCCACACGTTACAGTCCCCTGGGGAGCTTTTAAAACTCCCAGTGCCAGGGCCACACCCCAGGCCAGTCGCCCCCGAGTCTCTGGGGTGGGACCCAGGCATGGGTGTCTTGCTAAGTGCCCGTGCGAGTTTGCCGGGCTCTGCCTCCCCTGGGTCTCATTTGGATCCGGCTCCCAGAGCGAGATCTCGTCCCAGGCCGCCGGGCTGGGACTGCACCCAGGATAGCACAGTCCCGGAGAAAGGCCCCTGCTGGAAACCACGACCTGTCTTCTCTCTGCGGCTGCCATAAATCATAGCAGCCGACACGTCTTGGACTCGAGCCATGAGCCCTCCTGGTAACTCAGTCTTCCGGGCTGCTCGGCGAGACCTCCGAGAACGTCACCCCCCCCCCATTTTAAAGATGAGGAAAGTCAAGTCCAGGTTGGTTGAGGAACCTGCCTGTGGTCACCTGCCCCGGCCAGGAGGGCACGCAGCTCCGGGGCCTGCCGCCAAGTCAGAGACGCTCCGCTGGTGTCTGTCCCTCCCCCGCCCTGTCCCCCTCCCTCCCTCCCGCTCGCTCGTGTCCGGGTTCCCCCCAGCCCAGCCCCCAGCAGATGTCTCCAGGCCGCCCCCTTCCTGCCTGTCCCACAAACCCAGCCTGGATGGAATCAGAGCCCTGCCCCTGGGTTTCTCCAAGCCCTCCCCCCCGCCCCCCTGCCCCCATCCCCCGCGCCCTCACTGCCCCCCATCTTCCACGCTAAGGCCCCACAGTTTCTGGCCCAGAGCGAGCTTCTCCGACCTTAAGGCACATGACTCCCAGGGGGCCTTGTTAAAATACCGATTTGGCTGGGTGTGCCCAGTGTGCTGTGTGGCTAATAAGTTCCCAGGGGGCCGAGGCTGCTGGTCCCCCAGCACGGCCCACGTCGTGAGCGCCTGGGGGACCCCAGCATTTCCTAGGCGTCGATGCCAGCCGCTGTGCAGGAAGAGGAGCTGATGGGTGTCAGAGCACAAGGCCCGGCCTTGGCCACACCCCTGCGCTGGAGATGGGCGGGGCTTCCCTCACGGCCCCCTCCGTCCCTCTCTTCCCCCCCCCAGCCTGGCACACAGGGGTCAGCACCCCGCCCCCATCAACCTCTCAGACACAAGGACCCTCAGAGGTGAAACCAAGAGCCCCCCCCCCCTTCCCCGGAAGGGCCTGCAGAGCCTCACAGGCCTCTGGGGGAGGAGGGACAGCCCTACGGCTGGAACCCCAGCTCCCCTCTCCTAGTAAGCTGGCTGGCCTTGGGCACAGGACACCAGCTCTCTGAGCCTTGACTCCCACGGCTGGGGACCGTCCTAACACCTCCCCGGGTTGCTGCTGCGGAGTGGCGGGCGCGCGCACTGTCAGCTGCCGCCTGTTTTATTCATCAGTCGCTCAGCAAGCTAAGGATACGTCACACCAGTGACAGGTCGTGAGAACACTGGTTGGGACGATTTTAACTCCCAAGGACTGAGACTAAGGCCTGGGCGGCCTTCATCTGTTAGAGCTCCAAAGCTCGTGCATTTTTAATGAGGGGCCGCGCCGTAACAGAAGGGGAGCCCATCGGGGTGGACTTAGGGCCAGGGGTCCTCCCGCCCTGCAGGCCCTGAACGGAAGGGCCGGGCGGGGTTGGTTCGGAAGGCCGGCCTCGACCACACCCTCACCTCGGCGGCACCCCCCTCTCCAGGCCCTCGGGCGTGTTTAGCTCCGAGGCACCTGAAAGTTGTTCCGCCAGCAGCCAGCACCGGCTTGTCTCTGAGCTAACTCAACCCAGATGCACCAGCACGCACCCTGACCTCGCCCGTCACCGGCGGTTTCTCTCCCCACTACTTCCTGTTGTGCACCTGCAGGCCGGGCCGGGCTGGGCTGGGGAGTGGGGGGGGGGCTTGGCCGCACGCGGCCAGCACCGAACAAGCCCCTTCTCTCTCCGCAGGCCTGCGGACGCCGCCATGGGGCTTAAGCTGTCCTGCCTGAAAGGTAAGGCGGTGGCTCCCCCCCAGCTCTTCCGGGGGTGAGGGAAGTGGGGGCGGTGAAGCAATGAGGCAGGAGAGAGCAGGAGGGTACACCCCGGAGAGGGAGGGGGCACCGCCCGTCAGGGCAGCATCTGTATACAGCAGGGGCCTTATAAGTGCCCGCTCTGACTCTGAGCGCTCCTCCAGGCCTTGCCTCTCACCGGCAGGCAGGTGTCGGACACGGGAGCGCCACCTCGGTGCCCTTGGACCCCGGCTTCTCCCTCGGGGGGATTCATGTCAACCGTGGAGAGTAAGGGGGGAAGAGCCAGGCACACAGCAGCCTGGTGTCACCGACCCAGGGGCTCCGGCCCGCGGGGGGCCGGGGAAGGGCCTAGGGGGACTCAACGTCACCGTGGCATGTTGTGGCTGTTGGCAGAGGCAGCGCAGACCTCTGTCCTGTGCCCTAGACCCTTGCGTCCAGTGTCTGGACGAACCGAGGGCCACGTCAGCCCAACACGGCGCACACGGAGACTCTCCCCTTGAAGTCCGTTATTCAGGGACAAATGCCCCCCAGCCTGAAACCTGGGGGTCGTTCTGACGGCCCCTCCCTCGCCCACGTGTGGCCTGCCCATCCAGACTCACCTCTTGGATGTTTGTGGGAGGGGGGCCCTGGTCCCATCCCTTCGCCGCAGGAAGTCAGGGGTGCGGGAGGGTCTGGGCCAGAGAGAAGGGCCCACCTTCAGTCCCACTACGCGGGCGGGCGGAAGGGTGAGCAGGGAGCGCATCGCATTGGCCCAGCTTCGGGCGTAGGCCCCGCCCCTTGGCCAGGGGGTGGGGCATCTTGATGGACAGTTTGTCCAAGGCGAGGAGCAGGTGCGGAGCAGGGGTTCGCCCGGAGAACAACAGGGGGTCGTTTGGAAAGTGGGGATGGGATGCTGGAGGGGCAGACGCAGCCCACCTGCCTCCAGGGCCGGCCCCTCCGAGGCCGCGGGATGAGCCCACGCAGGGGTAGGGGGGCGTCTGCCGAGCGCAGGGCGGTGGGGGCGGGGGGGCCCGCGCTTGCATCCAGACCACGCCCTCGGAGCGCAAGGACCCTCTTCCAGTAGACTTCAGCGCAGGTACCCCCCCCCCCCCCCCCCCCCGGTGCCGCGCACAGAGGAGGCGTTCGCGACAAGCTTACTGGTTTGGGCTTTCATTGTGGCCAAATGGACGTAACATAAAATTTGCTCTCATCCATTTTTAAGCGCACAGCGCCATGGCGTCAAGAACATTCACGCCGTGTGCGGCCGTCCCCACCATCCGTCTCCAAACCTCCTCCACTTTCCAAACCGGAACTCTGCCCCCGCCCGTTACACACACGCCCTCCCCGCCCCCCCTCCCACCGTCCTTCTTTCTGTCTCTGTGAAAGTGCTGACTGTGGGCACCTGGCATGAGTGGGTGACACGGTATCGGTCCTCTGGTGACTGGCCTGCTTGACTCAGCGTAATGTGCTCAGGGTTCAGCATGTGGTAGCAGGTGTCAGGATGGGCTTCCTTCTCCAAGCAGAGTGCTAGTCCCTCCTGCGCAGAGACCCCTTTTGGGGTAGCACTCAGCCCCCCACGGCCACAGAGCCACCTCCACTTTGGGCTGCTGTCCCAGCACACCTCTGACCGGTAAACCAAGGCCCCGAGGGACCTCTGGGGCGCAGGCCGGGGACCACACACAGCCCGCCCTCCCCTCCCCTGCGGGAGCTAAATGCCTGGAGTGCGGGACCAGGGAGGTTTGCTCTCCTGGTTTTCACTGTGGCTCTTTGTGGGACCTGCCACCAGCCCCGGGCTGCCGGCCGCGCCATCCTCCCGCAGCTCTGATCCCTGGAGGTGGCAGGTCACTTGAGAGTGACAGGCGGCGGGCCAGAGGAGGGTGCAGGGAGCCGGGCACAGGACCAGCACCGCCCAGACCCTCCTCCTCTGCAGAGCCTGAGTTTTACTCTTGCCGCCGGGGACCTGCCCCGCGCACGGCGAACAGAGGCGCCGGCGCCCCCACCACCCCCCTGGCCCCTTCCGTGCGCACAGTTGTCCATGTTACCTTCTCTGCCCTCGCCGCCTGCAGGCGTGCTGTCACCCGGCTGTGGGGCCGCGACCCGTTTGTGTTTAGTGTCCCCGTACGCTACGCATGCTTCCACCCTCCGATGCCTGCGTCGCCTCCGCCAACAGCTGGTCTTTGCTCATTTCCAACTTGCTGTGTTTGGAAATAGTGCCATTCTGAACAGCTTTGATTTCTGATTTTTTAAATTATTATTTCCTTTTTTAAAATTTTTTTATTTTTTTAACTTTATTCAATTCTGAAAGACAGAATGTGAGCAGGGGAAAGGTAGAGAGAGAGGGAGACACAGAGCTCAGAGCCTGAGCTGTCAGCACAGAGCCCAACGCGGGGCTGGAACTCACCAACTGTGAGATCATGACCTGAGCCAAAGTCAGACAGCCACTCAACGGACTGAGCCACCCAGATGCCCCTCCTTTTTTTTTTTTAGTTTATTTTTGAAAGAGGGAGAAAGTGCAAGTCGGGGAGGGGCAGAGAGAGAGAGTGAAAGAGAGAATTCCGCACTGTCAGTGCGGAGTCTGACACGGGGCTCAAACCCACACACCGTGGGATCATGACCTGAGCCAAAGCTGGATGCTTAACCAAAGGGGCCACCACTCCGCCCCTAAAATTATAAGTTCCAGAAATCAGAATGACCCCGTCACCTAATTAGTGTCAGTGGTGAATTCTTATGGGGGCGTCAGCCTGGGCGAGGCCCGGTTCTGTGCATGGTATGTGCTCCCCCGTCTCCACGACAACCAGGCGGGTGCTTCTGGGATTCCTAGCTTCCCGATGACGAGCCTGGGGCACAGAGGCGAGGTGCGCTTTGCCCGAGGCTGCACAGCCAGGCCCCCGTGGGGTTAGGACCCAGGCTCGCTGGCTCCAGAGGCCTCGCTCCGACCCCTGCTGGTAGGGCTTCCTCGGAGGGAAACGGCTCGAGGGGACGTCCGACCTCGTCACTGTGTCTGGAAATGTCATCTACACGTCCTCCTCACAGACTCCTCAGAAGAGCTGCCGTAACAAGTGTAGTGCTGTAAGCTTGCGATTTAAGGCTTGATCGGAAGTCCTCAATCAGGGTCCCCACACGGCCTCCTCCCTGTCGGGTCCTTCCTCTTACCGGGACACCAGGCTTTGCACTTAGAGCCAGCCTGAAATCCGGGGCGGTCCCCTCACCGGCTTCTTACCTAATCACACCTGCGAAGACCTTCTTTCCAGATAAGGTCGCGTTCTGGGTGCACGTGGATTTGGGGGGACACCCTTCACCCCACTCCGAGTCACCCTTCACGAACCCTGAGCCCAGTGCGTGCAGGCCGGGAACTCGCTCCCCCCTCCCCCCCCCCCCCCCCCCCCCCCCCCCCCCCCACGCCGTCTGGCGGCGGAGACTCAGCTGGGGTGGGAGCTGGCGGGGGGCGTGGCGCGGGACAGAGGAACACGTCTCGTTTCCGGTCCTCGAGGAGCCCGGGGAGCGGGGTCCTGCTGCCCGAGGGCCTGGTCGGAGCGGCTGTGGCGAGTGGGCGTGCTCCACTGTCCCAAGAGGGCCTCCCTCGTGCCCTCTCGTGCAAGGTCAGGGGCGTGCCTGGCAGCCTTGTGAGGTGCTTGAGCGGGTTCCCTCGATTTGCCCGTTTGCTCCTCACTGCAGCTGGACAGCGGAGGTGACTTCACAGATGGGGAGACTGAGGCACAGGCTCCGGGTCACATGGCTGGGAGGAGGGGGCGGGTGGTCCCTGGTGCAGGAGTGCGGGGCGGCCCTGCCCAGGAGGCAGCCCGCCGGGGCTGCGTGGTTCTCAGTGGGCTCCCCAGGCGTGGGGGACCCTCCCAGGCTGCTGAGTCAGAAACTCGGGGGCTTTACCAGACCCTCTGGGGAATTCCGGGGTCCGCTCGAGTTCGGGAAGCACTGGGGGCGCGGCTCTGGGGTCAGAGAGCGCTGAGTTCAGATCCCAGGTGTGCCCCTGACTGACTAACTTCGTGTAGATCCCTTCGCGGCTCAGAGCCTCAGCTTCCCCAGCCGTGGAATGGAACGAGGAGCGAGGCCATCTCCCGGGCCAGGTTGTGCGAGTTATCTCAGACAGGCACCAAACACGGTGCCCAGCGGACAGGGTTTCCTGTCTGCCCCGGGCCCTTTGCACCTTCCTGCTCTGACGGTGCCTACAGGTGCAGGGGAAGTCACACTGGAGGTGCGAGCTTTCCTGTGGGGGCCGCCTCGGGGGCCGGTGTGGTCTCGGGGGTTCCCCGGAGGGTGCCGGCCCCGGCCACCGGCAGCCCCGTGGAGTCAGGCTCCTGGGCCGGGCTGGTCCGAGCGGACTGACCTTCTGGGGCCAGGTGGGGCGGGGCGCGAAGGGGACCAGGAGCTGGAGACTGCGTCCGGGGTTGTGGCTTGGTCATGTGTTTTAATGACTGTTTTTTCAGAACGGTTTTAGATTTACAGAAAGCACGGTTTCAGGCTCCCCGTTTGGCCTAGAGTTGGCCCACCGGCCCCTTCGCCGGGGTCACCGGACCGGTTCCGACGGGTTGTTATAAGTGAAGTCCGTGCTTCGTTTGGGTTTCCCTCCGTCTGCCCCGCGAGCCCCTTTGAGCCCCAGGAGCCCGTCTCGCCATGACTCGTCACACCTCCTCAGTTTCCTCTGGTCGTGAGGGTTCCTCAGAAGCTCCTGTCTTTGTGACCCTGACCGTCTCGAGGAGGACTCGCCGGCTAGTTGGGAGGACGGCCCGCTGTTGGGACCCGGCCGATGTTGGTGGGGTTTTTAGTGTCTTCTGTTGAGCAGGTGACGATGGTGATGGTGGGGACAGGGGACGTGGGCACGCCATCCCTGCCGCCTCCCCCACCGCCCAGGGCGTTTCTCCCGATTCCCTTGCAGGGGGGCTCAGAGCCTCTCCTCCACTCGGCCCGGAACCCCGAGCACGGGGTGGTCGGGGCTGGCAGTCACGACGCCCGTGTTTCTGATGGGTGTCGGGAGGCCTGAGACTCGCCGCGGGTTCCAGCGAAGGTGGCAGCCCCACTCTGCCGCCCCGTCTAGGGCAGACGCTTGGTCCCGGCCTTCCGACGCTGTCGGCGGGGCCCTCCGGGGACCGCTCGTTGCACAAACATCGATTGCATCCTTGCGGTGTGCCAACCCAGGGCCAGATGCAGGGCTTCGGACAGGAGCACGGCCGCCGTGCGGCCGGGAGCGAGCGGGGAGAGAGCGAGTGGAACGTTGCTCGGAACCGCCGCCTGCGTGCTGACAGTTGCGTGCTGGGGAGGAAACCAGAGGCCGGGCCCCTGGCAGCAGGCAAGCCAGCGAGACGAGTGACGAAGGACAGCCACAGGGGCCCCAGGAGAGGGGCAGCCGGGGAGGCTCGGCTGCCACGGCCCTGCTGGCCCCCTCGCGCCTCCCGTGAGGCCCCTCATTCCCGCCACCCGCCCCTCTTCCCTGCTCGTCGGTGCACTGGGCGTGTTCCTGACTTCACACCTGCTGCTCCCCCTGCCCGGCACGCCGTCCCCTGCCCCCGAGCGGCTGGCTCCGACGTCGCTGCCGCAAGGGCGCTCGGTCGCCTCATGCCCACTTGACCTCCCTGTGCTGCCGTCCCTGCAAGACCTCCCCGTCTGGGCCGCGCACACTCCTCCGGCCTCTCCTCCGTGCGGGCAGGGCCTCGGAGCTGCTCACCGCCCTGCCCTGGGGCCCCGGTGCGGTGCCCGGCATGTGGCAGACGCTCAACCCCAGACGGAACCCAGCGCCGCCGGTCCGGGCTCTGTCCCCCCGAGGGCAGGGGACGCGGAGCGGGGGAGGCAGCGAGGTTAGGGAGGGGAGCTGCCGCCCATTGCGCAGACGGGACCACTAAAGCCCAGTAAGTGAAGACACTGGCCTTGGCTCTTTCCTGCCTCAATGTGAGCCCCACCTCGGCGCCTTCCTTCCAGAGGTGGAAAGCCCCTCAGCTCGTTCTGAAAATTGCTCAAAACGTACCAGCGGAACGGATGCCTTTATCCCCCCCTTTCCAGGGGGCTCCCAGCCCCCACCGGCGTCAACCCCAAGTTCTCTCCTTGTACCAGAAAATACGTAGAAAGGGGGCGCCTGGGTGGCTCCGTTGGTTAAGCGTCTTGGTTTTGGCTCAGCTCTCACAGTTCATGGGTTCGAGCCCCGAGTTGGGCTCTGTGCTGACCGTGAGGAGCCTTCTTGGGATGCTCCCTCTCTCTCTCCCCCTCTCTCTGCCCCTCCCACACTCTTTCTCTCTCCTCTCTCTCTCTCTCTCTCTCTCTCTCTCTCAATAAATAAACTTAAAAGGGGATGTACTAAAGGGTAAGTCTGCCCTTGTCTCTCTCCTAGCCCCCTGCCTGGAGCCAGCCATGGTCACTACTTCCTTGGGTCTCCTTCCAGAATATTCTATGTCGGCATATGCAGGCACGTTCTTGGGCGCATTCCTTTTCTTTTTCCAACGTGAGTGGTGGCATTAGACCCGCTGTTCGGTAGGAGGGTGCGTGCCCTTGTCATTTTGAGAGTTTGGCCACCTGACCTCAGAAGTCCTGCCCCGAGGCCCTGCATCCACCGCGTGGGGAATGACTCAGCTAACGTAGTGATGACAGCCTCTCTTATCTTTCCTGGCCTCAGGGGGGCAAAGTGGTACCTGGGGAAGCTGACGGGTCCTATCTTTCCTGCGGGAAAGGTTTGCATTCTTACTGAAGTAAAGCAGGCGCACAGAGAGAGGGGACACGGGCTGTAAGGGGACCCCTCGATGGGGTTTCACGCACCGACCCGCGTCCGTGTCAAGGACAGCACAGTCCCCTAGGACCACTCCCCTGACGGCACCGAGGGTTTCTCCTGAGTCTGATCCTTACCTGCCTGAGACTTCTGTGTTTGTCCCCTCTGGTGTCGAGCAAGCAGCGCCTGAAACTCGTCTGAGACCCTCCCCTGAAGTCACTGGGCTGAGGCCTCAGTTTCTGCGAAGCGGGGACCGGCCTGCCCCCCCCCCCCCGGGTGCCAACGTGAGGACCACATGGGACGCTCTGGGGCAGAGCTTCCTGTGTGCCATCCATGCATGTCCTGGGTCCCCACCCAGCACTTGACAGCCGACACGGTGCCGCCCCGGGTAGGATGGGCGTGTGCAGTGGGCGGCGGCCGCATGATCTGGGGCAAGTGGTGTGACTTCTCTTTGCCTCAGTTTCCCCCACTGTACGTGGGGCGACCACAGCCCCCTTTGGGGTGGGGTCTAGACAGTCCCAGGCACGGCAGGCTCTCTGTACGAGGTGCTGGGGGGTGGTCCTCACTGTCTTTTCCCCCCACGGAGGTCAGCGTGCCCTCCGGCTGTGGGCGCCCCCACCCCCCACCCCCGTGCCGAGCAGGAAGCGCTCTGTGAAGGCTTGCCGCACCTGCACTGTTATGAGGGCGTGCGGGGTGGCGGCGCGCTGTGGGTGACCCCCGAGCTGCGGAAAGCCTGGCCCGTGTGGGCCGACTGGGGAGCCCATACAAGGAGGCAGTCAGGTCCCCCGGGGAGACTCGCCGGGCAAGCCACCGCTGCCCCAGTCCCCGAATGCCACTTGGCCCTCGAGCTTCCGATCTGCCCGGCTGCCCACCCTCGGCCCCTCTCGTGCCTCCGCTGCCACAGTTGGGATGACGCGTCCCTGTCCTCGGGGCTCGGGCTCCCCCAGGAGCTCACACGTTGGCTCAGGACCATCCCTTTCCCCTCCTGCCTCTGGGACTAACCGTCCCACCAGTACGGCCCGCCTGCCCCAGACACCTGCAGTTACCACCACACGTCCTTACAGGAGCCCTGCGGGGTGCAGGTCCCTCTCTTGGGCGAAAGCTCCCGTCTTTATCCCGGTAAGGGAGGCCGGTGGATAGACCCCCCCCCCTTTCACCTCTCCCGTCTGTGCGTGTGGAAACAGGAGCCCAGAGAGGGTAAGAAACTCGTTCAGCCCACACAGCCGGCCAAAGGCAGCCCTGCAGCCCCGTCCCGTGAATCCAGCCCGGCTGCACGGGACAAAAGAAGCCAGCAGCTCCCAGGCACCTGCTCCGAACGGCAGAGCCTTTGAGGCAGTTAGTAACAGCTAGAGCCGTGGTTCTCGACTTGCCTCCTGGGGAGGATTCTGGACCCCTTCCCGTCATGTCGAGTTGCCAGACTGAGGCGGGGGGAAATGGGAGGCCCGGCGACATTTGAATTTCAGGGAAACGAGGAATAACTGTCTAGGATAAGCATGTCCCGAATATGGTGTAGGACTTGTACGAAAAAGTTATTGGCATTTGATCCGGGAACCTCAGCCCCAGGGAACACCGGCAGCCTCCGGAGGTATTTTCTGGTGTCACGGCTGGAGGGGGCTACAGCCTCTAGAACCCGGGGGCAGCCACCCTGCTCTGCACAGGGCAGCCCCCTCCACAAAGCGTGGCCTGCCCCCCGTGTCCGCGGCGTGGACGCCGAGGAGCCCTGAGCTGCAGGCATTTCCCGTGAGCCGGGCCGGTACCAGGGGCTTGGCCTACTGTCTTTGACCTCGGTTTTCACTGCACCCTCAGCCCCGCCGGCCGGGACCCAGGGAGCCTTCTGGAGAGGCTGGTGCCAGGACTCGGGGCTGGGAGCCCAGCAGAGTCCGCCCTGGCGCCGGGGGCAGGTGAACGGGCAGGGACGGGAGCGTGTCCCCCACCCCCTGCCTGCCCTTCCCTCTCTCTGGCTCCTCCTCCCGGGCTCCTGCTCCGGCAGCTCATCCCTGACGCAAGCTGGGGCTTTTTCCTTAATTAAAAAGAGATTTAAAACATCCACTGCTGTCCCCACTGGGCCCAGCCTGCCCTGGCCTCATCCCTAATAGTGCAAGGCTTTCCGCTTAATTGGAATGAAAGAAAAAAAAAAAAAAAGATTAAGTGCATCTGGAAGCCTTGGAGGCATTTGTCGGCTTGTTTTTTCAAAGACCTACACTCAATCCGACATCCGGTCAGGGGTTAGCGCTGGCCCCAGTGCACCCTGTTCCTGCCCCAGGGCCTTTGTGCGTGCTGGGGCTGACCCAAGTGCCCTCACCTTCCCTGCGTCTCTCTTGCCACTCTCTGCTCGGCCCCTCCAGGAATCCCCTTCTGACTCCCACCGTCTAGCGCTATCCGGGGGCGCCTTCTCATCGTGTCTGACTACTGACCCCGGCTCCAGAAAGTGTTTATATGAGTTGCTTCCTGGGAAGGCAGGGTCCCTGTCAGTTCCCACATGGCCCTGGCCATGGTCCCTGGCGCCTCTGTCCCTCAGTGTGCACATCTGGAAGATGGGCTTCTCATGCTGTCAGCCTCCTTGGGAGGACCAGACGATGACTGGGGGAGGTCACACGGCCCCCCGCTGCAGCCCTTTGAGCCCTCCCGACAGCAGCTGGAAACAGCGGGGCCCCTCTCTCCCTTCTTTTCCCCGGCTGGCCCTGAAATCAGGGTCTCACTTCTGCACTGGGGCCTGGAGGTGGAGGCAGGCACAGTGTGGGGGGAGGAGCAGAGATACACGTGCTAAGTAAGACCCTTCTGCTCCCCGCTGTGTCCCCGCACCCGGAATGGTGCATGCTGCCTGCCCCCCACCGGGCACCTCCCCTGGGCCCGGCTCTGCGCTGCAGGGGAAGGGAGCATCAGATGACAAGGCCGGGCCGAGCGAGGCGTAAGTCACAGCCGGCCAGCAGGACGGAGTCGACTTGGCTTTCCCTCGTTCCCGAGCCCGTGGCCGTTCCAGTCCAATACGGAAGACGCGTCTCCGGGTGTTAAGTTGGAACCAGGAGTATTTTGCCAGAGGCGCCCCCACTCCGGCTGTCCCACGGCAAGGGTGGGCTCAGGGGCCCGTGAGTGACAGCAGCCGGGCGGCTCCCGGTGGGTGCTTACTATCGGCTGAACCAGTGAGTAGGGCTAGGGTCAGCGTCTCGCGCTGCGGATAACCCGTGTGTTTACCGAGCGCGCTCTGCACGGCCCCCTCTGTGGATTTCTCGCCTGCAAATGCGCTTCGTGCTCGCACCCCCTTGGCTGGAGCCAGGGCCCCGCGCTGGGTCTCAATCCCCTGAGCACCCCCTGGAGGTGGGGACTGCTATGTACCTCCATTTTGCAGCTGAGCCCAGAGAGGCGGAGTCATTGCCCGGTGTGTTGAAGCCCGGGTGCATGTTCTGGCTGTGTGGCGGCGGCCAGGTCTCCAAGCTGGGTGCCGGCCCATTGCTGTTTTCAAAAGGAGCAGCAGAGGGCGCCCGTGAGCCATGATGCCTGCCGCGGGCAGCAGGTGTCTGTCTGCTGGGGCCTCAGAGTGGCCTGGGGGCCCTGAGAGCTGCAGAGGGCAAGGAGCTCTGGCCCCGGGGAGCTGGGGTGTTCTGAGCAGGGCACAGGCCTGGCTCTGGGGCTTCCGAAGGCTGGGAAGCGGTGGCTGACGCCAGAAGGGGCAGCGTGGGAGCTCAGGCCCGGAGCCACGCGGCCTGTGCGTGTCCTCTGGGGCACCTCCTTTCCCTAAGCCTTGGTTTTCTCGCCTGGAGAGCGGCCAGGGTCCTAGTATCCACCCCGAGGGGTGGCGGGAGGGCGCCGCAGTGGTCCTCAGCCCCGGCCTCCCCCAGGCCCCGGCCAGCTGGCTTCCTCTCGGCCATTTCTCTGACACCTGGCAGGCACACGCCCCACACCAGGTGTTTCATCCCTACAAGACTGGTATTAACCCTACTTTTATGGCCGGGAACTAGGCTCAGAGTGGTGCCACTGTGTCCCCACGGTCACCCTAGCTTGGGGACTCCCTGCCCTGGCCGTTGGACTCACTTGGGCGCTTTTCAAACTCCTGGTGGCCCGACTAGAGCAGTGAGGTGCGGTTCTGTGGGGCTGGGGTCCCGCGTCGGCCCTTTCCAAACTTCCTAGGTGACTGCCCGTGGGCAGCCGAGACGGGAACCCCCCCCCCGGAGCTGGGGAGAGGGCAGAACCAGTTCCGGGGGGGATGTCTGTCCCGCCCTTGAGCACAGCGTCCGTCCCCCGTTTCACCTGCTCTGGGAGGCCGGCCTCGGCCGCCTGGCCTGCTCCCTCTCCAGGGCCAAGACCAGCATGTGCCCCAGAGCAGGGGCCCTGTCAAGGTCAAGTGACCGCCACCCACCCACCCCCCAGGCTTCCCACACAGGCACCCCGAGATCTTTCAGTATTTCTGGGGGGCACTGGGATCCGCTCCCCGTCCCCAGCCTCCTTGGGGCCTGGCCCCCTGGAATCCCAGCCAAACCCACCGCTTTCAGGAAATGGGCTTTTAATGGCCCGAGGCGGGCACATAATTAACGAGTAACAATTCTGGCTTTAGCACAAATGAGCTCGTCTGGGGCCCGGTCGGCATTTGTTTTTAATCCCCAAAGTAGGCTTTATCTCCTGAGAGCTTTTTCCCTCTTGCTCAGCCACCGCTGCTGGAGGCCGGGCAGCCCCGCCCCCCCCCCCCCCCGGGGGATTTGAGGGGTGCTGGAGTCCCGCCCTCCCTCTTCCCGCCCTCTGCCCTCCTCCTCTCCCCTCCCCTCCCCTCCCCTCCAGCATCTCTCCAGGCCCGCTGAGTGACCCGATGCCCCCCCATTAAGAAAGCGGCTTTGTCGCCCAGCTCCCAGAACCCGTTAAAATGCAAATGTAGGGGCCCTGGGAGGAGCGTGGCTCTTCCCGGTTAGCGTTTTATTTTAGAACTTGGGAATAGTCGCGGAGGAAGGGGCCTTGCAGACAGAGCAGGGAGGCTCCCTCCTGTTACAGATAACAATAATCAGAGCCTCCTTTTGTTGCCAGCGCCCCATGAGGCGCTTTTTGCGCGTGACTATAGAGAAAGCTCCCGGGGATGGAGCACCCTCTAGGCCTCGGGCTCTCTGGGCAAGTGCTTCACGTGAATTCGTTCATTCCCGACACCCCTCCGAGGCAGGCACCGTCCCTGCTCATCAGCGGCCGAGTTTGGGATTCTCCTCTTGTTTCTTGGAAATAACCAGCCTCGGGCTTTTGAGGTTCTGTGACTGCCTCTTAGGACATCGGGCGCGTTCCAGATCTAGACTCCCCGACTTCTGGATGGCCCAGGGCGGGGACCGGCCAAACGCAGCCCTTGGGCCAAATCCGGCCCGCTTCCTGTGTTTGTAAATAAAGTTTTATTGAAACGCAGCCACACTCCGCATCTGCACACCGTCAGTGGCCGCTCTCCTGTGACGAGGGCGAGGTTACACAGTTGCGACGCAGACCGCGTAGCCCCCAGCGCAAAAACCGTTTACCGTCCGGCCCCGTGCAGAAAGCTTACTGGCTGCATTGTATAGAATTACAAGAAGCACCGGGCTTTGCCGTCGGCAGGTTGGCTTTGGGTTCGGATCCTGGCCCCACCACACGCTAGCTGTTCAACCGGGTGCAAGTTCTTCCCCTCTCTGGTCCTCCGTCTCTACATCTGTGAAATGGGGCTGGTTAGACTTTGCACCTCCTAGGGGAGCAGTGAAGACCAGAGGAGAAAGCACCGTGTCTGGCGTGCGGCAAATAACCCCCGAATGTCAGCCGTGAGCGGTGATTGCAGGGGGCGCCCCTGGCTTGGCCTGCTTCAAAGGAGGCTTGCAAACCACGGCTTGATCAGGCTGGCGGCCGCCTCGGTGGGTGCTCCCGAGGGACTCTTCCTGCAGAACTAACTGGCCTGGCAGATCCGGAGGGAGCACGGCACCACCCCAGGGGGGAAATAGAATCAGGGTTCAGGACGGGGAGGGGACCGGGGCGTCGCCCGGGAGGGCCGCCGCGGGGTGGTTTGAGTTTGGTGGTTTGAGTTTGGCCGCTGCGGGGTGGTTTTGAGGAAGCCCCCAGGGCCAGGACGGCCGCCGCGTTTGCTGGGAGCAGCCCGCGTGCCCGGACAGCCTCGCCCCCGCCCGCGGAGCTGGGTCCGACCGCCCCGCTTTGTCGGCGACAACAGGAAGTCAGAGGGCACGCAGTCCACAGGACCCCCTCACTTCCGACCCCAGCGGCAAGCGCAGGGGTTCGAGCGCTCCCCGGAAGGACAGAACTCATGGAAAGGTCTTGGACTCGTGGTCATGACTCGTGGTGTCGGGACCCAGATTCAGCTCCGCCAAGTGAGGCGGTGCCTAGGGCGGAGTCCAGGAAGGCTCCGGACGGAGCCCTCCCTGTCCCTCCCCACGGAGTCACCGAAGTGTGACCTTCTTGGTACACACGTGTGACACACGCACGTGCGCACGCAGAGCGATGCCAAGCAGCCAGGGTCACCTGAGCCTCGGTGCTCAGAGGTTTTGTGGCTGTTCCAGGCCAAATTGCGTCGTTCCCTCCCCAGATTCACGTGGCAGTCCCAGCCCCGGCCCCCAAGGCCCTCGAACGTGACACTGGCTCCCTCGAGGCCTCTCAAGGAGCCGGCCCTGCCGGCACCTGGGTTTTGGGCCTGCGGCTCCAGACTGGGGAGAGTTGAGCTCTGTCGTTGGAGCCCGACGGCCTGTGGTGCTTTGTCACCGCAGCCCAAGGACGCGAGTCCGTCGAACTCCATTACAAAGGCATGGTTGATCGCCCGTGCGGCAGATCTGTCTCCAGTCCCTTTGGGCGTCCCCCAAAGCCCACGTGGCTGGACTGTCCAACGTGCCCAGGGCCCTGGGCAAACGAAGGCTCTCCCACCCGGCCTGGCATCCCGGGGGCTTTGAGATCGCCTCCCGGAAGCCGAGAACAGAGGCCGGACCTCTTTCGGGGCACGGGTAAACTCTCCACACCACACAGAGGCCCGGAGAGGAGATGGGATTTGCCCGGGGTCACGCCGCCAGTGAGCAGCTGGCCTGACTCAGAGCCGGCGCCCTCACCACCGTGCCGGCCGCGGGCAGCTCTTCTGAGCACGGAGCCGAAGCCCAGCTGCTGAAGGGCCAAAACTCTGGCCCGATTCCATTGCTTCCGGTCATCCGACGTTCATGGTTTTGTGGATTGGAACAGACTGTCCCTGACAGTCCAGGCATGAGCTGCCCTTCAGAGGAACACCCCTTAGGTGACTAGAGGTCGCCCCGAGAAGGCCCTTGTGGTTTTCCTATGACACAGGGGGTTTGGCTGTTCCCACTGTGCACCTGCTGCCCCTCCAGCAGGGGAGGACAGGCTGTGTGGACTGTATCCGCTCCAATCGCGTGTAACAAATTACCCTCGAACTCCGTGGCTTAAGCATCTTGTCACAGTGGCTTGGGAATTCAGGAACGACCTAGCTAGGAGCTTCTGGCCCCCGCCCCCCGTGAGGCGACATTTAAGCCATCAGCCAGGGCCGCGGTGTCATCCAAAGGCTCGACTGGGCTGGAGGACTCACTTCCCTGGTGGAAGGGAGGCCCCCGTTCCTTGCTCCCCGGGCTCTCCCCCTCCCCCCACCCCACCCCACCGGCTGCTCGCTGGTCCTCCCCACGGCGGCTGCCTTCCCCCAGAGCAAGAGGGCAAGGAGGAAGTCGGAGCCTTTTGAGACCTCCTCTTGGAAGTCACGCGCCATGCCTTGTATGCCGGAAGCCATGCCGAGACCCTCCGTGCCGGAGGGGAGGTGAATTAGACGCCGCCTCTTGGGGACACGTGTGAGAGCCACATCGAGGACCCCGTTTCCTCAGCCGTGGGCCGGGACTGAGATGCCTGAGCAAATGTCATCCAGTCGGGGGCCGTCTGGGGTGATGCTCAAAGCGGCAGGGCCTAGAGACCAGGATTTGAACCCCCCGTTTGCCGGTGCCCAAAGTTGCTTCGTACTTACACTTCGAGGCTCTCCGCTCGCTCTCCCCCACACGTGTGCTGGGTCCCAGGGAAGCGCAGTCGAGGGAGACGCTGGTGGCCCTCCCGACACTCACGGCAAAGGGAGACAGAATTAAGAACTCATGTTTCAATACAGTCTGATCAGTGCTGGAAGAAGCCTGAGGAGTGAGCCAGTGTAGACGGACAAAGGAGGGAGGGGCCGCCTTTGCTGGGACACCTTCCCCAAAGAAGGGCCTATTG
The DNA here is from genome assembly GCA_030068075.1 of Paguma larvata. Lineage (NCBI taxonomy): Eukaryota > Metazoa > Chordata > Mammalia > Carnivora > Viverridae > Paguma > Paguma larvata. The sequence continues at coordinate 57,609,144 of CM057841.1, read as the reverse complement.
TGCTGGGCTTCGAAGGGTAAGTAGGAGCCCATTCCGCTGGTAAAGGAAGAAAGAACATTCCAGGCCAAGAGAGCAGCGCGGGCAAAGGCCCAAAGGGGTTGGGAGCCCAGGGTTTTGGGGAGCCGTGAGCAGTACGGGGAGCGTGGGCAGGTGGCGGGGAGTGAGGCTGCCGGGAGTTCGGACCAGACCGTGAAGGCCGAGAGCCGGCCTGTGATTTACGGTCAGCATCTCCGCAAATGAATTTCACGACTCACGGTTCTGTGAGCTGTCAACAGGCATGCCTCCAAAACCAGACCCCAAGGTCACTGAACTTCAGGAAGCCGCAGGGGGAAAACTCGCTTAAGGAGCTGCTTCCCTACTGCAGGACTTCTCAGGGCCTCTAATTCTCTAAGCTGCATGAGGAGCCCCAAGAGAAAGAAAGATTCGGTGGGGTCCAGTCAACCTTCAAATAGGTGCTCCTCCCAAAGTCGTTGGGTCATGGCACCCCTGGGGCCCGGTGTTCCAGGGAACACTCTTTGAGAACTACTGCTTGTAGCTAGTTGTCAAGAGGCCGCGAGGGTTCCGCGGGTATGCGGGACAATTGGGTTCGCGGTCTCTGGCAGAGAGGCTGGTTAGGGGCGTGACGAGGGAGAGAGAAGGACAGCAAAGCCACCGAGGGATGATGGCCTCCGTGGGCTTGTGATGGGTTAGGGTGGTGACAGTGGTGGGGAGGGGTTGAAGGGGGAGGAGGAAGGGGAGGAATTGTGGCCGGCGCTCTGGTTTCTAGCAGTAGAGGTTCCCCTGGCTCGGCGGGAGGGAAGGACGGAGCAAGGGTGTGGTGTGGATGGCACGAGTACTCTTCCGGAGGTCTGTAACGGGGCGTGGCCGGCCCCCCTGTCCTTCTAGAGCCGCACGGGGACAAGGAATTCGCCAACAACAGAACAAACGGACAGATTCCTCTTGGGAAAGCCCAGCTTGCCCGAACTGACACAGGAAGAAACAGAAAACCTGAGGAGCCCCATGTCTGTTTAAGACCCCAAATTCCTAATCAGAAAGGCTTTGTGCAGAGAAGATTCCAGGCTCAGACAGTTCCACCGGGGAACCCAGGCAAACGCATAAGGGAGAACGGAAGCCCGTCTTCCAGACGCCCTTTCAGAATGGGATGTGGGGGCGGGGTGGCCGCATGAGGGGCTCCCCGTGTCCGTCGGGCTGGTTCCCGTTCAAGCCACGCTGCGCGCGTCGCTGAGAGCCGTGTTCCGGGGCCTCTGGGTGTCAGTCGTTGCTCCGGGCACTGGAGCCACATTAGTAAACAAAGCAGGTCAAACTCAGTGCCCTCCCTGGACGACGCCAGCTTGGGCGGGTCGTTGAACTGCCCCGCGGCGCCGCGTCCTCCTGCGCGAAGCCAGGACGGCGCGCCCCTCCTTGCCGAGAGGCGGCGGTGAGGGAGGGAGGTGGGCAGCCCGCGGCCGAGGGTTCCCAGCGGCCGCTGACGCCGGTCTCCCTGTCGGGTGTCCGTGTGTGTCCCGCGGCCCGCCCCCTCAGGCTTTCGGATGTGCGGCAGCAGCGGCAGCGGCAGCCACGACGAGACCCCGGTCCTGAGCGACAAGCACCTGGACGTCCCCAACATCATCATCACCCCCCCCACCCCCACGGGCATGATGCTGCCGCGGGACTCCAGGCAGACAGGTGAGGCCACCGCCGCCCGGCGTGTCTGGGGGGCCCGGCTGGGGACAGCTCTCGGGCCCCCCTTTGGTGCCGCGGGTCTGAGCTCACGTCCCCACCTGCCCGGGGTCTGTTAAAAATTTATGTCTGGATCCGCGTCCGCGCCACCGTGGGCCCCTCGCGGGCACCAGCCCCAGCAAGATGTGGCGTATTAAGTAATTACCTCGACAGCCCCTGCCGGCAGCCCGGGCGAGTGGTGTGGGGGCTGGACGAGCCCGACACGGTATGGATGGACGCGTCCTCCCCGGCCAGCTGGGGACGGCCGCTCCGTCTTGCCGACCACAAGCGCTTCGGCTGGACGGGACAGGCTTGGAGACCCGCCACGTCTGGGCCGAGCCCATCTCCGGGCCTTCCAGACGCGGCTCGCTGCGGGGGCGGCGAGGAGACAGACCTCAGAGAGAGACGCGGACCGGGGTCCCCGCCCGCCCCTCTGTGGGCACTGTTGGGGGCGGTGGGACGTCTCGTTCGTTTGTTCATCAGAGAGATTTATCGAGCCGTGCCTGTGCTGGGTGCTGAGGCTGCCGTCATGAATCACGGTAATAAAAATCCTGATGGCGTTAGCAGCGAGGCGAGCACACTTTCTCACTGAGTCCTCAGGGTCACTCGCGTTAGGTCCCGTTTTCATCCCCGTTTGATAGATGGGCAAACTGAGGTTCGGAGAGGTTGAGACATTGGCCCTGTAGCTGGTAAGTGGCAGAGTCGGGATTCAGACCCAGCGGCCGTGATCTGGAGCTCATCCCGGGTGGTGGGGGTGGGGAGAGGAGCCGTCCCCCGGGTTAGGCGCCCCCCAGTGGCGAGCATCGTTCAGTCACCCAGCACTCACGTCATCAGTCCTGCCCGGCTCCTGCGTGGGCACAGGCTCACAGGCTGATGGAGGGCTGGCGAAGTCTGGCATGGAGTGGGGTGGGGGGGCTTAGGTAGACTTTTCCAGAAGTGCTAAGCTTGGATCTCAGCTTGCCCACCAGGGTTAGGGGATCTGGAGGAAGCCACTGGCTCCCCCTCTGGGTCGGGCCCTCTGCAGGGACTGGGGCCGGGCCATTCTCAGTAATGCCTCACCCTGGGTCACATTCCTGTCCCCTTCCCAAGTGCCAGGCACCAGGCCAAATGCCTCTCATAGTGTTTACTTCTGCTTCCAACCCTGAGGATCGTGAGTCCCACCCTCATCTCCAGTTTACAGATGGGGAAACTGAGGTCCAGAGAGGGGCAGTGACTCACCCAAGGGCACACAGCAAGGTGGGAGGAGAGCCGGGCTCTTGCTCCAGTGTCCAGTCAGAGAGCTCAGCGCGGGCAGCAGAGCCTCAGGTCCTTTGCACCTGCCAGCCTGGTGTCCTCCTGTGTGAGATGGGATGACGACCACCTTCCCTGCCCCCAAGGCCAGTGTGAGTGTGGGGAGACCAGGGCTCGGTGCGAAGAGACCGTGCCGGGGCACCCTCCTGTCCTCTCTGCCCAGACCCCATCTCTCCGCCTTTCCCCCGGCAGAGGACGGAGGCATGGGATCACGGGAACAGACCTCGGGGTCAGAAAACCCTGAATTCGGATCCCTGCTCCGTGACCTGTCACCTCGTGACTTTGAGCAGGAGGCTATACCTCCCTGAGCCTCAGTTTCCCCTCTGGAACATGGTGCCTGCGAGGTTGGGGAGGATTCGGGATGGGGCCGGGGTCTGATTCGCACCCTTTGCAGTGGCCGTGCTGGCGATATTCTGCCCCGGCAACGTCTCCCCAGCCCTCCCTCCGGGTCTGTGGCTCCAAGTGATTTTCAGATCCCGGGGCCTCCGCAGGCGGTGAGGAGCGGGGCTCCCCTGGCTGACCCGAAGCAGGTCTCCCACTCTCTGGGCCTGAACTTTCCATCTCTAGGACGGGGGCACAGAGGTGTGGACCTCCCGCCCAGCCCAGGGCTCGAAGGCCCTTCCTGACAGAGGCTGGGTCCCAGGGACCTCAGCCCGGGCCCCGGGCGAGCTCTGCGCTGGGTGTGGGCGGAGGGTGCGTGGGGAAGGCCCACAAGGCCCAGCATCCCCAGGGCCCCCTGTCGGCATCCTTACCACCGCCGCCTCTGTGCGGGGGTCGGGGGTCGGGGGTGGGGGGGAGGCCAGAGGCTCTGGCCCTGGGCTCCCGATGTGGTGGGTGGCCGTCCAGATGCTGATTCGGTCTCTTTCTCCTAGTCTGGCTGGATGAGGCGGGGTCATGCCCAGAGGATGGAGACATAGACCCCGACGCCTGAGGAGGGGGCGCAGTCGGAGATCGTCCTCACGGGCCCCAAGTCCACACGTCCCTGGGGGGCGTGCCTGCCTGGGACAGAAGTGCTGAGGACCCTGGACGGGAAAACACAGGATTCGGAGGCCCGACGGGCCGCCAGACGAGCGAGGAGCGAGCCCTGCCAGCGTCCAGAACCCTGTGTCCCAGGCCCCCCGGGGCGGACCGGACGTCTGACGCCCACGCGTCCTTGCTGCTCCCGGAGCCGTGGCGACGGCCCTCGAGGGGCCGGGGTGGGGGGGGCCCGTCTTCTGGACACACTCACCCTCCCCGCACCCCGGGCCTCACAGACGGGCCCGCGGGAGGCCCGCACACCCTCAGGAACTCCTTGCACAGGAGCGGCTCTGTTTTTTACACGTTTTACAGATACCAAAACAGTCCAAAAAGTGATTTATGATGTCTTTTTTGCATTATAAATAAAGGTCACTCGTAATGAGCAGTGAGGCCCGCTGCTTGGGCGGAGGAGACGGAGCACACGCAGGAACAGAGGTCCAGGCGACGCCTACCCACGGAGGGGCCGGGCGGGCCGCAGGGGCCTCGGGGTGGTCTTGGGCCCTCGACTTGCACACGGCCCTGGAGTCACACGGCCCCGAGTCCCAGCGCTGTCCTTGTCACCTGTGGGATCCGGGCAATCGCCCGGCTCTAGGATGGGAGGCAGTGGTTTGGGGTTTTGTTTTTTTCGAGAACATTAAATTGTTAGCGTCCTCGTCCTCCTGCCCCCGCCCCCCCATGTTCTGATGGTGACGCCTGCGTTTGGCTTCTCCCCGCCGCTGTGTGACTCCTCTTGGTTTGGGTTTGGCCGCCGTGTTAGCTGGATTCCTGAAGAAGCAGAGCCTGAGCCAAGGCTTTGTGAGGAAAGAGTTTATTTGGAAGGTGACCCGGAGGCACGCAGGTGGGGGGGGGGGCGGGAACCCTTCAGGGGGCCCCCAGGACCACTCTTGGGCTCAGTAATTCACTGGAGGGACTCCCGGGACTCAGCCAAGCCACCACGGCTGTGTTGACGGTTCCTCACAGCGAAAGAATGCAGATTTCCCTCCCAAAGGGCAGAGGCGACAAGGGTGGGGCGCACGGGTCTCACAGACAGCGCGTGAGTCTCTCAGCAGCCGTGATGACGCACGCTCGGTCCCGCCGGCACCCGGAGCACCCTGAGCCTCCGCGCCTGTGGTTTCGCTGGGGGGGGGGGTGGCCACGTAGACCTGGCTGGCCACCCACGTGGTGACCTCAGTCTCCAGCCCCTCTGGAGGTCAGGCTGCTACGGAGTGACTCAGGCTGGCCGTAAATCATACCGTGGACCGTTCCTCGAGGCCCGGGCTCCAGGTAAACAAAGACATTCTTATCAGACAGGACATTCCAAGAGCCTAGAGGTCGCCTCCCGGGAGCCCAGGGCAAAGGCCAGACCTCTCCGGGAGGTCCCTTCTTTACGCACGCAGGCGAGACGGGAGGCAGGGAAGGGAAGGAGCCGTCCAGGGGGCCCCGGAGCCAGTCACCCCGGGGGTCTCTGGGGAGGCAGTGTCGCACCCCGCTCTGCGCCGTCCCCGCCCGAGGGGTCGTCTCCCGTTCAGCCCTGGCCGGGCTGCTCCGGAGTCACGCGGCACCTCTGGCCCGGACACTGGCAGGGCTCGCGGAGGACAGCGGGCGCGCTGGGAGGCTGAGCGCCGCGGGTGCGATGAGCCCACTGCCACGGCCTGCTCCGGGGGTGTGCGGCCTGCAGAGTCCAACAGAGCCCCGCTCCACGGGCTCTGCTGTCCCGGCCTTCCCATTTTTTTATTTTTAATGTTTATTTATTGTTGAGAGAGAGAGGGTGGGGGGCACTGAGGTTCCCGAGCAGGCTCAGTGCTGACAGCACAGAGGCCGATGCCAGGCTCAGACTCCCAAACGTTGAGATCATGACCTGAGCCAAAGACAGACGGAGGGACGGTCAACCGACTGAGCCCCCCGGGGCGCCCCACGGCCTGGAAATTCTTAATCACTGTTGAAGGAGGGTCCCCGTGTTCACATTGCCTTGGGTCCTAGGAATGGCCTAGCTGGCCCTGCTTCCCGCCCAGGCGGCCACCTGTGCGCTGAGATGCAGCTCGGGCCATCGGGGCCTCTTCCGCGGAGCCCACCCCGCCCCCCACTCCGATGAGAACGAGGTCAAAGGCACATTGCAAGAAGAGCGTAGGGGTGGGAGATGGCGGCCGTTTCGGGGGAAGCACAGACCGCATTCATGGGCCACCCCGCCCCGGCCCCTGCCCCCCACCCCGAGCGGTCTGGTCCTCTCTGCCAGCTGGGAGTCTTCCCCACCCCCAGGGCCACAGCACCCCGTCCGTCCCACCCATCTCCTACGAGCGAGACACCCTTTCCCTGTCTCACGGTCACTGACGTGCAAGCCTTCGGGTGATCAGACACCCCTATCCACCCGCTGGGGCTGGTACTGCCCGCAACCAACCCTCTGGCACCCCGACGCATGGCCCTTAGGAAATAAAATTCCACGGGGCGCCTGGGTGGCTCAGGTGGTTGAGCATCTGACTCTCGATTTCAGCTCAGGTCGTGATCTGCCGGTTCCTGAGGTGGAGCCCCGCTTGGGATTCTCTCTCTCTCTCTCTGTCTCTGTGTGCCCCTCCCCTGTTCATGCTCGCCTGCTTTCTCTCTCAAAAATAAATAGACATCGAAAACACATAGAGAAAATAAAATTCCAGAAGGCAGTGACATAGTCGCATACGTCAGCATGTTCCCAGGGCTCAGACAGGTGCTCAAGGTTTTTATTTTATATTTTCAAATGTTTTTTACTTATTTATTTTGAGAGAGAGAGAGAAAGTGTGTGTGTGTGTGAGCAGAAGAGGGCCAGAGAGGGGGAGATAGAGAACCCCAAGCCGGCTCCGTGCTAGCAGCACAGACCCCAACATGCGGCTCAATCCCATCAAATGTGAGGTCATAACCTGAGCCAAAATCAAGAGTTGGCCGCTTAGCCGACTGAGCCACCCGGGCCCCCCAAAGTGTTTATTATTTAGCACTCATACTGCTTGCTGTGCCCGGCCCAGCTCTGAGCACTTTGAACTCATAAGATACTCTTGGAGGAAACTCTTAGATATAGCGTATGAGTCAGCTTTCTTTTTGCAGCGATACTGCTGTGTAACAAATGACCCCTGCTATAGATTGAATGTGTCCCCGCCCCCCAGACTCACATGTTGAGAACTAACCCCCAGTGTCACGGTATAAGAAGGAGGGCTTCTGCGAGGTGACTAGGTCATGAGGGGGAAGCCCTCAGGCACGGATTGACACCCTTACGAGAGAGACCCTCAGAGGGCTCCCGCCACGGGAGGACAAGACCAGCTATGAGCCAGGAAGTAGGCCCTCGTCGGACACCGGGTGTGCCGGTGCCTTCATCTTGGACTGCCCAACCTCCAGAGCTGTCAGAGACACCTTTCCGTTGTCGGTAAGTCATCAGTCTCTGGTTTTCTGTCCTAGCAACACGAACGGATGGAGACACACGTGCTCCCCAAACTCAGGGACTTGGGACAGGAAGCATCAGTGGCTCACTCCCTGGTCTCCGGGTGGCCGTGGCTCTGCTGGGTGGCTGTGAGGAGCTGGGCTTATGTCAGGCTGCAGCTGGGTTCCCATCAGCTTCGTGGGTCTCCTGCTGTGGCCAGCCACCACCCGAGTATGTCGTCATGCAGGGCGTCAGGAGCCGGCCAGGCCATGCACGTGTGTTCTCGGGGCCCCAGGCAATGACTCTGGACACCCTGGGGGGATGCTGGGCCTCAGGGCTGGGGCTGGGCCTGAGCCCCGAAGAGCGGCTCGGTCTCCGGGCCGGCAGGGAGCCCCCACGTCTCGCTGGGCACAGCTTCGAGGCCTCCAGCCCACTCAGCAGCCTGCTGTGGCTAATCGCGGCTTCATCCCAGGCTTTTAGTGCCCATGGCAACAGGAAGCGGGCTGTGAGCCGGAGCCCGGGCAGGAGGGGCTGGGTGGAGGCTGCGCAGCCCCAGGACGCCGGATGTGGCTTGCTTGCGGGGGCAGGGTGAGGTCCCTTGCTCTCATGGGGCCCAAGGCGTCCACACCAGTCCTGCGCTTTTGGCCTCTTATAGCTGGAGGCTTGATGCATGCTGAAGCCAGCATCCTCCAGTGGCTACCTGCTGAGTACGGGGACGGGGACCTTTCCTGGTGGCATCTGCTCCCGAAGCTGCAGTGAATCTCGCGACAGCGCTCACCACCCAGCGCCTGTCCCTACGCCTCCGCCTTCAAGCGGGCTTTCTCTTCCCCGAAGGGAGGGGCCAGGTGGAGCGGGCCTGCTCAGGGCAAGCTCTCACTTAGATGAAAGTGGGGGGCCGGGCGCCCCACTGCAGCCCTAGCACCCCTTATAGGAGCTGTGAGAAAGAATGGGGGGAGTGGCTACGAGCAAGGACCCCACGTTGTGCTGTGTGATCTTAGAAAATCACTTGACCTCTCTGAATCTTTTTTTCCACCCAGAAAGAGTGGATAATACGGGGAGTAGCTGAGGACGAAGTAATGTGTAAAACCCTGGCGTGGTGCTGGCACAGAACGAACAATCAACGTTAGAGATACGGTCAGGCAGGTCGCCAACACCGCCGGGCCTCGGTTTCCTCATCTGGGGAATGGAGACAGTGCCACGGGGGCCCGAGGATGGGGCGACGCCGCAGGTACGAACATGGGGCGCACCGCGAGCCCCTGCCCCATTCTCTTCTGTTTTAATATTCGTTTTTGAGCAAGGGCCAGCGGGGGAGGGGCAGAGAGAGGGGCCCAGGACCCGAAGCAGGCTGTGCGCTGACAGCACGGAGCCCGACGCGGGGCTCGAACTCACAAGCCGCGAGATCATGGCCTGAGCCAAAGTCGGGCGTTCAACCGACAGAGCCCTCCAGGCGCCCACTTCTTTTTTTTAAGTTTATTTATTTAGAGAGAGAGAGAGAGTGCGCACGCATGTGTCCGCAGAGGAGGGGCAGAGAAAGAGCGAGAGAGAGAATCCCAAGCAGGCTCTGCGCTGTTAGGGTGGAGCCCGTTGTGAGTTCCAACTCAGCCACCCCAGTGTCCCCATCCACCCCCATCTCCGAGGCTTTCTCTGGAGCAGGAGCAGCCATGCAGGGGGCTCTCAAGGTCAGCGGACAGTGCCGGGAGCCCACGCATCTGGGAGCACCCCTCGTTCCCTGCGGGTGGCAGTTAGCGCACTGTTACCCCACCTTCCGTGCCCTTGCGCCCTTGGTGCTGGCGGGGAGGCTCCCTGAGGAACCTTCTGGTCTACACTAGTGCTTCTCGAGCTTGAGTGTGCTCTCGGGAGGGATCCGGCTCTAAGGCAGATTAAGTGTAAATGAGAGGGGGCCGGAACGCCGATGTTTGCAAGGCTGTGTCGGAGAGGAGCCACCAGGCCCACCTGTGTGGTCACAGCCTTGTGAAGTGGCCCGGTTCTGTGTGGACCTGACCCTTCGTCGTGTAGCTGGGGCCTGGGGCCGACGAGCTCCTGGCTCCAGCGGTCTGGAACAGACTGAGTCCAGACTCGTGCCGCTGACAAAATCCAAAGGCACAGACAGGGGAGGGATTTATGTCATCGAGGGCAGCCCTGGGAAGACAGCGGCCTAGCGGCTCACTCTCCCAAGTGCCGAAGAGATTCCAGTTTATCTACAGAAAGTGCGGGGCAAAGGTGGGCGGGTGCGTGCAGGTAGGCAGTGAAGGTCAAAGACACCACTGTCTGGGGTCGGTCATGAGCGGTCCTGCGGGCCGTCAGGGCTGCGCTTATCACTTGAGGGGGCGGCTTCTGTTCCCATCACAGAACGCTCTGCCCTCGGAGACAGAAGCTGCTGGAAAGAGAAACCGAAAGTAGCAGCTTAAGGTCAGGGGCGCCTCGCTGGCTCCGTTGGAGCGTGCGGCTCTGGATCTCAGGGTTGTGAGTTCGAGCCCCTTGTTCAGTGTAGAGATCACTTAAGGGATACAATCTTTTTGGGGCGCCTGGGTGGCTCAGTTGGTTAAGCGTCTGATTTCGGCTCAGGTCATGATCTCACGGTTCGTGAGTTCGAGCCCCGCGTCAGGCTCTGCTGACAGCATGGAGCCTGCTTGAGATTCTCTCTCCCTCTCTCTGTCTCTTCTTCTCCCTCATTTGTGCACTCTCCCTCTCAAAAATTAATAACAAACAAACAAACAAAAAAACGGAGGCTCAACCTACTGAGCCACAAAGCCCCCCAAAACTAAAATCTTTAAAACACACACACAAAAAAAACAGTTTGAGGTCAGAATGGAGGCAGCTGAAGTCCACTTTCTATTGAAGGTTGCGGGGGTGAGGGGTGGGGGGGGCGCGGGTATCTCTTGGGAGCTGGTCTAGAATGATGACTTATTTGAACCCAAATCGTGGCTCCCTGACTCTCACTTCTTGATTCTCTTCTTCCCGAAATACATCCGGGGGGAATGGATACTAATGTCTGTAGTTTATTTTTCATTTACTTTTAATGCCAAAGTCGTGCATACCGGTTAAAACCAACAATACAAACGCTTTGTCAATGGCTCCCCCCAAAGTGTGCGTTGGTGGGGCGTGGAGCCGGGGTGGCGGTAAGCGACGACCGGAGAGGAAGTAGAGGGGCGTTAAGGGCTCTGACCACCGAGAAACCCGTGACCCCTACCCCTGCCGTGGCCCCGAGAAGTTCCAGGTTCCAGGAGGCGAGGGGACCGTTCCGGCCCATGACTAGGGACTCACGCCGTAGGCCTCTGGGAGGGGAGGCTGGGAGGGGAGAAAAGCGTGAAAACAGATGGAAATGTAATTTTTTAATGACAGCAGCAGATGGCAAAAAGACAAGAGTGTATTCGCACCATGTCGGAGCCATTTGAGAGCGCCCGGCTCAGCCGCGATGCGCGCGAGCGGCTGGCAGGATGGCTCCCCCGCCAAACCCTGGAGGCCTGCGCGGAGGGGGAAGGGCGGCTGCCTGGAGCCACAGGTAGATGGGGAACTGCCTTGGTTGCCTGGGTGCTGCAGGGCTTTTCCGGACCCGGCAGGTAGCCTCTGAGCTCTGCTTGGTCCCTACTCCTGCCCCCACCGCCACCTCCCCGCCCCCCGCTGCCATGGGCCAGGCCATGGCCACGGCTCACCTGCTCGCTGCCTCCCGTGAACCTCCCGCTGCTAGACCGCACCCCACGCCCGCTGCATCCACCGGGGCTCTGTCCTTAAATGTGAGTCTATTCTTGTCACCCCCCCACCTACATCCCTCGGAGGGCCCCTCGCTGAGCCCCGGATCCTGTTCTCAGCTCACACAGCAGCGGGCCCTGGAGGGCCGGCCACTGCTGGTCTTGCCAGCTTTCCTCATCTGCACGGTCCACACCCCGAGGGCCGTCCTGAGGAAGGCCACTACAGCTCAGCCACCTGCTGGGTGTGAGCGAGTGGGGCCACCTCTGAGCACCACTTGGGTCATCCGTCCCCAAGCCCCACGGTGGCTCCAGGAGGGGATGACATCCAGAACAGGGTCGGTCAGAGTCACGGCTGGCCAGAAGGTCACGTCATCACCCTGGAGCCTCTGGAGGGGAGACAGCCCCCCCCCCCCGCAACGTGGGCGCCATGGCTCTCAGGCTTCTCGGGCACAGTGGGGTGGACTGTCCCCATTAGGGCCACCAGCGTGCCGTATCATCAGGCCCCTGCTCTGTGCCAGATAATGACTTGTTTGTTTCAGCTGAGACAAGGGAAGGACGGTGTTTTCCTTTCCGCATTTCCCTTTCACAGCCGTGACTGTAATTCTAGCCCCCTCCTGAGGCGGCGACACCAGCCGTGAGTCAGAGGCCAGGGGAACGAGCCCGGAGTCAGTCTATCAGCTCAGTGGCCCTTAGCCGTGGCTGGGCCCTGCGTCAGAGGTTGGGACTCCTTCATCCCAGGTGCGGCCTGGGCACAGGGCGGGTGGCACCCCCCCCTCCCCCCGCCGGCTTCCTCCACTCTGCCCTGTGATCCGTCCCGGTGCGAGGCTGCTGGTCGCCTCCCTGGAAGACAATGGCGCCCACGTGGCCCGGGTTCAGACTTTCCGGGGAATTAATCAAGGATGGAACGAACACGCCCTGTGCAGATGGAAGCCACAGGTGCTTCCCAAACACACTCAGCCCGAGAATCACCTGCGGGGGTGCGTCAGCGGGCTGCGGCCCCGGCATCGGACACTCGCCTCCCCGACCCTTTGGGGGACCCCAGGCCTGAGTCGGTCGCTCATGCCGCAAACGGCCAGTTTTCCCTAGTGGGACAGCTCCAGGCCCCTTCTGTCATGGCAGGAAGGCCCCCTGCCTTACGGTCCGAAGTCCAAGTTGCTGACTCGCGTTCTGAGCGCCATTCTGCCGGGCTGAATGCTAATGGAACCCAAAGTCTTGTAGCCCTGACTCTCCCGACAGAGGCGACAGGTTCCGTGCCAGGAGTGTTTAGATGCCTGGCGGAGCCCTGAAGGAGAGAGTTCTTTTTTTTTTTTTTTTTAAGTAGTCTCTCTACCCAGCCTGCGGCTTGAATTCACAGCTCCCAAAACCCGGAGTCAAATGCTCTACCAACTGAGCCCGCCAGGCGCCCCAAGGTTGTTTTAAATAATTTTTTTTTTTGTTTTAGAATAGCCTTAGATTTACAGAAAAGTTGCAAAATACTACAGAGGATTCCCACAGAGTGTCCACCTACTTTCCCCTGCCCAAAATCTTACCCTACGCCGGTCCATTTGTCAAAATTAATGAACCGATTTTGACACACTATTATTTTTTTTAGGTGCAAGACTTATTTCCATTTAGTTAATGTACAGTGTTTATTAGTTTCGGGTGTCCAATATGGGGATTCAACTATTCCATAAAAGTCGGGGCTCATCACGACAGGTGCCCCCCTCAACCCCCACCACCGATGTCCCCCACCCCCCACCCACCTCCCCTCTGGTGACCATCAGTGTGTTCTCTGTCCTTAAGAGCCTGTTTTGGGGGGCAACTGGGTGGCTCAGTCGGTTAAGCGACCGACTTCCGCTCAGGGCACGATCTCATGGTTTGAGAGTTCGAGCCCCGCGTCAGCCTCTGTGCTGACAGCCCGGAGCCTGGAGCCTGCTTCGGATTCTGTGTCTCCGTCTCTCTCTGCCCCTCCCCTACTCGTGCTCTGTCTCTCTCTCAAAAATAAACATTAAAAAAAAAAAAAAAAGAGCCTGCTTCTTGGTTTGCCTCTTTCTCTTTTTCTCCTTTCTTCGTTTATTTCTTAAATTCTATGTACGAGTGAAATCATGTGGTATTTGTCTTTCTCTGACCTCTTTCACTTACTACCAGTACAGTTGCTAGCTCCATCCGCGTCATGGCAAACGGCAGGCTTGCATTCCTTTTTCCGGCTGAGGAATATTCCATCGTGTGTACGCACGCCGGGGTTTCTTTATCCATTTATTGGTTGAGGGACACTCGGGCTGCTTCTGTGCTTTGGCTGTTATAGATAATGCTGCCGTAAACATAGGGGTGCATGTATCTTTTCAAATTAGTGTTTTCGTATTCTTTGGATATATCCCCAACAGTAGCATTACTGGATCCTATGGTAGTTCTATTTTTAATTCTCGAGGACCCTGCATACGGTTTTCCAGAGCGGCTGCACCAGTCTGCGTTCCCACCCACAGTGTAAGAGGGTTCCCCTTTCTCCACGTCCTCGCCCACGCTCGTTTCCCGATATACTATTATTCACGAAAGTCCGTTCCTTCTCCCCATGTGCTCAGGTTCCCCCTAATGTCCTTTTTCTGTTCTGGGACCCCAAGTGACATGTAGTTAGGTCTCCTTAGGCTTCTCCTGGCCACAGCAGTTTTTTAGACTCCGTTTTTGATGAAATGATGTTGTGTTTTTTTTTTTTAAACAAACTCAATGGAGTATGGTTTTTTCTTTTTTTTTTTTTTTAGTGTTTATTTATTTTTGAGACAGAGAGAGACAGAGCATGACTGGGGCAGGGGAAGAGAGAGAGGGAGACACAGAATATGAAGCAGGTTCCAGGCTCCGAGCTGTCAGCACAGAGCCCGACGCGGGGCTCGAACTCACAGACCGCGAGATCATGACCTGAGCCGAAGTCAGACGCTCAACCGACTGAGCCACCCAGGCGCCCCGGTTTTTTTTTTTTTTAATGTTTATTTATTTTTGAGAGAGTGCAAGCAGGGAAGGGGCAGAGAGAGAGGGAGAGGCAGAATCGGAAGCAGGCTCCAGCTTCCAAGCCGTCGGCACAGAGCCCGCTGCAGGGCTGGAAACCGCGAACCAGGAGATCATGACCTGAGCCGGTCCGACACTGAACTGACCGAGCCCCCCAGGCGCCCCACCGTCTGGAGGGCAGGGTCTCTACAGACATCGTCTGGAATTCTTCCGCCCAGTAAGGTTGTCACTTTATCCCCACTTATTTCATCTCCAGCTCGTAATTCATTACCACGTGGGGCTCTCCCACCTTCTAGGGGAGGCATTTTTCACAACAGGGAATAGTGGCGTGCGGGTTCTGACCACCCTGTCTAAAGCAACGGGTGCACCACACCCCTCCGGGCCGGCCCCACGCCCTTCCGTTCCCTCATCTGTATACTGTCTCCCCCACTCTCAAAGACCAGCATGAGGAGAGGCATTCGGAAGTCCTCTCCGGATCTCAACAGTGGCTCAGAGCCGAAGCGCACGGGGGCGAATCCCTTCACTTTCCAACTTCCCCAATTATAAAAACCTCCAGAGAGATAGCTGGCTGTCTGGTCACTGAGTCAGAAAGTCTGCATCTGGAGCTTAGGGAGGGCATTTTATTTTTATTTTACTTTTAATTATTATTATTTTTTTCATTCCTGCTTGTGGCCGATAACCCACGGTCTGGACAGACTCTGCTTTGTTTCTCCGTCCCTCGGTTGGCGGACATTTGCAGGGTTTCCACCTCTTAACTGTCGTGAGTCACGCCTCTGGGGATGGAAAGGCATTCCACAGCCCCCCAGGTGCCCCCGACGTCTGCGCCTGCGTGAGACTCCGAGACGGCATCGTTTTGCAGTGCGTAACGCTGGCCACCGTCTCATCTCGTCTTCTCAGCAGCGCAGCGAGGCAAGGAGCAGCCCTGTCCCCGTTCTGCAGACAAGGACAAGGAGACTCAGGTGACGTGGACCCCGGCTCTGCTGGCTTTTCCACGCGTCCCGTCGTGCGTGCTCGCTCTGAACCCCGGCTTCGCCACCGGCTCTTTTCCTTTGCTCTTTTCCAGCCTGTGAAAATCAGGGAGGGAAGCGTCGCCAACTGCGGAGCACAAATATTTGTCAGTCAGGAAAACATTCCCCTATCCGTCAAAACCCAGACAAGCTGGCACACGGTCTCTGCAGACGCCTGAGGGAGCTTCTATTTCAGGAGGGACCAGGTGGCGTGCAGCTTCCTCCCTCCTCAAACATCCCAGGGTTCGTCTCATGCCTACCTCGTCGGCAGATGAAGAGACTGAGGTTCAAAGTAGTCACTTGCCCTCAGTCGCACAGCACCCAGAGGGACCTTTTATTTATTCTCCTTTTTTTTCCTTCACGTAATCTCCACGCTCAATGCGGAGCTCTAACTCAGGACCTCACGATCAAGAACTGCTCCCTCTGGGGTGCCTGGCTGGCTCATTTTGTAGATAATCTGACTCTTGATCTCAGGGTCACGAGTTCAAGACCCATGTTGGGTGTAGAGATGACTTAAAAAAAAAAAAAAGGGCAGGAACGAGAGCCCCTCCCACCGCCAAAAAGAGTCACCTGCTCAACGGACTGAGACAGCCAGGCTTTGTAAGTATTTGTCTTAATAAGTGGCTTACAATGAAGGAGAATCCCAGTGCAGATACACAGCAGACAGCCTAGGGCAAGTGAGTGGGCAGAACTTAATTATGGCCGTACTTCCTCTCTCCAACAACCCCACATGGGGCAAGTTTCAGGGCGGCTGGGGAGGAAAGCAGGGGGCTGTCTGGGGTGGGGCAACTTTCCTGTCCGATTCCCGGCACTGGAATCTGCCTGGCCCCGGGGCCTGATGATCGAGGGTTCAAATTCAGCCCACTGCCTGTCCCTACTAGCCTGCATTGGGAGCTTCGCTCCCCAGCAAGCTTTCCCGGCCCTGCTTAAAATTCAGTTGCTACAAGCGTGCATGTTAACACTCACAATCTTCTAGGGGATTCTGACGCAGAAGAGAGTGCGAGAGCCACGGCTACTGGGTTTTACAAAAGCCCGCTGCATGGAGGGATGAACACGCAAGTACGCCAGTACATACGGGCAGCAGCCTTCAGGCATCTTGCCTCGGGTCCTTGCCCAAGTACAAACTCTGAGCCTTTTCCCGAACTTTCTCAATTGGAAGATGTGGGTGGGGTGGAGGAATATGCATTTTTATAGATTCTAACCAATCTGTAAAGACAGAACACTGTGAAGTTATGGGAAATAAACTTTCCTTCACTCCGCTGGGGCCTCGGCTGCGTCTGTCCAGGCAGGTCACGCCGTGGCCTGATAGTAAATGCATTTACTGCTGGCTCGGTGCAGAACCCAGTGTAGACGTGCCCGGAACTCCACCCACAGCTTGAATCAGAGTGTTGGCGAGTAGGCGCCGGGGACAGGTGAATGGACACGGAAGCATGGTGAGTGACAGCAGAGCAGGAGGGCGGGCAGTGCCTGGTGCACAGCCCAGGTGAGGAGCGCGGAAGGGGCGGGGTCTGGACGCGCGGGAGGGGGTGTGACTGCGACGCCGGAGGGGCGGGGGGCCGGGCTGTGAGTGGCGTGGAGTCGATGGCGGGGGGGCGGGGCCGGAACGCGGAAAGGGGGAGGACGTCGACGCGAGGCGTGAGGGGGTGGGGCCTGGCCTTGAGAGGTGCGTAGCCGTCCCGCGGGAGGGGGTGGGCCGGGGCGTCAGGGGGCGGGGTCGATCCAGGAGGGGGCGGGGGCGGGCCGCGGAAAAAGCAAGGTTACACCGTAAGAGGGGCGGCACTGGACGGCGAGAGGGGCGGGGCCGGAGCGTTAGTGGGGCGGGACGGCGACACTTGAGGGGCGGGACCGGGGCCTGTGGCTACGAGACACGGCCAGCGGGCAGGGTGGGCGTGGTCTGGGCTCAGCCTCGTTGACGTTCGCCAATCCGTGGGCTCGAAGCGGCCGCGTTGCCCGCCTCCCGCAGCTCAGGGGAGAGCGCTGCTTTGCTATTGGCTGGCCGAGACTCCGGCCAGGGAGCGGGCTCCGCGCCGTGGCGGGAAAGCTGTGGCCTCAGCGCTTCCCTGGACCTTGAGGGGCTGCTGGGGGGCGACGAGTTCCGGGCCGGTCCCTGGAACGCTGGGCCGAACGCTGCCGAAGCATGGACGCTGCCGAAGTGGAGTTTTTGGCTGAGAAGGAGCTGGTTACCATTATCCCAAACTTCAGCCTGGACAAGATCTACCTCATCGGGGTAAGGGCTGGGCCGGGCATTTGCCTCAGACCCCAGCTCCTGGGAAAGGCCGTAGTGTTGGAGCTTCCGCGGACGCCCGCCGGGCCGCCGACTCGCAGAGTGGTCGAGGGGAGTTCGGGTGGGGACCCTAAGTGGTCGGCGGGGAGTACGGGTTGGGGGACGCCGAGTGGTTGCTGGGGGAGTACGGGGTGGGGAACGCCGAGAGGTGGGGGGGGTAGTGTGGGGTGGGGGACGCCGAGTGGTCGTGGGGGAACCCTGAGTGGTGGGGGGGGAGTACGGAGTCGGGGACGCCGAGAGGTTGGGGGGGGGAGTATGGCTGGGAGACGCCGAGTGGTCTGAGGGGTACGGCGGGGGGGACCCCGAATGGTCGAGGGAGGTAATACGCGGAGGGGGGGAATGCCTAGTGTCGGGGGGCGGAATACGAGAGGGGGAACAGAGGGCGGGGGCCGCAGAGGAGACGAGGGGGCGATGGGGCGGTGTTGCGAGCCCGGGGCCGGAGAGGCCAAGTCCGCGGGCTAGGCCCGGCCCCTCAGCCGCGCCCCGTGGTCTCCCTCGTGGGCTTCCGGGAAGGGCTGCAAACGCGCCCAGGTGGGCTGGCCAGGTGCGCGCCGCGGGGACCGTTCCCGCCGCGCGCGCCCGGGCTTGGAGCGCTTTCCTGGGTCTGTGTTCACAGCCGGGCCTTTAGTTTTTTGTTGTTTATTTTTTCGGGTTTCAACTTGCGCAACGCCCTTCCTCTGGTTTGACAGCGGTGGGGTCCGGTAATGCCTTTTCCCCGTTTTGTCTGACCGGAGCTTGGTTTCCCTTTGGTAGGGGGACCTGGGGCCCTTTAACCCGGGCTTACCGGTGGCAGTGCCTCTGTGGCTGGCGATTAACCTGAAACAAAGACAGAAGTGCCGGCTGATTCCTCCGGAGTGGATGGATGTGGGTAAGCCTGCGGGTGGAGCAGGGCCGGGGTGGCACCGCCCCTTCCGGTGGGCGCGGGGGCCCCTTCCACCTGCTCCGTCGGCCCCTGACCCCGCAGCTGCAGTTAATGAATGTTGGAGCCTCACCCGGTGGAGTTCGCGACGGCCTGTTGCCGACTCACGTCAGTCGGAGGCGCCTGCACCCATTTCCGCTCAGGTTTTGACTTTAAGATATTTCGGCTTCCTTCAAATTTAAAACTACTGAACGACGCTGAAGAGACATTTCTTGTAACTTTGAAAAAATAGCTCTTGGGGCACCCGGCTGGTTCAGGCGGTAGAGTATGCAACCCTTGATGTCGGGGTTGTGTGTTTCAGCCGTTTGGGGTAGAGTTTGCTCCGGAAATAGACAGGCTACCGTGTTGAGGAGCAGAGTCCCCCTCACGGGAAAATAACGCATCATCCAGACCAGGGAAGGTTGTTTGGCCATAAAGGAATGAAGTACCGGTCATGCTACTACGAAATGAGCCTTGGACACATTGTGCTGAGTGAAAAAAAGACCCAAAGATCGCATACAACTCCGAATACCCCAAAAACCATTGAATTGTACGCTTTAAATGGGTGAGTCGTATGGCGTGTTAATTACTCCTCAATTATAAAGAAAATGGTGGGGCACCTGGGTGGCTCAGTCGGTTAAGCGGCCGACTTCAGCTCACGTCATGATCCCACGGTCTGTGAGTTGGAGCTCCGCGTCGGGCTCTGTGCTGACAGCTCGGAGCCTGGAGCCTGCTTCGGATTCTGTGTCTCCCTCTCTCTCTGCCCTTCCCTGCTCATGCTCTGTCTCTGTGTCTCTCAAAAATAAATAAGCATTAAAAAAAAATCCTTTAAAAGAAAGTAGTGTGTCAACAATGCAGACAGACTTTATCCTGAGCCCTGGCAGTCTTTTTCCTACCTCGGAGACAAAGTGGCTCATTCTAGCAAAGACCATTCGTTTTGTTTGGAACGGGGGTACGCACGGAATTTGAGCAGCCTCTGAGCGACTTCGATTATCCCCTCCCACCTGGGGGTCCCCCCCTCCTAGAAGCAAGGCCCCTCTGAGGCCTGCCCTCACAGATACACTTTCAGAAAGACCGAGTGGGCATTTCCTCCTGGTCCTGAGGAGGGGCGGGGGGCCCTCGTGGGTCTGCCACAGAGGGAACCGCCCCCAGTTCCTTCTGCTGAGAGCTCTCGCCAAAGCAGAGAACCCTGACAGGTCGGGCTCTGTTGGCACCACCTCCTCTTCTGGTGGTTTCGGTCCATCCAAACCCAAGGTGATGGGGGCCGGAGCCCGTCTTGTCTCGGGCCGGTCACAGGAGGCGTGGAGGGCCGTACTGGGGTGAGCAGGAGGGAGACCTGACCGGTCAGTGGCTGCCCGAGAGCCAGCTGCCGTCCATCCCGCCACTCCAGGGGAGTTCCACCTGCTCTTGGGTGTCCTTTAGAGAATCGCCTGGTAAGGCTTGACTTCTCGTATTGAACGCTGTGGCACGCGCCGTTACGTCATTCTCTTACGGCCGAGCAGTGTCTCATTCCCCATAGAGTCCTCCCCAGTTGGGTCACCTGTCTTCTGTTGGTGGGCGTTTGGATCTTTTCGCTTTTTGGCTTTTGCTAATGAGTTAGGAACATTCCTGTCGGAGTCTTTTTGTGGATATAGGTTTCTAATTCTCTTGGGTCAATACCTAGAGTGACAGTGGCCGGGTCTTAGGGCAGACTGTGCTTACTCTGCAAAACGACCTGCCAGCCAGCCCTCCAGAGTGGCCGGACTGTTAGAGCCCACCAGAAATGCGTGAGGGCTCCCATTGTTCCACGTCCTGGCCAACGCTGGGTGGTGTCTGTCTTTTTGATCCATTGCAGAGCTTGAACAGAGGTATTTCAAAATTTTTTTAATGTTTTTTCATATTTGAGACAGAGCATGAATGAGGGAGGGGCAGAGAGAGAGGGAGACAGAATCTGGAACAGGTTCCAGGCTCCAGCTGTCAGCTTAGAGCCTGACACGGGGCTCGAACTCAGGAACAGTGAGATCATGACCTGAGCTGAAGTTGGATACTTAACCGACTGAGCCACCCAGGTGCCCCTGAACAGAGGTATTTCATAGCGATTTAGGGACTGGCGAGGAGTCAGTCACCTGGGTAGAGAAGACGTGTGTGGGCGGAAGGCAGTAAGGAGAAGCCCGGGCCGAGACTAGTCTGACCAGTCGCTGGAGGTGGGCAGACGTGGTTGGAGTCCAGGCGTATCTAACTTTGTTTATTTATTTTGAGAGGGAACATGTGAGTAGGGCAGGGGCAGAGAGGGAGGGAGAGAGAATACCGAACAGGTCCGGCACTGTCGGCGCAGAGTCCCATCCGGGGCTCAGACCCGCAAACCATGACCTCGCAGTCTGAGCCGAAATCCCAAGGGTTGGACGCTCAACCGACTGAGCCACCCAGCCCCCCTCCCCCACGGGTGTATTTTGAAGGAAGAATCCACAGGATTTGCTGAAGGACGGGCTGTGGGATCTGAGGGGCGAGCCAAGAATGGATGCGGGGCGGGGGGCGTGCCTGGGGGGCTCGGTCCGTTAAGCGCCAGACTCTTGATTTCAGCTCAGGTCCTGATGTCATGTTTCATGAGTTCGAGCCCTGTGTTGGGCTCTGCGCTGCCAGCGGATTCTGTCTCTGCCCCTCCCAGTCTCTCTGTCTCTCTTAAAAAAAAAATAAAAAGAATGGACGCCAGGGTTGCCGGCCTGAACTCCAGAAGGCTGCGGAGGTGCTGTCTCCTGAGCTGGGGACACTGCAGGAGCGTGAGGGTGGGGGGAGGGTCCGGGAGCTGGGGTCGGGCCGCGTCACGCTGGAGGTGCCTACGCGCTCCCCGAGTGGGCATACTATACTGTGAGCAGGAAGTTTTGTCCGGAACCTTGGGAAGGGGAGCTTTGGGGATATGAATGAGGCAGTCTTCCTGAGTGCAGAGAAGGTATTTAAACGAGGGAGGTGAAGCCACGTGGGATGTGGGTTTGGGTGGCGAAGGGGTCAGGGAACCGAGCTCTATGTCCCAGTGTCGAGAGAGAGGTCAGGCAGGCCTGGAAGAATCCGTGAGATGAGAGAACTCCGAGCATGAGTGTGGTGTTCCAGAACTCGAGCTACACTCCAAGGAGGATCGATCTTTGTCAGATGTGGAGACAGAAGGAACCGCTGGGTTTGGCCGAGCAGAGGGCCTGGGTCGTGGTGAGCTGGGTCGGTGGAGGGGTAGAGTAGACACTCCCCCCACACTGGTGGAAGAAAGAAGTTAACTCTCGACAACATGGTTTGGTAGCTGGAGTCAGGAGGACTGTTAGGTATTCTCTGCACCCGGCGTGAGGCTCACGCTTTGGGCTGCAGTATGGCACCAGGGGCCCCCGGAGGACGGCGACCCCACTGAGAGCGAGAGCCCCCAGCATAGGCGTGTGTGTGTCCTTTAGCCCCAGCGGCCAGCCCAGACTCAGAACTTTCTCAGACCAGTAGGACAGGGCGGTGGGAGCAGGCTCCACCGAAGGGCTCCAGCTGGGGGGCGTCTGGCCCTCCAGTGTCCCCACCCCGCCCCCGGCCTGAGTGGCCGCGGTTCAGAGCGGGCTTGCTCTCTTCTGGAAGACACCTGAGTCGGTTTCTCCAGCAGCCGGTCCCTTCGTGCCCCAGAGGCGGGCGCTGTGCTCTTTCCCTGGGGTCGCGGACCGCTTCCTCGGTAACAGACCCCGCAGCCCCCAGCGGCACCGGCGGAAGAAGGGTCCCCCTTCCGGAAGAGAAGCGTCTGAGGGACTAGGCCCTGGATCACCTCGCGAGTGGCGTGTCCTTCCAAAAAGTGTTTTCTTCTTCAGGTTTTTGTCAGTTAACCGACTAGGCGACAAGACACCTGGTAAGTTCAGAAATTGGCTTAAACGGCGTGCTGGGTGTGGGGACGGTGAAATGTACCCTCTTGTCAATTTCAGAGAAGCTGGAGAAGATGAGGGAGCGTGAGCGAAAGGAGGACCCCTTTACCCCCATGCCTAGCCCGCACTACATGGAGCTCACCAAACTGCTGTTAAACCAGTGAGTGCCTCCCCCTCCCGGAGCCCCCGGGCGGCTCCTGCCCCTCACCCCTCCACCCCTCCTCTCCTGTCACATGTCCACCTCCGGGGGCAGCGGCGTCCCTGGCCCCCCGGCCCCTCAGACCAGTAATCTGGGAGGCGTTGGTGCGCATGCACCCCGGCCCGGGCTCTCTCCTTCCCCCTTTCCTTCCCCCGCCCCTCCCTCCACCAGGAAATCCCTCTATCTGTCCCTCGGCGCTGGACCCCAGCGTGCGCCTCCGTCGTCCTCTCCAGCCTTGATTCTTAACTGTGGCTGCGCTTTGCCGGGAGGCCTCACCCTTGGTCTCTGACCGTGTGGAGTGCTCGCATGTCCCCCGCAGGAAAGGCCGGGGGGCACGCGCTTGCTCCGAACCCTCGCCGCAGTGCCCGCGAGTGGCGGAAGTGCGGGGCCGGAACTTCTCGTTTCCCTGGATCTGGGTCTGGCTCCCCAGTGGCTGCTGCTGCTGTTTTCATTGTTGTTGTTGAAGAGAAAAACTTATTTTTTTCCCTGAGAGCTTGAGTGAGCTGGGAAAAAGGGGCAGAGGCAGAGAGAGAATCTTAAGTGGGCTCCATGCCCAGTGTGGAACCCATCGTGGGGCTTGCTCTCACAACTGAGATTATGACCTGAGCCAAAATCAAGAGTCGGACGCGAAACCGACTAAGGCACCCAGGCGCTCCTCCCCGTTTGGTTCTAATTCATTCTCCGTGTTGCAGCCAGAGTGGTCTTTTTTTTTTTTTTTTTTTTTGCTGAAGTTTATTTATTTTGAGAGAAAGAGAGTGTGCGAGCAGGGGAGGGGCAGAGAGAGAGAACCACAAGCAGGCTCCACACTGTCAGCACAGAGCCCGATATGGGGCTCAGTCTCCTGAACCGTGAGATCATGAGCAGAGCGGAAGAGTTGGATGCTGAACCGACTGAGCCCCCAGGCGCCCCCAGAGTAGTCTTTTAGAGACGGAGTGACCTTGTGACTCCCCTGTTCTTGGAGCCTGTCCAGGGTTGAGGCTGATGACCTGATGAGGGCTTCCAAAGCGCTGCCTGGCCCGGGTTCCTTCTGCCTCCTCTCACGGCTCTTACACTTCCTCCCTCCAGTTCTCCGGCTTCCAGACTCCCAGCGGCCCTTTCACTTCTTGACACGTCCCAGGGTCCTCGGGGCCTCCACACTGTTCCTCTGTTCAGTAGGTCCCTCTCTTCTCTGCTCCGTCCGGTTTAGCCTCCCTGGGGCTCTCACAGGTTACATGTGTCTGTCCTCTTGGCGGCTCTGTAGCCCCCGCGGCCCTAGTCAGCTGTGGTCTTCTGGTCCCCACCCCAGTGCTAATAGGAATGTGTAGGGACTAGTTTGGACTAGCACGGCGCCTGGTGTACACGTTTGTTGAATGAACAAATGATCGAATGAAATCAGTGGAGGGGGGCAGACAAGAGTGGACGACTTTGACTTGGGAGATTGTAGAATGTAATTCGGAAAACAAGGGCGCCTGGCGGCTCAGTTGGTTGAGTGTCCAACTCTCCATTTTGGCTCAGGTCATGATCCCAGGGTCATGAGATCGAGTCCTGTGTTGGGCTCTGCGCGGAGCATGGAGCCTGCTTAGGATTCTCTCTCTCATTCCTCCTCCCCCTTTTGTGTGCTTGCTCTCTAAAAAAAAAAAAACCAAAACGCGGGACGCCTGGGTGGCTCAGTCAGTTAAGCATGTAAGTCTTGATCCTGGCTCAGGTCATGATCTCACGGTTTGCGAGTTGAGCCCCACGCTGGGGTTTGGCATTCTTTCTCTTCTCTCTGCCTGTCCCCTGTTCACACTCTTTCTCTCTCAAAATAAATTAAAAAAAAGTGTAATTTGCGAAACTTGAAGCTCTTGAAGTCCGGATGGAATCAGGAGGGTGACTAGAGCCAGAACTGGGGCGTTCCCTGTCGTCTGCTGCAGAGCAGGGACCGGGGGCCTGCTGACACCGCTACGGGATTCCAATGAAAGTTTGGGGTCTGTGACATGGACTTGCCCTTAAGGTGATAAGACGCTGCTGCTTACAACATACTCAGCATTCCAGCTAGACAGTGGACGCAGTCACGTGGGCCTGAGCCCCAGGCAGCGGGGGAGCGGCGTGAGCCTGTGAGCCAGCCGTCACGCTGCAGTGTGGTAGGTGCTGTTCACAGTGTGTCGGGAGGCGGCCCTGATGCCTTCTGGTGCCCGAGGAGAGCTCTTGGCTTGAAAAATGAGGGAAAATTGACCAGAGGAGAGGACGCTGTGGGGAGAAGGCAGGGACAGGTTATGTTTGGGGAAGTAGAACTGTCGGGGCAGACGTGAAGGGTGGGGAGCCCAGGGGTGACTCTGGCTGCAGAGTCCCTGGGAGGGTGTCCGATGGATCGGAGAGCCTTGTGTGGCAGTGCGGACGGTGACTTGGAAGGGAAAATGTGGAAGCCGAGGGGAGGGTCCTGATCACCTTTAGTTCTTTTTTTTTTTTTTTTAATATTTTAAATGTTTATTTATATTCGAGAGAGAGAGAGAGAGAGACAAAGAAAGAAAGAAAGTGGCAGAGGTGCAGAGAGACAGAGAGGAAGACACAGAATCCGAAGCAGGTTCCGGGCTCTGAGCTGTCAACACAGAGCCCGACGTGGGGCTCGAACTCATGGACTGTGAGATCATGACCTGAGCTGAAGTCAGAAGCTTAACCACCTGAGGCACTCAGGGGTCCATGTTTTTTTTTTTTTTTTTTAATATTTATTTTTTGAGAGAGCATGAGCAGGGGAGGGCCAGAGAGAGGATCCCAAGCAGGCTCTGTGGTCCATCTCATGAAGCATGAGATCATGGCCTGAGCCAAAATCCAGAGTTGGATGCTCGAGGGACTGAACCACGCAGGCGCCGCAGCAGCTTTAGTTTTCAAAGCTCAATATCTTATGTATGCAGTTCCTACTGAAAGTCTGGTTTTAGAATTCTTTGTAACTCCTTCGGCTAGGGGACCTAAGTTTGCCTTTGCTCTGCAGTTCAGTTAACAAAGTAGCTGGCGTCCTTTGTCCCTGCTCTTCCCAGCATGAGATGCCAGTGTCTGGCGCTTCAATCCAATCCACTATGTAGATTTTATAGCCCTGGTTCCCACTGCCACCCACGGCGCACGGCAGCCGCACGTGGAGGGACCCCTTCCTGCGAGCCTGGCGTGCCCGGTGCGGGGCGGCGTTGGCCTCCGTTTTCATCTTCTATTCTGTCTTCTTCAAAAGAGAAAATCTAGCTCACAGCAGGAAGGCCGTCACACTGACCCTTGCCGACTCCAGTTCAAACTTGTACCCAGAATTCACTGTACCTAGGTTGGCTTGGCCTCTGCTAATTCGCGGTTTGTTTGGTGGTTTCCGTAAGCGTCGTTGTTTTCTCTGCGGACCGGGGCGGGACCGCGCCTTCGGAGCTGTGGGGAGGCTACAGGCGCTTGCAGCGGCGAGCGCAGAGCCTGGCCCGGAGCTCTGTCGTCTTACCTGGTGGGCCGTCAGCCCTCGGGAAACAGGTGAGGTGTGAGCGCAGAGGCCATGACCCCGGAGCAGGTTCGCTCGAGGTGGAAGTGACAGCACAGTGGATCCCTGTCCCTCTTCAAACTGCAAACACAGACACATCGTGTGTTTACAACTGCTTGGGTTTTCCTGACTCCAAGCGGCAGTTTTTACAAACCCACTTGTGCCCGGAGGGGCCCCTGGCTGGCTCAGTCGGTGGAGCCCGCCACTCGGTCTCGGGTTGTGAGTTTGAGCTCCCCGTTTGGTGTGAGGGCTACTTAAAAACAGCGCGGCCGCTTCTGCCTGGATGTTGCCCTGGTTGTGCCCGCACTTCCTTCCGTGATCTCTGTCACGTTTGCTTCCCTCAGTGCTTCAGACAACATCCCGAAGGCGGACGAGATCCGGACGCTGGTCAAGGATGTGTGGGACACTCGCATAGCCAAACTGCGGGTGTCGGCGGACAGCTTCGTGCGGCAGCAGGAGGCCCACGCCAAGGTGGGCGCGCGGGGCGGCGGGGGACACAGGGACCCTCCCCAAGGCAGCTGCCCCTCGGGTTCCCGGGAGGGTCCGGTGCTGCCTGCCGGTGCCCGGCCTGCTTGGATTACGGCCAGCGGGGACTGCTGGCTGTGCTGTGTGACTTAGAAAAAAAAAAATACTGAGTAGATTTTACATTTCTGAAACCAGATACTCTTCACCCAACCCATTCGCCTTCCTCTTGCGGTTTAGCTGGATAACCTGACCTTGATGGAAATCAACACGAGCGGGGCTTTCCTCACGCAGGCGCTCAACCACATGTACAAACTGCGCACGAACCTGCGACCTCCCGAGGGCACCCCGTCGCAGGACTTCTAGAGAAAGCCCTGAAGTTGTCAAGAAAGGCCTCGCATCCGCTGGCCCGGAGGCTTGCCCGGTGGTACGTGTACGCGCTCAGGACATGGTGGAGGTGCTCCTGTTTCTGGTCCTAGCACCATTTTCTGGATGCGTGAAACACTGTGTACCGACACAAGGAGTGGGCTCATAACATGGTTGGAAAGCGACAGGTTTGCGCTCAGTCCTCAAGACACACTGTGATTCCACCTAGGCGCCGGGTACTCTTAGGGGGAAGGAAAGCAGCTTCGGCAAAACGTGGTTTTTTCCTCGCAGAGCCTCCGGCCTCCCGCGTGGAGTTGCCGCGCGGGCGAGCACTCGGTGAGGTTACGGGTCTTATTTTAGAGACGGTAGGAGTGGCGATGCGGCCTCGGACATTCCTTTCTTGACCCACCCTGATCTCCTGGGCTAAAGTCGTCCTCTACTAGTTTGTTCACAGAGGATGGCAGTTGAGACCTTGACCACAGTTCCCCATCTGAGCCCAATAAAGATGGAGTCCACCCAAAGCTGGCCCTGGGGTTTTCTTGTGCATTACTGCCCCGGGAGCAAGTCCTGCGGCTAAAACAGCCCGATCGGTAGGAGGCCAGGGGTGCAATCAGACTGTCGTCTTGGCTACCTGCGGTTACCTGCGGTTGCGGCGTAGGAGTGCTTATTGACAGGGAAGCCGGGGGGGTGTCTGGGTGGCTCAGTCGGTTAAGCGTCTGACTCGGTTTCGGCTCAGGACACGATCTCGTGGCTGGCAGGTTTGAGTCCCGCGTTGCGCTCCATGCTGACAGCATGGGGCCTGCTCGGGATTTTCTCTGCTGCTCATGTGTGTGTGTGCGTGCGCGCATACGTAAGCTCTCTCGCAAAATAAACGTAAAACAAATGCATGAGCCCACATCAGAGGTCATCTCTGGACTCAGAAAGCCATTGTGGGGGCGGCAGGCCAGGTGACCTTGGATTATGCAAAGAAAAAACGAACCCAAACATAAACTCATATAAAGCCTGGCCTGTATGAGACCTCAGAACAGCACAAGGAACCCACGGACAGAGTGAAGTCCGGGGGCTGGGAGAGCTGGCAGCCGGTGAGCTGGAGTTGGGACAATGGAGGAGAGAAGCTTCTGCAGCGCCTTCACCTGTGGGCACTCTGCAGATTGTTCGGGGGAAAATCCACGAACTAAGAACTTAAAAAAAGGGTAAGTGTGGGAAAAACGGATTGTGCGCTCTGGGGCAGGTGACAAGGCTGAAGGCATCGTGCCCGGAGGGCAGGTCGGCCTGCGCTGCTGCTCCTGGTGCAGGGAGAGGCTTTGTTGGAGGCAGGAGCTCAGGGGAGGATCCAGTTCTTTTCCCAGAAGTACCTATCGATTGTGGTTTAGAATCACTCTAGAAATTCCCTTACCTGGAGGGGAGAGATGATGGTTTGGAGGCATATAGAGGATAGAAGATTATGTACCCAGCTGGCTTTTGATAGGAGCGCGGTCAGGAGCCCGCTCTCGGGCCCTCCGGAGTGTAGGCGCGCGATCGGCTGAGCCGAAGAACAGCTTCTGGTGCTCGCCCTTCAGTGCTCAAAGCCCAGACTCGCCCGATGTCACTGGAGCACGGTTTCCCCCTCCCGGACCGCTCCCCAGCCGTCCTCCGGCAACAGCCGGTGCTCATGACCTGAGCCCTGAGGGGCCAGACGCAGAGAAGACTGCTCTCTGTCATTTAAGGGCACAGGTGACGGGGTTGCTTTCAGACGACAGGACTTGCCTTTTCGTCTGGGGACTCTTCTGGAGGGAAACCACACGGTCCTGGGGAGGGTCAGGAGTCCTGCAGGGCTCAGACCTCGCCCCTGAAAACCCGTCTTTTAAAACCTGTCTTCACTTTTTGCCTGCAAAGCTAGCCGGCTGAGCTGCTGTGTTTTGGCCCTATTAGAACATAGAAAAGAGTTTCCTCTTAACATGATTTAGGAAGATTTTATTTTTTTGGATGTTGTCAGAAATTACAGCAATATATTCATAAATACCTAATTACTACATTCAACAAATAATATTACAATACAATTAATTCAAACAAGTACACTTAGAACAGGTTTAAGTTCACAGCATCTAAACCGCCCCCAGAGTGACCGAGGCCTCCCTCCTCCCTCCCATGTACTGGTTTTACTGTTCTAGCCATTGAGCACGGGGCACATACAAAGGAACACAACCGATCCGCGTGGTCTTCCTCGGGTCAAGGCAGAGTGAAGGAGTTTAAGTGACGTGCTGGATCAAAAAGCTGGGACAGGCTACGCGAGAAGGGAGGAAGTCTGTGACTGGTTTCTGCCGGCGCGGGGTATTTCCACCGCCAAGTGGCTAACCTGCACCTCCGAGTCACAGAATCGGCTTGCGCTGACCGTCTCCATCTTGTGGTGGATCCCTGGAATTTTCTACTTGGAAACCGCTCAGAGGGGAAAGGGGGCGCCTGAGTTTTGAGATGTGGCAGCAGCACGGAGCTCCTGGAGGAACACCCGTTCCACACACAGACCTCCTTGTGGTAGAATTCTCTGCTACTGCCGGTGGGGGCTCCTCTAAGTATTGCTGGAATTTCCTTAAGGATGTATAATCTCTTACAGTGTGAATGCCGATGAAGTGTTTAGCCCAGACTCCGTAAGGGAAAACCCCGTGAAGTCCTACCTTGGCCACTTATCTGAGATCACGATGAGGAGCGTGATTCTAGGCCCGTTTGGCTCTAATTATGGGAAAGGTTTTGAAACGATCAGGTAGGTGGTGGCAGCGCCAAGCCGAGGGACAAGCTCGGGTTTGTTTCTGGTGGTCAGATTAAATGCAGAACCACAGGACTCGCTCTGGAGGAGAGTCCCCGCGGGGCGGCCGGCGGCCAGCTCTCACAGGGGCCGCGGGAAGACACAAGGTCGTGAAAGACAGAGGTCTTCACGAAAATACTGACCCAAGTCACATAATGAATTCTAGAGCGGGTCTGGGGTACTTCTCAACTCTGTCTTTTAAACTCAACACGAAATAGCTGACAAATAGTATGCGTTTGTCCGTTTTTAAGCCCAGACTGCGGAGAAGGGGTGCTGTTGTTTCCAGATCCCCTGGACGGGACAGCCCAGTATGGGGCGCTAGGTCCTCGTGGGGCACCTTTGCTTTCTAAAGATGCTTTCTCTCAGTTTCTTCGTGCTGCCGTACTGGTTTGTATTCTGATTGTCTCACTACTGAGAGGTGGGGGGATGGGGAACTGAAGGCAGGGGAAGGTGGTGTATGTTCTAGCAGCTGTGACTAGAGCAGTCCTAGCTCCACCCACAGCTTCCACGCTGGGCGGAGCCGGCCCCATGCGGGTGTGCCCTTTGACCCCACGACTCCTCCCCTAACAGCACCCCAACATGGGGCTCCCCTTGGATGGTGAGGGGCGGGGCTGTGCTCCGTTTCCTCTAGGCTGTTCTGTGGTGGCGGTGGTGGGGGGGATGACAGGGAGCGGGGTGCTGAGGGGGAGCTCCGAAGCTTGCTCTTCCAGGCTGGAACGAGCCAGCTGAGGAGAGAGATTCGCTCAGGTCTTCCCCTGACTGTTGGCAGTAGAGCTCCCTCTAAACACCTGTTCTCACCTGTGGATCGCGTTGGTCTCCCAGGGTCTTTGCAGGGGAGGGGAGGGGAGTCCCGCAGCACAGGTCTGCGTTCTCCTCGAGTCGTTTTTGTGCAGAGGAAGGCGCTTGTTGACTGCTGATAATACTGGCGGCACTTTTTGTCTGAGTTTGCTAATAACTGGAAGATTCTTGGCAGGCACACAAAGCAAACTGTGGGAACAGATAAAGCAACACAAGGCCATCTGCCAGCAAGCTGTTCTGCACAGCTAAGGTCTGGGGCCGAGGGCGCGGCCGCCGAGCGCAGTGAGTAGCCTTCCTGAAGGTCAGCCAGCCCGTCCCTGACCCAGGGCGCAGGGGCCGGCGGCCAGCCAGGGTCTTGCTCCCCCCCCCAACCCCTGGCAGACCAGCCCCTAGCTGCTTTGGCCTCCGGTTTGGGCCCGTGCGGGCGAGAGGTGACCTGCTGTATGTAGAGGAGACCCTGCCTCGATGAGCAGGACCTGGGGGATGGGAAGGAGACCCTGCCCTGCACGGGGTCGGTTTCCCCGGTTCCTAGGCGCTCCTGTGCTCAGGACAGTCCGTTCGGGAGGAGGGAAGTTCAGCTCGGACGTGGTTTCCCCTACGGGTAGGCTTTTACCAAGCTTTGCATCTAAATAAAGCTGCTAAAGTTTCTACTTTGCACCTGCTCGCAGACTGCTGTAAGACCCCTTCGAATCCGATCACAGAACTCGCTCCCTTCCGGGCAGGTTCTGGCCGCAGTGGCGCAGCGCCCCGTCCCGCCTGGCCCCGCGCCCCTCCTCCGTCTCGACTGGTTCTGTCTGGGCTCCAGAGCCAGGGGGAGGGGACAGGAGGAGGGAAGAAGGAACACATGGCTTCCCACGTCACTTTCTGGTGCGACTCAAAATGAAGTGATCGCATAGGCGCCAGTGGTAAGCTCTTGGACTTTTCTTCGTCTTTAATTGTTAAAAACACTTCAATATTTTAATGTCCTGACCAGCAGCAGTACAGACACTAAAAGCAAGTTTTTTTGCCCAGGAAAACAAAAGCAAAAAAACAGAACCCCCAAACAGGAAAACAAACAAACAAAAATCCCCCCAAACCACATATTTAAAAATGGCAGGCTTTTTATAACAATAATTAAAGTAATAAAAACATACAAAACTTTTTTTTTTTTAATATATATACACAGTACAAGGCTGAAGCACCTTTGACTTTTCTCTCAAAATTTACGTCTGTATGAAAACGCACCCGGCCGCAGTAACAGCTGGGGGGTGAGAACGTAGGTACACACAGGGCTCTGTACATGTTCCCCCGCGGAGTAAGAACACGGTACCTTCAGTCGGGTGACGCGCTTTAGGTCAGAGCTTTTCTAGGGAAAAGCCTGTGGGTGAGGCTTCAGTACTGGTGCTTTGGGGGCTCCTAGGACCTGTTGCTTTGAAGAAAATTTTGCAGAAAAGAAACAAATAAGCCCTTTACCAGAAAAATGCCCTCCCCCCTCCATTCAAGCCGGTCTCCGTCCTGGGGAGCAGGGAGGCCAGCCCCGTGCAGAAGGGACTGGGCTCTGGAGGTGGGGCCGATCCAGTCTTCGGCGCCCCGGGACCATCGCTGAGACAGTTTTAGTGTTGGAGCCTTTGCTTTCCGATTAGAAAATAATGGCGTGGGGGAAGAAAACCACCTTTAAAAAGAGAAAAAAAAAAAAACAAAAAACCAAAAAACGAAAACTATGGGCGTCCTAGGCGGTTGCTCGCTGAATGACCAAGGTGATTCCGTTGCGTTGAAGTCAAGGCGAGTTCGTCCTGCTGGAGCCTGGAGTCCTCCGCTTCATGCATGGCACGGTCTTTTTTTTTTTTTTTTTTTTTTAATTTTTAAGCTTCAAACCTCCCAGTGAAAAATATTAAATATTCAAGGTAATAAAATAGATAATATTTCTATACTATAGGTTCGGCCTAGCGCAAGGGAAACCGTCACCTAGGGTATCCCTTAAAGTAACCTCTAGGCCAGTGCATCGCAGGCAACACAAGGCACTTCCTTAAGTGATCCAGTTCTGCCTGGAGTCGCTCCCTCTCTGAAACGATCTTCTGTTTCTGGCTCCTCAACTCCTGGAGACAGAGAGAGACAGGTCAAGCGTCCACCTCACGGTAAGGGAACGTGTGTGATGCATGAACGCGCGGGGCCGTGGGGAAAGGCGAACCTCGACGGTCTGGAAGCCTCCCCTTCCCCACTCAGGATCTGGGCAGTAGTCCCTGGAAGAACCAGTTCAAACCATGCCCAAAGCCTTGGGTTCGCACAGGCCCGCTGCACTCTCCTCACACCAGGGGCTGCTGCGGGCTCGATACCGACCCCGAGACTTTAAAAATTAGCCCTGATACTGTACAACTTGGGCTGCTCGGGCGTGGCCAAGAGTCGCAGCCCCACGTCGCCGGAGGGTGTATCGGCCAACAGGGGGGCCCTGCTGCAGGAGGAGGGCTCTGCTCCTCCGGCCCGATCCTCTTCCCTCCTCCGCAGCCGCTCACCACAGGGGGAGACGGACCTGGGTAGTAACTGCCTCACAGGGGTATGTATTACCCTCCTCTCCGGCCCAGGATGGATACTGTAAATGAACAGTACAAATCTGGGCCGCCAACTGGCTCCCGAATTCTCTGGCCCCACGGCCAAACGTTTGAGCCTCCTGGGAGCAGTGTTCCCCCTCAAACTTGTCTGTGCGGGTGGCAGGCTCCAGGTTAAAGGCCGCTCGGTGTGTTTAGGAACTGTCCCCGCGCGCACCCGTGACTCACCGCCATGCTGTGCGAGAGCTGC
Source organism: Paguma larvata (assembly GCA_030068075.1). Lineage (NCBI taxonomy): Eukaryota > Metazoa > Chordata > Mammalia > Carnivora > Viverridae > Paguma > Paguma larvata. The sequence goes on along the minus strand of CM057841.1, from coordinate 57,576,237 downwards.
TCGGCCGTGAGGCTGAGGGTGTAGTGCTGCGCCTCCAGCCGTCGGCACTGGGTCTGCAGCACCTGCCGCTCCAGCGTTTGCTCTGCAAAGACAAGCCGGAGCCCGCTGTCGTGTGGGTGGGTCGGGGCGACGGGCCCGGCCCGTGTGGCCAGAGCTCTCCTCTGCACGGCACGGGGACACCCAGCCCGGTGGCACCCAGGGCCGAGCATCAAAAGGCTACTAGTAGATCCTTAAGGGTAACTCTGGTCGTCAAATGCGTTTTTTAGAAGGAAGGAGAAAATGAGGCTTTTACCAAGCCGCCACGAGGCCAGAGTCCACTCAGAAACTGAACATCGCCTTTTAGTGAGGAAAATCCCTGCCTTTCCAGAAGACACCGTGGCTGCTTTTCGCAGGAGTGACTTCAAACTCGCAAGGATCAATCCCTGCTTTCTATGTGGCGTTTCGAGAATGGAGACCCGGGCGAGCGAGCCAGCGGCCCACAGGAGGGACGGCGCAACGCAGTGCACGAAAGCGAGGCTCCTGCCGCTTGAGAACACAGATGAAAGCTGTTGAGAGTGCTAACGAATGCAGCGGGGAGCAAGCGGCATCGGGAACCATGAGCGCTGAACAGAACTAAGGCTGTCCTCTCCCCAGGCAACATGAACTCTGACCGTCCTTCGCGGCCAGCTCATCACGAAAGAGGGCCTTTATTTCATCCCAAGTTTCACAAATCAGGTTGGTGCCACTCTGCTCCAGAGCTCAAGGAGAGAACTCTTGCCGTTGCAGAAGGTCTGAGCAGCTAGGACTCCGTAAGGGGTAAGGGAAAACTAACGACTGGCCCCTACAACTAAGTCTAATAAAAGGATGTCGCTCATGGCAAAAACCAGAAGTTATAAATTGCATTAAATATCATAGTCACAGAATAACTTCACTGTCAGAAAAATCAATTCTCCTCAAATCTGTAAATCCAACGCAACTGAAAATTCAAATAGGAAATTTCTGGGTGGTGCGAACAAGGTGATCCTGAATCTGCGGGGAAACCCCAAGGGCCACTGGGGCTGGCCAGAGGTGAGCTCCTCCGGACAGCGGAGAGCAGGGGGCCCACGGGGAGGGGCCAGGAGGATCATGGGTTGTGCAGGTGGGAATGGTGGGCAGAGAAATGAATTATCTAGGCATGAGAAGAGCGAAACTTGAATTTAACGCAGTGGAGAGAATCATTGCGTCCTAGGGGCAGGGAAGGGTTCCCAGACAAGGTACCAAAACAAACCCCGAGAAGACTGACTCGCGTTGCTCTGTTAGAATGAAAAACACTCTACGTTGGGTCTGGACACCGGGCTCTGCTAGCCGTGGCTCACATGCCCCAAGCCCAATGCAGCGGGGAGTGGGGTGCAGGGGGGCCCATGGTCAGCTCTGCTGGCGGAGGGAGGGGGGAGTACCAGCGTCCCAGCACTGCAGGCTCCGAGGGCACCGGAGGCCTCTTGAATACAAGGAGCAGAGAAAGGAGGCTGTGACTGCCCCCCTGCCTCACGAGGCGCGCAAGGGGATATTCACAAGTATGGCGGCAGAGAGCTCGGCCCGGGCATGGGCCTGTCACACTGAGTGGGGAGAAGTGATACTTAGACGTCTCCAGCGACAGGGGGCGCAGGTCTGGAAGCTGGGGCACCTGCAGCAGCCTGAGGACAATCCCCGAGTGCCAGGGCCAGCGTGGGGTCCCACAGGGACAGGTCGGTCTAGTGATCACTCTTTCACCCCCCGCCCCCATCCTGCACCCACTCCCCTGCCCTGATCATACCTTCTAGGTGTTCCTGGTAAGCTTCGAAAATTGCCTCAATCCCGTGCCATTTGCGCCTGGGGGGCTCGTCGTCGTCCTCCTCCCCGTCGTCGTCCTCCTCCTCCGAGTCCTGGTCCATCTCCTGCGCGAGGGGGCCCTTCCTCCCTGGGGCCTCCTGCTGCCCGTTGTGTGGGGGCACGGGGAGCCGGCTGGACGACTGCAGCTCGGGAATGTTGTAGTGGATGGACGTGTCCACTTTGTGGTTCTGCTCCGCAGACAGCATGGCCACGTTCCCTGGGGGAGAGAACGGGCAGGTCACAGGCCTGCGCGAGGCTGGAGGGAGCACGGAGAGGCTGGTGGGCAACATGGCACCCGAAGGCAAGGTCGCAGAGCCAGAGACCTCGGCAGCCCTGGACACAGTCAGCCCCGACGGGGGTGCGATCTTGGCCGCGTCGATGTCCTATGCTAAGCAACGGGGCCGGACCTTGGTCTGCAGCCGACCCTCTTGGGAAGCGGGGGTCCTGTGGTCCCCCCAAGCACATCCGGCGTTAGCTGCTGTCGGGACCTGTTTATACAAGGCGTGTGCTGGCCCAGAGCATGGCCCCGGGGGGCATGTTCTAATGCGCACACACTGCCTCCAGTGTAGACGGTGGCCTCTGCTGGCGTCTGGGACGCACTCAATGGACTTGTAGGGCTCAGACTGGCTGGTTTTAAAATCCTGAGGAAATGGGGCACCTGGGTGGCCAACACCGGCTGGGGCGAGTTACTTGAGGACAGGGAGGTGTCGCGGAGTCTGTGGGAATGCCGGGAAGTCCCTGAGCTCCAGGGAGACCGGATCCTATCTGTGCCCGGAAGGCCCCTCACCTGCCTGATTCAAAGGAAGTGCTTCTAACTCAACCCAGACGCCATCGCCGGCTAACTTTTCCTGGAGTGTGGCTGGGGGGCCAGGGGCACCGCCATCCCCTCGGCTCCTGCCAGCAACGCACGATTCTCAGCCCCGCCTCAAGTGCCCCGAGTACGGGGAAGTTCAAGGGGCGAGCCCCGGCTGCAGCCAGCACGCCAGGAGCGTCAGCCAGCCCTGGGCCATCTCGTTACCTTTGTGCTTCTGCAGGGCCTTCTGCGTGGACTGCAGCACAGACTCGTGGAACTGATGTGCGAATTCCTCGGCCAGGAAGGGCTCCCACGGCTTGCTCTTCCCGTTGACGCTGTGGGACAGCGGCACGGGAATGTCCTTGGGCGCCGGGCCCCGGATGTAATGCAGCATGCTCGCGCTCTTCTTGCCCCCGGGGGCCTCGCTCAGCCGGGCCTTCTCGCCGCCGGCAGGAGCGGACTCCTGGGGCCGGAGCTGCTCCAGCCTCCCGGGCTCCGTGGCCTTGGGGACGTCAGCCAGGGAAGCGGCAACACCCACGGGCTTCTCCGTGTCCAGAGAGGCTTGCTGCGTGGCTGGTTCTTTCAGAGACAGAAAGCGAGGGAAGTGTTAAGAGCGCCAAGTGAACAGGCCGGCTCTGACCTCTAGAGCTTACATTTAATAAGGACCTAGCACAAAGGACCAAGACGCTGGGGGCCGTGGCCTTAAACGTCAGGGAGCGTGCGCGCGGTCGGAAGACGGGGCTGTGTTCGGCGGCAAGTCCGTCCTTGAGAGGCGCCCCAGGAAGGCATCTGGGAGGAAAGAGAATCTGAAGGAAGGAGCAAGTCGCTTCAGGTCACCGAAGAGGAAGAAGTTACAGGGCCCGCGCCGACAAGAAAGACCACATTAGGAGGTGGGAGCAGGGCCGGACCGTAAGGATTTCCTGCTCCACTCAGCAGCGCAGCCAGTGAGAGAGAGAGAGAGGAGGTGTGAAAGCAGGTGTCGCAAAGGCCTGCAGGGCGGAATAAGCGAGACAGAGATGCCGAAGAAGGGTGCGAACTCGGGGCCGGTGGGGCCCAAGCAGCAGGTGCCGAAACACACAGCTCGGACGGACGACGGCTGTGACCTCCACTGAACCACCGCACACGGCCCTGCGGAAGCTGGGACCCTCCCCCTGGGTTCCCAGCCCTGACTGCCCGCTCTCCTGCTCCGTCCAGAGAGCAGCCTTCCCCATAGAGCAGGAAGCTTGTGCAAGAGAGAGAGAGAGAGAGAGAGAAAGAGACGGCGAGAAACACTCTGTTGCCAGGAGGAAAAGATTGGTGAAGAGGACCCTGAGCGGCCGCTTCTGAGCTCGGGCAGCCCGTGGGACAGTCCCGGGCGGGCCCGGGAGGGGCTGTCCTTCCCGCCTGGGCCTTACCGCTCAGGGAGATGGCGGGGCTGTCCCTCGGAGAGTTCCTGAGCGGGTCTGCCACCGCCGCGGACAGTGCCTTCTGCTTCAGGGCACGGAGCATCTCAACAAGTCTCTCTTTGTCTACGGGAAAAGCAGCCTGCGATTAACAACACACTCGAGGCACTCCCGAGAGCGGAGGGGAGCGGGCGGCCAGGCCAGGCTGTGCCGACAGGTGCAGGGCCTCCAAACCGGGAACAAAGCCAGCACCAGGGGACAGGCTCTGTGAAGCAAAGAAACCTGCAGGGTCGGGTGAGCCCAGACTCCACTTCTAGGAAGAGCATCAGAAACGTATTCCAAGATCGCTGTGTGTGTGTAACGGCAGAACCACGCGTTCCCACGATCTTCTGGGGGGACTTGGGAGGATGGATTCTTATTTAAAAGAAAAACAAAGTCCCAACACAGAAGAAGCTCGAAGACCCACCCAACCCCTCCGGCAGCACAGGCTGCTTCTGGGCGCGTTCTCTGCCCCCGACGGCGGACACAAGTCCCAGGGTGCTTGCCGTCTCCCGAGATGGAACCAGAGCCTGTGACAACTGCCACTGCGAGTTCTCGTTGGAGGGGCATTTGTCACTGACAAAGTCAAGTGGCTGCGTCACCGGTAGCTTCCCCTAGGAATTAGGTCAGGCAAAAAGATGCTTTTTACAGACAGAACTGTGGCCGTTCCCAGGGATTGGTCCTGGTGCCCATCACGTCGCTGCCTCTTTAAGAGAAAGCAAGAACCCCGGTTTACTAGTTAAGAACAAAAAGGAAACCGTTGCACGCCAGCGAGGAAGCGGAGGCCGACTACATGACCGGTAAGCATGTCCGCGTTCCTTCCGACTTCCTTCCAGAGACACGTGACCACCTGGTGTCAGCGAGGAGGGCCGAGCTCCCCAGACAGGCCGGGTTCTCAGCTGAACCCACGTCCTGGGGCTAGTAAGCAAGTGTGTGGGGCACACTAAGGAAGGGGCTACCCGGAAGTGTTCAGACCCCACCCGTCTTCTGCACTATGGATTCCGACCCAAAGAATCAGAGATGGGTGACCCGGACAGATGTGGAAGCGTCTTCCAGGGCAGACTGTCCGAAGGCAGCGCGTACTGGCTCTGCTGGGCGGCCGCAGGCCACCCCGAGCCTGCCTCGGTCAGAACACGAGGCCTCCACCCCCACTGCGCAGGAAGGCCACCTCGCTCTGCGCCCGGGGATGGGGGGGTCGCCCCACCTGCCATCCCAGGCGCTAGGAGGTCTGACAAGTGACAAGAGTGGCTAGACTCCAAGTCAAGCTCGCAGCGGACTTAAGACCCCCGCAGCACCCCCCGCACCCCCCGCACCCCCCCGCGGCAAGCCTTGGGTTCCGCCTGGGGACTCGACAAGAGCAGATGAGCTTCGATTGGGGCAGTCTGCGTCTGGGATGGAGAGAGGCCGGAGGCCGGAGAGACACGGGGGCGGGCGTCAGAGAGCGGAGTGGCTGCCTCCCCGGCGCCGGGGGAACCGAGCGAGCCCTGGGACCCAAGTTTTCAGACTCCTCCAGCAGCGCAGGTGGGGACGTCCCCAGGCGTCCGCAGCCCCTGCTTCTCTGCCCCGTCGAGGCCGCCAGTGAGCCCCACCCCCTCGAGGCCTGCGCCAGGGCGTACCTTTCCTCTTCTCGGCGCTGACGTGCGTCAGGTTGAAGATGGTCAGGAACTTCTTCTTCTCCTCGAAGTTGGGGCTGTTGTTCATGTCGTCGGGGCTGTAGCGCGTGGACAGGGCCAGTCTCGGCGAAGGCGTCTGCCGCTTGTGCTGTACCGTCGGGGGCGACGGGCTTCTCTCTCTCAGCATCCGCCGCCGCTTCCTCCGCTTCTGGGTCAGCAATTCCTCCTTCTGCTGTTGGGTGGTCAAGCCAAAAAGTTGCAAAAACTCTAGCTTCTAGATTGGGAAAGAAAACAAAGGAGTTTGAAAGCCCCGGCCGTGGCCTGCTTCCACTGTCCCAGGGGCCCCCTCCCGGGGTCCTTGAAGCCCACGTGCAGGTGAACTCGGTGCCGGGGCCACGGAGCACAGCCCCGAAGGCTCGTCCAGACCCCCGCTGTCGGCGGAACAGAGCGCGGGGGTCCCGGCAAGGGTGGGGCGGTGGGAGCAAAGCCGGGGAGCAGGTGCTGATGGGGGCGCGAGCGGCCCACCCCCGGCGGGGCGGGGCGGGGCTCCCAGATACCTCGGAGGACGTGTCCAGCTTGAGGGGCGGCTGCTCGGCCACGCAGCGCAGGTGCGCCCTGACCTCCTCCTCGTCGCTCTCGTCGTACGAGTCGTCCAGGTCGTAGTAGTACCCTGGCAGCGAGAAGGGATCAGTTCAGCTGGGCCAGGAGCCTCGGGGGACGGACGCGCAGAGCATCTCAGGGACGTGTGCACAGACGCACCCATCAGACCCAGCCCCGCGGCCCCTCTGTGCGCTCCAGAGCCCAGACTGCTTTTACCCCGGGTATAAACGTGTGTTAACCCCTGGTCTTAGGACTTGGGTGGGGGAGACAGTGGGAGAGGCAGGAGGTAGGGGCCAGGCTTCCCTTGGGTCACAAGCGACCAGGCTGAGGTGGCCTGAGTGGATCCCTCTGCAGGGACGTTCATTGCACAGGCCTGGGGCTGTGTCCTTGGCAACCCAAGGCCACTTGTGCCCACCCACTCCCTCCTGCCATCTGTGGCCACTGCCCAGGAGGGAGCAGGCACACGCCAGTCCCCGCGTGAGGCTCCGAGCTCTGACACGCAGAGAGCATCACTCCTGCGTCCCGGGGCGCCAGGGCACACCTTCAACTTCCCAAGAGGCTGAGAAAACGACTTCTTGGGACCTAAGCCTAGCCTAGACCAACAAGCCTGAAGACTTGGCCTTGGCCCCCGCTTCTGGCTAAGAGGCTGAGCTGAGCTCAACAGGACTCGTTTCTAGCAGGAGAAAAGAAACTGGTCTGGAGGACCCCCTCGGCCCCTCCTGGTCAGACGGGTATGGGGGAGAGAGCCACTCTCCCCCCAGGCCTGCTGGCCGAACCCCCACCCCTGTGAGGAGCCCCCACTGAGCCCAGGCCTGCTCTCCGGACAGCCTCCTCCCGTCATGCTGCACTAGTCACATTTAAAACCGCCTCGTTAGCCTCTGTTTGTCACTCATTAACCAACCACGTGTGTCTGTGGAACCGTCTTTCTCGGGACAGCCTGTGCTGTGGCAGCGCCCGCAGGGCCCCCGGTCTGTCTCCAGAGCGGGGCCGTCGGGGAGCCGCCCCCGCTCCTAGAACCTCACAGTGGGCGGCGGAAACGGGGGTGTGGGGTGGCGGGTAGGACCGCCCCTGCCCTGGCCGTCGGGGCCCCCGGGGACACCACACCTTTCTCCTGGGCTTCCCGCCGCCTGTGCTCCTCCAGGTCCAGCTTGCTGACCAGCTTCCGGCGCTGCTGCAGGAACTCGTCGTAGATGTAGGCAGGGTCGGGGCCGCGCGGGGCCGCGGGCCGGTAGGGCGAGCCCGGCTTCAGGGGCCCAGGGAGCTCCCCGAAGGGCGCCGGCTGGGCGAGGGCGGCCCGCTGCGGGCCCAGGAGCGTCTGCGCGGACTTCTCGAGCTCGGCCAGGAAGGGCCCAGGCCCGTGAGGGAAGGCCTGGTGCTCCAGGCTCCCTGCCTCCCGTGGGGGCGGCTGGTACTTGTCCAGGGGGGCGGCCTCCCGCTTCCGGGGCCCCTCCTCCGCCTTCTCCGCGCAGTACGCCCGCTCCGCCTTCACCAGCGGCACGGCGGCCGGGCGGCTGGGCTCGAACGCAGCGGGGTGGCCGTGCAGAGCGTGGCTCTCGGGGGCCCGCCGCGGCTCCAGGGTGCTGTCCATCAGGGACACGGGGTTCCAGAGGCCCGTGGGCACCGAGTGGTGCTGCGGCTTGGGCGAGATGAGGGGCGGGGGCCCGCCAAAGTGCTGCGGGGGGTCGCGGCTGCCTGGCTCCTGACGGTTTGGTCCCGGCCTAGGGGGCGGGTGGAGCGGGCCGTCACTCATGGCGCCCCCAGGCTGTCCACCCGGGAACTCCCCCGAGAGCCCCTGCCGAGCCAGCGGCCAGGCTACTGCCCGTGGGCTCCCCCTCTCCACACACCTAAGGCAGGTTTCAGGTGCCCCTGCTTCTGAGAGGACACGGGGGCTCAAGGCTAGACACTACTTGCGGGCGACAGAGCCATGCTCTCAGGCCAGACGTGCTCCCTCTCCCACGTCTCCCCCGGGACCTAGCTCGTTGTGCTCCACCACTCTGAAACCCTGTAAGGAGAGCCCCATCTTTGTTTTCCATGCGGGGGGGACTCCCATCACGGAGAAGGTGACAAGGTCCCGAGGCCAAGACCCTGGCACCCACCTCCAGACGCGCCACCCTCCGCTCCCAGGTGTCTGCCCAGCCCGGCGGGGTGGCGGGGGGGGGGCCTGCTCGCGGGGAGACCCTCCCGGCTAGTGCAGGGGTCTGCGCTGTCGCTCAGCCCCTCGTGCTCCCCAGAGCAGCAACTACACCCAGCGGGCTTCGTGGAGCCCAGCCGCCGGCCGGGTCGTAGGGCCCCGGTCAGGCGGGGCGCGACCTGGGAGGACCGTCCATCAGCAGAGACGCTTTGCCTCCGTCCTAGCAGGGCCGCGGAGCTCTGGCCAAAGAGGGGGGGCCATTTAACCGCAGCCCGCGCGTTACGCCCAATCCCAGGCTGGGAGAAGACCCACTGCTGCGGCCCCTCTGACCGGCAGCACAAAAGGGAACTAGATCGAGAAGCCGTGCGTCCTTAGGTGAACAAGCCAAGGAATAAATCCTGTCCGCAGAATAAATACTTCATGTGCCAGAGACCAGCACCGAACGGTTGTCTAACTCGGAACACAAGGGCCGTCAGATGTCAAGTTCACGCTGCCGTAAGGCCGACAGAGCTGTGTCGACAGAGGCCAGGAGGCCGCACGGGGCTGGGATCCTGGGGCCTCGGGCAGAGAAGACCCCCGTGGGAGTCAGAACACCCAGATTTTGTCAGGAGGTGCCGAGGGGTTGCTGGCTATTCTCCAGGCCCCTGGGAGGGAGGGCGGTCAGAGACCCGGCCCCTGTGGGGTCTCAGAGAAGCAGAGGGGACCCTCGCTGCGGCCCTGGTGGGCAGCAAGGACTGTCAGCTGCAGGGACACCCAGCCGGGGTGGGGGGACCCAGGTGCCATGTACCCCCAGTTGCGGTGGCCCGGCCGAGCGGATCCCTGCCGCTGCCCTGCTCAATAGCGGACGCCACGGAGGGCCCAGGGCCCAGTCGGCAAAAGCTGAAGGAAATGGGAAGGAACACATGGACACTCAGAGAGCCTCCGGAGGGCTGGGGAACACGTCACAAATCTTCCCGCCCAGCCTCCCCTGTGCACCACTGAGGAAACAGGCGTCTAGCACCCTGTGTCCCTGAGACGCGGCCAGCCCTCTCCCCCAACTCTGGCTGATGAGGGGGTAGGCGGGCGGGACAGGAGACACTAGGTGACAGACCAACAGGTGGGGGTGGGGGGCCCAGGGCGCAGCTGTGGGTGTTGAGAAGGGGCCCAGCTCGCGAGGCAAGTGTCACCAGCTGGGGGACCGAGAGACGGCCTCCCAGGGAACTCTGGAATGGGGCTGGCAATCGGGTATTAATTATTACGATAGCAAGAAACTTCCTTTCTTATTGAAATAAAATTAAGCACAGTCCCCGTTCTCATTAAAAAAAGTTTGGGCTTGAAAGCAGAGAAAGATGGAAAGAACGGGTGTAATTACTAATTAAGGCTGCTCACGCCTCCCCCCAGGCACCACAACCACCCCTGCCGGGCTGCGAGGGAAGGCCCGGGCTCTGGCCGGCGCCATCGCTCAGGGAGCGGCCCCTCCCAGTGCCTCCTTTCCCTGCGGGGTCAGGGGGCGCATGGGCAGGACTGAGCGAAAGCACTCAGGGAGGCGGGGCCGACGGCAGGCGCCTAACCAGGGCGGCTGGCTACTGGCGAAGGCAAACGCGACAGAACCCCCCCCTCCCTCCCGGGAGCCCCACCTGGCGCTGTCGGGCCTGTGCTCCGCCTCCACGGGCGCCGGGGGCCGGCCCATGTCCAGGTGCTGCTCCAGCACCTGCTGCCGGAACTCGGACACCTGGGACTGCCGGTCCTCCTTCTCCTGCCGCAGCCGCCGCTGCCGCGCCAGCCACTTCTCCTCCTCGTTCGTGCGCTGGATGAGCAGGGCCGTGGCCGCGCTGCTGCCCGGCAGCGAGAAGAGGCTGTGGTTGGAGAGGAGGCCGGGCACGGGGTGGTGGGCGGCGGGCGGCGGGTGCAAAGGGTGCTGCACGGGCTTCGGGGCTTGCAGGCCCGCCTCCTTCAGCTTCTCTGTGGGGGAGACGGGCCGTCAGGGCGGGACCCCGGGCCCAGCCCGCGCCTCCCCCTGCCCGCCGGCTGCCCCTTGAAAGAAGACGCCCCGACCCCGCACCCCGGGGCACTCGGTGGCGGGTGCTGCTCTTGAGCGGACCCGCCGGGTGCCAGAGTGAGCAGAGACTGAATTCTCCGGAATCACAGGCGCCGGTTGGTCACAAGCCCTTATTCAAAGTCAGATCACACGCACTCGCCACAAGATGAAGTAGGTTAAAGACTACGGTAAAAAAAAGCCTCAAAACGCATCCATCGCCTCCTCGTGCTTTCGCTGCACTTAACTGCCGTGTGCGCGTCCCTGCGGGCCTCCGCGTCCCTCGCTCTGGGGTGCACTCCCCCCCCAAGCCACCTTGCATCTGCAGCCCGGGAGGGGCGGCTCTGCGCGTGCGCTGCCCGCAGCGGTACCTGTGCGCGTCGGGGTCAGCTGCTCCGAGGGCTTGGCCCGCTCCTCCGCCGCGTGGCTCCGCAGCCCGTGCAGCTCGGCCACGGGCAGGAAGGCCGGCTCCAGCGCCTTGGCCGCCAGCAGCTCCTTCTCGCGGGCCCGCTGCTCCCGCTGGCGCTCCAGCTCGCGCTCGCGCTCCTTCTCCCGCTCGCGTTCCAGCTCCTTCTCCCGCTCCCGCTCCTTCTCGCGCTCGCGCTCCTTCTCGCGCTCGCGGTCAGCTTCCCGCTCCCGCTCCCGCCTCAGCTCCTCGTCCAGCTGGAGCCTGCGGACAAGGACAAGCGGAGGAGGTGGTGACAGCTGCCGCGCAGACCCAGAGGGGACCCGACGCGGGCCCCCAGCGAGAGCTCCCGGGAGCGGAGACCAGCGGCCTGGCCCGCACACTGACGGCAGGTGCGAGGGGTCCCGCTCTCGTGATCTCCCCGAGGGACTCGGAGGGCACCGGACCACAGGCCACGCACAAGCTCCCCAAGCCTCATCGGATGCTCGCGCCAGGAGGCCGGCAGTGGACAGCAGAGCGGCCAGGCACCTGCTGCTGCCCCTGCTTGGCAGGCGAGGAGACCGAGGACACGGGCGCAAGCCCAGCCAATCCGTCAGGGCGGCACGAGCGGGGGACACCCAGCCCAGCACGCGGCTTACCTCTCGGCGCTGAGGCTGGACATCCGCTCCGAGTGCAGCGCCGCCAGGGACGAGTGGGAGAGCTCGGGCGGGTAGCGGACCCCGGAGAGGTGGAGATGCATGGCCGACGGGTGCAGGGGGGGCAGGGAGCCGGGCGTGGGGATGGGGTAGAAGGGCGACCGGAGGGCTGACAAGCAGTAGGACTCGTCCATCCTGTGCAAGGGAGACGGGCCCCGTGAGAACCAAAGCGCAAGAGGAGAGTCCCAGCGCCCGCAGCGGGCGCGCCCCAGAGCATGTGCGGACGTGAGCGCCGCGGACAGGGCAGGATGGCCGCGAGCCGCCACGCAGGCCCTGCAGTTAGAGTCTATGGTCACGGTCGGTCCCAACAGCCCTGCCCGAGGGGTCACTGGGCAACGGCAGCTCGAGGTCTGAGGTCCCACGTGAACAGCAGCCCGTTCCCCGTAACCTGCCGGTTAGGACCTGGGAAGCCCCTACACAGAGCAGAGACGCGGGGCGCACTGCCCCTGGGGCTTTTCGGTCACGCAGTAAAGGGGTCCAGCATCTGCACGACACCGCGTCCTGTGCCACCAGTGAAGTAGCGAGCGAGCAGGGAACTGGCGGCACGGACGATGGGGGCAGGGAGTGTTCCCACCAGGGGCAAACTCCGACCGGCTGACTTGGAAGGTTTGGGGGCTGCTCTGAGACATAGCCTGGCCCAGGACGCGAGGGCACATGGGGGGATGGCCCTGGATGACTGGGGGGGCAGGGTGCCTCACCTGAAGGCTGGGTGGGGGAAGGGGTGCGGGGCCAGGTAGCTGGGGTGGTAGTAGGCGGCGGCCGCGGCGGCCGGGTCCAGGCCGAGGGGCGGCAGGGAGGACATGCGGAGGTCCTCGGTGGTGTGGTAGGGCCGGAAGCTCCTCAGGTAGTCCTCGGTCACGGTGCTCGGGGGCACCACGTGGTGCACAGGACGCTGGAGGCTGTGGGCAGGACGGATGGATGAGCTCGGCTCCGGGCTGGGAAACGGGTCTGGCTCCCGCTAACCAGAGGCAGGCAGCTCTGCTCCCCGGGCCTGCTTGGCCCTCACCGCTCGGCAGCGGGAACAGGCCCACCACCCACGGCCGGGACGCACCCCAGACCCGAGAGCGCCCTGCAGAGTGGGAGACCTCCGCGTGGACTCAGACCACGGGCGCAGACGGGGCTGCGGGCCCGGGGCTCAGCCACCAACCATCTGGCGGCTCTCCACCTCGGCTGGCGCGGACCCACACCCCCGAGGCCTCTGGGATCCAGACCCCAGGGCACGTGCCCCCTGCACCCCCGGCCCCCGACCTGCACTTACTTGAGCGGTGGGAATCGGGAGTCTTGCACCACAGAGCTGGGGGAGATGCCGAAAGGGTAGGGGGTGCTGAGCAGGTGGGAGGGGATGGCGGGGCCCCCCGCCTTCTCCTGGGGCAGCGGGGGCTCCACGATGAGGCGCTCCCGACCGCTGCCGCTGCCCCGAGAGCCGGCGTCCTGCTGGAGGACAGAGAGCAGGAGTCAGGCAGGGGCCTGGGGCCAGGCCGAGAGGCTCCGGTTTGGGCGCCTGCTCTGGAGTGCGCTTTCCTGGAGGGTCTCGACCCAAACCTGTCTGACGGGGGGTGGGGGGGAGGGTCATCAGAACGAGGGCTCGTGAGGGGACCTGGCACAGAGCAGGGGCCCCCACGCCCTCCCAGCACGCACCTCCCGCAGGGTCACGCTGGCTCCACACCCAGACTGGGGGAGTCACAGGACGTTCCAGTGGCCCCAGGAAGCTGGCTCTGCTCTGCAGCAGGGAGGACAGAGCCAGCCGGAGCCCCTGCTCGCTCCTCACCAGGCAGGCACGGGCCACCCCCAGGGGCTGAGCGTCAGCTGTGCCACCAGCTGCCGGTGTGCAGCACAGACACACCTCGGGCCGCTGGTGCCCACAGAGAAGCTGGCACTGCCCCCGGGCTGAACACGCCGGTCTAACCTCCCTGCCGACGCCTGGGGTGGCCCTGGCACCAGCCACGGTAGGCAGCCGGTCAGATCTGCCCGGGGACACCTTTGCACATGCTGGTGGTGGCTGGGGGCAGACTCTCGGACACAGAGACCGGGGGCCTGGCTGGGAAGCAGACCCTGGGAAATCAGAGGAGCTTCCTCAACGCAGGAAGGGAGGAGGAAGGGGAGAGACCCCCACCAAGGCCAAGGGCAGAGCGTGCCGCGCCCGGCTCCGTGGAGGGAGGTTCCGCACGCCTGACCCCTGGAGCGTCTAGCCCCAAGAGTGCACGCCATCCACGGTCCTGACCGCTCTCGCCATTTGGACGGCGAACGGAGCTGCACGGCGAGGCCCAGAGCGTGCTGCTGGCGGCTGGGGGCTCTCCTCCTGGGTTCCGGAGCAGCCGCCAGCCCGGGGGCGTGGGTGGCCTCCATCACCCGGACGGCCCTCCTCAGCCTAAGGAGGTCCCCACCAGCCCACACCTAATGTCAGCCACGGGGGCTCTGGGGCGGTGGCCACACGCTGCCCCCTCCTCCGGGCGTCAGATCTGGCCGCTCTGATCAGCAGACCGCCAACCAGGGCCGGGAGAAAGCAGGTGGCGGTCAGGGGATCAGGCCCAGGCCTGCCAACCCCCAAACCGTGGTGTTTCCACCGAGACGCAAAACGCCAAGCGCCCTGAAAACGAGGGGGAACCCCAGCCCTTTGACGGTCTCCTCAATGAGCTGGCAGGCTGAGGGACACGTCCAGGAGCGACTGCTGGGCATCTGGAGGCTGAGCCCTGGCCCCCGAGGAGACGCCCCCGCCCCCTAGATGTCGGCCATGCCCGAGGTTCTCTGGCATGGTGGGGGGGAGGGAGCAGCAGAGCCCCAAGTTTATCTCCGGGGCTGTGCCCTCTGACCGGCGCACGAAGTGGGGCAGAAGCGGAAGGCGGGGGCCAGGCAAGAAGGCCTCGGCTGTCAGGCAGGCACGTCTACCACGCATGCCTGGTGCCAGGCCGCCGCGGCGCCCTCCCCGGTCCTCCAGAAGACACATCAGCGATAATTAATTGAAGGAGACAGGCCGCTGATTGGAATTTTTAATGAGCGGCAACATCTGTTCCTCCCCGCACGCTGGCAGGGCCCCTCTGCTCACCGCGGGGTCCTTGCAGGTCGGCGAACTCTGACTCGCCCTTCCCTGAAGCGGGGTTCACAAGGCAGGTAGCAAGGCGGGGGGACACACGCACCCACGCCAACACCCGAGGCCAGAGCGAGCAGCCCAGAACTCTCGCCCCTGGTTTCCAGAGACTTCTATATAAGCGCCCGCAGCCTGTGCGGACAGCAGGGTGGGCTCCCCACTAGCCTTCCTGAAGATGCCTCCTGTCTGGTCCTGGAGACCCTAGATGAGACCCGTAGCTGCCCCGTGACTCAGTTTCCCCATCCGCCAAGTGTCCCAATCGTCGCGCCGGCTCCCAGCACGGCAGGGACAGACGCGCAGAAACGAAGCTGCGGGGCGAAGTCGCAGCACGTCACCCGCCCACGGCAGCATCTCGGGGGCTGTTTCCAGGTCAAGGCTTGCCGGGGCCGCCCACACGCCCACCACCCGGAGTGGGGCCAGGCTGGCACGAGCCCCTACCTCCGTCCCACCCGCCGCAGTGCTCGGGCCTCACGGGGCCGCTGGGTCGGAGGAGGTCCTATGCCCGGGGTCTGAGACGGACTGAACGGGGTTGGGGGTGGGCGCCCACCCCATGCTGAGGGGGGGACTCCAGGCACCCTGGACGATGCCCTTGGACTGGCCGTGAGGGCCCCTGTCCCCCTGGGCCAGAGCGGGACGGAGATGGCACCCAGGCGGCTGGACCATCCACCCGGGACAACAGAATCCAACAGAATCCTGGGAGGGGGTCCTGGGCCCGAGGACGTCACCTGGACAGGCAAGCCCCCTCCAAGCTGGGCCGTCGCCCACCTGCACGCGCGTCAGAGGCAGGTCGCGGAGTCTACAGCAGAGACGAGCGGGAGGGGCCCTGAGCGCAGCGGCCCCGGCAGCCCCCTCTCCCCTCGGCGGGACAAAGCCCCCGCTCGAAGGCGGCCGGGCCAGATGGCACCTTCCCACCGGCAGAGGACAAACAAGGCGCTGGAGAGCCTGGGGGAGGGGCTGGCGGGCGGGCAGGGGTGCGGCGGGCCAGACCCACGCGCCTTCCGTCTGGCTGGAGCCCAGCCGGGCTCGTGACAGGCACCCGGGAACGGGGTCGACCCTCTGGGGGCGTGCAGGGGCGGCCCCCCGACCCTGCCCAGCCGCTGCGGGGCCCCCCCGGGAGCGCACCGGGCTCCCCCCGCGGCCCTGGCAGACAGGCGAGCGTCGGGGAGCGTCCGGGGGCAGCTTTCCTTCCCGAGCTGCCTGCAGCCGGAGAGATGAAAGAACAGCAAGGGGGAGGGCGGGAGGGAGGGAGGGAAATCCTTCATTCTCTGGTGATTAGAGACAGGGTTCCAGGCAGACAGGCGCGCCATGCCCTGTTAGCTTTAAAATAGACCATTTTTCATCTCAGCTGTCCTTCGAGGCTCCCGCTACCTGGGAAACAGGGCCCCGGCGACCCCGGGGACAGGCCCAGGGCTCCGCCCCCGCGACTCCCCACCTTGCGGCTCTCCCCGCCTCCCCCCCCCCACTCCTGCACGCCAGGACTTTAGGAAGTGGCCCCCCTCCCCGCCTTCACGCCTCTCCCCGGCTCCCCCCTCCGCCCCAGAAGGATTACATTCTCCACTGAGCCTTTGTGCGGAGCCCACGAGCCACACATCATCTGCTAATCCAGCTCCTTCCCGCCGCCCTCCCTGGTGGCATTCGGGTTTCATCAGGCGCCGCGGCTGTAAGCAGCTGGAGCCCATCTACCGTGGCCCTCTCTCTGGGGCTCCTAAGTGTTTCCGGGGCAGTCGGGCCCCTCTGAGGGGGCCGCGGCACAGGTGCCCGAGGAGGGAAGGACAGGGTGGGCGGGCAGCCCCTCCAGGGCAGGGCGAAGGCGACGGTGAGACCCATGCGGCCGGCACCAGCCAGTGCTGAGCCAGGGACAGGGCAGGACCCAGAAACCACCTGGGGCCAAGGGAGGCGGGGAGAGGCCAGGAGCGGCGACTGTCTGAGTCAGGGGGCTGGGCGCCCGAGGTCACGGTGGAGGGCAGGGTGGCCGACGGCAGGAGGCGAAGGGCCCCTCTGGAGGTGGACGGGCCTGGGGAAGACCCTCCCTGGAACCAGGACCGGGGGCAGCTCGGGGGTCTCCAAACCCCTCTGGCTGGAATCTGCCTGCCCCGGTCTCTGGCACCCCAAACTGCAGAGGGCCAGGCGCTGGCCGCCTCGGAGCGGGGGCCAAGCCAGGGCCACGCCCAGGAGGGTCCCAGCCCACAGCTATTTCTAGCGGTTCGCGGATCCCGGTTGGGTTCCTTGTGGATCCTCAGCCCGGGTCAGGGCCTGCCCGAGGGATGCCCCCTCTGTGGACAGGCTGGCGACCTCCCACCCCCGGAGCAGAGGGAAGACACATCTACTAGATGACCTGGGGGTGGGGTGGGGTGGGGGCGGCTGGTGCCCTCCTGACTCCCCCCCTCCACTTCTCTTGTGCTTTAGCTAGTATTTTTTTTTAATGTTCATTTATCTTTGAAAGAGAGAATGACAGAAACAGAAATCAAGTACAAGCATGGGAGAAGCAGAGAGAGAGGGAGACTCAGAATCGGAAGCAGGCTCCAGGCTCCGAGCTGTCAGCACAGAGCCTGACGCGGGGCTCGAACCCATGAAACATGAGATCACGACCTGAGCCAAAGTCCGATGCTTAACCGACTGAGCCCCCCAGGCGCCCTAAATCAGTATTTCTAAGTCCTACTACCCCTCTGGGACTCGGTGGAAAAACCCCGAAGTATTCCCTCACTCCCTGTCCCCCGCTAGGCGTACCCGGGTGCAGGGGGGGGGGTCAGCGGGGGCAGACACGGAGGAGCGCTCCCAGGCCTCCCGCACCAGCAGGTCCCCCAGCAACAGCCACACTCAGGGGAACACCCAAGTTCGAGACAGACACAGGAAGGCGTGACACACGGACAGATGCACCGGGCTTTTCCCTACTTTCGCTCGGTGTTCAAGCGGCAGGTCGTCCCCAGAGCCACCGTCCATCCGGGGCCACGAGGTGCGAGCACTTACAGAAGCCCTTCCCACGGGGCTGTGCACTGAGCCGTGTCCCCCAGACTCTCACGGTCGAGTGCTGACCCCGGGTCCTCCGACCGGGAGCATGCTGGACACGGGGCCTCTGAAGAGGTAGTTCAGTTAGAAATGAGGTCATTCAGGGGCGCCTGGGTGGCTCAGTCGGTTGAGCGTCCGACTTCAACTCAGGTCATGATCTCGCTGTTCATGAGTTCGAGCCCCATGTCGGGCTCTGTGCTGACAGCTCAGAGACTAGAGCCTGCTTCCGATTCTGTGTCTCCCTCTCTCTGCCCCTCCCCCATTCATACTCTGTCTCAAAAATAAATAAACATTAAAAAAAAAAATGAGGTCATTCATTCCGGTGGGGCCTGGCCCAATGGGACCAGTGTCACCAAAAGAAAGGAGACCGGGACACAGACATGCGGAGGGAGGACCGTGTGAGGACGCGGGGAGGAGGTGGCATCTATGGGTCACCAGAGAGCGTCCTGTGGTCCTCCTCCGAGGAGCCAGGCTCACGAGAGCGAGTCAGGGTGAGGGCCCCCCCCAGCAGCTGCGCCCCCCCCCAGCAGCCGCGCCCCCCGCCCCCGCCGCCCGGCTCACCTGTCGGTTCTCACTCCTCCAAACGCCGTTGACGGTCTTGGTGGGGGCGATGGTCACCACGGGGGGCGTGCTGGGCACGCTGTGGCCCCCGGGGGGGACGATCATGGGGCCCATGGGCACGCGCTTGGGCGTGCTGGCGGGAGAGCTGTGGTTGGTGGCCGGCGAGGACACGGGGGACGACTCGCTGCTCAGTGAAGAACCTGTGGGAGGAGGACCCAGGCGCCTGAGCGGGGGCTGCACCCCCGGAGGGCCCCGCTGTCCCCACCCCACGCACCCCACGCGGCCTACAGATGGGCGGGCAACCCGCTTCCCCCGCCCCCTCGGGCTGCGCCGCACACCCTCTCGGCGCCCCAGCCCAAGGCGGAGAGGAGCCGGGAGCGCCCGAGGGTGGGCAGGAAGGGCCGCCCCCTCGGACACTGATGGGAGAGGCGAGCCCCGACAGGGCACCTCGGGGCCACGTCCCACACAGGCAGGCAGGATGTGTGCCGTCGGGGGCTGCCTCTGCGCCCCGGGCACCTGGTCAGCACACCCACCAGACCGGACCCCCCTCTCCCCCGGCTCATAACGACCCCCGAGCCCTCTGCTTGCGGGCAGAGGGGCTGCAGGAGAAGGCAGGGCAGACAGGACCCCCCAGCGGCCAGCAAAGAAACTGTCGCGGGGCTGGACGGGCCGGGCATCAGGTAGGGACACAGAGAAGCGGCCGAGGGACGCGTACTTTTTCCCGTCTTAAGTATCAACTGCAGCCCGTTTCAAAGTTTCAAAAACCGAGACCTAAAAATTCGCCATTTAAAGTGTTGAGGTTGGTTTCCAGCACATTCGCCGGGTGGTGCGATCATCACTGCTACCTAACTCCAGGTCACGCCCGTCACCCCAAAAACAATCCCGTACCCCAGCATCACACCCACCCGCTGTGCCCCCCGGAGTGGGGTGGGCAGGGCCTGGGAGACTTCTGGGGTCCCGAGGGAGAGAGCCAAGCTGGCCGGCGGCTCCCCGCGCCCCGGGAGGGGGCGGTGAGGAGGGGGGAGTGTGTGAGTAGGGTGGTAACCGTATTCAAGTGCGTCCTGCTCCCCAGGCCCCCCCCACAGCCGGCACTCAGGCACGTCCTGGCCCTGGGGCCTCCAGCACTGTCTGGGGGTCCCCGAGATCCCCGCCCAGGTTCAACGAAGCTTGTGGCGGGCACACCCACCTGCGCGGCACCCCGAGGAGGAAGGAGACCCCCCCCACATGCCCACACAATGCTACCACCTGAGCCCCCACCAGAGACCACGGACGCAGACCCCAGGTAAACACCCCCGCACCGGGCGGGCAAGGGACACATGCTCGCCTGGGGTCACCGGGGAGGGATTCGGGGACTCGGCTCGGTCAGACGTCAGTCATGACCACTGGGGCGGGGGAGGGGCAACAGCGCACGGTGGCCACGTCCCTGCCCAGCGGAGGCAGCCTCTGGGGTTTGAAAACAAGCTACCGTCCGGCCACCTCGGTGACCTCTCCGGTGCCCTACGAAGCCGGTTTCAGGACCGCTGAGGGGGCAGGCGGGGTGGCACAGGCTAAGCCAGCGGCCCTGTGAGCAGAGCCGCCCATTGGAAAGTGACCTCCCCGCGGTTCCGGAACGGCCCTGGGGCGCTGCCCAGCCGACGGGAGAGAGCTGGGTGGGTTCGCCCCGGACCCTCAGCCCGGTTCGTGCGACTCTGGGAATCAGGCTGCATCTTCCTCAGGCCGCTGCTCACGCCCTGGCCTGGAACGCCCCCCCCCCCCCGCCCCGGGGTGCCCACCCAGCGAAGCGCCTGCCCCCCCCCCAGCCCTCCACCCGGAGCCCCTCCGACGCCCGCCTGCAGGCAGCCATGAAGACACAGGCCGCTCTCAGGAAGAGTGTCCACGGGCAGGGGCCGGCAGCAGCCAGAACCCCGGGCCACTCGGGGAGTCCCACCACCACCACCACCACCACCACCCAGAATCCAGATCCAGAAAGTGCTGCCCGAGGGGGTGGGGGGCGGGGGACGGCAGGGGCTGTGTCCTGACCTGCGGGGTCACTCCCACACCTGTCCCGCTGGACGGTCTGCACGCATTTATGGAGGATATTTGGATTTTTAACTTTCACTTATTTCTTTGAAGTTTATTTACTTAGAAACAGAAAGCGCATATGCCAAAGAACGGTGCGGCGGTGTGGGGGGAAGAGAGGAAGAGAGAGAGAGAGAGAGAGAGAGAGAGAGAGAGAGAGAGAGAGAGGAGAGAGAATCTCAAGCCGGCTCAAAATCAAGAGTCAGATGGTACTTAACCGACTGAACCACCAGAGCGCCTCTTGGGTTTTTTTTTTAATTCGAAGAGAGAGAGAGACGCGCACGCTCGCTCGCACTCGGAGCACATGCGTGAGCAGGAGCAGGGGAGGGGCAGAGAGAGAGGGAGAGCGGCAGGGCTCTATCCCGTGACCCTGGGATCATGACCGGCGCAGAAATCACGACTCTTGGACGCTCCGACGACTGAGCAGCCCAGGCGCCCCCAGGGTTGTGGTGGCTTTGGTGACATAAATCCACAGCACAGAGCCCCCCACCCCCCGCCCTATCTCATGTGCGTGATTCCTCAGTCCTCGCTGTTTTCACAGCGGTGCAGCCATCGCCCCGAGAAAGGAACCCTGAACCCTTTAGACGCCAGCCCCCGGTCGGCGCCGCCTGCAAGGACGCTTCTACTCCGGGCGGTTCCCGAGTCCGAGGTTTCCACTCGGCCCGCTCAGCCGACGGTTTCTTACACTTCGTCCGCACCGCGGGGCCGAGTCGGGACGCCACTCCTTCCTCTGGCTGACTCCCGCTCTCCCGGGCTCGGAGACCCCCCCCTTTCGTCTGCGCGTGCCCGCCCCTGGGCTCCGGGAGGCTGCCGTGCCTCCTGCTCTCACGGCTCCTCTCCCACTCAGCGCGTGGGGGGCCGAGAGGGCGGACATGTGCGCTCTGAACCCCAAACGGGAAGGAAAACACGCATATCCGGGGAGAACTGCGGTCCAGGCAGAGGCCACGAAGAGCCTGGAGGCAAAGCTGGGGTCGAAGGCCACGGGGACCCTGGGCAGACTGGGAGGTGGAGGCGCCTCCAGGCTGTGGGCGGGCTCTCCTCCCTCAGGCAGCCCTCCTGCCTCGCCCATTAGCTCCCCTCCCAGGATTAACCTCATTTCTAATCACCAAGGGGGGAGGGGCGGGGGAGCTTGGGGGCCCAGGTGCACTTGGACCGGAGGCCATGGACAATTATCGGCCTAATCCCCCCCCCCCGGGGGGGAGGGGCGGCGGGAGCGTCACTCGCTGGCCAGGGCAGGCCATCGATCCCCAGCCACGCACCCACAATTAGCGGGCGGCCGCCCCGACCCGCTCTCGTGCGGCGGCAGGAGGCCGTGACCGCCCTAATTAACCGGCGGCACGCGGTGGGAGCCAGTCCGCGGGCGGCTCGGGGATGACAGGAGGCAGCGCACTCGGCGTCCCCTCTGCTGTCTGACTCGGAGGATTAGCGCCGAGGCCGCCGGGCACGTGTAATTAACAGCTGAGACCCCAGACTCGGGAGAGGAGAGTGGGGGTGAGGGCTGAAGACAAAACCGCACAGTCACCACGGCCGTCGGCTCTCCTAGACGCGCGCTCAGCCCGCCACGAAGATGACTGCCCACCACCCTCCGGAGGCCCAGGACCACCGCCCACTCAGAACGCAGAGTGCAGGGGCGGGGGGTGGGGGGAGAGGCCCAGGCTGGCTCCCCGTCACACCGCACGGGCCTGACCCTGCACTGGGCTAGGTGCCGCACTCCTGGGGACAGGGACGAGAATGTGGTCTCCTGAAAACAGGACCCGAGGGGCGTCTTCTGGAGACCTAGGACCCACGGCCACAACCAGGGCGGGACGCAGGCCTGGAGGACCCTGCGTGTCCCTGGCTCACCAGTTCTGCCCCAGGTCAACCCTGGGCGGTCCCCGGGCAGACCGCATCTGGGGCTCTGGGGCTGCCCTCTGCCCGCCCCGTCCTCGGCCACCACCGTTTCCAAGCAGGACTTGGGGACCCGGGCCTGGTGGACACGCGCCCTCTAGATCCAGAAAGGAGACCGGCCATCGCTATGGCTCCCCTTGTTTGGAAGGCGGCGGGGCGGTGGGAAGCCTCCCGTTCGGCGGGCGGTCAGGGGCACGGAACCGGGACGGTCCCAGAGTCTGTCTCCCGGAACACGCCCTGCAGAACAGGAATGGGGCCTTCTGGGAACCGAGGCGTGTAGCTTACAGAGGCCAAATACCATGGGGAGCGCGTGGGGGCAGGGACAACCCACGGGGCTGCCCGTGCCCGGCCGACGGCGGTGGCCCCCGACGACCGGAGGCGAAGCGCTCAGCGACGCTCCAGGGGCTGCCGCACACCTGCCTGCAGGCCGGGGGCTCTCCCCACCTGCGTTTCCACGGTGCAGGGACGTCGGAGCCCGCGTCCCACCTCACGGCCACCCGGCCTGTTTTACCAACACGGGGGGGGGGGGGGGGTGCGTCAGGGAGACACAAACCAGCGGAGACCAGGAGCGGGTCTTTCTCATGAAAGGCATTTCCAGGGGCCCGTTATCTGTCAACGAGCAGGACCGGGGCTGGCGGGGACAGTGGCTCCTACACCTGCTGGCCAACACTGCCAGGGTAAGGCCCACGGAGGGGAGGGGAGGGGGCTATGAGCCCGGAGGCAGGGGGGGCTCCTGAGGTGACCGGGGAGGTTGGTGTCGCCTCGCCCCAGCTGGGGGAGGCCGGCCGCACCGAACACCCAGACTGGGCACGCCCGGTGCACCGACGCTCTGCTCACGCCCATTTGCCCACCCAGCACCCCCCCCCCCCCGGCCGAGTTCAGGGCACCCGTGCCATCTCCCCCCTCCCCCAGCCACGCTCCCCTGCCCGCCTGCGTCCAGAACCCCCAGGGCCCCTCCGACAGAGGAGAAGTCTCCCTGCCCCGCGAGCTCACGACTGTGCCCGCAGACGGATGGGGCTGCGGGTCGCGGGGGACCGCCACCTCGGGGAGCCCCGCCAGCACGTGAGGCGGATCCTCTCTTTCCCGGCTTTTTTGCTTCTTTTCTTTGAAGGAGGATGATTTCGGGCGTCGGCGGGGAAGCCCCGCCCCCGGGAAAGCCCCGCCCCCGGGGAAGTCCCGCCCTCGCTCAACGGGGCTGGCTGGGAGATGGCAACACTGGCGGGCGGAGTCACACCTCCAGCTCGAGGCCGACAGTAACCAGACCCGCCTACACGGCGGGCGAGGAGACGCGGCAGGCAGCCAGGGGACGGGGCGGACGGCGGCTCCCGGGCAGGGGCGCCCGCGTTCGGGGCTCTGGACACGCAGAGCTGGACGTTCGAGTCTGACGCTGCCACCCGCGCCCGTGCTCCTGGCAGACGCCGGCTTGGCGAGGATGCTCGGCCGCCCGACGGGGCCCAGGGCGGCCACGCCACGTGCGCGACACGCTTCGCAGGGCCTGGACAGACTCCGGCGGCCTCCGAGCCCACCCTGCTCCCTCTGCCTCGCCGGGGCCCCCGCAGCTGCCGGAACAGACCCCGCCCTGCACGGCCGAATCCTGGGGCCTCAGCACCGGCGGCCCTCGACGGGGCTGTGGACGTGGACAGCGTGGGAGACAGAAAGCGTGGGCCGTGGACGCAGGGACGAGAGGGGAATCCGAGCTGGGACCGACCCGATGTGTTCCCAGGGCAGGGGGGAGGCGCACAGTCCCAGGGGTCTGGCGCGTCACCCAGCGGCGGAGGACGCATCTGGGAGCCCGCCTACTGCGGCGTGGAGGCGAGCAGACGGCCACGCAGCTTGTCAGAGCCACCGCCTGGCAGTGGCCTCTGCGTTGTCACGCTCAGGGCCGGCAGGGCTCAGGCTCCCAGGCCCGCCCTCTGCAGGGGGCGGGGGGGGGCAGGGCCTCTGGGAGCACCCCCACCCCCACCCCCACCCCGGACCAGGGGAGGGCGGTTCCTGGGGCAGGAGAGCAGCCCTCACTCTCCGGTCAGGGTTTCCTGACTGACAGGCACGGACTCACGCGCTCACGCAGTCACTCAACAAGCACCTCTGAGCACACAGGGCCACTGGGGATCCTGAGAAGCCCCGCGAGGCAGGCCTGAGAAGAGGCTGGGACACTCTGCAGGCTGGAGGCCGTGCCCTGCCCGTGTCACTGGGGTCCTGGGATTCCTAGGCTGGGGCTCATCCAAGGCTCAAACTTGGCCTTCAGATGCTCGTGTTGGAGGGGGGACAGTCTCCGTCTGGAAGAGGCTCTGGTGGGGGGACAGGCAGGGAGGAGGCGGGTGGGGCACAGGCAGGGAGGAGGCAGGTGGGGGCACAGGCAGGGTGGAGGCGGGTGGGGGGACAGACAGGGAGGGAGGCAGCGGCCAGGCCAAGGCAGGTCTAGTAACTTCCAGAGGAGACAGAGGGTCGAGTGACCCAGGAGAACGTCCTTTTTGCCACCACAGAACCCAGGAAAGGGCCCCAGGAGCCAAGGCAGCAGGGGGCTCCCCACGAGATGCCTCAGCTCAGTGGGGCCACGCTCGGCCCGTCTCTGAGAGGGCCCCGCGGGCACGGCTGCGGCCACTGGGGTCAGAGACCCAAAGAGAGGCCAGTGTGGGCTCGATCACTCCCCAGGCTGGGCGCCTCTTGTCCCCAAGGGTAAAGATGAGGGACCGGGAGACAACAGCCACCCTGGACTCTGGGACCCTCAGTGAGGATGGCCGGGGTCACTCCAGAGTCCGGTCCGACTCGGCGGTGGAGACCGGGGTGTGGCGGGGGTGGGCCCAGAAGTACCTGCTCACCCCTTTCCCGAGGAAGCACTCTCTAGGACCACCCCCCCCCCCCCGTGAGAACCTCCCAGCTCCTGGTGGCAATGCTGGGGGACAGGGAGGGGGCGGGGCCCAAGGAGCCAGAGCAGCGGAGGAGGGCGCAGGAGTGGTCGGGCGTGGGGATGACGGCCACGGTGGCCCTCACTGGGCACACACGGCTGCTATGCCGGTGCTGGTATGTTCTCCCTGAATCGGAACCTATGAGGAGGAGACAGGCTCGGACAGCTAAAGCGGCGTGCCCCGGCCGCACGCAAGGACGCGAGCCAGAGGGTCAGGCGGGTCCAGAACCCCCACCGCACCCGCAGCCCCTTCAGCGCCCCACGCGGCCCCCCCGAGGCGGTCCGGCTGCAAAGGGAAGGAGGCGTGTGAGCCTCGGGACAGACAATTCCCCTCGAGGGGCTGATCGCTCTGCCCCGTCCTCTCTCAGGGCAGAGCGAGCCGTCCAGCACTTGGATCACCTCCTCCTCCGAACTGAATGTTTAAACTGCGCCCTTGGGACACAACGGGAGAAAAGGCATCAGCCCAAGAGACGGAGGGGAGAGCGTGAGCCACGGCTCGAAACACGGGGACGCTCCACAGCGAGGCAGGGGTGGCGGGGCGGAGGCGAGCCGGGGGTGCACTGCAACTACACCTCCCTGGGCATGGGGGGGACCCGCAGAGACAGGACCCTGGCGGGAGGGACTGGATGCCGCCACGTCTCTGGACCTCAGTCTGCGGCATCCAGTCTTTCTCTGCCACTCTCTACAAGGGACAAGCCCCGGCCTCGTCCGAGGCCACGCAGACAGAGAACAGGGGCCAGGAGGGCCGAGGACACGGCGGGAGACCGGCCCCAGCACTGCCGGCACTAATACACGCCGCTGCCGCGATGAAGGGGGGGGACAGCCTCGCATGCCCAGTGACAGGTGGACGGTGCCAGCCAGCCACAAGGTTGTTTGGCCCTGAAAAGGAACGGAATGCTGGCACGCTGTGCGGGGACAGCCCCGGAGCATCAGGCGAGCGCGGGGGGCCGGCCGCTCGCGCTGTGCGCCCCCCACCCCGGCTGGGGGAGGGGGCCGTGCCCGCTGCCGGGCTAGGCGGCTGCTTTGGCAGCTGCACGACTCAGAATCCGCTAAACACCGGGGAGGGTACTCGCGACACCGAAGGAGGTACATCTTAGAAACTTAAGAACCGCCCTGCCCCTTGCCTGAACACCGAGCCCACCAAAGACCCCCGCCCCAACGGCTCTCTGGTTCCTGAGGGAAAGGCAGGGCCTGCTGGCTCTCCCCTTGTGTCCCTGCCACCCCCCAGCTTCCAGAAGCCGACAGCCCACACGACCCGCGGCCCCTGCCTCAGGCACAGACTGCCAAGCACTCCCTGCACCTGTGAGGCGGGTCTAGGGGCGAGGGGGCTTCCACCCAGGCTGTGGCCCTAACTTCGGCTCTCCGAGCCCACCCAGACTGGCCCACGCAGAGCAGGGGGCACGTCCTCACCGGCTGTGTGCCTGGGGCTCCTGACTTGACCTCCCTGAGCCTCCGCTTTGCCGTCTGTACAATGGGCACCTGAGCGCGGGGCCGCCCAGGGTTCAAACACGGCTCCACGGTCCATGGAGGCTGAGCCGCCCAAACCCGGCCCCTCGTATCTGAGTGACACGGGTGGCCTCGCTGAGCAGAGGCCTCGCACGACACTGCGGGCTCTGGCCAGTGTGACCGCCCCCCCCCCTCGTCCCTCACCCGGCTCTTCCCCGCAAAGTCACTCTTCCCAGGGTGGCGAGCGTGCGGAATGCCCGGGTCACAGCTGTGAGGAGCAGCGCCCTGCTGTCACCGGGCCTGGCCTCTGCCAGGAGTACACTTTGCTCCCGGCCAGCGAGCCCCAGGAGCCTCCAGCGCGTTGGCTGCCTGCTGGCCCCGCCTCCGGCCGGACACCGGGGCCGCTCTAGGGCAGCGGAAAGGAGACGAGGGCCATCAAGGCGGCTCCTGCACGCCCCCCCCTCCACCATGAGCGCCCCTCTGCAGACCTCTCCCCTGCCAGCCTCCGCAAGGAGGACAGGTGCCGTTCTGTGGCCGCGTCCTCTGCAGATGTGAGGCTTCACCCCGGGATGAGCCCCGTGGGCCAGGAGGGACAGCTGGGGGTGACCCAGCCCAGCAGAACCAGCATGCGCCCATGCAAAGGAGAGACGGCCAGGGCAGGGGCGGTGGGGGGGCGGGCAAATTCTGCCACGGGGGCTTCACCGTGAGGGGCCCAGCGGGTCTCCGTCCGCCAGCCCGGTCCCCGCCGCGTGTGCGCCTCCCGGGCCACGTGCAGGGAGCTGGCTGCCGTCTGCCGACATCTGCTCTCCAGCTGCGCGGCAGGAACGGCAGGGCCTCCTGACCCCGGTGGGGCTCCCCCGGCCTGGCTCCCTCGGACGTGCGCGTGCAGGGGGAGGAGGGGCGCGCGTGCAAGGACGCTCGGCCCAGGTGGACGGGACAGCCGGAGCGGGCGGACGCGAAACCAGGCCCCGGGGGCCGCTCTCCCGGCCCGCCCTGTCGATCCTAAACTCGTCCCCTCACGCTTCCTCCCCAGCCCAGCGACCGGAAGGAGGCGAGATTCAGAACCGAGGACACCCCCAGCCCGTCGGGTTGGTCGGGGCAATCGTCCCGCCCGCCGAACTGCAGGCCCCGGAGCCCATGGAAACAGACGCACTTCCTTCCCGTACGCGTCCTCCCCCGCCGAGGGCCCGGGGACACCGGGCCCTGGATCCTTGGGGCAAGACAGATGACACCCAGCTCCCTGCTGTGTCTGCCCAGAGGTCAGCCCCGCCTCCGAGCAGCAAGTCCACACCTGGGACCCCGCGGCCCCCCCCCCCCACAGACCGCCTCCTCCCCCACCTGTCCAAGCAGCAGCCCCTGACGAGGACCGACACGGACACCTGCAGGAACATGCCTGGAAGTGCCTGAAGCCAGACGCACAGAGAGCCTCATGGGAGGAAGATCAAAGCTCAGAGAGGACCAGCGTTTCCCCCAAGCCACACGGCGTGTCACCGCCCACGTGACACCAGGAGCCAGGACTCCAAACCTCCGGGGGACCCCCATCCACAACCCTGGCCTCGGGGCGTTAAGCAGTTACGGTCGGGTGGGGGTGGGGGCCGCTGTCGCAGAGACCTCCCCTCCAGCCCCGACTCAGAGACCAAGTGGGTTTCCAAGGACGGCGCTCCCTGCGGGGTCTGGGGTGGGCGTCGGAGCCTGGAGCCGCCACGCCACTGGGAACCCGAGGCTCCCAGGGAGGGGGCCCAGCGCGCCCACCCTCCCCACCGCCGGCCACCCCCACGGCGGCTCCTGGGGCCCAGGCCGGACGGAGGGGGCGGGCAGCAGAAGCGAAGCAGAGGTGCCGAGGCTGGGGGGCGCTCGCCGGCCGGCGGGGGGGGGGGGGGGTCTGAGACGGCGCTGCCCACCTCCCCTTCCCCCCCCCCAACGAAGCACTGGGAGGGACGCGAGCGCGTGCGAGCCCCCGGCCTCCGGAGCCCCGCGAACGAACGCGGGAACCAGCTGCTTCTGGCGCTGCACCTGCTCCTCCGAGGCCTGGCGGGAGGAGGGGGCTGCGCGCTCCCTCCACCGCAGCCTGGCGGGCGCGCCTCTTACCTCTGGGCTCCTCCGCCTGTTTGGCGAGCTTGCGCAGCGCGGCGGCAAAGCTGGAGGACGGCGCGGCCTGGGCCGACAGCGCGCTGCTGGTGGCGGGGCTGCCGCTGGGCACCAGCGCGCCATTGAGCGGCGAGGGGGTGAGGGGGTTGACGGTGGCGGTGGTCCTGGTCGCGGTGGAAAGCATCCCTAGTGAAGGGGACTTGGGCTCATGGCTCATGCCTGAAACAGGAAAAGAAGAACCAGGTCACCCAGAGAGTAGGAGGGCCCAGCACCAGAGCGGGGGTGGGGGCGGGGGATCCGCGGGGTCCAGGGGCTCGACGGCGGGGGGCGCCAGCAAGCAGCATGCGGGGAGAGGGGACAGGAGCAGACCCGGGCGGCCGCGGCGGGACAGGCAGAGCAGAGAGAGCAGGGGCCCGGGCAGCCGCGCCCCCAATCTACAGTCAGAGCCTCGGGTGTCCCCGGGACCCCAGCGACAGCAAGATCCCACGGCCCAGAAGATCCACCAGCATCCCCTAAGGTGGGCGCAAGGGACGGCGAGGCACGGCCGCTTCCTCACAACAGAAAGGACCCAGCAGGAAGGGAGAGAGCGGGGTTGACGGCACCGAGGACAGCCCTGCAGCTACTTCTAAGGTTTCGCCAGCCGCACGCACCGTCCCTGCACGACGCCGGCGGCGAGGCTGGCTCTGCTCCTGTCCCTGTGTTAGAGAACACGGGGACAGACAGCACAGCCCCAGGATCTGCCCCCAGGCGGCAGCCCCGGCCAGCTGCCACCTGGGGGTGCAGGCGGGTGTCGGCACAGGTGCCCCGGAGAACAGGCCCATGAGCAGCTGGGGGAGGGGACACGGTGGCCCCGCAGACGCCGCCTGGAGACTGAAGATGCAAAAACTGCAGATATAAACCACCATCGCTGGGAGACCCCGCCTCCGCTGAGAAGCGGGCTCGGGCCTCACTGCCCAAGGAGCCAGGGTGACGCCAGACGCCACGGAGGACGACGCGGCCACCTTCCCACGTGCCCCCAGCCTTTCAAGTCCCGTCTAAGTGTCAACGAGGAGGCTGAACTGCCTCCCGAGTGGCCGATCAATAAAGGCTCAGCTTCATCTCAGGCGGCAGAGCAAGCAGCGCCATAAATACGTTTTCCATTAACGTTCCCTGCCCTCTCGGGGCCACCCGGCCAGCCCGGCCCCGCTCCCTGCCCCCCGCGCCGTAGGTGCCTTCCAGGGGCGTAAATCAAGGCCAATGGCCTTGCAGCTGCCAGGGGCCACGGGTCGCGGGCAGGCAGAAGCAAATGGACTTCCAAACCCCGAGACGGACACCTGGGAGGGGCGGGCTCCAGGAACACCAGAGTCATCCGGGGAAGGGTCCCTGGGAGTCGTGGGGGGGGGGGGCCGCGGGGGCAGGGGGAGGCGCAATCGCAGATCGCAGGAGAAGACAATCGGGCAAGAACCTGCTCTTCTCACGGGCGGTGGCCGAGGGGCCCCGGCCCACCTCACCCCTGCCTGTAAAGGAGTCTAACGGGATCCTGCGTCCACACCCACCCCCGTGGGCCGGCAGGTGAAGAGAGGGGATCCCCACGGGGGACCAGGTGGGGCCAGGCGGCCACCTGCTCCTGGAAGAACCGGACACACGTCCCAGAGCTGGAGACCCAGGGAGCCGGGCGGCGCTGGCCCCACTGTGCTCCTGCCAGGCGGGCCGGCACACCCGGACGATACCACGGCACCATTCCCTCGGGGGGAAGGCTTGTACCTGGGAACAAAGGACCCCCACGGGAGCCCCTGCGCCTGAAGCCAGCCTGGGGGGCGGGTCACGCGGGCGCTGACCCCAGGGCTGACCCGTGCGCCCTCCTCTCTCTGGAACAGTAGAGGAGAGGATGGGTGGCCCCCAGCGGAGAAACCCAGCCCTCCAGGGGGGTGTGCGGTCCCATCCCCAGCAGGTCTCAGACAGGGGTCCTTCTCAGCCACCCCCATACCCGGCCAGCCCCCAGAGGGCACTGAGCTCGACGGATGACACGCTCCCCAAGTCTGGGCCCAGGCTACTGCTGAGGCCTCTCCTCCTCCAGCGGACAGAGTGGGGGGGGGGGGAGGTGTTGCCATGGTCACGGAGTCAGAAAGCGGGAGCCTGAAGGTCAAGCTTTGCTTTTCACCTGGTTGCCAGATACCTGGGGCTTGACTCCCGCTCGGCAGCCTCAAGCTGTGTGACCTTAAGCAAGTCCCTCTGCCTCTCTGGGCCTGTCTTCCTGGTCTACAAAATGGAGCAAAGACAAAGTCTACCTCGTGAGGTTCACCTTGAGAGGATTCGAGGCACTGATTTGTGGGAAGGGCTTCAGAGCGTGCCGGGCACACACCACGGGCCGGTTATCGTACGGACCATCGGCCCACAGAGAGGAGCGGAAACACGGGTCCGGATGAGCGAGGCGCCTGGCCGAGGCCACACGAGTCCGTCTCAGTGAAGGAGGACACGAGCCTCTCTCTGGACTTGTGCCGCCCGTCCCCCCCCCCCCCCCCGGAGGACCAGAAGGCGGTGCCGCTGTCCCCTCCCCGGGCTGGGGACTGCACGCCCCAGTACGCGTGCCTTGGGCAGAGAGCCAGTTCCGCGTTCCTGAGCGGGTGGAGGCCGGCGCCGTCGGTCCGGAAGTCCCCGGGGCCTGGTCAGCACCCACGCCCGGCGGGTCGGCGGTTGTTGGCAGGAGTGTAGACACGGATCGGAGGTGCCCCGCGGGCAAACGGAACCCTTGTGGGGAATGAGGCCCGGATAGAGCTCACAGGCCCCACTGGTCCTGGCGAGGCACGCGCGAGCAGGGGTCACGACACAGGGATGCCGGGGAGATGACGCGTGTGAGGAGGGAGCCCAGGGGACATCAGTTATACCTGGCTGGGTCACCTCCTGAGACGTCTCACGACGGGCCTGGGAGAGGCCACCACACCACCGACCACCTGCACTGCCCCCGCCCCGCAGCCCTCAGAGCTTCCTGGCAACTGTTTGCGGTCGGGTCCTGGTCACGCGGATGGCTCCTGGCCACACGGTCTAGCCGCACGCCCAGGACCTGAGCCCCGTCTCCTGGGCCCACAGCAGCTGCCCGGCCCAGGGCCTGGCCGTGACACGCGGTCAGGAGGGACAAAACGGCACGCGCACGGGTGCGCACACCCACGCACAGCTAAAATGCTTTTCGCCCAAGTGGCTTAAAAACACGTCCACGAAGCCTTTGCTCCTAATCCCTTCAGGAAGTGGAGACCAATCCCCTTCTCCCCAAAGCAGGCCAGCCTTAGGGCCTTATGTTTAATGAACAGCGGATGGTGGAAGGACAGAACAGGCCACCAGAGGCCCTGTGGCCGTGTGGCCACCCACCCGCCCACCCTATGGAATCACTTGAGGGAAGGGTGCTCAAGCAGACTGCAGAAACTCCGTTTCAGGGAGAGGATGCTTCCGGACACAAGCCACGGCTCCTCCCCCAGCCTGGTTGAGCCTTCGGATGAGACCGCAGCCCCGGCCTCGAGCTGGGTTACGGCCTCCTCGGAGCCGCTGAGCCCCGCCTACCCAGCTGAGCCGCCTCAAGTCCCCCAAACGTTTGTTAAGTCTGGGAAGTCTGTTACGTGGCTCTGGATAACAAATGCGGAGCCCCACACCCTCCCCTGACCAAGACTGCCCTCCCCAGCCCAGCTGCAGACACGCTCTGACGTTACCCGCAGTCTCCAAAGCGGGTCCCCTGATGCCATCCAAGACCACGCCCTCCCCCCCGCCCCCGTTCCCATACTCCTGAGAGAGCCAGCCACCTCTCTTTAATCCCCAGTCCTGTCAGAAAGGCGTCACTGTGCCCATTTCACAGATGGGGAAGACGCGCTTGGATCCAAGGGCTGACAGACGGTGAACGGCGGGGTGGGCTCACCGGAACGCGGCACCTGCGTCCTGTCTGCGCAAGAGCGGTCAGGGCCCAGCGCCAAACCCGCTCTGCCCGGCAGCCCACGCCGCACACCGAGGTCAGAGGTGGGGACGTGAGCGGAGGCGCCACGATCGTTCCGCATCCCGGGGACCGGTCCCCGAGGCCCGGGAGCAGATGTGAGGCCACCGCTCAGTGGCCGTGTGACAGGCTGACCAGCTGGCGACCCGGGGGGGGACCTGCTGTGACCGCCAGCGGACCGTGCTGGGCACGGCGGCACAGGGGTGCTGGGACAGGCAGGCGGCAGTCACAGGACAAATCCCCAGCCAGATCCCAAAACATCACATGCCCCCTGAGGGGCTGGGGGGGGGGAGGTCTCAGGTGGCAGCGAGGGGAGCAAAGGTGTCACTTCTGTCCTTGTACCTACGTTGTCATTCTCTGCAATGAACCAGGTTTTTAAAAAGCGGGGTGGGGGGGGTGTCACCGAAGAGATGGAGACTCACCAACGTGAGGTTGGCGCGCCCACAGGAGCCGGGGCCGAGGGATCCAGGAGGCCCCTGCCCGCTGACCTGAGCTCTTGGGAGGCCGATCACCCACGCGCCCTCCCCCCGCCCTGGGACAGCTGCCCCCTGAACGGCAAGGTCACACTCCTGTTGGCATGGAGCCACCTCCCCTCCCGGCCGAGTCCGCCCCTCCCCTCAGATAAAGCCTGGCACCTGCTCCCTGGGCTCAGCCAGAAGCCCCCTGGGTTCCTGGGGGTCCCCCCGAGCCACCACCTCTGCTATGGTGTCACCGTGGGCTCCAGGGGCGCTGGGAGCCAGGAAGCTGCTGCTGATGTCAGGGCACTTAAAATAGAATCCCAGCCCAGCCACTTCGTTAAGGAGCTAAAATTAGCACCGCTCCCGGCAGGCGCACACCTGCGGGCCGGGAGGGCGGCCGAGCGACCACCAGCAGCTGGGACCGCAGCACCCCTGCACCCAGCGTGGAAAGGCAAGAGGCCAAACTCAGAGGCCCCGACACCTGGTGAAGGGTCCCCCCGGATCCACGATGGCCCGATGCAGCCGCCGCCTGCCCGGCCCCTCTGTCATGGGCTGGGGTCACTTCAGTGCCCACACGCTGCTCTGCCCCCCAGGCCCTGCCCACGGAGGCCGAGCGGGGCTCCCACACAGCTGTTCTCTGGCTGAGGCCGCGGCAGGTGCTGCCACGACCGTGGGGTCCCCAAGGGTGGGCCCAGGGGAGAGTGGGCCCGGGGGTGGCCCCTGCACCCCCGGAGGCCCTGGGGAAACGTGGGGCACCTGCGCCCTGTGCCCTCATTAGAGCGGTATTTATTAACCCCTGGGCTCCTGCCCACTGAGTGAATTCTCGGCTACATTATCAGCTCATGTAAATGCATTATCCTAACAGCTGGGAGGAAGCTTCGCTGCGGGTAGGCCGATGACGGATGAGGGCCGGAGGGCCGGGGGCGCCTGGCCACGAGCTGCGCCCCTCTCAGCAGAAGGAGCGGGTGAGCGAGCTGGGTCATGCCTCCTGGCCGCCTCATTTACATCACACACGGCTGTCCTGCCCTCCTCTGGAGGGGGCTCCCGCCACCACCGGCCGCCCCCTCCAGCCCCGGGAGGAGAGATCCACCAGACGACGGGAGACCCCGCGGCTCCTGGGCCCCCTGATACTGAGGGGCTAGCACGCCACCCTCAGAGCCCCAGCCTTCTACCCTTGGGCCCTTGTGGGGCGGCCCAGCCCACCCGAGAGCTATGCTGGAGGCCAAGGGCAGGAAGGGAGCAAACCCCACGGGCTGTCCGCACCCACCAAGTGCCCCGGCCCGTGCTCCGCAGGCAGGGCGGCTGTGCGGAGGCCAAGGACGCCCCGTTCCTGCTCCGCCTCCTCCCCCCCAATGTGGTGTCTTTAATCAATACTTTTTCTAAAACGGCCAGAGGCAGCACAGAGGTTAAAAAAAAAAAGGCAGAGAAGGAACATCCCAGTGCAGGGCCGGCCAGGCTGGCAGCGGGGCTGACGCGGTCTGTCCTCCGGAAACCCACCTTGTTCTGGTCCCACAGAGTGGACCCAACGCTCCCCGCGGGGGGTGGGGCTGGGGGTGCCCCTAACCCTCCATTAAATCCGGTCCGATCGGCTCCCCCCTCTGCGCAGAAGGCGTCTTAATCAGCGCGCGGGCCTCCCGCAGGCCCCATAATTACCGCTTCCTTTCATTGGCTCTTCCGCGCACCAGACCTCGCCCGCTCCCTCCGTGCTCTGTAATTACAGGCTAATAGCTGAGATGAATTTTCTGCTGGCTCCGGGTTCAAGCACCAGTCCGCCCCTTCCCTGCCGAAAGCCCCCGCCCCGGGGTAATTACGCCCCGCGGGGCCCTCGCTCTCAGGCCCCCCTGCCCCTCGCGCCCAACCTGGACTTGGATTCTCTCATCCCCCCTCCTGGTCATTTTTCATTACCACAGGAAGAAATGTTTGTGAACAAATACGGGGCGTCCCCGGGCTCGGGGCCCCTGAGCCTCCTGCTTGGCGATCCCCGCGCCCCCCAGTGGGGTGAGGCTCCTGCGGCCCTAAGGAGGCCGGGGTCACCCCGCCCCAGGGACGGAGACCCGGCGGGCGGCTGCGGTGTGGGGCGGCACGTGATCCTGGGAGCCGCTGCGGCTGCATCATAAATTCATTATTTTATTTGCCTTCGGCGTGTTCTGAGCTCGTTCGCACGAAGCCATTTTTCTCGGGGGTGGGGGGTGGGGTAGTCAGGGAGGTTTTCCTGCTCTGGACGCACAGGGCGACCTGCTTAGGCTCGATGGCCTTTTTCAGCGAAGGTCAAGCCCGCCCGGCTGTAGGGTTCTAAGGGGGCTGGGCCTTTTTCGAGCACCAAGTCCCAGAACAGGACTAAGCCCCAAGGCTAAGGCCCCGGGGGAGCCGGCAGGCCGTGCCAAAGCCACCGCTAGCCGCTGGAGCAGGAGAAGGCCCCAGCAGATAGCAGGGATCCTGACCCGGAACCACAGAGGACGGAGGGGGAGGGGAAGGGAGGAAGACGGGGGGAGCCCAGCCTGTGCGCCCACAGAAGACCCTGGCCCCCGGGGTGAAACGAGTAACGAGGCAGCTCGCTTTCCCACGAGGCTGCCACCCTCCCCTCCCCCGCGCAGACCTGTCACTCGGCAGCATTAAGTCGCTACGGAATGCCAGAGGCAGGAGCTTAAGAGCGCCTCCAGAAAGTGCCCCCCGAACCCCAATCAATGAGAACGGGGGCTCGCCCCAGCAGACCCGGCACCACAGGGGCAGCTGTTTCCAAAGCCAGTTTCTGGGGTCACCCGACAGCCACTGTGAACCCTGAGCGGGGTTCAGCCCAGGTCACGGAATGTCCACGCAGCAGCCTGGAAGGGTGCACAATGGGGGGGGGGGCGTTTAGGCTTCTCCCCGGCCTCCACCCTCCCCCACTGCCGAGTCAGCAGTGTGGGGGTGCAGGGGGGCTGTGAGGAGGAGGAATCCAGGTCCTAGAGAAAACAGGAGACAGGAGACTTCAGGAGAGCCCCCCCCCCACCTACTTGTCACTTGCTGCCTGTGTACCAGGTACCAGCTGGGGGGTGTGGGCCCAGGGGCAGACCCAGCGGGGGTCGGGGGAGGCTCCCAGTGGGAGCCACAAACTGGGTGGCCACAGAGATGGCCGAAGACAGTCTAGGGGTGGAGGTTTAAGACTGCAGAAGACCAGGAGAGCCAGAAGCTGGGGGCGGGCAGGCGATGGACAGAAGTCAGGCAACAGATGGCGGCGACATTTGACAGCGATTACTCTAAGCTGCTGCGTCTGGAGGAGCCTGGACAGACAGATGACCTGCTTCGGGCAGCGGGGGGCGGCAGGGGCAGGAACCACAGCCACCGGGAGGCATACAATTAACAAAGCAAGGAAAGGCCGAGAGACAGAGTCAAGGCTGGAGCCTGGCGGCCGTTCCCGAACCTCACGGACAGAACGGCAGCCGGGAGCGCAGGGGCTGGTCCGCCCTTTGGGCCTGAGCATCACGCAGTCACTCCCGAACGGACCTCCCCCCCCACCCCCGGCAGGCAGGGAGGGCGGGGAGGCCGCCTGGAGTCACCCGGCAGGGCAGGGCTGGAGCCGGAGCCAAGGATGGCCCGCAGCCAGCCCGATCCCTCCCACCCCCTGCCTGTGCTCTCTCCACAGCTCCCAGAGGAGGGGAGCCGCTGGGGGTCCCGGGGCCAAGGAGCCCCCCACCACCAATTATCCCAGGGGCCTGCCTCTCACTCCTACTCCACAGACGGGTGACACCCACTCTAGCCTGGCGTACAGCTGGGGACCCAGCATGTGCATCTGACTTTGGGACCCCCCCCCCAGGTCCCCACGTCCTCTCTGGAGCCACCTGAGGCCCAGGTGACAACCCTGGACTGGGACCCTTTTATGTGCCCGCTGGCACCTGAGCTAACCAGGCCACCTCCGAGCGGAGGCTCGCTCACAAAGGAGCCCTTTCAGCGGACTCCAGCGGCACGGGGCGCGGGGAGCGGGTCAAAGGCGGCCGGAGAAGAGGAGAGAGGTCCCCACGGAGAGAAACCCAAGCCAGCCAGGAGGCAGCCAGGGAGAGCCTCCACCTTTCCATGGAGCAGCAGGTGGGGAAACAGCCCAGGAGGGCAGGGGTCAAGGCCAGGGATTTCTTCTAAATGGAGAAAACCTGGTGGGGGTGGGGCGTCCAGACTTTGAGAAGCAGTGAAGAGAGGAAGCGGGCCTGGGCCCTGCCTCCTGCCCGCCCCCCACGGGCGGTCGGTGTGGGCGCCAGGAGCCGGGGTTGGAACAGGTCCTGCCTGCCACCTCCGGTGAGGGAGGCGCAGAGACACTGTCCCTTCGGTACGAGGAGGTGTTGACAAAAGCTGTCCGCACAAGGCAGGCGTTCTCCACCAGGGGCACTGGGCGGGCTCTAGGGCCACAGGACGGAGCTGCAGGTGCCCCAGACCAACGGGGAAGAGGAGGAGGAGGGCTGGCGGGGGAGCTGTGGGGGCTCCCGGGGCGGGACCACCCAGGGGCGGGGGCAGGGGACTGGGCTGTTGGGTGGAACAACCAGCCAGAAAACCAGTTTCCCCAGTCTGGCTCCCACACCACTCGTCAGCGGGGGCCCTGCCAGGTCACGGTGTGGTCCGAACCTCAGTTTCCCTATCAGTAATGGGATTGTGTGTGTGTGTGGGGGGGACTAGAGGCAGTGGAGCAGAGGCTAAGGAGGCCTCCTTTAACCCATCGGCCCGTTTTGATTTGGCCTGATGTCACGTTGCTTAAATGGGGATCAAGGGACATTTTCAAAAGGAAAGTTTCAAGTCAAAAAGGATCCTGGTTTCTCTCACAAAAGGAGAAGCCGCCAGCCCTGCATCCTGACTGCGGCACCTGTCCCAGGTCCCCACTGCCCCCTACGGTCTCGGGCTGGTCTGCGCGCGCCGTGCGGGGCGTGCGTCTCCCCGGCTCTGGAAGGCGCGCTCAGGCAATGCGGTATCCGCGAGGGCTTCCTGACCAACGTGCGTGGCCGGGCCCCCGCGCCCGGATGTCCCCCACACCTCCACGCTCAGGTTTGGGGGCGAGGGCCCACCAGGAAGCGGGCCGTGATCCTGTCAGCTGCAGGGTGGGGGCGGGGGCTCGCCAAGCTCAAGCCAGGACTCGCTCTTGAGCCAGGCGTCGCTCAGATCTTAAAACAGAGTTTTGCTTTTGTAAAAAGGTCCTGTGATCGTGAGGGTCGAAGCCGCAGAGGAGAGCCTCTCCTGCGGAAACGCGCCTACTGGATTCTGTTTTAAACTTACCAAGTTCGCACAAGCCCGCCTGTAGGAGGGACGCCTCGGGACACAAGCCCGCCTGTAGGAGGGACGCCTCGGGACACCGGTTACAGGCTCCCAGGGCACAGATCTCCTTACGGGTCGATCCTGAGGAGTAACGCCCTCTCCCCGGCGTTACACCAGGCCAAAAAAATACAGGCTGACCACAAGAAGACCCAGAAACCTCCAAGTTCTCATCATACCTCCCCCGGGCTCATAGACCGTCCTCAGCACCCTGTGTACTATGGCCAGACAGCCTCCCTGCCGCCCCAGAAAATCCTGTGGCCAAAACGGACCCGGGAACAGGGCCGCCAGGTAAAGGTTCACCAAACCGTCACCAGGAGCCATGAGCTCCCAGTCCTAACCCCGCCACAGGCCGGG
Source organism: Paguma larvata (assembly GCA_030068075.1). Lineage (NCBI taxonomy): Eukaryota > Metazoa > Chordata > Mammalia > Carnivora > Viverridae > Paguma > Paguma larvata. The sequence continues at coordinate 57,537,666 of CM057841.1, read as the reverse complement.
CCACGCTGGTCTCGTCCTTCTGTCCCCAGATGTCCTCCATTAACTGCCGAGAGCTGACTGCACGGGCCTAAATCATCCTTTACTTCGGAAAACCAAATCGCTCCACGGCTCTGACCGGGAACCTGTAAGGTTCTCGAACCAACCCGCCCAGCACGCCGGGGCCCAGAACTTGATTTCGCCGCCCAGGACCGCGATGACCCCATCTCTCCTGGGGCACACGGCGAGAAACAGCCCAGTCTACCCCGAGCACCCACCGTGGGCGCCACAGAAGCGTCCGAGCAACAGGGACTTGCTAAATGGGGGGTTTCCTTCTGCTGATGGGGTCAGCAAACGCCCTTGGGGGGAGGGGTGCAGACAGGAGCTCGCGCAGCCAGAATCGGGCCAGAGGTCTGGGCTGCTGCCGGCGGGCAGAAACCACAACCGCTCCTGGAGCGGTCTGGCAGCTTCTTCGAGGATGCCCAACCTTCCCCCCTCAGCCATTTCCCTTCTTTCCGAGGTGGGAACACACCTGTCGGGGGCGGGGCTCACGGCATGCGGCTCGGGCGCCGCTGTGAGCTGCAGCAGGAACCCCCAAGTGTGCAGACGGAGGACCCCAGCACAGATGCGCTGGCCCGGGGCCCCCGCCAGACACGCACGGCCCGAGGAGGAACTCGACGCTGGCCTATCGGTTTCAACTCGGAAACCAGCTTCGGGGTAAAACGCACCGCGGGCACAGGCCCCGGCGATCCCGTGGGGGCCTTCCGGTCTTAGAAAACGTCCAAAGACACAGTTAGGCGACAACTGCGAGATACTAAAAGTCTCTGTGAGCTCAGAGACGCAAGGCCTGGACGTCAATGTGATTGGAAACACAGACTCCAGGCCCAAGGCTCCCACCCCACCTGGGGGCTCCAGCAGGGCTGACCAGGAAACCCGACCTTGAAGTTTCAAGGTCACGCAGGACTGCCTGAGGTCCCAAGAGCAACCACCCTCAAGGCAGGGGAGGGGGCGGATACTACGCTGTAGTTCCTCAGCTGTGAAACGGGGGGAACCAGCCTCCCCCCCCCCCCGACTGCAGGGACACATAAGTCCCTCCCACAGGGGCACCTGGGTGGCTCAGTTATGCATCCAACTTCAGCTCAGGTCATGACCTCATGGCTCGTAAGTTCGAGCCCCGCAGTAGGGCTCTGAGCCCACAGCGACAGCGCAGAACCTGCTTGGGATTCCCTCTCTCTGCCCCTCCCCTACTCGCGCGCTTTCTCTCTCTCTCAAAACAAATAAACTTAAAAAACAAAACAAAACAAGGGTGCCCAGCCAAGCAACTGAGAACTTGGGCTTTGCCTGCGTTCAACTTTGTATCTTCCCTGCTGGCCGGCCTGGTCTAGTCAGTGAACAGAGAAAGCCCCCCCCACACCCCCCCACGCCAGGACTTCAGCAAGATGAAGCCACTCCCCTAGCTTAGCTGTCTTTTCCTTCCCTTCCAATCACCGGCCACAGGACGCAGGCAGGAGGCATCGGCCCCTTGGGGCTCTCATTTCTCCCAGCGAACAGTCAAACGGGGTTAACCCCGACCTCACAGGACAACGACGATACCAGTCGGTGCCACGTGTCCCACGAAGGCATTTGTCCCCCGAACTCCCGCAGGGGCCGGGGTGGCACGCTAGACGGTGCCCTGGCTCGCCCCGGGAGAGAAGACGCGGGCTTGGCACAAAGGCGGCCCCTGCCTGCCGGCTCCACACAGAGCTGTTCCTCCGGGGACGGCTTAACCCGTGCGGCGGCGATACCGCCCTGCCCGGAAGCTCACCGGTCGCTCCTTCTTACGGCGGCCTGCGGCCACGGACCCGCCACCTGAGCACAGCGAGGGGCAACGAGCCGGCTGGAAAGGGGTTTGCATACGTGCTGGGTGGCTCCAGACCGTGGGGGCGGGTGGGGCACCGGCGCGGGAGGGTCAGCCGAGGCCGATCCGGAGTCTTGAGCCTGTGAGTGTTGGTGGGAAACGTGGCCGCAGCCCCTCCCCACATCAAGCAGCTACGAGATGCACGGCAGGGAGAACGGAGTGTGTTTTCTTGGACAAAGCCTCATCCCGGAGCCCCCTGTGCCAGGCGCCGCTCTGGGCGTCTCTACGAAAGCGTTTGCCCTCCCGCAGCCTGACGACGCAGACGCCAGGGTCCCCGGCTGCCATCCGATTTTACAGACGAGAAAACTGAGGCCCAGAGAGGCGCCGTGCACAAGATCACACGGAGAGGCGGCCGCTGCCACCCAGGCGCCCCCTCCAGGCTCGCGTCGGGAACAGCGGACACTGGCCGGGCGCTGACCTCCCGCCTACAAGGCTCGCGGCGTCTCCCTGCGGAGCCCTTTCCGGGGCAGGTGCATGGCACGCGGGCCACCTGAATCCGCACCCTCCGGGCGGAGAAGGGCTCTGCGCCCCCACGGCACAGACGGCAGACAGCTGGAGGGATGCCCCGCGCCCAGGTCTGGCAGCCCCGAAGACGCGGCGGCGTGCGACTCCACACATATGTCGAGTTCGAGCCGGGGGAGCCAGATCCAGAATCGGAAGGCTTGGCCAGAGCTCCAGACGGGCACGGAAGCATCGTCCAAATACAACCCTGCGTCTGAAGGCCCCCTCAGAGGACGGCGTGTGGCTCGCCCAAGCCAGCGAAGGCTTTCCTTCAGGGTTCCACCCCAGAAAAACACGAAGCCAGAGGCCTCCCGTGACCCGGGGAGGGGGTCTCAGGGGCAGCCAGAGAGCCCTCCTGGCCCACTGTGATTCTTGGCCCCCTCCCGGTCAGGCAAGGCGGCGCCAGTCCCCACGGGGTGTTTGTTCCGGTTCACAGGGCTGCCCCATCGGACTGAGGGGCATCAAGGCTTCCCGGGTAGGACCCCAGCTCTCCCTAAAAACCATCAGCCCACCTGCCCCAAGAGGAGAAAATTCCTCCCTCCCACTCCCCGCTCCCCCCCGCCCCAGCAGGTCCTTCTAGCTCAGTTCTGACTGCATGTTGCCGTCACCTGGCAGGTGCAGGGGGGATAAAACCCAAGTGTCCGGGCCCCACGTATTAAATGTGTTTTTATGTTTATTTTTGAGGGGGGGGGGACGGAGGCACAGGAGGGGCAGAGAGAGAGGGAGACAGGACCTGAGGCAGGCTCCACGCTGACAGCAGAGAGCCGGATGCGGGGCTCGATCTCACCAACCACGAGACCACGAGCTGAGCCGAAGCCGCGCACCGACTTCTCACCGACTGACACCCCAGGCGCCCCCTCCAGGCCCCACCTCTACAGACTGGGCTTCATGGGCCACAGGTGAGCCTGAGTGTTTTAAAGTTCCCCAGGTGACACAAAAGCGCAGCCGAGAGTGAGCCCCCTAACCTGGAAGGTGCCTGCTGGCCCCCAACCCTTCAACTGAAAGGCACCCCCTGAAACCCCCCAAAGCCCATCGGGGCCCACAAAGCCTGGAGCTCAACCAGACCCCTTCTTTTTCAGACGCTTGCCAACCCTCGGACCCCTCCCCCTCAGTGGGAGCCCCCTTCCCTCCAGGCCTGGCCCCCCCCCTGCTCCCCAGAGACGGCTTTCACTTCCTCTGGCCCCACAGTCGCTTCCCTTCTGAACCTGGGAACAGGCTCCAGGCCTTGAGAAGGGCAGGCGGGGGGGGGGGGGGGGGCTGCTGCCTGGGGACCGCCAGGGAGAGGGAGGGCCTGGGAGCTGCGAGGTGCCGTCCTGAGGGGGCGGGGCTAGGGCCAGGGCTGGGGGAGAAGCTGCAGAAGAGAGATTAAAAGGCCCCTGGCTTGAGCTGTGGTGGGCGTGCAGAGGGCTGCGCCTGCGTTATCTGTCCCTACACCTCCCAGCAGCGAGCGCCGGCTGGGTTCATAGGAGGCGCTCAATAAATTCTCATTGACAGGGACACTCTGAAACGTCACCTCCCGCCTGTGGCCTCGGCCAGGCCGGGAGCAGGGCCAGTGTGGGGAAGTGAGGCTGGTGGCTGGGGGGAGGGGGGCCCACACGGCGCGGTGGCCGGGCTGAAATGTCGCCTGGAACACGGATCCCTGCAGGTTAAAAAACAGCTCCCCCCGCGCACCGGCGAGGGGGGCGGGGGCGGGCGGCCTCCCGCAGCCCCGTGCTTCGGAGGCAGCTTGTGTTGCCATATAACAGAGATAATTAACGTGCTACCACCCAACCCCAGCCCCGGGTGGACTTCGAGTAACCCAAGCTGGGAATTCCAAGCCTTCAGACGGGGCCAGGAAAAACCGGCCTTGCTGGCTGACTCCACGTCCCTGGGGCAAGGAGAGAGCTGGCAGCCAGGGCTTACTCACCTGCATTCTTCTGGAAAAGTAGGAGCCACCAGCACCCATCCCTCAGGTAGGGACTCGGAGCCCAGAGGCCCCTCCTTGTCCAGAGCAGGAAAGGAGGACACCACCTGCCCAAGGGTCAAGGGCAATTAGGGACTAAGGGAGCTGGGGAGGTCTCAAGTTTGGAGGTGCAGGGCTCCGGTCTGCCACCGAGTGGCGCTGTGTAGACTTTGCTCTGGGGCCTCTGGAGGGAGCCTCGGAGCCCGGGGCAGGCGCCTCCTGCTTTGAAACCACAACGCTCTATCCCATCTGCAGCCTTGCAACTTCCCCAGAGACCCGCAAGTTACGGGCGGCCACAGGGCTGCCCGAGGGGACGGTTTTGCAACGGCCACCAGAGGAGTCCAGAGGGGTCCTCTTCTGGCTGGGAGCTCTGGTGCTGGCCTCCGAGCCCCTCCGCTTGCTCGCCCCTTAGGGGACCGGCCCTCCGCCCCAGTCTGCACCTTAAAACCACCTGGGGGAACTTCGAGCATTCTCTAGCATAGGGCAGGAACCCAGAGGCTAGGCCTTACTTAGCAAGGTTCAGGGACACCGGGCCACTCGGCAGTGTCAGAAAACCAAGCTCGGGGATCTATAAACCGTTTGCGACTCGGACAAGCCGGGATTCTGAAAGCGGTCCCCAACAGGTCAGGGCCTGCACCAGAGGGCAGCCCGCTTGCCTCGTCTGGACCCTGGCCACACAGATAGGACGGTGCCCGGATCCAGGACAGGCCCCGCGAGCTCCTCCGTGACCCCGGTGGCAGCTGCCGCTGCTCACCAGCTCCAGACTCAGCCCCCCCCCCCCCCCGGGTTCACGGAGAGCGAACTCCCAGGTGTCCACACCAGGCCGGCTCCAGCAGCCGCCGCCTCGCCCGGTTTCTACTCTGGCTTCCACACAAAGTGACGGAGCCAATCTGGCGGTGGCTCTGTGCACCCCCTCCCCCCGCCGCTTCACCCAGGGGTCAGGCCCGTGCTGACTCGGGCTGCTGAGATCAGGGCGGCCTTCTGCCGAACCAGACCTGCTCGCTTCCGCGTCCACCTGGGCGGGGTGGAGCCTCCCCGCCCAGCAGGCGGCTGGGATGACACACAGCCTGCCGGTCGGAGCCTGCGCCCAGGGCCCCCTCACCTGTGGCGTGGCCCGGCTGAGTCAGGCGGCAGCCTGTGCCTCCTGTTCCGCCGTCCCGCCGGCGGAGACCGCCTGTAAACACACGGTGAGCAACTTTTACGGGCCCCGAGCTGAAGTAACACTGTCGGCGACCCAGAAACGGGCTGCTCACCTGGGGTTCCCCACCCCCCCCTTTCCAGTCCTTGGCTGGGAGGACACAGAATCCCGGCCGAGAGGGGCTGGCTGGCCAACCAGGCCAAGCACCCCACCAGGACCTTCTGGCCCGCCATCCCCGCCTCCTGGAAATCGGCTTAGGCCGGGAGGTCCCCACCCAGGGTAGCTGAGCCTTTGTCCCAGAGCCTTCACAAAAGGAGTCCTTTTTTTTCATCTGGTGGTCTCGCTTTTTGTTTCCAAACCCCAACCTGTGTGGGCCCCAGATAAGGCACCGCGGGGGTTAACAAGGGTTTAATGTATTTTAGATGCACTCTGGAGACAAAGGGTAGTTTACAACACAACAGGCCAAATAGACTCAATGCCCGGTTGGTTTCCACCCCCCAGCAGGGGGCCAGTGGGAGGGGGCTGGGGGGGGCTTCCCCACCGAGCACACAGCCCTTCAAACTCCTAGCTGGCGCTCCCCAAAGGGGTCCCGAGGACCCATCAAGTTGGGGGGGAGGTGTCCGAGGCATCTCTTCCCCCCAATCCGGAGAAGCCCCTTCTCCCCACGACCTGCGCTGGGAGCCTCCACTGCACACTTCTGAAGTGGCCCACTCGTCCCCCACCCGGAGCTGCGGAGGGCAAGCCCAACTCCCGCTCCGCCTCCACGAAGGGAATTTAATTAGCCTGCTGGAGAGGCGGGCGGGCGGCCGAGGAGGTGTCTCTGGTGCTGCAATATAATTGAATCGGCTCCACTCGGTCGGGCCACTCGCCGCCCATCAGCGCGGCCGCGGGCCCGGGAGGGCTGGGGGCGGGGAGGCGCATCCAGGCGGAGCAGGAAGGGCTGGGGAGGGAAAAAGGGCAGCGCGGGAGTGGGGGGCGGCGGATGCAATCACCCTCCCACCTCCGAGGCTGGGGCAGCCATCTTCAGCAGGAGGAGGGGCAGGGGCACCGTTCCAACGGAGGAAAGGGGGGGGGGAAGCGGCAGCGGAGCCCGGGGCGGGCCCTGGGGAAGCAGGGTGTGGGGGTCGGAGACCCGGGAGCCTGCAGCTCCGCCCGCCCGGCGGTCTCCCCCGAACCGCGGGGAGGGGGAGGGGGAGCAAGACAAAAACCCTCACCGCGCGTCCCCAGTCCGCGAGCTCTGCCGCCCCCCCTCCAGCCGCCGCCGCCGGCACCTGCCGCGGGGGTGCACGGCCGCCCCCTCGCTCCTGCCGCCGCCGCCGCTGCAAAGTTTTTGCCCCGGCTCCGGAGCGTCGACGGCTCGCTCAGAGCCCCCTAGCTTTCCGCGCCCCCCCCCCCACTGCGTGCACACTTACACGCCCCTCGCCGGCCACAGAGCCCGAACCCCGCGGCGGCCTGCGTCCCCGCCCCGGACCAGGCCGCCTCGGCTCCGACCCGTGCGGGCGGAGGGCCTTTGGTCGCCGGCCCGCCCGCTCGACTCTTATCGCCGCTCGCACTCCGGGGGAAGTTGCCCGAGAGCCGTTGGCGGCCACCCCCGCGGAACCCGCGAACTTGGAGGAGGAGGAGACGCGGTGGACTGGGGAGGGGGGTGCGGAGACCCCCCCCCGCCCGCCCCCGCCCAGCGCGGCGCGCTCACCTTTCATGCCAGGGCCCCGCAGCTCCGCCTCGGCTGACACATGCTGGAGCCACCGTCGCCCAGTGTTTGTCTAAACTGCTTATCTCACCCGGGGCTGCGCGGCGGCGGTGGCGGCGGCTCGGGCCCGCTGGGGAGGTGGAGCTTCCGGGGCCCCGGCCAAGAAACACCTGCTGCTGTCGCCGCCGCCGAGGACACACCCAAGCGCAACGCCGCCCACTCCCGGGCCACTGGCTCGCTCCCGGCTCCCTGACCTCAGCCAGCGGGAGGTGTCGGGTTTCAGCCGCAAACACACGCGCGCGCGCGCGCGCACGGACGGACGGGCGCCCGGGTACACCGCGCGGGCACACGCCCCTCCCAGGCCTGATCGGCCAGGTGAGTCGAGGACACTAGCAGGTAGGGGAAATGCCACCCTCAGGCTCCCGGCGGGGCCCCTGGCTCGACTGCTCAGGGGTCCCATGTACACTGGTGTCCAAGACCGGACACTTAATTCCTAAAGTAGGGGGCGGTCAGTCCCGACGCCACCGCCACGCCAGCAGAGCCCTAGCAGGTCTCATGATCGCCGCATCCCCGGTGCCTGCGACCGTGTCTGGCACAGAGCAGACCCAATAACGAGCGGATAAACTCATGTTCTGGAGGCCTTAGGGAGGCTCACTTTCTTGGAGCTGGCGTGCGTGTTGCTGGCGGCGCAGGGTGGGGTAAGGGCAACACAAGATAGCTGTGGGCTTTATCCTCCCCGACCGCCCCCCTCCAGATTCGTGACCTTACTGCCGCAACCTGAAAGGGCTGAACGTGAAAACCTCCAGCTTCTTCTTCGCCTTCCCGCGCCCAGATTCTAGGAACTCCCCCCTCCCGTTGTTAGAAGTAACTTTTGGGAAAGCCACACGGCGGCGGGCCGGGCGGGGGGGGGGGGTAGTTCTTTAAAGAACCCACGTCTCAGAAGCTGGAGAGTCCACGGAGGCGCCGCTCCACCAGGGGGATCATTAAGTAGCTGGGGTTGCGGTCAGAGGCGAGGCCGCCCGCCTCCAGAAACTGGCAAGACCCACTGGGCCTCGGGCCCCAGCGCAGCGCCTCCCCATTCCTGGCACCCACCCCCCCACCCTACCTCACCCAGGCACTTGACAGACTGGAATGACTCAGGGAGCGTCCTGAAATTCCTGGGCACCCACAGGCGGCTAGGCGAAGGACTGCGGGCCCCAGCCTTCCTCCCCACAAGCCCACCCCCGCTCCGCCCCGCCCCCACCGGCGGCGGGCGCAGACCGGGAGCCGGGAGCCCACCCCCCGCGCCGCCTGCGTCTCCAGGAAGCGCCGGGTTAATGGGGCACGCCTCGCCCGACGCCCCTGGCCCCCGCGCAATCCGGCGCCCCAGGGTCTGACCCCGCGGGCGTCCCAAGCTCCCGGCAGTGTTGCGATGCCCCAGGATCTCTCCCGGTACAGGGAAGACTCTCTAATCTACAGCTTTCGTACTTCTGAGCCTGGAGGCAAAGCAGTACCCTCACCCCGGGCGGCCGCCCCAGCGCCGCGCTGCGGGTTTCAACTTTCGGACCCAGGTGCCAGCCCGCGCTTCTGCCAGCCCCAAACCTGCCCCGGGACATGCCCGCGCCGCGCTTGGCAGGCGCGCACGCTGCCGTCCCCGCGGGCCCAGCCTCCTCCGCCTTCCTCCCTCCCTCTCCCTCCCTCCCCGCGCCAGCCCGGATTGCGATGGGAGGGAGCGCTGGGCGCCTGCCACCCCCCATCCATCTGTTCCAGATGACGCTGGCGGGCCTGGAGCATTCGGGGCCCGCGCCAGCGGGGAGCCGAACCCGCCTAAGTGCCCGCTGCGGGGCGAGGGGCAGGGCCCCGACAGGCGGCCCCAAGCCACCCGCTCCCCTGGTCCACCTTGGACTTCGTGCCAGCAGGGGCACACGGAGTCGGGGGCAGGGGCGCACACAGGTCGCGCCCCCCCTCGCCCGCCTTGCACAAGGCTCCGAGCCGACCACAAACGAAAAGGGAAACGGACCCGCGAGGCCGGGCCGGGGGGCCGTTACTGGCTCCTACCTGGGGGCGCCGGCCGGCCCTCGCAGGGCGCGGGCGGGGCGCTTCCCCTGCACCCCCCGCCTCCTGCGGGCCTCGGCCTTGGCCCCACGCCTTACGCACCGCGCGGTGATCTCCGCAGCGCGAACTCCGGTAATTTACGCCCAGCAGTGGCCGGCAGATCCTCCGCGGCCCCGGCAGTCAGGACGCGGGGGGGGGGGGGAGGGGACGCGCCCGTCCCCGCCAGGGCACACCGGCGGGGGCAGGCGAGGGGAGGAGTCAGGAGAGCGCTCAGCTACAAGCCTAGGGCCTCAAAAACAAAATTAAAAACCTCTGGGGCTGTTCCAACCCTTTCCCACCTGAATTTCGAGCTGCGGGGGAGGTGGGGAGGGGAGGGGAGGGGAATAACATGCAAATGAGCATCTCGCACCTGGCCCGGGAGGCTCCTCCCAGCTGGCCCTTCCAAGTCCTCCAGGCCGCCTCCAAATACCTCCTGCCGGGTCGGACACCCAGCTCCCGCTTTTCCCCTTCCACCCTGGGAGGCCCTTGTGAGGAAGGGGGGCCCAAGTTCTTCCACCGGTTTGAAGACCACGACAGCTAAGCAAAACCTGGTGGGCCGGCCACTCGGGTGATTATCTGGCTAATTTTTAGAGTTGGCAGATCCATCCCGTGTCGACATCTGGTTCCACCGGATTGCGAGACGGGTGGTCTGGTCCCGTTTCACAGATGAGGAACCTGAGGCCGAGAGTCGCTCAAGGTCACGTGGGCCCTGGCGCAAGGGGAGCCGCTCACACCTGGAGTCCCCTCCCCAGCCCGGCACCGCCGCCGAGGCAGCGGGGGCGCTGCAGGGACCCCCAGCGACCACCGGGGGGCAGCAGCGAGCCGGCGGAGTGCGCTTTGGTGTGGTTGGGCTGGCGGCCGCCAGGCGGGCTGGCACGGGGGGTGGGGGGGGAGATGGATGACACTCACTGTCAGTGCGCCCAGCTCGAGGAAATTAGTAATCCGGGAGCACGGCCTCCGAGTTAAGGGTGGGAATTGCTCTCCTGCAGCCCGCGCTCCTGCTAACGAGGTTTGTAGCTTGACTCCTAATTTCCCGCCACTCGGGGCTCGGGCTGGCGGCCCTCCATTTCCCTCCAAGGCGCGTTCTTTCTCTTTCCTCCTCAGCGGCTCCCACCGCTCAGCCTTTCTGGGCAAAGTGCTGCCTCCCTGGCCCTCCCCCCACCTCGTTCCCAATTGCTGGGAAACGGCAGGCAGAGACAAAAGGTCCAGGGTAAAAGGGCAAGGTGCCAGGGGCCAGTCCTATGGGGGGGGGGCCGTTGTGCGGACACCTCCCTGAGCTGGGACACCTGCCCCTACCCTGCACCGTCGGACCCCGGGCCCATCTGAACTGGGCCTCCTGGTGCAGAAAGCAGGGGTCCTAGGCCCTCCCCTGGCTCCGAGCCCCGACTCGGATTGATTCCTGCAGGTCCAGCCCGGCCTCCTGGAGCCTGTGAAGCCTGCACGGCCAAAAAGATGAGAAAGCCCCCAGTGCAGGACAAGCCGCGGGAACCCCTTACACCAACCCGCCACCTGAGGCTAGGACCTGAGAAGGGGGTGCGTGATGGGTAGGCCCAGGAGGCCCACCCGCTGGGAAGGGGTGCCTCTAACCACAATGGTGGCCATTCGGTCAGTCAACAAACGCACCAAGAGCCAGCGCCCTCCCAGGTACAGAACTCAGAGTGCCAAGCTGAAGGCCCGCCCTCAGACAGACGGCGCGACAGACACTGGTGCCGAGGTGCCGCCCTGGCGGGGGAGGGGGCTTCGGCACAGCACGGAACGAGAAGGCAGGAGGGCAGGTCGGCAGCTGAGCCCACCGCCACCTCGCGGGCACCTACCTGGGCCACGTGAGGTTCCCAGGAGTGCGGGCACTAACGGGACGGTCCCCCACCGAGTCCCCAGCACAGGTACCAGCTCCTGGTCTGTGACGGGCCCTTGGTGCCACGGAGGGAACCCCACAGTCCTGCTCTTTGTCACCCCGCTCCCTTGCGAGGTCAGCGGGACGCTCGAGCTGCTGCACGGTGCCCTCTGCCCCGATCGGGTGCTCCTAGCACGCAAGGACACCATCACTGTCACGTGGCCGTGGCCGCAGCCGCCTCACTCGGCACCTTTATCAGCAAATGAGCGTCAGGGGCCCGGACCTCCTCGTGGGTGGGAAGGGAATATGGCTTGAGGGAAGGGAATATGGTTGGTGCCATTGACCAAACACCCAACACGTGCCAAGACAGCTCGGCCTGGGCCTCGCAAGGCGGGCCGGGTCGAGGTGGGCCGGGTGACCGTTACAAAGCCTGGCTAGGCGACCAGGAGAGGCTAATGAACTTGCCTAGGGCACACAGGTTCGACCCAGGCCCGATCCAGACCCACGCTGCCCGCCTCTGCCTGGCGGCGTTTGTAATTATCTGCTGCAAACACACCTGGGGGGTGGGGGACCCATCACCCGAGCCTGACACCTGGGGACTGGTGCAGCCCCTCAGCTCAAGTGGTCCGCCCCCGCCTCCCTCCTCCCCCCCCAAGGCGATGAGCCGAGGGGTGTCACCTGCATGGGGGAGGGGGCCCCCCGGGAGCACCGAAGGTCTGCCCAGGCACCCCCTCCGCCCTGCGGCCAGACCCCCACCACTGATACCCGGAAGTCTTCTTTCTCTTTCCAGCCAGCACCGCCCCGAGTGCCTCTCCCTTCTTCAAAAGCTGGGCTCCAATCTTATCTCTTTCGAGAAGGCTTTTCCCTTCCCTGACCCTGGAATTCATCCCTCCAGGCGCGGAGTCCCACAGTGCAGTGGGTCTTAGACCCGGAGCGGGGGGAGGGGGGGAGGGGATGGGAGGGTGTACGTGAGAAACACAGATTCCCAGGCCACCGACTCTACGGAGCAACCCTGTGGGCCGGGAGCGAGCATCCCTCAACTGGCTGGGAGAGGAGGAGTCTGGGCCTCGAGGTGATTACTGGAGCCCCAGGCTCCTGCCCCTCCCCCGCGAGGCAGCCTGGAGGGCAGAGGGACGGTCGCGGTGACACAGCCCCAGCCCCCAGGCACGCGCTGCGCAGTCGGACTTCACGCAGATCTGCTGAACGGGTAAACGGAGGGAGAGGGCTGCGGCGGGGGGAGGAGGCGCACCCACCCCCCTCCCTCCCTCCCCCCCCAGACGAGGGTCCTGCGGAAGGCGGGGCCCGCTCTGGAGGGTGGGGGTGCTGGGGACCAACCCCACCCCCACCCCCTCTCGGCCGGCGCCGCCCCCCCCCCCCCCCCCCCCCCGCCGTAGCCAAGGTCACCCGCAGGGGAGCGGCAAGGGTTACGGCCTAGCCGGCTCCCTCGGACGAGGTGACAGGAGCTTGCCTCTTCACCCCGGGCTGCCCCAGCACTTCCTGCCCTTCCCCGGCCTCCAAGCTGCACTCGGCGCACAGCTGCACTCCCTTACAATCAGTTAACAGCTGTTTTGCATAGATTTTCAATTCTAATTGCCTCGCTTTGTGAGCGCCGCCGAGCCCCGGTGAATGGGGAAGCCGCCGAGCAGCGAGGAAGCGGGCGGGGCGGGGACCCTGGAGAGGGGCTCATAGGAAGCCAGTGTGCACGGGGCGGGCCGCCTTTATGTCGTTTAAATAAGAAAAGCACACCCCTGCCACTAGCTGCCCCCGCCCCCGCTCCGCGGCCGGAATCTGAAAGGGACCCCCCCACGAGCCCGTCCACCCTGCCCCCGCCACGGTCCCCTGGGGGCGGCCTCCAGCTCCGGCCCCGGCGCGGGGAGCCGGCCCCCCTCCCCCAACCCCCCCAGGCTCTCCGGTACCCAGATATGGGAAGCTAATTGGACAATAAAGTTGAGCTGCGAGCAAACTCGCTCTCTGGAGACAGCTGGCATCTATAAAAGAGAAATATTTGCATTTAAAACCTTTAAACTTTATACGGCGGGGGCCAGGCCAACGCAGGGGGAGGGGGTGGGAGATGGAAGGGGGCGGCGACTCCCGGGGGTCCGCGGAGGCTTTTCTGCCACTGGTGACACCCGGCCCCTGCCCCCTGCCCTCCCCCCCCCCCAGTAGCTACAAGATGCCAGCCGGGACAACGCTGGCCTGGGTGGCCCTCCCGAGGGGTCAAGCACAAACCTCCTAGCTCTACACCCATCTGGGGGCTCTGCAGTTCCCGTCCCAGCTGAGCCTGTGGGGCCGGGGTCCCCCCACCCTGGGGGGGGGGCCGCCCGAACTACTGCCCATCCCCCAGCCACCTGGGCAGAGCCTGGGCTCCCCTCCACAACCAGTCCCTCCCCCTGCCCCCTGGACTAGGGAGGGAAGCGGTCCCTAGGCTGCAGCTTCCGGCAGGAAGACAGTCTGCAAGGAGCCCCCGCCCCCCCACCACGGTGGCCCGGCGCCTCCCGACTCAGACGCCCTAAAGGCGCCACCGGGAGAGCCCTTGACCCCTTCCGCATCGGGAGCCCTGCCCTCCGGGGCGGCGCCGCCTCACCGTCTGGACGGGGAAACGGAGGCGCAGAGCCAGCACCCCGCTTTCCGGGGCACCCCCTCCTCCACACCGCCGTCTGGGGTACGGGGGCCGGGTTTCATTTCCTGGCTTGCCTACTTCCCATTTTTCACGTTTGAGAGAAACCCGGCCCCGCGTTTCCCTACTGTCAACACGCGCGGTGCAAGGCAGGAGAGTGTGTTGCTGAGGGGTCTTCTCTGAGCGGGCTTTCATGAACCCCTGGAACGCTCAGGGTCCCCGCGGCCCATCTGCCTGGCAGGCCCACGTGCTCCCAGGCTCCGCCTTCCAGGCTGGGGTGGGGGGCGCGGTCCCCAAGGGTGGCCGGCAATGCCCTTAGGCAAACTCCCCGTCCCGCTGACGGTGGCGTCTGTCCTCATCAGGAGAAAACAATCCCAGAGGCACCGGCGGCACTCCCGGGCCACCGCTGTCCTGGCTTGGCATTCAAGGCCCCAGATCGGCTGTCTCCCATCTCCCTCTTCTCCCTCGGGCACCACCCTCTCGAGCAGATTCCTGGGCGTCTCTGCATCGATCTCTTTGGTCATCCAAAGAGCAGACGGCCGAGGGCATACACTGGCATTCGGGAGGGCCGCGAGCGTGGGGTCTGAGGGTCTGAGGCCTAAATAAGCCTGCACGACCACGGCCTGGCTGGGCACATGGCCACCTCGCCCGGTACTAATTCCGCCTGCTCTCGGTGGGCGAGCAACTGCCCCCCTTCCCGCCGCTCTGGGGAGGCCTCAGCAAGAAAATAAACTGAGGAGGAGCCTTGCACGGCGCCTGGGACACAGTTGCAGCTCAAGAGAACCGCTCGCATTCGGTTTTACAAGGAAGCGTTTCCCAGATGGGCAGGGAGGCCAGGCAGACGACTGCGCCAGCATGGCAGGGGTGCGGAGGGGGGGGCGGGTCGCCCTTGCAGGTCCCGGCAGGAACCCCAGGAAGAGGCCTCCCGGAGGGAGCCGCATAATCAGGTGGCACGCACCCCGATGCTGGCTTCGGGGACTGTCCTGCTGGCCGCTGTCTTGCAGGGTCTCTGGGAGAGCCGGAGAGAAGGGTGGAGGCCGGCAGGCCACCAAAGTCTCTGGGCCGGGTCAGTTTTTAAATGTCGGCAGCGCCTGCCCAGAACTCCCTTCTCAGAGACGTGTCTTTGAAAGTCACCCCGTCCCAGCCGAACGGCCCCCCAAAGAGGACGGGACGAACGAGCATGGCCTGGCCACGCGCGGGAGTTGCGCCCAGCCACACAAAGACGTGGCGCCCTGACACAGGTGACAAGACGGTGCACGCCGGGACGGGAAAACGCATGTCCACGCAGCCCTGCCCACAGGCGTCGGGGGCAGCACTATTCACCCGTGGCCAGAACGTGGAAACCACCTAAATGTCCACCAAATGGCAAGTGGATTTAAAGAAGCCCACGGCCCATCCACGCGGCGGAGTATTACTCGGTCGTAAAAAGAATGAAACACGGACACGCGACACGGGTGCGCCTTGAAGGCAGCACGCGAAGTGACCCGGCCACATGCGCATGACTCCGCCCCTAGGAAAGTCCCGCACAGATGACACCGCGGAGACACAGAGTCCATTACCACCTGCCGGGCTGGGGGAGGGGCAGGGCGTGTGCTAACGGGGACCGGGTTTCCTTTCCCGGAGAACACGAACCTTGGTGACCAAGACAGAGGGGGTGGCCGAGCCGTTTCGTGAATGTATGAAATGCCCCTGAGTGGTTTAAAGTGGTTAATTCGGGGGCGCCCGGGGGGCTCCGTGGGCTGAGCTTCCGACTCTTACTGTCAGCTCAGGTCGTGATCTCACGGGTCGGATGGAGCCCCGCATTGGGCTCCGAGCGGACAGCGCGGAACCTGCTGGGGATTCTCTCTGCCCCTGCCCTGCTCACATGTGCGCACTCTCTCTCTCTCTCTATCTCTCTCTCTCTGTCATAAGAAATGAAGAATTTAAAATTAATTTCATGTTATGTGAATTCTACCTTCATTTTACAATAAGACGCAGGCTGAAGCCCCTCTTGCCCGTCCCCCGGCAGGGCCGGGCCTGCGGTTTTCGGAGAGGCCCCCGGCAGACTCGGCCTGAACACAGGGACCCCCTGGGAACTCCCGGTCACAATGTGATTCCAGGGAAGCCAGAGCTGCTCAAGCTTCTTGTTGTTTTTTTTAATGTTTATATATTTTGAGAGAGAGAGTGACAGAGCATGAATGGAGGGGGGGAGGCAGAGAGAGAGAGGGAGACACAGAATCTGAAGCAGGCCCCAGGCTCTGAGCCCGACGCCGGGCTCGAACTCACGAACCTAGAGATCATGACCTGAGCCGAAGACGGAGGCAGACGTGACCTCTGAGCCCTCAAGGCGGGGGGCTCACAGTGCCCTGTCTTCCCTCACGACAGCTGTTCAGCTCCAGGGGGACGTCCCGACAGGCAGGCACCTGTCTCGGAGCCGGGCTCCTGCCACCTGGCCACGCCTGGCTGGAGAGTGGCCCGAGGGAGGTCCCTGGTGGCGAGGGAGCTCTCCAAACCCGGCCCCCTGGCCCGAGGCCAGTGTGGGCCCTTATAGCAGGGCAGCAAGAGGGCCCCCCTCATCTCGCACATCTTCTGCCCTAGAGGCCCACTTCCTCCTCCGGCGCCCCGACACCCCGTGGACACAGAAATCTGGGTGGTTCCCTCAACCGCTTCTTGGGAACAGCCCTTCTTTGTAAAAACTAGTCAGCTGTCTTCGCCTCGAGCGAGGGGTTTGCCCCCATCTTCCTGGTCGCTGCACCTGGACCCCCACCCAGCCCGCCATGCAGGCAGGCCGCACGCCCAGGAGGGCGCCGGGACACCGGGTTCACCCTGAGGTCCCAGACAGCTCTGGCTGCTCCCGGCCGCCCCACCCTGCTCAGCAACAGACCGGATGTTCTAGAATCCTGGCCTGGCTGAGGCCCCCAGGGTCTCCAATAATACCCACCCCAACTCCCGAGGCTTCCTCAGAAACCGACTGCAGAGTGTCCACTCCCCAGCTTGCTTTGCACGTTTAGAAGCCTTCAAAGTTCTCGAAGTATCCAATCGCTCTGAAGAACTGACACATAGTTCCGAGAACGTGCACACACTTGCACCGGGCCGCTCGGGCTCTGGTGCCTTCAACCCTCCCCCCTCCGCGCTGCGTGCCGGCACCCCATCGGGCAGCACCTAGGATCTGCTGAGTGCCTACTGTGTGCCAAGCATGCTGCTCTTGGGACAGGCGGCTGAGCTGGGGTGAACCCAGGGGCCCTTAGGCTAGGCCCCCACCCTGCCCCAACCTTTCCGGAGGTCAGTGCCTGACAAATTTCTGCATTAATTCATCTGCTGCCTGTCATTAAAACCCCAAGCTGTCCCCGGGACGCTCAAATCCCAGGTGCCCCCTTACCGCCCGCCAGCCGCACAGGAGACCACGGAGGAGAGCTCAGGCCGGGCCTCGGCCGCCGCCGCCCACCGGCAGCCTGGGACTACAGGTCAAAGCCAGGGCTCGGAGAGAGAGAGGCCGCCGGCAGCCGCGAGGAGCCGCTCACCCCAGCTCTTGTTGTATTTATGTCTTTACAGCCCGGTCTGCCCAGTGGAAACAGAGAGAAAGCGTCATTTTCCCTGTCAGAGGCCAAGGGTGCCGAGGGTTTTGGCCCCGGGGTCTGGGGCGCCTCCAGGAGTCCGCAGGGCCCCCAGCTGGGGGTTGGAGGCGCCCGGGCACTGTCACCTCTCTCAATTTCTAACCGTGTGCCCCTTCCGGCCTCAGTTGGCAACACTCTCATCCTGAACACCTGCCTCCAGCTGCGGTCTCCTCCCTGGCCCTCCCCATCCCCCCACCTCCTCCCTGAGCCTCCCCCATCCCCCCCTGGACCTCCTCCCTGGGCCTTCCCCCCCTAAATCCCCCGCAGACCTCCCCCCTGGGCCTCCTCCCTGAGCCTCCCCCATGGCACCATAGGCTAATTAGCCTCCCCAGCCTCTGCCCACTCTCAACCTGGGTCCCACTGTGACCCAGCACACACACACCCACCCCCGCACACGTTTCTTCCTCCCCAACCTAAAGCTGCTCCGCCGCCACCTCCTCCTGGGTCCCCTCGCACCCCTCTGTCCCCGCCTCTACCTCTCCTGCTTTGGGTCTCCACTGTCACCTGCCATCTTTCTGTTGACAACTTGCAAATCGGCACACCAGCCAGCCCACATCTCCGACCTCCCCCCCACAGGCTGTTCTGGAAGTGTCTCCTGCAGTCTCTTTAGACACCCAAGGCCCCCACCACACCTGCCTGTCCGGGCTGTGTCCCCCGATCCTCTCCAGACGGGTTCATGTGGACTCAAGAGCCTCTCTTCCCTCAGGCCCCAGCTTCAATTCCGCCTCCTCCAAGGAGCCTTCCTGGATGCGGCTCTAACCCCCTCTAGTGGAAGCCGACGTTTCCCCTGACCGGGGCGACTTCACCATTCTGTACCATGGTGGAGAGGAATCCAGACTTATTTATTTCTGGGCCTTCTCCAGCTCTTGAATAAACGTTTGCCGAACTCATTTAAAGGGAATGAGAAAGTCCCCACGAGGACGCCCACCTTGATCGGCGACACATGCGTACACTCCTTCCCGCCCCAAACAGACCCCGCCCAAAACAGAAGGTGGGAACCTCCCTTTCCAGAGCGCCGGGGCCTTTCCGGAGTTGTCCAGGATGGAGTTCTCCCCAGCAGCCCTTGCGGGGGCCACCTCTTCCAGGCCCCACCAGTCCCTCCCCCCGAGAGCCGCCGGAGCACTCTGCAAAGAGCCGCCGGGAAAACAGAGCTGGAGTCTCGGTTTCTTTTTTCAACACTGCCGATGACCTTAAAAGAAATACACAGACAGCGCACCCCGAGAGCCTTCGCAGCCCCCAAGGGCCATCCCCCCTCAGCACCGACCTCCGCCGGCCAGGGTCCACGCCGGCCTCCGCTGGCAGGACGGACAGGGACCCCGGAGTGCGCCTTCCGCGTCCCCCAGGGAGGACAGCTCCCGGCCCCGCCCCTTGGCCCACATACAGGGCTCCCTCCTGACCCGCTCCCCGCGGCGCCCCGCACAGACCTGCCTGGTGAGCAATTTGACCCCGGGGTGAGCGCGGCCCAGCTCAGGAGTTCTATTCCTGGCTCGGCCGGCAAATTGCTTCCTGACCTTGGGAAAGTCCCCGCGCCGCCTGACCTGCTCTGTAAGCTCAGCCACTGCGGTTCGCTCCTAACCCGGGGAGGGCACCTTCCAAGCAGGTGCCGCTGGAAGCCGAGCTGTCGGGAGGTGACCCCGGTGTCCCCGGCGGGCCGCACACACACCTGGAGGCCCTCCCGAGGTGCAGGCTGCGTGGGCAGGGCCTCAGACGCTCCCAGGGGGACCTCGCCTGGCCCTCTGTCCCAGAGGGAGGACTGAGGGCGTGACCGCTGGCCTTCTGCTGCAGAGAGGGGCAGCTCCGGGGCCCTGACCACGAGCCGGGAAGCTCACTTCGCTCACAGGTGGCGTCTGGCCAGGGCCTAAGAGGAAGGGGGGCGGGGAGAGGAAGGAGGGGCCCCACAAAGTGTGTCTCCCAGCCCCGCCACTGCCTCTGCTGTTTCTCCCGGGCGAGGCAGGGCGGCCAGACAGGTGAAATGCAAGCACCTGTGGTCACAGCTGGCCGGGACAGCCCTGCACAGGAAGGGGCCCTCGAGACCCAGCCCACTGCTCCGTTAACCCGTGATGACCTCCAAGTCCCCCCCGCCCCGGGGGAAGCAGGCTGTTGGGGTCACCCCTGTGCCCCTCCCCCACTTTCTGATTTGAGGGGTGGGTCCCGGGGGAGGGGCCCAGAGACCTACATCTTCAGCAGGTAAGCCCACCCCCACTCGGGCGGTGGGGCTCACCCTTCCAGAACCTCAGCGTCCCGGCTGGCTCCGTCATCTGACTTGTGGCGTGATCCTCTTTTAAAAATTAAACTTAATTTATTCCCCCCCCAGAAGAATTCAAAGCAGCGTTACCAACCTCTGATACAGAGCCGTGTTTATTATTTTTACGGTTTCTCCAGGAAGCTCCCTGGAAACTCGAAGGGGAATTATATTCAGAGAGAATTGGGTCCCCAGCGTAAGTCAGTATTATTCATTTAACAACTTCTATCGGCGCAGGGAGATGCGAGCGGGGCCTCGCCCGGAGCCGTCTCCTGTGGTTACCGGAAGATTCAATTCACAACATCCAAGAAAAATAATTAGGGGGCGTGGGAGGGAGGAGGATGCGGGGGGCGCCCACGGCACTGTGGCTGGTGGAGTCACCCCCTCCCCGCCCTGTCCCCCCGATCCGCCCACGGCCTCGGTCTCTGGCGCAGTGTACACGCCGCTCATTCCGCTCCGGCGCCGCACGCACAAACCCGCCGAGGCTGGTGCTCCCGAACCCGCGTGCACAGAACTTTCGGGACAATGGGTTTCCGAGCTTTGCACCTGCCAAGCCGCCCCTCCCTGGAGCCCAGCTGTTGGGGGCGCAGCCCCGGCCCAGAGCATCTGCTTGGAGCCCTTCTCTGCCTGGCTCACACGCAGGAGGTCCATGCCCCTGGCTTGGCCTGGATCCCCCAGAGGTGGCCGGGGAGCCGGGGTCCCGGGGATTTGGTGTCCCCAGTCAGCGCTTTGGAAGGCTGCTGCTTTCATCAGCACGAGGGACTTTTCCTGGCAATTCCTGAAAGACCCAAACTGTTTTCTCTGTGCAATCTGGAGGCGGGACACAGCTAGACAGTCAGGCCCTCTGGGGGTGGCGTGGGCACGCAAGTGAGAGCCAGGCCTGCTGACTGGGGGCGGGGAGAGGGTGGGCACCCCAGTGACAGCCAGGCCTGCTGACTGGGGAGGGGGGGGGAATCCAAGGCAAGGAGCACTGTCACCGCTCCCCACGGGCCACCAGACCAGCACTCCCTCGCCATGGGGAGCGGGGGAGGCAGCCTGCCCCCGTGACAAGGCCCACAGGCCACAGCAGGCAGGCAGGAGTCTGCAGCAAAGAGCCTCGGGGCTGCCTTGTCCAGCTTGCCCCCGAGAGACGACGCGGTGAAGGCACGAGAGACAGGACACAGCCCCGGGAGGAGAGGGGAAAACACCTTTCCTCGCAGACAGTCTTGGGAGAAGGGCTGACCGCTCTCCCAAGACACTGTCCAGAGTTGGGGCCGGAGGCACCACAGCCCTCGGGGTGCCACATGCTTGTATACTATGTTCTGAGCAAACGCGTCGTCCCCCCGCCCGGGGAGCCCCCCAGGTCTCTGCCCCCCACCCCGTCTCCCTTTCGTCTCTCTATTCCAAAAGACGGCAAGGACACCCCCTCCTCCAAACGCCCCCCGAATCTGACCAGAGAGGTTCAGTGATCGGGTCCAAGTGACAAAGTGCCACAGACAGGATGAATTGTCACGTCTGATTCCAGGCTCAGACCTCCCCCTTGTTTTGGGAGAACCTAGAAAGTTCTGAGGCCAGTGCCAACTGAGGACAGCCTATCTCTCAGTTAAGACTCCGCATATGGGAACATGCTGAGGACCGTGCTGTCCAACGGAAACTTCTGGATGGCTAAGACGTTCTCTGCGCCATCCCAGCCAGTTGTCACCAGCCACATGTGGCCACTGACCACTTGAAACGTGGCCAGTGAGACCAAGGAGCTGAAGTTTTAATGTTGTTTGATTTTACCTATTTTTTTTTTATTTTTTTAAACATTTATTTATTTTTGAGAGAGACAGAGACAGACACAGAGGGCGGCAGGGGAGGGGCAGAGAGAGAGGGAGACACAGAATCCGAAGCGGGCTCCAGGCTCTGAGCTGTCGGCACAGAGCCCGATGCGGGGCTCGAACCCATGAACTGTGAGATCAGGACCTGAGCCTAAGTGGGACGGTTAACTGACGGAGCCCCCCAGGCGCCCTTTAAGATATAAACATTAAACGGAAACAGCCTGATGGAGCAGTGGCCACCGCGCCGGACAGCACAGAACAGAAAGAGGACCCACGTTCCGAGCCACAGGCTCACATCCGGTCGAGAGGTGCGCGGCGGACTCGTGGGGAACACTACCCGGATGGCGGAACGGAGGGCTCCCCAGAGAACGGAGCTGTAGGGAGTCCCTCGAGGGGGTCTCCGGGAAAGCCGTGATCTGGAAACACGACCGGGAGTCTGAGGACACTCCTCCCTGGGAACCGGTTCTGAGGCCTCGTTTCCCCAGGGAGCCAGGGGTCTGCCCCACTCCCTTCAGGGGACGGACGTCATGACCGAGTCGGGAGAGCAGGTGCAACCTTCCCGGGAGGTGTGACATAGCAGCCCGGGGCTCTGCCAGAGAGAAGATCCCTCTTTGAGAACAAGTATAGAGGTTATGGATGGATGGGTGGATAGAAGGAGAGAGGGAGGGAGGGAGGGAGGGAGGAAGGAAGGAAGGAAGGAAGGAAGGAGAGAGGGAGGAAGAAGGCAGGCAGGCAGGCAGGAAGTTGGTTGGAAAAACAGAAACTGTCTGACATTCCAGACCGTGTCCGGAGCTCTGCCAACAGCCGTCAGTGGGTTTTCAGGAAGGAACACACCAGTGCCTTCCAGTCCATAAGATCATGACTCCATAAGATCATGACTCCAGGGCCGGCGGGCTGCCCCAGGGGTGCTGAGCTGGGAGGCGGCTCGCTCGCTCCCAGGCTAGGTCTCCGCCTGGGGAAAGGGGCCTTGAGCTCTGGGGCTGCCTTCTGTCAGGCTGACAATCGTAAGCTGAGCCCCCACAGAGAAAGGACCTCCCTGGGTCTCTCCCGATGCAAACCCCAAAAGACAGGATGCGGGGGCCGGGCAGGGCCAGTGAGGCCCGGGGAAGGCCTTTCGGGGACAGCGCTGTCGCGGAGGGGCCGAGGGGGGGCCCGTGGGCAGCCGAGGGGGCCCCTGTTCGCAGCAGAAGCACAGATACTCTGGACTCGGGCAGGCACAGGTCCGGGCAAGCCCCCTGCCCTCCTCCCTGCGCCCCCCAGGGCTGCTCCCAGAGCCCCCCTCCTTCCCTCGGTCCTTCCCACCACACTGGGTGCCTCTCCCATTAGCGCGCTCTGCTCGGCCTCAGGGGCCCCTTAATTAGCTTTTGTAATTAGCAGTCACACACCTCAGCAGCCACAGGTACTGAGTGCCTGCCGAGCGTGGCCCGTCGCTGGGCAGACTTCATCCATGTCACCTCCTCCGATGCTCCCGACAAGCCCACAAGCAGGGACAATCAGGGTCCCCGTCCGACGGACGAAGCCACAGTGCTCCGGTCACACGGCGAGGGTGACCCACGGAGAGGATGGAGAACCCGATTCCTGATGCAGGAGGACACTCGTCCCACGCCTTCCGAAGGAACGGCCGAGTGACCGCGGGACAGTCTGAAGCAGTTCCCGGCGGTCTGGGGACTGGGGCTCGGCGGAGGACGTGTCTGAAAAGCCGGCGTCCCTGCGGGCAGCCCCGGCCAGGCGACCTTGGCCAGCCCAGGATCCCCAATTCCCCTGGAGGCGCGGAGCTCGCAGATGGGGCCTCTGGCGAAGAGCAGATGGAGAAGCCGACCGCGGCGGCGGCGGCAGCGGCGGGCAGAGATCTGAGGTTCTAACCTCTGCCCACCTGCCCCTGCCAGCCCCCCAGGCCCTCCCCGGCGGTGGGGGCGGGGGGAGGCCCTGCCCTGGCTGTCAGAGCCGCCGCCTGAAACCACAAGCAGGCCAGGCCCCGGGCAGCCCCCACCGGCTCCCTCCCTCCCTCCCCCGGGCGGCTCTCCCCCCTCCCTTTTCTGCAAAGAAGTCAAATTCGCCACTCCGCTGCGTTAACCGAGGCGGGTAATGAATGGCGGACGAGAGACGCAGGCCAGGCGCGGACCCCAGCCACCGGGCAATCTCCCAGGCTCCGCTTCCGAGCCCCTCCACCCGAGCCCCCGCCCGCTCGCCCCCCAGAAGAGAGAAGCAGCATGCTTCTGTCATCAGAACCGCATTGTTCTGGCCAGAAGAAAAACCGGGCCCAGCAGATGGCAGGTGTAACAAAAGCAGCTTGCTGTGGCCAAACCAATTATTTATCTAATTATGATTTACCACTTAACCACATGATCTTTCTGCGGAGTTGTGGGCAATTAAAACCGGGGTGACTGTGTGGATTATGCAAATGGCTGGAGCCCAGCGAATAAAATTGGAGATTAGGCCTTCACACAGGCAGGAGCTGGCACAGGGCAGCCCCTGGGGGGGAGCGGAGGGGCGGGGGGGGGGGGGAGGCTAAGGGGCCGGGCAGTGGGGGGAGCAGGAGGGAGGGAGAGAGAATGGAGGGGAAGGGGCTGAGGGAGGGGAGGAGGGGAGGGGAGGAGGGGCGGAGGGAGGGGATCTGGCTGTGGGAACCGCACCTCCCAGCTTAGGCCCCCAGGCCGCCCTGAGTGATGACATCAGGCCTGGGAGAGGGGGGTCAGGGCAGCTGTCCCCACAGGAGCTGCAGAGAGCCAGGGGTGGCTGAGCCCCGTGGGGAGGCGCCCCCAGGCTGACTCTCAGTCACCAAGGCCGCGCGCGGGCAGCCACACTCCAGGCGCTGAGAAGGTGGCTGGGGACTCCAGAGGGGTTGCGGGGACAGGAGGGGACCTGAGCGCCTCCGTCCAAGGCCCTACAATACCGGCGACTTCCCAGCCCCAGCCTCCGGCTCAGCCCTTTGCATCCAATTCTCTCTTTCATTCTTCACCACCACCTTGGAGGCAAGGCACCAGTGGCCCCATTTTATAGATTAGAAAACTGAGGCTTAGGAGATCACGTTACTCGCCGAAGCGGCCGGGCCGAGAGGCTGCAGGGCCAGACGTGGGGAGGCGGGGACGGCTTCCTTGCTGGAGGGCAGGGTGTTTGTCTCCCTCTGTCCCAGAGCCTGTCCCTCCAGCGGACCCCGCCTCCCCCACTGCCCGTGGCGGGCAACCGCTTGGCAGGCGGCTGTGGGCAGAGCTGGTCGGGGAGGCCAGGGCTGTTTGGGTAGGCGACCAGCAAGCACAGTGCCAGTCCAGGACCCGGGACACCCCGATGCATCCCGGCTCCCTGACTGACCAAGCAAGCCGTGCCATCCCGGCCAGGTCCCTGCGGTCTCTGGGCTCGGCTTAGGTCTGCAAGCAGAGGCGCCACTAGTATTCAGAGGTGACCCGGGTCCTGGCAGAGGAAGGAGGGACGCAGAGAGCAATCAGCAGCCAGTGGGAGTGCCCGGGGAACCACCAACTTGGGGCTGGCTTCCTCTATCGCTAATAAAAGCCGTGAAGAAAGGCACTTACAGCGCACCCCAGCCACACCCTGCCCCAAGAGCTTCGGGTGTCTCCCCGCCCAAAGCCTCTCATCACAACCCCAGGAGGCAGTGCTGTTGTTATTCTCGCTGCCTGAAGCACAGAGAGGTTACGTGATTTGCCCGCAGTCACACAGCTGGCAAATGGCAGAGTGGGGCCTGCCATGCGTCCACTCGTGCCAAGTGAGCAGGAGCCCCTGCAATGCCACGCTCTGGGCTGGAAGTCAGACACAAACACGGACGGAGGTGAAGGTCCCGTCCTCACCAAGCTGCCTGTGTTCTGGAGACGCGACGCTCTTGCGTCTGCCGTGTTTAGGGCGAACCTCCCCCCGGAGACTCCTGAGGGTCCTGTGGGCGGCAAGGGCGTCTGCGAAGAGAACCCACGCAGCAACCTGCTGCGGCTTCCAGATCCTTCCCCCGAGGACCCACCCCGTCCGGGGGCCGGGTGGCCACTGGCCACAGGTGCGAAATGGACAATAAATGAAAATTAAACTAAGAAAAAAAGAAAAAAAAAGCCTCGTTCCTCATCACACAGTCACACTTGGAGTCCTGCACAGTCACACGCCGGTGGCGGCCACCCATTTGGGCCCTTCGTGTCTAGAACATTCCACCATGGGAACTAACACAGGCCCCGGGACAGCGCCGCCCTGGAAGGTGAGCCATGGGAGGGGGCAAGATTTCTGTCTTGTTCACGGAGGAATCCCCAGCACCCAGAGAGAGCTCGCTTAAGCAGGAGAAGGAACGAAGGACATGCCTGTCCCGGGGACACGGCGCTAACGTGTGAAAGCACGGGATGGGGTCCCGGTGAGTGAGGCCCCAGTGCTGACGGCTCGGCCTACCGACCGCCAGAGGCCACCCGGGCCCCCGGCCCAACCCCGCCGAAGCCCGCCCAGGGCCCCGGGCGTGCGGCTCCCACCCGCCCAGCTGGGGAGGCCCCCCACTGCTGCCCACACCTGCGCGGCTCTCCGAGGACCCTCCCAGCACCCCGACTGAGCGAGGCCACAGGAGGAGAGGCGGCAGCTCTCTCTAGGAAGAAGCCACTTCCCCACCAAGACGGAGCCCTCGGGAAAAGGGGGGAGCAAAAGAAGGAGGGTACCCCGGGCTCCGGAACGCCTCGTCTTGCTGTCTAAACTGGCTGTCCCCACCTCCTCCCTTCCTAGGTCAGGGGCCTCAGTCCCAACATCGGGGAGCGGGGGCAGCACGTTCACAGGGAATCCTGCCCAAACAGTCTGCTCAGAAGCCCCGGGAATAAAGCAGGTGCAGGCTGGAGGGGACCCTGCACTGTGGGGTCAGGTGCATATTGAGGGTCCGAGGACGGCAACGGACCCTCTGCTCAAAGACCCTCAGGATAACCCCACTCGTGCCATCGACGTCAGGGAGTCTGTGGCCCTAAGGTCCCTTCACACGCTGGTCTCCAGCTGGGTGTCAGGTGGTCTCAACCGCCAGGGCGAGGAGGAGTCTGTCCCACGGGCCTGCGTGAAGTCCCGCCTTGTCCCCAAAGGGACACCAGTTGTGCTTTATCCTCGATGTGGTTCGAGAGCCTGTCCTGTCCCTCGAGAGCGCCACCCGCGGTCCCCTCGCTGCGCGGCGGCTCAGTGCGCACCCCACTCATCCTCCAGTGAACCCGGGGCGGGGGGGGCATTCTCCAGGCTGGAAAAGAGGCTCCAGGAGGAAAAGCAGACTGCCGAGGGTCCCAGAGGGGGTACGGAACGGCCAACGCGGGAGCCGGGGCCTGACCCTAAAGGCGGGCTGCCCCCCACCGAGGAGCAGACCCCTGCGCACGCGCTCTGCGCGCCCCGGGCCCCCAGAACGCTGGTCTTCCACACCCTCACACCCCGGGTCACGGCCTCACGCACACGCGGGCTCTCGCACACTGTTGCTCACACACTCACACGTAAGGCTTCCCAAATGCGACTCCTTCGAGGAATTAATTGGCCAAAAAAAAGAAAGCAGGGACCCGCCCCTTTCCAGAGATGCCAGGGAAAACGCCAACCAGGTTCTGGCCCAGGTTCCCCCGGAGCCCTTCCAGAAACGCCCAGCCCAGCTCCATCCGCCCACGCCCAACTCCGCCCGTGAGCCTGGAGGGTCTGCGGCTCAGGGGGCACTCATGTGTGCCCGCGGGCAGGGGACAGCCCCCCGGGGGTCTCGGGCCACAGGGCAGGTGCCGGGAGCCCCCCTCCGAAGCGAACTCCCGCCGCAGAGGTGACGGTGGGGCACGGGGCTCTTCCAGCTCCGGCTAGGAGGGTGGGCGCAGGGGGAGGGCCGTGCGCAGGGCAGGGGGCAGGGGGGCGGCAGGTGAGGCCTCGCCCCGCCCCGCCCTCGGCCCCGCTGTCCCACAGGAGAGCCCTCTGCCCCGCCTGCCTCAGCGGACGGGAGATTTACGCCGCCTGCAGAGTCGGGAAATACGGAGGTATTCCTGATAACACGCGTCCTGGCAGAGGGCGCGGGCAGGGCCCATCAATCCCGCGAAATAACGAAGGTCCCCGTTTTGCTGGTTCTTCAGCGAAGGAGAAGAGCCTTCTAATCGCCTCATTTGGAGAGCCGGCTCGGGCTGTATGTCATCCGAATCACAGATTCAGCATTAATTGACCAGATGTGGGGGGCACTCTCGGGGCCCCAGGGGACCATCAAGCCGTTCCCACACTGGTAATTAGCAGACCTAGTGGCCCGGGCTTGGGTCCCCAGCCCCCCAGGGCACGCCGTGGAAGGAGGGGGGGGGCACCAGGACCCTGGGGGAGGGGAGCACTGGTCACCCCTGGGCACGGGCTGCGTCTGCTCTGGTCAAAGGCCCACCCTCGCCACAGCTGGGCTGAGGCCGAGTCATGGCCTCAAGAGCAGGTGGACGGGGCTCGCTTCCCTCCGGCAGCGGCAGGGGGCACAGTCCAAGGCTGGCCCTGCTCTGCTCTCCTGGGGGCGAGAGGGGGGCACCGAGTGGGAGGCAAGAAGCGAGAAGCCAGTGGGGACACTGTGGCCACCCCCAAAAGGGTGGGCTCGCCCGGTAAGCTCCTGGCTTACAGAGGAGGGAAGGGGTTCTCCCTGCGGAGAGCAGAGAGGACCGCAGGGGGCAGGCTCTAGGGGTACCAGCCCCGCCACACAGAGGCTGAAGCAGGGTCAGGGGCCGCCCGTCCTGCAAAGCCTGAACTCTTTCCCTGCCCAGACATGGGAGGCTCTGAGACAGAGTCCAGGAAGCCGTGGGGGCGGGGCAGGGGGGAGGGGGGAGATCCCCGGACCGAGTACCGAGAGCCTCGCCAGCACCGACTCCCTGGGAGTGACGGGGTCAGGAGTGCGTTCTCCTGTGGGAGAGCCTCCTGGGGTCCAGCAGCCCCCCCCCACCGACACCCCAGACCCCGGGTCGCCGCTCAGCGGCAGGGCAAAACCGACAAGGGTCACGACCTGAGATGCATACCTCCACGAACTGGGCTCAAGGCGGGACGCCCAGGGGCCGTCCCCAGGGCCCCGGCAGGTGCGTCCGTGTCCCCCGCCCTCCGCGCTCGGAGCCCGACCACCCGGAGCCCCACGTGCACACTGAGGCTCGATCAATTCTGCCGTAATGTATTTTATGAACATGCAGATGGCACAGACTAGGGCCAGGGGGAAGGTTTTACCTTGGGATAAGAAATTAACACTGGCAAACAGCAAATTTACTGCGTGTATTTTCATTTTCCTAATACCAGCACCATCTGCTAGCAATCGGGGCTCCACGCCGCTGTCTTCCCCTTTTATTTCTCCCGCCCACTCTTAATTATTTTTTTCCTTTGACGCAGCCGGGCCCTCCAGACGCCCGCCCGCGGGAGCGGGGGTGGAATCGCCCCAGCGGAGTGTCCGGGCTGTGATCAGCAGTCTGCGAGCCCCGCCCGGGGCCCAGGGCCACCCCTGTTCCTGCTTCTCCGGCCTATCACGGGATGGAGGCCCCCCCCGCCCAGCAATTCCCTGCCTTGGAGGGGCGACGTCTTTCCCGATGAGAAAGACAGACGTCAAGCAATCCGCGCCCTGAACGGAGGGAGCTCAGTAGACACCGGCTACGCCAGGACCCCTGGCAACTGCGGGCACTCGCTGGAACTATTCAAGAGTAAAAGGTTCGCCACCATGAGTTCTGTAGGGTGCCCCCCCATGACCCCCTGGGGCAGGAGGCGTGACCTGCAAGGAGCAGTCCTGACTCCTGGCCGCGTGGCGCCGCCCAGCAGCCGGTGGGATCTAGTTCCCAGAGCGAAGGCTTCATCGTGGGGGGGGGGCGGGGGGTCGGTCCGGAAAAGCACGCACCCTGGGCTGCCTGGCAGAGACCCCAGGTGGAGGAGGGGTCCGAAGAAGGAGAGGGCAGGGTGGGGCGGGGGAAGCGAGGTCTCCCCCCTCCCGGCATCCAGGGAACTGCCCTTGGCAGGGACCCACACTCGAGAGCTGGAAGGACCCCTCGGGCCGAGGCCACGCTGAGGTCTGGGCTGAACTGGGCCCCCGCCTCCAAACTCAGGCGGAAACCCTAATCCCAGGACCTTAGAATGTGGCCTCATTTGGAAACAAGGTCATCGCGATGTAATTTAATTGGCTGAGATGCGGTCATCTCGGAGCAGGCTGGGCCCCTAATCCAGGGTGACCGGTGTCGTTTTAAAAGTTGGACACAGACAGACGCACCCGGGGAGGGGGATGTGAGGAGGCGCGGCAAAGGCGGCCGTCCGCAAGCCGAGGGGCGCCTGGCAGAGACCCTCCTGGGCTCAGAAGGACCAGCCCTGCTGACAGCCACCGTGACCGTGAACCCCAGGCCCCCAGAGCTGAGAGACACTACGCTTGCGCCGCTTAAGCCAGAGCTTGGGGGCCTTTGCCACAGCGGCCCCGGGACACTCCCAGAGCTGATCCGCCTTCCTTGGGCATCGGACGTGAGACAAGTCGCTCTCGGACGAGGAACATGGGGTCTTCCCTGGCGGGTGATGGACGGCAAGCTTCAGATCGCCAAAGAACGGCTACCCGCTGTTCTGGGTGCCTCCCGCTTGCTCCCTGCAAAGCCCCGCCTCTGGCCAGGAGGGAGATCCTTCTATCACCCCCATTTTACAAGCAAGGAAACCGAGGCACAGAGGGGTGAAGTGATTTGCTCGAGGTCACGCGGTAAGTGGAAGAGCCTGGAAGTGAACACGGGCAGGCCGGCTCGGGGTCCCTGCTCCTCACGGAGGCACCACTGTCGCCCCGTGAGCCGAAGCCGTAGAACCGGGGGACCCGGCTCGGTGCTTGGCCTGGAATCGCTTAGAAGAACGGCTGCTGGTGTCCTCACCACCAGCCTTACAAACGAGCACCTGCAGCACAGAGAAGGGGGTGACTTGCCCGAGACTATTTGGGAAGCAAGCATCAGAAGCAGGATGGGGTCCCGGCCGTCTGATGCCGGGCTGTAGTCACAGGGGAGGGTTCCAGACTTGGGCTGTATCCCACTCGACACGGAGGCACGGCCGGGCAGAAAGACACCCCCGGACAGTGACATGCCAAAGCAAGACGTTCGAGAGAGTGCTGGCCACACCGGGGAACCCCGCTGTCCCTGGCGCCCCCGATGGGGTCTCCTGGCACAGGCCCCCCCTCCCCCCACACCGGGCTCCGTCCCTGGGTACCCTGAAAACATCACCTCGGCTGCCACGCAGGAGGGCCACCAAAAAAGGGCAAGAGGAGAAAGCAAGCCCAGGCAGAGCGAGTCTTTTCGAGAGCCGGAGGAGCAGGGCAGGGCGGGGAACATCCCAGACAGCCCTTTGGTCTCCGCAAGCCTCGGGGACCGGTAGGCAGAGACCTCGGGGCTCCAGGCTGCCAGCGACACACAGGCTTGGCAGGCAGAGCTGGGAGGCTGGTGCCTGGAGGCCAAGCTCATCTGACGGTCCCCGTCCTCCGGGCCAGCTCCTGAGACAACAGCAGGTGCAGCCCGTGGCTGTCCCCTCTCTCCCCTCTGCCTGCAAACTGCTCACAGCTCATCATGCCTTTTGGGTTTTTTTTTCCCCATCTTTTAAAAACTGCCCTGGCAACTCTTCTTTGCTGTCAGCAAAAGGGAGGGGGGCGGAATCCAGCCCCACACAACAGGGTCTGGCCCTGGAATGCCTCCTCGGGTCCCTCGACCTTCCCCTGGCCCATCCAGGGTGGGCCTGTCACTGGTCGCGGTCCGCATCAGGCAGACCCCACTGCCTGTCCCACAGGGGCTGGGGCTGGATGCTGGCTGGGCAGCTGGGAGCTGGGGGCGGCCTCCGCGTTGGCACCTGCTCCCCTCGCACAGAACCGCCCCCCCCACCGCACCCCTGCTCAGCCAGCACTGCCCCCACCAACTTTTCCGGCCAGAGGGAAGCAGAGCACGAGACTGGAGGATAAAATTTGATTTGAAAGAATTTTATCGCTCAGCCCAATGATGGCTTTAAATATTAAAAAGGCATAAAACGGAGGGGGGAACGGAAAAGCTGTACCGAGTCCCAGGCTCCGATGGCTTTTGCCAAATACGCTGCCATCTGAGAAAGGAGGGTTGGGAGAGAGGAAGGCTGCGGGCGGGGGCGGGCGCCGCGGGGGGAGGCTCTCTGCCTCCCCGACCCTCCTGCTTCGCAGACGTTTTCAAAGCGGCAGCCCGGGTCTCCCAAACCTTACCCGGAGACAGGTAATACATTCATTATTGATGGATCAGTACCCGGAGAGTGTAAATTACTGAAACAAACACGGCATAATTAGGGCATTAGAGGGAGCGTGGCGGGAAGGCAGGGTAAAGCCACGCTTGGCCGTGGCCTTCATCTTTGCAGGTGCTCATCTCGGCGGCAGCCAGCATCCCAGCCTGCTTACCATATGCACAGCCCAGCTAGCCAGTTCTCAGCTGGGAGGTCCCCTGGGAGCGCACTCCTGCCCGAAAAAGAGGGGCCCTCCCGAACCCGCCAGGCGTCCCGGGGAGCGGGCAGAGGGGGAGAGAGCAGGTCTCCGGGCTCGCGCGCGCGCACACACACACGCACACGCGCAGGCACGCACGCACGCACACAAAGACCCAAGGCCAGTCTCCGGGCTGTGCAGCTGGCGCCCCGTGTCCCCGTCCCCATGCGTGCCCTCAGGATTTCATGACAAGAATGAAACTGATCAGGCGGCCTCCATTTCCATAATTAGGGCCAATTGAAGGAGACAAAGAAATCTATGGAGATCACAGTGGGAAGTGGTAGTGATGAACGCTGGCTTTGAAACAGCATTTTGTACTCACTGGACCATCACCGTCTTTACATAAAAGCTGCCTGCCTCCTTTCTCTCGCCGCCTCCCCCGGGGCAGGGGCGGCCGGAGAGGCGGGCTCCAGACAGCCCCCCACCCCCCCCACACCAATTGCCTTTTCTGGGTCGGGCCTCGTTTTGGGGAGCACCACGAGGAGGAGGAGGATGGGGACCGGGTCAGCCCCCTTTCTGTTTGGCGTGTGTGTGCGAGTTTGGGCAGTGGGAGAAGACAAAAGGCAGGCCCGGCGAGCGGGCCGTCCCCCCACCGTGCATCGGAGTCCGAGGCAAGTCGGGAAGGCGACCAACGTTCCGGCCTCCCGGGACAGGGCCTCGGGCGTGCGAGCACACGTGTGTGACTGCGGGCGAGCGCCCGCACGACGGCAGGTGAAGGTGCCTGCGTGTGCGCATGACTGTGCGCACACAGGAGCGACGACGGGGGAGTGGGCCTGTCGGGGGACCAAGGGGTCCATGCGAGTTTCCTCCATCTCACTTCACGCCCTCCCAACTTAGGACAGTAACAGGAGCCCCGAGGCCCTGGACTGGAAGCCGCCAACTCTGGGGGACCCCACAGACAGGCCAAAAAAAAAAAAAAAGGTGAGATGCGGGGGCAAAGGGGCCGCCCCACTGGGCACGCAGTCACCCAGGACTCTGCTGCCTGCTCCCCGGCGTGGGGCGGCACGGGGCCGGGGTGTCGGAAGGCGGGGTCAGCTTCAGGCGTCTTGCACCGTTCGGCCTGGAGACCCCACGACACCGCCCTCTGGCGGGTGGCCCCTGGGCGGCCGGGGCGCGCCCCCTGGGAGGCTGAGGGGCTCCGTCCGCACCCCCGCGGCGGCGCCAACCTGCTCTCGCACGCATGTGTGGTTCCCCCCCCGGTGCCCCCGGTAATCCTCCAACTCTACAGCAAATTATTAAAACTCACTTATATTTAATCTGCCTTCTGGAATTAATTGAATTTTTACGCTCAGCAAATGCCACAGTTTGTGCTGCCTCCCGCTCGCTGGCTCGGAACGGCTAAATGACAAGGCTGCCGACCAACCACAGGCTCCACAGACGGGCGCAGGGGGTAAAAAGGCATTAAGCGGCGAGGGGGGTGTGCGGGATGGCCCGGGCCACCCCCGACGCCCCGAAGCGTGGAGAGAAGCAGCTCAATTTATCGACACGGGGAGGCCCGGGCTCAGGGCGCCGTGGGCAGGGTACATGGAGCGGGGGGGGGGGGGGGGAGGGCTGTGTTCTGGAGGGCTCCCCGGAGGCAGAAGCGAGCCTGGAGGGACCCTGCCAAAGGGGTCCTCGTCCTGATCGGGGGCCACAGAAGCTTCGTGCCCTCCCACGCGACGGGGCTCCGCCAGCTCCCAGGAAAAGCACCACTTCCCGCCCCGCGCCTGGCATCCCCTGAGCCCCCCATCCCCGGCCGGCTCCTGCGGCAGACTTCTCCCCGAAGGCGCCGCAGAGGAGCCGAGGTCACACGGAGTCTTGGCACGCTCCCTTCGTGCCGGGACACATTAACCGGGGGGCGCTCACACCTCCGGGGGAGGCGGGGCAGTGTTTGCGGAGCCCTGTTTGGGGTGCTAAGTGCATCCTTTCGCATCTGCCACCGAGTCTCACGTGAGATGACACCAGGGCTCCCGCCGAGGCGGCTGCGTGTGCGTGCGCCCCCACCCCCTGCCCTCCTGGTTCCGCGCCAAGCCCCCACGCGCACGGCGGGGAGGCGTCGCCACGAGGCCAGAGCTGGCCCACAGGCTCCGAGCCCCGCGCCGCCCCCCTCCCCCCTCCTGCACCCCCACACCGGCAGTACCCAGATCTGAGGGGCCATCCGGGGGGGCGGGGGGCTTTGAGAGGTGCAGCCCCCCAGGCTCCAGCCCAGGTCTCCCGAGCCAGATTTGCCGGCTGGTAGGGGACCCGGGAGGGCTGTGTTTGTTCGACTCCAGGAAATTTGGACGCGGCCACGAAGACCAAGGGGCTTCAACTACAGGAGAGAGGCCTCCGTGCCCGAGCTTGCAGTGGGGGCGGGGGGGGGGGTCGTCCGCTGACCGAAGGCCGGAGGTCCATCGGATGCCTGAGTGTGGAAAGTTCCAGGCGGCTGCAAGGGCTGCACCGAGACTCGCATTCAGCCCCTGGGATCAGAGGGGGCAGGTAACGCTAGGCTCAGGCCCCAGCACCCTTCCTCGCCCCCCCGCCGCAGCCCCTCATGGAGGCGGGGAGACGGGACCCCCACACCAGGCCCGCGGGGGCTTCCCCAAATCCTTATCACAACTGTCCATGAGGGCAGGTCACCGGGGGGCTCGCGCACAGTCCGTGGGGCTCGCACGCGGCCCCCGGGGCTCGCGCACAGGAGATCGCGCCCACGGGTTACACCGGAGGCCTGGGGGACGGTCGCGGTCTGCCTGGGCCACACGGAGAAACCCCCTACAGCCCAAGTGGCTTCGACGAGTATTTACTTCCTCCCCGGGTCTGGAAGCTGGGGCCCGAGATCAAGGCCGCGGCAGGCCTGCTGTGTGGTGGGAACCCCTTCTGGCGCTGTCCTCCGGTGAGGGAGGGGGGAGGGGGCTCTGCGCGGTCCCTTCCCACGGGGACGCTAATCTGGGCAGAACGGGGCCCCACCCCGCGGCCTGAATTTAACCTGAATTACTTCCTGAGAGGTAATTACTTCCGGCTCGCTTGGAACAGCCACGCTGCGGGCAGGCCTTCAATCCGGGGATGGGGGGGGGGGGGGACGACAGGAACGCTCTGCCCGTGACAGAGACGCCTGACGTGCCTCGGCCACCACGGCCAGGCTGCGCGGCCCAGCAAGAGACCGGACCCTCTGGGCGTCGGCTAGGGCATGGGTCAAACGGAGCTAAGCCGCTGACGCTCCGCTGTGTCTCCACGGAGACAGGATGGCAGAGGGCGCCCAAGCCCAGCAGGTCTGCGGACCCCCGCCCCGTCCCGGGTGGGGACTCGGCTCAGCTTCCGAGCCTCCCGCCGGCTACCCGAGGCCTGTGGCCTTTCCAGGAAGGGCCCTTGCCGGGCTCCTGCACCTACTCCTCCACCACTCACGCGCTCTCTGAGCCCGCCTCCTCCTCATCGCCACGGATTTCCCCACAGCGGGGCCACAATACCCATCCGACCCAAAGTCCCCTCTTGCTCCTGGTTCCTTGCCCTGCCGCTGGCGGGAGCTCTGGGAACGTCTACAGAACAGACACTCAGAGCTGTGGGAGCTGCCCACTTGGTGGAGTTCCAGCCACAGGGCCTTTGCACACGCCAGCCATCTCGTCGGGCTGCTATTCCCCTAGAAAACTACCAAGCTCGCTCCCTCACTCCCTTCAAGGTATTACTGAAAGAGGCTGGCCCTGGCCCATCCAACTGAAACCACCACCCATCCCCTCGCCTCTGCCCCCCCCCCGCCCCCACCCCCTGCAATGTTATCTTTCCTTTGTAGCTACGGGACACACACCTTATTCAGTCTGTCCATTAACTACCCCCCCAACTTCTACGCCTGGTCCAGGAGTGCAGGAATTTTTGTCTGCTTCGTTCAGTCCTGGAACCCCGGCACCCGACAGAGCGCGAACGACCAGACACCGTTGGCTGAGTAGGGCAAGTTCTGACCTACCACAAAGGACTCTGCCACCGGAACCGTGGGCAAGGCGCTGAGACGGGGCTCCTCGGGGACCGTCGCGCCTGGATGAGGGACAGGCGAGAGAGACCATGCCAGGAACAAACCCTCAGCGCCCCGCCACCACACACACACACTCACACTCACACACACTCTCACACTCACACACGCACACTCAGGTCTGGGGAAATCCCCCAAGCCCCAGCCCAGGTCCCTCAGCAGCGACGCGGCAGGACCCAGCCACATGTACCCCGCTGTCCCCAGGTCTCCTGGACATGTCACTTTGACCCCGGTCACCCTGCCCACCGCAGGCCCAGGCTCCCAGCTGACACAGGCTGCCCGGCAACGA
This sequence comes from Paguma larvata, assembly GCA_030068075.1. NCBI lineage: Eukaryota > Metazoa > Chordata > Mammalia > Carnivora > Viverridae > Paguma > Paguma larvata. The sequence continues at coordinate 57,501,703 of CM057841.1, read as the reverse complement.
GGCCGGGCTGGATTATCATACATTAAGACATAATTACTCGGTGGAAATTTACAATACAAAGCGCCTTCCCCAACAAGTTGGCCACAGAAGGATTCTGAGGACACAAAGGCTCGCTGTGTCTGTGGCTGACCCCCGCCCCCAGCCGGCCCCGGCCAGAATTTCAAAAGAAGTGGGTGGGTCAGATCGTGCGGAAACCCCAAGTCCATCCCCAGGCAGAAGCCCCGCCCTGGGGGAGGGGGTGCTCTAAGCCCTGCCCCGAGGGGAGGGGTCTCTCCGTCCCCGCCTCAGGCGCCGGCATCGCTGGGTCCCCGCTGCTGAGGCCGCCTAAGGAGAGGGGACCGTGGATCCTGAGCCACAGACTGGTTGTGACCTGCAGTGAGGCACAGCTTTCCAAGTAACAGGCATGAGAGAGCGCCAACTGCCTGCCGGGCACTTTGTTAGCACCAGACACCCCTGTGAACAAGACCAACCGCCTCTCTCCCTGTTCTGGCAGGGCTGGCGGTCCAGCTGGGGAGCTGAACAGCAAAACACACAGAAAATGCACGTCAGGTGCGCGATGCGCGTCCGCGGGGAGGCGAGCAGCGGCACGTGCAAAGGCCCTGCGGCGGGGCCACGTGTGGTAAGGGGACACGGGGCACAGCCCACCGGTGCTGCTAAGATCACTGGCTTTTATTCCAAGGAGGGTTTGGCGCAGGGGAGCCACCCGATGTGACCAGCTCGCTGTGTGGGGGCAGTGGCAGGCCTGGGTTCCAATCCTACTTCTACCACTTTCCGGCCACAGGGCGTTCAAAGGCGGTTTAGCCAGCTAGGCTTCTGTTCTCGGCGGCATTAAACCAGTAACGGCTACCACATTCTTGCTGTGAAGAACCAGAAAGAAGGTAAGCAAAGGGCCAGGCCCACAAGCTGGGCGGCAAGAGAAAAGTCCTCCCAGCCTCGGCGGCCCCGTCTGTAAAATGGGTGCGGGCCAGAGCAGTCTGGCAGAGAGAGACTGAAGGCCCAGCGACCTGTGCTTTTGTCCCCTGGGAGCCGAGGTGCTTCAGGCTGTGGCCCTGACCTCCCCTGACGCCCGCTGCCCCAGCCCCGGGTGAGACTCCCACCCCGGTCTATACCGGGCCCGGCAGCTCTGTTTTCCGTGTTACTAGGGGCATCAAGGTGGGGAAATTGACCAGAGGTCATTTATTTTCTGGCCGTAGAACCCAGAGGCGGCCGTGCAGGGACAGCTGTCCGCCGCCACCCTCCCGGGCACCCGCACTCGCTGAGGCCGCTCTGACAGTCCCGGGAGAGGCTGCCGCCGCTCACTGACGCCCTGGGTGCCAGCAGGAGGGAGCAGGGGGAGCAGACACTCAATCTGAAGAACCGCAGAACCTCCAGCAGAGCAGAGACTAACAGCCTCCCCGCACCAGGTGGCCGGCGGCTAAGAAACAGAGGCTCAGAGAGGGAAGGGACTCGCCTACAGCTGCACAGCACCCGTTGCCCATCTGCCGGTCCATCGCCCGTTGCGGCCGCCGACCCCGGTCCCTCCTGGGTCCCGGTACCTGCGCTGCAGGCAGGGAGCAAGCCGAGGAGGGCGAGCCCGCCTTCCTGCCCTCGGGAGCCAGACACTGGGCTTGTGACCTTAGGGCTCCGCTGAGCACTACAGAGTTTTGGAGCCCCTGGGGGCTGCGGGAAGGGCCAGGGACAACCTTGAATCTGGGCCCCTATCTATCCTGCCGGGGGTGGGGGTCCACCTCGGTTTTCCCCCAGAAAGTCTTGGAAAGGTGGAAAAAAAAACCATGAGCGCCAAGCGAAAGGTGGGGTCTGCCCCAGGGGCTCCTTGGAGCTGGTGAGCAGGACCTGCCGGGCCCCCCTAGCCCTCGGTGCCGCTGTCACAGCCCGGATGGGGACTCTGCCTCTCCAGGCTCGGCTCCCGCCTCGGAGAAACGGGAAGGTAGAGAAGGGGACTCCGTGGACCGACGCAGGCCCACCCGGGCTAGGGTGCTGGGCAGGGGCGCGGGGGTCCCTGCTGCGGGAGGGTGGGGTCCTGGCCAGGCAGAAGCCGCGCGCCGGCTCTGGCTGGCTCCAAAGCACTCCCTCCGGCAGACGGGTGGCGTGCCCGGGGACCGCCGATGAAAACTGAAGCCCCCTTCTCAGGAAGGAGCTTCCCCAGGGCCCCAGGCACTTGTGCTGGGCGGGCCCGATTCTCTGCTCCCCAGAACCCGCCTTCCACAGGGGCACGATACCACCCCCCAACGTGCCTGCAGGGACGCCCAGCTCGGCTCCAGGACGTGCCAGGAGCAGGTCCCCCACCTCCAGGACCTCGGCTTCCTGCCCCGGGACACAAGGAAGGGGATATAAAGTGCCCCACGCGAAGCCTCCCGAGCGTTTGCAGGGGCCACGCCACGCAGAAGCGTCTGGTGACGCGGCATCTGAAGGACGCGCCGTAAAAATAAACTGCATATAAAGGGGGCCTCTTAACAGACAACCTTGGCTCTGGGGTTAAACGCCTAATTTCACACCATTAACCGCAGCGGAATCGGACGGTGCCTGGGGTTCCCGGGGCCCTGCTCCCGCGGGACGCCCGCCAGCCCGGCACCGAGCGGGTTACACCGGGCCCCCCCCCCACCCCCCCGATAAGAGCCCGCTCCCAGGTAGCGCTCCCCCGGCGCCGCTGTAATACCCGAAGATTCTGCGGGACCAAATGCTGCCGAAGACAGCTGTCAGACACATTAAAAAACAGGAAGAAGAAACACACACACACACACAGCCGAGGCGACGCACCAAATGCCAAAATATCATGAAAATTCAAACAGCTAAAACAAATATAACCATAAAAAGACTGGAGTCCTAGAGAACCGATCTCTGCAATTAAGCAGTTTTCTGCTATATAGTGATAATCACCTAATTATACTATTAATGACAGTTCAACCTGCTTTGAAAGAAAAGGACACCCTTCCATAACGGGATGCCAGCTGTTAGTTACAGATGTCAGACATCTTGAAAGCATTATTATTAAGGGGGGAAAAAAAACCCCTATAAAATGAATACATCCATATTCCCCCCCCCTCCTCGCATGGAAAAAAAAAAATCACAATTAGCCCTGTCGCTTTTGCGGGGCGCCAGCGAGAACAGAACGCCGAGGCCGGGGTGCCGAGGGAGGTTCCGCCTGCCTGGCCCGAGTCGGTGCTGGGGTGACGGGGGGGACTGCAGGCGCTCCCCCGGGGGCCCCCCCAGAGTGCCCCAGGAGAACCGTCAGGGTCCTGGGCGGAGGGGCGGCTGCCGCCACATCTGGGAGGATCGCAGGTCACGCGGGGTGGCGGCCGCCCGGGTCCCGCAGACACATGCTTGGGCTGCTTCCTGCCAGCATCCCTCCGACCCGCGTGCGCCTCTGACGTTCGGGGGCGCAGAGGTGTAATAAATACCCAACTTGGTCTTCGGACGACAGGCAGCCACGTTTAATTAACGGGAGCGTAAAAAACGGGGGTGGGGGGCAGCCGTGCAGGGAGGGGGTTGGCCTTCTCAGCCAGCGGGGCTGGGAGGGCTCTGGCCTTGTCAGAGGGGGTGGCCCGGGCGAGCCTGATAAATCTGACTCGGGGTCCCGGGGACGGCAGACCCTGATAACCCTGGAGGGCTTCCTCAAGGGGTCCTCCGGGGTCTGGGGGGGGGGCGGGGACAAAGGCCAGGCTGCCTCCACCCCAGCCACGCCCCCCCCCCTCAGCTGCAGATCAGTGAGGAGGCCTGGCATCTAGAAAGAACCAGAAACACACCTGCCACAATCCCCAAACTGCCCCCCCCCCACCGCAGGCTCTGGGCCTGGTGGCTGGGGAGCGCTTTGGAGGCAGGGCGGAGGTGCCCGGAAGGCACGCTTCGGTAAGGTCACTCCAGCGGCCTCCCGACCCCAGGGCCTTGTCACGGAGAGAAAGGGGCAGCTTCCAGGAGTCTGCCTCCCGCTGGACTAAGCCTCGGGTTTTAACGGGACAGAAGAGGGCGAGACAGGGCTGGCAGGCACACACTGGTGTCAGGAGGAGCCTTGTGTGAACTTGCTGTGTGGCCCCAGACAAGTCACTCTCCCTCTCTGGGCTGCAGCTGCATAACAGACCCGGGATTTTCCCAGGCCGGATTCTCACTGCAGAGCTAAGGAAAAGCATCCTGGAGGGCCATTTATCCAGTTTACGACTCCCACGGCCGGCCCTCAATAGCTTCCTTTCTGTCCTGCGGGAGCTCAGGGCCAAGCCAGCGCGGCGTCCGCTGGACGCCCGCCAAGGGAAACTCAGGCTCCGGGGGCTGCCTGTCTGAAGCAGACGGGAGGCCCGGGTGCCCCTCCCCCGGGCAGGGGGACCGGGCCTCTCCCCAGTCCGTCCTCCAGAAACCGCGCCTGCACGAGCCCTCGGCTTCTGCCTTGACCGAGGAGTCATGCTGGCTGGAATTCTCCAGAAACCCCAGAGGAGCGTGGGGGAGGCCGCCCACAGGTCCCAGAGTCTCATCTCTTTTTCTATGGAATCGGGCTTTGCGGAAATTTCTCTCAAGTTCCCAGAAAGTTCCCCAGAAACACATGAGGGACACTTCCTCACGACGGGTCCATCCCGAGCACCGACGGCCACCCGTTCGGGACCCTCCCCACCGTGGGGTGGCCCGGGTCTTGCGACTAACAGCGGCGATGAACGCCGGCACGCAGCTCCTGAGAGCCTCCGGGCGGCCCGCGGCACCGATAGAGAGCCACGGCGGGTCCCGGGACGCGGCTCCATTTCACAGCTGGGAAAACGGAGGCTCAGGACAGGCCCGCGGGCCTCCAAGGGCTTCAGCGAAGAGCTACCATCGGATCCGGCAGCCCTGCTGGGCCGGGGGAGGGGGGGCCCTCAGGAGAGAGAAAAGCCTCAGTTCGGGTCGCACAAAAACTCGGGTGGGTGCGTGGCTCACGCGGCGTTATTCCAAGCGCCGAAGGGGGAACCGTCGCCGCCGTCTGTGCACGGCTCCCGCCCGCGCCACGCGATGTCACTTGGCCGCGAAGAGGAAGGCAGCGCCGCCCCCCCCCCCCCCCCGCGGACGAACCTGCCCCGGGGCAAGCGCGTCTGACTTTCACTCGGTCACGATCTCGTGGTTCTCGGGTTCAAGCCCCGAGTCGAGCTCTGCGCCACGGCAGGGCCCGCTGGGGACTCTCTTCCTCGGTCCCTTCCCCGCTTGTGGGCCATCGCTCGCTCTCTCTCAACACCTCGATTTCAATAAATAAACTTAAAACCAAACCTCCTGTGCGGGGTCACGGCCGGGGCGGGGAGGGGGGCTTGCTTGTACATTACATGCCGCGACCCCGGGAGGAAGCGGGCGGGACCGAGAGGCTGGGGGACGGTCAGCACTGCTCTGGGACCGGCAGGTGGGCGGTCAGGTCCTGGCTCCGCCACTCCCCAGCCACGTGACTTAGAGGACGTCACTTAGCGTCTCTGTGCCTCAGTTGCCCCCTCTGCACATGGGGCTGGAGAGGACGGTGCCTGCCTGACCGGCAGTGGGACGGCTGGAGGCATCAGTCCACAGGAGACCTCTTAACCTCCCTGCCCGCGATCCCGGGTACCCCCAACAAACAGACCCCGCTGTGCCCCGGAACCCGGCGCTCTCTATCGCAGTCCAGACCCCCTCCTCGCAGCCCGCGCTGGCCCGACACCCAGGCCTCTCTGCCTGAGACCCCCCCTCCCCTGCGATGCCCTGAGAGAACAGAGGGAGGCCCCCGCCTCCTCCAGGAAGCCCCCTGGGTGGCGCAAGGTCTGCTTTCACCCCATCTTCTCTGGCACTAAGGGACTCTGCAGCTGCGGGGTCCCGGAAGGTTGGGAGAGCCCCCGCCCGACGCCGAGCGCGGAGACCTGGGATCTAGAACAGCCTCTTTCCAGAGCTGGGCTCCTACCACGCGTTTCTCCGGGCCTGGAACGCGACGGCGAGGCGCACGCCGGGGGCGCTGCGGGAAATGAACTGGGGCGTGCGTGCGCGTACGTGGTGTGCGTGCGCGTGCACGAGAGAGGACCAGCTTGGAGACCTTCTAAGGAGACACCCCCGAGCCCGCGCGCGCGCACCCGTATCCAGACACATCCCCCCTCGCCCCCCTGCCAATCACGGGGACGGTTGTCCCCGTGATGGTCCACAGGTCCGGTGCCACGTGACAATGGAAACGATTCCTTTCATCATCGAACTGTCACTTGGCGGTTTCTGTCCCCACCCCCATCCCAACTCACTTCCCCATTTCCCTCGCTCCTACCTCCTCCATGGCGCTCGTCGCCCGCGCGTGCCGCTGCCGGCCTGACCCCCTCGCGGCTCCGGGCCGCACCTCCCTCACCCGGGCCCCGGCTATCTCTGAACCGTCCCTCCGCTTCCATCCTTCCCCTGTTCAGTGTCGCAGGTGGGTCACTTCCCTGCCCCGGGAGTTCCCTATGGCTCCAAACACAGCCAAGACCCCGCCTCTGGCTCCCAGCGGCCCCTCCTGGCCCTCACCGGCGTCCCCCCACCTGGTGAGCCCAGCGCCTTCCATGGAACCTTCTGTGATGACGGAGAGTTCTCTTCACCCACAGGGTGGCCGACAGGGTGGCCACTGGCCCCACGCGGCTGCAGAGCACCTGAAACAAGGCTGGTGTGACTGAGGAAGGGACGTTTTGATTCCATTTCATTTTAATTATATTTCAGTAGGGGCGCCTGGGGGGCTCAGCCGATTAAGCGTCTGGCTCTCAGTTTCGGCTCAAGTCAGGATCTCATGGTTTGCGAGTTCGAGTCCCACGTCGGGCTCTGCGCTGATGGCATGGAGCCTGCTTGAGATTCTCTCTCCCCCTGTCTCTCTGCCCCTCCCCTGCTCGCTCGCTCTCTCAAAAATAAATAAATAAACTTAAAAAAAGTAATTACGTTTCAATGGTCACGTGGGGCTAGGTCACAAAGTGTGGCCTAAGGAGTAGCCACGTCAGGGCCACCTGAGCCTGGGGACGATCCAGATGGCCTTGGAGGCAGCTCTCCCTTCAAAACCCACTGATTCTTCAAAGTCAGCTTCCAACACCACCTCCTGCAGGAAGCCCTCCCAGATCACTGCAGCCAAATGAGAACTCTCTGGCCTCTGAGCCCCTGGAGGCTGCATCCTTCCCAGCCCGGAACCTGGCAGCCCACTCACGGCCAAGCCCCTCCCCTCCTCAGGTGGCCAGGAGGGCCCCCCCGCCCCCCGCAGGCAGGACCTGTGACTCACTTTCGATCCCGCCCTCCGCCCCTCTCAGGCCTGGCACCCGGCAGGTGCTCGGGAACTGCCCCGGCAGCTGCAGTCGCAAGCAGCCAGCAGCTCTTTCCAAACGGGGGCAAGGAGCACGAAGTTGGTCGCGGGCTGTTTGCTCTATTATTCCTGCCACCGGGCTCGCCCCACCAGTCTGACCCGCTGGCTGCCGCTCGGAGCAGAGCACCTGGGAGGTGACAGAGCCCGGAGTCAAAGGCATCAAAACCGGGATGAAAAGCAGGCAGGTGGAGTTCTTGGTTTCAATAAGCCAAATAAAACCTCACACGCTTTTCGCGAACACGAACCTCTCTGCAGGCTGGGCTCGGGCGCTTTGTCACCCAGCAGGTGTCAGAGCTCCGAGAGCCCGCGGGCAGCCCGCCTGCCGACCCCGGAGGCCCGAGGAGCACCGGCAGAGAGGCAGGTCAAGGCCGAGGTCTTTCCTCCCCCAGCAAGTTCCTCTCAACCACACACCTGGCAGCCTCCCACGCGCTCTGGGCTCCCAGCATCTCCCCCCACGCCAAGGACTCGAAGGCTCACAGGGGGCCGAGGGCCAAGGCCGCCCGGAACTCCCCCGCCCTGGCAGAGGCCCCCAGAACCCGCCTGTGAACCTGGGGCTCACACAGGTGACACACTGAATCCCATCTGGCTTCAGCCTGTCCCCCGCACCCCCCCCGGAGCCACTGCTGTGAAAACTCCCTGCTGGGGGTGGCCGGTTCAGCCTGGGAACCCGGGGCCGCGCGGCCCATCTCGGCGCAAAGCCCGGAAGCTGCCAGTGACCTCACCTCTCCGTGTCCTCCTCGGCCAGACAGAGGATCGAAACTCCCACCTCCACCCCCAGACCTCAGGCAGGAAGTGGCTTCGGCGCCACGCAGAGGCGGTCCCCGGGGGGTTGCAAGACACCGGGGCCTGCCAGGGCGGAGGGCGGATGCCAGGACCCCAGAGGGACCCACCAAAAGCCGCACCAGCCCGATGCAGTTCCAAGGCCCTCCCCCACGGCACGCCGCGTCCGTTCCCAAGAAGCAGGGAAAGCACACATTAACCCAAGACTGCGGTCCCCAGGAAACGCCCCCGGGCCCAGGCACTGAGCCCCAGAGCTCCAATCCCGGCAGGAAGCGTGACGGCGATGACAGTCACACTGACAACAATGCCAACAGCAGGTCGACGCCACGGAGGGCCGACCGCACGCGCACGCCGCAGGAGGCACTTGAAACCGACAATCCCTTTCGATCCTGCCGGCGAGCTCGGGAAGGACCGGCCTCCGCACCTGCACGGCCAGACCTCGGCCACCCAAGCCCACGGCCTTCCGAGGAGCCGACGGCAGAGCCCAGGTTCGAACCCCGGCCAGCCTCCTTCGGAGTCCCTGAGCCCCGCTATCATGCCCCTTCCTGCCTGTTACCATCTGGGAGCACAGAAAAAGGAGCCAGTCCTCACGGGTGAGCCCAGAGAGGCTCTCAGACTTCTGAGCCTGGCAGCCTAGGGGGCTGGGAACGGCCTGGACCAAGGTGCAGGGAAGGGCAGGCGGCAGGGGGGGCGGGGAGGGGACGACCCCCCAAGGCCTGGTCTCCGTGCTGGAAGTCGGGCTGCGAAGGAAGAGCAGACCCCGGCGGAACCATCCTGGAGACGCTAACAGACCCCAAGGCTCGAATACCAACCAGGAGGGCCCTCGGCGGTACTAACCACAGTCAGGCCCCGGAACCAAAGGGTGGGTGCCCATCGAAGGGGACCCTCATTTTTACAGGCTCCCCCGCACTGAGCCCCGGGAGACCCTGAGACGGGGGCAGAGGAGGGGGCATGGGGGCTTCTGTCCCTTCTCAGACAGACATCGCCGACCCCGGCGACGGCACGGTGCCAACTGGCCGCCGTGAGACTCACGGCGTCTGGAACCCTCTGCCTTCACGTCCTCGCCGTCAAGTGGGGCCCGGCCCTGGTCCAGCCGCGACGGTGCCAACGGGCTGTGAGTCACCCGCCCCATCCACGGACCGAGAAACTGAGGGGGGAGGGCGCGGCTCTCCCGAGGGCCTCCTCCCCACGGAACTGCCCCCGGATCTGGGTCGGGCGTCGGCGCCAGCGGCTGAGCAGCCCCGACGTGCGCGAGTCCAGGATGCATATTCATGAGCTACCCGGTTCTACGCTTTCATTTCTGGCCCGAATTAATAATTCACCGTGGCGTTTCACAAAAACCAGGCGCGGCTCATTAGCGGCGCCCCAGAAGGCGCTGCCGTCGCCCCATAGTCGTCGGCGAGGGGGCCGGCCTTCCCTCAGGGACGGCCTCGAGGGCCACGCGGGGCCCGTGAGCCTGCAGCTGGGGGACCGCTCTGCCGCAGACGGCCCGTCAGGGCGCCCGGCCCACGGAAACCCTGCGCCGCGGACGCATCTTGAGGCCACTTGGGAAGCCGGCCCTGGGGAGGCACGGAAACTCCTCCCCGGTAAAGGCCGGGCCGCCACCACCTGCCGGGGAATGGAGCCCCCAGGTGGGTGCAGCGCGTGCAACCGCCTGTCTCCCGAAGAGACCGCATCCACCCCGCGACCCCACACGTCCCTGCGGGCACCCCGCCCCCTCCTCAAAAGCCAGAGCCGAGTCCCCTCCAAGTGAACTTGGGCTGGTTCATCCCTCGCTTGGGACCAACACAATGTGGCATAAGTGACCCTGCGTGACCCCCCACCCCCCCCCCGGCTACCCCGGGGCTAGATCCAAACTGGCCATGCAGTTCCCCCCTTGGGAGCCAGGACTTGGGCCTCTGGAGCCCCAGGCTGCCTCGGAAGAGGCTCAAGGTCTCCTGGCCACCAGGGTGTGCAGAAGCCCAAGCCACACGCAGGGGCCGCAGGGAGGTGGCCCCAGGCCAATCCGGGCCAACAGCCGGCACGGCCCGCCAGACACCCAAACACGAGTGAGACAGGCCTTCGGAGGGGTCCAGAGTCTGGCCGCCCAGCCCCCCCTGCACCCGGTCTTCCTGGCCGAGGCCCCCGGCACCGAGGGGCAGAGGCCGGCTGTGCCCGCCGCGCCCTCTGCCAACTCCCGAGCTCAGCCGCGACACCCATGACTGCCGTTACATGTGGTCACACGTGTGCTCACGGAGACTCCCCCTACCCCACCCGGGGCAGCCCGGTGCCCTGCACCCACCCGCAGCCACCCCGGGCCCCCAGCTGCTGCTCTGGCCCGCCCACCCCGGCCGGGCATCCTGCGGTTAGTGCCGCGGTGGAGACGGGTTGAAATCCATCTGCAAGTGAAACTTCCCAAAAGGGAAAAGGAAGGGGGGAGGAGGGGGAGTGACACCTCTGTCCCTGGGTCCTGAAGATCTGAGATGAAGGGTCTTGATACTTTTAACACTCATTCCCAGAAGGCGGGGGGCAGTCCGCGTGCCCCGTGCCCCCCCTCCCCACCCCTCCCGCACACAGCTGCAGCCCCGCCTCACCTACCCCTACGCAGTGGCCTTCTCCCACTGCTCCCCCCGCGGGCAGCCCGCCCCACTGGGCCCCTCCAGCGAGCTCAATTAAGACCCAGGCATTGTCTCCTCCCCCCCTTTCTTCATGTTCCCCGCCCGCCCCCCTTCGTCTTGTCAGATAATCACGGGAAACCAGCAAACGGTTGACACAGTTACCAAGACAACAGAAGTTAGGACTGGCGAGGAGGTCTGAAAGCTAATCCTAAATGAATTCTAGGGCAAGAGTGACAAGGGGGTGGGGACCCGTGTCGGGCAGCTTCAAAGAGGCCCCAGCGCAGGAGACAAGGTGCTGTCGGCCCCGGGGCTCCGTCACTCGCTGGAGGGTGACACCGGAGTCCCTTGGGGTGGGGAGGTGGAAGAAGGAATTCATTAAAAGGGAATTCTCCGCTGGAAATGGTCCGGGCGCGACACGCTTCCCCCGATAAGACTCAGGGTTCTGGGGTGCACCCGGTTCGCTTTTCTGACGGGGGGGGGCGGGGGGAGAAGAGCCGGGACTATCTGATCAAAGTGATTCTGTTTCTTCTTTACTTATTCAGAACTTGCCATCTTGTGACCAGGGCGCCGCACGGGCCCCGGCTGGCGGACAGCCATTTCGGGAGTCTGAGCAAAGGGGCCCCGGACTCCCCCGGACTCCCCGTGGGGGGCCGCCTGGCAATGCCTTCCCCGCCCTGGCCGCTGCCCACCCCCCATCGAGGAGGACTCAGCCGGGTCTCTCGGGAAGGGCCCCCTTCCCTGACCCCGGCCCAGAGTCCGAGACACAGGCCCGCGGGCGGAACGGCCACCAAACAGGGCTAACGGTCCCGGAGCGCTCGGTCCGCAGATGAACAGAGTGCTCACGCCGACCCCGCTGGTGGCGCTTAGCGAACAAAGACACGGAGGCCCAGAGAAGGCAAGGCATCCGCCCAGAGCCGCAGGGCCAGGTGGGGGCAAAGGCAGACCACGACCCACGGCCTTGGGGCCGGCCTCCCTGCGGGGTCAGACCTGCACTGCGCAGTGGAGAAGTCTGCGGAGCCTGTGCCGGCATTGCCACCCTCCCTCCCCCGGCGACCGCCCTCAGCTCCTGGTCATTACCACCTCCTCCAGGAGGCCACCTGAAAGCCAGGATTACCCTTCCTCCCGATCCCCCTACACCTGCTGCAGCAGAGACGGTTGAAGCCGGTGGGAGGGGTGGGAGGGGTGGGAGGACTCCCATCCAAGGACATCACCGCCCCGTTCCCAATCTCCCCTGGGAACTCCGGTCACCCAGCTCAGTTGACACAGACAGGACAAGTGTCAGGCTGTCCTCCCCCGCGACCGAGGACGGGCATCCCCGGGAGGGCTCGCCAGCACACAGACTCCCAGACCCCACCACAGGGTTCCTGCCTCGGCAGGCCTCAGGATGGTGGGGGAGGGGCGGGGTGTCCCCGAGAGTCTGTACCTCTGACAGCTCCCAGGTGGTGCCGATGCTGCTGGCCGGGGAACCCCACTTTGAGAACGGCTGAGGTCACGTGAGCCCACACTCAGCCTCCACTCTCCGGACTCGAGCTTGCAGACCCCGGGGACCACAGCCCCGACCGGCACTCCAGCTCTTCCGCCCGGACCCCACACCCGGAGGCACCCCCCCTCAGCCTGCCCCACCCCCCGCAGGACCCCATCGCTCTATGGAAAGCCTCTGCTGACGGCCCGCCTTCGCAGGGAGGCTGTTGGAGCCGGCTTCCCCAAACAGACGGGCCCGAGGCGTCTGCCATCCAATCCGTCTCCACCTCCAGACTCTCCCCCACCTCTCGGCGCCTCCGCACTGCCAACCCAGTCTAGCCTGCCACCTGTCTCTCGCCTGGGGCCACGGCAGTCCCTTCACGCTGGCATCCCTGCTGCCCCGACCGCCTGGAATCTACCTGCTCCCCGCAGCCCCAGAGGGGTGCTGAGGGCCAAGATCCACACCCCCCCACCTCTCATCTCTACCCTTCTCCCCAGGGCGCGTGCCCGGTGGCCCCAGGGCCTTTGCACATGCATGACCCTTTGCCTGGGTCCTTGCCCCTCGCATTTCGCCAGGGCTGACGCCTCCCTCTCTGGCCACCCAAGCTCCAGGAACCCCCATTGCTTCCCCCGCTCTCCCTCTTTCCAGAGCCTGCATCACAGGACACGGTGCCATTTGCTCACGGCTAAACCAGGCGCCCCAGAAAGGCACGGCCCTTGGGGGCTTCTCGGCTGTATTTCCACGTGTCTGGTTTAGTGCCTGGCATTCGCCCCCCGCACCCCTTGTGACAGAATCCAATTCACATGTCACTGGCATTACGACATCGAGAGCCTCCAAAATGTGACCGCTGCCCACCCTGCCTCGCAGCTTCACTCCTCCTCACAGAGCTCTCCCCTCCCCCTGGGCCTAATGCGTCTGTCCGGCCTCCGGGGTCTGGCACTGGCGGGCCCAGAGCCCGTGGTCCCTGGCGGCAGAGGAGATGGCTTCCGAAGGAGTCTTCCTCCCGCCTGCGCCCGCTCTCCCCGCCGCACCTCGGGCCCAGGAGCCTCAGTTCTGGAAGGCACCTCCCTGGACACCGCCCGGGAAGGGCCCCGCGGCTCTCTGACGGGCACAGAGGCCTCAGAGCCCCGCCACTAGATGGCACCGCCGAGCCCCAGGGTAGGCGTGGTGGCCTTCCCTCTCAAGTGCCCAACGCATGTGGGCGGGTGGCTCTGCCTTTGAGGAGAAAGGCCAGCCCCGATGTCCCCTCCTCCCTGTGGCCCTCTCAGACGCTGCCTCCACCCCCAGCCTCATCCCAATAGTTGCCTCCCCTGCACTGCCAGAAAATTCTGCACACACCAGCCTTTGTGCCCCTGGACCTGTGCAGAACTGCCACCACCGGGCGGAACGGCCTGGCGCCCAGTCCTCGGCACGCCGAGGCGCCCTGAACACGCCTGTTTGTTCACCCCTCCCCCCTGCACCGGCCTCCTTCCGCTCAGCCTCACCCCCTCTGGGCTCCTCACTTCCACGGCCCGCCTGCGATGCCACCTTCTCCACGGAGCCTTCCGGGATTTCCTCCACCGGGGCGCTCCCAGGAGATTCCGGAGCACTCCCTGTTTGTGCCTGAAGCAAGCAGGGGATAAGACACAGAGCGCCTGCGCTGCCGCCGCCGCCAGCGGAGGTCCACGCGGCGCAGGGCCGGCCGCCCGCGGGGACAGGCCTGCTCTGTGTCCCGGGAGGGCAGAGCGGGGTCAAGCACGCGCACGTGGGTCTCTGTGAAAAGCCCCATTCTAACCAGCCGGGGCCCGGAGGAGACCACCAAACGGAGAGGAGGGAGGGGCCGGGCCATCTGACCTCGGCGGTCCCTTCCAAGTCCAATGTTCCGTGACTTCCCAACCCTGCAGGCCATTAAGCAAGTGGCCAGATGCCCACTGGGCGACGGTCCAGGCCTGGTCAGAGGGCGCTTCCTGTCTCTCCGCGGGGGGGGGAAGACAGGGCCGCCACTGAACCTTCGAGGCCGGGGGCGGCCGGCGCGGGGTGGGTTCGGGCTCTGGGGAGCGAGAGCCCTCGCCTCGGACCCGGCCGGCCCACGCCGGCACCCCCGCGAGCTGCCAGCTTGGCGGCGATCTGAGCCGAGGGTAACCACCCAGCCCAGCCCCAGCGGCGGCGGAGGGCCTGGCAGCAGCGGGGAGGAAAAAAGCCAGAAAAACGCGTTTTCCCCTAAAGACTTGTAAAAAAAAAAAGTCTCGCGGATTTTCTTCCCTTTTACCCCAAGCTCTTGCGGCTCTAAATATGCCACACTTCGTAATTTTACGAGCAGGCCAGGCTATACATCACACGGTTTTATGTGCCTAAATTAACAAAAGGACTTTAAATCTATATGCGGCTCTTAAAAACACACACAAAAAAACCACGGCATCTATTTTTATTCCCTCACCCCCAAATTCCCTCTTCCCTTCTAATGCACTCCCCCGCGCCCCCACCCCGGGGCCGCACAACTTCAGCGGGCTGCGGGTGGCATAGCCAGACCACCAAGGAGAGGCGGTCCCAATACGGACAGACGGACAGACGAGCGGCTGCTTTGCTGAGACCCCCAAACGCGGGACTCCAGGACCCTTTGGGAAAGGCTGCTTTAGGGGTGATAAAAAGCCTGATTTTTTTTTTCCCGCCAAGTAGATGATGCTAGGACGACCCCTCGTAAGGGAAGAGGCCCCCTCCGCCACCCTCATTTCGCCAAAAGTCTAAAGAGCATCAAAAATCTCCAAGTCTCGTTTTCTGAGCTGCAAAACGCCAGGGGAGACCAGATGACTGGAGGGGGACCACTGGGGAGGAGAAGCATGGGGGGCCACGCCCTTCGCACACCCCCCCCTCCCCCGCCGCTCCAGGGCAGGAACCCAGGTTTCATCCCCACGGTTTGCTCCGGGAGCACGAAAGAAACTTTTCCCGACTCGCAGAGTCAAGAAGGGGAGACGCAGGGGGTTGCAACGGGGCTGTATCAGAATCCCACCCATGGAGCCAGAACGACACATCGGAGCAAGAAAAAAATAATCCTAATGAGAACCAAATTGAGCAGGGGGGTGGGAACCCGGGCAGGCCCCTCGGAGAAGGGCCGGGCCGCAGCTGGGACAAAAGGCCCCTGGCTTTCCCAGCCGCCAGATGGGAATGTGGCAAGCCTACCCCGGTTCTCAGGGGTATCGGAAGATTAATTAGTGACTGCCTGGAAAGTGCTAGATGGGAGCCGAAATGCTTGTCCCCGCTGAGTTTCTGAGCTGTAAATAAGCAGGCTTCTCGATCACAACCGAAGGAGCAATGTTGCCCTTTTATCTGACTCCGATCCCGGCGGGCCCGGCCGGCCCCCGGAGCAGGCCTTGGGGGGCTCCGAACCCGCCCCAGGGCCACGGCTCTGCGGAGCCGCCAGAAGCCGGGCCCCAGCTCGGTCACCCCCCCTCCCGGCTCCAGCCCCCGAAAAGGCACCCGAGGACTGGGGGTGCCCTGGCTTCCAGGCCCTTCCATCGGCCCGGGTAGGCCGGCACAGGGACCCGCACGCTGGGGCTCTCTGGCCACGGTCCGGGGGCCAAAATCCAAACGAGGCGGCTCCCCACAGGCGGCCTGGGTGCCCTCCGCTCCCCGTAGCGGAAGCCCAGGTCTCTTGTGAGCCTGTCACGAGGGTCGGGAGGCAGCTGCGGGTCTCCGAGGGAGACCCAGAGTCTCTGAGTGCAGCCCCCAGCAGGCTGTGTGGCTGCGGGCCAAGCCCCGGCCCTCTCTGGGCCTCCGTTTCTTCCCTGGGGGTTGGAGTGTCCATCCTGGCAGCGGACGGTAAATCCCGAGGGGGCGGCCAGGGTCACCCAGAGTTCAGCGTGGGGCTGGGGTGGGGTCAGCGGACAGCTGCCGAGTCCTCCCTCCGTGAACTCCAGGAGCGAGATAAGGGGGCCAGCAGGGCGCCACCACCGCCACCAACGGCCAGTTCCCTCCCTCGCTCTCCTTGGACAAATATTTATTAAGCAGGGACTCTGGAGCCAAACCGCTTGCCGTCACAGCCTGGCTCTGCGGCGGACGGTCTGGGCGCCCACGACCTCTCCGGGCCTCGGTGCCTTCGGCCGGCGCGTGGGGTGAAACAAACTGCCCGCCTGGAACCGAGCGGGCACCGCGGAAGAGGCAGCTCTGCCACCGCGCCCTCCTCGTCCTTGATTATTTATTATTATTTCTTACTGTCGTTACGGGCCTGGCGCTGAGCCGTGCGCGAAGGAAGCCCACGGTGGCCTCCCGCGTGGAGTCCGCGACGTGGTGGAGTTCAGGAAAGGGGGGAGCCGGGCGCTTCTTGGAAAACTGCGGGGGGCCCCGCCCCTCCGCCAGTCCCTGGCTCCCCCACGGACACCCACCCTGAGCTCTGCGGGTGACGGAGCACCCAGAGGCCAGAGACCGTGTGTCATGGGGGCCGGGGGTCTGGCCCAAAGACGGGAGTTCGAGTCCCAGTTCAACCTCGAAGGAGCCCTGTGATTTTCTGCAAATAATTCCACCTTAATGATCATAACTCGGAGGGCGCCTGGCCGGCTGAGTCCGGGGAGCGAGCATGTGACTCTTGATCACGGAGTCGTGAGTTCAAGCCTTATGCTGGGCATAGAACTGACTTAAACAGTGATAATTTGTGGGGCGGGAGCGCCTGGGGGCTCAGTCGGTCAAGCGCCTGACCCTTGATTTTGGCTCAGGTCACGATCTCACAGTTTGTGGGTTCGAGCCCCCAGGTCGGGCTTCGCGCTGCCAGCAAGGAGCCTGCTTGGAACCCTCTCTGCCCCTCCCCCGCTCACCCGCGTGCTCGCGCCCGCTCCCTCTCTGTCTCAAAAATAAACTCAAAAAAATATGGTCCTAATTTTTATTACAGCTATCACTTGCTAAGTGTTAACTTCAACGCAGGCACTGTCTCGGTGCCCTGTAAAAATTCACACGTTTTATCCCTTATACCAGATGTCAGCAAACTTTCTCTGAAAAGGGCCAGATAATAAATATTTTAGGCTTGGCCAGCCTTCCTGCAGCTACTGACATGGCCCTGAAGCACAAAAGCTGCCACGGACGGTAGGGACACGAGCAGGCATGGACGATAAAACTTTATTCGCAAACGCGAGCGGTGGGCCGCGGCTCGCCACCCCCGCCTCGCGCTGATACCGACACGCATACACTTCTGGGTCCCATTCCCCCAATGGGAAAATCGAGGCCCGAGAGCCACCTGCCGGAGGTGGCAGCTTCAAAGAGGCGGGTCAGACTGTGAACTGCCCGGGGGG
The DNA here is from genome assembly GCA_030068075.1 of Paguma larvata. Lineage (NCBI taxonomy): Eukaryota > Metazoa > Chordata > Mammalia > Carnivora > Viverridae > Paguma > Paguma larvata. The sequence goes on along the minus strand of CM057841.1, from coordinate 57,484,348 downwards.
CACTGGGAAGGCAGGTTCTGGGCCCTGGCGCCCCTCCAGCGCACTGGTCCCAGGCCTCTGCCCCAGGGGTGCGGCCAGGCCCCTCCTTCCTTCCTGGGGCAGCGTGGCGGGCGGTGGCCGGTTTCGAATCCCAGTTCCGTCGCTGCGAAACCGCCTGCCTCAGAGGTGGCTGTTGGCAGGAGACACTGCCGCAAAGCACTCCCAAGGGGGCCCGCCCGCGGTCAAGACCACCAGGTCACTCCTGTTCCCGTCACCTCGGCTGCCCCGAGTGGATGAAAGCCCAGAGACGCAAAACCATCGGCCCACGGTTCTCCCTCCTGAAGCCTCTATGCCCTGACACCACAATGATAAAGTACTAAACCCTAGACGGGGAATTTCAAAAGAGTAAACTTAAAAAGAGAGAGAGAGAGAGAGAGAGAGAGAGAAAGAACTCTCCGGGGTGACAAACCTCCCTCCACAGGCTGAGAAAGACAGGAGCCCTGACCTCCCCGGGTGGGGCCAGACCTGCCTTCTTCACCCTCCTGCCCCGGGGGGCTCTACGCCAGCCAGGACTGATTTCCCTTAATTGCTTCAAATTTCCTAGCCTGACACTTCCTCCTCGTCTTTCAGAGGCTCGGAGAGTAAACAGAAAATCGGTCACCTGATGAGAGCGTGTCGCGAGCAGCCACCCGACGGCAGGTGAAGAGGGGTGTGGATTACAGACACCTGTGCTTTGAAGACGCCCTGTACTCAAGAAGAGCCGTTCTCGCCACAAACGTGTCCTGAGTGTCTACAGGGGGCGGGGAGGGCTGCAGACACAGGGGAAAGAGCCCTCCCTGCTTTCCCTGCGGCTCTGGGTGCAGGGGGGAGGCCTCCGGGTGCAGGGGGGAGGCCAAGTGAAGAGCAGCTACGGCAGGAAGGCTCAGCGACAGCGTGGTGTCCTGGAGCCCTGATGCATCTCCCCGCCTCTGCTCTCAGCTTTCTGGTATCTTCCGGGGGCGCAGGGGTAGGGGGGCAAGGCTCTGAGCACCACCCCCTGCACGGGCCGGGCCCTGCGTTGGAACAGAACCGTGTCTTGCAAACTGGGGGATCCCGGTTCTCATTTGCATCAGCTCCGTGGAGGGGCAGGGCTGGACTTGCATTTCAGGGAAAAGACCTCAAGAGTAAAAGCGCGGACCCTGAACAATATTCTTCCTACCCAAGCGGTGTAGACAGCAAGCACGCACTGCAGACCTCGTCGGTTTCTGGGAAGGGCTGGGGCCCTAAAATCGCCACAAAGAAACTCAGAAAGAGTAACTGCACAGGCTTCAGCCCAGAATCCATGAGTCCTTCCGACTTCTTTTTTTAAAGCCTGTGGGCCGCTGGGGTGACCTCTCCTCTTGACCCGCTTCAGGGCAGCGAGGGCCAGGTCCGGAAGAGCTGGGTCCTGCCCAGGCTCCTCCCAGCGACTCCGGGGGCTCTGTGGGAGCCTCAGCCCAAGTGACAGGGGCTCCCGAACGCGCAGTGGAAACCCCAGCACCCGGCCACCTGCACCTTTCCCCGGCAAAACAGAGCAGAAACCACCCTCCGCAGCCGCCAGCCTCTTCTGCAGAACTTGAGGCGCCCCCACACGAGCCCAGGAACTTCCCCTCCTCCCTACGCACCCCCGCAGGTCCCCTCCCCCAGATCCACGGTGGCCCCAACTTCCAGAGGAACGGTGTGAGCTCCCGGAGAAGATGAAACTCTCAAAGGAAAGAAGGGACAAGAAAAACAGCTTGTTCCTAGTACAAGCGGTCACACGCTGCCCTGCCTTCCTGACCCGCGCGCCAGGGGCCCCGGCGAGGGCAGGCCTAGTCAGTTGTTCCTGACCCCAGGGGCAGTGGCCGCTGGGAGGGCCCTGGGGATCACCCCGCAAGGCTCCCGCCTCCCTCTCCAGGAACCCCTGCCTTCCCAGCGCCCCCTGAGCCCACATGGAATGATTTTTTAAGGTTTCCAAGTCCAAATAAGGTGAGCTCAAGAGGGGCTCCCCGAACGTCCTGCTGTCACCTCCTCCCCGCCCCTCCGCTCTGGGTTACAGGCACGACTTGCCCCGAAACAGAAAGTTACAAGGCAGGCTGCTGTCAGCGCGCACGAAGGTTAGGGAAACAGGAAGCCACGCCAACCACCCTCCGGAGCTTCCCCGGCCCCCTCCCCCGACCTCGGCAGGAACAAAACCTTCCAGGGAAACCCGGGCAGGAAGAGGGGCGGGGGGGGGGGGCGGTGGCAGGCGCGCCACGCTCGCGCAGAGACGGCGCAAGGGGCCGGCTGGAGGCCGAGGAAAATCAGCCCCAGGCTGGGGGCGGGAGGGGGGCGCCTGCCACCCGATCGGGGCGGCCTGCGGCAAAGTAACTTCACACCCGGTGCCTAATTCGCCTCGGAAGGCAGCGCGCCGCCGCCGCCGCGGAGCCGGCTCGGGGCAGACAAAAGGAGCGAGACGCGCAACCCCCGGCGGCGGCGCGGTGGGGGCGGCGGGCCGGGTGGGCGCTCCCCGCCGCACGTAGCGCACACACCGCCGGCTGGACCGCAGCGGGAGCGGCCGGGCCGCGCGCGCGCGCCCGCCCGCGGGGGGTGGCGGAGGGGGGAGGGGGCGCTCGGCCGACCCAGCGCCCCGACCCCGGCTGCGGGGCCGGGGGGTCGGGGGAAGGGGGGGGTGGGGGTCCCGGACGCGCCGGCGCCGCGCGGGACCCGGGGAGGCGCGCGGCTCGCTTACCTGGTAAGTAATACAGAGGCGGCTTCAATCCAAACATGATTCAAATTAGAATTCCATAGTGGCCAGAGAGGGATGAAGAAGGGGGAAAAAAAATTTTTTTTTCTAACCCAGCAGTGAGACAGAGAGCGCGCCGTCCAAGCCCAGGCGCTCAAAAAATGTCCAAAACAATAAAATAAAGGCAGAAGAGCGATCCGGAGAGCGACGGAGAAAAATGTCTTTTTTTTCTTTTCCTTTTTTCCCTCCCTAAGACGATGAAAAGCCTCTCTCTCGGGCCAGCGCCCCGGCAGTTTCGGCCACCTCGGCCCGGGCAGATCCACAATGGGGCCGGAGCCTCCACGGCTGCCCGGTGTCTTCGCCGCGTGTGTATTTTCTGCCTTTTGGACTTGAGATGCAAATAAAAAAAGGAGGGGGGCGCACGGCGGAGGGAAGCAGGCGGGAGAGCGGAGAGGAGCGCGAGAAAAATAAAGGGGGGAGGTGAGGGTGATGAAATTGGGGGGTTAAGATCTTCAGGGATTACTCATTTGAAAGAAAAAAAGGAGACGGAGAGAGAGAGAGAGAAAAGCAGCCCCAAGACGTGCGAGTAGCAATCTCTCCTCCATTCAGCCATTTGAATGTCAAGGGCGAGGGTCAAGGGACCTGTTTCCAACAGGGTTTCACGTTCAGAACCAGAAGGAAAAAGGAAGGGGGGGGGCGGCGGGAGGGGGTATCTCTTGTTGCCAAGGAGAAATCGGCTTTGTTTTCGTTTCCCCTTAGCTACTGGGTGAGGAGGGGCGGGGTGGGGGAGAGGAGGAGGGGGCGAGCGGGAGAGGGGAGAGGAGAAAATTAATACCCAAACAGCCAAGAAGTACCGAGGGGGAGATTTCTTCTCGTAAATAAAAGAGGCAGCGATTGCAAACAAGTCTCGGCCAGGAGAAAGGAGGCCGTGGAGCCGGCTCCCCTCCCCCTCTCGCCACCAACACCCCCCCCACCTTTTTCTTTCTTTTTTTTTTTCCTCTCTCTCTCTCTCTCTTTTTTTTTTTTTTTTTTGGTTATCTCCCCGGGCCGGCGTCCCACCACTGACTCAGAGAGCAGGGGTGGGGGAAGGAGGAGAAAGAACTCGCGGGGGCTCCGGCGCCCGGGCAGAAGGAGCAGGAGGAGGAGAGCGGGGAGGCGAGAGCGCACGGCGGTGGAGAGCCCCTCGATCAATTTTCATGCAAGAATCATTATCGGTAAATTGGAAAGCTGGCTGCCTGACAGCAGATTTGTCTCCCCTAATGAAAGCGAAAGGGTAGGGGCGCAGCGGCGGGCGGCTGCAGGCGGCGGCGGCTCCTTCCGTCTCTACGCGGCGTCTTCCAAGAGCTCCATGCTTTGCAGGGCGATAATAATAGTTTCACTTGCGAGCTCCCTCCCCCCCCGCCGCTCCCCGCCCCAGCGCGGCCGCCGAGGCGGACGGCAGAGCCGTGCGGCCCGGGATCGGGGCGCAGAGAGCCGGGCTCCCCTCTCCGAACGCGGGGCGGGGTGCTGCTGCCGGCGGCGGGGCGCTCCGCTCTGCCCCACCGCGGGGCCGTTTGCAAACAGTGGGCGGCTGCGGGCGCCGCCGCCGGGCCCCCCTCGGCGGCCCAACTCCGCGCTCTGGCCGCCCGCCCGCCCTCCCCACCCACGGCTGACAGCTGCGGGAGCCGGAGTGCACCCGCCGCCGGGGCCTGGGAGGAGGATCCCCAACCCGTGCCCGGGGGCGGGGGGCGGGGGGGTGCTCTGGCCCGCCTTTTGTGAACCCACGCGGGACTGCGGAAACGCGCACGCCGCCCAGCCCGGGCGAGCGGCTTCTCGGCCCTCCTTTCTTTGCCTCGGCCCCCCCCCCCGCACCCCACCCTTAAAAATCCCTGTTGCAAGTGTAATCAAATGCTTGATACTCATCTTCCACACTCTCCGTGCGCCGGGGCCTTATCAGATCCGGGAAGGCATGCTTCCAGGCAAATAGACCTAATAAATGCTATTACCGGGATTCTGCAAGCCCCGGCTGCACCATAGTAACGAGAGCCCTGGCTAATTTGGTTTAAGAGAACCATCAACTGCAGAGTGTGTGTGAGTGAGTGTGGAGTCGGTATCTCTCCTCCCCACGCCGCCTCCCTTTCACACCAGCTCAAGAAGGCCCCATGTGATAATTCCCCAAATCGAAGGGGAAAAAACCCTGCCGCCAAACCACATCCTGTGCGTTCATTGTCCAGCCCAGCGATTTTAAAGAGACAGGATCCATTTACCCACGCCCCCACACACTCTTAAACACCCGCTGCAAAGCGGCCTCTGGATGTGACAGTTTATTTTCAAGCCCTTTTACCTTGCGCAGGGCCCCTCGGTGGCACAGCCAACCGGAATCGCGACTCGGTGACACTCAGGGGTCACCTTTTGACCCCAACTACCACCAGCCTGGTTTGGGGAACAGACCTGGGCCCGCAGGTACGCGGGGCGGGGCACCGCGGTCACGCCAGGCTTGGGTTCCTGCCAAGGCTTTCCAGCCACTGCGTAAATCAGGGGTCCCTAGCGGCAGCCCCGGGGTCCCTTCTAAACGCGGCGGCTCCAGATGACAACTGAACTCCCGGAATATGATACTCTAGAGGAGAGCTCCGGAGGGCAAATTGGAGGAGGTGGGGGCACCGGGCGTGCCTCCTGACCCCTCTCTGCCACTCGTCTCTCCCCCCCCCTCAGCTCCTCCCCCCCGCCGCGCGCGCGCACCACCCGCCCCGCCCGGAGAATCTTAAATGGGCTGGGCGGAGCGCACGGAGCCGAGGGAGAGGTGGCGCTCCGCCCCGCCGCCACCAACGACCGGGTGGGTGCCGCACGCAGGCGGCTGCCTCCCTCGCCGGCTGGGCGGCCGGGGGCTGCGAGCGGCATCTTTCAGGCCCCCGGCCCCCGCGGCGCCCCGCCCGGCGCCCCTCCCCGCGGGCGGCCGGGCGCGCGCGGTCACCCGGGAGGGCGCCGGGGCTGCTGACCTGGAGGCCGCGGGCCGCGCGGGGCCGCCGGCGCCCGCCGCCGACATCTGGCCGCTCCGCCCCGCGCTGACCCCGGAGGTCGCGCCCGGCCCTCGGCTGCGGCGGCCCTTTGTTTCCGGGGCTGCGTGGCGGCGCGCTCGGCGCTCCCCGCACCTCCCCCTGCGCCCGCCGCCGCTGGCGGCCTGGCGAGGGAGACAACGGCCCCGGCGCGGCGGGGTCCGGGTCCAGCACCTGCCCGCTCCCCCCGCCACCCCTGGCTCGGCTCGGCCTGGGCCGGGACCCCAGCTTTCTCTTCCCACCCATTTAGCACCCACTTGGCCCCGGCACACTTGATAATCCGCTCCCCTCTGGGAGCGAGGGGGGCACCAGGGCGCGCACGGGAGGGCCCGGGTGGGCTGCCGCCCCCTCCAAGTCTGGCAGAAGCTTGGAAAACCTCTGGTCCTACTTTGGGGGAAAATTTTTTTTTTAAGTATTTTTAAAAGACCCCTAAACTATCAGTTTCTGTTGTCATTCTTTTATTGGTTTTTAATTCTCCGGGATTACATGAACAACAGTAGTAATTAATACTAAACCTTCCTCTACTGTATATGCTAATGGCAGGAGCCATAAAAATTAATTTGCAAACATGTCATTACACAATAGCTGTACAGGCAATAAACCTGTAATTATGGGCCAATCACAGGCAGGGTACAGAGGGAGGGATGTTCCCCCAATCTGTTGGGTGCCCCCCTTCCCCTGCTAAAATGGGGAACGCGGTGCCAGGAAGGCGCTTGCCTTCTGAGAGCCACCTGTGAAGAATGCTGCCAGCCCCGGGGGAATGCCAAAGGGGTTTCTCATCTCCAGCTCCCACTAGCCTGGCTTCTACGAGAGACCCGCTGGACACAGCCACCCCGGGGTCCTCAGGGACTAACTACGGCGGGAGAGGCCAGGCAGAGCCTGGGGGAGCCAGTGGGGAGTGGGGGGAAGCCCCACCCTGGCGGGCCAGCACCAGCCTCTCGGCTTCCCGGTGGAAGGCAAACCTCTCTCCCTAGAAGCCTCTGAATGCTTGCCTTGAATTATCTCCAAAGGCTCAGGCCAACCCCTAATGGCTTTTGGCCACGCCCCCCGGGAAGGAGGTGAGCCACCAGAGTCAGTGAGTGATATCTGGTCTGGGCGGCTCCAAGGAGGTTGGTGACATTTCCTGGTGACAGGGACGACTGTACGGAAGGAGATGAGATCCACTAGGAGAGGGCGGCCGCACCGCAGCTCCTGACCTGAAGCCCAAACGGCTAAAAAATAGAAAGCGGCCCCCGCCGTGCCAAGCGGCCTGCTCGGCGGGCGGGCTCGCCGCTGAATGGCTCGGTTGTTTGCCATAATGTGGCTGGCCGAGGAACTGGAAGGATGTTCCCTTTCCCGCTGGCCCTTGTGGCTTGGCTGTGGTTTCTGGAACGCCTCACTATGGCTTTTGGCTCCCAGGAGAGCTACCCCGCCTGCGAGGGTGGCGATGGCCTGGCTGGGGGGGACAGGAAGGGGGGGGACCCGAAGGGCAGCCAGCCTGGGCCACACCTGGACCAGGTGAGAAGGGCAGAACCTCCTCGGGGTTCTGTGCAAGGACAGGACCTCTCTCCGCCCCCCCTCTTCCCTTCTCGGAGGCTGGCGGCTGGCCTTGGCAATGACCCTCCCCCTCCCCCTCTCCGTCAGCTCCCCTCTGGGGAAAAGGAGGGCATGTCTGGAAGGGAAGCGGGCCAGGCTGAGCCTCCAGTGCCCCTTCTAAGGGTTGGGACCACCGCCCAGCATCTCGCTCCCCACCGCCTCCCCGAGAGCCCCCCCCCCCGCCCACGCTGGAAGCCCACTCGGGGTGGGAAAAGAAAAATCTCTACATCTCTCAAGGGGAAAGCAAGCCGGGGGGGGGGCTGCCGGCTGCTCCCCTGGAAGCCGGGTGGCGCCCACCAGACACCCACTCTGAAGACGCAGGCCCCCTCCCCGCCCCTCCCCTGCTGCGCCTTCGAGATGGAGGGGGCCCAGACTCCCCCTAGCGGGGCTGCCACAGCGCAGAGACAGGCTCGCCGGCCAAGAGCGTCAGCTGAACGCAATAAAAATAGCCTCCCCACACGTGCTGAGGACACCGAGGCTGCAGCCGGCCCCCGGGGCCTGCTGCCTTTGCGTCCCCGTCGGCACTCTGGCGGCCACCTGGGCCCGGCCCAGAGGCCACCGGGCCACGACCGCACCTTCTGGAGGCGCTCCCCGGGGGATCCCAGGAAAGGGGGCTGAGGGAAGGCTGGGAGGGCGGCTAACCTGAAATGCCCCTTGGGGCCTGCCCTCCCCCCACTTCCCTCTTTAGGATAATGGTCCCAGCTGACGGTTCCCGAGCACGCGGTCCTGTGCCAGGCGCTGTGCAAGCACTTTTCACAGGGAACTCGCTGGCTCCTCGCGACAGTGCGGCTCAAGGTCACCGTGAGGAGTTTCGTTTTCTACCTGAGGCACAGAGAGGTCAAGGGCCTCGGCCAAGGACACACAGCCCGTCCGCCCGGCAGCGGCAGAGCTGGGCTCTGAAGCTGAGCTGGTTCCAGAGTCCGCGTTCAAAATCCCCGGCTTGGGGCTGGACCTGCCAGAGGTCAAGTTTCACTGCATGCCCTCGGGTGGTGACCTCACCGTTTTGAACCTCAGTTTCCTCTCCTGGAAGATGGGATGAAGTCACTCCGGCATTCCGGGGTGGCGGCAGGGTGTGGGACCGCCCCGGTGCCCGGCGCCGAGTCAGGGCTCCATAAATACAGCTGTCATTAGGCCCGTGTTTTGAATAATTGCGATAACGCAGCTATAGACGGGGCCTCAGTACACCCAGGGCCCCGCGCTACGTGCTTCTCGAAGGGTGTTATCTTATCTGGCACCTGCCCCCACCCTGTGAGGCGGGCCCACAGGGACCCGCACCCCGTTGTGCCCCGGAGGACTCTGAGGCCCCTAGAGGTGAAGTCACTCGCCCCCAGGGCGCGCAGGGAGCAGACACACCCCCTTGCTCCCTCTGTCCCGCTCTAGTCCTTAGGTGACCGGAGCCCGTGCGGAATGTTCTACGTCTCAAGATAGGCAGGTCTGAGGGGTCCGAACAGAGATGCGGGGCCTCAGGACGTCCTGAGGACGACACCTGCAAACCCAGGCCTGGTCGCCACCTTTGCGTGGTGTCCTGCCTTTCCCCTCCCATTCCCCAGTGGCTCCAGAGCACACCCAGGCTGTGCTGTCCCATCTCGGGGGGCGTGGGTGTCTGGCCCGGCCTCCAGGGACCCCCTCCACCTGCCCCTGTGTCTCGGGTTGAACGGTGGTCCCGCCAAAACATAGGTCCGCCCGGAACCTGTGACTGTGACCGTATTTGGGAAAGGAGCCTTGAAGATGTGAAGTCAAGCATCTTGAGATGAGGTCGCCCTGGATGATCCGAGAGGGCCCCGAACCCGAGGACAGGTGTCCTTCTGGAAAGCCAAGACAAGAGAAGACACAAGGAGAGGCCACGTGAGGACGGAGGCAGTGGCTGCAGGACGTGACCCCCTGGGCCAGGGGACGCGGAGCCCCCGGGAGCCGGAAGAGGCAGGAAGGACGCTCCCCGGCAGCCCCCTGGGGAGAGCGTGGGGACCCTGCCCCTACCCTGATTTTAGATTTCTGGCCTCCCGAACCGGGTGGAGATGAATCTCTGATGTTGGAAGCCACCCGGGCTGTAGTAATTTGTTACAGCCGCCGCGGGGAACTAATACTTTCTGTCACTTTGTAAAAACAAATGCCCTCCATGCTGCCAACCCAGGGAGGCGCTGGGTGTGGTCCAAGGCTGGATGCCAGGAGCCGAGGGCCAGCGGGGTCAGCCTCTCCTTCGGGCCCGTAGCGAGGGCTCGGATTAACACGACGGGGCCGGGACCCCCTCACAGGGGCGTGATCCACAGGTCGCCCATCCTCTGCGAAGCTGAACTCACGACTCGCTGGGATGGGGAGGCTTTCGAGCGCTCCGCCCCGCCCGCCCTCCCTCTCGTCTCCTCCCGGGTGACCCACGTTTGCCGGCTGGCGCTGGGCAGCAGCCTGGGCTGTAAGGGGTCACCGGGTGTGGCCATCTGCCCGGGGAACGGCCAACCGGCCCCACCAGGGCAGCCTCTGAACCGAGGGCTTAGCTGGCCTCCTGCGTCCCAGCCGCCGCCGCGGGAGGCCTGGGGTCACAATGACGAGCCAGGAGCCCTACTGGCCAGCTTGTCGCCGAACCTGCTTCTCTTTCCTCTTGGGCTCACACCTGGACCGTGTTTCTCAGCCTCTCACGCAGATGCGAGGGGCCAGATGACGAGTGGTGGCCAAGAGAACGCGGCAGAAGCCAGGACTCCCCGTGCCCAGGCCTGGCCCAGGGAAACCTCCCCCGGGGGGCCTCCGTGCTCTCCTTCTGCGTCTGCCCCCCACATGTCCGCTCCCAGGACGAGCCACAGCCGTGTCTCAAAGACGGGGCACCTCCATCAAATCCCCAAAGGTTTGTGAAGAGCGGAGGCCCCCCGACGTGGCCTCCTACCAGACACACATTGTGTGGGCGCCCAGTGGAGAAACGTCTACTGTGTACTTTCTACTGTGGGTCCCGTACACGGTTGCTTCTAATGTGATGAGCCCCTGGGCTCAGGGATCCCCTTTCCAGTAGCTACTTTATTTTATTTTATTTTTTAACGTTTATTTATTTTTCGAGAGACATAGAGACAGAGCACGAGCAGAGGAAGGGCAGAGAGAGAGGGAGACACAGAATGCGAAGCAGGCTCCAGGCTCCGAGCCGTCAGCACAGAGCCCGACGTGGGGCTCGAACTCTCAGACCGCGAGATCGTGACCTGAGCTGAAGTCAGACGCTCAACCAACTGAGCCACCCAGGTGCCCCCCCTTTTTTTTTTTTAACGTTTATCCCAGTGGCTACTTTAAAGTACATTCCTTAGTTCATCCCCGCGACAAAAAGAAGCCCACCACGATTCCCGTTTTTCAGATAAGAAAACGAACGTTCAGAGGAAGAAAGCCGCTTGCCCAAGGTCACACCACCAGTAAGGGAAACCCTTGCACCTGAACCGGGACCCCGCGTTTCCCACGCTCTGAGGTGTCCCCCACAAAGGCCGGGAAGGGCAAGTCCACGGCCGGCAGAACCGGGTATCCGACCTCGCGCCTGGGCCCGCCGCCGGCAAGATCAGCATTTGGGGAACTCGTGAAAACAGCGGTCGGACGAGCGGGGAGCCGTGACGCGGATGGCCGTGGCGCTTCCTCCCCGTGGCCGCCCGGACGCCGGAGGAGTCGGACAGAGACGGTGGGTGGGACCGCCGGGGCCGCACAGCGCGTCCCCGAAAAGCGCCCCCACCCCCACCCCGCCTGTCCTCACACGCCTCCTGGGGACGGGGACGGGGACGAGGGCCGGCCACTTCTGGAGGCGGTCCATTCATAGTCGGAGACAGCTCTTGTCGTGAACGCTCGGTTTCCTGCAGAGCCAACACAGGCCTGGCAAACTCTGGCTGTCGGGCGGCCCCCGGGGGGAGGTCTCCGGGGGGAGGGCACGCTCTGGCCTGGGCCTGGCTCCCGCAACCCCCACGGGCACCTTCTGCGGACACGGCGACAGCCGGCGTGCGGCCCAGCCTCCTCAGATCGGGCTCCGGCCACTGTCCTGCTCTGCTGCCCGGTGCCCAGCCGACAAGGCCTTCTTCTCCCTCCCGGGACCCGTCTGCCAGGGACCAGGCGGGAGCCTGTTTGAGACGCAAAAGGCATTTGTGAGCAAGCCTCTTGCTGCTGGGGCTGCTGGGGCTGCTGGGCTAGAAGTGATGGGGGCGGGGGGTGGGGGACATAGTTACCCGCCTGGGGAGGACACACACACCTCCGTCTACCCCTGGGCCTGACTGCTTCGGGTCTGTGTAGCCCTCCGGCCGACAGGATACGAGTCATAAAAGGTGGCTCAAGCCTGCTCTGGCCCTCACGCTGCGCACTGGCTTCCAGCACGATGATGGGGTGAGTCGGAGAGGGGCGCCCCGGGGCCGCTGCACCCTTCTCCAGCTCTGCCTCCTGAAGACATCCTGGCCCGGCCCTGCCCCTTCCTTCCTCGGCATCTGCCTGGCCTGCCCCGTCCCTGCTGTCCCCCTGTGGCCTGGCCTGCCCCGTCCCTGCTGTCCCCCGCAGCCTGACCGTCCTCCACCCACCCTCCGGTGGGTCGTGCCTGAACCCAGGGGATTCCTGCCGCGTCCTCGGCCCAAAACATCTTCCTGTAGGCTTAGCTCCTCTCCTGGGCATGGGCGTGGCCTGGGGCTCCCTCCCTCGGGATGCTGACATCTGAGGCTGGAGAATTCTTTTTTTTTTTTTTTCTCAATTTTTTTTTAATGTGTATTTATTTTTGAGACAGAGAGAGTGCAAGCAGGGGAGGGGCAAAGAGAAACACACACACAGAACCGGAAGCAAGCTCCAGGCTCTGAGCCATCAGCACAGAGCCCGATGCGGGGCTCAACCTCATGAACCGTGAGATCGCGACCTGAGCCGAAATCAAGAGTCAGACGCTCAACCAACCAAGCCCCCCAGTGCCCCACACGCCCCGGGGCCGGAGAACTCTTGGCTGCAGGCGGCCCGGTGCACTGTGGGCTGTGGCAGCATCCCTGGCCTCTCCCCACTGGACGCCAGGGCCACACTGCTGTTGTGACAACGAAAACCTCTGCAGACATGGCCAAATTTCCCCCGGGGGATGAAGGCACGAAATCGCCCCAGCTGAGAGCCATCAAGGCAGCCTAAGGGACCCCGCCAGGACGCTGAGGGACCAGAGCTTCAGACATCGGCCTTGGACAAAAAAACCACCCTCTCTTGGCCCCGGTTTTACCACATAAAAAAGCAGAGGGGCTGAATGGGGTCTTCCAACTGCCCCCGATACTCTGACGCTGCTTAGAACCCATGGCTCCAAAGTGGGGACGAGCCCGGGGCTCAGGAAACAGGGTCAGGAGGGAAGGAAGGCACTGAACGTGAAGGTGCTCATACAGAAAGAGGGGGGACAACCCTGGCGCTTCGGGGCTCTCCGTCATTCTCCCTCTTCTCCACGGGCCTCCTTCTCCCCAATCTAAGCAAAACCTGCTACAAAAAACGAAGTATATGCTATCAGTCATGTACACTCTAGTATGATTTAGCCCCGCCTCTACTATCTTCACAGAACCATGCTGTGGGCCCGGTTGGAGCATCTCGTGTCTAACTGGAGCAGCTGTAGCATGTATTTGGGAAAGGCAGGACAAAAGAGCTATTCTGCCCACTGGGGCCAAAACGGTGGTTTCAATTTCACAACATCACGTGATAAGATGAACTTCCGGGTGCTCTGTGTTACCGTCCGTTTCAACAGCTGCCACGGAGGGGCGGGGACGGCCTCGGTCAAGTGCTGGGGCTGGGAGGAGTTCTGTGGCCCCGAGGAAGGGCAGGCGTGAGGTGGGCCCGTCCAGCAGGGCCCCCAACAAACCGGGCACTGAGTGATCAGGTCCCCAGGCTCTGAGTGCCTAGGCCTCGTGACCCGAAGTCTCCTGACAGCACCTGGCAAGCCCCAGCTTGCACGGAGCCGCACGGTGCCGCGAGGCCGGAACGTTCTCAGTGGGCGACCTCAGTCCTGACCCGTGTGTCCCAAAGGCAGGACTTCCGGTTGCTCCCGGGGGCGGATCAGCCCAGAATCAGCTCTGCTTCGGTTTTTAGTTGGGAGGGCGGGTGGCTGTTCCCGAGGGGGAGGGGAGCGTGCACCTGCGGGAGGCCTGTGGGCACGGGGGTGGGAGTGGGGGTGGGGCGGGGGGGGCCTGGCCAGGCTCAGCCCCGCCCCTGTCGCAGGTGCTGCGGCCTCTGGGCGGCTCCGGCCTCCGTCTCCTCCTCGGGAGGACGCTCGGGCTAAACGGTCCCCCAGGCTTCCAGCTCCGTGAGCCCGAGATTAATAAAACTCAGACACGCCATCTGCTCGCTCTGACATTTAAGAAACAGAACGGCTTTCAAGAGAAAGCTGCCCGGTGCCACTCGCTTCTCCTCCCTCGCTGCCGCCCGAGTGTGGCTTCACACCCGCCCCGCGTCCCAGCGCTGACTGGGAAAATCCCGACACGCGTCCACGCCGTCGCGCACGGCGCCAGCTCCCCCACTCCCCCCCTCCCGAAGGTCACAACGGGGGAGCTCGCTGATGACAGAAGCCTGCCCCGGCCAAGTTCTGAACCGACCCCCTTCGGGACGCGCACGCCTCCTCTGGCCCGAGGACCGAACGCGCACCCCGCCGACGCGTCCCCAGGCTTCACGCCGGGGAGCACTGACTCATCTTCCCCGCTGGTGCGGCTGTCCCCCGCGGCGGGGAGCGGCACCCTGCCCACCTTCAAAGTGGGGGAAACCCAGCTGGAGAAGTGAAGGGTCAGGCCAAGGTCATGCAAAGGACCAGCAGCAAGGCGGGGGTGTCACCCTTCTCCAGAGGGATAAAGAAACGGGGTCTCGGCACCTCTCTGTGGGCGCGCCAGGTTAGGGACCCTCTGGGCCACGTCGGTGGCTCTGCTGTGGCCCCGGACTACAGGCACTTGAGGCCAGGAGAAGAGAAGGGGGGCGGGGGGACAACTAGGGCAGGTGAGACCCTCGCCTACCAGCCCGACTCCAGAAGTGCCTTTAACTCAGCTGGGAGCCCCTGGCCTGGGAACCAGCATTCCGTGTTGGCTCAACGTCAGTGGACCCCCCACCCACACTGGCCCGTTGCTGCCCTCAGCTCTCACGGGGCCCCTGGGCCGGACGGGGTGGGGGGCGGGGGAGCCGGTCTTCGCGCCCTTTCTCGGCCACCCTCCTCCCGGGCCCTGGACTTGGCGGCCTGCTCCTGCCCCGACCACGCCGCGCGCGCACTCCCCACTCCTCTCTGTGCCGGCCACAACCCTGGAGGTTCCTCCGGCGCTCTGCCCCCTGCCTCCCCCCGCCCCCTCCCCACTGCCGCCCTGAACTCGGAGAAGAAGTGGCCTGGACTTCCCGTTCCTCATCGAGACCCATCGAATCAACCCAAAAAGCTGGGTAAAAAGAGCCCCCCGGTTTCCTCAAAGCCCCAAACTGCTGCCAAGACGGGAAGGAGTGGCCGGGCTGACAGGGACGCGGACATCAGAACCCTGGAGCTGACGCGCCACGGAGGCCAGCCCGGCCCCGGGCGCATCCGCAGACCCGACAAATCTTGAACTTCCATCTTTGTGGCCTTAAAGGTCGAGGGGGCCAGAAGGCAAAGCCGGGGGCCTCTGCACAAGGCGGGGGCACGAAGAGTAGACGCTGCCGGCAACACGGCAGGACCCCGGACAGCTACCGGCTCGGCGGGAGTGAGGGCAGAGCTGGCCGGCCTGGGCCGAAGGCAGCCCCTCGCGTGGCCCTGGGGCCGTCACGCCCTGCGCCGGACGAAGGAGCTTCTAGGGCAGTCGTGCTCCAGAGACAAACCAAGACCCCCTGAAGGAGGCACCTTCGCCTCAGGCTTCAAATGATACCTACGTTTTGTTTTATTTTGCAGCTAGAATGGGCAGCACACAGCCGAAGACAACCAGGCACACGAGAAACCCACGCTCCCCGGCTGACAGTCGGCGGCAAGAGCAGCCGAAACAAGCTGGCCTGCCGTGACTCCAGAGGCTGCTATTCTAGAAGCTTCTACAAACCTGCCGCTCCGATGAAGACGTGACACAGGGGCCCGACGGGACCTGCGGGGAACAGGAGCCCGTAACAAGGGAGGCACCGCGCACGGTCTAATGTCACCCCATAGCACGGGCCCCCCCCTTCCTCCCCAAGGATCTACCCGCCAGTCCACGTAGGAGCTCGGTGGCCGTCTGGGGACTCATGAAACACACACGCCAGCGGACAGGCGACGCGGTGCGATTAACTCCCGGTTCCCTTCGGTGCGACATCTGTGTGTGACAGCAGGCGCTCGTGAAGGAACCCGCTACCAAGCGGCCTCCACGGTGGGGAGCGGACGGCCCGGAGGGGTGAGGACCTGCCGCTGAGAGCTGGCTCCCCGCGTGGCCCGGCCAGCCCCTCTCCGGCTCTGATTCCCAGCTCTCCGCTCCGTATTTCGGCTCCCGGCCTTGGCTCCCAGAGCGCCCACCGGGGAGTCTTTCTGCGGGGGCGATTTCAGTGGCTGCAATCAGCTGAGCAGGCGTCTTTTGTCCCCGCCGGAGCACTCGGCTGCAGGTGTAATGAGGTCCCCTCGCCCCCGAAGTCTGCAGAGGGCCGCCCGCTCCGCCTCGCTGCGCCCACAATTAGGCGGCCGGCAGACAGGAGCACGCGGCTAATGGCGGGGACACCTGAGCGGCTCTCGAACACAGACACTGTTGGGGAACCCTGGCCGTCGTACGTTCGGGGCTCGGACGGCTCTGTCCAGCTGGAATAATGAGGAAAGACAAACACGCCAATTAGGCGAGGTCCATACATAAATAAACTGCACGGCTCCTTAATTAAGCCACTTACGGGAGTGGGCCAGGCCACGGGGAGAAGGGGGAAGGAGAGGGGTGACCTCCCTGCGGGCAGAGATGCGGCGGAGACGCCAGCGGGGAGGCCGGGACCCCCTCGGCCAAGGGGTGCGGCGGTGCGGGAAGGGGGAGGGGAAGGGGGGCCAGGCAGGGGTGGGGCTGGCAAGGACAGGTGGGCAGGAGGGAGGCTGCGCGAGGGAGGGCAGAGGCGTGTGGCCAGCCCTGCGCCCGTTCCCAGGAGCTGGGATCTGACCTCTTCCGGGAGAACCGTCACGTCGGCTCTTTCCTCCTGCCGCGACCCCCAGCCCCGCCACTGCCACCTCCTCGCTGGGGCCTCAGAAGGGTGGCCAAGCCCCAGACTGAACCCCCTGCCCGCCTCCCAGGCGGGCGCCCCGCGATGCCTTGAGCGGAGACCCCAGGCCCTCGCCAAGCTTCCCCACCTGCCAGCGGCACCCACGCGATGTCACACCCAGTTGACACACAAAGGACGCGGCAGCCGGGGTCGGCGTCAGGAGGCTCGTGGCCGGCAGAGCTGGCGGCCACCTCTGCCCCCTCCCGGCCACCTCGCTGGATTGTTTCCAAACATCAAAACGACGCAGAGCAGGCGCGGCTGTGAGCAGACGGGGGAGAAGAGCTGCCGGCTGCCGGCGCCCCCGACTAGAGCCCCCGGAAGCTGCTGCCTTTTGCGGAGCGCGGCAGCCCCGGCTGGAAGCAAAGGGCAGAGGCAATATTCAGATAATTAAAACCCCATTGCCGAGGGGGCCAGCCGGGGGGCCGTGGGTGGCTTCGGGGTAGACCAGCGCTGCCTCAGGATGGCCGCCATGCCTGTCCTCTTCCCCTTCCAGCCACACTTAAGGGAGGCAGACAGGCGACCGCCGGGAAATGCTGCCCAGAATCAAGCCTGGGATGCTGGTTCCGTGGTAGCTATAAGACTTCTCGGGTGCAGCCCTGGCCTTGCCCTTCCGCCTTGCCTCTACTGCTAGCCACGCCAGGCTCCCCACCCCACCCCGGCTCTTCCTGCCTCAGGGCCTTTGCACAGGCTGTGCCCGTGGCCTGGGACTCTTTTCCCCCAGTGATCCACCTAGCTCCCTTCATCCCTCCCTCCCCTCACACCTGCTCTCGGTCTCCCCCTCCCCACTGCCGCCCCACCCCCTCGCCCTACTGTGGGGATTCTGTTGCCCTTGATCCCTGAATTTACACCCGACAGACACCCGCCATCCTGTCTCTCTCTCTGGGACTTCATCAGGCTCCTTCACCACCGGGTCAGCAGTACCGAGCGAGGTGTCTGGCGCACAGTGGGGACTCGGTAGGAGTAAGTGAAAGAATGAAGGCTACCCGGGCCGGACCCGAAGGCGACCCCGGGCAACTGCCTCTGAACAGGGGCTGGGCCACAACCCGGACTGGGAAAGTGGTTCTGGAAGCTTCCGAGGAGTGCGGGGTCCCTGCTCCGCGGGAGCCGGATCCGGAAGGCCTCCCCGGCGGCGGCGGCCCTGCCCCAACGCTCAGGCCCCGGGCAGCGAGGGGGACCCCAAGTGGGCCTGGATGCGAGCCTCCCCCGTCGGCCTTTGAAATTTTAAAGCTCGACTGGGCGCCAGGAATCCCTGAGAATCCTCGCTCGTCTGTCTGACCCTCTCCCTGCCCCCTGCCCGCGCAGACAGCTGTGAAGATCAAGGTCGGCTCCGCTTTGCGGCCGCCGCACCCCCCGATTACCTGTGGTCCCGTCTGGAGGTGCTGACGAGTCACCGGAGGAGGGGGCCTGCACCTCAGCCCCTCCCTCCCTCCCCCGCCCGGGGACTTCCGGGTGGGTGCTCGGCCCCCAGGCCTTTGCACCTGCGCTGTCTCCAAATCCCTGCAGCGCGTCCCAGGTACAACACGATCTGCCTCTCATCCTGCGGCCCTCGGCAGCCCGGGACCATGCCAGGGCTTGAGTTTCTGGAACCTTCCCCTGCTGTAACCCGCGAGCATCCTCGACAGTGACTGTCCCTGGGCTGCGTGGTGGCCGAGGCTATGCCTGCTTTCCCTGGCCGCTGCGGGCTGTGTCGGCAGCTGCTTCCTCGGTGCAGGGGGCGAGTGAGGGAGCCTGGGGGGGGGGGGGGGCGGAGCCCAGGGACAGGCAGGCTGTGTTCAAACCCACCTGCCACCCGTGGCCCGTGACCTCTCTACCCTCGGATTCCCCTCCGCTCTGAGCATGGATGAAGGACCTACAAGCGCAGAACATTCTGGGCCCCAGCGAGGCTCGCACATTCCGCCCTCTACGAGGTATGGCTAACATCCCCGTGCCACACACAGTCCCTGCCCACGGTCGACAGAGGCAGGGGGCTTCGTGGAGGCCGACCTGTGGCAAGTGGCAGAGGGCTGGGAGGGCGGGTGGTGGCCCTGGCTTCAGGAAGGGCCCGGCCTCTCCCACGCCTCCCATAACAGCCCAGAGCAGCCCTACTTCTCGTTTTCTGAAGAAGCCCCGTCCGAACCTGACCGTCACCCCACTTCCCTGGAGGGAACAGGGCCAGTGAAGCCCCACAGAGAACTCGGAACTCCCTGGCCTTCAGCCAAACCCACGGAAGCTTGGCCGGTGCCCCGGCCGATCCTGCCAACCCTCCAAGCGGCCCTTGGCCCTCCCTCCTGGGGACACTTCTCCCTGGGATGGCCTCGCCGCGCCCCCCCTTCACGGCCCTCGGGTCGGCACCATCACAATCCCCTCTGGGCCCAGCCCATAACGTCTCCCGTTCGGAACCCCCGAGCCCACACACAGCAGCCGCGGCAGGGCTGGGCCCGGAGGCCCACGGGCCAGCGAGTCCGGAGAACGGGTCCTCCTGTGGCCGCACTACCTCCAAGCAAAGCGGGGGAGGCGGGCGAAGCGGTCCCCAAGGGGCCCGGGCTGGGGGCTGGTCTGTTTCGCCCACCCCCACCCCTGCCGGCGGGGGCTGGGGGCTTGACCACAGCGGCTCCGATCAGCGAGGGGCCGCCCACTTCCGCTGTCAGAGTGTCATCCCAAACCACCAGCCAGCCTTCCTCTTATCAGCCAACGGTCACGCCCAGAGGGCTGTGGGTGGCTTTGTTTTTTACTCTTCCCTCCAGGGAGCCCTGATAAGGTGGCCAACCTTTACCCTCCGCTGCTTCCCCGGGGTGGCCTGGAAAAGCTCCCCCCCTCCCCTGCTAACCTCACCCAGACACGGCCTGGGGCTCCCCCTACCCGCAGTCCGGGCCAGGGGGAAGGGAGCCCCCGGGCAGAGGTTCCCCAGGTGGCCTTGCTGGGGTCCCAGCTGAAGGAGGTCAGGACAGCAGCGTGGCCCCTGACGTGGCCCCTGGGGCCTCAACTGCAGGCTCAGCGGGGGTTCCCGGGGCCGGCTCACTTCTGTTTCCAGAAGCATCCAGCACTGAGGAGAAGCTGGTCAGGAGAGCAGGTAGCTCCGTGAGGCTGCAGGGCCGACCCTCACCCGACATGGAGACAGAGCAGGGCCGGGGACACGCACGCACGCACGCACGCACGCATGCACGCGAGCGCCAGCCAGCAGTGTCTGAGACGCGCGGGCCACCAGGGCGTGCGTCTCGGGGGCACAGACTCGCAACACACGCGGTGCGCACACGGCCGTCATGGAATTACACACTGACACGCGCTACGACATGCGTGGTCCTTGGGGACTCTCCGCTCGGCCCGCGAAGCGAGTCACAGACGGGCGGGTCCTGAAGGTCCCCCCCCCCCCCCCCCCGCCCACCGTTGTTCCGATTCGCAGGCACAGGGTAGCCGGGCCAGGGCGGGGGAGCCAGTGAGGACAGAGTTCGGGCTTGGGGTGACGGAAGAGTCCTGGAGGTGGCGAAAGTCGCACAACCGAGACGGTGTTTCATGCTGCCGAACGGAATACGTAAATACACATGAGACGCTACGTTGTGTTCTGTGTATGTTACCACGATTTAGAAAGGAGAGAGCCTACCCCGGGATCACGGAAGGTCGTCAGAGGCCACCTGGCTGGGGGCGGGGGGAGAGGCTGGGTAGGTGCATTGGGGAGAGAACTTTCTGGAATGATGGCAATTGCCGGGGCGGTGGGTGCACAGAGAGACACCCGTGTCAGGGGCCAGCGAACCCAGCTCTTAGAACGCCTGCAGTTCACCGAAGGCAAACTACGTGCAATACAGTTGATTTTATTTTCTTCTTTTAAGTTTATATATTTATTTTAAAAGGGCACCAGCGGAGGAGGGGCCGAGAGAGAGGGAGAGAGAGAATCCCCAGCAGGCTCCGCACCGTCGGCGCTGAGCCCGACGCGGGGCTCGATCCCCACACACCGTGAGCTCGTGACCTGAGCCGAAACCCAGAGTGGGACCCTCACCCGACACGGCCACCCAGGCGCGCCTCGATAAAGCTGATTTTGAAAGTAAAAAAACAAAGGAAAACAAACTTCGAACTCTCGTGTCTCGACACGTGTACACTGGCTTTCGAGCTATTTCTACACGGTACGTACTAATAATCTCGCCGTTGTGAAACCTACGCAGAAAGAGCATCTGAAAGACGAGACGCACGGAGTGCTAGCGTCGTCTAGCTGTGTCGGTGCGTTGCTGCGTCCCCTGCTCTGGAAGACAGGGGTCAAGGCCGTCTGTGCCAGGGCGGGTTTAGGGACACGTGGGGAAGGAGGGGACGGTCTCCAGCTCCTGAAGTCCGCTTACGGGAACCACGAACCCCGAGGCCCCGGGCGCGTGACTCGCAGGTGAGACCTTGTGTCACACGCCCCTTCCCTCTCTGTCACACACGCGTAAGAACAGACGTGACCCCCCCACCCCCACGAATACCCACGGGGGCACAGAAGAACCGTGCTGGACCCAGGAGTCCAGAGTTCCAGACCAGAGGGGTGGGTCCGTCCTACTTCCGGAGTGGGGGGGGAGGGGGGCTCAGCCTCTGCCCAGGGTCACAGCTGGGAGCAAGGCTGGGGAGGGAGCCGATCCCAGACAGCAGGGGTGGGGGCGGTGGGAGCCCAGCTTCCAAGAGGAGGGTAGAGCTGCGGTTCTTACCCAGGGGTGTGAAGCGGGAGCACCCAGGTTCAAATCTAGCTCCTCCATCGGTTAGCCGTGCGGCCTTGGGCACATTCCTGCCTGCCTCAGTTTCCCCACATGTGGCGTGGGGATGACGACACTCCCTGCAAGGAGGGACAGCTCACATACGAGGCACTCTCCACTCACTGTCGTCTTTCTGGACACCCCTTCCGGCCTCTGCCCACCCCCGCTCTGGACACCCCTTCCGGCCTCTGTCCCAGGCCCCACGCCGCAGTCTCTCCACAGCCCAAGCTCATCTGCACGGGCGGGTCTGTGTTTATCCTTAAGTCGTCCTTTTCCTGCCTTGGGCCTAGCACCTGGCCCCTCCCTGGCCCATTGTCTCAGGACCTGGGGCCATCCGGTCCATCCTGGCGGGGGGACCAGGGAGCCCCCCACCCCCATTTCCTCCCAACGGCTCCGACTCCAAGTCCCTGACCCAGCCCTTGGCCGAATAAACACAAGTGCACACAAAAGACATCCCGACAAGGCCGCGAGCGGCAAGCGACAGGGTGGAAGGGCCAGGCGGGGACACGGCTGCAGGCACTCTGCTGGGGACGCCGCTAGGGCTGCTCTCATGTTCAGGGGCGCCCCCGGCCCACTGGCCCTGGGGAGCCGGAGCCCATCCCAAACGGATCTGAGCAGAGGGCCTCTCTCTCTCCCTCCCCAAACTCACGAGAAGGCTCCGCGGTCCCCTGCGTGCACGGACAGGCCCTGTTCTCCCAGCAGCTGGGATCCGACAGTCTGTGCTCGTCTGTGCACGACAGAAGGAGCCTGTGTCATGTAAGGGCCACCAGCTGCCCCAGGTCAGGCCAGCCCTGAAGCATCAGCTCCCCACCGGCAGCCCCCGGACGACTCACCCCCGCACGGAGGCGGCGTAGGGTGCGCCTGACGCTCCCAGCCCCAGGACAGGGACCATGGAGGCCTGAGCCCCAGCCCCTCTAAGGGGTTCCCGGCGAGGCTGAGCTCCCGGGGCTCTTTCCTCCCCTACAGCTGTCCTCACGGCTGTGTCTCCTGAGGTCGCCTCCCAAATAAAACTCTCGAAACCCGGGTCTGGCTCCGGGCAACCAAACCCAGCCAGGGGCAGCCGTGTACCCACGCGTGGGGGTCCGCCAGGGTGACAAAGCCAACAGGGCCCGAGGATGGCGACGGGCCAAGAGAAGCGCCCTACGGGTGGGGGTGGGGGAACTGGTTTCTCAGCGCTGGGACAGACAGGAAAACGGTCACCATCGCGGGGACCTCGTGGCTCCTCCCTGCCTCTGACCCGTTTGGATTCCCCTCCCGGAGGAGATCCCTCTACCTCGAAAGGAATGGCCGTTGGTGGCAGCAGTAATTGTTTCCTCCACGTTCATTTGCTCCATTAGCGGGAACGGAGATCCACCGGCTGGCCGCTCACAGAGGCGGCAGGTAACCATTTTCCATTTGTGTTTCAAATTTTAATGAGCGCGCCTGCCCCCTGGGCCCCGCATTGGGGCTATAATCCTGACAGAGCCTGAGCTGGCGGCGTGGGCGCCCCACCCAAGGCCGGGGCCCCGGCGGGATTTCTAAGACGGCTTGATTTCTCCGGGGAATAGCTCCAACGGAAAATGGTCCTGGCTGCAGCCTCCCCGCACCCCCCCCCCCAGCTGCCTCGGTGTCGAGGAGGCTGCAAATCCTAAGATGATTATGTCTTCCCGACATCCCCAAAGTATCCTATATCCCAGGATGGAGAGTAAAGTTCAGCCCTGATAAGATTACATCATGGGGAGGAGATCCATCCTCACCCCTGCCCCCTCCGCCTCCGGCTAACATAATTCCTTTCTGATCTTACCCAGGGCATCCAGTCAGGCTGGGAGGCAAACGGGATAATCCATTTTAGAGAGATTGATCAATATCTTTAGGAGCCTTTTAAATGGTTCTACAGGCTTCAAGGAGCCAAGGCGGACGGCTGAGCTGGAAACTGGGGGGCCGGGGGTGATAGGAGGGCAGGCAGGACTCACAGGGATTTCCTGACAAGCCTCTCCTTTGCTACCCAACTCGAAGAGCTGGTTCCGGTCGGGGCAGAGAGGCCAGGTACATGCAGGCGGGCAGGTCGTACAGGGCACAAGGGGCTGGGTCAAGGGGCCTAGCAGGCCGAAGTCTGCGGGAGCCTGCCTTCGCGTCGCCCGTGTCTGGAGCAAACAGAAGGGCACACGCCCCGCCCCGCGCAAGCACGGGCAGTTCCCACCAACCGGGGCGGAGCGGGAATGCAGATCCAGCGTCAACAGAGAGGTCGACTCTTTAAAGAAAAGCTAAAAATCGGGGCTTTAAAAAAATCTGTTTTTTCAGTATTGGTAATACGTTTTAAAAAATAAATAAACCGCTGTGTGGGAACCAAGTAAAACATAGCTGCAGGCCAGATACTGAGCAGTCATGACCTTCCGCCGGCCAGGCCGGGAGGCTCTGCCCCAGAGGCCCCGCCCACCCGCGCTGAACCGCCCACACGGAGGCCCCGCCCACCCGCGCTGAACCGCCCACACGGAGGCCCCGCCCACCCACGCTGAACCGCCCACGCGGAGGCCCCGCCCACACACCGGGTCGCGCTGTTTCTGCTGAAAATCCCCCAAGACCCGACCCGTGGCTCTCGCACCCTTGCCGGGATCCACCCGCCCGTCAGCCTCTTTCCAACGTGTCTGGACTTGGATGACGTCCCACCCGGACCCCGCGGGCCTGGACTGGTGCAGTACCTCCTCGCTGGCCGCCTGCTGCCCCCTGCAGTCTGGTCTGGGCATGGCAGCCGGGTGAGGCCTGTGACCCCACAGAGGACCGGCCGTGGCTCCCATCTCGATTTGACTGAAAGCCGAGGCTGTCCGACCAGCTCTGAGATCTTGCCGCTGTCTGCCCTCGGCCTACCTCTCTCCCCCTCCCTAGCCTCCTGGTTTTCACGCCTGCCTCAGGGCCTTTGCACCTGCCCTTCCCTTGTTGTAACCTGTGTTATCTCCCCTCCCAGACATCCACAAAAGAGCTCTTGGGACGGCCTGCAGCAAACAAGACACCGTGGTCAGGCTGTCACTACTTTCTCCCGGGCTCTGCTCAAGAGCGTCAGAGAAAGGCCTCCCTGACCCCCTTCCTCCAAAAAAAGCCGGCAACCTGTGCCGTGCTGCTGCGATCTGCCTCACCCCTGCTCCCGTTTCCCGTATCGCTTTTCACCATCAAACCCAATGCTGAGTTATCTGTTTTCTGGGTTCTTATCTGTGGTCTCTCTGACTACAAGCTCTGTGAAGGCAGGGGTTTCGTCCACCGGCCTTGCTAATTGCTGTGTGCCCGGGCTAGCCCGGCACTGAATGCGTGACTGTCTCTCCACTGTCTTCGGGGTTCTGGCAAGCTGCCTGGCAGGACATTCAAGGCCCCTCGCATCCCTACCCGGGTCTCCAGATAGCTCTCCAGGGCTCCCTCCATGATGAGCCCCCTAGTGTGTGCTCCACAAGTGCTCTTTCCCTGTCCCCAGAATGCCCTTCTGCTCCCGGGCTACCTGGTGAACTCCTATTCATCCTTCAGAACCCAGTGAGGAAATCCCCTACTTGAAGAAACATCCCCGACTGTGTCCCCACTCCCTCTTCCCACGACCCCTCCCATGGGTGCTTGTGCGGCGGGGCGGGGCGGGGGGCAGCCTTCCACGTCCATCTGAGAGGGCAGGGTCCCTTGTGTCGTCCTCCAGGTTCTGTGACCTGCACTTCGTAGGGAGCCCACTGCGGTCACCGAGAATCCCTCTCCCGCTCCCCACCCGGGGCGCTGTGACCCAGGGGGGCCGCGATGTTGCCACAGTGACTCCCCAGGGGAGCTTTGGTTTGGGGGCGGGAGAGCTGCCTTCCAGGGCCCCCCTTGCGCCCCCCAGCATGGAGCGACCCCCTTCTCTGATAAGCCAGGGCTGCTGGGAGACAGTCGGGAGAGCAGGCCGGGGCCTCGTCCTCCCCCCACCCGCCCGCGCTGGGAGCCAGCTCCCACTCCTTCCGGGGGGCGGGGGGCTTTCTCCAGCCGGGCTCCTCCCCGTGTAGGTGAGGGGACCGGGCAGGGGTACGTGGAGGGCCAGCAGGAGCCCAGGCAGACGGCGCCTCCCGGGAAGCCTCTGTCTGGGGCTGTGCCGTGCCCACTGCGGGGGCACCCCCGGCCGCTCATGGGCGGCAGGAGGCAAGGACCGGGTCGGGGCCTCACCCCACGCATCGGGGAGCGGGCCACTCGGAGGCAGCGGGAGGGGGCCGGCCGCGCCCCTCCCTGCACCCCCGCGCCACCGACCGGATTTTTACTACGCTGTTTTGGCACGTCTGCTGCGAACTTAATTTAACATCCATATTGCTGCTACTTAATTAAATAGATGAACTCATTCCGCGTTTACAAGTCTTAATTCATCCCGAGCAAAATTGGCCACACCGAGTTCTTTATACTCCAGCAGCTCCCCGGAACAAATGGTGGCCTTTTCGAGTTAACGGCAGGGACAGGTTAAAAGCTAATTATCGGCTCTGGTCGCCTGTGTGAGAGCGAGGGCACGTCTTTATCCGTCATCAGAAGTAGCGGAGGGGCCGCCGAGTTCCTTCTTCCCCAGCCCGAGGGCCACCGGGGCCGGCAGGCCCTCCCCCCAGGGGACCAGGGCCTCGACTCTGGAAGGGAGGTGGGCCCCCCCCGCCCCTCCCTGGCCCCACGAGCTTCCGGCCCCCATTCGGGGGCCTCTTTCTGTCCCATCCACCGCCCAGCTCTCCTAGGGAGCCTCAGGTCCTCCGGGCCTCACGCCTCTCACAGCCCTGGCCACCTGCACGGCTCCACGGGGCTCCCGTCGGTCTGTCCTGGCCGCAGAGTCGGTCTGTCGGTCTGGCGCCCTGCGGAGTCCCTGTCTCACGGGTTCGGGGCGACGGCTCGCCAAGCTAACCCCTGGGTTCTAATAGGCACTCGATAAACGTGACAGGTAGGAGTATGGCTCCCAGCTTGGGTGGGCCACAGGGCGGGGAGGGGGGTGCCAAAAAGTCTTCCTGGCAAATTGCAAGTCGGGGTGCCTGCCGCCCCGACCAGCGGGGGGAGAGCGAGACGGGGGGGGGCCGCCTCAAAGCAACCCTACCTGATGGGGACTATCCACACCCTGGAGCCGGGGCCTGGGGGACAAGGACCGTCCCATCTCCTCGGGAGGAGACATCTGGCAAACCACCCGCCCTGTCACTGCCGGCAGAGTCAGTGAGGCAAAGCTGAGGCCACCAGCGGGTGTCCTGGGGAGACATTCTCCTTCCACACGCAGGCCCTGGGTCGCACAATGAGACACTAACCCAGCGCCGGTGGGGAGGGGGGGCGGGTCTGAGGCACCAGGTACTGTTCTAAGTCCCTTCCGGGGACCTTTGCAGGTGGCCTCACGGCAGCCCCGAGCAGGTAGGGACTTCCCCCTCTCGTTTTCCAGGAAAAGGTCGAGCCCAGAGAGGTTGAAGAGCTTGCTCAGGGTCACACAGCAGGCAACCGTGGAGACGCGACGGGCACCCAGCTCCCTGGGGCGCAGTCCACGGCTGAACCACGAAGCAGGCTGCCCCTCGAGGGGCGGCTGGGAGGGTGGCTGGGCTCTGGGGCGGGGACTCCGGCTCCCACGCAGGTGGGTAGCGCCCCACGTGCCATGAGGCGCTGGCCCCCCCCCCCAGGGCAAGCTTGCCGACCTATCGAAGGCCAAACCACGAAGCAGCAAGTCTGGCTGCCTCCCCACGTCTCGGCCCCCCGGGGATCCCGCCGTGCCCCTGGGCGAGCGACAGTGGGCTCTCCACGGCTGCCCCGCCCTCCGGCTGAGCTGCCACTTGGGGGCCCCCCTGTGTGCGGGCAGGACCGGGGAGCGGACCCCTGTGGCGGGGCTCTCTGTGCCCCCAGAGCAGTCACCCCAGCAGCCTCGAGCGGAGACAACTAGGACTGTGCGGGGGGTCGGCGGTGCGCAGGGGTGCCATGTGGCCGATGGCCAGCTGAGGCCACCAAACTGCCTCGGGGCTGCTCCCCGCCCCCGCCCAGGGCTGCGCGCCAAGGCCCAGCGGCAGTAAAAAGGCCCCAGGCCAGTGGGCCTCGGTGATGCAACCGGAGGGCCGCTTGCAGCACCAGAACTGGTCTCCCTGGGGAGAGACTTGTTTGTCGGGAGCGGGGGGCGGGGGGGGGCCGGCCAGTGGGGAGGGGGGCTCCCCCGTTTGCTTTAATTCTGCTTCAGTCCTCCGGCCTCAGGGCTGGTGCGAGAGCCCAGACACGGCAGCCGAGGCTCCACCTGCCCCGGACGAGCCCTGCGGGGGGTGGAGGGGGGGGCTGGCTGCCTCAGTTTCCCCGGCGTGCAGATACCCCGTCCCGCCCCGCCTCCTGTGCACACGGAAGTCACGAGGCCGTCGGAAGCTGGCCGGCCCCTCTGCCCTCTCCTCCTCGTAATTCCAGGCCTGGCCCGGGCTTCCCGGCCCCGGGGAGGTGGACAGGTTCGAACAATGCCCGTCTTCCTGGACCCGGCGAGCAGGCACGGGCACGCCCGGCCCGAACACACCTGCCTCCAGCCCTCTTGCCCACGGCCCGCGGCGGTCGCAAAGAGTGCCTCCCGTACCCCAGGAGCACCTTCAGGCCCCCGCCGCCGCGTCCTGTGCTTCCCGGCAGCTCTGGTGTCTGGATAAGCAAACGGAGGCTCAGAGAGGCCGAGCTCCTTTCCCAAAGCCACGCGGCCATCGAGAGACACGACCGGGATGGGATCCCAGACGGTCTCACGGCCCGAGCTCTAACCGCGCTAACCGCGCTCCCCTCCCCAGCCTCCTGCTCTGCTGGGGTCCAAGGAGCCAAGACCCACCGCCCTGCCCCCGCTAGGGAGCGCAGGTCACCCGTGGGCTTGCGTTGGCCTCGGAGAGCCGGCAGGCTCTGAAATGTGGGCGCCCCGCCCTGCCCAGAACAGGCGCGGGGTGACCCCGGGAACCTGTGGAAGGTTCTCGGGCGGCCAGCCCGCAGGGCTGCGGTGCCGGTGGGTGGGAGGCAGCTCCCAGGCTCCCCCGGCCCTGCCTGCTTTGGTCCCTGGAGACTTCCGCCTCCCGCTCCCTCCACCCAGGCGCTGTTTCATCAGTCAGCCCACGAATGTTTTCCGGCACCTTCCAGCACGTGCAGGGGGCAGAGACGACGCTTCAACCGAAGGGGAAGACGGAGCTGGGCCAGAGCGCTGGGGTGCATGCGGGCGCCTGGCCCGAGGGGCGCACGCCCTCCCTCCTCCCCTCTGTAGCTGGGCGCCCTTGGACGAGTCGTTTCGCCCGGTGCCTCGGTTTCCGCATCTGTAGGGAGGGAGCAAGCGCCCACGCCGCCGTGTCGGGTGAATGAGCTCGCCCACCCAGGACGGCACCGGCCCAGGGCAACGGTCCACGCCGGACCCAGGAAGCCAGGACGGGAGGGCGGCGGCAAGGTGGGCGGGGGCCCGCCGGGCATCGAGGGGGGGTGGGGCTGTACTCTCTGGGCTGCGGGGGTTCGGCTGGGCCTCGGGCCCTGTCCCCTGTCCTGACCACAGACCTCGGGCAGGTGTGGGGACGGGCACTGACGTCACTTCCCCTCTGGCCGCTGACCTCCACGGCGGGAGGGACGAGAGGGATAGGGGACCCGCCACTCCCCGGCAAATCCCACAGTCCCAGCTCAGGCGGCCCCTGGTGCCAATGGGGAGACTGAGGCCTGGAGAGGCCGAGGCCGCCTGGCAATGCCCCCTTCCCGTGAGGGCCCCTGGGATTTTCAGGAGGCCCTGGAGAGGCTCCCCAGGAAGGCGGCCAAGGGGCCCGCTCCTCCGCCCCGTCGCTAGCTGGGAGACGCCGCTGGCTGCCGCGAGTGCCCGGTTTCTCGCTGGCACGCACAGACATGGGAACGCTTGGCACTGCCAGGGCCCTCATTAGCAGACGATCTTAAAACAGTGCGCGGAAACCCTTCAAGACCCCCCCGGGCTGGGCGCCAGCATGCTCTGCACGCTATGGGGTAAGAAGCCTGAGACAGAAACGCTGGCCTCTCGGGGGCGGGGGCGGCCGGCTCCAGCCCGAAACCAGGCCCCGGCTCCGCCACACCGCCTCCCCTGCTTTTGCGGGGGTGGGGCTGGAAGAACAAGGAGCTGCAAACACATGTTCCTGAAAGCCCAGGCAGGAAGGGGATCTGGGGACAGGCCTGCAGGGGAGAGACCGAGGTCCCCGGAGGGCCCAAACACGGCCAGAGGCGGTCTGCAGCAGGCGACACTGGGGCCCTCGATGCCTGCAGGCCTGGCGGGTTGCGGGGGAGGCTGCGCGGGGCGGGCAGTGCAGGACCCTGGGGCAGGAGCCCTCGGCCGCCACCCTGGCTGCAGCTCATTTTGGGCTCCAATCCCTCGTCTGACAGAGCAAGTTCAAGGGGAGATGTAGGTGCAAGGCCAGTCTGCAGGTGTGACCTCTAAGTCCGGAGAGAAAGCCGGCTTCCAGACCTGGGGCCGGGCTGGCACCCCCATAAGAATCACTACAGTGTACCGGACGCCTCCCGACCAAGGTCAAGTTAGACGGACGGCCTCAGCGTCACGGCTTCTGCGGCCACTCGGTCAAGCCTGAGGCTTTCCTGAGACCCCAGGCTCCCTCCTCACGCCTCGCAGCCCCTGCAGCAAAGAAGACCTGTCAGCCGTTCTCCGGGCCGAGCCGCTGCTCGCGGGGGCGGCCAGCTGACCAGACTGCTCTGCCCACGGGTGCTGTGGCTCTTCCCCAAAGGCCCGTGATCACCCGCAGGGCCTTAGTCTCTGCCCTAAAATGGAAAGAACTGAGAGTGGGGAGGGGGCGCCCCTCGCCTCTGAAAAGGTGGAAGTGAAGACAGAAGCAGGGCCCAGAAGATTCTTCGGAAGAGGAGTTCTTCCCGAGACGCCCCCAGCCTCGTCAGTTCGCACCGAATGACGTCACCAGTTCAGGGCCTGAGCCACGTATCAAGGGATCGATAGCCACACGTGGCTGGGGGTGGTTGTACTGCATGGTGCAGATCTAGAACATTCCGTCGTTGCAGGAAGTGCCGCTGGACGGAGCTGGTCAGGGCGGGGGAACACGGCTGTATGGGGGGGCTCTCGTCTGAGGTTCCGGCCCCCTCTCCGCCCCATCCTGGTCTCCGGTTGGGAACGGAACTGGCATTTCCCGACGGCCCGCGTGACCCGGTCTCTCTTCTCGGCACCAGTGGGCCGGGCCGGGCCACGGACGGGGGCCGCTCAAGGAGCTCCCCCAAACTGACAGACGGACCAACAGACGGGACCGGGAGAACAGACGGGTGCTTCCCTGGGCAGACGTCTCACATGGCCGTGGGCCCTCAACACACGCCCACCTCTCTCTCTGCCTGCAAAGCGGCCCCTGCACGGGGAGGGACCGAGGATGAGGCCGTGCACGCCAAGCCTGTGGCTTTAAGCCTGCCTCTGGACCTCACCCCTGCGTGACGTGGTCCCCCTTCGGCAGGGGGAGCCGGGGTCTCAGGGCGACAGCTGGCCTGAGGCGGCTGGAAGCCGAACGCGGCCATCCTGGAGCCTCCCTGGGCGGCCCGCGTCCGCTCTCTGGGCCTCGGTGTCCCCCACGTAACGTCACGACCGTGCCTCCCAGTTAAGGACACCGTGCAGACGAAGCACGCGGCACCGTCCAGGCCCCAGGTCGGCGGCTCCCTTGCTGCCCTGCGCCTGTGGCCGCCCTGTCCCCTCCACCCGTGAGCGACCTTGTGGCCCAGAGACCCCCTTGGCCCTCCCAGGCCCCGGCACCCCCCCTCCCCGCCCCTCGGAACAGCCCTGCACCTGCCCGGGCGGCCGGCGAGGGGCGCTGCGGCCCAGGAAGCCCGGCCGCCCTCGGGAGCAGCGCCCGCAGCCTCTGCAGGGCCGAGATAACCAGCCCGAGTTCCTGCCACGGCCACGGCCGTCGCCGGCGCCCGGGCGGGAGGCGGCGGGAAGTGGCAGGGAGGCAGCGCCGAGGGACAGGCCCCTGACAAAGAGCGCGTCCTCTGCGCGCGGAGATAAGCGCTGTGAGGGAGGGAGGGGCGCTGCGTCGCTGTCGCTCGGGGTGTACACATGCTGACAGGGCAAACGCGAGGCCTTTCGCGGCCCCACGGCTTTCATCCGTCCTCATTCACCGAGGAGCCGGAGCTTTATCTCGCTCACAGTCTGTGAGGCCACGAGGCCGACACTTGCTCCGCGCGCGGGGCTCCCTCGGAAAATATTAATATGTAACCGTCACCCTCCGCAGACCAGAGACGGAACGGGCTGGCCGGCTGGAAGGCGCGCGGCTGGCAAGATAAAAGAGAAAGAGCGAGCGGCGTCGGGGGGGTGGGGGGTGGTGAGGGAGCAGGGGCTGGGGCGGGGTGGGGGGCGGCCCCCTTCCCGTCCCCTCTCCAGGCAAGCGGCTCGGCGAGAGGCCTGGAGGCAGGAGGGGCGCCTGGGCCGTGCCTTCCCCGGGCTCCGCGAGCA
Organism: Paguma larvata; assembly: GCA_030068075.1. Classification (NCBI taxonomy): domain Eukaryota; kingdom Metazoa; phylum Chordata; class Mammalia; order Carnivora; family Viverridae; genus Paguma; species Paguma larvata. Next base: position 57,452,851 of record CM057841.1, on the reverse strand, counting down.
GGAACGCCACCGGCACCCCGACGGCCCCGTTTCACAGATGAGAAACCGCGGCACCCGGAGGCTAAGCGGCTAGACCAAGGGACGTTCGACCCAGGTCTGTCCCCCGGCCAGGAGGGCTCACAGGCAGGGGTGACAGACTGCGCTCCGAGGATGTGCTGGCCGCATGGGCCCATGGTGGGGGGGGACTGCCCACGGGACTTCCCCCCCACCATGTGCCCCAGGAGAGAAAGCTGGGCAGGCATGGTGTCCTGGGGCCCTGGGGGTGCCCACCAGCAGCAGGCCGGGCAGGCGGCAAGAAGAGGCAGAGCGACCGTCTTCCTCCTGCCCCAGCCCACCGGGCCCTCCCACCCCAGCCCTGCAGGGCAGGCCTACAGGAGCCATGGATGAACACGGGGGCATCTCCAGCCCCCCGCCACCACCCCGTGCTCGGGCGGTCTCCCCACCCACAGAAAATACCAACCCTGGGCCCCAAAACACGCAGGCGTGAGCTGGCGGTCCGTGGCCTTCTGTCTGAGGCCGCTGCCCCCTCTCAGCCCCCCTCCCCTGCTGTGGCCAGGGCTCATGGGCAGACTCCACGGTGACCCCGGGCCCAGGAGCTCCCGGGAGCAGTTGTTAGCTCCTGGTAGGGCCAGCTCCCTGCTTTGCCCCGTCCGGCAGGAGCCCGCGGGAGGCCCACTCGGGGGAAGTGCCGCTGAGACCCGGCCGCGCTCGCCGCCCGGCCGCCCCCGGGGCTGCAGCGCAGGCCCCCCAGGGACAGGGACGAGCCGGAGCAGAGGTGGGGCGGCGCCTGCAGAAGGAAACTGTGACCTCAGGCAGCTGGTATGCTGCTTGGGAAGTCGGTGCTCCTTCGTCGGCAGGAGGCGCCCAGGGAGCGGGTGGGCGGCTCCAGGGCTCCCCCGAGACAGGGCGTGTGTGCGCGCGCGCACACACACGCACACGCACACGTGCGGGCTCGGGCGTGCTCACACGCGTGCACACGCACACACTCAGCGCACTCGCACACAGGCACGGTGTGCGTTCACACGCGCGCGCACAGACGGACACGTACGTGCGTGCGTGCATACAGGTGCACACGTGCGGGTGCACATAAAGACGTGTGTGCACATGCGTGCACACACCCCCGCCTGGCCTCTGGTTCCCCAGCCCTGACCTCCGCTCCCAGGCTCTCTGCAGGCCCCCGGGGCACAGGCGGAGGAGGGAGGCGGGAGGAGCAGCTGCCCAGCAGGGGCTGGGGGCGCCAGAGCCTTAGGGAGCGGGGCGGAGGGGGCACTCGCAGCCAGGCCTTGTGGTCTGGACTTGAGAAATCTACATCCCGTAATAGGTTCTGGCAACGGGGCCTTCCCCAGAACAATGGGTTGCAGAGTCTCTGAGCTGGGCGGGCGCCTCTGTGTGAGAGACGGAGCTTGGCAGCCTTTCCGGGGGCTCTGCCAACCCTCCAGTGGGTTCGCTGCTCCCTGCCAGGGCTGGGCGGTGGGGGGGGGGTGCAAAGCCAGCACTGCCCACCCCCCGCCCAGGCCTGACTGTCTTCTCTCCTCCGGGGGAGTTGTCCTGGGGGAGCTCGAGGTGGGGACGCCCGGGAGCGGGACTCACAGACACAAGGGAGGGGTGGGGAGTGGGGCCACGGATTGGGTCTCTTGCCAGGGAAGTCCGGGCCTCCGGGCCCGAGGGGTCGCCTGGGTCCCTCGTCCTCCGCCCCTGACACTGACCTGGGGGGGAGGAGGAGAGGACAGTGGGGAGGGGGAGGAGGCAGGAAGCCCGAGAGGAGAGAGCCCTGGGGAGGGAGCAGGGGAGAGCCGGAGAGGGCGGCAGGTTGAGGGGTCCTCCAGGAGGCGAGCCCCTGCGGGCTCTGGAGCACTTCCAGCAGCCCCGCCACAGCATGGAGTCACTGGGGGCGCAGGCATGCAAATTCCCAGGCCCTCCCCAACGCTGTCCCTCTACGGGGGACAGAGCCATCTCCACCTCCACCCCCACCCCTACCTAGGGTGTCTGGCGTGGGGGGAGCCCTCCAAGAGCAAGCTGCTTTCTGGAAGAGAGAAAGGCGTGGGACCGGGATGCTGCAGAGTACCCCCCTGCTTCCCGGAGGAGGGTGGGGCTGAGCCCAGAGGCGGCGGGTGCCCCCCTCCTAGTCCTTCCAGAAGCTGGGCAGACGAGGGACAGCGAGGCCAGTGACGGGGAGGCATGCGGGCCCCCCGGGGACGAGCTCGGGCTGAGGAGCAGCAGGGGGGTGGAGGGGAGAGAAAAGTTTCTCATCAGTGGGGTGAGGCTGGGGGGGACTCAGGAGGAGCCCCGACGTGAGGTGTGGCGGGCGGTGACGACAGGGGCAGGGACCGCTAACATGGCTGGGTGACAGCCGCTGTTCCCGGGACTTTCTGGACACCATTCCTCCCTTGCTACACGTGGGAGCGGACGGGGACACAGAGAGGTGGAGGAGGCGGCCCGAGGCCACCCAGCTGCAAAAGTCCGAGCTGGGAAGGAAGCGAGCGAGGAACGGGCTTTCGCCTGCTCTCTCTGCACACGCGGAGGAGGAAGAGGCTGATCCCACGGTGACAGGAGTCAGGGCGCAGCACGGAGTCCTGCCCGGGTGACAGCGAGCAGGGCCGCCCACTCCCCACAACCGTCGGGCCCATGGACCACAGAGCGGGTCCACGGAGCGGCTGCACCCCGAGCCAGCAGACAGAGGCCAGGTCTCCGAGGTGACCTGAATGCCAGATGCTGGGGTTTGGGCTCGGAAGCGGGACGGGATGGACGGACTTCCTGGAGGCGCTGGCCGGCAACCGCCCCAGGCCGGGAGCGAGCAGGTTGGAAACGGGGGTCCCCCTCACAGATTTGCAAGTGTCTCCTCCGCCATTGCGAAGCGCATCGGCGGCCCTCGCGGTCCTGGGCCAGGGGAGCGCGGAGGTGACGGGGCTGGGCGGTCGCGCGCGCTGGTGAGGGACCCTTCACTCATTACGCGCCAGTAACTCAGGTTCACATAAAGAAGCTCTTTCGGCTTCTCAAAGCACAAGATGAAAAGCAATCAACCAGCCATTTGCCTCAAAAGAGAGAAAACACCACACGAATCAAAAGCAACCCCCCCCAAAAAAATGACGGGGCAGGGGCTAGATCGGCAGGCAGGTCGGCCCTTTGAAGCTCGGGATCCCCAGAGAACGGCGAACGCCCCCCCCCCGCCCCCCCCACCTGCTCCGATTCCCGCCTGGCCACCTGTTCTGTCCCCTGGGGGCCGCAGCGCTACGGACTGCGGCTGGAGGCCCAGGCGAGGTTTCGAGGCAGCCCGGATGAGCCCCAGGGTGACCCCGGGGCTGAGCGAGACCCCCCTCCCCGCAGGCGCGGCTCCTGGCCGAAGCTCGGCGATGCCCACGGGCACCCCACGTCTACCCTCTCTAGCGTTCCCACCCGGAACCGTCTCCTCCAGCCGCTTCCGGCCTGCGCGGAGACCCAGACGCGGCGCCGCTGGGGAAGGCGGGCCTTTCGGGGGGAGCTGAGCCCCCAGAGCCTGTGCGGACCCCTCTGTGCCACCGGGGCTGGCTGAGGTGTTGGGTTAATGAGCGCCCCGCCCTGCGCCGTTCCCCGCGCCGGCCGCACTCGATGGTCCAGACTCGGGGGATTCAAACAACGCAAAAGGATTCTTCGCAAGCCAGAGGCTGGAACGCTGCTCCCTGGGCTGACAGGTGCTGGCGGGGCGGTGCTCCCCACACAGGCTCCGGGGAAGACTCCTTCCTGCTCCTCCCCACGTGTGATGGCATCTGGGCTTGTCGCTCGGCCTCCTCCACGTCTGAGACTGGACTCTCCCTCGGCCCCTCTTGTCAGGACACTCGTGGTTCCGGCCGGCACCCCACGCCCCCTCCTACCCCCTCCGAGTCACCTCACGTCCCAATCCTTAACTCCATGGCATCCGCAAAAACCCCTTCTCCAAACCAGCTCACAGTTCCAGGTTCCAGGAATGGGGACAGGGACGCTGGGGGGCGGGGGCAGCCTCGGGCCGACCACACGTACGAAGGGAAAATCAAGCTGGGTCCCTGCTTCCTTATGTCCGGCTCGGATGGCCACCAAGCCGCTCACCCGCTCAGGGGCAGCGTCGTCCGGAGACTGCCTGCTGAGTGCCAGGCACCGCGCTCAGCATCAGGAATACAGCAGTGAGGAAAACAGAGCCCTCCCTGTCTCCCCGGAGCTTCCGTGTGTACGTGGCTAAAGAAGAAAGAGTGATCAGCCGCAAAACCAGGAGAGGAACTGAGTGTTACACTTCCGCGGGGCGCTCAGGGGCCGAGCAGCTGACTCTTCAATAAAGGCCCGAAGGAGCCAGGAACACGAGCCGTGTGGAGAACTCAGGAGAACTTTCCAGGCAGCCGGAACAGCAGGTGCAAAGGCCCTGTGGCCGCATGTTCACAGAACAGCAAGGAGGTGGGTGTGGTTGGAGTGAAACAGACGAAGCGGGGAGCCAGAGGCAGACGGAGGAGGAGGGAGTAGAAGGCTCGGGTGGGGTCGTGGAAGGCACCGTAGCAAGCAGTGACTTTGACTGCTGCTCTTGTGGGGCAGGAGCTGCGAGAAGGACCCGACGAGAAGGCCAGAGCCGCGTGCACCCACACCCTTGCTTCCTGACCAAGGCTGCGTTCTCCCCCACTCCTTTCCGGGATTTTTCCGCCAGCAGCGACCATCAGAAGCAGCCCCCGGCCTCTACTGAGCAGCCAGTCTGGAAGCCTGTGCCCCCCCGTCATGGCAGCAGGAGCCACGCAAGGCGGCCGGCGATGGGGGGCGCCTGGCTGAGCCCCCCCCCCCCCGGCCACGCACGCACGCACCCTGGGGTGCTGGTCCCGGGCTGGGCATGAGCCGCGGGGGGTGCGGCGCCTGCCAAGGCGACAGCCTCCATTAAGAATGTATCAGCCCGGAGGGAAGACGTCTTTAGCTCTGGGCCTCCCACGGCGGGGTCCTCGCCACAGCGAAACTTTGCTTCGGGGAAGAGGCTGGAAACCCGGCCCCCAGAGGATAATGAGAAGCCGGCTCACAAAGCATTTCCCTTTGAGCTGGGCCGAGCGGCCCCCTGATGACAGGACTGGGGAGGGGTGCGTGGGGGGCTCCGGGGGGCCCCGGAGCAGGCACACGAGACGGCGTCCACGCTGGAGGCGCTCGGCCCCCGGGGCCCCACCTGCTCGGCGCCGCCTGGCCTCATAAACCCTCTCTCTTTGGAGTCACATTTGATGCGGTTCCAACAGGGAGCCATACGTCACCAAATCCGGCAAAAATTTGTGCTAAATTGAATCAATCCATCTTGGAAATGGCTCTTGTCAGGTTCCGTCAGAGAGACCGTCTGCAGGGGACGCAGAGATCAGGAGGGGCCGTCGGGAGGTGGGGGCTGGGGGACTGGGATCTAAGCAACTCCAAGCCTCCCGCGGCCTCGGGCGGGGGGGGGGCGGGGGTAAGGCCTCGCACGCGCACACTCGCGGTCACGCGCGAGGCCCACGGCAGGCGGGTGCAGGAGGGGCGGGGGCAGGGGTGTCCGGTGAGCAGCGGCCTCCGCCCGGCCACCTGCCATCGTCTGACCTTAGATGGAGCCTTCTCGGGGCTCAGGGCAAGGGAGATGGCAATTACCAGGTGCTCACTCATCGCCGGGTAAGCTGAAGGCGGGAGGCCCCAGGGCGAGTCCCCCCGAGCAGAACTCGGCCGGGCAGGGGTGCTCGGGGGTCTGGAGAGGAGCCAGGGACCGGGCCCCAGGTGCCCCGGGGTGGGCGGCGAGGAGGACAGTCCCCTCTGCCAGGAGCTGGCCTGAGAGGCTCCTCCATGCGGCCAGGGGCTCTGGCTGTGGGGAGCAGGCCCTGCCCCGGAGCCCTGGGCCCCTGGGAGACAGGACACCACTCTGCCGGTCCGGGGAGGCCCGGGCAGAGCAGGAGCTGGGCCAGGAGGGCGCCCCCCCCAGGCACGGCCGCCCCAGACCGCGACTTCGCTGTTGCTCCCCAGGCTCTGGTCCTGAGAGTCGGCCACGGCACAGATACCCGCTCCCGGCCGGCTCGGGGTCTGCGCCTGTCCACGCAGACCCAGACGTGTTGCGTCGCGTCGTGGGGGCAGGCCTGTGCCCTCCGTGTGAACGGCCTGCCCGGTCCAGCCTCCGGCCCCCGTCCGTGCTGCGCCCTTGCCCCGGTGAGCCTTCCTTCTCCCCTCCCTCCGCGTGTCCTGCGTTGTCACCTCCGGAAACTCCAGTCCCCCCTCGGGGGCCTCGAAAGCATTCCAGCCGCCCCTGCGACCCAGGGTGCTGCCTCGCCCAGACGCCCCGAGGGTCAGCTCCTGAGGGCGCAGACCGGACACGCGCACGGCGCTCCCCGGAGCACACACAGAAGGCCGGGCGCGCTCGTGCTCCTGGGTGGCAAGTTCAGGGGCGCCGGAGGGACAAAAAAGCACTCCCCAGTCCGGCAAGTTTCGCTCTGAGAAGAACGAACCAAGAAACCAACCTCCCCAGGACACCGAATTCGCCGAGGGGGCCGCGCCCCCCACCCCCGGCCCGTGTTTCTGGGTAACTACGGCCACGCCCCTGGGCGGCCGCGACCGGATGCTCCACGCGGGCCAGCCCCACCCTGAGCCCACCCCACGGGCACGGAGACAGCTGGATTGCGTCTGCTCCCATGGCCGCCCCCCCTCTGGGCCCTGGCGACCCAGAGTACGTCACTCTGGAGTGTCAGCGACTCTGAAAAATGACCTCATGGGCTTAGGGGCCAGGGCGGTGGCCACCCCAGGGGACAGCGGAGCCTCTGGGAGCTGGCCGCGGCCCGCGGGCTTCCTACCCGGGGGCCGGTCACACACACTTGTCTGGTGAACGCCCTACTTCACGGACACCTGGAAGGGAGGCGTGGGCCGGACTGGGCCCCCGAAAACCCCCGTGTGCAGATCCTGACGCCCAGCCCCTCAGACGCGCCTGTATGTGGAGACGGGTCTTCAGAGACATCATTAAGTTCATGTGCGATCATCAGGGTGGGCCGGGGTCCGGCATGACCGGTGTCCTCAGAAGGGGAGATCGGGGCACGACCACGCACGGGGGAGGACAAGGCCGGCTACAGGCCGAGGGAGACCGGCCTGGGGAGCAAGCAGCCCTGCCCACAGCCTGACCGGGGACCTCCAGCCTCCAGAACGGGGAGAAAACAGATCTCCGCTGTCAAGTCGCCCGGTCTGTGGGGCCTCGTTACGACCGCCCGCCCCGACGAAGCCCGCTGGAGAGCAGGAGCCGCCCCCAGGTCGGGAGGGGAGGGCAGGCCGGCTGGCCCGGCGCCCCCTGTCCCCCAGCGGCCGCCGCCCGGGTGGGGGTGGGGAAAGAGAGGGCTGGCTTCAGCTTCCCGGGGGCTCAGGGACCCCGTCTCCCCGAGTCACCACAGCCCCCGACTCACTTCCAAGCCGGAGACCCATCAAGCCGACTGCCGAGGCCAGAGATGCGCACGCGGATTTATTAGCAGACGGAGGAAGACAAAAGCCATCTCGCCTGACACAAATAGAGATGAATTCGAGTAGAGGAAACCCAGAGACTAGCAAATTAAACCGGGGGCCGGGCCGCCGAGGGCGCCGGCTGATGGATCTCCCCAGCCGGACAGCCAGGCCCACCAGATGTCACCACGACACGCTCCTGGGAAACCGCGCCCCCCACCCCCACCCGGTGCGTACCCCCACCCCCGGGAGGGGAGGGAAGGACGAGGCACTGGGGGCCGGCAGGCAGGCCCGAGGGGCTGCGGGTTCCCGGGCTGGGAGACGGCGGGGCTCCGGAGGAAAGGGGGTGTCGGCTCGGGAAACCCGGGCTGCGGGCCACCACAGCTCTGTCCCCTCCCCGAGCCACGAGGCTCAGGAGAGCAGACCGTGTGTGTGTGTGGCTGCCTCTCCTCGCCAGCGGCAGGGGCTCACGCAAGAGCTGAGGAAGGCACGCATGCTCGAAAGAACGGATGAACGAATGAAGGAAGGAAGGAAGGAATGGGAGCACGTGGCTACTGACCACGGGCTGGCGTGGCCAGTATGGCTGTAGCGACACCACCTCTCTGGGCTCAGAGCCGCGTAGACGTGGATGGTCTCTGCCTACAAGCCCTCGGGGTGCAGTTCCCGGCCCGTCCCGTCTGAGCCACCTGCTGTACCGCCCCTTCCATCCTGCTCCGCAGCAGCCCTTCCGGAAGCTTCCCCGAGGCCCGGCCGGCCCTGCCCCTCCCGGCTCCGCGCTCGGCTCCTTCCGTCCCCTTTTCCTGGAAGAGCCCTCCCTCCTTCCCCTGGTGGGTCCCACCTCCTCATCGGGGCTGAGAGCTCGGTCCCCAGTCCTCCCTCCCTCCCTCCCGGCACAGAAGGGCCCGCTTCCTCCCAGTGTCCCCTCGGAGTCGCGTCCCAGGAGGCAGCCCCGTGTTTATGTGAAGACAGTAGAAAGGAGCGAAACGGAACGCGCGGTTCCTGGGTCTCCCTGGCTGCGTCTCAAGGGCTCAAGAGCCACAAGCAGTTGGCAGCGACGGAGCTGGACAGCGAGAAGATTCTCGCAGCCCGGCGGGGAGCGGTGCTGGACGCCGCGGCCGGGGGTGTCCTGCGTGGGGACGGCCGGAAGCAGGTTGCGCCGTGGGGGTGGCGGGCGCCCCGTCTGGCTCACACGCCGCATTGGAGCCCTTTAGGGACGTCCCGGATACCACCTTGGTTTACCTTGGGCTGTCTGATTCTCGGAAGGCAGAGTTTCTGGAAGCTTCTGGTGATAGCGTCCAGGATGACGCGCTATGTGCGTCTGTGTGCTGGGCCCAGGGCCAGCGTTTCTCACGTGTCGCCTCGTTCAACCTCTGCAAGGAAGACGGCACGGGCCTGTCCTACGGCGACCGAAGCCAAGGCCACAGTAGACGGCAGAACGGCCATGGAAGTGTGTGGCTCAGGGCCCTTCACTCACCGGGCTCCAGCCGGGGCTCGGTTCTTTGTAGGAGGGGACGTGGTGAGGACGGGGCCCCCCGGGTGGAGTCCTGGGCACTCACAGGCCTCGGGCGTGTGTGCTGTGACAGACGTGGTCGTACGGTGGCCTCGGGGAAGGGGGACACCCAGCCGGGGTTCTGAGACTCATGGGAGTTGGGGCTGGACGCAGCCTTGGGTCGCCCAGGCCGCAGAGGCCTGTGCTCCGTGCATGCATGTCACTCCTGCTCCCCGACACCCCAGCCCAAAGGCACTGCCTGCCTTCCCCGGTACCTCTCATGGGGTCGCACCTCATGGGGTCACACATGGCTCACCGCGCTTGGCTCAGACCTGGCCTCCAGCGGCCGCGGCCCACGGGGCCGGACCCCAGACTCGAGGGCAGACAAAGGTGTGAACGCTTAAAAAAGCCACGATCCAAGGCGGAGAAGGTCATGTGTGTGCGGGTGGGTGTGTGCGCGCGCGTGCGAGCAGGTGTGGGGGACGTGCACGTGCAGCCGGGGCATGGGGTGTGCGCACGGCTGGGTACGGGAGGAATCCCCTCGCCAGGGACTCGACATCTGCGACTTCGTCCAGAACTTCAACTTCCCGAATTCCTCACGGATCAAACCACCAACCAACCGTCTGCGGTCGGGGCTGGCCTTCACCCCGCCGGCGGGGACCCGGCCTCCGGGGTCCCAGAGGGCCTCTGCTGATGGGGCGTCCCAATTCTGAGTTCCGGCGGACGGAGAGAGCGGCTGGAAGCCCGGGCGCACTCGGGCAGGGCGGGCTTTACACGCTGTCGAGTGCCTCCCCCCCCACCCGGCACCCCGTCCAGAGCCCCCAGACCCCTCCCGTCCAGGGACGCGCACACCCCAGGTCTCCCTGGACCCGCCCCCGCGTCAGCCGGGGCTTAGAAGGGGCGGACAGGGCGGCCAAGGAGGGCGGAGGGGCGCAGCGCAGCGGACGAGGGAGCCAGAACTTTCTGCAAGGTCAGCAGCCCGGGCTCCCTCCCGCGACCGCCGCCACGCCAGGCCCTCCCCCTAACGAAGGAAGGGCGCAGGTGATCATCCGTCTTCGGCGCCGCGCGTCCTAATTAAGCACCAGCGAGTTCTGCGACCTGCCTGCTTTCCGTCCCCGGCGTAATATGTTATTTACCTGCAGCTAATAGGCTCGCGGGTAATGACAGTCTGTATCAAATGACGGCCGCTCGGCTTCTGACGGTTTTAAAGACCTGGTCTCGGGGACACTACAGTTTCTAATTACAGGGTCTGTCACCGGCGAGGTGCCGTGCAACACCATTGCTTCTCCCGCAGGTGACACTCCTGTCCAGATAGGAAATTTAAGCTCGGCCGTGACAGTTAAGGTTAAAAATACCGCGCAGCAAGAGGCAGGGGATCATAATTTGGGTCGCTGCCGTGTTTAATTAATTGGACTGTGGCCATCAGTGCTCCGCGGGCCGTAATTACAGGCGGGGTGAGAGGCCCCGCTCCCCTGGCTGTGTCTTACAGCTGTAATTTCGCGGGGGCTCTGACCCGGCTCCAAGCGAGGGGGCCCCGGGAGCTCCTCCAGGGCGCATGGCGGTTCGTTATGCAGCCGTGATTTGCGAGCGGGAGGGACGAGCGAGGCGGGGGCAGGCCGGGGAGGCGAGTCCAGAGGGACCGCACCTGCCCCTGCCCTTCTCAGTGGCAGGCTGCTTCCCTCCCGCCCTCCTCGTCATGCTGGCGGGTGGCATGGTGACAAAGGCCAGCGATCCCTGGATGCCAGAGCAGGCCACCCGGAAGAGAGAATCCGTGCCTCACTGTTCGCTGTTCGGCAAACAGGCCAGGCCTGCTCAAGCCACAGGGCCTTTGCACATGCCATGCGACCACCTCCCCCCCAGAGGCCAACATGGCCTCCTCCCCCTCTCTGTTCAGGCGCCAGCTCGGTCTGCTCCTTGGTGGGGGCGGGGAGACACTTTCCCTCTGATAATCCTCGTCACCGTCTGAGACCACATTCTGCTGGTTGTCCTGGCCGGTCTCAGGAGGGATGCCCAAGTCCCTGGTCCCAGTCCCCCAGGGCCACTGTCTGTCTCTGTTCAACGCTCACCTTGTTCAGGCCTCGAGGAGGGTTCCCCTGACAGGTCAGGCTAGACGCGGCCCCTCCCCTTCTCCCTGCCTGGCTCATGTCCCCGGACCCCGACCCCAGGTACTCGATCCGGCCTGTGGGTCAGGAGCAGCCTCGCCTCGGCCCGCTCAGTACTCCCTCCCCGTCTCGAGCATTTGCGGCATGAATATGGCCTCGAGGGCCGAGGACGCACCGTCACGACAGGCCGAGAACTGGGACCAGCTCTGAGACCGGGCGCTGACCGACTGAGAAGGAGGCAGGTCCCCTCGAACAGGTCAGGCCGCTCTCTGCCTGGATGTCAAGTGCCGAGACTCAGCCAAGCCTCAGTTCTCCTCATCTGTAAAATGGGACAGTCCTCCTCCCTCTCACGGGGTGGGGGAGCAGACGAGCTGAAACAAGTGAGGGGCTCAGGAAGGCACGTGCCGGACGGACCCCGTGACACCCCAGCTTACCCCCCCCCCGCCCCCAGACGTCAGGAAGGGTCAGGGTCAAAGCTTTAGATCCAGGTCTAGGTTCTTGCAACAAAGGGTGTGAGGTGGCGGCGGCTTTTTGGAACCTCAGCCCGAGGACTGCCACTCCCCAGGCTGACCTGCCGCCCTGGCCGGGCCTCGATCGCTCGGCACTGGGTGGGGGGGCGGGTCTCAGTTTACCCTCCCCAGCTCAGCGCCCGCAGGGTGAACGTCCCCTCCCCGCTGTCCCCCACCGAGCCCCCCTCCCCATATTCCGGCCAGAGAAATCCTGGTGGCACCCGGCTCCCCCGCTGGGCCCCCCACAGTGCGCTCGCCGCATTCCCCCCCCCCCCACCGTGGATGGCTTTCACTGATCGGGGTCTGTGCTAACCCACCACCCCCTCCCTCTGCCATGCCCTGCGGCCGCGGGCAAGGAGTTTGGCCGGGCCGGCGGGGACTCAGAAGTCAAGTCACTCATCTGGAGGGGACCACGTGGGGGAAGGACTCCCATCCAAACCCGCAGGTGGAGAGCCCGCCGAGGCCCTCGCCCGAAAGCGGGGTGCGGCGGGCTGAACTGTGTACCCCCGAAAGACATGTCGAGACCGTGCGTGGCCAGAGAACGGCAGAGAGGAGACAGTTTCCACAGCGGGTTCCGCGCCGGCAGCAGAGAGCCCGACGCGGGGCTCGAACTCACGAACCGGGAGATCAGGCCCTGAGCCGCCCGAGCCGACGTCAGACGCTTCACCAGCTCCAACGGAGCCATCTGGGCGCCCCGAAACACTGTGTTCCAGCGCCCCGGGGTGGCCTTATTTGCGAACAGGGCCGTCGCAGATGTCGTCGGCATACGGGCCCAGACGGGGTCGTGCTGAGGCAGGGCTGAGGCAGGGCGGGCTCCTTCCAGCAGGGAACCCCGGCCCCGCGCACAGGGCGAGGCCGAGCGAAGGCGGGAGCAGAGACTGCAGGGATGCGGCCACAAGCCAAGGGACACCCGGATGGCCGGCCACCACCGGAAGCTGGGAGGGACGGCGACGGTCCTTCCTGGATCCTCTGGAGGGAGCACCGCCCTGCCCGCACCTTGAGCTCAGGCTTCTGCCTGCGGAACGCGGGAGAAAGTTCTGCAGCAGAAGCCCCCGGTTGGGGCCGCTCCCGCGGGGCCGCAGGAGAGACAGGCGGGGCGGCGCGGCTGGCTGACACGCCGGCCCGCCAGACTCAGGTGTGACCTCTGCGGGGTGGCCACATCCATCACCGCCACGCCGCGCCCCTCCTCCCGGGCCCTGGCCACGCGGTTCCCATGGAGCTCAGGAAGCCAGGGGGTGGGGGACAAGCGCGACTGTTTATTAACCGACGGCCGGGCCGCTGGCGGCTCAGCGGAGAGCTGCTTTTGAAGTGCCGAGTGATTTATTTTAGCCAATTACTGGCTCGCTTCCCCTTCCGAGGACCCCACGTAATTGATTGAAACCTATTGAAAACAAATTAGCCAGCACCGGGATGCGGAGATGTGTTTATCGCTTCTCCGGAGGGTTTCAGGGAGCCCGCGTGAACTGCGAAACCCGCTCGCGTTGGCTCTTCCCTTCCCCGGAAGGACAGGAGGGGAAAAAAGGCACAAACCCGTCTCCGGGCGGAGGGACCCCCCTGGGCACCTCGCAGCCCCATTGTTCCCCGACGCCCGCGGCCTCTGGGATTATCACCAGGAGGATGTCCTCACTCGCGGGCACGCCAAGGTCCGTGCCCGCCGCGCCGGCACACACCGCCACGCCGGCACACACCGCCACGCCTCCCGGTTTGCTTGGTATCACCCGCTGCCTCGGCGCACACCCCCAGGTGGCCCGGCGGGCTTCTGAGGGGACGACACGTGTGTCCATTTCCCTGCATCAAACGCATTAGACAAATTATTTCCAGGGGCGCCCGGGGGGCTCAGTCGGTTGAGCGTTCAACTCTGGCTCCAGTCATGATCTCACGGTTCGTGGGTTCGAGCCCCCTGTTGGGTTTTGCGCTGACAGCGCAGAGCCTGCTTCGGATTCTGGGTCCCCCCCCCCGCCCCTCCCCTGCTCATGCTCTGTCTCTTTCTCAAAAATGAATAAATATGAAAAAAAACGTTTTTAAGAAAAATTATTAATTGTGGCACATAAAATTTATGGCCTTGACCGTGTCTAAGCGTACAGGTCGGAGAGATTAAGTACATCCATGTTAAATAACATTAAAAAAAGTATTTTCCGACCTACGTGAGCCCTGCTCTGGGACGGCGGCTGGCGGTCCTGCCCCCGGGTCACGCTTCCTTCGCTGCGCCCACCTCCCCTGCTGGGGCCTGCCTCTGAGGAATGACAGGCAGGGGTGTCCAGCCCCACTTGGACACAGTGCCCGGAAAAGGGGGCTCCCTCCCCGCTCAAAGCCCTGCAGTGCCCGCCCCTGCCATCCCATCAGGCCTTCACTCCTTCTAGAAAATTCCTCCCCTCCCCCTACCAAGCGCACGTCATTCTGGCTCCCCAGACCCGTGCCCCCCTCCCCGTCCCCCACTGACACCAAGCTTCCAATCGCTCCCGCTGGTGATGCCCGTGGCCTGTCCCCGTCACCCACACCAGGAGCACGTGCTGACCGCGCAGACCCTGCGCCCCGGACGGCCGATCCCTCAGACGGAAATGAAGCGAGGCGCGGCTGCAGGCCCCCCGCACCCCCGGCCAGGGTGATGGCGTCCTTCTCCGCAGCCGCCCAAACCGAGGAGGGCCAGAGCCTGCCTGCGGGGTATCCGGCCACCGCCACTGGCACACCGCGGGCCTCCTGCTATTTCCGGAAGCCTCGCTGTCAGCGGGAACTGCCACAGCGGGAGGACAAAGGGCTTCTGCTGGCGCACAAGGTCGCACGGAGGGAGTGCCCGCGGAGCGCCGGGTGCAGGCCTCCCTCGGCTGCCGGGAGACCCGGCTGTCACCATCACGTGCGACCGGCCACTGGGGTCTGGAAACCCGGCAGATCCACGCTCCTGCCCCTCAGGGCCGCGGCCACGTCTACGCGTGTTGTGTGCGTGTGCGTCGTGTGTGGTCTGTGTGTCTGGGGGCGGGGACGAGCAAACGCGCGGTAACCGGCAGGTCCGTGGTATAGACGGGAGGACGGGCAGGGCGCTGCCGGGGGGCTGGTCGCCGTGACCCTCCCCCCCCCCCCCCCCCGCCCTGCCCAGCGCTCTGCCCCTTGGTCGTTCACGGGGTGCAGCCCCTGCCCTTTGACTCCTGGGTGCTGTGCCTGGGTCCCACCCAGCCTGGTGACGTGTGGCTCTCCTGAGCAGCCCCGAGACGCCGCGGGCAGGGGCACGAGTCCCAGAGCGTGGGCCCCCTGGCTCCCCACCTCCCAGCCCTGGGACTTCAAGGAAAAGCAACGGCAGCTCCCTAGGCCTCAGTTTCCCCATCTGCAAGCAGGGCTAACCAGAGCACCGCCCTCACGGGGAAGTCACAGAGACTAAACCGTTGCCAAGTCGGGTGCCGAGACCGTGCCGGCACCGGCAAGCCCTCCGGAGCCAGCAGCACGCCTCCCGGGGGTCCCCAGCCTGCGATCTGAGCGAAAGGCCAGCGGTGTGCACGCGCCAACCCCAGAATCCGCGATGCGGGCCTTATCTGAGACTGGGGCCTCGTAGCCAAGATGAAGAAGTAAGTTAAGAAGCAGAGGAGTCGGGGCGCCCGGTGGCCCAGCCAGGGCGCATCCGACTTCGGCTCAGGTCACAATCTCACAGTTCGTGGGTTCGAGCCCCGCGTCAGGCTCTGTGCTGACAGCTCAGAGCCTGGAGCCTGCTTCAGATTCTGTGTCTCCCTCTCTTTCTCTACACTCTGCCTCTCAAAAATGAATAAATGTCAAAAAAATTAATAGAAAAAAAGGAATATTGACTTGAAACACCCGGCACAGATGCTTCCCGGGGAATGCTGGCCGGTGGCAGGCAGCGGGCCCCCGTCCCTCCTGGCCAGCTCCACGGCCCCACTCTACAGGGGAGGCCACGGAGGCCCACAGCCGCGGCCTCTGGCTCAGGTGCCACGGGTGTGGGGATCCCGGAATCCCTGAGGAGACCGCAGCAACTCCAGGAGGAAGGCGGCGTGAGGCCAGAACCTAGCCGCTGCCCGGAGCGCTTGCAGCAGACTGAGGCCGGGGCTCCCGGCGCAGCCCGCGGGGCCTCCGTGGCACTCCTCCCCGGGTGCGGACACAAGGGGGCCATGGTGACACCCCTACCACGAGGCCATCCCGAACCCCCCGCCAGCCCGGAGGTGGGGGCAGGCAGCAGGTGGGGGGTGGTTCCCAGCAAAGCCGTCTCTCCCTCCCGCCCGCCTCCCCGCCTTCAGCCCGCCTCTCCCACGCCCTCCAGGGAAGCTGACCTTGAACCACAGGTTCTGAGTCTTCCTGGCACTCTGGCTTTGCTGCCTGCGACTGACGGCGGGGTCCCAGCTCCCCTTCCAAGAAGCCCATTTCTCCCCCGTTTTCATCTCGGCCCTCAGCCTGGCCTTCAGAGGACTCCCACCCCCCACCCCAAGGTTCCTGGTTCACAGACACGCCCCAGGCCGGGTCTTCCGACTCCAGGAGCCCCCGCCACCCCCTCCCGGCGCCCCTGTGTGGTCTGGCGCGCGCCTTCTCCGGTTGGAAGCTTCCCACAGCACTGATTGCTCTGATCTCTGGGAAGCCCCATACGTGACGCCGTCGGTCCCGGTGGCGCAGACTGTCGGCGGCGCCAACGCCATCGCTCACGCGGCGGAAACCCGCCGTGGCCATCCCCTGCCCGGGCCAGCGAGAGGCACCGACCGCTCCTCCCGGACGGCGGCGGCAGATGGATGGGTCCGGGAATTACCGCCGGCTGCGAGGTGGGGGCCTTTCACCTCCGCGGAGCGGGGTCGAGTCCCTGTCACCGCGGGGCCCGGACCCCAGGGAAATGAAGCCGGAGGCCCCTGCTCGGGGTCGCGCCCCCACTCCCCACCAGACGCCAGCCTCCGGCGGCATTCCGCACGGGGCTCCACCTCCGGCCCCAGCGCGATCGATTCCCTGGGACCCCCGGAGGCGCCCGAGGCAGGTGCTGTCCGCGGCTGGTGACAAGCGAGGAACCTGACACCGCGAACGTCGGGTGAACTGACCCCCCTCCAGTCCTGGGGGAGCGGGCAGCATCCCCCTCGGCAGGGCTGACGGCCCGCGTCGGGTCAGAGCCTCCCGGAGGCCTGATTCGGTTTGCCCTGCCTCCTTCCTGGTTTAAAGATTTCAAACCACGTTTCCATGTGAGTCTCAAAACCCAGGGGGACGTGAGTCTTTTATCAGCCCTGAGAGCAAAGCGTCCGGGAGCCTGGAGGGCGTGAGCCGCGTGCCGGGAGCAGACAGGGGCCTGGACCACATGGCCGGGGCTCTCCCCTCGGGCCTCAGAAGGCGCGGGGAGGCCCTCCCAAATCGGCTGAGGGGTCACCCTGGGCCTTGTCCTCCCTTCTCTCCCCAGAACGGGGCCAAGGAATGCTGGACGGGCCATGTCCTAAATAAAGCAGCGCCGGAAAGAGCCCAGTGTGACTGCGGCCCAGAGGACCCAGGAGCTCCCGAGCCGGGCCGAGCCGGGCGGGCCCCTCGGGGCCCCTCGCGCACGGGTGCTGGACTCTGCGTCCTCGCCGTCGGGAGAGCGGGTCTCGTTTGGTCGGCAGCGGGGTGAAGAGTGTCCTGCCAAGCACGTGTCCGCCCAGAACCTCAGAACGCGACCTGCTCTGGAAACGTCTCTGCGGATGTCACTTGCTCGGGAAGGGCCCCGCGTCCGATGTGTCTGGTGTGTGTCCCCAGAAGACGGAGCTGTGACTTCTGGAAGCAGCACCGGAGTGGCGCAGACCAAGAAACGCCCGGGGTGCCGACAGACACCAGGAGCTGGGAGAGGCAAGGAAGGCTCTTCCCCCAGGGCCTTTGGAGGCCGTGCGACGCCTTGATTTCAAACTTCCGGCCTCGGCAACTGTGAGAGAATCCATTTCTGTTGGTTTAAGACACCCGGTTCGGGATAATTTGTTACGGCATCCCTGGGACACGAACGGGGTCTAAAACCTCAAACCAGGCATGCCAGGATGATGCCGAGGGAAGGGCCTGCCTCGGGACCTTTGCACGTGACACCCCGGCTCACCTGGCATGCTCTCCCTGGACACCCCAGGGCTGGCCTGCATCCTTCCTTCAGGCCCCTGCTCAAAGCCAGCTCCATGCAGGCCTCCCTTAGCCGCTCCATCGACGTCAGCCCCTTGGTTCTCTGTTCACCCCCACCACCGACCGTATTTTTCTTGCTAGCGTGTATCACTACCGGGTCCCCTACAATCGGTGAGTTTATCGTCACTTATTGTTCCCAGCACACACAGAACGCAAGCTCCTCCAGGGCAGGCACACACGTTGGTTCCTGCCGTGTCCGCAGCTCCAGGCACAGAGCCTGGGGCTCAGCAGGTGGTCAACAAATACTCGTCGGATGAATATGCATGAATTGGGGCCCAACGCCAGGCCAGGCCACCTCAGGAAGGGATAGGATAGGAGCCGGGAGATCGCCTGTTGCAATCCCTTGGGGACAGAGAGGCGGGCGCGAGCATCCCTCTGGGAGGCAGCCTGAGAGACAGGGTTAAGGGTGCGGCATTCTGGAAACTACCTGGGCTCCAATTCCAACTCTGCCACTTCCAAGCTGTGCAACCTCAGGCCAACTGGTAACCCTCTCTGGGCCTCCGTTTCCATCTGTAAACCGGGGAAATACAAGTACCCGCCTCGGGGCGCCTGGCTGGCTCAGTCGGAAGAGCAGGCGCCGCCTGATCTCGGGGCTGTGAGTTCGAGCCCCACGTTGGGTGTAGAGATTATGCAAATGAATAGAACTTAAAGGAAAAGAGCCTGCCCCCTGCAATTGTGGTCACGTTACATGCGTGAAGGGGTCGGGCCCGAGAACGGGGCCCGAGTTTCCCAGCACCACATACGAACTACCGACGCCGCCCTAGCTGCGGGAACCCTGGGAAAGCGCCGGGGAGACGAGGCCGGGGAGGGTGGACCAGAGAGATGCAGCCGGGCTCAGCGGGGTTGGGGACAGAGCTCAGGAATGCTGGGATGAGACCAGAGACGCCTCTGCTCAGGCCGTCTGGGTGGCTCCGGGACGGGGCAGAGGGCGGGGCGGGGGGGCAGCAAACTCATCAGAGCGTCAGACTCCGTTAATCTATGGACCGGACGGACACGCCGGCCGTCGCGACCCCAGCATCCGCAGCCGCAAAGCCAGCCCCTGCCGAGCAGGAGCGCGGCACCCTGGGGCTCTGGCGACTGGCACGGGTGGCCTCTGAGGGGTGGCCGGCTCTCGGGGCCTGGCTGCCCGCCCAGGGGTCGCTCCCCAGAGCCTCAGTGACACCTGGCAAGAGGAAAGAACCCGGGGCGCCCACAGCACCTCGAGACCCGCGTGGGCACAAGGACAGGGTGACAGAAAGCACCTCTTGTCCACATGGGCCGCGGGCCACGACCTGAGTTGGCAGGCGCAGAGCCAGGGACGGCGTGTCCCCCCGTAAGGGGCACTGTCCGGGCTGCATGCCCCCACCCCCGTCCAGATTCCTTGCCGCCACTCAGCTTGGCCCACACACGGCTTCGGGGGCCCCCTCGCAGTCCAGGGCACCACGCTGTCCCCTCTGAACCGGAGGACGCCCACTCGCCTTTTCCTCCCCCCCCCCAGGGTTCCCGCGTCTACCCTCCCCTGCTCCCTCGCCTGGCCGTGCGCGCCCTCCACGGATGCCCGTGTGGGGGCCTGCCACCACACCCATGAGCCGCCCTGGGCCCCCGCTCTATCCGCGTCACCCACGGGCCCTGCTGGCCCTCCCCTTTGCTCCTGGAACACCTCATCTCAGACGCCCGCACTGCCCCCAAATCCTCACCCGAACCCCAGCTTCTTGACCCAGCTTGCCACCTGTCCCCCCCCCCAAAACCACCTGCGTCTTCCCTCCCCCACGGCTCCTACGGATGTCCTGGGCTTGGCGGCGGCTCCGAGCGCAGGATCGCTAGCCGTGTGGTTCCTACGCGGCCCTGGTGCGCCCCAGAGATCAGGCTAGAAGCAAACGGGTCCCGTGTCCCTGCTCCCGGCCCCGGGGACGCAGCCAAGAGGCCCCAATCAGGGCCCCACGGCCATGTGAACGAGGCAGCGGCCGCTCACCCGAGGCTGCCGGCCGGGGCGTGGGCAGGGAGGTGCCAGGCAGGGCTGCGGGAGAAGCTGCTGGAAGAGCTCTTGGCGGCTGTTCGGAAGCCACCCCCAGGGTGACGGGTGGACGTGGAACCCGGCTGTACCTCCTCCTCCGGGCGCCCATGGGAGCCACCCGGAGGGTAGCCGGGGTCCCCCAGGAGAGCGGAGCGAGAGGACGGAAGTCTCCCCTGTGCCTGGGGTCCCTGCTGGGGCCCTCTGGCCCCCTCCCCTGCAAGCGTGGCTCAGGCGGGAGCTGATGGCTGCGCCCCTGCCCGGCAGACTTGGCCGGCATTAATTTGACCATATATACACACGCTAATCAGCTGTAACCGTAGCACCCAGCTCGATTCAAATTGATTTACGGAGCCTGGGAATGGATACAAATGGGATTAAAGGCTTTTTATTTTACATAGGTTCTCTATAAAATGATTTAAATCAATTGCCCGGCAGGCCCCGCGCTATTACGGCACAGTCTCCTCTCGTATCGACGGACTCGGTGCTTGGAGCGGGAGCCGGGGTGCCAGCAACGCCCTCCCACCCAGCCCCGGGATCAGAGGCCCCAGCTGGTCGTGTGTCCGCCTCCACGCGGGGGGGTGGGACCCCCTCCACGGCCGGCAGGGCTGGCCCGGCAGCTGCGGGAGGGGCGCGAGGGCCGGGGGCTGCCAGAGGGCTGGTGTCACCACGGCCAAGGCCTCCGGGGCCACCCCCCAGCCTGCTGCCCTCGCGCCCGCGACGCTCCCCTGGCCTAGCCTTCAGGGGCTGACCCTGACGAAGGCCACGGTCTCGGCCTCTGAGCACAGTGTCAGAGCACGTGCTCCCGAACACGCCCTCTGCCCCGCCCTGTGGTTCCTTTGTCCCGATGAGGACACCGAGGTGATGGGCCGCAGTCGGTAAAGCAGAGTCGCCCGGACAAAGCTGGGAGGACACTGAACGCCACTGCGCGCAGGTCTGCAGTGCGTGTCTCGTCCGGCTGAGACGGAAGATACGAGGGGGTTCTGGAAGCTTAAGCACGCTCAGCGTGGAGTTAGGGGCACAGCCCCGCACGGGGGAGGCCCAGCGAGGGGACACTCGGCGGCCCAGGACGGGTCAGTGAAAGGCCTGCTGCGTGCTGTCTGGGGCCACATCTCAAACAACGGAAATTCATTCTGAGACAATCAGGCAAGCCAGAGTCTGAGACGGAGCTGTCTACACGGCCGTACTCCCTCCAAAGGCTTCAGGGGAAGATCCCTCCTGTCTCTTCTGGCTTCTGGGGGCTCCGGGCGTCCCTGGGCCCTGGCCGCCCCCCTCCCTCTGCCTCCCGTCCTGCTACGAGGAAATCCTGGCGTTTAGGGCCCACCTCCATTCAACGTCTCAGCTCAGTTACTAAGTTACTCGGTTACCTGCAAACTTCCTGTTTGCAAATCGGTCCCGTGCTGCGGTTCTGGGTGGTGGGTGTGGGGATCGGGGGGACACTATTTCGCCCAGTACCGACAGAATCTGAGCCACCACTCTGCCAGCGCGGCCGCGTAGGACCCACCCTCTTCCAAAGAAAACTTGGGGCCATCCAGTGACCGAGCCAGAGAGGCAAGGCCATTGGAGGGGTGTCAGACCGTACGCCGTGCCCGGTCCGTGCGCTGCTCGCTCCTTGCTCCCGGGAGAGGCGACCCACTGCCTTCATCTCTGCACCTGCAGGGCGGGTACCCCGGCCATAAGCGCCCCCCCTCCCCCGTCCCCAGGCGGGCTCCTTAGGCAGCGGGAACAAGCCCACGGCGCCCACCAAGAAGCGAGGGCGGCGGAGAGAAAGGACATCGACCATCTCTGTGGCAAAGCCCTTGTTCAGAACCATCCTGCCGGCCCCGTTCAAAGCCCGGCGAGCCGGGGGACGGGGTGGCGGGGGGCAGAGAGGAGGCTTTCCTTCCCCTGCAGAGTCCTGCTGCCCGGGCCGGGAGCCACGAGCCACGAGTCACGAGCCACGGGCGGGACTTTAAATTCAGAGCAACGAATGGGAACTAAATACAATCTAAAATGCCATTTCTCAGGCACGCAAGCCACAAGCATGGAGCGGCCACCGCATGGGCTGTGGGATATTCCACCACCGCAGACGGGCCTGCGGGACAGACTTGCCTGACTGTTTTTCTGCCACGGGCAAAAGCGATCAACACCAAAAAAAAAAAAAAAAAAGTCAAGATAAAAATATTAAAGGCATGCGGGGCTTTGATTTGCCATCACACCAGATTGGACCCCCTGGGGGCAGGGCTCCGAGGCCGCAGTCCGCTTCGGCCTCGCCTGCCCTCCCCCGAGTCCGGCCCTGTCTCGACCCCAGGAGGCCGTTCACCCCCTCTCCCCACTCTTGCCTGATTCTCGCCCTTGTCTGAGTCTCTGGTCGGCCTGAGCGTTTCCCAGAGCCCTCCCAGGGTTTCAAACGCTCCGTCCTCTGGTCTGGACCTCACGGACTCGTACGCATCCTTCAAAACCCCAGGACAACTTCCCGGCCTCCGAGAAGCCTGCTCCTGTAGCATCTTGTGCTTCCCTCACTTGGGCATTTCCCACTTTGAACTGGTGGCTTGGGCATCTCTCCTCTCCTCGCCAGTGGTATTTTGTAACCAAACGAGTCAGTTTGATACTCGGCAGGGAGCAGGAAGTCTGGGTGTGCTGTGGGAGGGATAAGCCAGAATTCTCTCTCAACTGGACCTTGAGTTTCCTAGAGATTAACACCCTGCCTAGAGCCCTGCAGACGCCAACAGGTGTCGGCTGCGTGAAGAGACGAATGAGCGACAGAGACCGGGAATCGGGGTCTCCTAATATTTCTCCATCCTCTGAGCACACAGTAGGAGCTTGCATGAGGGGGGGGTGGTCAAGCTGAATTAAGTGGAGAAAATACTGGAAGGGCAGGAAGGTACCCGAGGTGGAAGCATGGAAGGGCCATCCGGACGATGTGGTAGGCGGACAGACTCCGCCCTGGAGAAGCGGGCCCAACTGCTTGGTTTTTCCTGTGCCTCCACAGCCGGGCAGCCCTCCGTGAGGTCACTGTGGGGCTGCGCCTGGCTTCCTGTACGATTTAGGGCCACTCTGCCAGGCGCCCCTCACCCGCTCCGGCCCGAAGCCTCTATGGCTGGCGCTGGGGCTGCCTCTGCCCCCCCAGCCCCTCCCCCGCTGCTCTGCAGAACCCTAAGTGATGGATGGGTGACACGGAGAGGCCGCGGCGGTGCGTCACCGCAGCCCGATCGGCCCTTCCCGAGGCTGGGAACGGCAGCCCACGGGGGACTCACCTAACGGAGACCCAGAGGGCACGTTACCTGCCCGAGGTCCCGCAGACCCTGCCTCCCACCCCCCGGGGCTGCGTGCTCCCCGGCCCCCCAGAAACTGCCTCTCTACTCACGACGCTTCAGACACCACGTGAGGGGCCTCCCACAGCAAGTGGCGCCCGGCCGGTGCGGACCCCACGGCGGCCACGCCGCGGCCCTGCCTTCGGACCCCAGGCCTCCTCCCGTACTTCTGGCCGGCCAGCACTACGTCAGGGATGGTCAGCACCCTTCTTGGGGTTGATAATTTGCTAAAACGGCTCACGGAACGCAGGGAAACGCCTGCATTTTGTTGACTGGTTTATTATACACGGTACAGCTCGGAAACAGCCTGATGGAAGAGGCGCCCAGGGCGAGGACACTGCTCCGGGCGCGCCACCCTCCCGGCACCTCTCCGTTCACGGCCCGGGAGCCCGGGGAGCCCCGTGCTTTCGGGCCCTTCACGGGGACTGCATCGCACAGGCAGCACGCACCACTGACTCGGCCTCCAGCCCTGCTCCCCTCCCAGGAAATCGGCTTCCACCCGTAACCATGGCTTGGCCTCTCTGGGGACCGGCCCCGTCCTGGAGCCCATGTGCAGTCACCTGTACATCCCAAGGGACTGAGGAACTCTGTGTCAGGAACGGGGTCGGGGGGGGGGGCGGAAACTAAACGCAGATTTCTGATCATAGCACTCCTCTCTCCTCCCGCCCCGGCCTCGAAGCACCCCGCTCCCTGCTTCTTTCTCTTCCAGGCAGCACAGCAGCGGGGGTCCCATGTCAGCCTGGGGGCCGGACTCCCTATGTTCAAACCCGGGCCTGCCATTCCCAGCTGTGTCACCTGGGCAAGTCACCCGGCCTCTCTGTGCCTCCGTTTCCCCACCTGTAACAGAGAGATACAAAGGGAAGGAGTCGGGAGGTTCCCAGGAGACCGAGATGAGTTTGCACCTGCCTCGCTCCCAACGAGCCCTCAGTGTTTGTCAAATCCATTTGCCCGGGGTGCAAATACAGACAGGGACCGCCAGGCCCCTCAGACACGACCCCTCGCGGCTGGGATGAGCCGCAGGGGCCCCAGCGCCCAGGTCTGCAAAGACGGCACTTAAACCTCTCATCCTCGTGTGTGACTGAGCTCTCTGGAAAATGGCAGGAAGGCGAAGGTTACCGGGGCCAGTCAACACGCCCCTTCCGGGGTCCCGCCTGGGCCCGAGGTAACACGGCACTCTCCCTGGGTGGGGGAGGCGGTGACTGCCAGGTGCTGTGAGCACCCGGTCCATTCGGGGTGCGCTGGCCTGGCCGCTCCCTCTTCCCAACTGCGCCGAGGGCCAGAGATGGCCTCTGGAACCCTCTGGAAGCTCCGGGACACTGAAGGAGCCCTGAGGTGGATTCCCCTGGGTGCTCAGCACTGAGCGGACCCCTGGGTCCCTGGGACGCCTACACTGAACCGAAACGGGGGACTCTGCCTCTCCCCCGAGCTGGACATGGCCCCCTGGGCCCGTGAGACTCCGGTAACACCAATTCTGTTTTAGTCTGAAGCCTGCGGCCCACATCCGACGACACCTAAACCCGTTCCAGCAAACGCGCACGGAGCTGCTGGCCCTCAGAACCGAAGACTCGTCTCCAGTCAGGGAGGGCGAGCTGTGTGCCCACTGCACCCGGGGTGGGCGCGGGCCGGGGGCAGGAGGTGAGGACGGGGCTGCGCCAGGAGGCATGAGGGGGGAGGGCTGCGGAAGGGGCGGCTCCGCGTGGAGAGGGGAGAGGTGGCAGCTGACCGCAGGGAGCCACGGAGGGTTCCGCAGGGAGGCAAGGCCGCAGCGGTTTAGAGCCCGCACACCCTCCCGAGCCCCCCACCCCGTCCCACCCCAGCACTGCGCCGCCTTCCCGGGGTGCTGACTCGCCCACAGCAGGTGCGCCCCAGCTCTTCGTGCGGCAGGGGCCCCGGGCGGGAGGGTCGTGCCCCGCCCCCGGGGACTCACGTGTGTGTGTGCACGTGTGAGAGCAGGCGTGGGAGTGCAGGCACGCACGTGCTTCCGGGGACGAGTGAGCCGTGGTGGGTGAGGCCAGTGAGCACGGGCGTGTGAGTACTGTGTGAGTACTGTGC
Organism: Paguma larvata; assembly: GCA_030068075.1. Classification (NCBI taxonomy): domain Eukaryota; kingdom Metazoa; phylum Chordata; class Mammalia; order Carnivora; family Viverridae; genus Paguma; species Paguma larvata. The sequence goes on along the minus strand of CM057841.1, from coordinate 57,427,919 downwards.
CTGACTGTGAGTACTGTGCATAAGTACTGTGCGCAAGTGTGAGTACCGTGCGTGTGAATACTGTGCCCGAGTGTGAGTACCGTTGTAAGTACTGTGTGAGTACTACGCTCGACTGTAAGTACTGTGGGTGTGAGTACTGTGTGCAGGTGTGAGTGCTGTGCGTAAGTACTGTGCACGAGCGTGAGTACCGTGGGCGTAAGTACTGTGCACGAGCGTGAGTACCGTGGGTGTGAGTACTGTGCGCGAGCGTGAGCACCGTGGGCGTGAGTACTGTGCACGAGCGTGAGCACCGTGGGCGTGAGTACTGTGCGCGAGCGTGAGCACCGTGGGCGTGAGTACTGTGCGCGAGCGTGAGTACCGTGGGCGTGAGTACTGTGCGCGAGCGTGAGTACCGTGGGCGTGAGTACTGTGCGCGAGCGTGAGTACCGTGGGTGTGAGTACTGTGCGCGAGCGTGAGTACCGTGGGTGTAAGTACTGTGCGCGAGCGTGAGCACCGTGCGTGTGAGCACCATGCACGAGCAGACTACAGAGGCGCGTGTGGGGGCCGGGCGTGTGTCCCCCCCCACCCCCCGCCGGGCAAGTCCCCTCTCGGGGCTGAGGCACTGTTATTGTCCCACCTGGACACGGGGCCAGCACAGGAATGGGGGCTCCTCGGAGGCGGGGCACCCCAGGCCAGGCTCGGGCCGGGGCGCGGGTGCACAGGGGTCCTTCTCCTTTCCCCTGGTGTGTCGGCGGCCGGGGACGGCCCTCCCCCCTCCCAGGGACAGGCTGGACAGGGGTGAGGTGGGTGGGAGAGGCAGGGCAGGGGTGGGGGCGCGACGGGCAGCTCCCGCCCGTTGGCCCTCCCCGGGGAGGCTGGCGGCAGGCTCCCAATTACGGGAACAATTAGGGCACACTGCCGCACAGCCCGGCGCCTCGGCGCCACCGCGAGAGTGACAGGCCGGCCCCGGCGGGCGGCGAGCCGGCTCGAAGCCCGGGAAGGCTCTGGAGCGTTAATGGCGCGAGCAGGCTCATTAGCTGCACTCCATCTGGCCTTGGTGCGGCCGCGCGGCGGGTCTGCGGGCCCAGGGCCGCCCTCCCAGGAACCGCGGGTGGCCGCCGCGCCCCTCCTGCCCCGCGCTGGAAAATGAAATCAAGGCAGGGTGAGGGCAAGGGGGTGGGGGGAGTGGAGGGGGAAGGAGGCCGGAGCTCTCCGCTTCCCCGCCCTGCTGTGCGCCCACGGCCGAGCCGCTTTCCCTCTCTGGGCCTATGCTGTCCTCTGCGAACAGACAGGGGCTGCAGCGGGTGCCCCCAGGGCACAGGAACCACGGGCGGGTGGCCCCGAGGTGCCTCTCTGGAGGCTCAGGCGGCCCCCCTCCCCCAACCCCGACTTGTTCGGGGAGGCGTGGAGGGCGCGAATGCCGCCTGGAATGTTCCGCGTGGTTTTCTGACAGCGATACATCCTGCCTTTGTCTGTGGTGGCGGAAGTGACCCTCACACACCATCTGGGCAGTGGGCGGCCTGGCCCCGCGCCAAGGACAGGTGCCGAGGCGTCCAGGCTGAGCGGGCGGAGAGATGCCGGCTCTCGTGCAGCCGCGGCTAGACCTGGGGGCCGCGCGGGGGCGGGCGGCACCCCCACACCTCGTCTCAGGAGAGCCGGCTGCAGAGAAGCCGGGGGGGGGGGCCCGGCTGCCTGGGTCCCTGTCCCCGCTCTGCTGCGTGATATAGGTGGCTCAGCCTCTCTGTGCCTCGGTTTCCCCACCTGCAAAACTCGGGGAAGCCGCCACCCTCCCCGGAGGGTTCTGAGGAAGGTGAGCCTCTTCCCGCTGGCCCGGCACTCAGGAGGCGCGGCCGTCTGCTGTCACGACCCGCGACGTGGCCTCTCCGTGGCCTGTCCTGCGAGGGCCACGCGTGATGGCCACCCCGTCGGCACCCCCGTATTATTTACTTACAACTTCAAATCAACAGGTCGTTCTGTTTCCGGAGCGATAATTCACACCAACTAATATTTTTAGAACACCAGCCTACGTCCAAGGAGGATGGTGTCACTCACGAGCGGAAACGGAGGTGAGAACCCCAACTTCGAACCCTCCGGGGGCCCGTGGGTTCACGACACCCGCTGCCTTTGTGCAGAGGGGATTCGCCCAAGCAGGAGAGGCGCGGGGGCCTCCCTCGCGGCACCTCAGAGAGATGAGGACGGGGGACACCCTGCCCATACGGCACCCCCGCACGACGCGAGAGGGTCCGGGGCGCCCCACGGACCCAGGAACCAGGACCCGCTTTGCCGGGCGCTCACTCTGCCTCTCCGCCACCGCGGCCTCGGTCTCCCAATCTGCAAAATGGGGGCACTCGATCGCCACCCCTCCCCGACGGGAGAGGGCCCGAAGCCTCTCTGTCCTGCGGGCTCCGGGCGCTGTCGGCGGCAGGGACGGCCCAGGAGCCGGCGGGCCGCGGCCGGGACGGAGCGCGGCCGCTTCCTCCTCGCTCTTCAATTATTCAGACGGCTGCGCCCTTATTTAAAGTCTAGTCTTGCGCCTGCTACGCCCGCTGGCAGGTTCACGCGGGGACCGGCTCCTCTCGCAAAGTCAATTAATTAAACAAACGCTCCTGCCAGCGGGTTCTCGGGTGTGCGCCGGGAGGCCCACCGGTCGCGGCCCGCCGCCTCCGGGACACTCGATCCCGAAGGCAGGAACCGCCAGGTGGCCCGGGGCTGGGGCCTCGGGCGGGGCGGTGCCGGGGCTCGAGGAGGGCGCGGAGGCGACCGTCGGCCGAGGGCCCGGCCCGGCAGGGGGCTCGGGCACCGGAGGGCCCCCAGCTGCAGACGGGGAAACTGAGGCACGGGGAGGGTGACGGGCTCGCCCAGGGTTGAAGGTCACGGAGACAGGACCTCACCACAGACGCTCCTCTGCGCCCACCCTCTTCTGCTCGCCCCTTCCCGCCACCCACCCAGACAGGAGGCGAGAGCAGCTCGCGGACCGGGTGCGTCCCACCCCTGTAACTCGGCGTTCCCACCGGCCCCACAGGGGAGGACCGCCACGACCTGTAGTTTCCGGAGGGGGAACTGAGGCACAGAGTGGCTGAACGACTCACTCCAGGTCACACGCACGGTGAGGAACGGGGCGAGGGTCTGAGCCCAGGCTGCCAGGCCCCCGTCCCCCCTCTCAGAGCTAAGTCTCCGGCCTTCTAGACGTCCACGCCGCATCGCCTTGCCCGGCCCCGCTCACGGTCCGCCCCACTCTCCCAGAGGCACATGGGGGCTTGCTCTGTGTCTCTCTCACCTGGCGGACCGGGGCGCCACCCGGGGCGCCCCAGATTAGGTGCAGCCCGTTGGCAGTGCTTCTGGAATGTTCTTTTATTTTTCCCCCCTAAATCCATGTTAGTTAGCATGTAGTAGAATAATGGTTTCAGGACTAGAATGGAGTGGTTCATGAGCGGAGGTTCTGGAATGTTCTGGTGGTTTGTGGCACTGCTCTTCTCCGGATAACACCAACGGCCAGACCATGGAGGGCACTCGGCTTGCAAAGGCCTTTCACAACCATCTCCTGGGTGAGGACGCGAAACCCAGGGGTGAAATGACTCAGGCCGGGTCGCCCGCCCACCCCCGGGTCTCCGGACACCAAGCCGCCAGGCCTTGCGGCGAAGGGCCGGCCTGTATGCAGAAGCCTCCAGCGGTACGGCCAAGGGGTGGGCGCGGGGCCGGGTCCCAGCTCTGTCACCCCCCAGCCGTCCGACCTCAGTCGAGTCACGAGTGACGGCTCTGGGTCTCGGTTTCGTGGTCTGTAGAAGGGCAGTGAAAACAGCAGCGTCTCCTCGTTTCGGCGGCCGAGGAAGGGGCGCCCACGGCACCGGCCGCCCTGTGCTTCTCGCCTCCCGTCCCAGGGCGCGGGGCTCCGGACGAGGGGCTCCCAGGCGCGGTCCCTGCTCCGGCAGGACGGTAGAGGGGAAACGTCTCCAGTGACCGCCCGCGTGGAAGGAGAAGGAGTCCATCTGCAAAGGACGGACTTCGATTCCTTGGCGGGGGCTCCCTGCGCCTGGAGAGCCCTCTCCAGGCACCCCCCCCCCCGCACCCTAAGTTAACCACTGCGCCTCCCACCACAGAAACCGCCGACCGCAAGCCAGACATGCGCGGAGCACTCTTTTGAAAAGGGAAGTGCCTTCATTTCCGGTTTACAGAAGGGGAAACTGAGGCACAGGGTGGCTGCACGGCGGGCCGGCGGCAGGGCCTGGACTCGAGCCCGGGGGGTCTGGCTGTGTGAGGAAGAGCGGGGGTCGTGTCGGGGTGGGCTGATGGGTGGACGGTAAGCGCCAGGCGGGAGGTCGTTCGGCCCAGGGAGCGAGCGAGGGAGAGAGCTAAAGGCCGACCCTGAAATGTGGGCCGGGAGGGGGTGACGAGGCCGCTGGTTTCTGCACACGCGGCTCCCTGGGGACGGCCCGCCCGGTGAGGACCCCAGCTGGCGGGGGGACTGTTATTTCAGAGCAGAGAGAGGTGGGGTGCAGGGCTCCGGGCCGCAGGTTGGGACACCAGGGAGGGGGTGCCGGGGGGGTGGCAAGCAGAAAAATCAGACTGGGGCGCCCGGGACCCCCTCCCCGGCAGTGCCGGCCACTCGATCGGGCCCCTACCCTTCCCGGGGAGTCTCGGCTGTCCCCGCGGCAGGCCACAACTGCTGTAACAGCCACACCCCTCAGTGGATGGTCCCTACTCTGTCCCCCGGGAGGGCAGTCGGACACCCGAGGCGGAGCAGGCACAGGCTGCCGGGACACTGGGGGGGGCTGGGGGTTGGGGTGGGGGCTCCGCCGGGTCCCCCGGAGCACTGAGTCCGGAGGGGGTGGGCTCAGGAATGGCAGGATCCCAGTAGGGCCCTGCAGGGACCTGGGCACAGACAAGAGGTAGGGGACAGAGGCTTACAGAGCTCACAGACTTGCCCCGATCACAGGGCCGGTAAGAAAAGGAGACACGGGCGCCTGGGTGGCTCAGTGGGTGAAGTGTCCGACTTCGGCTCAGATCATGATCTCAGGGCCAGCCGGTGCGAGGCCCGAGGCAGGCTCTCCGCGGTCAGCACAGAGCCTGCTTTGGACCCTCCGTCCCCCCCCCACACCCCTCCCTCTTCCCCTCCGGCGTGCATTCTCTGCCTCAAAAATAAACATTTAAAAAAAAAAAAAAAGGAAACGGAGACACAGAAGGCTCTGAACAACAAAGTCACCTCTCCCAGTCACTGGGGCCCCACCATTTCCCTTCGTCCCCTTCCAAACATCTGACGTCTGTCTCTTGCTCACGTGGTATGATGTCGGGGTTCAGGCACGAGAGGCTGCGGCCCAACTGCCCGGGTGCTACTCTGGCCCTGACACCGGAGGCCCATGACCGAGGCATGCGGCTTGGCCCCTCGTGCCTCTGTTTCCCCATCTGTCAGGTGGGGACAGTGTGGGTCCAGACCTCATGGGGGGGTGTGGTGAGAGTCGGAAGGTCTCCAACAGGCGCTCGGGACCCGCTGGGACCCAGGAGCCTCGCGAGGAACCCCCCACTCCCGGACGCCACGCCGCTTCCCGCTCGGCCGTCCCAAGCACCTGGCGGCCCTCCGGCTCTGGGTCCTCCGATCTGGAACCAGGGCCCCGGAGAGCTCTGGGGAGGAAATCGATCCTGAGACTGCAGCCACGAGCAGGTGGCCCTGAGCCTCAGTTTCCCCATTGTGTATATACGGAGGTCGAGGCCCCTGTGAACGCCCGGGGCCAGCATCCAGGCACCCGGTGACCTGTGAGAAACGGTCGCCCTGCCAGGACATCGGACCCCCCCAGTGGCCCCACGGTCAACGGGAAGGGAGGGGGCCACACCTGCGGGCCCAGAGAACCGAGAACAGACGCCCCTACACAATCCCGTACAAACGTGTTCACACCAGCCCTACACAATCCCGTACAAACGTGTTCACACCAGCCCTACACAATCCCGTACAAACGTGTTCACACCAGCCCTACACAATCCCGTACAAACGTGTTCACACCAGCCCTACACAATCCCGTACAAACGTGTTCACACCAGCCCTACACAATCCCGTACAAACGTGTTCACACCAGCCCCACCGTGGAAACCACCCGAAAGTGCTTCGGCGGACGAATGGATAAATAAAATACGGTCCATCGTGCTCCGGAGAATTCCGCGGCCACGAAACGGAAGGCAGCGCCACAGGACCAGCCTGGAGAACACGGTTCCCCGAAAGAGGCCAGACACAAAACGCCTCGTCTTTTAGGGTTCCGTTTACGGGGCATGTCCGGAATGGGCAAAGCCACAGAGACAGCAAGGAGCTCGATGGCTGTCGGGGGCCGGGGGGAGACACGGGGAGGGACGGCGAAGGGGTCCGGGGTTTCTCGGTGGGGCGATGACAGCGTTCCGAGGGGCACGGTGGTCACGGCCGCCCAGGCCCGTAATTGTATAATAGAATGTATATAATTTATAACGGACTCGTACACTTCCAGGGCTGAATGGTATCGTATGTGAAATACATCTCAATACAACTGCTACATTGACGAGGTCCCCACCAGGCTGGGACGACGTGGGGTTTAAAAGGCAACACGCTGGGACACCTGGGCGGCTTCGTCGCTGAAGTAAGCATCCTGCTCTTGATTTTAGCTCAGGTCACGATCACAGTCGTGGGACCGACCCCTGCATCAGGCTCTGCAAGGGGGACCAGCTTGAGCTTCTCTCCCTCCCTCTCCCTCTGCCCCTCCCTGCTTGTGTTTGTTCTCTCTCTCTCAATAAATAGATAGATAGATAAAATAAATCAAATAAAATGAAGTAAAAGGCAGTGTGCTATCCCTGCCAGGCATACTGCCTGCCTTATTTGGGACCATCGGATGTGTGTGCAAAGGTGGAGGGTTTGAGGGGGCAAGGGGGTCCTGCCATGCCTACCCGTTTGTGTCCCAACCCAGGTGGATTCCTCCAAAATATCAAGGACCCCCCTCCAGGTATCTTGGGCCCACAGGGAGTCCATTAAGTTCTTAGGAGCCTCGCAGGCCTCAAGAATATTTCCCACTGGGTTCCTCTTTTTTTTTTTTTTAATGTTTATTTATTTTTGAGAGACACAGCGTGAGCAGGGGAGGGACAGAGAAGGAGGGAGACACAGAATCCAAAGCAGGCTCCAGGCTCCGAGCCGTCAGCAAAGAGCCTGACGCGGGGCTTGAACTCACAAACCGCGAGATCATGACCTGAGCCGAAGTCGGACGCTCAACCGACGGAGCCCCCCAGGCGCCCCCTGGTTTCTCCTCCTCTTCTCCAACAGAAGCAAAAGCCCCATTTCTTTCTGAGCCAACTTCCTGCCTGGGGAAGTCGCAGGCTCAGACACCAGACACGGGCTCGAACAGCCAGGGACGGATGCCGGGTCCTGAACCGGTCGGCACTGCAGACGTGACCATGCGGGTGACAAATAGCCCCGCCTTTGAGGCTGGGGACAGTATGAAGTAACACCCCTCGGCATAATTACGGGCTCTGACACAGAAGCCTGTCTCTGCCTCAGTTGGACCAAGCTCCCGCCCTCACCTGCCTCGGGACACCTTTCTGCATCCCTGGGGCCAGCAGGAGGCCCAGCCTGCGGGGCTCTGGATGCAGCCAGACACAGCCCGCCACCCCCGGGAGGAAGAGCCCTAGCGGCAGTGTTCGAGCTGGCCGTGCCCGGTCTGGTGACCGCCGATCTGTCCGCCTGCCGGGGGAAGGCGACTTTGCGGAATGCCCCCCCACACCCCCCCTCCGGCTTAAAGATTCACCAGGACGTGCCTGCACTCACACTTCCCTGCAAAGTGGCTGCCGGGGGTGGCGACCCGGCTGATGAGGGCAGCGAAGGCGGAAGGAGAAGGACAAGTCCGGATTCTGTCCCCAGGGTGGGGGCCTGGACGGACACGGGAGTCAGGGGGCCCTGGAGCGGGTCGATTAGTCCACGGGAAACGTTATGGCGAGTCACAATACATCGTCCCCGGGCCTCAGTGGCTGTGGCCCGGAGGATGCGGGGTCGCCCCCGACTGAACCTGTCGGGAGAACAGAGCCGAGGAGGAGACTCCAGCCGGATTCAGAGCCCGAAGCCCGAGCCTCGGATCCGTCGGCACCACGGGTTCGTCCCATCGTTAGAGGGATGGCGACTAAAGGGCGGGGCACCGAAAGCGACACTCATTTTGGAAACTGGCAGAAACATCGCGGCATCCCTCTCTCCTGGGTGGGGGAGGGGGTGGCTGGAGAGGGCGGAGATGGTCACGAGAGGTCGCAGGCGAGGGACAGGCTCTCCCTGCAGCCGGGACAGACCGTCAGCAGAGGCGCGCAGGTGTAACTGTGGGAAACGCTGCAGGCAGAGAAACGCAACGTCTCTCTCAGCAGCCCTGCTGCCCGGGGTGCGGGGGGGGGGCCCGCCCGCCTCCCTCCCTGCCCCTCTTAGCTGTTCCCCCTGCTCCCAGGAACAGCAGCTGTCACCAGGGCAGGGTGGGGAGGAGGCTGCGGAGGGAGCCGGCTGTGGGGGCTGGCTGTTCGGGAAGAAGGGGACAGCATCCGAAACCCCTAATCCGTCGGGGAACAGGCCACGCGCCCCGGCTCGGGGCTGCCCCGGGCCGCGCTCCTTCGCAGATCGAGAGCCCAAACGGATGCCTCCCCCACGCAGCCCCCCCCCCGGGCACCTCTGGCCCAGACTGGTGCCACGGCCAGCTCACCGGTGCCCCTGCTTCCGCCTGGCCCCTGGGCCCCGTCCTCTGTCTGATGCCAGGGGACCCTGAGAGAAGGGAGGTTGAACCACGTCCCGCCTTGGCCCGAAGCCTCCCAGGGCTCCCCCCGGCCCCCGGGCGGGCCCCTTCCTGGTGCCGCAGCACACACGTCCCTCCCTCTCCTATCCTGCTGCCCCCCCCCCATTGGAACCTTGCTATTTCCTGAACATTTCAAGTATGGTCCCCACTTGGGGCCCTGCCTCGACTGTCCCACCCGGCGCCCTCTCCCTCAGCCGACAGCTGGACCGGCTCCGGCTCTAGTCATTACCGAGACGTTTCCACTGACCACTGCGGTGGGCCGAACGGGGGCCCTCCCGGAAGCCAGGTCCGCGTCCTAACCCCTGGAACCTGTGAAGGGGACCTCGTCTCTGAGATGACTAACCTGTGGGGGCCTTAAACCCCGTGCCGAGCACCCCGTATCACAGGAGAGGCCACAGGAGATGGAGCAGAGAGATGTGGTCGCAAGCCCCCCAGCGCCCAGAGCTGTAAGGCAAGAGGGAGGTTTCTTCTTCCTGGGAGCCCCCGAAAGGGAAGGCGGCCCTTGCAGACCCCAGAATCTGGCCTCCAGAACAGTCAGGGGATCAGTGTTGCCGAGGCCCCCTGGGGTGTGAGCCCGCTGGACCGGCCCCAGGACACTAATCACCTCCAATGCAACCCCGTGCCCACCTCTCGCCCTCCGTAGCTTCCGTGGCACCTGTGTTCAACTCGCGGTTTGATAACGTGCGGCTTTTATGTCATCGCTCACGGCCTGGGTCTGCTCCAGCCCCTCGCCTGCAGCCAGAGCGGGGAGGGGGAGCCCGGGCTGCGGGCTGGGGGCAGCGGGGAGCTCCAGAGAGCCCAGGAGAGGCAGGCACAGCTCCCTGGGCCGCGATTCCCGGCCGGTGGCCTCACCTGGGCTCGCGCGGCCCGTGCTACACGGCATCCTGTCCGCACGTCTGTTTGTCACCCTGTGCCCGACGCCGGTCCCTGGAGCAGGGCCATAACCCAACGCGACCTCGTCCCCACCCTGCCACATCTGTAAAGGCCCTACTTCCAAACAAGGCCATGCTCACAGGTCCCAGGGGTTTGGCTGTGAATATGTCTCTCCTGGAGGCACAATTCAACCCACGAGAGGTGCCATTCGAGCGACAGGGCCGGCCCTGGACCCAAGTCCTGTTGGCTGAGCCCACCCTGGGGGGAGGCTGTGTCCGCACACGTGGCCTCCCGGCTCCCGTCAACAGGTGGGGGGCAGCCTCGGGGAGGCCCCAATATCCTGACTCGGGTTCCGGGTCTGTGAAATGAGTCTGCTGATACCTACCTCTCCAGATGGGCCCGGGAAGAAAGGGCAACAGAGGGGCCCCGCCGGCACCTTCTCTCCAGGGGAAGCGGGGTCTGAACCCTCAGCTCCCAGGCCGCTGTCTGGGCGGAGCGCACGCGCCCACACCCAGGCCGGCCGCCTCGCCCCTCTAGCTGCTGCCTGCGGCTCATCCCGGGTTCGGTAACGTCCCACCCCTCCCCGAAATGCATGTCCTCCTGGAACCTCAGAATGTGACCCTATTTAAAAATGGAGTCTTTGCAGATATAATCAAGAGAAAATGAGGTCACACAGGATTAGAGTGGCCCCAGATGTGATGACTGGTGTCCTTACAAGGCGAGGGAATTTGGACGCAGAATAGCGGAGGAGGACACACAGGTGGGGGGAGACCGGAGGGCCGCGGCCACAAGCCGGGGGACGCCCGGGGCCCCCAGGAGCTGGAGGAGCCCAGAAGGACCCTCCCCTGGAGACTCCAGAGGGAGGGCGGCCCTGGGACCCCTCGATTCAGCGCTCTGGCCTCCAGAGCTGGGAGGCGACATACTTCCCAGGTTTTAAGCCCCTCGGTTTGGGGCAATGTTTTACGGCGACCCCAGGAAACCCCCTCACCTACCCTAAGCTTCTGACTCCCAACCGGGACAGTTTTGTCCTCCTGGGGCAAGGCCTGGGCACCTCTCTGGTCGTCGCAGCTGCGGGCTGTCCCTGGCACGTGGGGGGGAGGTCAGGGGTTACTACCCACCGTCCGTCTGACGATGCACAAAGTAGTGTCTCACGACGGAAGCATCCGGCGCCAAAGGTCACTAGTGCCCGGCCGCTTTGCCATGTTGCCTATTGGGGGCTCAACTGCCGGGTATCGGGGTCCACCCCAGGGGCCAGGCGCCCGAGCGGCCGCTTCGTAACCGTGGGCTGGATGCGCGCCCGGCAGGCCAGCACAGGCCACGCCACCAGCAGGCCCCGCTTCTCCATTCAGGCTGGCTGAGGATGGAGGGTCCCGGGTGGGGGTCTACGACATGGGAACAGAGGCAGGCTGAGAAGGGCCAGGGCCGCAGGTGAGGACCTCTGACACTCCGCTCCCGGCTCACCACTGCTCGGGGGAGGGGAGGGAGCACCTTACCCTGGGCCTGCGGGTAGGAGTCCCCCCCCCCCCCCGCTGTCCCCTCTCCCCCAGCATCAAGTCCCACTGGGCTTGTGGGTCTGCCAGATGGCAACGCGCTACGTGTCAGGAGGTAATCGCTATTAAAAATTCACTGGGTTTTATCTTTTTTTTTCTCCCAGGTTCCGTTTGGGCTCTCTGCTTCCTCCTTAAGAAGCCACCAAACCACCACCCGTTAGACTGTTTTCATTGTCTCTAATTAAAAGAAACATTGACTGGGTCACGGGGCTTTCTCCACTCTGGTGGCTGGAGGCGGTGGGAGGGTGGCTCCCCGGAGCAGCCCCATGGCTCACCCCTGCGGCACCTCCCCGGGGACGGCCACGCGGATCCCCCCCCACCCCCCAGCCCCTGCTGCTCCCCTCCCGAGACAGGAGACTCCGCAGAATTGCTTTTCTGCCCCAGGGGACTTCAGGGTTCCCCCATCACACACACAAGTGAGGAGTTTCAGGCCCCAGCAAGAGGCACCAGAGAAAACTCCAGAGACAAGCGGGGCACAGACAGTGCCTGGAAGCTCCCGGGGCCCGGGGGGTGGGCAGGGCATCAGAAGCCTGTGCTGCGGCAAACCCGAGGGCCGAGTCCACCCAGGCACGACTCCAATCCCAGCGCCGCCCCTGCCGCGCCTGCCCGGCCCGGAGCCTCAGTTTCCACGTCTGCCCAGCGCCGGATGAGGTCGGGCTGACGGCTGCTGGCAGGTGCAGAAGTAAGACGGCCGAAGGGCTGGCTCTCCAGGCCGGGTGTGCTGGGGCGTCAGGTCGGGTGAGGGAGGCAGACAGGCTGCCGGCCTCACGGGTCCTTATGTGTCAGTCCAACCCGTTCCAGCACATTCTGGGTGCTGGGGTACCGTGGCGAACAGACCAGCCGGCTCACGTTGCTGGCCTTCTAGGAGAGGCTGAGAGGTGATAAGCCTCCAAACAATAGAGACGGGGCTTCTGCAGAGAGGACCCCAGCTCCCCAAAGCCAGGCCCTCACGGCCATCAGAGGCGACGGGGAGGACTGGGTCCCCAGGCACCCTGTGACCCAGTAGGGGGGGCTCTGACAGGCAAAAGGCCCTGGCTCCTCGCTCCGCCTCGTCCCCACCCCTCTGGCGTCCCTAATCTCCCAGCGACAAGTGGTGGCTGAGGTGTCTACTGCGGCCCGGGCCGGACTCAGTGTGCTCAGACCGGAGGGGTCTCCCTGATGGGCCAGACCCGCCCACGTCTCCCGCCTGAAACGGGGACCAGAGAGAGAGTGACCGCCCAGCCTCCCAGGTCCCCGAAGCCGGGTCTCTCTGTACTTCTGGCCACCTCCCAACACCGGGGTCGTCGGAGTCCGTGGGGAGAGCAGATGGAATTTCTCATCGTCACATAGTTTAAAGATACATAAAAGTGGGGTAATGAGGAAGCATCCATGTCCTGGGGCTGCAAGAGCAAGTGACCATAAACTGGGTGCCTTAAAACAACAGAATCTACTTTCTCCTGCTGCTTTTTCAAGTTTATTTTTATTTATTTATTTATTTTTAAATGTTTCTTTATTTTTGAGAGGCAGAGAGACAGAGTGCGAGCAGGGGAGGGGCAGAGAGAGAGAGGGAGACAGAATCCGAAGCAGGCTCCAGGCTCCCAGCTGTCTGCACGGAGCCCGACGCGGGGCTCGAACTCACGAACCGAGTGATCATGACCTGAGCCGAAGTCGGCCGCCTAACCGACTGAGCCACCCAAGCGCCCCTAAAGTTTATTTTTAGAGAGGAGGAGGAGGGGCAGAGAGGGGAGAGAGAGACCCCTCTGCTGCCAGCACAGAGCCGGATAGCAGGCTCGAACTCAGGAACCGCGAGATCAGGAGCTGAGCTGAAATCCAGAGTCAGACATTTAGCCTCCTGAACCCCCCGGGGTCCCCTCCCTGTCTTTTTTCTTATAAGGACCCCAGTCGCGGGATGTAGGGCCACCCCAACCCAGGAATTTCCCACCTCCGGACCCTCAACTAACTGCATACTTCCGACTAAGGTCCCATTCTAAGGTTCCGGGTAGACACGAACTTGGGGGGACACTCTTCACCCCGGAAACCTCACCTACGATGTCGCCAGCATACTAACGGTAGTGTCACCCCATTTCCTCCCAGAGCTCGGACTCTTAGATATTGACAGAAGGGAAAAGACAGTCACTGTTGCCAAGTCCCGTTCCTATTGCCCCTTGGCGGGAGGGAGACGGCAGGGGGGACAGGGCCAGCCCTCCCTGTCGCTGACAGAGCCGTCCAAGGTGAGGGCCCGGGAGGCTGGGCCGCCCTTCCTTAAGGAGTCAGGGAGGTGGAGGCCCAAGAAGGGAAGTGCTTGCCCGAGGTCATGCATTTGCTTCTGGATCCTTCCCCGTTCCACCATGGCCACCCTGCCATTCTTGTGGCTCAAGGATCCCGAGAGGCGACGAGGGCCTCTGTGAAGAGGTGGACAGTGGCGCTCAGGCCAGAGACGCGCGGGGAAAGGTGGCGAGCAGGCTTTAAAGGTCAAGGGGCACTAAACACAAGGGGAAAGGCAGGGAGAGAATCCTCACCCGGAGCAGGTAGGCAGGCCCTCCCCGCGCTCCCCTCTGCACGCCTGTCCCCCAGGCCACTGAGGACGCAAAGGGCTTCTCTGGGACCCAGCTCTGAGGAGCACTAACAGTTACTAGTTCTCCGCGAGTTCCAGACACGTCCGCAAATTCTCTGACCCTCTTCCCATGTGGAGGCGACGCCTGTCCCCGAGCCTTGAACTTGGGTGGGCTCTGGCGGCTGTCCCCCAGAAGAGAACGCAGCAGAAGGGACGCCACGGTGGGGGGTGGGGGGTGTCTGAGGCTGGGTCTGGAAAGGCGGGGCAGCAGAGAGAGGCCAGGGGAGAAGCCCAGCAGCTCCCGCCTACGGCAGCCACGGGCCACTGAGCGAGACAACTGCGGGCCGCGCCCCAGGCTCACGAGCAAACCCGAGTGTGGTTCTAAGCCACTACGTGAGAATGATCTGTCTCGCAGCAATAAGCACCTGGACCGAGATGGGGGCCATTAGGATCTCCTTTTGTTGATGAAGAAACGGAGACCCAGAGAGGTTAAGCCTCTTGCCCAAAGACACACAGCCGGGAAGAAGCCAGATCCGGGAATCGAACCCTAGCCATCGGGCTCCAGACTGGCCCTCCGAACTTTAGCCCAAGCCGGGGCCCTAGGCTACCTAACGAGGGCCCGGCGTTCCCGCCCGGCTGCCAAAGTCTGCACTGAGCCCAGGACTGGCCCACCATTGGGCCCTTCGGGGCTGCGGCGCCTCAGGGGAGGAGCCTGGTCTGGGCCCATCGGCTCTGACAGCAAGGGGGAAGGGCCCCGGGAGGTGAGAGAGCCCGTGCCGGCCCTCGGGAGGGGGTCCCCAGGACCCTGCTTTGGGAATAACAACAACCAAGGCCGTGCTGGCTTCCCCCCTCCACTGCGACACACGATGACGGCGCCCTGCTCCCCACCGCAGCCCCGCCCCTTGTAGACCAGAGGATCCCAACCCCGCTCTGGGGGCCGCCCATCCCGCGTCCTTTCCAGGTGGAAGAAAAAGGCAACACTAGTTGACACATTTTCCGGACCTGACCGCTGGCAGGTGCCGGCCCTAACTGACATCATGTGTCTGTTTGCAGGAGGGCAGAACCCCAGCGCCTGCCACGGCAGGAGGCTGCAGCACAGAGGGGTTAGGTCACCTGCCCGAAGCTGCACAGCAAGGAGGGGTCTGGTGCTCTGCCGTTAGGCCCTGTGCCTCCCCGGCGGCCACGGCACCGAGAGACGGGAATGGCCGAGCCGCAGCCACGAGAAGTAGGGTTCAGCTGGCTGGAGAGCTGGGTGGGGAGAGACTGAATGGTGGGGGGGCGGGGGGCGAGGGCCACAGAGCGGCCCTCACCTCACAGATGCCGTCCGTCTGCTTCAGAGTCGCTGCCTGATCTCTCTGGCCGTGGGTGGTTGGCCGGGGACATACACGGTCCTGGGGTAGGAGGGCCCGGGCCCCCGTCATCTCCCCCCTCACCGCCTCCCCAGCTGTGTGACCCCAAGTAGTGAGCTGAACCTCTCTGAGCCTCGCTTCCCTCACCTGCCACGGGAAGAAAGTACAAAGCTTCCTGCCTGCACCAAGTGAGCCCTCCCGGGGTTCAGCAAGGGGCTGTCTGGAGACCCCGGGGTGGGGGAGCGACCCAGCCCTACCCCCTGACGCGGCCCCCTCTTTGCCAGCACTGCCCCCGCGGCCACTACAGTCGGGCTTCGGGAACAAGTAAGGCCCTTGCAGCTCCAAAGGGACGGGCTGACCCGGGCGTGTGCAGAAGCCCGGGGTTCGGCTGTCTGCCGGGGCCGATGGCAGCGCGCACCCCCGGAGTCGAGCTCCTTGGGCTCCCTGGGGCAACCGCGGTTCTTGAGGTGCTGAGGGACCTGGCCCAGGGCACACAGCTGGCCAGGGGCCCTCTGGGGCGTCTGAGGCCCCACGGGGCGCAGGAGGAAGGGCGGGCAGAGAGGAGCGCTGACGAAACACTTACTAGGAGGGAGCGGGTAGGCTCATTTCGCTGGGAGGAAAAAAGCCGCCTCCACCCCCCGGTCTAAGCTGCAGCCCCCACGCCGACACCCCCCCGGGGAGAGCGCTGGAAACCACCTAAGCTGACATCTGATGGACGGGGATTTGTTTTAAGCTCTTTCTACCCACCGGACTATAATCATCAACCGTTCGAGACCTCTCCACAAGCTATTCCTCCCCCCCACCTCGAGTTTTCAAAGGCAAAAAAGCTTTAAAAGCTGCAGTTCAAACAGGCAGAGAGGCATACTCAGAGAGACGCAGGGCTGGGAGGGAGGAGGGAGGTGGGAGGAGCCCCCCCCCACCCTAGCAGGGTGAGCCAGGGGCTGGGGCGAGAGCAGGAGGGGCACTCCGGGGCCAACCAGGTTCCACTGGCCACTCCCCTCCTCCCAAACTGGCCCACGTGGAGGAGAAGGCCATGGGGGGGGGGGGAGCACCTGCACCTGGAGGTCAAGGTGCCCAACCTTCCGCGGGCACGGGGAGCTGAGCTGATGTCATCATCCCCACGCCTTGGTCACCTGCCCTGAAGGAACCTGGGTAACCTGAGTTTCTGTCCACTGCTGTCTTTTCTCTCCGTCACCCTCCTCCACCCGTCCTTGGCTGGAGCCCATGACCGAGGGGGAGGGGGGGGGACTGGGGGCTGCCTGCCCAATGCCAGGTCCACACCGTCAGCTTGCAGGGTGGCCCCCTGCGCCTCGGAGTCCCACTACACCCTCTCCGAAAGGGACTGGAGGCTCCCTGACGCTTCTTACCCTCTTGCCACCTAATGACCAGCAATTCGAGGTCACAGCCCTGACACCGTGGTAAAGTCCGCCCACTCGGAGGGCCGAGGCGGGCCCAGGGGGACACTCCTGCAGCTGGGGAGGGGCGCAGGTGGTGAGGAAACACAGTGCCCCAGAGGGGGCGCAACACCCCCACGCGGCATTTTGCCCCTGGATCTGGTTTCCTGGAGGCACAAAGGGGCCCGGGCCAGCTTGCTCACCAGCCCCGATGACCAGGACGCAGGCCCCTGGGCAGCCCGGCCAGTGCAGGCCCGCCATCCCGCCTGTACAAACTCTGGGGATTCTCCACGCTTCTCATTCCGCAGACCCTGGACGGGCCAGACAGGCGGGCAGATGGGGCTTTTCTACTTTAAAAAAATAAATTGATTGGCTTCTCTTCCGAGTTGACAGGACGAAGCGTCGGCGGGGAGGCGTCCCCGAGGAGCACGTGCACGAACCCGGAGGTAATCCGGGGTCGCAGGGCCAGGCGGGGCCGGCGGCGCGCCCCACAAACTTCCACCCCGGGCCCTCCCCCTCTCCGCGGGCGGCGAACCCGTCACTTACTGAGGCTCTGGAGCAGGTTCGACCAGGTCTTCGTGCCGAGCATGGTGCGCCACCCCCGCCAGGCCCGCGGGGCCCCCGGGGGACTCTAGGGGGGGCTTCCCGGCATAGCCCGCAGCGCGGGCGCGGGGGTCTTGGCCAAGCGGCGGGGGCTGGGTGGGGGGGCCGTCCGAGGGCGCCGCGGGCTGTCGACCCGGGAGGTGCCCAGGGGATCGGGGGTCACAGGACAGCCGGGGATGTCCCCAGAGGCGAACGGGGACCCGGGGGTGGGGGTGGCGCCCCGGGACTCCTGGGGAGGGGGGTCAGGAGCAGCCGGGGACGGCCGCCCTCCGTGCGCCCTGCCCGCTGCGAGGACCCGGGGGAGGAGCCGCGGCGCCTGCGGGGCGGCGACCCCGAGCAGCCGGTCACGCCGCCCCCGGGAGCGCCCCGCGCCGCCCGCGCCCCCGCGCCCGCGCCCCCGCCGGAGGCTCCCCGCATCCGCAGCCGGGGCCGCGCGACCGCCGCGCAGCCACCATTTTATTCCGCTCCCGCTCGGCCGGGGCCGCGCGCCGCCTCCCCCCGGCCCCCCCCCCGCGCGCCCCCCCCGCCTCCCCCCTGCCGGCGGCCCCGCCTGCTCCCCGGGCGGCCCCCGCTCCCCTGCACTTGATAACGCGCTTGTCAAGACTGCTGAGTTGTTCCTGACCTCTCCCCCGCCGCTGCTAATTAAGGCGCCGCCGTGACAGTTCAAGTGCGAGCATCAAGTTTGCAGAACCAAAGCCTCTAATTGGGGCCGCTTTTCATTTCTCCATCCCGCGGGCTGGGGCTCCCCGGACCTGGGCACTGGCGCATTTTCCTTTTGTATTTTCCATTGGGGAGAGGGAGGAGGACGAGGAGGGGGACGGGCCCCGGGGGAGGAGGGCAGGCAAACCACCAAAAGGCGAGGGGCAGGGGGGGGCGCTCCTCCGAACCCCTCCGCCCGCCGCCGCAGGACCCCTCTCCCGACCCTGGGGGCTCTGCGCTCCCCGACCCAGGGCTGCCAGGAGCTGAGCCCCGCCCGCAGGGGGCCTGCCCCTCCCCTGGTCTCCCCCTGCACCCTCGCGGGGAGGGGCAGGGAGGGGCCGCGGCGCGCCCGCTGGCGTGGGGGTACTGGTGGCCGGGGGTGCCCGTGACCCCGCGGAGCGCCGCCACCGCTGCGGGCTGGCCGCGGCCCCTCCCCGACGGAGAGGTGTGTTTCCGACGCCCGGGCTCCCTCCCCGGGGCTGCCGGCCTCTCTTCCCAGATAAGTGCTGGCGAGCATCAGGGCTCTTAGTGACTCTTCAAGCTGCCTTTCTCCTCCAACGCCTACTAAATCAAGCCGGCGCTGAGAGCCACCGGCTGGGAGGAGAGGGGGAAGGAGGGGCCGGGCTGCCGGCGGGCCCGCAGGGGCTGGCGCAGGGACTGGGGTAATGTCACCGGGGAGGAGAAGGTGGGGGAGGTGAGCCGGCTGGAAGAGGAGGGCGGGCGTTTGGGAGGGAACCCAGGGGGAGGCGCAGGAGGTCCTAGCGTGGCTGGCCCGCGGGGGCCTCGGGGTTGTCAGCCCCGGAGCCTCACACCGCCAGGGGCCCGGCCTTTCCCACACTGGCCTGCGCCTGAGAATTCCAGGTGATTCTAATTAAACTGGGACGCGTTCTTCGGAGCCATCGCCCAGGTGCTTCTTTGCACTCAAGTTTGAGAAACGAGCGGCCCCAGGGGGTCTGAGATTGCTGCCTATTAGAACCACCTGGGGCAACGTGACCCCACCCCACCCTCAGCTCCCCCCCCCCTTGTCTGGGCCTCACCCAGACCAGTGACATCAACCTCCGGGCGTGGGCCCAGACAGCATTAAAGCACCCAGGGGGTTCCCGAGTGCAGCCATGGTTCTAGGCTCAGTGGGGCCGGGGATGGTTCTGCCCCTCCCCCCCACCCCTGTATATTTGGCAGAGTCTACAGACTTCTCTGGTGACCGTAATTCAGCGGGGTGGGGCTGCTAGCATCCAGTGGGGGGAGGCCAAGGGTGCCGCTCTACCTCCTGCCGGGCACTGCCCGCCACACAAGGAATCTTCCAGCCCCAGAGCTGTGCGGTGCCCAGGTGGGGGGAACCGGGGACGAGCCAGGCCCGGGCGCAGGCAAACACTATCCCAAGAAAGCCCAGCTCAGCACTTGCCTCAGGCAGGCTCCCCGTGGACGGCGGCATCACACCTGGTGCCTACCTGCCACCCGCTTCCACCCTCCAGCAGGCTCCCCCCCCACCACCACCACCACCACCTCACCCTGGTTTCCCCAGCTCCTTCCCCATCACAGTCCCAGGTTCTGGAATGTTCCCGGGTTTGTGGCCAGCCTTCTGAAAGTCCAGGCCTGCAGGACCGGGACTGCCCGTGTGTGCGCCTGGTCTCCGTGGTCCCGAGAGGACACTTCCCCGCTCCGCCCACGTCAAGTCCCCGTGTCCTTAGCTTCTCAGCTTTAGGAAACTCCAGGCTGGGCTTCACCTAACCGCGCTGCGTTTCCTCAGCGGGGGGTCCTGGATTGTTCGGCAGAGCAGCAAACAATTCAGTTTCCTGCGTAGTCTGGTGTCCCTCCCATGTGTCCCTCTCAGCTCCTCTCGGCCAGACACGCCAGCTCCCTGGGGAGTTTGAGAAACAGCGGGCCGGGGCCCCCACCCCTGACTGGCGACCTCACAATCTCTGGGGATGGGACCCGACCCTCAGCGTTTCTACAGGGCAGTACTTCTGGATTTCAGGTGGTTCCGAGGTGCCGCCCAGACAGAGACGAGCGGCCGTAAGGCTGAGGGACCCACGCTCTCCCTGGCCTGCCGCTCTGACCTTGAACCGTGCTGGGTTTTTCAGGCGAGATGGTCCGAATCTTCTCTGGTTCTGGATGCGGGCGCAGCCTGCTCCCCTCCCCAAGCTCAGGAAGAGCTCCCAGCGGCCAGGGCAGGGCCCACCACCACCGACGCCCTCCTTGCTGATAGCGGGAGGGCCGCCCTTGTTTGTCCCGGAAGAGCAGCTGAGAACACGTGTCCTGGGGGAGGCCCTGGGAGCCCCCTCTTTTTCATCCCAAAGGGAAGAGAGCGGCCCCTTAGAGAAGAGTGGGGGCCGCTCCCTGGTGCGAACTCTTTGAGAAGCTCCCGGGAGGCGACAGGAGCGGAGGCTCCGACTGCGCCATTAGCGCACTGTGGAGCTTGGGCACGGTGCCCTCGTCTGTAGAGGCCAGCAAACATTTGCTCAGCCCCGCACATGGCGAGATCTGGAACACAGGGGCAAAACGGACCGCGCGGGGCGGTGGAAACGAGTTCGCCGCCCTTCCTAGCGTGAAGAATCTCCCGGGTGGTTCTGGCTTTGCTCTGAGCCCCTAACTGAAAAGCGGGGGTGGGGCAGCAACGGGACCCAAGGGGAGCCCTGGGAGCAGGTGGCCAAGCACCGTCGTCCACGTCGTCCACTGCACAAGAGCACCTAGATGAGGCGGCAAATGGGAGCTGAAGCCCAGCCCTCACTGCTCGTCAGCACACACCGGAGCACGGGTTCTGTCTGCCTCGAAGAGTCACCCAGGACCTGTGTGGGCTGGCCGCGGCGCCCTAGGAAAGGCCTGCCTCTCCCCAGATCCTGACCCCTTACTTCCAAGTCCCTCCACCCTGCATCTATCCCACCTGCCCCCTGACCCGGCCCCGATGCCACGTTCAGGGTGAGTGAGTGCAGAAACCACCAGCCATGCAAGGCAGGGCAAGGTCATTCCCAGCAGCACCGTGGAAGCTTCCAGAGCCCCCCAGGCCCTGAGAACACAGGACTAAGAGGACCCGGGCAGGTGAGCACCAGCTCGCTTAGACGCAGGGTCCAGAGTTTCCGCATCTGTCGTGGGGGGACACGAGGCAGTGTAGACACGGCGTTCAGAACGGGGCGGGGCGCACGGCGAGTTGGCTCGTTGGAAACGCCAGTGGCTAGTCTGTCGTTCCTGGGAAGCCGGTGGTAGCACCGAGCCTTGGGTCGCCTTCTCTGCGCTCGGGGCGGCTCCCTCGGCCCCGTGTCCGTCCCCCTGTCCAGCCGTGCTGACACTGCGTTGGAATCGCCCTTGGTCTCAGTCCTGCTCCCTCGGGGCCCTCGCCCGGCCCCGCCCCACCCCGCCCCCACCGGCCTCGAACTTGGGCCTGCCCGAGCCTGGTATTGGCATGAGAGATCTGGGCCTGCGGCCGAGGGCCCCTGTCCTTAGACCCTTCCCCAGGGTTCCCTGAGCCCGCGAGGAGGAGACGACCCCGGGCCTTCACGGGGTGGGGGTGGGGGGAATACCTGGAGGGGCAGCCCCACTTCTGCATTCGGGGTAGAGACGCACTCTCTCTCCCCCCCCCACCCCCTGCCGCTCATTTGGCCCACTCTGGGGTCCTGACCGTTTCCAGATGAGCCTGACGGGGCCTCCGACCACCCTCTCTCCTCTCCCCACCCCGCCTGCCTCTCGGCCAGACGATCCCAGCTGCCCTTTCCTGGGGACAGCAAGAAAGCAGGGGCGGCGGCAGCCGCCGGCTCCCCACCTCAGCCCTCCCGGGCTGGCAGGAAGCCTAGGACACCGACTTCCGAGGCTCATTTATGGGAAGATTCTGAGAGCCCAAGTGGCAGTCTTCTGGAGAGACACCGGCAGCCGCCCCCGGAGGGGTTCGGTCTGATTCGGTGGGAACGGGGCTCTTTCTGTCCCCACGCGGTGCACGGTGGCGGCATGGCGGAGTCCTCTTTGGAGAGCCCGGCCTGCTCCAGAGTCTCTCCTGGAGGGGACCGGGCCCGCGCGCTCACCGGTGGCACCTTCCCACCCACGGCTGCCAGAGCTGTCTTCTGAGACGCCGACACGCGGCAGGAAAAAGGCCATCTCCTCCCTGTCCCCACCACACCAGCCTTTACTCCCGGGCAGAGTGAAGTGAGGGGCTGCGTGCTGCCGGAGGTACCGGAAGGTTGGAAATTCTAGAGCCTGCGGGGAGGCACAGGGTGGCAGAGACGGCCGGGTCCCTCGCTGTTCCAGAGCTCCATGGGTGCCCCCTGGGGGCCCTTCCCCTCGAAGTCTCTCCCTCCCGGGATGCCCTTTCTCCTGACCCCAGCCCGGCTCCAAAGCCGGGCGAGGAGAATGCCAACCGCAGCTCCCTCCGCCTCGCACGTCCACACCGCACCTCCGGACCACCACCTGCCCTTGGGGGACTGGGCTGGGACCGTGTTCAAGCTCAACCTCCCCCGGCCCATGCCCCCAGGCCGGGATGCGCGGTGGCCCAAGGGCAAGCAGACTCGCTCCAGGTTCAAATTGCAGCTCTGTTACAGGGCGGTGGGTCCCCAGGGGGGAAAGAGCGGTTCAGCCCAGGATGGGGACAGGTTGCCTGGGGACAGGCGGCGGGACTCAGCTCCTCACAGCTCTGAGCTGCCCACAAGGGCCTCCCCGGAAAGCCAAGGGGCCTGGGGCCACGGCAAGAGTTTCTGAGGGACAAGAGGGCTCTCTCTGAAGGGGGGAACCAAGGGCGGGGGCTGGCCCTAGGCGTTTCCCTGGTCACGTGTGCATCTGGCGGGGGGGGGGGGGGGGGGGGGGGGGGGGGAGGGTGTCTTCCCAGACTAGGCTGGGGTGTGACCTCCTCCTGCAAAGTGAGGCAGGGAGGGGAAATGGCATGGGAGGGGTCACTCACAGGAGAGGGCCGCCCCTTCCCTTCCCTTCCCACCACCTATGG
Source organism: Paguma larvata (assembly GCA_030068075.1). Lineage (NCBI taxonomy): Eukaryota > Metazoa > Chordata > Mammalia > Carnivora > Viverridae > Paguma > Paguma larvata. The sequence continues at coordinate 57,405,252 of CM057841.1, read as the reverse complement.
GACCTGCCCCCCCCCCCGACTCCCCCTAACTAAGTGTGCCCAGCCCTCACCAAGCAGCTCCACACCCTCCTCCCTGCCTGGCTGATGCTGGGTCTACCGGCCGCCTCCCCTTCCCAATGAATCAGGCCTATCAAGTCCCTGACAAGTCCCGCACCAGGGCAGAGCCCTCACACCGTGTCTGCTCACGAAGCATCCTGCACAGCCTCGGAGGGGGTGCCGGGGGAAGGAAGGGGGCCAGACGGGCCGGCCGGCTGCCTGGAGTCCCCTTGCCTCTGGGGGTTTCACTGCAGAGCCCCCCAAAACGGCTCCCTTTACCACCCACCCTTTGTGCCGATGCCAAAATCGAGAACCTTTCTCCACCGTGGGAACTGAAAGTGTGCTCCGCGGTTGGTAGCCTAGCACCCCCACTTAACGGAGGAGGTCTGTGGCCGTGCCAGGCCACCTGGGACAAAGCCAGGAATGTTGGGACACCCCTTGGGGGACACGGAGCCCAAGACACACAGGCAAGGGGGGAACTACTGCCCAATGCTCCCAGGAGGCAAGGTCTCCCGCTGAAACTCTCGGTGCCCACAGGGTGGGGGTGGAGGCAGTGAGCCCCCTCCCCGCCTCCCCCATGCAGGGGTCTCCACCCCCGGCACCGACAGGTCATCTGACAGAAGGGAGGCGCTCAACAAACATCTGTCCATAAAGCACACGGGGAGGGAGAACGCCAACACGCTGCCCGGAAAAGACGCCCGGAGCCCCGCCCACCAGATGTTTCTCTCTGGCAGTGCCTGCACGAGGGTCCCTGTGTGCGATGCTCCTCCAGCATTCCATGGGCCGTGAGGAGGAGACAACCACCGGCTTTCTTGTGGGAACACCTGTGCCCACGGAGCCGGGGAGTCCGGGGAAGGAGGCAGCACCCACTCGGGGATTCTAGAAGCATCTGCATCTGATAGGCCAAGGGGCTGTCAGTCACCCTCACCTGGGTGACACTGGAAAATCCCAGGGCCCTGGCCACAGTCCCGAGTCCACTGCATCCGAGCCCTGGGGGAGGGAGGGGGCCCGGCACCCATGCCGTTAAAGGCTTGCGGTGACTCCTCGGAGGCGCCTCGGGGCCAGGACTGGGAGCTGGAGATGCAGGCGAGAGGTGGGTGGCCGGAGTGGGAACACACGGGGCCCGGCCGGGCTCACCACCCCCGGTAATTACCCCGGCCCCGCGGCGTGTCCCAGCTCGTGAAAGTTGGGTAAATAAATAAACAAGCGTGCTGGCAAGGCCGCCGAGCACCACCAAATTAGGGATGCAGAGTCAGACAGCTTGACTCTCAAGACATAATCAGTTTAATTGCAGGGCCTCGGCTCGGGCCAGGGTGGCGACTGCTTCCGCGCTCCCATCCGTTTTATTAAAATCCAATTATCTGCGCTGGCCGCGAGTCTCCGGCGGGGACAAAGAGGCATCTGCAGCCAAGGTCGGGCCCGGCGCGGGGAGACAACGGGTCGCGGGCACCTCTTGCTTAGGGCGCAGGGGGCCCGCTCCGTGGCCTCTCACGCAGCGTGGCACGTGGGGAGGAGGCTGGCGGCCTGACCCTGGGCTTCCGTCCACAGGCTTCACGGGACCCGTGTGAGTTGCTGTTGTAGATGGAACGTTTGTGAGCCCGCTCCCCCCCCCCCCGCCATGAGGCATCTGTTGAACCCTAAGTGACGGTGCAGTGGTATTTGGGGGTGGGGCCTTTGGGAGGGGAGTACTTTGGAGGAGGTCCCGGGGGTGGGCCCCGCGATGGGATCGGGGTCCTTAGAAACAGAAGGGGAGACACGAGTCCCGGGCGCCTGGATCCGCCTGGCCTCCGCAACCATCTGTTGCTGCGCCTGCCCGGTGCGCGGCGTTTCATCCTGGCAGCCCGAGAGACCAAGACGGGCCCAAAGCAAACACCCGAATGCCCGCCGACGGGCTGACGGACAAACCCATCGTGGTGCGCCCACGCCACCCAACGCCACTCAGCAACCACGACGCTCGCACCCGCTGGGTGGATCGAGACAGCGAAGCCAAGGAAACCAGACGTGAAAGTCTTCGTGCCGACTGCTTCCGACCACATGACTTCTGGGCAAAGGCAAAGCCGTAGGGACAGAAAACAGATCTGTGCTTGCGGGGCCTGGGGACGGGGACAGGGGACAGGGGAATGGCGGCAAAGGGACACGAGAGGATGTGGTCATCGTCGGACTCACAAAGCGGCTCTTCAGTCCAAACTCTATGTGTCACAGGGAGCAGGAACAGAGAAGTCAAGCCACCTCTCTAACGGCACACAGCGATGCAACACCAGGCGTGCGGGCCCGGAGCTCGTGTCCATGACCACCGGGATCGGGCTGCCTCCTCAAAGGGGCCCTGTGATCACTGAACGCATCTTCAGCTGGACACAAAACAGGGCTGCATCAGCTTTGGTCCCCGAGGAGCAGCCGCTCGGCTGCTATTTCCACCCATTGCACTTGGCCACTGTTCCTCGGTTCATCTGGGCCTTACAGACCCGGCTTCTCAGGTGGCCCTGTGCTGAACGGGGTGTGACAGGGCCTGACCCGGCAGCCAGGGCTCCCCCGGGGCTGTGCCACCCGGCCGCAGGCCACCGTCCCCTCGAGGGCCCCGAGTTTCCCCCCCAGACACCACCCCCCCCCTCCGGCTTTGTTTTTCCAGGCCCTTCCAGGCCCGGCACCATCCAGAAATGTCAGTTACGCCAGAACAGCTGCCTGGCGCCTGCCGACGGCCTCAGATGCGGCGCGCGGCGGGAGCCCCGAGCCAACGCGCTGCCACTAGGTGACTCGGGCCTGCCATTAGAGTCACAAAGACCAATTAAAACGAGAGAGGAAAAACAGCCTCCCCGGCTCCCCGAGCACCCCGGCCAGCTGCTCCGCCGCTCCCGCCCCGCCGGGCCCCGCGGGGCCGCCCCAGGCGCGCCTTCCAGCCCGCTCCCCGCGCGCGGGGCCACCTGCCCCTGACGGCGGCGTCAACACCACCGCCGGCCTCCGAAGCTCCCGCTGGGGTGGGGGGGGCGGGGCGGCGCGGGGGGAGGAGGGGACGGCGAGGCGCGCCCGGATTTTCAACTCGAGGGCTGCGGGGAGAGATGAGAAATTGCCTTTCTGACCCAAAACCGGAGTTCACAGCTGTGCTTCATCGCCGACTTCTCCAGGAGGCCCCGGGAGAGCCCGGCGCAGGGAGGCCTCACCTGTTCGCGGCAGCTGCGCCTGCCTCGCGCGCCCGAGCCCGTTGGTGGTTTCCTGCCCGGGGCTGCGGGGGCAGGGGGGGTGGGCGGCCTGGGGCTGCGGGGCAGGGGGGGTGGGCGGCCCGGGGCAGGCTGCCAGCGGTGCCCCGAACCCCCCCCACTCCTACCAGTTTGAACTCAGTGGGTGGAGGGAGGAAGAGGCCCCAGAGGAGTGAGCGGGAGGGGGAAGGAAGGGCCACGGGTCAGGCGTGGCTCTTTTTGGAAGGCGCCACAAGGCAAGGCCCCCTCCTTTTTCCGGGCCGCACGTCCACTAGGCGAACACAGGCGTGTGTGGGGCACATGCTCCGGGTACACAGTAAGCGCTCAATAAATGCTCCCTCCCTTCCTCCCTTGCGGTCCGCCTCTCTGGGCTGCTGAAATGTCACCATTCAATATCTGACAGTTATTTAAAGGGCACGGGCTCCTGGGGCGCCTGGGGGACTCGGTCCGTTAAGCGTCCAACTTCTGCTCAAGTCATCATCTCGTGGTTCATGAGTTCGAGCTCCGCGTCGGGCTCTGTGCTGACAGCTCGGAGCCTGGAGCCTGCTTCGGATTCTGTGTCTCCCTCTCTCTGTGTCCCTCCCGTGCTCTCTCTCTTTCTCTCTCTCAAAAATAAATAGACATTAAAACAAATTAAATAAATAACCAAGAAGCACAGGCTCCTGGAGTCATCTGTGGAGCTTACGGAAAGACCCAGAAGCTGGCGGCAGGATCCCGGAGGTGGGGCCCAAGGGTATTTCCAAAGCCCCCCCTGGCAGTCCGAGAGCACAGTGGGGGGGAGACACTCAGACCTGAATCACTCTTATCGGGCTTTTGATGCCCGAAGTACATCCTTTCCTAAAGAAGCCGACGGGCCAGGGACCGTGGCGGGGCCCGGAGCTGGCCACAGAAGGAAGGCGGCTGCGGCGCCAGCCACCAGGCCGCCCTGCCCTCGCGTGCCGGCTGTGGCTGTCTCCCTGCACGAAGACTTGCACTCAGGTCCCCTGCGCGGAGCAGCCCCAGCAGGGGAGAGCCTGGCCGTGGGAACGCAGGGGACGGCAGGCGGGTCCCTTCTCTGGAACTCTGCCGACCAGGCTGCGTCCTGGCTGGGTGCACGCAGCCTCCGAGCTGCGTCCCGCAGGGCGCCCCGCGGTCCAGGGGGAAAGGGTGTTTCAGTTACCCCTCTGCCTCTTGCTAACTAGAAGATGCTAAAGAAGCCCTAAGCCCCGCAAAGCTTCACTCGCCTCATGTGGGAAGCAGGGAGATGGCCCACCCACCGGGCAGCAGCGAAGTTCAAATGGGGAAACGGGCCGAGAGTAGGTGTCTGCCCCGCGGGGGGGGGGGGGAGGGGGGAACACGCCTGGCGCGTCCTGAGTCCCTCCACGTGCCGTCCCGAGTCGTGCACGCCCGTGTGGCCGGCTCCTGGAGCAGCCCCATTTTCCAGATTGGAAAAGCCAAGGTCTGCAGAGGTCGCCTCCCCAAGGTCAAGGGCTGAGGCTGGGGCCTGAACTCTGAACTTGAGAGCCCAAGCCGTGGGCTGCCGCCTGCTCGTGTGGCCCCCTTCTGGTGGCATCCCTCACCCCGCACTCTCCCTCCTGGTATGTCCTCGCTGCTGATGGGTGAAGCGAGAATCCTCTTGCCGGGAACAGGCACCCCTAGGACCCCGGGGCCACCGAGGGAGTGCAGGGGGACTGCACGTGGCCACCCATGTCCTCCGTGAATGTCTAGGCGCAGAGCGGGTCATGTGAGCCTGGCCTGGCTTCCTGGACACCGAGACGGTCCAGGGCCCTGGGGGCCCTCGCAGGCCAGCACCGGGAGCGCCTGGCACGTGTCCTGGCTGAAAACAGAAGCCCAGTGTGGGCGCGCGGCACACGCACGGAGCACCTGATGTCGTGGGGGGCACAGGAGGGGGCTCTGGGCTCCGGAAGGGGCTGCGGGCGGGGGGGGGGCAGGAGAAGGGTGTGGTGGAGGCAGGTGTGTGCCAGCAGAGAAAGGTCAGGTGGGGACAGCAGAGGCCCGGGGGCGAGAGCTGCAGAACGGGCCTGGGGGACCCTCAGGGACACGGCCTGGGAAACCCAGGCCCAGAGACACGAGCCGACCTGCCCCACCTCCCCTCTGTCCTGTCCCACGCGTGTCCCAGGCTGAGCTTTCTGCCCACGGGGACCAGGCACGCGGTGGGCCCTGCCCCCACATACACTGAAAACCCACTGGCGGGTGGTCCGTGGAGGCGCCCGGTCCCAGGCCACCCCTGTGCCCCTCTCCTTCCTGCCGCTGACACGCCGGGAACCACGAGTGCAGGGATGCACGGGGCGGGGGGGGGGGGTGGCGTCTTGGGAGAGTCAGGGTCCCCTGGGAGCGAGCCCCTCTTCCCTGACCTGCCCCACACGGTGGGGGGGATGCCAGGGCCCGGCCAGGCGCTCTGGAAGCAGCAACCCCAACAATCACGACCTCCTGGCGGCACAGACACTGCAGCTAGTATTTACACGACGCTCGCCTTCTGCACGCCAGGCGCTCTTCCAAACGCTACGGACTCAGCCGTCACTCACGCCGCCGCTCGAGCCCACTGGGGAAACGCCGGCATTTGCCCATTTCACGGATGCGGCCCAGAGAGGTTAGCTGGTCCGCCGGAGCCTCGCGGCCGTCAGGGGTCAGCGCCGGGATGGGAACCCCTCGGCCCGACCCCCCGGGGGCCGAGAGGTGGGCCCCCCTCCCCCGCAGAAACCCCACAGGGGCAGGGGCGGGGCAGGGCGGGGCGGGGGGGGGGAGGGGGGGGGAGGAAAGCTGGTTCCGCCGCCCAGGCCCAGGGGGTGAGGGCGGAGCGCCCTCCCTCCCGCCAGGCGGGGGCCGCCGCTGCTGGCGCTCTCCCCGCGAGGCCAGGCCTTGCAAGGGAAGCAGAAATCTGTCGTTAACACGGTGCCAAACCCGAAGTGGCTGCTCCCGCGCCGTGAGCCAATAAAGCGGGACTTGTCTATTTATCATCCGCGGGGCGTTTTCTCGCAGCGCAGATGGCTGCTACCTCCGCACGGCTCAGCCGCCCGCTGCCAGCCGCCCGCCACGCGGGGCTCAGCTCAACAGAATCTGCGCCTGCACCTGCGCGGGGCCGGGCGCGGCGGCCGCCCGGGCGCGCGGGGTCCTGCGGCCCTCTCCCGCCCCCTGGGCGCCCCCCACCCCCAGCCGCAGAGCTGGCGGCCCACGGCGCGAGGAGCGGTGCCCCCCGCCCGCCCCCCCCCCCGCACCTGGTGTGCGGCCCCTAATTAGTCGAGGTGGCAGGTGCTCCGGGGAGCGGAGAGAAGGCAGCCAGGAGCCCCGCTGGGGGGCGGAGGGCCGGGTGCGAGCGCGCGTACCCCGCGCCCGGTGCCAGGCGGCGCGGAACCGGGGGGGGCCCCCGTGGGGCGCCGCCGGCGACGCGGGCGGAAGATCAAGGGCCAGGCGCGCGGGAAAGACGGTGCCGGGCGGCCTCGCGGCGTGGGTGCAGCCGGGGAAGCCCGAGGAGTGGGGAGCACCGCAGGCCGACCTGCGGCTGGGCCTCCCGAGACCAGGTCCCAGAAAGCAAGCACTCGGGAGGGACGCGGGCGGGACCCGGGGGTGTCCCCGGGCGCCTCCAAGCCTCCGATCCCGCGTCGGAACCGTGGGTGCTGACACCCACATAGAGGCTAGGGCAAGAGGGAGGGCTGGGAGGTGTCCCCCAGGGAGCCTCCGGGACCCCCCCCCCCCCCCCTGCACAGGAGGTCATGCCTGAGGCCACAAGCGGTTCCAGCCCCTCCAGCGGCCACAGGTTTGTATCCAGGGAAGGCGGCTTTTCTATCAACACGGGGCCCTACCTGTGGCGTGCGTGCATGTATGTGTGCACATACGTGTCTCCGTGTGCATTGTGCACACGTGTCTGCACACGTGTGCGTGCATGTCTGTGTATGTGCGTCAGCACACACGACTCTGTATATACGTGCGTGCGTGCGTTCATGTGTGTACACGCGTGTACATGTCTTGCGCACACGTCTCTGCGCACGTGTGCATGCATGCCTCTGAGCACACGCATGCGTCTGCAGGAGCACAGGCATGCCTGCGCATGTGTGTGCACACATGTCCACAGGTGTGTGCACAGTCTTCGCATGCTGTGCACGTGTGTGCACACGTCTGCATACATGCCAGCACCGACATCTTTGTGTGTATATATATGCATGTGTGTGCATTCGCGTATGCGTTCATGTGTGTGCATGCGTGTCCCCATGTGCATGTATCTCTGCACACGTTTCTGTACGTGCACGTGCGTGTGCATGCGTGTGCCCACATGTCTCTGTGCATACAAGTCTCTGTAGGCATGTGTGTGTGTGCATACCGTGTGCTGGGGCTGAGCGGCTCGCCCTCCACCCTGCGGCCCACAGCGGCCCAGGGGGCACGGGGAGCCCTGGCGCTGGGAGCCATGACCTTTGCCCTTTGGCCATAGGGAGAACACCCTCGCAGCCCAGGTTCCCCGCGGCTCCGGGTGTCTGCTCTCCAAGCAAACCTGACTCGGCGGCGCCAGCACTTGTACCTTAGAGATCGGACCAGCGGCTGCAGATCAGCATCCTTCCAGACGCGTCTCTGGTCTCCCCTCCGGGCTTCAGGGCTCCGCCCACTCCGGCCCTCCTGGCGATCTGGGAAGCCCCTCCCTGCCCCCCAGAACCCACCTGCCCCCCTTCAAGTCAGGAGCTCCCAGCCGCTATGTTCTTTCCGGTGGCCACGAGGCAGATACACGGGTGGGCACGACCACCCCCCTGGGCAGACGAGGAAGCTGCAAGCTCAGAGAGGTTGGGAACCGGCAGAAGGTCACCCAGCCGGGTAGACGCTTTTCCACTGGGCTGGTGGGGAGCACGGGGGCTCCTACTGCCCCAGCCTCCCCGTGGCCGGCAAAACGGGGGCCACGAGGGCCGATGGACAGAATTCGCTCAGGCCCGGCTGGCTTGTTAAACACTTGCCTCATCTGTCCTGTACTTCTGTTTCTAGCTTTGTTCATTTTTTGCCGTAATACTTAAGTTTTTGCCCATCGTCATGACACCCAACACTTGCATAAATGTTACCTGGGGCCAGACCCAGATCTAAGTTCCTGTGCTTCCTCATTCAGTCTTCTCGAGGACACCAGGAGGAAGGAATTGCCATCTTTATTTTACAGCTGGGAAAGCAGCACAGAGAGGTAAAGACACTGGCCCTAGGTCACACAGCGGCAGTTAGGACCTGGACGTGTAGCCGAGCGCCCCAGGCCACCGGCTACGCTGCGCAGGGCAGGGTGGCCGCCCCCAGGCCCCCCATGTGGAAGGCAGCGGCATGCTGACAAGGGGCATGGGAGCGACGCAGGGTTGGCCACCTTCCCCAAAATGTCATCCACACGGAACCTCAGATACGGTCTTTGCAGACGGGTCTGGAGACAGAGCACCCTGGATTCAGGACGAGCCCTGAAGTCAGCGACTGAGGAGAGGACGCGGAGAGACACGGATGCGGGGAGGAAGCCACCTGAGAAAGAAGGCGGAGATCCGAGCAACGTGCCCACAGAGCAGGGGACACCTGGAGCCACCAGGAGCTGGAAGAGGCGGAAGGAACTTCCCTCAAACCCTGAGGGCTCAACACTCCCGCCCCGGAGCCGAGCGATTTCCGAGAGAGGATACATTCCTGTGACTTGAAGCCAGGAAGTTTGCGACAATGTGTTACGACAGCCCCAGGACATTCATAGCGGGGGTGGGGGGGCCGGTCAGGGCGGCCACTGCCCAACAGGGGGCAGAGTGCCGCAGGGTCCCCACCCCAGGGGCCGCCTGACTGGGACCCCTCCCGGGCACCTTCGGGGTTCCGGCAGGTACGAAATCCGGGAGACCAGACACGTCACGCCTGTCTCCCGAAACTCTGGACGAATCCTTGGCCCCAGATGCTACCCACCACCAGCCTCAGTTTACCTCTGCAGTTAGGTTCCGCCTCCTGCTTCCTACCTCATCGGCCGCTCTGCATGGAGTGCGTCACAACAGCTTTCGCGCCTTCACTCAACGAACATTTCCCACCGCGTCCCCTAAGCACCTGCCCCCAGAGAATACAGCAGAAGTCCTGCCTGCGGGGGGCTGGCGCTGAGATGGGGAAGCCAGACAGCAAACGACCAGACAATCAAGTAATATCATTTCAGCCACCAAAGACTCGGTAGCGGAAATGAGAAAATGACGCTGGCGGGGGGGGGGGGGCTGTTTTAAGGAGGGCGGTTAGCACAGGTCTCTGTGAGGAGGTGCTCTTTGAACTGAGGCCTGAAGTAAAGGGGGTCCCAACTCCTGCAAATGTCAGGCAGAAGGGCGCGCCAGGCTATTAGAACAGCAAGTGCAAAGGCCCTGGGGCAGAAAAACAAGATCTCCGTTCAAGGTCGAGCAAGCGGTCAGTGGGGTTGCAGCGGGGGCTCCTTGCGGGGGGAGCTGGGGGGCACTGGAGCGGCCAGACCACACGAGGCACTGAAGCTGTCACAAGGAGTTGGGACTTTATTCCACCTTTTATGGGAGGCTGCTGTAAACCAGGTGGTTTTGACCGACTGAACTGGGCTCCCCTCTGGCGGTTATGGGCTGAGAAGGCAGGCCATGGGGGTGGGGGCGGAGGGGGGTAAGGGGGCAGGACAGGGAGAGAGGCCTGTTCCTCCGGGAAAAGATGGAGCTGGGGGACAGGTGGGCCGGAGCGGGGGCCAAGGGTCCAGCAGGAGAGAATTAGCTGAAGTCCGGACGGAGGAACCTACTCAACGCCGGCCTGGCGACCCTTGGAAGGGCAGAGACCGCTGCGGGTGACGAGCGTGTGTGTGTGTCTGTGCCCGCGTGTCTGTGCGAATTACCTGTGCGTGCTCACACGTGTCTCCGTGCGTGCGTGGGGGGCTCTGTGCTTGTGTGTGTGTATCCGCGTGTGTGCGCAAGCGTGTCCGTGTGAACGTGTATCTGGCCTCTGTGTACGGCGGGGTCTGCGTCTCCGTGCGCGCGTGTGGATGCACACGCGCGTCCGTGCCGGCCTGCGGCTTCCTCGTCGGGCAAGTCTGGACCCGAAGGCTCTGCAGGAGCCCACCCCCCAGCGGACGCAGGCCGGGCGCCTGGGGTGGGGGTGGGGAGGGGGTTGGGGGCGCGCCCTCCCCCTTGCAAGTGCTTCCGAACGCGGCCACCCTCTACCTCTCGGGGCCATCTGCTAGCTGTCTCTCCCCCTCCTGCCGCTTGGCCATTCGAGCCCGTGCTGGGGGGCGCGCCCCGCCTCTGGGGCTGGGAGAGCCAGATGGCGGAGTCAAGGCCTCGCAGTGCCCAGGGGCGGCCACCCGGGTCACGAGGCAGGCCTCCGCCCTCATTCCTGGCGCCTCCTGGCTGTCCTGACCCCTGTCCCCGGGCCCCACCTCAAGTGGCCTTTCGCAGCCACCACATAAATCACCGTCCAGGTCAGGACCGGGTGAGAGAGCAGGGCTGGGGAGGGCACGGCCCCTGGGGCCTGCAGACCGAGTGGCTGCCAGTGACCCCTGACGGCCCGGGCCGGGGGCCTCCGGGGGCCAGCCGGGAGGGCCTGGGGCAGGGCCGGGGGGCCGACACCTGTCCAGGTGGCCCGAGGGGACGGCGGGCAGGAGGCCACGCTGGGTGGCCCGGAGCAGCTGCCCGCGCCAGCCCGCTCTGGGTCTTTATCTCTGCACACGACACCAACGCCCGCGGACCCTCCCCGAGGACGCCTGCCCCGTTCTGGAGAGACCGTGGAGGGCACGTAAGCTCGGCAACGGTTTGGTTTCTGGTCCGTGTCTGTCTCGCTTTCTAGCCGCGAGCGCTTGGGCAGGTGATTGGGCCGCTCTGGGCCTCGGTTTCCCCATCCGCGAAAGCGGAGGCCAGCTCCTCCCTCCCAGGGTCCCGCAAGGGTTAAATGAGGCAATGCTTGAACAGGGCCACCACCTCCGTGGAGGGCACAGGGGCCACCCGCTGAAGCTCTGGGGCAAGGCTGGGGGTTCCAATGGGGCCCGGCAGGGACACGGCCCCTCCGCTTTGCCCCCCCGACCCCCGCTGGAGACCACACTCGCTACTTGGCACCGTTACGATCTAGGAAAGCGGAGACGCAGGGAGGTTCGGCGACTTGCCCGAGACCACACAGCTAAAGCGTCCTGTGGGACTCCCACCCAGCGCCCGTGTCACCCGGGGCTCCCGAGTCCCCCACAGCCGCAAGGAAGGTGCCCCAAGAGCACGTGTGCTTTACAGCGGGGGAAACTGAGGCCAGGAGGGGACAAGCGGCGCTGGGACCACAACCCAGGGCCCCTCTCAGGCTTTGATTTCTAACAGACGTGGCGGCCGCCCCCTCCCGGCCCCCTTCCTGGGTGGAGCCTACCCGGTTGTGCAAACACAGAGCCCCCTACACCCCACCCCTCCCCGCGCGGGGGCGGCGTGGGTGCCGGCAGCCTGGATGGCATTACTTCCTTATCTCTCCTTCCTGGCACCATACGGCAGCCTCCTGGTCCGGCAGGAGGCCCCGGGCTTGGCAACACCAGGCTTTCTCGAAATAAAAATGAGGGAAAAAGCGTTTCCAGGAGGCCGGGTCTCATATTTACATGTAAAAAGGTCTCCTCGGCGCTCCCCGCCCTGCCCCCACTTCCTCTGGGGGCGGGGGATTGTTTGGAGGGGCGCAGGGGGCCTCTGTGACCCCAGGCGCGTCCTCGTCCTCGTCCTCGGGGCGGATGGAGGCAGCCGCTGGGAGGCAGATCAGATGGCCTGGGAGGAGGAGGGGCAGGGGAAGGGGGGACGGCTGCTCCCTCGCTCCCCTGCCATTTCGTGGGTGTGGTAACACGTGAGGCCGGCCTTCTGCGCCCGCACCCCCCCACCCCTGCCATCTGCTCCGAGGCCAAAAGTCGCTGGGGAGGTGGGGGCTGCGCCGACCCCGGCATTAACCTCCCCCCTGCTCGCCTCCACCGCTTAAAGCAGATGTCCTCTATTGATGGGCTCGGGGTCTGCTTCAGCCCCCCCCCACCAATAGCCCCCACCGGCTGCCTGGGCTGGGGTGGGGGGGGTTCCAACCCCAGGAAGGCCTCAGCGTGGGGTCCTTACCCGGGAACCGGGGCGCCCAGCCAGCAGGGCTCCCTCCAGGCCGCTGGCCTGCCCCTCCAGCGGAGAGACCCGGGCCCACGGGCCCTCTGGCTCGGGGACTCCCCAGGGAGATCAGAGCCTTCCCCCTCCGGGTTGCCCCCGGGCTGCCCCCTTTGGCTCCTTAACCCTCTGGATCGAGAGATTCATCTCTGCCCGGGGCGAGAGGGGAGGACTCTCTCCGGGGACTTGTGGGTGAGGCCCAGCGGCGCCTAGACAAGGAATGGCCCAGAAACTGGGAAGGCCAACCCACCGGGGCTCAGCCCCATGCCAGCCATGCCAGCGGTGGCTCTGACGCCGCCCTTCCATGGCAAGCCGGAGGAGCTGGAATACTCCAGGGATAGGCTCAGGCTGACAAAATCTCGCACTAGAGTGTTAATGACTGAGCTGGTGCCCCAGGCAGAACGCATCTGGGTGGGCCACTTATCAGCTGTGTGTCCTGAGGCCAGTGTCTTGAGCTCTCTGGGTGGTTTCCCTATCGGGAAAATCAGGATAAGAAAAACCTTACAGAACCAGATGTATGCTGATACCTTCAAGGGGTGCTTGCTGGAGGGCAGAGGAGGGGTGGGGTTAGAGGGTAGAGAGGGCATGGCCTTTCAAACAGCCCCCCACCAGCCCTGGGCTGACCCCAATCCAGACAGGGCCACAGAGGCTGGGGGAGCCACCAGGACCTAAATAAATTTCCAAAACATATCCCTGGGGTTCGGGGCCCCCCAGCCCCAGCCCCCGCCTCCTCTGGGGCAGCTGGGGAACAGGGAGGGCTCGGGCCCTGGAGCCGGCAGCCTGAGGGTGGAAAGCGGCCTGGGCACACTGGGTGATGTTTGCGCGCACACTCACAGGCGACCTCCCTCCAGGGACTCGGCTCAGGGGAAATGTCACGTTATAGGGGTGAGGCCAGCGTTCACGAATCTGCTGGTGACAAACCCCGGACGGTGGCAAGTCCCTTCCTGTCCTGAGACCCAGTTTCTCCCCTGGTACGGTGAGGGGTTGGGGCGCAACCCTACAGAACTTGTGCTCGGCCTCGTGTTTTCTCCCCAGGGAGACGAGAAAGGCTCTTCCTTTCCTCACAGAGCTAGTGTTTTCTTTTCTTCCACTGAGTCACCAACCACCATCCACGCAGCATCCACCCAACACCCACCCAACATCCATCCATCCAACACCTATCCATCTACTATCCACCCATCCTATTCAATGCAGGTATCCATCCATCCAACCATTTATCCATCCATCCATCCGTCCGTCCGTCCATCCATCCATCTGTCCATCCATCCACCCGTCTATCCAGCCATCCACCACCCATCCAATTCCACGCAAGTATCCATCTGTCCAACATCCATCCAATCCTCCACTCACAGGCATCTGGTTAGAAAGACAGGAATCAGTGCCAAGCCGAAGGGCCTCCGGAACCCATCAGGACTGGGCCGCAGAAGGGCCAGCAATCACGGTCAACGGCATACACTTCGCCTCTCTCTCTAAGGCGGGTAGAGGGCAGGGCAGCTGACTTGGGGGTCAGAACACAAAAAAGGAACCCCAGGATTGAGGTCAGACAGGCCTGAGCTTAATCAAATCACAGTTCCCCGCTTTTAAGTCTGCTGACCTGCCCCCGGGGACGTAGCTTCCCACAGCCTCGGTTTCTTTGTGAAGCGGGCGTGTGTACTGAACCCACACGGGCTGGATTACTTGCTCCCGTCCTGCAGTTCACGGTCAGTAAGAGCATCTGCCCAGGTCGGTCCCTGAGGCTGAGCTCTGAGTCCCTCAGAACCTCCCGGCCCCCTGCCAACGTCCCCGGAGGCGTCTCTGGGAGACAGAGATTTATCACCGCCCAGGTTCCAAAGCAGACCTGAAAAAGCACAGGATAAACAGTGAGGACCCTCGGGGGCGCCTGACTGGCTCCGTCGGTAGAGCGTCTGACTCTCAACCTCAGGGTCAAGAGTCCAAGCCCTGTGTTGGGCACGGAGCCTATGGGAAAAAAAAAAAGAAAAAAAGAAAGAAAAAAAAGAGAGAGAGAGAGGCCCTTCCAAGCACAGCGTGGCTACTCTGGACTTCCAGGCTCAAGCTGCAGCGAGACCGCCCTGACCGTGTCACTGTGGGTCTGGCGCGTGCTGCCTAAATGGCCCCGAGCTCGGTCTCCCCGTCAACGGCACCGCAGACAATGCCTGGAAAGACACCCGACCCCTAACTGCCCCTCGATGAACCGCGACGATCCTCGGAAACGGGCGGAGACGGGACCCGAGGACTGTGGACTTGCGCAAGGGGTGTGACAGCGAAGGCGGCGTGGGGCCTGCCCCTGTGAGCGAGGCACGTGACAAACGACACGCGTGTGCCCGAGCGCCGGCACACGGACACAAGGGCGAGGCCTGCGCGGGGCGTGCGCGTGCCAACAACCGTCTGAGACGCGCAGCTCGGGCACCGGGACGGCGGCGGGACGGCGGACGGGTGCGATCGGCCGCCAAAGCCGGCCGAAATTTCGAGCTTCCGGTCTCCCTTCTCCCGCCTGGTCTCGACCCCGCCGGGAGGGGAGCGCTGCTGAGACTTCCTACCGCAAGGGCGAGCTCCCTTCACTCGTGATGTCAGGGGTGGCAGTACAGGGCCACGAGCAGGCGGCACGCCCTCCCGCCTCCCCTATCCGGGCGCTCCCGAGCCCGGCCAACGGCGGAATGTTCTGGAAGCACTGCAATCCATTCTGCATGCTTAGAACCTAATCTTATGACACTCTAAGGGCTTTATTAATAGCCTATTAGTGGGTAATTCATGCATTTTGATGGGAGATCATCTCGCGGTGGTTTATGGGGGAGGAGGGCTGGGGGGCAAGCGGGGGGCGTGGAGCACGGGGGGCGTCGCCTCCGCTCTGCTTCCCGGCACCTGCGCGGAGGACGGCGACTCCGCCAGGTCCCGCTGCGACGGCGTGTCTACAATGCCCCCTCCTGACAGCCTGGCCACTCATTTATCTTGATGGGCCTTTCTGCTGAGTATTCTTCCCGGGCTTTCAAACCGTTCGCTAATTGCAATTAATCACTTACCGAAACAGATGTCAGGAACAATGGGGCTGGGGAGGCTGGAGGCTTGAGGAAGCTGTCAGGAGAGGGTGCTGGGGGACCAGGGGGCCCGACACCCTCTGGGTGCTGGGTGCTTGCGGGGGGGGGGGGTGCCAGGCAGCCCGCTCCTGCGCTGGGCTCTGGGCTCGGGGTGGGGAGGGCAGGCGAAGCCGCTCTGGGGAGGCGGGAGGCGGGCTGGGAGTCAAGGCCAGGCGGCAGAGGGAGGCTGGGAAGAAGCCGCCACGCCCATCCCCCAGGGGCCAATTTCCAGCTCTGATTCCTCAAAGGATCAAGACTGAGGGGGGGAGGGGAGGGCGGGGCAGCAGGTGCTTGGATCAGAGAAGCAGACTCTGCAAACGGGGCCTGCAAAGGCGGCTGGGGTTTTCTGTGTTCTTTTTGCCGTGTGGTAACATAAGAGTTGTATATTCACATGAGTTGCCAACATTTAAAAATCAGATTTGACAGAGAAGTCTGGACTTCTGGCTTCTCTGGAAAAAGTAAGAAGATTTCGCCACGCGCCATCTTGCAGCCACAGTCAGCCGTGGCTGGGCGAGCCGCCCCCCCCGTCCCCGGCCCCGCACCGTGGACCGGGCCACCGTCCTCTCCGCGCCCGCCCGCCCCTCTTCCTCTCCTTCCTGTGCGTCCTTCCTTCAGCCACCCTGTTGGGGAGACGGGAGAGGCTCTGTGCGTGACCGCCACTGGACAGAAGGAATCTGCCCTCCCCCAGGCAGGCACAGGGGATCTCCTGCAAGTCCTCGTGGCCACTGCCCTCTGGGACGGGGGCTGGGGATCCCCCGCGTCAGTCAGGGGTCCGCACGGCGGCATCTCCGAGCGGTGGCTGCGTTACCTAGGGACTTGTGGGAAATGCAGATTCTCGGGCCCCATCCCAGACCCGCTGCGCCAGAGACTCCGGGGCCAGCGAGCTGTGCCTGAAGCAGCCCCCAGGGGGATTCTGAGGCCGCTGGAGTTGGAGAAGCGGATTCCGCGGATGGCGCCCCGGGGGGGAGGTCACTCGTGCATAAAAACCCCTCCTCCTGCCGCATCCCCGGGCCGATCACCCCAGAATCCCCGGGCGTGGCAGCCGGGGGTCTGAATTTCGTAAAGCTCCCCGGGTGGCCGCGGCACAGAGCCGGGGCTGAGAGCCACCGTGTCATGCCGCACGCACCCACCTCCTCCCCGGCCTGGCTTTGCAGGTGCCGGGGAAGCACCGTGATGGGACTCGGTCTCCCAATCGCCAGGCCGGGAGCCTGCTGAGCTGGTCCTGCCAAGGCTGGGTGATCTCGGGCAGGCGGCTTGACCTCTCTGTGCGGGCTTCTCGCCTCCTCTGAGCCGGGATGCCCACCACACAGGAGGCAGCCCCTGAGCCGAGACGACGCTCGTCGCTGATTACCATGGCTCATCTCGCTACCTGCACGGCCTTGACTGCTCCAAATGACCGTGAGCCGCTGCATTTTACCCTACGGCGCACGTGGGCGCTTGCTTTCTCGTCCGCGAAGCGGGCTTCGTGCTCCGCGAGGCTGTGAAGACTCAGGAAGTGAACGCGTGACGGACGCTCTCGGCCCAGCCCCGGGCACGCAGAGCGTGCCTGGAAAGGGCTAGACAGTGCTACCACCCGGCTGCGCCGCTGGCTCAGAGCCGGGCTCAGGCCGAGGCCCTGATGTGGCCACGGGGGAGACAGAAGACGGAATGAGATCCACCAGCGTTCGCTTGCTGCACAGCCCGTACCGCGCACCTGCCCCGTTCGCGCACCCGCCCCGCGGCCCTGGGAAGAGCGCCCCGGGCAGAACGAGTCCAGCGGGAGACAGAGACGTAATAAGTAAACAGGCAGCCTGTGTGGTGTGTCAGCTATGATGCAGAGCCTGGGGGGGAATAGAGCAGGCAAGGTAAACAGAGAGCGGAGGGAGGGAGGGAGGGAGGGACGGCGGTTTCGCCAGGCCGCACCTAGAGAAGGAAGGGACACTAAGGGTCATGCGGATGCCTATGAGTGGGAAGGGTATTTGAGGCAGCAGAAGCAGCAAGTGCAAAGGCCCTGGGGCATGTCCGAGGACCGGGAAGGAGGCCAGTGCGGCTGGAAGAGAGCGAGCAAGGAAGAGTGTGGTGGGATGAGGACAGGGAGGCAGTGGGGTTGAGGGTGTGGGGTGGATCCCACGAGAGTAAGGACTCTGGCTTCGCCCCAGTGGCACGTGAGCCACGGGAAGGTTCTGAGCAAGGAAGGGGGCCGTGTTGTGCCTCACCGGCAGATTCACACTCATCCCACGGAACGACAACCAGAGCCCCCTGGGGTAAGTAAAGGTTCTCTGGCTCCCCGTGCGCAAGGCCCCCAGGGGAGATCCCTTCCGGGCAGCAGTGTGGCCCTTCCCCGTGCTCCGAGCGTGCAGCACGGCTGCGTCAGGTACCGGCACCCATGACGACGTGACCACGGGCACCTGGCGCTACGGGGCGAGCTCTGGAGGTGCCCCAGACGGACGCACGTTCGGGGCAGGAGTCGCGCATCGGGGGAAGGCGTCTGTGCCCCGGGCTGCGTGTCTCCCTGCACGTGGCTCTGCGCGTCCCGTTCGCGGGTCTGTGCTGCAGGAGCGGAGTGCCTCGGACGTCGGCTGCTCCCTCACGCGCTCTCGGAAGTTCTGCGGCATGCTGGGAGTGCGTGCATGTGTACGGGTCTCTGTGTGTTTCGTGCGCCGGCGTGCGCTGAGAGCCACGGGCGTGCTATGTAGGGGCACAGAACCCACACGGGCCGAGCCCATTCCTCCTGGGGGTCCTGGCTCACGTGGGGTGGACGACCTCATGGTTCCATTTCCTGGGTGAGCAGACCAAGGCCCCAGTCGGATTCAGAGCGAGATGTGGGGGGTGTGCCTGTGTTCCATCCATCCATCATTGATCCATCCATCAATCCACCCATGCATCCATCCACCATCCATCCTTCTGTCCATCCAACCATCCATCCATCCGTCCGTCCGTCCGTCCATCCATCCATCCATCCACCATCCATCCATCTATCCACCCATCCATCCTCCATCCATCCATCCACCCATCCATCCTTTTCCCACAAATTCTTACAGAGTGGTGACTGAAAGTCTAGATTCTGGAGTAGGTCTGTCTGAAGTTTGAATCCTGGCCCTGCTAAGCGAGCAGCCGAGGAATTGTGGGTAGGTGACCTCATCTCTCCATACCTTAGTCTCCCTACTTACAAAAAAGCATAGGGGCGCCCGGGTGGCTCAGTCGGTTGAGCATCCGACTTTGGCTCAGGTCAGGACCTCGAGGTTTGTGAGTTCAAGGCCCGCATCAAGCTGTCTGCTGTCGGCATAGAGGCCGCTTCGGATCCTCTGTGCCCCTGTCTCTCTGCCCCTCCCCGACTTGTACTCTCTCTTTCTGAAACATAAATAAACATTGAAAAAAAAGGTATGGACCTAGGGATACTGTCTATATCAGCCCGAGGAGAGAGCAGTATAGGAAGTTCAGACTCCTACTTGCCTCTTGCCGTGGATTCTTGACCAAGGTGAGTCACTTCATCTCCTAGCCTCAGCCTCTCCATCTGTAATTCAGGAACAAAACTGTTCCGTCCTAGCTTTAAGAGGCCAGGGCATTAAGACCCATTTAGCCCAGCTTGATCAATGGGGGCTGCCGTGATTTGGGGATGGTGGGAAGGCAGGCGGGTGGCCTGGCCGGCCTTGAGGGGGTGGGCCGGGGTGGTGGTGTCTCCCGGGTGTGCAGGGGTGCGGCTCCCAGCTCCACGGGTGCCTCCTCTACCAAGTTCCCGCCTTCTAGCAACCTGGCTACGCCTGGGGGCGTACCTGTGTGTCCTCTCTCCGCCTTTTCAGTCCCTGGCCACCTGTTCTGCCAGCAGCCTGTGTTAGCTTCCTACTGTTGAAATACCTCGTGTGGTTCCCATCCTCGGGCCCCTGACTGAGACGGCACACAACAGGCAGCTGTTTAGCAGCTGTGCCGGCGCGGGGGCGGCCGGGGACATGGGGCACCGCCGAGCCTCTGCCCCTGAGCGCCAAGAGAGGGCTGACCGGAGCCCTGGGGGCGCAGCCCCCTCCCCCCCTCCCCCCCACCGCCGCCCGCCTGGCCCTCTGCCCGCCCCGCTGGCTTCTGGGACGAAGCGAGGCTGCAGCTGCCCGTACGTGCGGGAGGGCCTCTGCCTGCAACCCGAGGAGGCCCCGACACATGTTAAAATAAATACTCTGCAAATATGATGTTCCATATGTATGACTTCGTGGGGTGATGATTTTCCTACTGATCGCTGTAAGTGACAGCTGTGCTAGGAACACGGGCTGGGGCGGCCCTCGCCGTGCCACGTGGCGGGGGGCGAGGGGGGCTCCGCGGCGCGGGAGCATCTGGCGACTCGGGACGCGCGGGGAGCCCAGAGCCTGTCAGCGCTCGGCGCGGCGCGCGCATCACCAATTCCGAGGGACGGATGGAGCAGGTGTTCGGGAGCAGCCTGTTTGCGATAATTACTTTTAGATTGTTTTAAAGTATTTAAGCAAGATCCTGGAGGGCTGGGAGAGGAGGGGGAGGGCACCCCCAGCCCCGGGGCCAGCCTCCCGGCTTCGCAGAGGTGGGCGAGGACCAGACCGCGCGCAACGCAGGCGGACCCCGCTGGCTGGGGGCGGGGGTCGGCGTGCGGCTTGTACCAACCGGTCCGGCTGGGCCAGTTGGTACAATATTGACACACTCCCGTCCTGGGGCCCCGGCCCAGGCGAGCTGCTTCGAGAAGGCCTGGCCTCTCTCCCGGAAACCCTCGGCCCCCCAACGGAAGGCAGGTCGTGGGTGTCTTGACCATCAGCCTGACGTCGCATCTCGACTTCCACCAGGAACACGTGGCCCCCGCCTCTGTGAGGGGCAGGGGGGCTCAGGTCCCCCCCCCGCCCCCGTGCCCCAGTGCTGAGAACACACAGGGCTGCACGAGGCGGTCCCGAATGAATGACTGAGGGAGCGAACAAATGAATGAGCCAAGAGATGCACGGGGTGGTTGTGACTAGGGAGACAAGAGCTGCTCCCTCAAGAGACTCCAGAATATTCTCCATGTGAACAGGCAACAGCTCCAAACGGTATGCTGGTGTCTGGGCTGCAGAGCCCCGGGGAGCAGGGGCTCTGGGTTCACTAGGGGCTCGGCCAGGACGGCCATCGGGGCAGGAAGCGCGGGTGGCGGATGCCAGGACTGACACCCACCAGGGGCTCCAAGGGTCCCCCTCGATGGTGCACAGTCTCCCACAGCTGTGGTGGGTTGGCAGCATGCAGGGGCTGCCCCGCCCCTCCCACCCCCTGCCCCCTGCCCTGATTCGGTCTCCCCTTTGTCCACAAATCCTCTCAACCCCTGGCCTGCTGGAGTCCCCTGTCCAGGACGTGGCAGTGCCCCGTGAGCGGGCGCGAGGCCAGCCCCCCCGGAATGGCGGGATGGGAGCCCCGGAGGCTGGGCTCTGAAGTTCCCCCCTCCCCCCACTCCAGGGTTCCCAGGGACAGCAGGAGGTGACCCCACTCTAGAAACAGCAGCCCAGGCCTGGAGCCCTGCGCAGGGGTGGGGGCCGGCTGGGGGTCCCCGGGGGGCTCGGTGCCAGCGCCCGGCCTATGGGAGCGGGCACCGGGGAGGGCGGAGACTCTGCCCTCCTCGCCCTCTGTGGTGTTTGCCCAGGCGGTACCTGCGGCCACTCCACCCTGCCCTCGGCCGGCAGGCATCAGAGGGCCAGAGGCCGGGAGCCGCGCCGTTCACAGCTGCTCCTTAAAATGCAGGCAAGTTCAATATTAGCTGTGGGGTTTGTGCAACGTGTCGCCAAGATAAAGCAGCCGGCGGGCGGGCAGGTGCCCTGCCCCGTGGGAGCCCGGAGCCACCAGGCCTGGCCAACGAACAGCCGGGGGGCTCTGGAAGCCGCTCCCCTGAAGCCTGCCTGCCGGGGTCCATCGAGTCCAACCCCAGGGCAGCTGGGCTCGATCCACGCGGGCACATGAAGGCTCCTTCCCACGGCACTCGGCAAAGAGGCCCAAGTCCCGAGCGGCCTCCAAGAGCAGCGGGTGACCTGTCCCGGCTCCTCCAGGGCCTCACCCACCCTCTCCTTGCTGCCCGGCTCCAGCCTTGAATGCACCCAAGCGCGTGCCCGCCTCAGGACCTTTGCACCTCCGGCGCCCTCTGCTTCCTCACCAGCTTCAGGCCGGAATGTCGCCCCCTGCCACCTCAGCCCCCCCCACCCTCCCCCGGTCCCTTTCCTGCCCTCCCCTGGCTTTAGTGTTTCCAAAGATCTTACCACACGCTCTGCCTGGGTCACGTATTGCTTTGTGTACGTGTTTATTTCCAGTCATGTCCCTCTGTGAGGAAAAGGTCCTTTTTAAAAAAAAAAATTTTTTTTTTTGGCCAGAACCGCATCAGGCACGGAGTGGCTGTTTGAGAAATATCCGTGCCATGGGCCCAGACTCCCGGCCCAGTGCTCCTCCCTGCGCCCCCTCTCCCTGCCCCCCGCCTCTCCTTCCTCACTGCTCCCCGCAGGCCACCCCCACCTGCTGGGCCTCCCTGGGAGCAAGCTGACATCCCTCATTTAGTGGCTTGGCGGGGGCGCCCCAGCCCCTGCCCCTCAGAGCCGCTTACTGTCAGAGCTGCCGGGAGGCGCACGCGGGAGGAGCCTGGCAGTCACCCCTGTAGACTTCATCTTTTATTCATGCCGAGAACGTAAACAGGATTGTGTCTGGAGCGAAGTCACTTAACCCATTAGAAGAAGCTGGTGGCTGCACCACAGCCCCGGGTGGGCGCACCGCCGGGCGCACGGGTCCACGCGCGGGTCCCCAGCCTGGCTTCCCACACTGGCTCCTCCCCGCACAGAGGGACGGTCAGTTCTGCAGAGCCACCGGGAAGGGGGCCCCCTGCAGGTGTGCGGCAAGCATGATCCAAACGCCTGCGTGGAGGGAATAGAGCAAGGCTGGGCCCGCGGAAGCCTTCTGAGCGTGTTAACCACTGTCGGTTCTTTTAGGAAGAAAATCCTTGAGGAAGGGTCCCCGGGGCGGGGCGGGGCGGGGGGCGGGGCTCAAAGGAAATATTCAGCTGGAAAGACAGCTAACCTCTCCTCTACCTTGGGGGAGGCCGACGGCATACACAGTGAGACAGCGTGGCTGTCACGCACACACACGCACCATCACACACACCCCTCCCCCCCCCCCCCCCTCCCGAGACCGACCTCTCTGCAGAAAGAGCGGCGGAGAGTTCAGGAAAGCGGCCTTCTCAGAAGGAAGCAGCCTCCGCGGTCGGGAAGCGGCACCCAGCCTACATCCCCTAAGCCCTGGGCCCCGAGCCTCCTCGGGCCTCAGGGTCACGGCCGTGCGGCCGCGTGTAGCCCGCCTCGGGCAAGGCTGAAATGAGATA
The DNA here is from genome assembly GCA_030068075.1 of Paguma larvata. Taxonomy (NCBI): domain Eukaryota; kingdom Metazoa; phylum Chordata; class Mammalia; order Carnivora; family Viverridae; genus Paguma; species Paguma larvata. The sequence continues at coordinate 57,382,589 of CM057841.1, read as the reverse complement.
CGACCGTGTGAGCACTTGCGGGGCTGGGGGCGTCAGGCGGCTGTGCATCCTGGGGCCGGCCCTGCCCCCCTCTGTGTTCCGGCCTCCTCCTCGTCGCACAAGGGGGCAACCAGGGCCCTCCCGGCTTGCTCCTCTGTGGGGCGTAGCATCCGGGGCCGGTGAGACCGGGGGACTGGGGTGATGTGTGGAGAGCAGACGCCCCGGGTGCCCATCCGACCATGATGCGGGCTGAGGCCAGAGAGAGCCCTCGGAGCCCCCGTCCTGGGCCCGGATGGCTGGGAAACCTGGTCCATGAGAGGCTGGCCCCCCCCGCCCCCCGCACCCCCAACGGCCCAGCTCTCCGTCCTGGGTTTGTTTCCAAATGGCTTCCACGTGCTCGCTGCCCACGGGGTGCTGCCCTTCCCACCACCCAAGGGCCCTCGCGCGGGCTCTGTGATTCTTCCTGTTTGACCAGAGAGGAAACTGAGGCCCAGAGGGTCAGGAGACACGACTGGACCGGCAGGGCGCCAGGCAGCAGCGGGAACACAGGGACGGCTTACGGGCCGGCGCAGCGCCCCCTTGTGGAGGTTCCTGACACTGCCGCTCGAGGCTCCTCCCACCCTCTCTGGGGGCGCCCTGGAGGTGGCCCTAGCCCCCCACCCAGGGCAGCTAGAAGCCACCTGCCCTCAGCCTCTGGCAGCAGCGCCCAGGTGAGCACCGTTCGCTCCCAGACCTGGCAGGGCCGCGGGGGACGGGCGGGCGCCCCATCGCCAGGGACCCCCTTGGCCAGCCACAGCCAGCGGGACCGGGTGGGGCTGGAGAGCACAGGTGCCCGGTCACAGTCTTGGGACAGCCTGGCCCTCTAGAGGTAAAGGGAGGGGGAGGAGAAAACAGGGTCCGGCCGTGGGGGAGTCCTGTGGCTGTCCTCCCGACGTGGGGACCGGTGCCAGAGGTCCACGATCAGAGCATGGGCAGGGCCACGCCCTCTTAAGATTCTAGAAGGATCCTTCCTGCTTCTTCCAGTCTCGGGGGGCTGCCCGCACCCTTGGCCCCCCATGTGGCCTTCTTAGAGGGACCCCAGTGTTGGATTTAAGGCCCCCCCCCCCTTACCCAGTATGACCTCATCTTAACTGCATCTGAAAAGACGCTATTTCCAGAGAGAGTTCTGAAGGGGCGCCGGGGGTGGCTCAGTCGGTTAAGCGTCCGACTTCGGCTCAGGTCATGATCTCACTGTTCCTGAGTTCGAGCCCTGCGTCGGGCTCTGTGCTCACAGCTCAGAGCCTGGAGCCTGCTTCGGATTCTGTGTGTGTCTCTCTCTCTCAAAAATGAACAAACATTAAAAAAAAAAAAAAGTCCAAGAGTTCTGAGGCCCCAGTCTAGTAACAACGTCGCCGGGCACTTCACAGCCCTGGGACAGTGACAGCTACCCGCAGAAGGAGGGGCCGAACAGTCCCAGGTGAGTCTCGCTGGCGCCTTCCCAGCCGTGACTCCATCCCCGCCAGCGGCCCACGACCGGGGTGCTCCTGGAGCAAGGGTCCTCAGCCCTGGCTGCACACTCGGGGGCTCTCACGGCTCCCCCTGCACGACCCCCGCGCCCGTATCCCTTCTATCAGGACTTCTGGGGGGCGCCTGGGCACCAGGCGGGTGCAGGGTCCCCCGAGCGATTTCTGCAGGCTGATGGGTGTTGCGGCACAGGCGAGGGGAAAAAGGGTCCCTTCCCACTCTCCACCCCCCGGCGGTCCCCGCGCCCTCCTCCGTGGGTCCCAGGCGCCCTTGCCACAGCGACCCAGCCGGCTCCCCGCAGGGCTCCGTGCTCCCCGACCGCCGCTCACTGCCAGGTGCTCCCCCCTCCCAGGCCTCCCGCTTCCTGCGCCATCTGTGTGGGGAGGACACCCACACTCAGAGCTCGAGACTGTGACGCGAGTACGTCTGGCAGCCTCGCCTGCCGTGGCCAGAAAGGGGCTCCTCCCCGCCCCCCACACGGCTCCTCCGGCCACACCGTCCTGGCAGCGCCTCACGTCAAAACCTCCGCGATCTCTTCCTCCCTCGTTCTCGCGTGTCCCCCTCGGACCCCCCGGCAAGTCCCGAGGCCTCGACGGGCCAAGCGCAGCCCAATTCCTATCGCTCGGGCCTGCACACCCCCGGGCCTTGCTCTGGTCCCCGCGGCGGGGCCCCCCTGCTGCCGTCCCGGCCCACCTGTCTCTTCTCCCCACGGCCCCAGCGGGTCCTGGGGCGGCGACCTGGAAGGGACGACGCGGGGGCTGTCTGTCTCTTCAGCTCTGCCCCCCCCCCCCAGTCCTTTAGGCGGTAACTGTCCCCAACACCCCCCACGGACGGCAGTGGCTTGTCGGGGCTGGCAGGTTCTGGCAGTCACGAGGGGCTTCCTGGAGGAAGCTAAGTGCCCATCGGATGGCTGGCAGCCTACCCCCAGCCAAGAAGCGAGTTGAGGGGACGGTGAGCAAGCCACAAGGTCTGCTTCTGAGAGAGCCGGGGGTCAGGGGCAGCCGGTCCAGGGTTCTCTCTGGGGCCGCTCCCCGACCCATGGGGTCAGAAAGGCTGGGCTGGGGCTTTTCCCACACGTTCCGGGGGGTGCTGAGGACGCTGGTTTTCGAGAACCCCAATCCGGCCTTGCGGAACCTTAGGAGCATCGGGGCCTGGAGCCCTACCCACGCCCCAGGAACTTGGACTCGGCCTTCTGGGACCGCCCCCCTGAGCGTGTGACCGCACGCGGCAGGGGCCTCCCCAGGGGGAACAGAGCTGGCAAAGCGGCTCGCAGAGGCACCTGGGCCGGCAGTCACGGTGGGAATCCTGCGCCGTCCGGACGCGCCTGTACCAGCCCTTCCAGAACCCCCCGAAGCTCAGAGCCCAGGAAGCCAGAGACCCCGTACGTACTCTGACCCTGTCCTTTCGTAAGTGAGGGGGACACAAAGGCCAGGAAAGGAAGCCACACGAGTGGCTGAAGCGCAGCTCGAATGGGGGCCTTCCGACACACAAAGCTGAGCCGCCCGACGGGAGGTACAGATTTATCGGCAGCCGGGCTGCGTGGCTCCCGGGAGACGGTCAGGACAGGGACAGGGCTGCTGGGGGCGTGTGTGGGAAGGGCTCCTCGTGGGTGGAGCCCGGGGGGCAGCTTGACAGCCGCTAGCTCCCAGGACGGCTCCCACGGAGGACCCGACGCCCAAGGCCAACTACAGCAGCGGGGCTGAGAAGCCCCGGGCTAGACGCAAGTTCCGGGGCCTCCTCGCCCGTCCAGGACCAGGAGACCAGCAACTTGCCAAAGCGCAGTGCCGGGAGCCCTCGCACCCCCGCCAAACCCCTAGCCAGGAGCCCCACCGGTGGCTAGACCGTCCAGCCGGAAAGCAGAGCCCAGACTTGCACCTGCTGGGACGGGAGGGGGGTCAGCCTGCCCCTCCCCCCCGCCCCCACTGCCCCCACGCCATGACGCCGTCGCCTCCCACGTGGGGTTCGAACGGAAAAAAAAAAAAACAACAAACGAAAACCCTCACGGAGCAGAATGACACATTCAACCTTGAGAAATTAGGCGGCCCCTCCCGGGGCCGGGCTCCCGGCCCCCAGCCCCCTCCCCCCTCCCGCCGGCGAGCCCCGGTTGCAAGAGCGGTTCATATTTAATAATGCAATTTATATTCCGCTCTCAACATAAACTATTGTAAAGGCGCTCTAATGTAAAAATACATCTGGCTTGTCAATAGTTTATCTTCTGGATCTGCATCCGAACCCCTGGGCCCGCTGACTTATGGCTGCACCACTGTCTAATGAATAAAAAGGTGCAAATTATAGGCCCCGCTTTAATGCTCATCATAAAATTAGACGGTAGTTGCAAAAGCCGCATTCTCCTGCCCGTGGTGCAGCCGCGGCGAGCCATAAATAAAGTGTATTTAATGTATCCCAGGGCCGTGCAAACCCAGGAAAGAGCGTGTTACGGCTCGGCCTTCGATGGGCCCGCCACAAGTTCAATGAAGTGATAACGGATCCATCATGTGAATTTATGTTAACTGTCTCCCCGCAAAGCCATGGCCTCAACACTGTAAATAGCCTCCAATCCCTCCAGCAGGCCCGCCTGCCAATAAAACTGTCACCGCGAGGCTGGCAGCGAGCACCTTCAGGACAGGGGGACACGCCGTCCAGTTCTGGAGGCCAACGGGGTGGCCTCGCCTCCCGCGCTCCCTGCGGCTCTGCGGCGGGTCCCGCAACTGCGAAGGGGGTGAATCTCCTTTCAGACCAGCGGGTCCCAATTACGGGGGTCGACGGAGGCCGCCTGCCGGGGAAGGGTTGGCTCAGGGCGAGGCTGGCGGGGGGGGGAGGCGGGGGAGGCTGGCTCGGCTTGGGGTTCCGGGAGGCTGGGCTGGGGACCCGGGCGCTCCCTGCCCCGCCCTTGCCGGCTCCTCTCGGCACCTGCCGTTCAGCCATTCGCTCGCTGTCGCCGCGGTTTTCTTCCACAGGCTCTGTGTGCCGGATGCCGTGCGCACCCGAGGGCATGCTTCCTCTTCAGGGCGACCCGACGGCGGGGGACACAGACTCCCAAGCGTAAATCGAGTAATATCTGCCCGTTATCCAATTTACAGCAGCGGCTCCCTCCCCCGAAGCCCCGTGGCACCGGCCCTCGCACCCCTCTGTCGTTCGGACGGCAAGGCGGGACCCGTGGAGAGGGCTCGAAGCCCGGGTCACGATACGAGACGTAAAAATCGCGTGGTGGGTTGCAGGCCCGAGAGCGTGAGCGACGCCGGCCGTCTGGCCAGGAAGCACGCGCTCCTCCCGGGGAAGTCCCGTAAACGGGCCCCTCCCCGCCCCGCGTCCGGCCTGGGGTCTCACCCGGCGGAACGGCGGTCTCAGTGGGACCGGGGAGGGCGTGCGCCCTCCGTGGCGTTCTGGGAGTGACGGTTCTCGACGGTTCTCGACGGCTCTTTGAACTAATACCTGAGTCCACTCTGAATTACTTCTCTGGAATCAGTTTTATAAGGCCCGTCACCTGCTAGGACCGCGGCGCCTGCACGTAACATGCAAATACGTGTGTTCTGGAAGTGTGTGCTGAAAGCCACTGTGTGGGGGCGCCGGGGGGGCTCAGTCGGTTACGCGTCCGACTTCGACTCAGGTCACGATCTCACGGATTGTGGGTTCAAACCCCGTGTCGGGCTCTGCGCTGACAGCTCCGAGCCTGGAGCCTGCTTGGGATTCTGGGTCTCCCTCTCTCTCTCTCTCTGCCCCTCCCGGGCTTGTGCTGTCTGTCGATGTCTCTCTCTCTCTCAAAAATAAATGAAGTGTTAAAAAAAAAATCAAAAGCGATCGTGTGGCCTAGGCGGTTTGGAGACCACGGGGACCCAAGGTGCACTATCGGCCCCGGCATCAGGGGTCACTGCCGCTAACAATTCAAGGTGGCCTCCAAACTCAACCGCGAGAGTGGGCTGCTGTCCTTGGGGATGGCAGCTGGGGGGGCGGGACATCGGTCTTCCATGTCTTCAGCAACGTCCCGCCCTAGGGCCTGGGCCGCCCCTCCCGGGTGGAAGGCCTTGAGGGCGCTCATCCCCCCATCCCCGACAGGCACCCCAGCTCCCTCGAGCGTGTTCTTCAGGACACAGGCGTCTCACCGTCTTCCTCAACGGGCAGCTCAGAAGACAGGGCTCCTGCCTGGGGCCGGGCAGCAAGCCCCTCTATGCCGTGTGTTACTCCCCCTCCTGGGGCCGGGGCCGGGGGTCCAGCCACCCACCGAGGTGACAGCCACGGAGTGTCGCACCTGCTTGGCGGGGTGTGCGGAAACACAAGGGCTTGGGAACGGGAACAAGCATCTGACCCCACGGGCCCGCCGTGAAGCAAGCAGAGCAGCTGGGGCTTGGAAGGGTGTTCCCTGGGGATCCCAGCAGCGGCAGCGGCAGCACGGAACCTTCCAGAAGCCAGGACTTCCACAAGCAGAAACCTGACTTCCCACACGTAGGTCAGAGGTCCAGCTTTGCAACCTGCACCTGAGCAAAGGCCAGGGCTGGCTCCCCCAAGATGTCCGTGTCCCAGGCCCTGGAACCCACAATCATGTTACGGTATTGAAGGTTCTGAATTAGGGGGGTCAGCCGGGATCATCCAAGATGCAGGCACACGCATCCTTTAAGAGGGAGGCAGAGGGAACTTCAGTGCACACAGAAGGCCACCTCAAGACAAAGCCGAGGCTGGAAGAGGCTGAGAGAGGCCAGGAACCGACGCCCCAGAGCGCCTCCCCTCCACCAGGAAGCCCTCTTTGGTTTCACCTGGTGCCATCTGGCCTCCTGAACCGGGAGCGGGTAAATGTCGGTTGTTTTCTGCCACGGAGTGTGCGACGGTGGCCCCAGGACACGGGGATGGAGAGCCCGCAGCTTCGGGCTCTGTAGTCACGACCCTTACATCCCCGGGGACTTCATCTGTCAGCTGGTGTCTCCTGAGTGAGGTCTGATGGGACAGGGGTGTGCACGGGAGGCTTGAAGCCGTGGCCAAGCGGGGCCCCGCCTCCCAGGGCGGCCCTGCCTGCAGCGCAGCGGCCAGGCTGCCTAGAGCGGACTGTGGGTGGGGGCGGGGCGGCGGTCATCACCTCCACCGCTGGGCCCCCTTCCGCACGCCCACCGAGGCGCTTGGCACGTTGGGAGCGGCCCCTCTGCGTGGCTTGGGTGGCAGGCCCGTGGGAAGGCGGGGGGGAGCCGATCCGACGCCGGGAGCGCCAGGTGGGCCAGCGGGGTGGCAGCCTGGGCGGCGTTCTCGGGACCGTCCTGGCACCGTGTCCCTGGACGAGCCCCCAGAGAGCTCCCGGCCCGCAGGGGCAGGGGGGTCTGCCCGGCGGCGCTTCCTGCTTCACGGCGGCCGGAGCCGAGGGCTAGGGGCTTGGCGGAGACGTCTCCAGAGCTGGGGTGAGCCCCCTGCCCACGGAGGCCCAGGGTAAGCCCCTCGACCTCAAGTGGTGCTCTCTGTGCCTTACAGACCCGTCCCCCGATCCTCGGGCCGGGGACTCTGTGGGAACACTGAGTCTACCCCTCCCCTGGAGACTCGCGAGGCGCGTACATGAACGCTGCAAAGTTAACTGGCTTAGGGACCCCCGTTCTCGGACTGCCCATCGTTGAGACGGCTTTGCTGGCCCGCCCCCACCTGCCCCAGGTTCAGGCCCTTCAGTGGGGGGCTGGGCCGAGACTCTGGTCTCTAAGGAAGAGAGTGGAAGCTGATGGGATGAGGTTACGGAGACCATAGCTTCTGGCCCCCGCCGACACCGGCTCTCTTGCCTTCCTGGCGTGCTCGCTTCGATAAAGCAGGTTGGCATGGTGGGGGCCGCCACGTGGGAGAGGGCCACGTGGCAAAGAATGAAGGGAGGCCACTAGCCAACACCCAGCAAGGGACTGAGGCCCTCGGTTCAACGGTCCCCGGGGAACCGGGTGCCTCCAAGGAAGCTGGAAAGGGGGAGTCCTAGAGACGAGCCCGCAGCCCCGGCCGATGCCCGGATCACAGCCCTCGGGTCCTGGAGCACCGCCAGGCCGCACCCCGATCCCGACCTCCAGAGAGGAGGAGAAGCTCCGTGTGGCTCGGGGCCGCCAGGTCTGGGTGGGATTTGTTACGCAGCAGCAGCTTGCTAGTGCACCCAGCCGGGCTTTGGAAAGCAATGGCCCGTGGTTTTGCAGCCCCTGCTCCCGCTCAGAGTGTGGCCGCCCCGCCGGCTCATCCGTGAGGCTGCACTCTCGCTCTGTGAGCTAGGCTCACCCCGTCCAGGCCCCCTCGGGCCTCTCACAGCTGTCTTCCCTGATCAACTCACCCGCCAAGCACCCTGCGCCCCTGGGCCCCTCCGCGTCTCTGGGCTCCTCATCTGGCAAACACTGTGGTCGTGACAGCAGGCGGCTTCCCCATCCGGGGACCCACTGGCTGGCTCCACCCTCCGACCCCCACCAGGACGGGGACCTTTCTCGCCGACTCAACGAGACGCTGTAGGGCACCTACTGTGCGCTGGACGCTGGGCTTCCAGGTAAAGGGCATACAGTCCTCGCCCTGTCTGGGCCGGGGGTTCTCGGGGCGGGGGCTGGAGGACTCATGGGGAAATGGTTGCCCGCCCTCCCCCACCAGGCTCTAGTCCTGAGAACTCAGCGCGCGGCACTCAAGGTCACGCTGAGGTGAGCTCCGTGTGGACGGGGCCGCGCACAGACGCAGGCCCCGAGGGCCCCAGGAACGCTGACCGCGAGGGCGGTCGTCCGCAGCCAGAACGCGCTGGCCTTAATCATGTTCGGACTGCCTTCAGTACAGACAGTAGAACGTTTAAAACTTCTGGGGGAGCGCTGGCGGAACCCAGACTGAGAAACGCTGCCCCAGGAGTCTGCGCTCAACGCGAAGGCCTCACCCGGGGCCCGGGACTCGGCCGGGGCAGCGCCTGTGGCGGGATCCGGCAGCCGTGAACCTGAAGTGTGGGCCACCGGAGGCCACCGGAGGCCACCTGTCCTCTGAACTGCCTGCGGTCACCGTTCCCAAACCCTCGCTGGACCCGTGGCCTGACAGCGTGAAGACAAAGGGACTGTCAGTGCAATAAACACCCGGGGGGCATGGCTTGTCCCGGACGCTGTGAGCAAAGCCTTGTGTACACAGCAGGTGCTCCATAAATGATGGGGGAGCAGGGCCTCCTACGTGCTCTGCCATGGCTCACTCGGCACGCAGCCCCCGGGTACCCCCACCACTCCTCACCCTACCTGGGTGGCCCTCTCCCACCACCTTGTGGCCACGGCCACGGCCGCCAGCCCGAGGCGTGGCCGCCTGCCCCGGAAGTGGCCGAGCTGGTAGGACAGGCCACAGTCTTTTCTAGGAGGGCCCACGTGCCAGCCAGGTAGCCAGCCGCCTGCCTCCGGGCGCCTGGGTTTGGGGGAGGCGCCCCAAAAGAAAGTAACTGTCCCTTTCAGGTCGGCACCCCAAACAGTGCTCCCCTCCGGCTGGGGCGGCAGTACCTCTGCCTGCCCCCACCCCGCCCCACCCCGTCCCCACGGTCCCAAGGACTCTCTAATAATAGCAATCCTAAATCCTCGTGGCCAATTCTGCTCCATTTCTATAAATAATGTAGAATCTTTTTATTTACTGACAGGTTGTAAAAGTATCAGGGAGAATAATGTGGAAATCGGGAGCTGCTGAATAATGCATGACTTCGGGCTCCCTCCCTCCCGTCCTGCCCGGGCGGGGTTCCCAAGGCCGTCCCCCCTGCCACTGCGCCCACCTGGCGGGGGTCAGAGGGCCAGCTCCCGGGTCCCGGGCGCCCCCCCCCCCGGCCCCCCACTCACACTCGCACACTCCGGAATCCACGTGCAGATCTCGGGGAGGGAGGGGTCTCCGGGGCCACAGGAGCGCGGGGTCCCTGGATTTGAACTCTTGCTAATTTGGATATTCGAACCAGGCCTCGGGCCCAGGCGCCTCCTCTCGCAAACAGATATTTTCATGGGTTTGAGCCAGGTTGGCCCGCGTCGCGCCCTCCCCCCACCAGCGGCACACACCCGATCACACAAGATACACAACCACGCAGACACACAGACACGCACACAGACGTGCAATCACACACACGTAGATACCGTCGCGGACACACACGGTCACACGCAAATACACAACCACACGAGACATACAACCACATAAAGACACAGAGACACAGAACAACACACACACACACACGCACGCACACGCGCGGTCCTTGTCTCCCCGTTATCTTCGATGATCTCAACACCTCAGCCGAGTAGAGGGGGGGCTGGAACAACCTTTGGCGGATAATTCCATATGTTTTCTTGACTTTTGAGGAATTACCATTTAATTATTCAACGTGCTGGCGGGCCTGGCCGTCGTTAACCGTCAGTGGCTCAGCGCGGCCAGAACCCCCAGGCGGCCTGGGCCACGGTGTGCTGCCCCCAGGCAAAGCCCTCGGAGCCCCGCTGCCAGGCGTGCCTGCGGGTCCCGGGGTCTGCCCGCGGCCGGCCGCGACCTCTGGGCGATCGGCAAAACGGGAGGCGGGAGGGAACACCATTTCCCACCTGCGGGGGCCATTCTGGGAGCCTTGCTTGTTCCTCGCCCGAACTCTCTAGACTGTGCGCACCCCATAAGGGCAGGGCCGTGGCCTGCTTCACTGACTGCTGTCTCCCCGACGCCCCGGGCCATGCTTGGCACTGAGCAGGTGCTCAGTGAACACGCACCAAGAAAGCGCGGTAGGAAACCGAGGCGGGAGAGCTGGGAACACCCGTGAGCCTTCTCCAGAAGCCTGCGGGGCCTGGGGGCAGAGGAAGTCAGGGGGGCGCACCCTTGCTGACAACACCTTCTTCCTGAGGCCCGGGGCGGGCGGGGGGTGTGGGAGTGGTTGTATTCTTCTTCTTCTTAATGTTTTATTGATTTTTGAGAGAGAGACAGAGCACGAGCAGGGCGGGGGCAGAGAGAGAGGGAGACAGAATCCGAAGCAGGCTCCAGGCTCTGAGCTGTCAGCAGAGCCCAACGTGGGACTCGAATCCACGAGCTGTGAGATCATGACCTGAAGTCGCCGCTTAACCGACTGAGCCCCCAGGCGCCCTTATTCTTAAGATTCTTTATTCTTTGCCAAATGCATACTGTTTGGCGGTGAGACACGGTAAAGTCTCTGCAAACCTCCTTGGAAGCACACTTGTCTGGAGGCCATGGGCCCCTGCCGGAGTGGCGGGCGGCTGCGGGGGGCTCGGATCTGGGGGAACCCCGCCAGGCCTTCGGACCAGGCAGTACCCGGTGAGCGAGAGGGCCGGATGGCACTGGGGAAGGCCCCGGGCTGCACGGCACCCGCACGGGCACGCACACACGCATGTACGCACACGCGCACAGCACTCACCACACACGTGCACGCGCGTCTGCAGACACACGTATTTGCACACAGCAGACACCACACACAAACCCTTGTGCACACGGCCTGCGCACGAGTCACACGTGCACACGGCCACCCACGCACAATTACACACCGCGTGTGCGTTTGCACACAGCACCCGTCCCACGTATGTCCACACGCGGCTAAACATACCCACGCACACGAGCACGCACACGCCTCTGAGCAGGGCCAAGCGACCGGGAGGGACGTTGTCCCCGGGCGCAGTCCCTCCAGCCTGGCCTGCACTCCCATTTCACAGCTGGGGACACCGAGGTCTGTGTGACCTCGATCGATGTGTGCCACAGCCCTGGGTGACAGGTCTGTCCTCGCTCTGTAGACAGGAGCGGGAGAATACCATTTCCCCGAAGGCAGCCAGCGGCGGGGCTCACTGAATACAGTCTGGCCGCCCCCAAGCTTCCCCCTCCCGACCGGGGAGGGAGTGCGTTCTCCTGTCTCTGCCTGGCTTCCTCCGCTGACAAAGAATGATGTTACTAACACTCCCACCCCAGGTACCCGAGGGGGGGGGCACGTCAGCTTTTCACGTGCATTAACTCGTTTAACCCTTACCACCGCCCGTGGGAGTCAGCACCTCCATCCCGCCCATTTTCCAGATGAGGACACTGAGGCGCAGAGAGGCAACACCACTTGCTGGGGTTTGAACCGCAGACACCCGGCTCTAGAGTTCACTAGAATGCCGAGTGCGTCTACGTGAGCTTCTCCCCTGGTGGCACGCCCCATCACCCAGACGCTTTGACCTTGAGCTTCTGGAGTAAGTAGTCTGAGGGATGGAGCCGGGGCCTCGGGATTTTGTAAAACGGATTGCAAGGGGCGGCCCCAGCTCTGGGGCGCGTTCGCTTTGGAAGCCTCACACCTCCTTCCACGAGGGCTTGGGGGGGGAAGGGTCCCACGGGACCCGCCTGAAATAAATCAGACCTGAGGGCGGGGCTCCCTCCCCTTGTCACTTCAATCCGGAAGCACAAGGCCGGCAGGTCCCCAGAGAAGCTGGAGCGAAGGCGCCCCAGGTGTGAAGCTGACGGGCGTCCTTGAGCGGGGCCAGATGGCGGCGGGGCCGGCAGGTGGAGCCGCCCGCGCCACCAGCAGCTCTGGGGAGGCCCGGGGGCTGAGTCAGAAACCCAGGCTCCCTGCCCGGAAGGTGACTTTGGAACCTCGTGAATTCGGCCGTGACGGCTCCAGGAGCTGGGAGGAGGGCTCCGGCTCCAGAATTAGTCCCTCCACGAGCCGGGTCACCTGCTCTGGGTGGGGACGATGCAAGGAGACACGGACGCCAGGCCCCTGCTGGTGGGCTGTAGGGCAGGACAGGACAGCCCAACACCCACGGCAGGGGGCAGACACTAAGGAGTGTGTGTGTGTGCGTGTGTGTGAGTGCGTGCAGACTTTGGGGCCGGCAAGCCTTGCTGTGTGGCTCCGGGTCCCACACTCTGCCTCTCTGAGCTGCTACCTGCTTCCCCATCTGGGAAGGCGGAGGAAAACCTCACAGGTGGCTGTGTGGTGTGTGGGGAAATCAAGCGTCGCCTCCCCCCTCTGTCCCCACAGGACCTCACAGGGGGACAGGGAGCAAGGGAGGGTGCTGGCTCCATACGTCCCCCGCGCCCCCCTTCAGCCAGCGGGTCCCCTCCTGGGCACCTGTTCTCCCCCTCCCCCCTCCCGTCCTCTGAAGTTCACGGCCTCCAGGGTCACAGGCGCCAGCCCGCTTTCCGGGCACGGCCTCCTGTGACCCCACCCCCACCTCCAGCCCCCAGTGGGCCTGCGTGGGACCCCCGCACAGCTCCGTTCCACGCGGGCAGTCCCTAGACGGTCGCCCTGACCCCTCGGGACCGGTCAGAAATGGCCTGGCCACCCCAGACTGCACACAGCCTCCCCCGTGTCAAGACGGGGAGCGGAGGGCACCACCAGGGCCCTGGGCCAACTGCTTTCCTTGGCTGGCGCCTGGCGGTGGGCAGCCGGCCTCTGGCCGTGGCCGCAGGAGCGCAGGGGGTGGGGGTGCGGGGGGTAGGGCGCCAGCACCACAGTGGCAGCAAATCTGCTTCGGTCTGGAGTTCAAGGGGGGGGCCCATCTGCGCTGGGGCCTGCGGCCGAGCATTTCCTGTCTCTTAAAACAAGATACGCACGCCCTCTACCCCCCTCCCCTGACCGGTGCCTGAGCCTGCACAGAAGAGGCTGGGGGGGCGGCTGGGGGGCTGTTTGCCTCCCACCTTGTTCTCTGGGGACCCCAGGGGGCCTCGGCGTGGACCGTGCCTGCTGGGAGCCGACCGCCCAGGGCCTGACAGGATGCTCTCAACAGCCCTATTATTATCTGACAGAACGTTCCAGAGAAAGGAGAAGCCCCCAAGGACCTTGGCGCTCAGTGGGCGCCACGAGCCCCAGGCGCCAGGTGGGGGGTCTCGGGTCTAGTCTGGGGCGCCCCCAAGCCCTGCAGGACTCCCCAAGACATCCCCGCGCAGGGCCCGCGTGCCTGCGGTTCTCCTCCCTCTCCGGGTCAATTCTGGGCTCGCTCTGCTCCGGGCCAGGCCGGGGCCGGTGCCGAGGCCCGGGGAGGGCGCGGCGGGGAGGGCGGCAGGGCGCCAGGAGGAAGCCGGAGCGGGCAGGCGGCGGATGATTGAGGAGCTGTTCCGGGCAGGCCCCTGGAGAGTGCGGGCAGGGGAGGGCGGAGGTGACAGATGGCAGGAGCGTTTATTAAGGGTGAGCCGAGAGATGCGAAGGGTTTTCTTGGGAGCCCTGGCGAGAACGGGGCGGGGGAGCCGCGGCGGCGAGGGCTGGGCATGGCGCCCGGGCACCGGCCGCGGGGAGGGGTGTCTCCGGCTGGCGCACACGCCCAGCCCGTGTCCAGCACGGCCGCGCCCGCCAGCCCAGAGACACCCCTCTGCATTCCTGCTCCGCCCTTAGGGGAGACTGGACTCACTCCCGGCCTCAGTCTGCCCACCTGTGAAACGGGGAGACTGACGCCAACCTTCTGACGCAGAAGAGCCCGGCAGGGCTCAGTGGGGACCTCCTAATCTGAGTCTCTTCCTCCCTGTGCTCAATACGGTCCTCAAGCCCTGGCCGCCCAGGCTTAGACTTTTCTGGGTCGGATGGATCCATGTCATTCTCAGACTGGGGGGCCAGGGCAGTGTCCAAACTCGGCCTGGCACGCAGGGCCTGCCCCGGCTCGCCCCAGGCCCTCCTCCCAGCCCTTCTCCCACCTTGCTGCCGCCGTTGTGGCCCAAACCTCCAGCCTCCCTTTTACACGTGCCCACGCCTCTGCCTTCCCCACCCGCTCTCCCTTCCCCAACTGCGAACTCGCAGCTAATTCCCACACGCGTCCTTTGAGACCAGAGTGCCACCTCCTCCAGGAAGACTTCCAGGGATGCTTCCGGCCTGCCCTCGGTTGAGCTTGCAGAGTATGCCGATGGAAGGTGGGGGGTGGGCAGCAGGGAGGGGGTTCTCGGTGCCCAGGGAAGGCTGGCTTTCTGGAGGCAGGGGGGGCGGGGGGGGGGACACGGGATGGGAAAGGTTTACCGGGCTGCAGGAAACCCATGCTCTGGGGGAGGCGAGGGGGCTTCCACTCCAGCTAAGTCGAATGAGCTAAGACTGAGTCCCTCAGGGACTAGCAGAGGAAAGCCCACGCCTGGCTGCCGGCGGGGCCCGGAACCCCGAGGTGGGCCGCAGAGGGAGGGGAGCGGAAGGGCTGTCCGGGACAAACGCAGGAGCGCCAGAAAGAACTGGCCCTGGGAGGGGACAGTCTCAGGGGCAAATTCTCCACCCCCGGGGGCCCACCCCATCATCGGCCGCTCAAAGCCCTCCTGTCCTTGCCCCGTTCATAGGAGCCAAGCAGGTCCCCCCCCCCCCGCCGCCTCCGCGAGGATTTGAGATTTCCCCCCCACGCATCACATTAGAACAGCGTCCACCGGGGCCACGGGGGTTCCGACAGGTATTAAACTTTAATGAGCTCTAATGGCTCTGCCCTACTTTGTGAGCGCCGGGCTGCATTCACGAACGTTTCATTTCTCAGGCCCTGACCTCCCTCCGTCCCGCTCCCGCCACCCCCCCGGCCGGCTCCCACCCTTGCGGAAGGAAGTCTGCGGGCCTCGGGCAGGGCAGAAGCCTTCCCGGGCCACCTGCAGGCCGGCTTCCTGCGCCAGGTGGCTCGAGAGTCATTCTCTTGGGGAGACCAGCCAAACGCCGCCATCCAAACCCCCAAGTCGGCAGCCGGCAAGCAGGACCATCCGCCAGATGCGGTGGGGGGGCGTTTCACGAATTCCTTTGCTTGCAGGTAGATTCCATGCCGAAGTATCGGGAAGGCCCCCCGGGCTAGAGGGGTGGGGACGCATTATGACCTGAAGTCCCCCCACGGGGACCCAGACGGGGTGGGACCAGGAGGAAGGGGCCCTAGGGCTGGCGGCCAAGCCCCTGCCGCCCCCTGGCGGCCATGAGGCCCACCTGCTGGGGGAGGGGGAAAGGGAGGTGGGGGGGGCTGCCAGTCCCCAACTCAGGCCCAGCAACCAGGCTGGGGGGGCTGCCTGGTGCTGGACCAGAACCCCTAAAGGACCAGAGCACCGGAGTCGGCCGCTCTCTCGTGGGTGTGACTCCCACGGCCTTTGCAGGACTGCAAAGCACCCGCAGCCCGAAGAACAGCTGTCCCGGAAGGTTCCAGACCTGTCTCCATCAGCAACAGGTGGCCCTTTGGGCCTCAGGGGTCATCTCTGCAAAAGGAGGTACACGCAGCACCCTCCAGCTGCCTTGTCGGCCCTCCCGCTCCAGAAAGGAGCCCGCGCCAGCAGCGTAAACGGAGCCCCTACTGTGTGCCAGGCCCGGCGCTGGCCCTACTGGGTGGCGTCAGACACGACCGCCGGCAAGACGCAAGGGGGTGATGCGTCAGTCGCAGACATCGGGGCGTCCGGCCGCCAGCCCGGGAGGGTGGAGAGCGCCACCTCCCCCCACCCTTCCAGCCCCGCGCAGCCAGGGGGGCCCCCAGACACAGCACCGTCCCCTTCTGGGTGAGGCGCCTGGGATTCGAGCGCCCCGGGCGGCGGCTGGAGCGGTTCCGCCGGGCTGTCAGAGGCAGTGACCGCAGGCCCCATCTGCCTGGTCTCTGCCTGAGCCTCCTCCCTCTGACCAGCCTTCAGTCCGGTCAGAGGGAGGAGGCTGAGCCCAGGAAGGCCCAGAGCGGAGGAGAGAGAGGCCTGGGCTCCCCTGCTGGCCTCAGGCCCCGCTTCCCCGAGAGACCTGCCCGCCTCCCTCGCGGTCACGGAGGCCGGTCTATCACCTGGGTGGGGTCTGGTCCCTTCTACCACTTCCTGGCTGTGCCGTCTGGCCGGGCCTCCGTTTTCTCCTCTGTGAATTGGGGACCCTACCAAGGTGGCTGGAGAAAAGAGAGTGGAATTTAAATTTCAGAGCAACAGTGAATAACCTAGACCTAAAACAGCTTTATTAACATAGAATTCCCATACCGTACAACGCCCCCATTTCAAGTACACAGTTCCGTGGTTTGGGGCCTGCTCGTGGAGCTGAGCAACTGTCATCGCAGACCACTAGACTAGAATATACGCGTCGTGCCAGAAAGAAACCCCACTCCCGCCCGCGGTCGCTCTCCGTCGCCTCTCCCCCATCCTAGGCCAAGAGTGATTTTTTAGTATGCGTATATCCCAAATGTTACATGGGATATACTTGTACAAAAACGTATTCCTTGTTTCCCAGAGGCTGAAATGTTAACTAGGCTCCTGTTTTGCTTTTCTTTCTAGCCCTGGCAACTCTGCTGCCGGGGCCTGCCGCGGGCATTAAAGGGTTAACGGCCTCAGTCACCCCAGTGGGCTGCTCTGTTCTGTTTCTGATCCGTAGTCTCTTAATTTGCAGTCTCCCCGAAGCAGAGCCTGAGACGAGGATTCAGAGACTAGGAATCTGAGGAGATTCCAGGAACGGGGGGAAGGGAAGGGGTGAGACGGGGACGGGAGGAGAGCCAGCGAGGGGCCGCCTCGCGCAGGCCTGCTGGGGACCCTGGGAAGGACGCGGAGCCTGGGGCCTTTAGCCACCGGTGCCTTTGCTTCCTGGGCGGGAGTCAATCCAGGGTACAGCCGGCCACCCCCGCGGGGCAGAGAGAGCCGGGAGCCATCGGGGTGTGCGGACCTGTCTGCAGGGTGAGCTCTGGGCGGGCCGAGCACACGCCAACAGCGTCCCCCGGGGTCTGCTCCCGTGACTGGGGGCAAGCATGCTGGGGTGAATTGTGCCCCCCCCCAACTCACGTCCACCCAGAACCTGTGCACCTCAGAGGCAAACGCGGTCTCTGAGCGTGTGATTAGGACGGGGTGACACTGGACTCGGGGGGTCCTGGTCTGAGGCCTGCCGTCCACGTTAGGGGGGAATTTGGCTGTAGACGCGCAGAGAGAGAAGGTGGTCACGTGAGGGCGGAGCCGGAGACCACAGGGACGCAGCCGCCGGCCAGGGGACACCCAGGATGGCTGGCCGCACGGGAAGCTGGGAGCGACAAGAAGGATCCTGCCTGAGAGCCTTCGGAACTGCACCCCCCCCCTCCCCGGGGCGTGTGGCCTTTTGTCTGGCGGCCCCAGGACACTCACATGGCACGCCCCCATCTCTGTGCCTCGTCTCCAACTGACAGGGATGAGAACTGCCTGTCTCGTGGGGTGGCCAGTGCAGAGCGCGCCCCTAAACCTACAGCGGGCCGCCTGGCGCCCGACCTGCGCGGGGTCCTGCACCGTGTCCGCTTGCGTCGTGGGTCCGTCGCGTTCCGTCCCAGCTGCTCCAGGAGCGTGCTGCGCTACAGCGCGGTCGGGGGGAAGGGAAGGGAAGGAAAGGGAAGGGGAGGGGAGGGGGGGAAGGGAAGGGAAGGGAAGGGAAGGGAAGGAGGGCCTGTGCGCTGACAGCATCAAACCCTTCAAGCAGCCCCCGCCGGGGAGCCTGGCGCCCTCCTTCTGTCACCTCCCGGGGCGCCGGGGCGCCGGCGTCGTGATACAGCGGCCGCCGTCAAGCCCCCGCGGTGCCCGCCCCGCCGGCCGGCCCGGCCCGGAGCACGCTGCCGGCGCCGCGCGTGTCGAGGGCAGACACAAAACGTCATGTCATAACATCGGCGGCCCCATGACCTTTGCTCCGGGAGACCGCGCCGGCTGTCAGAGGAGCCCGGCGGGAGATATGTCAGCGGGCCGCAGGGGACGGGGACGGGCACCGCCGGGGAGCGCCCGCGACAGCCTCCGCCCGCTGAAAACATACGCGCAGTAAATCCGAGGCAAGTGGGCGGGAGAGGCTAAGGCCGAATAAAATACGAGCAGATATAAAGGCAGACACCTTTATTGTTCTGAAATGCCTTCCGACAAGTTATGGGACCACAGCTTGACCCTAACCTATCATGTTGTTATACGGCGGGACGCGGCGAGGGTTCTTGGAACTTGGGTGCCCGGTGGGGTGGGGGGGGAGGCTCGCCGCCAGGTCGGGGCCCCGCCCACCTGCCCGCCTGGGCCTGAGCGCCTGCGCTCCCCGACCGTCCCTGAGCCTCAGTCTGCTCCTCCGTGAAATGGGGACAGAGGATAGTCCAAGATCACTCTTATTGACACGGAAGAGGACGCCCTGACAGCAGCGGAGGGTGGCCCCGTCCTCCCGGTTCTGGGGTCTCCAGAAGAGTCGCAAAGAAGGGGTGGGGCGCAGACACCGGGCCACCCGCCGGGACTGGGAACAGCCAGGTCTCACACCACCTGCCAGTGTTTGCTGAGCACCTACTGTGTGCCTGCCGGGTACCACCCCGTGTTCTGGGGGCGCCCCAGTGAACGGAGGGACGGGCGCGCTCTCACCACACCCGCGTTCTCACCGGGGGAGGCACATTTTTTTTAAAAAGAGGAAATCGACACGTGAGCGAATCTGGGGTCACTAGTGCCTAGAACGAGGAAGAAAGCAAATCAAGGCGATCGGAGAGTGAGTGATTCTGCGGGGAAGGCAATCCAGAAGGGCCTCCCGGAGGAGGTGACATTTGAGCTGAATGAAGCCTGAAGGGCAGAAGGAACCAGTCACGCAACACTTCCGGGGAAAGGGGATTCCAGGCCCTTTCTGAGTAAGTGCAGAGGCCCCTCGGCAGGACCAGGAGAGACCAGGCCACACGGGAGGTCAGTGGTGAGGAGACTGGACACCGTGAAGGGGCGATTCTGGGAAGGCGGCTGCTGTAGGAGCTGGTGGGGCCTGGAGGCTGGGCCCTCGGGTGCTGGGGGGAGCTGGCGCCCTCCTCAGGCCTGGACCGGGAAGCCGCCAGGAGAGACCACAACTGTCAGACGGGACGGGGTCGCCCCGCATGGCTCTCTGAGGTCTTCGGGTGGTCCCGGGGTGCCCCCAGAGGGCCCCCTACTCAGACTGGCAAGAACTCGGGAGCGGGCACAAGGGGCCCTTGTGCGTGATGCTGCGTGGCCCTGGAGGGCCCCAGAAACTTCTGTGCCTCAGTTTCCCCACATGGACGCCCCGTCCCGGTAGGGCTGCCTCGAGGAGTGTTTGGCTCCCGTCACCTAGGCCGACCGGGAGCTCCTTCCCCCGCCCTCCCCCCTGCGTTTCTGGCTCCGCACAACTGCCCACTGTGGGCGCAGCGCACCCCAGCACAGGGCCCAGAGGGAACGCCCCTGGGCTTGCCCCACCTGGGCTCCCACAGCAAGGGGGTGCCGGCCGGCGGGGCTGGGAGAGCAGACAGATGGAGGGCCAATCATTCAGCTCTCGAGCGCCCGTTTCTGGAAGCCCAGCTGGGTAGGGGTGACCGTAGGGGGGCCGCGGTCCCTCCCGAAGTCCGCCCGGCCGAGGCTCTGGCTCCCTCTTCTTCCCCAACACACCACTGGGGCGGAGTCTGTGAACGAGAACCCCAGAAGAAGGTTCTGGAAGGAGCATCGGGTGGGGGAGCTAACCCTTCCTGGGCACGGAGCTCTGTGAAGTCTCCCAAGGATTTTTATGAATCGGCCCGTTCAGTCCCCTCGTCACCATCTCGCAGGTCGAGAAGCTGAGGCCCAGAGAGGGTAGGAATCTCCCGGAAGGTCACACAGCTGGGACCGAGGCCTGTGCCGCGAAGCCATGATACTGCCGGTGATGACAACGCCAACACCAGTTCCCACATCCAGGGTGCCAGGTGCCCAGGGCTGCTGGGGGCACCCCCACGACGACTCATTTCGTGGTCACAAAGCTGGGCTACTGCCCCACTCTATGTATGGGGAAACTGAGGCCGCAGAGGATGAAGGGACTTGCCTTTTGCACAGCAAGGAAGACAGTGGGGCAGGATTTCAACCAGGCGGGAGGGGGCTTCTTTCCCCTTTAGAATCAGCTGTCCCTTCGGGTTCTGGGGCAGGGGGGCTGTCCGCGCGTGCGGCCTGGGGCATCTGCAGCACTCAGGGCCCGGCCGCTGAGCCCCCGGGGCAAGGTGGCGGAGGGGGGGGGTGGGGGACACTCCTCCTGCAGTCAGCAGTCGCCCGGGTCTAAACAGGCTGGGAGGTGGGGGTGGGCTCTGAGCAGACACCTGTCAACTCTGACCTGACAGAGAGACCCTGACCAAAGGGGCAGCTGTCACCCAGACACCGGGAAGCGAAGACAGGCGTCACCCTGGGCCCAGGAGCTCCCCCCCGCAGGAAGAAGCAGCCTCCCCTCTGCCACCCCCCCCTGCCCCCCGCAACCGGTCCCGACGGTCTCCCGCCCTCACCCAGGCTGAGGACCGTGGCAGGCCCCGTCTGGAGCCGCAACCGGAGCCAGAGTGTTTCTGGCCCGGGGGTCACCGGCGGTCATTCTTAATGGCTCGGCTCCCCCGTCCGGCTCTGTCTCCACAAGGGAGTGATCTATGACCCCATTACCGCCGAGGCCTCGGAAGGGCTCCAGGATGGATTGCCCGCTGCCTCGGGAGAGCGGGGCGGCGAAACCACGCACAGGTGAAAAATGAACTTCATCAGACTCCCCGGGTCTCATTACCATCCATCAGCCGCCGCCCGACCCTGGGGCGCGGGGGCTGCGGACACCCCCCGCCGGGCTGCCAGCCCGCCCGCCGCCTGCGCTGCAGCTCTTGGCTTGGCCGCCCGCCTCCCTCCCCAGAGACCCTGAGAAGGAGCCGGTCGCCAGGGGTGGGGGGCAGGGGGCGAGCGCCCCTACGGGCCCGGACTCCGTGCAGCTGGGAGTCCCTGTCCCAGCATCGGGACGGTGGACTCTGACAGCGGGGGCCGTGCCGTGAGACACAGGTGGCCTGCTCCCGGCCCCCTGCCCAGACGCCCCCCAGAGACCCTGCCCCAAACACCTGCCCCAGTTGCCCTGCTCTGCTGGGTCCAGGTGGGGCAAAGGGCCGCCCGGCCGAGAAGTGGCTTGTCTCCCAGCTGTGAGAGGCACCCGGCGCTGGGGACAGGTGACACGGAGCCAGAGAGACCTTCAGGAGAGGGAGCAGGTCTGGAGACACATGGCCGTGCCAGGCAGGCCGGGGCCGGGGGCCCAGCGTGCTAGCCTGGCTCAGCCGAGGCTCTGGGCAGCCAGGAGGCCACCCTCCCCTGGTCACCTGCTTGCTCGCCAAAGACGCAGGAAAAGAAAACTCGGATGGGCCGGACCTGTGTCCCCCCCGGGCCCCACCCCTGCAGGGACCAATTTCCAGCCACGTCACCCCTCCATCTTGTGTCTCCGCAGGAGGCCCTGGGCCTCATCAGCCGGAGCTCATCAGGTCCCCGAAGACGAAGCCGCAGGCTTCCAGAACTTTCCACCCACATGCCTGGCTGTGAGCGCCCGGCCCTCTGTGGGCTGAGCCGCCGGCTGCACAGGCCCCGGCTTGTACAAGAAGCAAAAGCGAGAGACTCAGAGGACGAGGGACGGGTACCCGAGATCCTTCCTCATGATGAGGTTCGGGACTGTTTGCTCAGTGTCTCCTCTGTGCGGGCCCCGCCCGCGCACAACCAGCAAGAGCCGGGGTGATCTTCCCGGTCGGGCCGCGGGATAGCTGCTCGCGACGGTTCCGTGTCATAGGTGTGGGAACGAAAGTTCAGAGAGGTCAGGAGACTGGTCTGAGGTCACACAGCAAGCAAACAACAGAGCCGGGAGGAAACCCCGCGCCCCTGCATCTCAGCCACATTACAGGGCCAGAGAGAGGCTCTCCAAGCTGAGCCGGTCCTCGCCGGATGAGGGCCACCCTGCCTCGCGGCCACATCCTCACGGCGCGGGGGCTCCGCAGGCATATTCGTCTTCTCTCAGAGGGGGTCTCTGGGGCTCTGGATCAGGGGCCTGGGCTGGGCCTGCGAGGACCGCCCCCTGCCCATGGAGGGAAGCAGTACAGACCGGGCCTCGGGAGGCTGCAAGTCCAAGGGAGGGTGGTCCCGGAAAGCTGCTTTGGAAAAGGAAGGTTCCGGGTCCAGATGGATTGTCGGCGCTAACCGGACTCTGCGGGGAAAAGCGACCCAGATCTGAGCCAAAGCTGGGGGCGCCCACGAGTCCTGCGGGGCATGGCCACGGACCGATGAGAACAGCCTCTGGGTCGAAGACACAGTCCTGTGGCCTCGAGACCCGAAGTCCACTCTGACCCCGGGCTCTGCGGGGACGAGGCCCTGCACAGCCTTCCTGTCTCCGGCTGGACGCCTTTCTGCTCTTGGCGGGGTGGGGGGGGGTGTCTCTTTCACGGCGCTTGTTTTTTTTAATGTTTATTTATTTTTGAGAGACAGAGACAGATCGTGAGTGAGGAAAGGCAGAGAGAGAGGGAGACACAGAATCGGAAGCAGGCTGCACAGAGCTGTCAGCACAGAGTCCGACGCGGGACTCGAACCCATGAACAGTGAGATCATAACCTGAAATGAAGGGGGACGCTTCACCGACTGAGCCCCACTCCCCCCCGTTGTCCCACTGGCTGAAGCTCCTTATCCCAGCCCCGCCCCCGAGCCCCTGCTGCCGTCTCCTCCTGGCTTGTGTTCCCTCCCCAGGCAGACAGACACCCCCGAAGCATGAAGAGTCAGTTGTGGGCAGCTTCTGAGGAAAGCCGCGGTCACCCAGACCGGCCCGAGAGAGGAGTGCGTGCGTCCGAGGGAGACGCCTGGCCGTGGACGTGCACTTGGGCAGCGAGCTCCGAGCGCCCACACCAGGCCCGCGAGACTGTGGTGACGCACCGAGCGGCCCCTGGGGGCTGGACGGCGGGGAGGGGGGCTTGCTCGGAGGGCTTCCGCTCCCGAGAGCAGGCTGGCCCGCTGTGCGTCGGTGCTCACAGACGGGACACCCCTGCGCCCTGCCGCCGTCCACCCTGCTGTCCCAGAGCCCGGCCGTCCAGGGCCCACCGGGTCTGATGTCCGGGAGACGGAGGGCTCACCGTGCGTCCTCTCGAACACGACTGCTCGTGGCTGATTAGCCTCAAGTGGGGAGACTTCGGGACTGCCAGGGGGCCGGCCCCTCTCCCGCTCTGGCCAGGGCTCTGGGTAAAGGCAGGACGCCAAGATAAGGCCGGACTCATAGGGCCTGGGAAGGGAGCAACAGGCAGAGAGATAAGCCATTGGGGCCGCCGGTGCCCCCCAGGCCCCGCGGCGGTGTGTAGCTGGAAGATAACCACGTTCGGAGGGCGGCCAGGCCGGGGCTGCGTGACTGACGGACGATCCGCCCGCCCAGAGGGGAGGGGCCGGTGGAGGGGGGGGGGCTCCAAGGAAGTGCAGGAGCCTGTGGGCGGGGCCAGCCGGGAGCCCACGCGGCCGGCCTCTATTCCTGGGCCTCGGGGAGGACTCTCTGGGGCCCCCCAGCTAGCCCCGCACGAGGCCCGGTCCCCAGGGGAGTGAGGTGCCCCCAGACACCGAGAGGGACCCGCCTGCAGCTTGTTCTGCACAGACATTTCTCTCTACAAACAGACACCGGCCCCGGGGTCACCCAACAGCCGCTCGAAGGGCGGCCGGCACTCGCGAGTCCTCCCGGGCCCGGCCTGCATCTGGGCCCTGAGACGCCGAGAAGTGTCACCGCCCCGGGCTGCCGGCCTGGGCCGCTGGCCTCAGTTCCGCGTTAGCGACGGCTGCCGTAGTGCGCGCGGCGGCCTGGTCCAGTCCTGACTGACTGACCGCCAAGCCTCAGTTTCCTCATCTCTAAAATGGGACTCGCAGTGTCCACCTCCCGGGGATGCCGTGCACATTAAATGGGCACCTAGTGAGCACTCTATACTCTGTTCAATGATTCAAATTAAATCAACAGCACGGACCGGCAGATTCTGCTCCTGGGTGTAGAGTCGAAAGCACTGAAAACAGGCGTCGGAAGTCAGACTTGGAGTGTCTGCTCATGGCCGTGTTGTTCACAGCCGCCGAAAGGCGGAGACGGCCCACGGGTTCCTCAGCGGCAGAACGAACCCAGAATCCTCGGTCTAGCCGCACGCGGGAATATTATTCAGCCGAGAAAAGGAACCAAGCACTGATCACGCTACGTGTGAACGAACCTTGGAAACGCAGGGTGAGGGAGGCCAGTCCCAGAAGATCACAAGTCGGAGATGCTTTTATAGGAACGGTCCAGAAGACACAGACCCCCAGAGGCAGAGGGCAGGTGAGTGGTCTCGGGGGAGGGGCGGGGAGACGGCCAGCTGAGGGGTGAGGGGGCTTCCTTCCGGGGTGGGGAAAACGGTCTTGAACCGGATAGCCGCGGTGGTCGTGCGACACTCCGGGCGTGCTAAATGCCACTGAACGGCGTGCTATACAACCGCTAGTTTAGGTCAGGCAAACTTCCTCTCAACACCAACAGTCTAAATCAATATGCGTTGCCAAGACGTCACCAGAAAGCCAGAGGGTTCCCATACCCGCTTGGAAATTTACAGGTCCCCCAGTCAGATGCAAAGAACTGGGAGAAGGAGTCTTCCCCGCCTGGGAACAGGCGCTTCCCGGCAGGGGAGCAGTTGGAGGGCTGCTTTCGGAGCCGGATGACGGATCGGGGCCCGATGACACAGACCCCCTAGTGAGTATTAATTGTATCTAATTAGAGCCGGGGCCACACCAAATGGAGCCAATTTGTTAACTGTGTTTATGTCAGGATTTCAAATTGCTCCCAGGTAACACGGCGCATAGGCCAAACGTTCTTAACTGGATCATGACGGAGGGCCACGGAAGTGGGGGTGGCCCCCGGAGGGGCGTGGCTGGGAGGTGGGGCACCCCGGTGGGGAGGGGCATCCCTCGCCTCACCTGGCTCCCACCTCTGTTTTGCTTGTGACCTTGACCCTCTCCAGGTTTCAGGCTCCGCATCTGCAGAACCCCGGGGTTGATCCAGGGACAAAGCTGGGGACTTTGGGGGGTGGTCTGGCATCTCCACAATCTACATGAGGCCCTGGGGCACCACCGCCCCACCCCCAGAATTGTCTCCCTCTGTCTCCAAGACCGAACCCAGCCTCCTTGGCATCTTGGAAGCCTGCAAGTCAGAGTGCCATCTCTCTTCCTTCAGGAAGCCTTCCCGGACTGCCTCAGCCGTGGGCCTGCACCTACTGTGTGCTGCAGGGCTGCAGGAAGGCCAACGGGCCAGCACCCTCTCGATGGCCATGCCCTGGACCCTGCCGAGGTCTGATGTCCAGGGGGCAGGAGCAGAGGCTGCCCACAGCGACTTGCTCGTCTCGCCTCCTGGGCCGTGGCCACGGGGCTCCAGCCGGGCCCCGGGGTCAGGCCGCAGAGGGAGCGCACGCCCAGTGGAGGGGCTCCAGGCTCTCTCATCGGCCTACCGGGGGTCTGCCAGCCCACTGGGGAGCAGGTTCCAGGCCTCACGGCCGGAGCTGGCGCCTGCCGGGAGGGGCTGTGGGAAACGCTCGCAGGAGGGGGCAGCCGGTTCTGCTCTGGGGCGGCTTCAGCGGCCCAGGAGACTGGCCAGTGGCTCGCCACGGGGAAGGGGAAGGAAACCGACGCTTGGACGCACCTACTATGTGCTGGGAGCACCTAGCAGCTCTCTTCGGGAGCAAGGTGGGGGCGGCGGGCAGTAAGGGGAGAGGCGAGAAGCTGCTCTCTGTTCTCTCATGTGCCCCGTCCTCCCACCCGTTCCTATCGACGGAGGGCCTACTGGGCGCTGGGCGCTGTCCAGGGTGCTGGAGCGGGAGCGGACGCAAACGCTCGGAGCCGCTGTCAGCAGGGACGGCGCGGGAGAGCAGGAAAACCGGCTAACGGGAGGGGCACTGAGGGGCTCGCTCAGCTAAGCGTCCGACTTCGGCTCAGGTCGCAATCTTGTGGCTGGAACTCACGAGCCCCACGTCGGGCTCTGTGCCGACACCTCGAAGCCCAGAGCCTGCTTCGGGTTCTGGGTCTCCCTCTCTCTCTCTCTGCCCCTCCCCTGCTCATGCTCTGTCTCTCAAAAAATAAGAAGAGTGGACTGGAAGACCACAGAGAGCGTGATTTCACCTACAGACCTCAGGGAAGGGAGGGGGCCCAAGGCTCCCTGGGGAGCAGCCGCAGAAGGGATGAGGTGGGGAGGGGCGTCCGTGTGGGCAGGAGGGCCGGGTGCCTTGCCCAGGTTTGCCCAGCCAGTGCGTGCCAGAGCTGGGCTCCCAACCTGCATATTCTAATTCTGAGGTCCTCTCTCTGGCGGCTGGCACCAGCTGAGAAGGGTCCAGTTCTGCTCCCGTCACCCCCCCCTGCCACGGCTTAGTAAAACCTCTCCCCGAGGGGAGGAGGCAGTGGAAGGGCCTGGACAGCTGGGGACCAAGGGGGACAGGCGGCCACTCTCGTCCCCAAGTTGCCTGCTAGGCCCGCCCCGAGTCCCAGGGCGTGTACAGGGCCACGGGGCACAAAGGTTCGCCCGGGCCTCGGGCTCGTGGTCTCTCGGGTGGGTTGATAACTGCGCATGGCTCCCTGGAGCCATGGGGAGGGGTCAGAGCGAATCCGTGGAAATTCCGGGGCAGTGAACACTCCCAACGCAGGGCTGGCCACCAGTGGGGGAGTCGGGGAGGCCACGCTGCCGTCCCACGGCTCCCTGCCGTGAAATGGGCTCTGGCTTCAACCCTCCCACACGGGCTGCTCCTGGGAGGCCAGCCCAGAGAGGGCCCGAATGGATGGGTACCGAGTGTCCGGGCCAGCAAACGTCGCAGGCTCCGAGAAGGGTCTGGAAGCCCGGCCCTTCCTGAGCGGCTCAGATCCCACCGTGGAGGAAGGGGCCGGGTTAGGGTCAGGTGAATGCACCCCCCCTCGCGCGGCCTCCCTCCCTTCCCCGACCCGGCCCTCCGAGCCCGGACCGCTGGCACCGGGGCAATGGGTGGCCGTCCCCAGGGAAGTCTGCTCGACCACGTGTGTTCCCAAGCCCCCTGGGGTGCAGACCAAGCCGATAAACCGCTTTCCTGGGGACAGGGCCGCCTGCGGAAGGCCCGAGATAAGAGTAAGCGGCCACCACAGAGGCCGTGCGTCCCTCTTCTAGCAAGCTCTGCAGCACGGCGGGGGTGGGGCGCCTCTCCCCCGGCTCCCAGGGAGCAAGGGGGGGCCTCCCGCTACGACCCCACAGGCAGTTATGAATCCAGGGCTCACGCCACGCCGAGCCTGCTGCTAGCCCTCCGCCTACCCACCTGCCCACCTGCCCACCTGCCAGGACCTCCAGGCGTCAGGGGCAAGAACAGGGCTGGAAGATCCCCCAGGACACGCGGAGCGAGACGCATTCGCCACTTTCTACCTGCTGTCCCCGCGCCAAGGGCCTTCTGTCACCAGCTCACTGAATCGGCCCACGACCCTACGATGTAGTTGCTCGGTTACCTCCACTTTCCAGATAAGAAAACTGACGCACAGAGAGGTTAGGCAGTTGGCCCAGGGTCACACAGCTGGGAGAGGTTTCGTCTGGCGTCTCCCTCCCCAGGCTCTGCTTGGCCAGGGTGAAGGCTTTGTATCCTGCCAAGGAGGGCCTGGGGCCAACGGAGGGCCTGCCTGGGGTGGGGAGCAGGGAGGCAGGGTACCCACGGGGCCTGATACACGGATGCCTGCGGAGAATCGAACGCCCGGGATGCTCGGAGGGAGGGTCGTGGCTCCCTGCGGCGCCCCAAGCCCTCGCACCGCGTGCGGCCCACCACGCGTGCCCGTCACCAACGACCGTTCACAGGCGCCACCCCGCCAGCATGCCAGGCCTACGATCAGAGGCAACCAGGACTTCAGAACCGAAAATCAAAATGCGGTTGGGGGGAAAAGATGGGAAGGATGCCCCGGGCCCCTACCCACGCCACCTCCACCTCCAGATTGTACAGTGCACGACCTGCCCCACGGTGGGAGCCGTCCGGAAACCCAGCGGGACCCATGCCCGTGTGATGGTGGCTGTGCAGGGGGGCGGGTTCCAGATCGACCCGTGGATCGCCTTGGAAACAAACTCTGCCCCCAGAACGGAGCGGGGCAGCACTCCCCACCGAAAGACCCCTCTTTGCTATCCCGCACGCCCCTTCACAGAGCTCCCCCCCTGCCCAGCCTCAGCCCTGCACCCAGCGGGACTCCCACACACGCCATGTGCCGGGGGGTGGGGGGGGCACCTGTGGCTTGGCAGGGCCTGGTACTCAGGGGCAAAGGCCCAGATGCCCGCTGCCCGTCCCCCACTTCTGGGCTCACCTCCAGCTCCTGGCTCCCGCGGTGACAGCCCGCCTCCCACGGCTCTGAGAACAGAGCAGGCTGTGCTCACGTGTCCCCGCTGGGACCACACGGCGGGCGGGCGGGCGGGGAGGGGAGCAGCGGGGGGAGCGAAGCCGCCACCCCACACCGCCAGGCCGCAGGCTCTGTCTGTGCCCAAACCGGCCATTAGGGAGACTCGGGGCGGCCAGAACAGCCCACCTAGTCACCAGGCTCATCCCAGACCAGCTCCTGGGGTGGGGGCCGGAGGGCAGGGCCGCGGCGGCGGGCGCTCAAGACGGCCCCGGGTTACCAGTGTCTACTCAGCACCAGGAACCACGCCCCGGCGGCCTTCCCAACCCCGGCGAAGACGGAGATGCCGGGGTATCCCCGTTTTATGGATGGGGAAACTGAGGCTGGGGCAGGGCCAGCACCTCTGCCCACGTGGTCTGGTTCCCGCGCTGGGGGGTGCGGCGGGGAGAGAAGCTGCAGAGGGTTTGCCGGCTCTGACATTGGGGAGGGGCCGGAGCAGCGCATGGGGTCCCTGAGGGCTCAGGGGGCAGTCGCTTGGACCCACGGAGGTGGGAGGGAGTGCGGAGCTTGGCTCCTGGTGGAAATTCCTGCTCCAGATTGCTGGGCTGGGCCCGGGTGCTGCCTCTGGCCCGGGGCCAACCTCCCAGAACCATGAGACTGTTTCCTGATAGACAGACGGGGCCGATGGCTAGAGAGCTGGCATGCAGCTGGCGCCTAATGAATGTTCCTTCCCATGCAGCTGGTGCTTAATAAATGCTCCTTCCCTTCCTATACCTCGCTGGGTGACGGGGAGAGAGGGGCAGAGGCCAGGAGCTGCTCCCGGGATGTTTTGTTCTGAGCAGTTATTCTGTCCCAGATAACGGAACCGTGTCTCACCTTGTTGGCTGTCCCCGACCCCAGGCCCAGTGAGGGTCCCCTGGGGACCTCCCTGGCCCAGTCGCAGTGTTGAGATTCCTGCGTTTCTCCCCCCCGGAGGAGGTGGGCTGTGGGTGGGGCAGGAGGTGACACAGCCCAGATGCTTCCAGACAGCGGCAAAGACGAGGGGACGGTGACAATCAGGGAGCTGACCGTTGACACGGCCAAGCCGGTTTGTCCTGAGGGCCTCACACCGTGACCGCTCTCCCCCCTTGTGGCCCCCACCAGTGGGGTTTATGTCAAGAAAGGGCCCAGGGAGGGTGGGCAGTCCTTGCAGGGCACACAGCTCTAAGTGGCAGCGCCGGGATTCGAACCCAGGCCAGCCAGGTCCAGGACTCCACCCGTCACACCATGTCTGGGCAGCGAGGAGGGCCGCCTGAGGTGGTCTCTCCGCCCCCATAAGGGAGGACCTGGTGCCACCATCGCCGAGGCGAAGGGGCGGAGGGCTAGTCTGTGTGTCTGTCCTTGCCCCACGGCAGGAGGGGCCCGGGGTCCCAAAAGCTGGCCCCACGGGCCCCCTCCTGCATGGCCCACCCCCAAGCCAGCAGGGCAGACGTGTGTCACGTCCGCGCACCCACACCCCCCGGGGACGGCAGGCCTGGCTGGCCGCCAAAGCCACCGTCCGCTCACTCTTTCCCTCGGCCCGGAGCCACAGGGGCCGCCCCGCCTGCCGGGCCTGCCGGGCGCACGCACAACACATACGCACGCAGAACCACACACCCACACGCGCCGACCCCGTGCACACGGACGCACGCTGATGCACACGGCTGGATGACGAGGCCGAGCACTGGCAGCCCAGAAAACCACTCACCTGGTCTGTCCTGATGGCGCCCGGAGGCGGAGAGGGAGGCCCGGCGGGCTCACGGAGGGGGCACAGGAGAGTCTGGGCCTGTCTTGGCGGTGGGGTGACCACGGCGGACGTGGGGGCGAAAGCACGGCCACACCGCCCCAGGCTGTCTGGGAGGAGAGGAGACCCATCCGTCTCCATCGGTCAAGCAACCTCCCATCTGCCCAGGCTCTCCTATCCACCCAGCCGTCCTAGAAAGGTTTGCTGAACACCTACTGTTTGTAGAGCCTCTTCTAGGCGGCAGCGGTAAGCACATGAGAGACCCCCCGCCAGACACTGGGTTGGGGCTGGAGGGGTGCAGGTGGAGACAGGACACTTACCGGCGACAACCAACTATGACCTAACGCTTGCTCTGGGCTTTGCCTCACTCGCTCCTCCCTGCAACCCTCTTGCCAGCACCCCCACTTCGCAGATAAGAAAACTGAGACTCTTATAGAGAGAAGCGGGCCTATGAGCCCGTGCCTTTCCCTCCCTGCCCTTCCCATTTTCGTCCGTTTTGTTTGAAAATAACAAGAAAGAGCCAGAAAAGGCGACACCGAACAGCCAGTGATGATGTTACAGGCTGGGCAGCCATGTTTCTTGGTTTGCCCCGGGCCGGCCCTGGTTCTCCCCTCCCTAACACCCCGCGTGATACTTAATACCCCCTCCTCTGCGCTCAAACGCAGCCTGGCGTAGACCTAGCCCATGCCGAGTAAGGCCGCTTCCCACTCGGGAGCTGAGGGCAAGATGGCACACGACAGAAAAAGGGACGGTCTGAGGATGGAGCAATCACGGAAGGCTTCCTGGAAGAGGTGGGGCTGAGCCGTGCCGGGAGGAAGGGAGGCACCGCCTGCCAAGGGGCTGCGTCCAGGACCCCGACGAGCGTTCGGCATTGTGGCTCTGCCCCGGGGGCCGGGGGGAGGGGGCAGAAAGGGCGCAGCACACATGTCCGGGTGATAGGAACCGCCCCTGACAGTCCCAGGCACCCAGGTGCGCCCTGGCGGTGCTGCCCCGCGCCCCCGGGGTGGACAGGGTGCCCCACCGCCCATGCCCACGGGCGCCTCCTGCTGCCACCTGCCTGCCCCGCAGGACTCAGTGCCCGGAAAGCCGTGGCCCGCCGTCCGCCCAGCCAAGGCCCCGAGACGATTCTGGAGAACCTTCTGGACTCTGCCAAGTTCAGGGAACAGGTCTCCCAACTGGGGCTGGACTTCCTGTCATCGAGGAGACGGCCTGTCCCGCCCGGCGGTTCGGGACGCGAGCTCGGTGCCACACGCCTCGGATCCCAGGCCTGCGGCGCGGAGGACAGGCCCACGGCCATCGGCAACAAACCCCCTGCCCCCCGCCCCCGAGCCTCAGTCTTGTCATCTGGAACGCGGAGAGGACCCGCGCCTGCCTCCCGGTGCCTCGTGACGCTTCTGTGAACTGGCGCCTGCCGCGTGCGGCAGACGGCCTGGGTATACAGTAGGTGCTCGCTAAAGGCCAGCTGCTGTGGTCCTCCCTGCGCACAGACGAGGCGCACAGAGGAAAAGGGACCTGGAGCCTGAGACACAGAAGGAAGAGCGTCCCGTCTGGTCTCCGGCGTCCTCAACTCTCCAAGCGGTCTGGTGGGCTGCTTGAATACTCCCGGGGTCGGGGAGATCACTACCTACCGCAGAGCCGGCTGGCCCGTCTACGGATGCACGGCGGCGGGGGGTGCTCCCCTCATCCCTGCGTTCCTTCTAGATTGGATTAAAGCCAAGCCGGGGAGTGCAGGGTCGGGACCAGAGTCTGTGCCTCCCGCCTGCCAGCTGGGGGTCCCGCACGGTGTCCGTGCTGTCCCCAACGCTGGCCGTCGCTGAAGCGCTTGCGGCCACCTGGTATGGGAACGGGGACTCCAGGCCGTGGGTGTCACCTGTGCCAGGCGCACCTGTCCCTCCCGGAACCTCCCCGGGGACCGAGCCCCAGGCATGTGTCCTTGGCCTTCTCGAGCTGCTCCCATCCCGACCCCGCTCGCTCTTCCTCCCACTTCCTTCTGGAAGCAGGAGGTGGCTTGGGGTCTAGACCTTGCTCTGTCCCGGCCAGCCGGGGGCTCCCTCCTCTGTGCCTCAGTTTCCTCCTCTGAAGGGAGGGAGGGCGGAACCGCCCCTGACAGCCCCCGACACCCAGGCGCCGTCAGGGACTCCCTCTCCGTCCTACCCCCGTGCTGACTCTCAGGTGCCCAGCACTGGCACGGGGAGGAGGGGGCGCCCAGGGCAGGGGCGTCAGGACACACGGGGAGAGGCTCCCCGGGGCCACGCAGCCTGCTGCCGCGCCTCAGTGCCCTGCTGCACCCCCTCTGGCCCCTGGGGACAGTACGCCTGTCCCCTGGGCCCCGCTCACGCTCCGCACATGCTCTGAGGTGGCCCCGCGGCCAGAACGTGTCCTCCTCACCGAGTCACAGGTCGGCGCCCTGCTGCCCCCACGTCTGTCTTCTGTCACCGACCCACTCCCTTCGGCCTGGGGGAGGGCTGAGGGGGGCGGAGGCACAGGGCCAGGAGCAAGTGAGGCTCTCAGCTCTGCAATTCAGTTTCAGGAGCAGACTCCCGAGAAGCCAGTTGAGAGAGAAAGAGAGAGAGAGCTGGAGCTGCCCAGCAAGCCGCGACACGACCAGGCGGGCGGCGGGCCCTCCGGCGGCCCCCCCAGCCTCCATAACGCCCTGGTGCACCCCACCCCCCTGCGGACGGAGCCCTGGAGGGTGCAGGGTGGTGGGTGGCGGGAGTGCGGTCGCCACTTCCTGCTTGGCCTGCAGACTCGGGCACTGGGCTTCTCCGAGCGGACCGGCTGGCCCAAGGTATTTACTGCTGTGTCCCGGGGAGCAGAGGAGACCCCGGGTCCCACGGGCGGCCACACTGCCCACCGAGGTCACCCTTGCTCATTCGTATAATCATTCGGCATCTGCCCTGAGCCCCTGCAACGCGCCGAGTCCCCGCGGGGTGCCGTGTGTGTGGCCGCGGGCCCAGAGGTCAGGAACGCCACAGGCAGGTGTCAGAGAGACACGGACTGAGGACAGGCGGCCCGGGCCGAAGGAAGGGTGCAGGCCCCGTGCCCGAGACTCGGGACATCAGGCCTCGCGGTGCCCTGCGGAGGGCCGTGACGGGGTAGGGGACACAGGGACAGTGCTGCGGCCAGGAAGGGTCCAGCCCTGGTGGGGGGAAGGGCCAAGGAGAAGCAGAGGCAGGGGTCGGAGGGGGGGGCGCTCAGAGGGGAATTCCGGCACGGCCTGGGGGGCGGGGCAGGAAGCCACGGGCTGTCTCGGGTCCCCCTGGGGTGTGGCCATGATGCCTGAGGGGCCGGTCCTGGCAAAGCGCCCCCGGGGGCACCTGGCGTAGAGTCGGCGCCCGGTGACGCCCTGACAGCCGCTGCCCCTTCTCCAGGCGAGCGCTTGCGTCCCGCACCCCACGGGCTGCAGCCACAGTGGCCGGCGCGACAGGTCGAATAATGGCCCCCCAAAGACGGGCGTGTTCTAATCCCCGGACACCGTCAATGCGTCACCTCGCTTGGCAAAAGGAACTTTGCAGATGCGGTCCAGCTAAGGGCCTCGAAATGGACGGACGACCTCCGGATGATCCAGGGGGGCCCAGAGCCATCGCGAGGGTCATCGTAAGAGGGAGGCGCAGGTGCGCGGGAGCGACGCCAGGACAGAGGTGACTGCGGTGAGAGGCGGCGAGGGAGCTGGCAAAGCAGGGAAGCGGCTTCTCCCCCGGAGCTTCCAGAAGGAAGCAGCCTGCCCACACCTCCGACCTCTCGGTTAGAAGGCAACATCCCCGAGTCCCCGGTGATGAGTTACTGTAGCTGCAGGAACGTTGTGCGGCCGGGAGGACAACTGTCCCCGGACTCGCAGCACCCGGCACACAGTAGCTGCTCATTAAACGCTCTCCTGCGTGTTTGATCCAAGGAGCTCGCAGCCTCTCGGCTATCCAAGTTCAAGGGGGAGAAAGAACCAATCGTGTGCAGGAGACCTTCTAGTGTCTTTGGCCCCAATATGTCAAACCTCTGGAAAAGCAGCCGGTGGTCCCTAGAATGTTATAGTTTTTATTTTTTGTTTATTTTTGAGAGAGAGTGACAGACAGCAAGCAGGGGAGGGGCAGAGAGAGAGAGGGAGACACAGATCTGAAGCAGGCTCCAGGCCCTGAGCTGTCAGCACAGAGCCCGACGTGGGGCTCGAACCCACGAACCGTGAGATCGTGACCTGAGCTGAAGTCGGATGTTTAACCGACAGAGCCGCCCAGGCGCCCCGCAGAATTTTATAGTTTAGAGCAGCACCCTGAGAGGGATGCAAGGCTCCGGAACGGAGAATCGCATTCTCTCTTTACCACCCCCGTCTGGGTCCCCACCACCGGCTGACTGAAAACCTTGTATCTCCTCCACAAACGTCTGCGGAACACCTATTATGTGCCCTGTGCCGGCTTCGGGGGAGGGAAAGACGACAGACGATAAGATGCGGTCCCTGCCTTTATGAAGAAAGCAAGAGTGCTGAGCCCAGGCTGCCCCAGGACGTTGGCACTTGCTCTCCCCGTGGCCTGGAATGCTCTGCCCAGTATCCTTCCTCAGTAAGGCCTTCTGTGTCCCCGCGCCCTGTTCTTCTTCTCGGCACCCAACGCCGCCCGGCATCACACGCTTGGCCTAACTAACACGGTCTCTGGCATACCGCGGGCGCCCGATCAGTATCTGTGGACAAACGCACACACGTAAATGACTGCGCGGACGTGCAAAGAGGCGATCGTGGCGAAGACACAAGCGAAAGTCCGCTGGGGCAGGTCGGTGAGCGGCACGGCAAGGCTTGGAAATGGCGCGGCCGCGGCAGGAGGGGGCAGGCGGACTGTGGGTGCGGGAAGGCCGGAGGGGTGGCTGTGCCCGCCTCCAGCTCCCCGGGGCCCCCGCCCGAGCCCCCTGAACGGCCAGGCCCGCCACTCAGCTTGCCTCTTCCTCTCCGCCTGAAAGCCCTCCGACCCACCCGGGAAGAAAGCCAGGCTTAGGCACGGAGGCCCCCCGGTGGCAGCGGCCCGGCGGGGACAAGAGGGCTCAGGTCTCTGTGTCATTACGACTCGCCTTCCGGGCAACGCTCAGTTTATTGCTCTATTCGGCCGTGCCGGCAAAATTCTCCCTTCCTGGCTCCGTGAAAGCCTAAATCCGACGGACAGACCCCCAGAGACCCCCGCGGACCGGCTGAGAGCGAGCGGACCCCGGCTGAGCGGCGGAGCGAAGGGTCTGCAGGCCCGTGGGGTGGGGGGGGGGTGCCCGAGAAGGATCTGGAGACGCTTCTGGGGAGACACGGACTCCCGTGTCTCTCTCAAGGCCGCCTGGCTCTCTCGACCTCCTGCCCGGCTCGCGGGCTCCGAGCTCCCCTGCGTTACGCGGATTCCCGGGAAAATAAAAAAAAAATAGACACGCGGCCTGTCGCAGAGAAAGCCTACTTGGGACCGCAGCTCGGCTAGAGCCAAGCGAGGGAGGGGGGAGAGAGAAGAGAGCTCACGGGGGCCCCCGGCTGCCGGACGGCGCCCTCCCACCCGCGCTGGCGAGAGTGGGGTGCGCGGGGCTGGGGGACGCGGCGGCCAAGGCGGCCCCCGTGCCCTCCGAGCAGCTGCCACTTGGCAGCTAGGCCGGAGCCCTCCGTCAGAGCTCTCGGCACCAGCGCCCGCTCCAAGTGAGGCCTGCCAAGCACTTCTCGGGGCCCCGAGCCAAGTACCCGAGCCGAGAGGCCCTGCCTTTCTGGCCCCGGAGGCCCCAGGCCCGGAGCCCATGTGCCCAACAAAGAGACAAAAGCCTTTGCGAGGCCAGGCCTTCAGGCGGCCCCCGGCGCGGGGTGCGCGCTCTGCGGGGCCGGGGCCAGCTCGCGCGCTCCCGAGAGCCAGGACCTGAGCACCCCCAGGGCCCGGGCGGGGGTGGGGGGGTGGGGACCGGGTCACAGGGAGGCTGTCTGCCTGGTACCAGAGGCCGGGAAGAGCGCAGGCAGGATTCGCACTCGGAGAGCAGGAGCCCGGGACAGTGCACCGGCCCCGGGACGGGCACCTACGTACACTCGGCTTCCGGGCCAGGCGCTCTCACCCCCTGGGCTCCCCCGATTCTCCGCTGGCTTCCTTCTCGCGCGTCCTCAGGTCTCCTTCCGGGCAGAGTTGGGGGAGCCCCAGCACCTGCTCGCAAAGCTACCCCGTGGCCCCGGGGCGGGAAGGGGCGGGGAGGGGCGAGACAGGGGAGCAGAGACCCAAGCTCTCGGAGCCCAGGGGAGGGTGCGGCTGGGGCACAGACTGCAGGTCAACCCCCAACGGGGCCCGGCCCCTCCCGGAGCGGACGGTCGTTACCGCCCGGCCCCCTTGGCATCTGGGCGCAGTGGGAACTGGTTTGGGCCAACGGAAGGGACCCGGGTCACCTCCCGGCCAAGGCGGGGGAGCATCCGGGGTTTTTCCCCGTGTCTGCTGGTGACGGGATCAGGGCACTCTGGAAGCCAAGAGAGGGCAGAGCCACAGGCGAGAGGGAAACCGGGAGCTGGTACCACCCCTACCCCCCGCCAGGACCCACGATGGGCTCAGAGTCCTCCGTCACGGCGCCCGTAGTCAGGCTCGCCCTTACAACGTTACAAGTGACTTTGTGACCAGCGAGACCCACGCTGGACTCCACGGTGCTTGAGGGCAGCAGGGGAAGGGGAAGGGAGGGCGCCAGCTGGGCCGGCCCGAGGCCAGCGGGGTGGGAGATCAGCTCGCTGTCCCCTCCCCCTGCGGCCCTGTCCCAGCTCGCCGCTACCCCACAAACTGGGGTCCCCAAAAGCCGGGCGTAATGAGAGTGGCGGCTCTCGGGGCGGAAGGAGCACAGTGGCTCTGGGGACGGCAGGAGCCCTGAGACCACCCCCCACGGGGCCCAGTCAGCCCCCCCCGCCCCCGACATGGCAAGCGAGACGGAGAGGGGCCCCGGGAACACGGCTGTCACTGGAGAGTCGATCGCAGCCCGGGCTCCTGCGACCCCACCAAAACCCCGTTAGAAGGATCTGCGACTTCCACCACCTCTATTAACAAAGATACTGTTAGCCACTTTAGAAGCCGTTCCACAGCTCAGGAAGGCCCACCAGGACCCACGCGGCGCAACTGTGGGGCCACCGCTTAGCCGGACGAGGGGGCTGCCCCTGATGGCCAAACAGGGAGCACGCTCACAAGGAGAACGGCACATCCTGGAGTTGTGCAGTGTGCAACCTGCACAGCCTTGCATGGCAACCCTGGCCGCCTCCTTGATACTCATCACACCCACGTCATGCTACGGGAAGACTTCGCTTTTCCCACACCTACTCACAGTTGGGGGAGCTACGCTCTGGGGAGATTCTGAACCTTGCAAAAGCCTCCGTGGCTGGGAAGCACAGCGCGGACTTGGAAACCTGAACCTGCGTCTCGGCCACCAAGCCACAGACTCGCTGATCAGCAGATGCGTTGCTGCACAAAGACAGTTGTTCCAGAATGCCCGTGCTCATCCGTTCCTGCCGAACCGGGAGCGGCCTCTGGCTGGAGTTTATACCACGTGCGGACGGCACAGCCTGGCCGGGGAATCTTGGCAGAGCTGAGCCTGGGGACTCGTCGCCCTGCGAGGAAGGCTCCTCACGGCCGGGTTTCGGTTGTGCCCTTCTCCCACCGGCTGCAGACTCCTGGTCAGGCCAGGCGCTGGGTTTGCCTGCCGGAGGCGTCCTGGCCCGAGGTCCCCGCCTCCCCCGTGGCCCCACGGCTAAACCCCCTGCGGTCAGCAAGTGACCACATCCAGGGTGGGCACGCGGAAGCACGCAGCGTCCGCCTCTGGGAGAGAACAATCGGGGTGGCCACCTGGCCCCAGGGCTCCTGCCGTGACAGCGTCCTGCCCTGGCACCCGCTGCTGTCCCTGCGTGCGGGTCGTGTGCCGGGGACTGAGGGTCAGAAACGGGCTGCCGTGGTAGTTACACCTCAAGGCAGCTGATGCATGCCTTTGACCTTCTGGGAAAGGCCGCTGCCCCAGTGAGCGCTGGGGCGGAAGCCGCCACGAGGGGACAGGGACAGACGGTGGGGGGACAGGGCTTCAGAGGTCTGGAGAGAGGAAGCGGCAGGAAGTGGGGTGTGTGTGTGTGCGTGGATCTGTACGGACGTGTGTGTGCATGTCCCCTCTGGGGTGCTGCGTCTGCCGGCTCTGGGTCCCTCCCTGTGCGTCCCTGCTCCCGCATCTGCGTGTCTGCAGCGCCCGCCCCCGGCGCCTGCCGCCATCCAGCTGGCAGCGCACAGCTGGCCCGGGGGGCTGGGCCCGCACGCCCGATGGGAGGCGGCAGGTGCGCAATAAACCATTAGTCACTGTCACGTTTCTGAGCAGCCTCCGCGGCCTCCCGGAGAGGAGCGTGCTGCAGGACGGCGCTCCCGGCAGGTCTCTGGCTGTGAAGCTGCCCACCCCCCTCCGGGCAGGGCTGCAGCCTGACGGGAGCAGCTGGCAGACGTGGGCCTTGGGTCCCTGCCCTGCCCCGGGCAGCCCCAGGGCCGGAGCCTAGGCCTTCTGTGTGCCAGTGGTGGGGGGGAGGGGAAGGGAGGGTCCCTGAGGGTCAAGTTTTGCGGG
This sequence comes from Paguma larvata, assembly GCA_030068075.1. NCBI lineage: Eukaryota > Metazoa > Chordata > Mammalia > Carnivora > Viverridae > Paguma > Paguma larvata. Next base: position 57,343,948 of record CM057841.1, on the reverse strand, counting down.
ATCTTATCCAGAGCTGAGGCGGGGTTGGGATGGAAGGGGTGGGGCAGGAGAGCGGCCTCGAGGATGCTCTGCACTGCCCGCGAGAGGCGTGGCCAGGTGACTGGGAGTCCCAAGTCCCAAGGGCGCTGACACCCATGCCTGCACTGAAGGCTCTTCGTCCCAGTGAAGTTGGTACCCACGCCTGCCCTGTAAACCAGCCCGCCCAGTAGCCTTCGTTCCGTTTCTCAGATCAGGAGCAAGAGAAGACACTAGTCCAAGTGGGCGTGGCTCCCAAATAGCATCCCCGCCCACCAGCCGCGAGCCCCGCCCACCACCCGGGAGCCCATCTGCCAGGGGCTGCGAATCGCTCAGAGGGCTGCGTGGCCCGTTCGGCACATCCCTGAGAGAAAAGGGGTGGGCCCTGGGGTTGTCCTGCAGGCGGATGTCCCCAACACCCAGTCCCCGAATTGGCCAGCCCGTCTCCTCCCAGGGCTGGTCCGCTAACGAGCCACCCTCTCCGCTGGGGCTCACACTGCGGGCCGGTGGGACGCATGCAGGGCCCCCCTTGGAGGGGTCCTGTGGATAGACATACGGCCTTAGGGGCTGCTCTGGGACCCTCCCCAGATAAGAACGCAGGCGCCCGCGCACACCGACCCCCAGCCGAACGGCTCCGCTCGCGGCCCCGGCCCGGGTGCCACAGGCCCCGCAGAGAGGGCCTCTGGCTCTACACTCGCACGCCCGTCACCCAAGGAGGGACCTCGTCCGGGAACGTGCCGGGATGCGCGGATGGGCAAGATGGGCACGACAGAACGGTGGGCAGCCTGTGCCCCCGGCCACGTGCCCTGGTTCCCTCTAGCCCCGCCGAGGCCACCGCTCCGGAGAGAGCTGCGTGCCAGGCCCCAGCGTGTCGCGACGGGAGAGCCCGACCCCCGCGCCGCCGGTGGTGAGAGGACACGCACAGGGTCCTCGCGGGACGTCGGGACAGCACGGGACAGGGGCGGCCCCGTGGTGCCCAGGCAGGGCGGCCGGCCGGGATGCGGCCCAAACGGCCGGGACAAGCAGACGACCACGGTTCGGGCAAACACAGGTGCGCTGGACAGAGACCGCGAGCGTGGTCCCCAGGCCGCGGAGCCTCCAGGCGGAGGGTGTGTCTCAGCTCGTTGGGCGGTGGGTTCGGGGACCCAGCACGGCCGTTTCACCATGAACGGGTGAACACAGTGGAATGACAGAGAACAAACACAAGACGCAGAGGCCGTCTGGGAGGACCCGGCAGGCGAGGGTCAGGAAGCAGGGATTCCGATTAAACCACAATTTGGTTCACTCCCCGAGGCCGTGACACAGAAAATCCAAACTCAAGTAAGGGACCCTCAGCCTCTGGGCTCTGCTCTCCCAGAGGATGCGGTGACCGCGGGGCCGAGGTCTGTGCCCCAACTCCGCGCTGCGAGCCGCCCTCCCTGCCGGGGATGGCATGAGCCACGGCAGCACCCAGGGACGGGAAGGAGAGAGTGGGTGTCTACCTGTGCCTTCGAGGTCTGCTCCGGCCCCGTCCGAGCTGCTCGGCTGGCAGCGGGTGGGCCCTGGCTCCTGGGCTGGCCTGGGGCCTCTGGGCGCGCTCTCTGCTGGGGCGCCCGGCCGGGGCTCAGGCTCCCTGGCGGGGGGGTGGACGGCTGTCGACGCCTCCAGAGACGCAGAGGTGACCTGGAAGGACAGGAGGGGACATGGTGAGTCTTGGCCGCACTTGCCCAGAGGTGCCCAGTGGGGGGGCCCCCCAGGTGCCCAGTGGGGGGGCCCCCCAGCCACCGGATGCCACTCCTACCCGGCGATGGCCGGGCTTCACCATCAAGGACTCGGCGGGGCTGGTTCAGGGCAGCGCAGGGCCGGCACCCAGCAAAACCAGTGTGAGTGTCTTCCCTTGCCCGCTGAACCCTGCCCGAGGCCACCTGCCCGAGGCCTGCCCGAGGCACTGCTGGCCCCATTGCTCCCCCAGCCCCCTCAGCTCCCCTGCGGAAGTTGGCAATAACTACCTGCTAGTTAATTATAACCATAACAATTAACTTAGTGAATCTTTAGTTCACTCTGCAGCTGGTTGCCCCATGCCCACACTTTGATGTTTGGTTTTTGTTTTCTTCTTTAAATTTTTAACGTTCTTTTAATTTTTGAGGTACAGAGCGCAAGCAGGGGAGGGGCAGAAAGAGAGGGAGACACAGACTCCAAAGCAGGCTTCAGGCCCCACGCTGTCAGCACAGAGCCTGACGCGGGGCTCGAACCCACGACTGTGAGATCATGACCTGAGCCAAAGTCGGATGCCCAACCGACTGAGCCACTGGGAGCCCTTTGGTTTCCTTTTTTAAAGTTTATTTCTTTATTTTGAGAGAGAGGAAGTGTGAGCGGGGAGGGGAAAGCACAGAGAGAGAGAATCCTAAGCAGGTTTCTCCCAATCACACAGAGCCCGACGTGTGGCTCGAACTCACGAACTGAGAGATCGCGACCTGAGCTGAAGTCAAGAGGTGGACGCTTAACCACTGAGCCGCCCAGGCGCCCTGTGTTTTTTCACTGTGGTCAAATACACATAACGTGGACTGTACCGTCCTGACCGTTTTCGAGGGCACTACTGGGTGGCATTAAGTACATTCGTCACGTGCAACCGTCACCTCAACCAGTTTCCAGAACTTTCTCAGCCACGCAGAAACCGCAGACCTGGTGTGCTCTAAGTCTCCGCACACCCACCATTCCACTTCCTGTCTCCAGGACTCTGACTCTCCTGGCTGCCTCATCCTCTCCCCACATCTGGGGAAACTGAGGCTCGGAGAGGGGCTGAAGGAGCCTGAGGTCGCAGAGCCGCCGGATTCCACAGCGGGCTCAGCCCGACCTGCAGGGCGCCGCGCCTCCAACCCCGAGGAGCCAGGCTCTGCCCCGAATGCCAGCAGCCACCTGGGGGCCAGTCCCCGCCACCGGCGACCCCCCCACCTCCCGACTGTGAGCTCGGGGCCGGCAGGACTGTCGGCGAGCAGCTGCCGGAGGAGCTGGTTGTTTCAGGGATTAGAACCATAAAACCGAAGTGCCCTAAGCGAGATGGATGGCCCAGAATTCCCCGGGGGAGCCGGGGCCCGCCAGGCCTCCCTGCGAGAGGCGGATACGTTCACCGTTTGTTTCCGGGCAGGCTTTAATTTATGGGATCCATATGGTGACAGGGCCCAGACCACAGCCCCCGCAAATCCCACGGGCGTGCTGGCAGCTTAGGCTGGAGCCAGGAGGAGGTGGCGGCCCAGCCCGGCCCACTTCCTTCACTCGCTCCCTCGCTCGCTCGCTCGCTCGGAGGCCGGGGGCCCATCAGCGCGGCGGGGACCCCAGCGTCGCACACGCCCCCCGTCTTGTCTGGTTTTAGCTGCTCTTGCAATTCGGTCCTCCTTGTCTTGGGACGCTCTGCCAGCCGCAGGCGACCGTGGCCACCATCGGTCACAGGATGGCGTGTCCGGGCAGCCTGGGGGCTGTCTGTGGGGTGGCACCTGGGCCAACCAGGCAGCGTGCTCGAAAGCCCCCTGGGGTGGGCTGGGGGACAGTGGGGGGGGGCCTGGCTCTGATCCCTGCCCACGGGCTGATGGACGGGAGAGAAGGGAGAGGCCCACCTCCTGCTTCTCCCCCTGGAGCCTGGGGACCAGGGTCCTGCTGGGGGAAGGCAGCCCGGGGCCACCCCTGGAGGGGAGGGGTGGCTCCCGGGATGGGGCGCTGTGGGCAGGAGGACCCCACTTACTGAGCATCTATGTGTCACGCTTAATCCTCCCAACGGCCCTGTCACAGACCAGGACGCAGAGGCATGAAGAGACAAAATGCCCTGGGCGCCTACTGGTATTTGGAGGTGTCAGGATTTGAACCCAAGCAGTTGGGAGAAGACTCAGCTTTTACACAGCAACTGGGTGACACGGCTTTTAAGTAGGGAAGAGCAGACGGCAAAAGAGGATTTGCCTGGGCAAGAGGGGTGCAGAATGGCAAGCACTGCAGGACGTAGAAGCCCTCCAGGGGCTGGGGAAATCCAGGCAGGCTTCCTGGAACAGGTGGAATTTAAACTAAGCCTTCAAAGGGAGCAGGTTTTGAAAGGGGCGGGGGATGGGAGGGATGAGAGATTTGAACACTCATCCCCGAGGGGCCAGGAGAGTGAAGTGGGAACGAGGTGACGGCAATGGTCTCGGCGCCACTGGTGTCACACGGAGGGAACAGAGCTCCGTCTTGCCGGGTCTGATTTTTCAAGAGGAGGCTGCGAATCTACCTTCAAGAGCTGCACTCTCATGATTATCGAGATTTGGCAACCAGTCTGAAATATGTTAAGACACCGTGCGAACACTCATCCGCGGCTGCTAGGCTCGTAAAGTGGGGCCGCTCCTTTGGAGAGCGGGCTGGCAGCGCCCCGGAAGGTCCAGCGTAGCGTTAGCCTGCGACCCAGCAATTCCTCTCCCAGGTGGGCATCCCAGAGAACCGAAAACCCGCGTCCACGCAAACGCTCGCACATGGGAGCGCACAGCACACTGGGGCATCTTCCCGTCCCCCGGGAAAATGAATTCTGCCGACAGCCTGAGTGAACCCACAGGCGGGTCCTTCCCCGGTTGAGCCTCCAGATGAACCCGCGGCCGGCCGCTGCCTCGACCAGCAGCCAGTGGGGCCCTGAGCGCAGGAGCCGGCTGAGTCGTGTAGAGATACACGTGTTGCTAAAAGCTGCTACGGTGGTCGCGGTTCGTTACGCAGCAGTGGATAACTAACTGATACACATGGAAAGCTCCAGAATAGTGCCCGGCCCAGATAGAAACGTTCCCAGGACCTGCCGTGTGCCAGAAACACGAGGAGACCGGGGGCCAGGGGCCCCTCTGTGCTAGCTCCTCCTGGAAGTCAAAGGATTTCACTCCCTTTCTCCATGCTTGGCAGCAGCTCTCCATGAGTCCTGGCGGGTGGGGAGAGGGATCCGTCAGACGGACGGACGGACGGGGCTGCCGGGCGCACGTGGTCCTGTGAGAACAGGTCACCTCACGATGGCTCGTGTTAGCTGGAGGCAAAGGTTCCAGCCGGACCGTCGAGCAGAGGTGAGGAGTCCCCTTTCCTCACCCTTCAAAGCCAAGTGAATGACGGTTCTGGACTGAGCAGAAGCAGGCCCCGAATCAACCCATTTGCAGCGTCCCCTCGACCACAGTCATGAGTTCCAAGCCCATGGCCTGTCTCCGTTTAAGATACAGTACGAGGCCGGGGGCCTACAGTGTTCCCCGCCCTGGGGGTCCAGGAAATTGGCAGCATCCCGGCCCAGTCCGGGGGCGGGGCGGGGGGGGGCCTGCAGGTCAAGCGGGAGAAAGGCTGTGGTCCCTTTATTTCCCTGGAGGACAGGGGCCACTGTGTTTAAAGCCGTAGTCAGTCAGGGGGGAAAAGTCCCCAAGGCCCGTTCACATAAAAGGGGATTCGCGGCCCACCATGATTACCCTAGCGACAACCTGTATTGTCGCGCTTTCTCCCGGGAACGGAGCGATTTCTGGAGAAAGCCGACTCCAGGTCGGTTCAGGGGTGGGGCGTGGGACATGGACACCCCGTCCCCGATCCAAAGGAGAAAGCCAGGCAGCGGCAGCGTCAGCACCCAGTTTTATCGTGTTCATTTTATCGGTGCATGAGACCCCCCCCCCCGAGTCTGGGAACCCTTGCTCTATTGTCTTTATTGTGGGGTGCCTGAGGGGCTCAGTCGGTTAAGCTCAGTCGGCTCAGGCCATGATCTCAGGGTCTGTGAGTTCGAGCCCCGCGTCGGCTCTGTGCTGACAGCTCGGAACCTGGAGCCTGCTTCGGATTCTGTCTCTGTCCTCTGTCCGTCCCCTACTCATACTCTCTCTCAATTATAAACATTAAAAAATTTAAAAACAGACTCATTGAGATACTCCTATAAATATACGGTTCACCCACTTAAAGTATGCAATTCAGCGGCTTCTAATATACTCGGTCATGTAACCACCGCCAGAATCCATTCTCGTCACCCCAAAAGGTGGCCCGAACCGCTAACAGTCACCTGTCACCCCTCCCCAGCCCTGGCGGCCACGGTCTCCTTTCTGTCTCCGTGGATGTGCCTGTTCCCGGCAGCCTCTACGGCAGAACCCGCATCTGCCTCCCCCCACGGGGTATCCAGCCCGACCCCACCTCTCAGTCTCCCTGTAGCGGGTGGGCGCGCGCTGGGTCCCGGCCACCCTCCCCAGCTGGGAGATCTTAGCAAAGTGACTCAACCTCACCGGGCTTCTGTCCCGTCTTCCATAAAGCGGGCGTGATCACGGCGGGTGTCTACGGCCCAAAGGGATGGTGGGGAGAATCAGATGCTAAATATACCCAGCACATAGTAGGTGCTCAAGAAACACCTGGCAGCTGGTCTTCGGACCTTTCGGCACATGCATCAGGAACAAGAGGCAAAGGGGCGCGGTGGCCAGCGGTGGACCCCACGAAGCGCGGAGGGCTGTGGGGGGGGAAGGCGTCACCGCCTTGGAGGGCCCCCCTGGCCCGCGGGTGGTTTCGGCCACAGCCGGCAGGGGCCACCGTCCAGGTCCCCTCGCCCGCTGCTGGCCTGGAGCCCCGACTCAATCAAACGGTCCCTGTCGTCACTGGGGCAGGGGTCCCTCCACTTTCCATCAAGACCCTGAATCTTAGCTTTCTTCCAAGTCAGCTCAGGATGCGTTCGAAAAAAGCGGACGTGGGACGGAGCGGCTCAGCAGCTGCCGTAAGTAAGGGTGACAGGCGCTCGTGACTGCTCTGAGCTCAGTTTACGCTTCTGGAAAATGGGCTAGTCATCTCTACCCTAGATTTACTGAACACCTCCTATACGCCAGCGGCCCACCAAGCGCCTGACTTCTTCGATAGCCCGTTGAATCCTTCTAGCAACCCTACTTAACGCCCACCTTGCAGGGGAGAAAACTCAGGCACCGAGAAGTCAAGACAGCCGCCCAAGGTGCCCCAGCGCCGTGTCCTCCGTCCAGCCCCTAGACCCGCCAGCGCCGGGCACGCCGTTGCCGCTCACCGAACACTAGCGGGGCCTGATTCCCACACTCCCTGCCCCGGCGGACCCACGGCAAGCGGACTGCGGCCTCCGTCATGTTAAGTTTGTGCCGTGGGAAATCGGCGATGGCTTTGCTGACGGGCTGTGACGATTTATCGCAGGAGCGAGGCTGGGAGGGCGCAGAGCCTCAGGAGAACAGGAGGAGACGCGAGTGACCCTGCAGCACGGAAGAACACGGCACCGCCCTCCCTTCGCCCCAAGGAAAAATCGGGCGGAGGCAGGAAGCCACGCTGGGGAAGAAAGTCAGTCACCTCCCTCCCCAACAGGGACTGCCGTGGCTGGGAGGCTGGGTGGGCTTGGCTGAGGGGCACCTGCTGAACCGGCCAGAGACCTCTGCGTGCCGGCTCTTGGGGGGACGCCGGGGGGGTCGCAGGACTGCCCGGGAGGGAAGGAAGGGGACACGGCCCAGCGCTGCCCTGGGGGCGCCCTCCCCCTTTCCTGGCCCCACCAGAGCCCACCCACAAAGGTATTGCACTCTCTCCAGTGGGACTCCCCGCTCTGCCCCCGAGGCTGCCGCATTGGAGGCCCAAACCCGGGATCTGACGCCCCCCAGTTCCCCGTCACAGCTCCAGAGCGGCGAGCAGAGAAGGCCAAATGCTCCAGCAAAGGGAGCGACAAGGCTCCGGGCCAGGGGAAGATGGGCCGCCGCATGCAGAGCCCCCGATACGCAGACAACTGAAGGGTTATTACATGTGCGGCACAGACCGGGCGTAATTAGAAAGTTATTAGATGTGGAATACACACGGCACCCGGCAAATGAGTAATCAGGGACTAATTACGCTCACGCGACACGGCGGATCGCGCCGGAGAGGCTGGTGGCTGCCTGCATCTGTGGCGGCAATTAAGGGTGCTCGGCGGCAGCACCGGGGGCGTCGCTGGCTCGGTCGGGGGTCTGGGTCCCACTCCTCTTCCGCACCTGAGCCCTCCCGGGTGCTCCCACCTCTCGGGGGCTGGAAGGAAGCGGGGAAGGCACCAGGCCCATCCAGCCTTGAGGACACGTGACCCAGCACTGCGAGAAATTAAAGCGAGGTTCTGCCCCGGCTTCAAGCCTAGCCAGGTGACAACGTGCCTCAACCATGGAAGGGGACAGAGGGTCATAACTCGCCACCCGGGCCATCTGCTCAGCGTGCACGGAACCACTTCCTGGAGCCTCGCCGTCAGGTGGGGAGTCGGACTAACCTACTGGACGGAGGAGGAAGCTGAGGCTCGGAGGACGGGAGGTAGACAGACGGGGGTCACCTGGCCTGGGTCCCCTTCCAGCGGGACAGGGCACATCCCCGTGCTTGTCTGGGGAAGAGGGGCGCACAGGTGATTCCCAGAGGGCAGCCAACCCCGCAGACAGAGAGGCAGCGTGTGACCGGGAGCCGGCTGCCGGGAGCCCGCCCCTGGGCTCCAAGCCGGGTGCTCCCGGACACGCTTTCGAACGTCTCGGGGGCTCAGCTTCACCCGTAAAAGGGGGTGTGGAGACTCACGCAGGAGACGAGGGATCCCAACCCCACCTGCCACAGAGAGCAAGTCCCCGGATCGAGACCTGGGGGCTGCTGGGGCCGAAGAACCTCCTGGTTCAGGTGAAGCGGGGTTTACTTCCAGGCCAAGAGTACGGCCTCTCTGAAGGGCCGGCGTGGCAGGCTCGTGGGGCATGGCCGTAAAGCAGGGGGCTTGCCCGCCTATCGGCTCTGGTGGCACCTGCCAGGGCCAGGCCTCCTGCTCATCTTGGCAGGTGTCAGCCCATTAAGCCTTAGATGGCCCTGGGGGGCGGGGGAGGCAGGAACTGTTAGGCTCCATTATACAGCTGAAGAACCCCAGGCGCAGAAAGGGTTACTTGCATTGGCCACATTTTGTGGGATGGGCAGGTGGGGAGAGAGGTCTTGCCGAAAGCCAGAGCCTGCCGCTAACGCCCCCGCAGCCTCAGGGGACATACCTGGGTGGGGCAGGTGCAGCAAGGAAGGGGGGGGGTCACAGCGAGGGTGGGAGGATATTTGGGCAGCAGGCGGGCTAGCGGAACCGGCCAGAGGCAGGCACGCCCAGCTTCTGCTGTTCTCGGGCCGAAGGGAACATTCTAGAAGGCGTGTCCCTGGCTCCTTCCCTCAAGGAAGCCAATTCCCTCTCACGGCCTGGGACAGGGCAGAAACTACATGGAGGAGTCTACTATTTCCAGAGGCGAGAGCGCTCCCTAATGGCTTGCAGGCAACAGAGCATGAGGGTGACTCAAGAGCCCTCAGGGACACGGAGCCCCTGAGTCCTTGGCATCAACCGGGGAGGGCCACCTGCTGGAGGCCAGCCCCGGGAGCTGGGCTGATCTCTGACCAGTCACTGCCTGACACCCCAGTTCTCCTGGGGTCCCCTTTTCCTACCGTTGCCGAGGCTCACTGTGCCTCAGAATCTCCTCCCGCTTCCCAGGGAGAGAGCCTCTCGTCAGTCTCTGGGCATCTAGCCCTGCCCGCTCCATCCCCCACCATGCCTTGGTCTGAGTGATCTTTCCAAAACATCACTCATCCTGCTTCCATAAAACCCTTTTCCAAAGTTCTGACCCTGCACGTGGCATCCAGGAGACATGTGATTTGGCCCAGCCTGAGTTTTCATCCCTCCCTCCTATCCAACCATCCATCCCTCCACCTATCCAACAAACCATGCATCTACCACCTATCTGTCTGTCCATCCACCATCCATCCATCCATCCAGCTGCCCATCCATCCATCCATCCATCCAACCACCCAACCATCTAGCCACCCATCCATCCATCCATCCATCCATCCATCTGCCCATCCATCCATCCATCCACCCACCCATCCATCCGGCTAACAAACATACATTAAGCATCTAATGCCTAAACTGTCCCTGGGATACAGCAGCAAACACAACAGATACATTTCCTGCTATTGCTGGAGAGGCTGAATGGAACTTCCTGTCAGTTCGCAGGAAGTGCCAGGAAGACAAATACAAGAGACCAGATAGGGGGGTGGGTGAGGAAAGTTCGAGTCTTCCACAGGCTGGCCCCAGTGACCGGGGGGGCCATTTATGCAGGGACTGGAAAGAAATAAGGAAGCCGGCCATGGAGAAAGGTGTGAGGGGGAAGGGCGTGGCAGGCAGCGGAACGGGAGACGCGATGGCCCCGAGGTGCGAGCCTGGCTGCAAACCTTTTCTGAAAAAGCCAGAAAGTATTTTTGGCTTTAGGGGCCACTATGGTCTCCGCTGAACCCACTCAGCTTTGGGATCGCAGCGCCAAAGCAGCCTCAGACAACGGGAAAATCACAGCGTGTGGCCATTTCAATAAAACTTTATTTGCGGACACGGAGATTGAAATTTCATATAATTTTCGCATTGTGAGATATTTTTCCCCTTTCATTTTTTTGTTTTCCAACTTTAAAAACGCAAAACGCAGTTTCAGTTCACGGGTTGTCCATCAACAGGCTGCCTGACGGCTGTGGCCCGTGGGCTGTAGTTGGCCGACGTCTGTTCTAGAAGCAGCGAGGAGGCTGTGTGGCCGCAGGCGGTGGGGAGCGGGGGCTGCCGTTTGCGGCTCCTCCTAAGAGGCGGGGGTGGGGGGGGAGAAGGGTCTGTGGGAGGAGGGAAGCTGAGCCTGACAAGAGCAGAGGAAAGGCTGGGAGAAATGGGACACAGAAGGCGCGTGTCACCTGCGTGAGAACCCCCGGAGTCATTACACTCCCCCCCCACCCCCCCCCCCCCCCGCCCACCCCGTTCTCTCCTCCAGGCGTCCGGCTGCAGAAGCCATCCTGCCCGGTTCGAATCCAAGCTCCACTGCCTGAGGGCTGTGTGCCTTCAGGCGAGTGACTCTACTTCTCTGGGCTTTGGCTTCCCCATCTGCAAGTGGGGACGGCTCCCCGGAGCAGGGCCGAGGCTCGCTTCAGGGTTCTGGGTAGAAGTAGTGGGGGGGGGGCTGTCAGTGCCACCATCAATGCCCACGAAGCCTCCCCCCCCCGCTCCCGGCACTGCCCTGTGCCCCTCTCCCGCCTGAAATGCCGGTCCCCCGATCCTGTCCCTCCTCCTCGGCCAAGCATGTGCCCGCTTCTGCGGTCTCGGTCCCCAGCTCCCCTCCCCGGGCAGGCTGGCCCCCCTCCCAGCCCTCACCGTGTCCTCGCCCTACCGCCACACTGGTGCTCTCCCCCCCAGGCGGCGCTCCGTAACCCCAGGCCCTGCCACGATGTCCCCAACACAGCGGCCGGAGGAGACATCTGAGTCATGTCAGGAGGCCCCAGGTCACGGTTCCAGGCAGAGGGAACATCCCATGCAAAGGCCCTGAGGCAGGAGTGTGCCTAGCGTGTCTGAGGAAGAGCGACGGGGCCCGTGTGGCTGGAGACGATCAAGGGAAGTGACGGGGTCACGTTTCAGAGGGCCTCGCGGGTCCCTGCAGAAGGCTGTGGCTCTGGTCGGGGACGAGCCCAGAGAGATGCGACCCAGGTTGTGTTCCTGTTTGAATCGTAACCTTTCCTGTCGAGATGCTTACGATTCTCACGTGACCGTACGAAGTAACACAGAGAGACCCAGCCCCCCTGCCCCCCGTTCCTCCGACTCCCCCAGGGGGGCCCTCTGACAAAACTGTTGCCACACCGCAGGCAGGACCCGGCGTGTGCGTGCGTGCGTGCCCATGTGCGCGCACTCTGTCCCACGCGGCGTCATCGCTGGCTCCTGCCTTTGCCGCCACCGTGCGGACACAGGCCGCCGCGCCCCAGCAGGCTCTGTGACCCTCTTTGCTGAGCACACTCGCTCCTCCCGCCCCAGAGCCCGGCCGCCACCACCATGTCCTCCTGGATGCCCCTTCCGGGGGCCACTCCACGCGATCCCTGGGCCCTCGCCAGGTGGGTGGGCACAAGGGCGGGCCCTTCCTCTCTGTTGTGCCTGACTCAGGTGACGGAAGGCCCGTTCCTGCAGGTGCAGTGTCTCCCTCTGTCCCCGCACCAGGCTCCCAGCCCACCGGAGCCCCATGCCTGCTGGCCTCCTGCGTTCTTGCGACCGTCCCTCTGTTCCAGCACGGACGGCCCCCGTGCCTCCGTGCCCCAGACACCCTGCTCCCCACGCAGCTGCCCGCTGGCATCACCCCCTTTCCTGCCCCGAGCTAGGGAGGTCAGGGGGTTCATGAGCAGTAACCCTTGCAGTCCGTTCCCTTCTCCAAAGTGCAACAGAGATGTTTAGCAACCTGCCAAACGCCACACAGCCAGAAAGATAGGCAGACGTCCACCCTGGTGCGTCGAAATTACCGCAAAGCCAGATTTGGAGGAGAGGGTGGGTGGGGGGGTGCCTGCCCTGGGCTCCGCGGGGAGCCCTGCACCCCCGCCAAAGGGGCCCTGCCTGCCGCAGGTGAACATGACATAATTACCGCGGAAGGAACGGGGCCGCGTCACCCAGGGCAGTCAGTCGGCTTATCAGCGCCGACAGTGCATTAGCTAAGTGATCACTAGACTATTAATTTTTTCCCCCAGCCCTTGCCAGGGGTATTATAGTGAAAAATGGCAGCTTAACCGCAGGGAAATTCTTCAGGGTGACAAAAATAAAAATAGCTCTAATTGAAGTTGATAGAAATTATACCCTTTAAAAACCCACGTCGGGGGGCGCACCGGCTATGACGTCAATTAACGCCGGGGCAGGGTTTCTGTCATGGGATCGTGACAACATGGTGACAGCCACCGCACACAGCCTCCCGGGACGGCGCATCTGCCCGGTGGCAGCTCGGCCGGGCACCGCCCGCGTGGCCGCGCCCGCTCGCCTGCCCCCTGTGCCGGGGCGGCCGCAACACGCACGTCGGAACACGCTCGTCGCCGAGTCCCGGGGAGCACGTTCGGATCTGCGGGTTCTGGTCCCCGGCGGCGACCCGTCTCTCCGCAGCCGAAGAGGTTTCGGCGGAGCGTACGGAAGGAGAATGAACGTGATGGCAATAAAATCATAATAAACACGGGGCCGGCATCTGCTCGGCGCTCCGCACCGTCTTTAAGTAGTTTCCACGTATTTTAATTCACTTAATCCTCGCAACCACCCGTGAGGTAGACGCTGTCATTATCGGCCTCATTTTCCAGACGAGGAACCGAGGCTGGAGGCCCTGGGAGGCGGCGCGCCCGCCGGGAGGGGGAGAGCAGGGGGCCGCCTCCCACGGCCCGGCCCGGCCCGCCTCAGCCCTGCACCTGCGGGCGATCTGCCCACGGCCGAGTCCGAAAGCCGAGCGCACACCGCGGACGGCGGCCTCCGGAGCCGGCCTGGGCTCACACTCATTTCCCAGTGACTTGGACGATTTAGTTCATTTTGGCTTCGCCCCGGCCTGCTGCGGCTGGGAAGCTCCCTGCGCTTCCTCAAGCCCCCAGCCTGCGCTCCGAGCGGTGGCGAGTATGCGTGGGGGTGCGGGGGGGGGGGGAATCCGAGAACAAAACACACTCGCTCGTTCATGGTAGGCAGTTTTCTAGCCCCCGCCCTGTGCCAGGCCCTGCTCTAGGCGCTGAGGGAGGCTTCGGCAGCGATCGAGGCGGGGCAGGTTCCGGGACGTCAGACCATCACCCGCCCCCCCCCCCCCCCGTCTGAGTCTTGCAGGCACCCGAGAAGGTCATCGGAAATGAATGACACGCGGCCTTGTGTCAAGACGCAGCCTGAGGATCTCAGAACGCGGCCAGCCCCCCCCGCCGTTTTCCCTCTCCCTCACCGCGCACAGGTGCACACGCCCGGGGCCGGGGGCAGACAACCCAGGACGGAAGGGGGCGTCGAGGAGGCGGTGATTTTCGGGGCCGTTCGCTGCTGCCTCCCCTGGAAAGATCCGAGGAAGCACCGGGCGGGCTGGAGTCCTGGCTGACCGGCGCGGGAGGGCACGCCAAGGCCGGCGGGGGCGGGGGGGGGGGGGACCTCCAGGGACAGCAGGACGCGGAGACACGCCACGCAGGTCTGGTCAGTCTGCCCTCGGCTTGTTCAGAGAGGCCACGGGGGACATGGGCAGCCCCCCCGCCCCAGGAGGACAGAGACACCCTACGGCGGCGACAATGGGCCTGCCAGCTTGGCTGTGATACCCGGGTAGACTCCAGAGCAAAGAGTCAGGGGGACAATCGGCTGCAGTCACCCCAAACGGCGCGGGAATGCCTACGTGACAAGTGCCCGGCTCCGGGCGGGGAAATGACGCCAGAGCCAGCGAAGTCCCTTGGGTTGCCAAAGTGGCTGTCCAGGAGACGCGAGCGGGTGCTCGGGGGCCTCACGGTCGCTCATGGCACTCGCTCTGCTCGCACCCGCCGCCCAGGCCGGGCCCCGGGCCACTTGGGGGCACGGCGACGCAGCGGTGACCTCGCTCAGAGCCTGCCCGACGGCTAAAACCAGCGACGCTCGTGGGATGAGGTGCTGCCCCCCCACCCCTCCACAGGCCGAGCCCTGCACAACTGCCTTGTTCTATAAAGCTCACTTCCTTCAGGCCCCGACTCCTTCACTACGCGCTGTGTGGCCACGGGGAGGTTACACAACCCCTCTGGGCGCCACTTCCTCATCTGTAAAATGGCCCTGACGCCAGGAGCCACCCCGCAGGGAAAAAATAAAACAGCCTCCGACACACGTGCTTCCAACACAGCCTGACCCCGGGGGCCTGCCCGATCCAGCCCAGCGGATTTTCCGGGTCCTTCCGGCAACGCTTTGAGACGGTTATTCGGTGTCCTCTGGTTTTCCGTGGGGAGCGCGGTTCAAAAGCTTGACGAGTCTCACCTGGCTCGGCCCTCGCACGCCCACCGGCGGCTCCTGCTATGCCAAGCCCATTTCGCGGATGAGGGGACTGAGGCCCAGCCGGCCTCCCCGAATCACACCCAGAGGCTGACGTGCTGTCGTCCTCCGTCTGTGCCGTTAACCTCCACGCGAAACTGTCCCTCGAAACGGCCCGGGAAGTCCAGAGGGCCCGGGGGGCCCCCGCATCCAACAAGGGAGGCTGAGCAGCTTCATACGAACGGCTGTTTCTAGCGAACAGAGGTGCAGAGGGCAGTGGGCTCTGGGGACGCAGAGGGGGCACACGCCCGACGGCTCAGCGACTGGGAGGGAGGACACGGTGAGAAGCAAGCAGGCGGGGGGCGGGGGGGGGGGAGGTAAGGCCGGGGGGCTCTTTCCCGGTCCCTGCCTGGCGGGCAGGGCGGGGGGCGCGAGGCGAGGGCCTGGAAGCAGGAAGCTTCAGGAACAGGAGGGGACCCTCCCGCGGGCCTACAACCATTTTATTTATTCTTTATTCTGACGCTGCGTTTCTCCGGACCCTGTTGAAAAAGGACCACCGACCCGCCACCGACCCGCCACCGGCCGCTGCAGAGGGGTGGTGGGCGGAGGTGCATGGGAGGTGGAGAGGGGTGGAGGGTTGGCTTCGTGCATTCTCGGTCTCGCGCCAAAGATGAAGGGGGGGTTCCGGGGACGCTTCCGGCACCCCCGAGCCTTGGAGATGGGAAGAGCCTGAATTGTCCTCCGCCCCGTATTTTTCAAACCCGGGGCTGCACCCCACGTGACAACAGTTTTCAAAAAGGAAACGGGACAGAATAAAAATACCGGCGCGTCTCGCGTGGAGTAAAAATACCACCTCCTGAAACCGTTTCGAGGATCAGACGCACATCAGCAGCACCTGAGGCCTGGGCCCGCGGGGGCGCCCGCGCCGGGCTCTGTCCCTCCCCAGGTGTCGCCGAGGGCCAGGGGCCACACCCCCCCTCCCAGGACCTCGGGGCTCCCTGCGTGCGCGCACGCCCCCCTCCCGTCGGTCCTCTGAGCCGGCCGGGGTGCCCAAGGGCGGCGTGGCCACCGCGCGGGCGGGCGGGCCGGGTGTCCGCGGGAGTGAGGGCCCTGTGAGGCGGGCACAGCGGTCCGACAGGAGGTGACGGGGACAGGCCCAAGTCTCTCTTTGTCCCGGGCTCCCAGCCTCTGAGATGCTACGGCGGACCGGCCATGGGTGTGAGTGAGAACAGGTGGCCTTGTGTGTGCCCGCACATGTGTCCCGGTGTGAGCACCTGTGTGTGTGTGTGTGCCCCCGTGAGCACCTGTGGATGTGTGCGTGTGTGTGTGTTTTAAAGATTTTCTTTGCAAGTCATCTCTCCACCCAATCGGGGCTCGAATTCACGACCCCAAGATCAAGAGTCAGGTGCTCCACCCCACGTGTGGTTTTCTGTGTGTGAGCACGCGCGGTGTGCATACTGGGCTGTGAGGACTGATTCACCGGTCGGGGTGCCCGCGGCAGCTCTGTGCACCCCCACCCCTCAAGGAGCTCCCCTGAGTGCTGGCTCCTGGGAAACTGTTTTCAAAATCTCATGCTCAGGCTGGGAGCTCCTTGAGCAAACCCTTGCTACCCCCCCGGCCCGGAGCCCGGCTTCATAAACGTTTGTCGAATGAATAATCGAAGGAAGGAAGGAAAGCTCAGAACGCGGCTGCCGAGCCCCAAACCCCGCTGAGTCACGCACAGCCAGAGAAGGGTCCGTGGATGCTGCCACCAGCCCCTGGTGAGCCCCAAGGCCCAACCCAGAAACTTCCAGAAGGACCTCAGCCGGCGCCCACGCCAGAGCCAGTCCTCATGCCCTGTTCTGTCCCAGCCCGTGACACTGGGGTTCCAGAATGCCCAGGTCCGCCCCCCCCCCATCCAGGGCCCTGAGCCCTGCCTGGCCGTTCTGACGCGGCCCATGGAGGCGCATCCCCCGTGCCCGACAGCCGCCCCCCCAGCTGTTGGGATCCGCCCAGCTGTCAGCCTGGAGTATATCGGGGACTCTTTATTCGAGCCCCCATGTGAGCAGAAGGCTAAGGTCCATACTTGCTCCGGGCTGTGGCCTCCGGGTCCCCAGCTCTGAAATGAGCGTGGCCCCTCCTCCTTTCCCTCCTCCCCTTCCTTGCCTCCGTCGTTATGCTGACGGGTGTCGCTGTTGTTGGAACAAGGCACGGGACCGCCAGGCTCCACGCACCTTAAAGGGGGCGCCCGTCCACTGGGGAGACACGGCCCCAGGTGGGGCCGGCCTCACAAGCGCGTGTTTTAAATTTCCGCCTGAATTATTTAGGAGACCTGGAGGGGCTGGTCGGGATTAGGAGAAGAGAAGGCTCCAGGAGCCTTCCCGGGGCACCGAGGCTCACTAAGGGGGGGCCCTGAGGATGCAAACGCCGCTCACAGGAAGAAGGCGCGGCCACCAGGAGGAGGCTTCCAGGTGGCCACGCAGAGGGGACTGCAGGGGGAGCTTCGGAGCAGGATGGAGCCGGGTTTCCAGGGGGCAGACGTGCAGGCTCTGGCGGGTGCCTTTCCCGCGGCCACAGAGCCACCGTATGGACCGGCGGTGGCACTGGGTGAATGACCAACAGGTACGGTGTGTCCTCACCGTGCCGTTCACGTCGTGGGTGGCATCTCATGCCGAACCCCAGAGCGAAGGGCTGATAGCCCCAATTTACAGATGGAGAAGCTGAGGCTCAAAGGGAAGTAGCCCACGGGGGTTCCCGGGCACCGAGTCTGGGGCACAGAACTCCCTGTCCCCGGGGACACCACCACCCCCGGGGACACCACCCCTCCAGGACCCTGCTCTGGGCAGCAGGGCCTTCACCTCCCGAAGTTCAAGAGGCCCGGCTGGGCAGCCTCGCAGCCGGGCCGGGCGCCTGCCGCGGTGCCAACTCCCTGGCTCCTCGCTAATTACTCATTTTCGCGAGATCAAAGGACTCATTTATTAAAGAGCGGATTGAACTCGCCTGCTTGCCTCTCTGGACACGACACTAAGACAGGAGCCTCTGAGCTCTGCCCTCCTCCTCCCGCCCCGCTCTGCAGCGGGCCTGCGGCCGAGACGGGCCGGCCAGCCGGCGCCGGGCCAGCTCAGGGGACACGCTCGCCTGCACCCAGTGCCCGGACAGAGGTGTGGGGCCGGCTGGGCTCAAGGGAGGGCGGCGGAGGGGCTGGGGTCTCCAGCGAGGGGTCTCCCTGCCCCAGTTAGGGGTTCCTGTGCGAATGTCCCCCCCCGTCCCCCCCCGCCCCCGCCAAAGCACGGTCCCCGAACCTCAGGGCTCACCCTCCGGTCAGGATGCCACGGGGAGCTCGGTGTCTGCAGGAGGAAGGGATTCCCGGGAAGGGAAGCAGAGAGGAGAGCTCGCCAGGGGGCTGAAGCCAGGGCAGGCCCCGCAGCGGGGGCCAAGGGCCGGGGGGGGGGGGGGTGGCTCGAGTACCAGCCGCCCCCATGCAGCCCCTCTGAAAGGTGCAGAACCGTGACTCCCAGTTCACAGATGGCAACATCGAGGCCCAGGACCACCCGGCCGGCCAGCAGCCGCGCCGGAAGTCACGGAAGTCACGCTACTGCCCCTCCGACCCTGTGGGCAGCGGGGAGCCACGGAAGGGTGGCAGGGAGAGTGCCCTCCCCGCGTCTGCGGGCAAGGAGAGACCCAGAGATGGAGGGAGAGACCCAGAGACGGAGGGAGCAGCTCGGCCAGCAGCGGGCAGGGCCCGGTGACGCCGGGAGGGAGAGAAGGAGCTGCAGCCTGGGCGGCTCAGGGGCCCCCACACCCCGGAGGGGAGAAGCTGGTGCTGAACCCAAAGCCGGGCCTCCTCGGGCGGACGGGTGCAAGGCGGGGGCGTCAACAGGGGGTGACGCCCGGCCACGTCCGGAGACATTTCGGTCGCCACCACTGTGGGTGTCCCTGGCGCCTGGAGGGCACCTCGATGCTGCTCCGTGTCCCGAGAAGCGCCCCGCGGAAGGAAGGATCTGACCCCAAGTGTCCAGAGCGCCGAGGCTGAGAACCCGGGGAGGAGCTCAGCCCAGAAGCCAGCAGGCGTGAGCACGCAGGGGTGTGGTGAGGCGGAGCCTGGGAACCCCGAGCACTTAAGGCAAGTGGTACCACAGGACATTCCTGAAGCGGTGTGCCCGAGGCAGATGGAGGAGTGGCCCCGGAGGGACAGGAGACCCTCCCCAGCGCTCGGGCGCAGGCGGCTTTGAACGCCTGCCCCCCCCACCCCCCTGGTCCAGTCGGGGGCGCTCGGATCCTGGCCTCCCGCCGGCCGGCCCCGCCATCCCTGAGCCCCTCAGTCCCTGGCTTAGGCGGTGTATCTTCACCCCCCTCTCCCTCCAGCTCTGCTTCTCTGGGGGGGAACCGATGGCTTCAGGGGTTTATAGAAGGGAGAAAGGCTGTGGGGACATAGCTGGGGCACAGACCAAGAATCGGTGACTAGCTGTCACCATCACTAACATCCACCGGAAGCGGCCGCAGAGGGGCAGGCTGAAAGGCTCCTGCAGGGAGAGACGCGGGGAGCTTACTGGGCAGCGGAGACGCTGAGAGCTTGCTAGACACGCAGACTCCCAGGTCCCCCGGCCCCGGATCGGAACTGAACTTAGCTAGGAGTGGCGAGCCGGCCTGAGCCCGGCCTGGGAAGGGAGGGGAGGTGACTGGGGCTGGGGGTCGGGGGAGGAGGGAAGCTTCTGGGGCCGGGGGCGCCCGGTGGGGTCCGGCCTCTGAGCTCCTTGGTGAAGGGCGGTCAAGAGATGGGGTTTCCGAGAGAGAGGCACAGACCGGAGACCGAAGCGGGGGCTTCTGCGTAAGGAAAATAACTAGATACGCCGTGGGCGCCAACACGCCTTCCTGTCGCTGCCAACGGGGCTGGTGTTAGCCGTCAGGACACGGCAAGGCCCTGGTGTCAGTGCGGCCTGGAGAGGCAGAAGGTGGGGAGGGCACGGCAGGGCAGGGCAGGGTGAGGAAGAGGAGGGGAGGGCAGGGGAGGAGAGGGCAGGGGAGGAGGGCACAGGAAAGGCAGGGGAGGGCAGGTAGGGACAGGAGAGGGGGTTAAATCATACTAATCCAGAGCCCCGGCGGCGGAACCCCACGGAGCTGGCCGGGAGTCCCACTGTGACCTCAGGGAAGCCAGGCCACCTCTGGGACCCCCTGCGGCCCCTCCTGCGAGTCCCCAATCTCCCGGCAGCCGGCAACACGCGCCTAGGAGATGGCGCTCACAGTGCCCTTTCCCGCCTGGAGGCGTGAGCGCGCTCTGGCGCCCGCCCTCCTGGCCCCCTGTGACCCCACTCGGTGCCCCAGGCTCCCCCGAGGTCGCCGGTCTGAGAGGCGCTCAGAGGCAGCCAAACCGGACCTGGGCCCGTGGCTCCACGCCAAAGCAGGAAGCACCCGGCGGGCACAGAAGGGCCATTAAACATGAGTCAGGAGGCCGCACCCCTTTCATCCGGAGGTCCCGGGGCCCCACACCCGGGCTCGTTAAACGTCTCGGGTCCACCTGAGGAGGGGGCCCTAGCCCACATCCCCCGCCAGGCCTGGAGCGGGCCCCGCGCCCTTAAGTGAGCCGCCGAGACAGGAAGCCGTTGTTGCGGTCCAGGCGTGCCGCCGGAGCTCACAAAGGGTAGGTGTCTCGCCCAAGGCCGCACAGCGGGGTATGAACCTGACCTCTCGGGTTCCGGACTCCGAGTCGGCTTGGTCCGATTCACTCAGTCGGGCTGGGGAATGTGGGCCCTAACAGCTCGTGGGCCTCGAGCAGGGGGACCAGGACGGCCTCGCCTCCTCCCTGCAGCCCCTCAGGCTCCCAATGGAGGCCGGCGCAGGGAAGGTCTGGCCCCAGGCCCCGCCCTTGGCCACAGGTATTTGCCACGAAGGAGCAGGACGAGGCCGAGACAGGGAGCAGGCTTTGGGACGGAGCACCGGTGATTGAAAATCATTTTAAATCGTGAACTACGTTGCACGTTATGAGACAGTTCGGGCCTTCCCACGACGCGACTCGCTCCCCGCCCCCGTTCGGAGGTCCGACATGGGGCTCAACTCGAGGTATCGGCGGGGCTGTTCCTTCTGGAGGCTCGGGCCCCTGGCAGCCTCCTCCGTCCCCTGGGTCATCCGTGTCCTCCTTCCCCTTCCGAAGCATCCCTCCACCTCCCTCTCGTAAGGACCCTGCGATGACACTGGTCCCACCCGGTTCCTCCAGCATCGCCTCCCTGTCCCCCTATCCTTAACTGAGTCACGCCCACAACATTCCCCTGCTGCCTGAGGCCTCGCGTGCGCGGGTTCCGTGGGTTGGAACACGGACCTCTCGGGGTCCACTACTCAGCCCAGCACAGCACGCGTTTAATGAGTGTGGGTTTGCCCCTGTCATTCCCCACCACCGCCTGTCACACACTGGGCCCCCCTGGGCAACCGGGAGCACCAGCAGCAGGTGCTCCTGCCCCTACGGGGAAAGGAGCACCTGCCTCGGCCCCGCCCACCAAGCAGGGGCAGGAGTGGGGGGGGGTGTCAGCTCTGCCCGGGGGAAAGGAGCACCTGCCTCGGCCCCGCCCACCAAGCAGGGGCAGGAGTGGGGGGGGGCGTGTCAGCTCTGCCAGGGAGGGCCGTCTCCGCTCCAGGTTCTCCCCTGCACAGCCCCCACTCGCCAGCCCTGCTTCCCAGGCAGGCCTCGGAGTTACTGTTTTAATGAGTTCCCTGCCCTCTAATTAGCAGGTGCGGCTCTGAAAGGAAGCGCCTGGCGTTTACTTTGCACGGAGCCCTTTAATAACCAAACCCAAGGAATCGGCGGGCTGGCTCCCGCCTAATCCCCATCCGAACGGCAGCGCTTAATGAGCCTTGGCACCAGCGCACCTTCTGCCCTCTCCCAGGCGCCCTGCGGCGCCCCAGGGGCTTGTTACTGAGCAGGCTTCAGCCCTGCTCCGAGGCGCCCCGACAGCCCCGCGGAGCCTGAGGCCCGGGGGCGGGGGTGGAGGGGGGCAGCGTGTGCCCGGATTGGGTGGTGTCCTGCAGGCCGCTCTGTGTCCCCCGAGCCAGCGGGGCCCCGGGCTAACATTTACCAGAGCCCAGGCCGTTCTGCCTCTCCGAGCGGACGATGACGATGCTCTCCCAGCACCCCTACTGTGGCTCTCCCAGCACCCCTACTGTGGCCCCCAGAGGGGTCCAGGGGAGCCTAGATGCAGGCACTTTCTGGATTGATTTCACACGACGGTCCTGGGGGGCCCGGCGGCGAGCGTGAGCCCCCATATTCCAGATGAGAAGCAGATGTGCTGGAGACTTTGCTGGAAAGTCAAGGGCGGCAGGCTGAGACCGCCCTCGGCCCTCTCCGGGGAGCCCGGGGCGCTGGGGGGAAGGGCAGAGGCAGGGGCAGAGGGCAGAGTCCAACCTCTGGGCCCCCACTAGGGGCTGGGGCAAGGACCCCCCTCTTAGCCCCGCACTGAATGCCTGCCCCACTGGAAGGTTCCGAGAGATCCGGGAGGCCAGGGGACGACCTCCCGCAGAGACCTCCCATCTCCTCCTTGGAGGCTGCGGGGCGGACAGCGGCCAGCTGGTCTGGACGGTCGCCTCCGTCCCCATCCATCCAATCAGCGCAGGAGACCGGGTGGAGCTGAGGCCCCAGAAGGAGCAGCCAGCTGCTCAGGCCGGTGGCAGGCCTCGTAAATCACGGGAGAGGCTCAGGGATCCCAGGAGGAGAGACAGGCGGGGCGTGGGGGGGGCAGGGCAGGGGGGCCCCCCCGAGGCCCATCTTCTCTCTCCAGCTCCCTCCCCGGTGCGCACCCTGCAGAACCCAGAAAGGGGTCTGCACTCTGAAAAGAATATTCTAGATCATGGGGTTTTTTTGTTTGTTTTCTTTTAAAATCAATGGCTCTGCCTCTGGGTTGCCGGAGGAAGGCAGAGGCGCCGCCCACCCCATTTGTGCGGTAGTTACGTCCCCGCCTCGCCTCTGAATAGCCCGCCAGTCTGCTGGGGAGCTTGAAAGGCGTTTGGAGAGTTTAGGCGGGAGAGAAAAGGCCTCCGCGGGCTTCCTTTGTTGGGAGAGGGCCCCCGCTGGGCCTTTATCTGGCTCAGCCGGCTCTTCCTGCAGCCTCCAGCCGCCCCCAGAAGGGGAGAGGAAGCCGGGCCCTCCAGGCCTCCCTCCCCTCCGGGGGCGGGGGGGGGGGGCAGGACACCACCCAGGCCAGCATCTCCACGGCTTCCTCTTCCTGGGGGCTCGGTTTGGGAGAGGAGGGGGGAGCCGGCTTGGCCACCGCGAGTGCTCCGTCCGCTGCCCTGTGCCCCTGGCCTGGGGGCCCCGGAGCCCCCAGCGTTTACTGAGCACTTACTGCCTGCGGCACTGTCCGTGTGGTCTTCTGGGTCAGGACCTTGGGGGTCAGGGGTCTGTCCCAGGCGTGTGAGAGGCACAGGGGGAGCCCGACAAGGAAGGTGACAGCTTTCCTCTCCGGGAATTTGGTATCGAGCAAGAAAGAGGACATCCTCCCGTAACTCTAACGTGCGGCAGGAGAAAAGGCGTCACATTTCTCTGGGGGCTTCGGCCCCCCCCCACCGTGTGGCGGGGACCCGGGGACCCATAGGAACCCATCCAGCCCTGACGTCTTTATGTAGCAAGAAGAGATCATATTTTCTGGGGCGCCTGGGGGGCTCAGTCGGTTAAGCATCCCACTTCGGCTCAGGTCCTGATCTCACCGTTCATGGGTTCGAGCCCCGCGTCGAGCTCTGGGCTGACAGCTCACAGCCTGGAGCCTGCTTCCGATTCCGTGTCTCCCTCTCTCTCTGCCCCTCCCCCGCTCCCACTCTGTCTCTCTCTCAATCAAAATTAAATAATGATAAAAAAAATAGGTTATATTTTCCAAGAGAGCCACAAGGGTGTTTCCCATCCCCTGCACTATTCCAGAACCTTCTAGTATTTCCCCCTCCCCCTTGACCACAGGCAAGAGGGATTCGTGAAAGCCTCCGCTGATGGAGTGGAGGGAACAGCACAGGCTAGGTGACCACGGAGGCTTGTTCAAAACGGTGACACACTCGTGCCCACGTCTTCCACGTGGGACACCTGGGCTTGGGGCCGGGTCACCGTGGAGCAGGGAGGTGCCAACTGGGACTGAGCTCTCAGCTGACAGCCTGCCCCCTCCCCCCACCAGCTTTGTGCCACGCGGGCGTGCCTGTGTGCGCTCATGTGCCGTCTTGGCCGTCTCGGTGCCACGGCCTGCGTGGACGCGCCACCCCCAGCCGACGCGGTGCCGCGTGCTGCCGAGACAGGCCCTCCGCGCCTGTGAACAAAATCGGCGCCTGGCGTTTCCATCGCTGAGTCCGGGGCGGTTGCTCGCCCGGGAGCAGATCGCCAGGGGAAAGGTCTCCAGGCAGTCTGGTCCTGCGGTCCTCGGGGCCCCACGGAACTCCGCCCGTCGAGGGCCCCGACACCGGCTTGCTGACGGTCGGCTCTCCGGCCGGAGCTGGAACTCGGACGGGGAGAACCTCCTACGCGCCAGGTACCCTTCTAAGCACCCAACTCCCTTCATCCCAACAACGCTCCTTCTCGCTCTACGGAGGAGAAAACGGAGGCAACAGAAAGACTAATTAACTCGCCTGAGGTCACACAGCCAAGAAGAGGCGCGGGGGGGGGTGGGGTGGGGGGGTGGGGGGAGGGGGGATCCAGGCTGGGCCACTGGCTCCTGAGTCCTCGCCCTCAACCCTCACGCCCTCCCGCCCCTCCCAGCGGCTGCGATGGCCCCACACCCCGGAGAGGCCGGGAGGGCCCTGGTTCCAGAAAAGGTACTTTCTCCAAGGAAAGGAGGTTAAAGAAGAAACTGTCAGGCCGCTGTCTGTGCCTGTACAGGTTTTCACATGAATGTATTTTAAAAAATCAATTAAAAATGCCCTTTATCTAATCCACGGGACCCCGTGTCTGATCTGAAAACCACGATCGTGACTGAGTGAGGACTTGGAGGGACAACGGCGAGCCCGGAGAGGCCGAAGGCGCAGGGGACATAAAGAAAGCACGCAGGCCAGGACAAAGCCTGCCCTCGCCACCGAGGCTGTTTAATTTTTTTAAATGTTCATTTATTTTGAGAGAGAGAGAGAGAGAGAGAGAGAGAGGGAGGATGAACAAGAGCAGGGGAGGGGCAGAGAGAGAGGGAGAGGGAGAATCCCAAGCAGGCTCCGAGCTGCCAGCACAGAGCCCGATGTGGGGCTCGAACCCCTGAACTGTGTGATCACGACCTGAGCCGAAACCAAGAGGCAGACGCCCAGCCAACTGAGCCACTCAGGCGCCCCTAGGCCTTTAAAAAAAAACAAAACTGGGATATAATTTACATATCATAAAATCTAACATTTTCCAATGCATAGAAGCGGGCTCAGCCTGCCGCCCTCTTTAGAAACTGACTCAAAAGCTCTGGTCTTCCGGGCACGGTGACCTCTACCCTTTCACCTTTTCTAAGGGCACTGGAAGGAGGCGGGGGACCCGATCCCGCTCTCCTGTGGTCCCCACCTATCATCGGAAGGTTCCAGAAACGCCTGAGTCTTTGGCACGGGACGCGGTCTCCCAGCCTGCGTCTCCCCCTTTGGCGATGGCAAGAAATCGCCCCGCCGGACCACGGACCCCACTTCTGGTTGGGAGACGGTGGCGCTCCGAGCCCCGGGCCGTTCTCCGAGGCTCTGTCGCCGCCGGGAACCACAAATGCTGGGAGGCAACCAACAAGGGCAACCTGTCCTGTTTCCCGTTTCGACAGCTGTCTCGGGAGGCCGCCGACAAAGCGGAGCGAGCGTCGGTTTTCACCTCGGACGGGCCGGGGACCCAGGCTTTGGGGGGGGGGTCTCTCACCAGCAGTGACCCCACAGTTGGCCGAGGCTGGGTTTCCTCAAAGGAAAGGTGGAGGGGACAGCCCTTCCCCGTCGGAGCCCTTGGGGGGGCCCAGAAGCACGTTCCCAGGGCGCTGGGACCCCCACAGACGGTGGCGACTGGCACGGCGACAGTGTAAACAGTGCCCTGGTGACCGCGTGTGACACGCTCAGCTCCGATCAGGTTTATGTATTTGTTTTTCTTAGCAATAGGGTTTGGAAGTGCAAACAGTGTGGCCGGTCACAATGTTTCCAGAAAGCTCAGGGAGTTCTCGGCCACTCTGGGTGGGCTGCCCCCCCGCCCCCCACCAAGAGCCACCGCCAGCCCCACGCCCCTGGCTTCCAGGGCGCTGCCCCACCAGGCGCTCTCAGACCTCGCCCGGCCGCCAGCGACGGCGGAGGGTGCTGGGTTTCCTGGAAGTGTGCCCCGTGACCCTAAGCTGGCCTCTGGCGGACGGCAGGGACAGCAGTGTTGAACTTGGAAGCCGAGTTGGCTGGGAGGGTCCGCTCCGCCTGGACCTTCTGACCTGCACGTTGCTGGGTGCGGAGCCCCGGCTGCCTTCCCACGCGGGCCCGGGTCGGCTCAGAGCAACGGTCCCCCCCCCAGCTGCCTGGGGAGGGAGGAGCCCAGTCAGGGGACACCGCCCTGGTGTCAGAGCGCCACCTTCTGGGTCTGGCTCTCCCCCAGCCGGCTGGGGGACCTGGGGCATGTCCCCAACCCTCCCCACCCCCATCCTCATCTAGACTGGAGTTCAGGCAGCTGCACGCAGTAGAATCCTGCCCCCCAACTTTCAAATAAGAAATACACAAAGTTAGATGAGGGTGGCCTAGCTGAGGCATCGCGAGGGGGCGGGGTGCGCGGAGCTGGCCTCTTGGCTTCCCCCCCTTTCCTCCCTGGCCTGAGGCCCCTGAGGTCCCTCTGCTGACCACACCATTTTTTTAAAGTTTATTTATTTTGAGAGAGAGAGAGAGTGCACACGCGCACAAGTGGGGGCAGGGCAGAGAGCAGGGGTGGGGGTGGAGGAGATTCCCAAGCCGGCTCCACACTGTCAGCACAGAGACCAACGCGGGGCTCGAACCCACAAACCATGAGGTCGTGACCTGAGCCGAAGTCGGCCACTTAACCTACCGAGCCACCCCGGCGCCCCTGAATACACGCCACTTTAAGGACCCTGCGGTGTCCCCTAAAGCCTGAACAACTACGTGAGCCTTCATTGAGGCTACAGATTAGCTGAGCACATACTAAGTGCCAGGGACTGTTCTAGGAGCTGGGGACACAGCTGCGAACAGGAGAGACAGGGTCCCTCGTCTCCTGGACTCCAAGAGGGCACAAGACTGACAACGAATCTGTGACACACGAGAAGGAACCCAGAGCCATGCGTGGGGGATCCGGGAGGGCCAACTCCTGAGGAAGGTGAGGAAGGGAGCTCTGAGGGCCTTCCAGGCGGGAGGCCCAGCAATGCAAAGGCCCTGAGGCACAAGCGCCTTGGTGGTTGGGGGGAGAGTGGGGAGAAAGGAGGCGAGAGAGCCCGCTAAGGGTCAAATCCCACTTCGGTGGGCTGAGTGCACGGAGTTCAACAGCACCCCCAGCGAGTGACCTCGGGATGGGATTTATCCAGAAGCAGGGTCTTTGCAGACATAATTAGTTGGCGTGAGACCACACTGCATTGGGGCGGGCCCCAATTCACTGAAAGTGTCTTAATAACAGAGGAGACACAGACACAGAGGAGGCCGGGCAGCAGCAGAGGCGGAGACCGGAGGCACGCCTGGGGGCACTACGCCCTCCCCTGGGGCCCGTACGAGCCTCCCGGTCTGCGGTCATGCGTCACGGCCACCCTGGGACACTCCTACACCTGGGAAGGGCCCTGCTTTCGCCTGGGGAGACACGCGGGCCAACGCAGACTCTGGGTGCTCTCGATGCAAGCGTGGCACGACCCGATGGGCATTTTCCAGGGTCGCGTGGCGCCACGCGGCCCATCCCGTACACCCCTGGCTCTGAACTCTGAGCTCAAGCGAGCATCTCGGACACCAGGCTCCTCGGCTCGTGGGTGCAGCTTCCCGGCGGAGAAAGGAACAGAGCCCGTGGCCGGTGCTCACCCCACAGCCCTCGGGTGACACATGTCCACTGGGCCATCCACACGCCGAGGGGCCGCTCTCTCTGTGGGCGGCTGATGATCGGGGCCTGCCCGGGACGGGGAGGGGGGCCCACGGCCACCGCCCGCCCTGCTCTCCCCACCCCAGGCCCCTCCGGGAGGCCCCGGGGCCCAGAACAACTGCCAAACAGATCCGCTGGCCCGGACTGGTTCTCCCTGTTGCCCTATTTAAAGTTTCCCAGACAGATTTTTTTTCCCCCTGCAAAGCTGGAGCCTGTCATTATCCATCCGGAACCTGTAATTTTTTTTTGAAAAGAACACAGGCCGGAAGGAGCGATGAGTCAGCTGGGTAGCGTCAGCGACGGGCTTTGGCAGTCGTAAGCCCGGGGACGAGGCGAGGCGAGGCGAGGCGAGGCGAGGCGAGTCAGGGAGGGAGGCGCAGATCGCCCGCGGCCTCCAGAAGCATTGATGAAGCACCGTGTGTTTGCCGGGCACCAAGCGAGGTGTCTCCACCAACACGGCCCCGAGAGTTAAGCGCGTTCACAGATCGTGCCAGAGTCGTGGGAAGGGCCCCGAGGAAGGGGCAAAAGGATAAGACCCAAGGCCCGTGTGCAAACGCCCCCCAAGGCCGCCTCGAACAGGGAAGGGAAGGAGAAAACGGAGCGAGGCGACCCGGGGGCTGGCACCTGCGGCCCCCGCGACTGCGTGTTTGTGGGAACCACCGCGCTCCGATGGGAGGTGTCGGAGGGGCCTCCCCACGGGGACCTCGTGTGGCTGACGCGCCCGCCTCAGCCTGATGCAGGGAAGGGGGAAGACGCTTGAAGGCCCAGCTGTCGGCCGGATACGGAGGCGGCCCAGGAGCTGCCTTCCCGCCTGCCGCAGCCTGACCTATGAAGTCCCTCCATCTGGAAGCTTCCGTAAGGACTCCTGCCACCCTGCCCCCCGCAGCGTGCTCGCGATGATCGCAAGCCTCAGGTCAGATGCCCACTGTCTCGGCGCTTTGCCTCGCGAGTTTCTGCTGACCGGCGGTGGGCCAAGAGCTGGGAGCCCCCGGCCCGGCCCCTGGGCAGCTGCCCGCACGCCAGGGCGGGAGAGGAGGGAGGGGGCAGCGCCAGGCCCCCACGGCGTCACGTCAGGTGCGACCCCGCCCACCTGTCCGAGCCACAGACCGCCCTGGCTTTCCCAGTGCAGACGCGGCCACCAGACACCCGGCCACATGCCACGTGAGTGCCTGGGCCCCCTCGGCCCCGCTGCTCCCTAAAGGAGGCCTGATTTATAAGCTGCCAGGAGTGTCTTTGCTTAGGGAATCGGCGCGGTTACTGAGATCATCAGAGGTGAGGATGTTAAGGCCCAAGGCCACGTAATGCCGGTTCAACGTCACCGGTTGAGCGGACAGCTAAGGCGGAACTGACAGTTCTAGAAGCCCCGTGTCTCCAGGGAGGCGGGGAGGGGAGCTGAGAAGCCACGTCCTCGTCGGCCACTTGCTACAAGGCCTCGCCAGCACCCTGCCAACAGTGACCCTGGTGACGGCCCGTGTCGCGCACGTGCGGCCGAGCCTGTCACCACGCCGAGTGCTTGCACCCCCGTGCGCTCAGTCCCCGTGAGTGGCCACTGCTGTCACCTCCATTCTACAGATGATCAAACTGAGGCCCAGGACGGCTCAATGACTGGTCTTCCTGGGGCAGCCAAACCCTTCCGCCTCGGCAGGACCCAGGGGTCACCGCCTGCACACGGCGGGCACCCGGTGCCCCATCCCATGGTGTCCTGCCCACCCGGACACAGGTCCCTGCTGCGTCACCACGGGAGGGCCTCTCTGCGGATACGCACCTGCCCTGTTCGAACTTTGCCCTGCCCCACTGCCAGACCTTGGCAGACGCTATTCTCCCTGCCTGGCGTGCCAACCTCTCTCTTTCTCAGCCTTCTAGAACCTTCTGAGTTCTTTCAAAGTCTCCGCTCAGGCCCCCATTACCCTAGGAACCCCAGCGCTGGGCTGGCGTTCAGACACTCGGTAACTGGTAAGATGGGGCTCTTGCCATCATTTGGGTGCCCCAGAAGGTGCCCCTGATTCTGGGACTGAAGTCGAACAGGAGAAGCTTGATGCACGGGGGCGGGGGTGGGGAGGGGAGGGGATGACACAAAAATGAAGGCGCCAGGAGGGCACATTATTGCTCATCGGGCTCCAATGCGAGTGGCGGGACTCAATCCCGCTGGGGACCCAGGAGGCTGTATAGACCAGGGTTGGGCGACCTGAGTGACAGGAGGCTGGAGGGTTTGCCCGGCCCAGTCCCGCCAGCCCCTCCAGAAGCTGCAAGCCCTGGGAGGGGCGGGGTGCCACAGGTTCTGACCAATCAGAACAGACGCCTGATGTCAAGAGTGGGAAGCCCTTGCAGGTTCCGACCAATGAGAACAGACGCCTGCCATCCGCGGTGGGAAGCCATGGAGGGGCGGAGTGCCAAGGTTCTGACCAATCAGAACAGACGCCTGCTGTCAGAGGCGGGGAGGGAGGGCCCCCGCAGCACCTGCCAGCTGCCCACCTCTACTGATACTCCTGTGCTATCCTCAGAGCAAACAGTAGGTGCTCAGTAAACGCTGGTGGTTTAATAGACACACAGCAACACAGGGTGGGCGACCTTTCGTAACACTCAGGGGAGAACTGTGCCTCTGCCTTACGCCCCCGTGGACGGATGGAGGGCCACCTGCCTGGGCGGGGGCCTTGGCTGCAGGGCTAGCCTCACGCCCTGTGACCGCGGGGGGCAGGCGAGCGTCAGGACGCCACTGCTGGGCTCCCGCTGTGATTACTGTTGACTCAAGTGGCAGCTCATTCAATATTTAGGCTCCGTGAAGCCTTCCCCCTGACACGGCGCTGGGCCGCAGCCAAGGCGGATGGGGTTACCTGAGCAGGACAGGTGTTCGCACCTGCCCAGGTTCTGCTCCCCACGCCCCTGGCGAGAGAACGGGTCCTCCTGCCAAGAGGATACCACCTCTCAGCTCCCAAGGCACACACGGAAACGAGCCACCACGCCACTGCGGACCAGGACACCTGCAAAGCCCCACGGGGGCAGGACCGGGGAGCGGTGCAGCGGGGGCTCCCGACCCCGCGATCTGCCGCAAAGACCCCCCTTATTTATCTCTGTGGCCCCTCCGCAGAGGACGCGTGCAGCCCTTGTAGGAGGCCTGGCCCCGGGGAAAGGCCCCGGGCACTGCCCCACCACTGCCCCCTACTGGCCACAAGCAGTACTCCTCACATCTGTGAGCAGCTCCCTCTGGAGCCAGGGATGAGCCCCAACCCACGTGAGGCTGTGCTGGCTGGGTCACCGGGGGAAGAGAGAAAGCGCCTGGACCAGGAATCACGGACATGGGTCCCACACCTGCTCATCCAGCGCCGCGGCCACAGGCCCCCCAAACGCACCCTACACCACCCGAGACGTGTCGTAAGTGGACACACCGGGTTAGCTATGAAAAGATCTCACTAGCAAGTCAACGCGTTGCTTGCATGTTAAAATGATCGTATTTTGGCTACATACTTCATTTCATTTCATCTGTTTCTACTTTTCCTCTCCGGTTTCACTGACATGTAATTGACATATGACATTGTATTGGCTTCAGGTGTACCACATAATGATTTGATACGCGTATACACCGCAAAACGATCACAACAATAAGCTTCGTTAACACGCACCACCTCGTGTAGTTATGAAGCGTGTTTCCTTGGGATGACGATGAAAATATTTTTACTTGCTCTGAAGGGACTACTAGGAAATTTACGATTACATACGTGGCCTGCGTGGTATTTCATTTTTTCTGTTTTTATTTATCTAGAGACAGAGAGAAAGCATGTGCTGGCGAGGGGCAGAGAGGGAGACAGGAACCGAAGCAGCAAGCCCCACGCGGGGCTCGAACCCACGAGCTGTGAGCTCATGGCCCGAACTGAAGGCGGACGCTCGGGCGACTGAGCCGCCCAGGCGCCCCTGGCGTGCTGTTTCTACGGTGCAGGGGGGCTGTTGTAGAAGTTATTAGGTTGCTGTGAAGCTTCCGGTAAATCACTTGACCCTTTGGAAACTAGCAGACAGACCAGATGGCCGCTGGCGTCTGTCGGGCTGGGACACAGTGTGGCCCTGAGCAGTGGCCTGGGAGCAGTCAGAGCACAGCCCTGCAGGGACCCCACGCCCCTCCGACCTCGCCCCACACCCCTCCCCTCCCCCCTGGGGCCCCACGCCTGCCCTGCCCTCCGGAGAGCAGGGCCCTGACAGCTGCTGTCTCCTCCACGCTGGTTTAAGGATGGGCCAGGCTGTTCGGCCCCTAGGGCTTCCCAGGGCTAAGTGTGGGTACCAGCCCACCCCCCTCTCCTTCAACAGATCCCTCTGTCTCCTTCTCAGTGGTCCAATCTTATTTTTTTTTAATCTTGTAAAATTTTTTAATGTTTATTTATTTTTGAGAGAGAGGGGGAGGGGGCAGGAGCAGAGAGAGAGGGAGACGCAGAGTCGGAAGCAGGCTCCGGGCTCTGAGCCGTCAGCACAGAGCCCAACGCGGGGCTCGAACCCACGAACTGCGAGATCATGACCTGAGCCGAAGCCGGAGACCCGACTGACGGAGCCCCGCAGGCGCCCCTCAGTGGTCAAACCTAACTGTACAGAGAAGTCCTTACGAGTCTTGGAGGAAGACGCTAAAGACAGCCCGGGGTCGCCAACACCTTGACTGCCTGTGTCCAGACGGGGCAGAGCTGGGCGCTCTGGGTGTTTGGGAACCAGGCCTCTGCTTTGCCCCAGGACATGCACACACATGCACGCGCACACCCACGGCAGGTGTTCTGAGCCGCCTCTGCTTTGAAACGCTGTGACCGGCTGTCCCTCTGAGCCCTGCGAATGTCCTGGATGCTCTGATACGTCAGGGCCAAAGCAGGGACAGCGACCGTCTGCGTTGCAATCGGGCCGTGAAGGCCCCGATCTCAGCTAGGAAGGCCCGGCCCCCAGACGCCTCTCTCTCCTAGCAGGTGCCCTGAAAGCTACACGAGCACCAGAGACCACGCCGGGGCCTGCCCTCAGGGAATCGTGTCTGGGAAAGAGAGGAAAGAGATGCCAGCTGGGGGGACCTCCGTGCCTGTGACAGGGGACGGGGAGGGACGAGCGGGGACGGCAGGGCGCACCTGGGAGCTCGCGGCAGCAGGCAGGGCTCAGGAAGCGGGCACCAGAGGACGCGGGGATCCCAGGTGTGTGTGTGTGTGTGTGTGTGCGCGCGCGCGCGAGGAGGGAACAGTGGGCCTCTGGCTCGGTGGCCTCGGAGCCCCTCGCCCTCCCCAGAGCCCTGCTGTGCCTGCAGTCCCGCCATCTGGGCCCCAGCTGTCCTTCCCCCGCCCCGCGCTGGCCGAGTGCGCTTCCTCCCCGCTTCTCAGCCCGAGCCGTGAGCTTAAAACAAACACCCAGAGCAATCGAAAGAACTTTCCAGAAGGTTCCTGGGAGGAGGCAGCATTCCTGTCCTCCTGCTCTGGGGTGGGGGGTGGGGGGGCGTGTACACGGCCTCAGGGTCGGGGCTGTTTCTGTGGCCCCGGCTGGCCAACTGACTTCTCCTTTTCTCTTCCTTCCCTCTGCCGCATGAGACACGACTGGGGGAGAGGGCGGGGGGCAGGAGGGGGACCGCTCCGAGCCAGCTCTCTCTTTCTCTCTTTCCCACCCCACCCCCATACCCCCCCCCCGCGCCCACACTCACCCACCCCCAACACACCCTGGCTGGGGCCAGTGCATTACCCTACCCCCCGAGGACCTGCTCGCCTCTGTCTCAGGTCCCCTGGCCTCTCGGCCCCCCAGAGGGAGCGGCGGTGGGGGTCCGGCAGGCGCGGGGCGGATATGGTCAGCTCGGCCCCGGCTGGAGGCTGGCAGGAGCCAGGCCTGACTCGAGAGCCCCCGGCAGCCCCCCAGAGCCCATCTCTGTGTCTGTGCGGCTGCCCAGGCCGGGGGCCGCCGAGCCTCGGCCCTCGGTGCCTGTCTGAGCTGGCCCCGGAGTCCTGCTTCGGGCCGAGACCTCGCTCCCTCGGACAGGATGCCCGGACGGCTACCCCGTGGTGACCGACGGGGCAGGAAGTCCTCTCACGCAAAAGGGCAGGGAGGGGGCAGGAAGGGGGCACCGCGGCTGGGGTGGGCTCATTCTGCCTGGCTTCCTCAGACGCGACATGAAAGGCACTGTTGTCCCGGCCGGAGAGACGGCCAAGAGGGCCTGGCCCTGGACCGAGCAAGGCAGGCCGTCTCGGGACACGCGCCCAGGGTGGTCTTCGGGCGGGGCCGGCCTCCCGGGCACGGAGCCGCACAGGACGAGGGTTGAGCAAGGTGTCTCGGGGCCTTGAAGGGGACCAACGTGGCGATGGTGGTCCGGCCGGAGGTAGAGGTGGGAGGGAGGGAAGGGAGAGGGTGTTGTGACCCTGACCCTGCAGGTGCCCCCAGCGGAGCGTCACGGACTAACCCACGCACCCCTGGGACGGCCCTCACGCAGCTGTCGCGGGGGGACGGCCAGGAAGGCGCGGCGCGGGGCCTTGAACCCAGAGCCCACCCGGCTCTGTGGACGCCCAGTTATGGTTTCAGGGATGAGAGGCCACGCCGGGCCTGCCGCTCCCCTGGGTGGCGGGAACGTCCTGCCGGGGCTCAGGGAGGAAAGGCCCCCCGGGTATCAGTCCTCGGAGCCTCTGCAGGCAGTAGCGGAGCCCCCGTGGCTCCCGATGCCTCTTCGTCCCCTGCTCGGCAGCGCCCCCAGGAGGCCGTTCGGGAAACACTCCAGCCCAGCCGGGCCAAGCCAGCATGGGGATGGGGACCCAGGGATGCCCCTCCTCGACGTGGGCAGACACGACCTCCTCCTGCTCCTGCACGCACCCGGGTAAACGGTCCCCCGCAAACGAATATTTGGAACCTACGAACGGGACCTCGTTGGAAATAGGACCTTGGTGGGAGGACTCAGGTTCAAAGTCACGCTGGATTAGGGTGGGCCCGAAATCCAACGAGGGACGATGTCCTTATAAAGAGGAGACGGGGAGGTGTGGGGACAGAGAGGAGAGCCACGTGACAGTGGAGGCTGGATTCGGCCATAAACCCAGGAACGCCTGGCCCCCCACCCCCCCACACACCCCGGCGGCGGCAAGACCGGCGCCTGCCAGGAGGGGGCGTCTCCTCTGTGCCTCTCTCTCGCCCTTTGGTGTCACTGTCCCTGGGCTTAAGGTCTCCACCCGCCGCCCCAAGGAATGGGGTATCTGTAGGGCCGTCCTTCCCCGCCTGGGCTTCCTCCTCCGCTCTCAGAACCACTGTCCGAGGGACGAGGAGCTAACCCTTCCTGGCACCCCCCGCCATTCCTGATGGCCGCAGGGGGAGGCCGGCGGGGCTGTATTTAGCCTCGAACGGTTCCTGCCCAGGTGGTTCTGAGTGGGAAGGCGCTGAAGGGGACGGGGTGGGGTGGGGGCAGCGGAGAGGGGTCCTGCTGGCCCCTGTGTGTGTGCCCCGAGTCCCTGGGCAGACTTTCGGATTCAGGGCTTTGACTGGGACATGCATGGCCCACCTGAAGTCCGGGGTGGGGTGTCCTTCCCTTGGGGGTGGGGCCTGGCTGGGCACAGCCGGGGTGGAAGCACCCTCCCCAGCCGGGAATCCCCTCGTGGGCCTCTGCAGCCCCCACCACGCCCTGGATGGAGGGGCCTCCCTCAGCCCGGACGGCCAATGGAAGGTGTCTGAATGGCCGGGAGCAGGAAGGAGGGCGACCCAGGGAGAAGAGGTGAGAGGGTCTGAGAGAGGGGAGTCCAGGGAAGCCGGGAGGGCGGAGGGGGAGTGGGGAGGCTGATCCACTCATGAAAACAGAGGGCACGGTGATGAAATATTAACTATGGGAAGGATGGTTTCATAAACCCATCTCTCTCTCTCGAGTCCCGCCAGCCGGCTTACAAACATTAACCCGCCTAAGTTCACAGCCACCCGGTGGCCTAGCCGGGGCTGTTATTCCCATTTCCCTGATGAGGAAACTGAGGCCCCCAGAAGTTACAGGCCCCAGAACCTCGGGTGAGGCCCGGGCAGCCCCTAGGGCACACCCCTCCCCGGGGCCTCTCTCGTCGCGGTCAGGACGGCTCTGCTTGGCCTCCCCCCCGCACCCCTGCACCGGGGGGGGGGGCAGCTGGCGGGGCCGCTGGTGGGGGCTCTAGCAGGGCCCCCCCCACCCCCACAACCCGGGCCCAGCCGCGCGCCGACGCGGGTCAGGGGTGAGGCGGCGCTAAGTGGCTCTGCCCCCGCGCGGAGGCAACTGACAGCCGGCCGGATTAACAAAGACGCGCTCTGTTCCCCGGCAGGTCAGGCGGAAAGCGCGGCCACGGCCCCTGTCACTTCTCCTTTTCTGTTTTTTTGTAAGAAGCGATGTTTGTTCCCGAGCCGGGGCGGGGGCGGGGGCGCCCGCCTCTCCACCAGCTGGAGCCGCGTCAGCCGCTGCGGGCACAATGGGCGCTTCTCCGCAGCGTCGTCCCCCCACCCCCCCGCCCCCCGACACGCGGGGCCCAGTCCGCCACCCGGCTCCGCGGCACCGCGGCCCTCCCGCGTGCCAGCTCTCGGAGCGGCCGCCGAGAGGGGCCGTCGGCCCGAGTGGGGCCTGCAGAAGGCAGCCGTGGGCACCCTCCCCACCCGCTCCCCGCAGGGACGGGCCGCCGAAGGGGGACGTGGGTCCCGCCGGGCCTGGCTGATGGCACGCTGCCGGACGCTACCTCGGATAGTCCCAATTAAACACAATACCTTCTGAAAAGGCTTCTCACCCGTTTCTTTGTACCTTGAAAGCGTGGCTCCTTGGCCACTGAACAGGACATCTGTGGCCGGGGTTCTAGACTTCCATCGCGCGGCCTGCGTCCCGAGCCGGGCTCACCAGACTGGTCCAGGCTCACAGCCCGGCCTCCCCCGGGAGCTTGTCATAGATGCAGATTTCTGGGTCCCGCCCGGGTCCCGCAGAACCGAACCCT
Source organism: Paguma larvata (assembly GCA_030068075.1). Classification (NCBI taxonomy): domain Eukaryota; kingdom Metazoa; phylum Chordata; class Mammalia; order Carnivora; family Viverridae; genus Paguma; species Paguma larvata. The sequence continues at coordinate 57,307,371 of CM057841.1, read as the reverse complement.
GAGTCCCGAGCCAACTCGGGAGCCCCCTTGCTGCCATACCCGTGACCCGTCACCAAACCCAACAGGCCTCCGGCCCCGCCACGCCCCTGTCGGAGCACTTTCGGAGTCCCACGGCGGCAGAGATGCCCGTCACCCCGTCCACCGCGGCGCAGCCCCCAGCCCGGGGAAGCGTCTCTGGCGGGTCGGCGTGGCAACGAAGCAGAATCTCGGAATGGGGACCTTGCCCTTCCCCCACCCCGGAAGGTTTCTGGTCCAAACCTCTCTGATTGAGACTGTATGCAGGGGGCTGGCCCGCAGAAGGGGATGGCCATTCACTCAGACGTATATGCTTCGTTCTTTCGGGGTATTCACAGCGACGTAAAGCCAGGCTTGCTTCTAGAAGACCTTGGGAGGGGGGCGGGGAGTCGGTTTTAATAAGCGCAAAAGAGGGGCGCCTGGGTGGCTCAGTCGGTTAAGCAGCCGACTTTGGCTCAGCTCATGATCTCACGGTCTGTGAGTTCGAGCCCCGCGTCCGGCTCTGTGCTGATGGCTCGGAGCCTAGAGCCTGCTTCAGATTCTGCGTCTGCCTCTCTGTCTGCCTTTCCCTTGCTCACGCTTTGTCTCTCGAAAGTAAATAAATGTTAAAAAAAAAAAAAATTAAAAAAAAAAACGCAAAAGAAAGATTTCCTGTCGGTGACTGAGCGCAGCGGGACGTCCATAGCCCTGGCGGCCTTTCTCCCACACTTGAAGGGAAGCCTCTGTGTCCTTGTCCGTGGTCGGCGTGGCGCTCTGGGGCTCTCAGCGTCTCAGCTGATGCCACCTAGGCTCAGGGCAGAGGGACCCCCGCCTGGGGGACCGCTCATGGGGTCGCCCGTCCCGAAAGCCCCTCTTTCCCTCTCCTTTCCTAAGTCGCGAGCCTGGTGCGTCTCCTGACGCAGAACGGCGCTGCCCCTCGCGGCTGCCTGGCCCCTCTGCTTGGAGACCTGCCCCTAACGGCCTCCGCAGGTACTTTCTGCCGTCTCCTCGCCTCGAGTCCTCGCTTCTGGAATCTTCTGCGGCCCCCCAGGACCGCTCCCTGTCCGGTTCTCCTCCTTCCTGTTCTCTCCGGGTCGCTGTCTTTGCCTGCCGCCTGGAGGCCGACGCTCTGCAGCCCGCCAGTGGGGATGGCTCTGCAGGGTGCCCGGAAAAGCAGGGGGCACAGCCGTCGTGCTCAGAGCGTGCAAGGTCAAGGCCTCCCCACAAAAGCGGGGCCAGGCAGGGGCCGCACTTCCTGGGCACGCACCCCGTGCCAGGCAGGGCACACACATTCTCTCCCGTAACCCTCACAGGCCCCCTAAAGGGGGAGTCCCGTTTTCGCCCCCGTTTTAGTCATGGGGAAACCGAGGCAGGGCCACGTTTCAGTCGCTCTCCCTGGGTCTCCTGGCGCGCGCGAGGTGGTGCCACGGCCCTGCTCCTGGCCTTGGTACTTGACACCTGCTCTGTAGCCGGTGAGCTGTGTGGCCTTGGGCAGACCGCTTCACCTCTCTGGACCTCAGCTCCCTTGACTGTAAAATGCGAGTGACCGCGGGAGCTCCTACCCAGGGTCGCCGTGAAGGCCGAAAGAATGGGTCGAGCAGAGCCCTCGGCATACACCGAACGCTCAGTAAGTGCACGAGCGCCACCAGGCTGGGGCCCTGCTGCCCACGTGCAGGGCAGACACCCCGGGGACCACGGGCGCCGGGTCCGGTTCAGAGGAAGGGGCATCTCAGCGCCGTCTGGTGACAGGGAGGTCTGCCCGCAGTAGGAGGAGGAGACATTCAGCGTCTCCAGGTGGACGGGCAGGGAAGGAGGACAGCCCTGCCCTGCCCCCCCCGCCCCCCACCCCCGTGGACCGCAGCCGAGCCGTGACATCCCGACAGCCCTCCACCCTGGGCATGTCTGGGTAGCGATCCACCATTGAAACCCAGAGACGGGCCTCCGTTTCCCGGGGTGCCGCCCGGCCCTGAGCGTGACCACGGCCCGGACTGAGCCCTGGAGCCCCGCATCAGAGTGACCTCGGAGAGCAAAGGCGGGGGGGCCCCATGGCGAGCCCTTCGGTCACCTGGCCAGCCTCACCCGGAGGCCGGGTGTGGGCTGGGCGTCCCGCCAGGCCCGGATGAGGTAGAGACTGGCTGGACGCTCACCAAGTTGGCTTCCTCTCCCTGGACACACGGCCGAGCAGTGTTCTCCCCCTTCTCAGCGGACCAGCGGTAGGGGACTCTGAGGCCCCAGGAGACCACGGCGCCTGCCCCGAACCATCTCACGGAAGGCCCCCTCAGGACCCTGTTGAACCGCGATGCACAGGGGAGAGTAACTTTACTGCACGAACGAGACAGGGTGCGGGGCTGTTTGTTACCGCAGCTGGCCCCGCCCGTCCTGCCTGGAACACGCTGAGCCTCGGCAACCGCCCCGGCCTCAAGGGGGCTCGCGGGGCTCCCCGGCTGAGATGGATGGGCCCTGCGCCGGAACTACCAGGACTGCTTGGTAATCTGCACCTTCCTGGCCCCCCCGCCCGCGCCTTCTCAACCGGAGCCCCAGGGGCAAGGCCCCGTAACCCCGTTTCCAATCTGCACGCACCCCTGGCAACCGTGCTGCGCAAATTACACGGCTGGCTACAGAGCAGAAAATCGCTGTCTCTCATTTGACGCCGGAGGAGGGGGAAGGCTCGATCTCCTGAGTGCAGCCCCCTCCACCCCCCCCCACCCCCACCCCAGTCCGTGAAAGGCCTGACGGCAGCGCTGTGGGGGCGGGGAGGCTGGGAGCCATTTGTGGGCGATGGCCCTTCCGTAGACCCGGCAGACGAGACATTCATTAGGGCCCTCGCTTCACGCGATGACAAATTCCCTGAATTCTGATAAGGCCGCCCTGGCAGGTGGGACAGATCGCGGCCGAGTCTCGTCAGGAGGGCTGCGAGCCACCCCGGATTAGATTAATGATGATTAATCGGGGCTCCCGAACGCTGGGCCGCCGAGCGAAGATCAGAGCGTGCGTCCGAGCTCGCTCTCTCTCCCTTTTATTTCCTCCCTCCCTGCCCGGGCTGTGTCTCCTCCTCCAGGTGACATTCTGAGACGGGAAACTGGAACGGAAGGTTCGAGGGTCTGGAGCAGCCCGCGGTTCGCAGCTGTCCCGAGGGCCGCTCTGCGCCTGGCCCGGGAGGGGTCGCGCCTGGAGAGTTCTGCTGGGTTTTGGAAGTCCTGACCCACCGAGGTGGGCGGAGCCGTCCGTCTCCCCAGGGTGGGGGGGGAGGGGGGCATGGAACCGAGAGAGGCCTGCTCCCCACCTTGCGTCACCGGGGACGGCTCCCGGACGGGGCCTGACCGTCAGCCCCGGGATGCGCCCGCAGGGAGGGGGGGTGGCTCCGGACTGCGCTCATCTTGGGAGACAAACAGCAGGGTCTCCGGGCCATCTGGAAGGAGGGCGTGTCCACGCTGGGGCCGCGGGGAGATCCCTCCGCCCTGTCCCGGTCGAGGACCTGTGTGTGGGGGGTGGGGGGGACAGGTCCCGGGTACGAGGCCACAGACAAGTAAGACACAGACGGCAACATAACTGGAGACCGTCCCACCTGGAAATCACAAAATGGAGACAAGTGAGGCTGGCCCCCCGCAGGGTCCCTTTGGGGGAGTTCCTGTCTGTGGAGCCCACCCGCCCCCCATTCTCACTTTAAGCTTGCACCAGCGACGGCAAAGAGTGTCTGTTTTCTGGAAACCATTCGTGATCCCTAAAGCCCATCTTCTGGGGACTGCCCCGTCCCGGGGGCTCCCCTCCGGCGCCCCCAGCAACTCCACACATCCCGCCCCACCCCCACCCCGGTCAAGGCCGCTTCTGCCGCCCACCTGGCTTATGAGCAAACATTTGCTGAGGGTACTACCGTGCTAGGCCCACATGGCTCGTAAAACACAGCAGGGACTTCACTTGGGAGGTTCGACCACAAACATTCCCGCGGCGGGCTTGGCAGCCTCCCCGACGCCAACATCAGGGCGCCACAGGAGGTCGTGTGAGCGCGGGGAAGGCAAGGGAGGGCGGTCCCAGCCGGGCCCCACAGCTTCGGGGAGGTTCCACGCCACTTCAGAGAGAGCCACCCTCTGGATCCGAGCGGGACGCGGGCACGGCGCGAGGATGCAGGGTGGAGGCGGCCCCGGAGGAGGGCAAACTTGGACCGTCTCACTGGACGCTCCCGTCCCACACTCGACTGGGCCAGAGAGGCGAGTCGGTTCTGGGGACCAGCGCGTGGGGACCAGCAGGGCAGCCGTGCCTCCGTCTCCTCCACTCCTCCCGCACGCTGCACCCCCAAATACCAGGGGGCGGGCTGGCCGGGGGCTCGAGGCGCGGGGGACGGAGCGTGTCCTGGCTCAGCAGCGTGCTGGGTGGTAGGGCCGACGGCGGGCTCTCCACCGTGTAGACCCTCCAGCCTCCTCCTGCACAGCCCGGCGGCGAGGCTGGAGTCTCAACCTGGGGCCGCCTTGAGACGGAAGCGTGGACACAGGGATCGCCAAATCGGGTCTAGCCGCACGGTGGAATAGCACTCAGCCAGGAAGAGTGATCGAGCCCGGACACGGGCTCAGCAGGATGAGGCTGGGAAACACCGTGCTGAGGGGCCGGAGGCCACACACGAAACCACAAATAGCGCGTGATTCTCTGGAACGAAATACCCGGAGCAGGCAAAGCCAGAGAGGCGGAAAGTAGAGCTTCGCGGCCGCTCGCGGCACGGGAGGGGGAGTCACCACTGAACTGGGCCAGAGTTTCCGTTTGCAAAGATGAAAAAGTCTCGGAAATAGTGGTGGTGACGACGCGACACCGTGAAAGGACCTAGTGCCACAAAACGGTATGCGTGACGGTTAAAGGGGCAAATTTCATAGCGTATATATTTTAATACAATAAGAAGCCTAATTGTCAAGGACAGTGAAAACCGTTTTCGTGTCTGTGCGGGAAGGTGTAGGCTGGAGGTCTCGGATGGAGAGTGCTGCACTTGAACCCTAAGAGCAAAAGCAGGAGGCAGCCCGGCTCCAGAACACGCCCCACAGCCTCGGGCGAGGCGCCTGACCTCACCTACCTGGAGGGCAGAGGTCCCCGAGGAGGTGACGTGGCCCTTCCTGGTGGCCGGGTGCGGGCTGGCTGGCTGGCTGGGGGCACATGGAGAGGCCCGGTGGGACAGACGAGGCAGCCCGGACCAGAAATCTGGGCTCTGCCCCCAGCTCCGCCACCCGACAGCTTTCTGCCCCGAAGACCGGCCAATTCCCAGATCGACACAGGAATTCTGCCGTGCCAGACTCGGCACCTGCGACAGGCAGGACCAAACCCGTTAACTGCCGAGGTGCGGCTTGGCCGGCATATTTCCCAGATTTGCCTGGTCAACCCTGAACACGTTTTCCCTCCAAAGATGAGGTTGATGTGTTCACTAAATGAACTCGCTGACCAGAAGGCAAAGCCGCATGGCGGTGGGGGGTGTGGGGCTGGGGAGTTGCAGGGCTGGGGGGATGCGGGGCTGCAGGGTGCAAGGGACAGGGGTGGGGGGCGTGGGGCTGGCCATAGAATGTCAGTAAGACACAGAGAGATGGGGGGGTGCCTACAGTCATAGGTACTGATGGGGAAGGGGACTGGCTCTGACAGCCAAGAAGGAAAACTGTCCAACACACATACGTAAATACCTAGACTCCCTCTGAGCCCGTCCCGAGGGTCCCGAGCCCGTCCCGCGGGTCTTCACCACCCGCAGTGGAGTATCCACGCCCAAGCCATTATATCAGCAGGGCCTGAATCCATTTAACCACTTTACAACATTACGAGGTCTCTTTCGTCAGGGCCGGACCAAGCAACGCTCCTCCCGGGAGTCCTTTGACGCAGACCAAGGCCATCGGCCAACTGAAGAGGGTGCTCCAGGCCCCCAGAGCAACACGGAACCGAACAGCTTCCTGGCATTTCAGGGTCCTTCGTCCACGGAAAGGTGCCACCGCCCAGGCTGGCCCCGGAGGGCTGCTGAGACCCTCTTTAGGTCCACCCACCTGGAGACCCAGACAGGTGCCCACCGGAGGCCAGGTCTCGGCCTCGTCTGCCCTCAGGCGCCGCCCCTGGCGCGGGGCTCCCTCGGCCCCTGGATGGCAGGCTCGCAGCCAGCCCACGCCCCGTTCTCAGGCTGGGAGCGTCCCGGGGCCCCCGGCCTGCTGGTCAGCCAGGTGCGGCAGGCAGAACGACGGTCCCCAAAGATAAGCCCGCCCTCGTCCCTGAGCCGGTATGTATGTGACCTCACGTGACAACAGGGACTTTGCAGATGTGACCGCGAGATGCCGAGGCGTGCCCAGGTTAACAGGCGGACGGCCGGGAGCCGATGGAAGCGAGCACCTCCGGGGAGGAGGCCGGGAACCGGATTCCAGGCGCCAGCCCGGCCCACACCGCGCCGTCGGCCCGGCGCGACCTGCGTCGCACTGCTGACCTCCGGGACTGCAGGCTCATGGGCGCGTGTGGTTAGCCAGAAGGTCAGGGCCACTTGTCAAGCGGCCACAGAGAGCCACCGTCCGGGCTGATGGGTCACTGTGAGCTGCCAAGACCCACGGGGATGCCGACCCCTTGAGCTCAAAGCGGGGTCCCCGAGGGACAGGCAGGGACACGCGTGGCCCCGGAATCGGGTCTCGGCTCCTTCCTCTGCAGCTCGGGCAGGTCTGCGGGGGCGGCGTGACGAGCCCGCAGAGGCTGTGACGTCTACGGGAAGAACTCTCACAGTGTCGCCTGACTGTCAAAGCCAAGAACGACCCCCTGCCGCCCACGGAAGCAATTCCGCCAGGACACTGCCTCTGCTCCTCGCAAGAACGAGCCGCTGAAACCTCACCGCCCGTCCCCGAGCCCTGGGCCCCCCGCGGGACCAGCCGGCCACACGGAGCCTCCCTCCAGGCTCAGCCCAAGCCCCGCCCGCCCCAGCATCACCTCCCGGGGCCTCGGACTGCCTGCCAGGCGCTCCTGGGCGGCCCTCCATCCCGGTGGCACCGGGCAGACTTCCCGCCCGCCTCCGGGGACCCTCAGCCCCGCGACACCCGAGCGGCGGGCCCGGCACGGCAGCTGCTGACATGGTGGCATGCCCACGCTTGTGTCTCAACTGCCCCTTGTGATCGTCACACTCTTGCCAGGGAAGGGCCCGTCGGACTCCTGGGAGGCAGCTGATGATAACGGGGACGGGAAAGCACACACACGACTCGCTCAGGAAGAGACGAGGATGGCGGCCCGGGGGTGCAGACGGGGATTCTCGTCCCACCTCGTGGGAGGAGGAGCCTGGCATCTGCCTCAGGGCCTTGGCACCTCCCGCCGCTTTCCATCTCCCTGCTGAGGCAGAGAAGTCACCTCCTCGGGCGTCAGACCGTCCCTCAGGGGTCTACAGGCCCAAGTCGGGGACCCTGAGGCAGGTGGAACTCCACCCTGCCCACCCTGGCCCCCCGGAAAACAGCAGTGAAAACGTGGGGCCTGCAGCTGCTGCCCACAGCCCCGCCCCCAGAGGACTCTGGGCTGGACCCTGCTTGCCGGCTGGAAACATCGGACCATCCGGGGTGACATCCTGCCTGCTAGCGTCCTGGCCAAGATTTGGCCGGAGCCCCTCGGCAGGTGGGGCTGAAACCACGGCTGTGGCGGGGTGGGGGGGTGTGGTGGGGCAGGAAGGAGAGACTCAGGAACATTCTGGAAACACCCAGGCAGGCGGGAGATGGGTGGGCTGGCTGCGGGGTGGGGTGAACAACGGGGCAGGACGCTGGTGAGAGCCCCCGGGCAGGGGTGACGTCTCTTCCTGGACACATCGGGTGTGTCTCCTGGGACGTCTCAGGGAGGAGGCAGCAGATGTCGGGCCCAGGCTCCTGACCCCGGAGAGCCAGCCCTCCACAAGCCAGCGGTGGCGGCTCTGTCCCCAAAGCTGCTGGACCCTTGGGGTCTCCGGCCCCCCCCGGACCAGGGGAAGCAGGGTCCCCTAACCCTAAGGAGATCCCGGAGACGCAGGCTGCCCTACAGTCCGAGAGGTGCGTGGCGTCCCGGCCACCGTGGAGAAGGGGACTCTCGACTCTGGACGTGACCTCACAGGATGCAGCGCCTGAACCCAGCTCGAAGTGACCAGGCCTGGCTCCCACTTCCGTCCCCGTGTTTCTAGATGCAGGAGCACAATTCGCTCCGCGTCCCGGGGGCCCCTGGGATTTTGCTGACGAAATCCCCGGGGTGCCAGCGACAGAGGGAGCAAAGGGACTACGAGTCTCGCGAACGCTGGCAGAGCCTGGGCGACGGGGGTGCCCGTCAGGTGCTAATGAGGGAGGCGTGTGTCACTGAGAACGCAAACGGCCCTCAACGGGAACCGAAGGGATTCACAGACGCCGCTCTCCACGCGGTGCCCCCAGCCTGGCCCCGGTGACCGTACCGCACGAGAGACCCTGAGCGCCAGCCAGCTCCCCCCCACCCGTCCCCCCGCCGGCAGAGCCCAGTCAGACCCCAGAAGCTGGGAGGTCACGGTGAAAGGGTGCCTGCTGATTTAAGCCACTATGTTTCACGGGGACGTTTGTCATGCCCTACAGATGACCGGACGCTGCCCTCCAGGAAATATCTCCCCCCCCCCCCCGCTAAGAAACACCCCAGGCTGCAGTCCTCGAAGGCGAGTTACTCCCAAGCACAGGGTCTCCGTTAGGGTCTGGCGGGCGCCTGCGGCGGGGAGTCGCTGGCGGGCAGGCCAGGCAGGAGGTCCTGGCTCTCTCCAGGAGACAGGCGATGACCAGGGTGGCCACGGGCGTCAAACCCCCCCCCACACTCCCTGGCAACAGCCCACCAGGCTCAAATCCTGCCCAGACGCTGGGACCAGTTACTGAACTTCTCTGTGCCTTAGTTTTCCCATCTGCGAAATGGGGTGACAACAGAACCCGCCAGGGAGGGCCGTGGGGAGAACGGACGGACTTGGAGCAGGTGCTGCCCACGCTAAAACCCAGCAGTGCCGCCCGTGCCCGCGCCTGCGCCTCGCTCGGCACCCGCAGAGGGGGACAGGGCCCCCCTTCCATTCCCGGGGTCTTGGTAGCCACCTTTTCCTTCGTCCCAATGAACAGCGGCGAGGACATGGAGCCTGGACGGTCTCCTACCCTCTCGGCGGGTTTGGCAGAATCGCCCAGAAGCTCGGCCCCGAATCCCTGAGGATGTCTCGTGCGTGAGCCGGGAGCACCAGTGACGAGCCGTCGCCCACAGGGTACCACGCGGCTGGGCAAGGGGGCGGGCGGGACCTGTGCGAGTCGCTGGGAGGAAGCCGCAGACCGGGAGGCAGGTGCAGGAGGACAGGGGTTCAGGAAACCACGCACCGGAGCTCAAAGGCGGGGCCACCGCGAATCCGGGTGGCCTCCGGCTCTGAGCGCGTGTGGGGGACGCCCGAAGTCCCCGCCCTTGTTGGGTGGGCTGCTCGGGGTGGGGGTGGGGGCCCAGGGGGGGTCCTCGTCCCTGCGAGAGCAACGCCCCCTGTCCGGACGGGCGCCCCGAAGCACAGAAGGGGATGCTCTGCGTGAGGCAGCGGGTCCCTAAGATCACTTGCGGCCGGAAAGTCGGGACATGACCTCATCAGGAACGAAGTCAGAGTAAGATCATGGGGGGTCAGCGGGGGCCCCAGACCAGCGACGGCGTCCCTACCAGAGGCCGTGCGAAGACGCAATGAGGAGGCTGTGTGACGAGACGGAGCGGGCTGGGGGACACGGCGACCAGCGAAGGGGCCCGAGGGCCGCTGGCGACACCGGAAGCTGGAAGAAAGACGCCGGTGGACTCTCGCTCGGAGCCACCACGAGGAGCCAGCCCTGGGGACACGTGATTTCAGGCTTCTGGAATCAGAACTTCAGAGAACACGCTTCAGTGGTCTTAAGCCACTGAATTTGTGTTCATTCTTTACGGCAGCCCCAGGACACTCGTACGGGTCTGTAAGTCACCCAGCAGCTAACCGGAAAGACGCAGCCCAGGAACGACAGGGGCTCGGGCAGGGAGGGGACTGACCGCAAAAGACACGGCAGAACTTTCCGGAGCGATGGAAACGTTCTATGTAAAGATTGCGGTGGTGGTTACTTAACCGTATAGGTTTGCGACTCCAAACTCACTGAATTCGACACTTGAAACTTGTTGGGTTTTACTGTTGTAAATTACACTTCAGCAAAGCCAATCGAAAAGTAAAACAGAAAACACTGTTATCTGTACGCGAACGCAAGTAATTATTTTTTACAAGAAAGGTGTCATCTATTATCAGTCTCGTTTTACAGATGAGAAATCAAAGCCCAGAGAGGTTCAGTAGTTTCCCCTAAAGACACACAGCAACTAGCCACAGAGGTGGGATGACGGCGCCTCCCAGGCAGAGGATGGTTCTTCTTTTTTTTTTCCTAAATGCTTATTTATTTATTTCGAGAGGGAGAGAGCAAGCAAGCACGAGAAGGGGAAGGGCGGAGATGGGGGGGGGGAGAGAGAATCCCAAGCTGACAGCGCAGAGCCCGACGCGAGGCTTGACCTCAAGAACCCCAAGATCGGACTGGCGCCAAAGTCGAGAGATGCTTAGCCGACCGAGCCCCCCGGGCGCCCCTGAGGTGGGTCGTTCTGTCTGCCTGCGGCCTCTTCACCGGGCTCTGGGGTCCAGAGCGGGCCTGTCCCTCGTCCCTGAGTCCCTGCAGCCGAGGGCAGGAGAGAAGAAGGGCTCTGTGCTCGGGAGGGAGGGAGGAGGTGGGCCGAGCCCGGCCAGGAGCTTAGCGACCCCACGGGGATGCCTGTCAGCTCTTGCCGACGGGCGGCTGTGCTGGCCCTGACTTCCCCCCGCACCCCGGCTTTCTGCAGGGTGAGGACAGCACGGAGAGGGGCTCCCGGGGGTCAGGGGCTGGCCGGGCTGACCAGGGCTGGGACGAGGCCCAGCCTCCCCGCCGGGCAGAGGCCGTACACACTGGGCCGTGGCCCCAGCCCTCCAAGGGACAGGGCTGCATTCACACCCGGGGACGGGACGGGGACGCGCGAGCCCGCCCAGGGGCCACGCAGGAGGGTGGGAAGGATCCAGAAACCGCCGCTTGACCGCTTCAGGGCAGGAAAGAAAATACCGCGAAGCCAGACAGGGCCAAGTGGCTGCTGGGCTGGGCTGGTGCGCGCCCGCAGGGCAGGGGAGGGGCGGGAGGGACAGCGGCCGTGGCTCCCTCACCCCCTGCCTCTTACCCAAGCCCCGGACAGGTTTCGGGGGGTTCCGGAGGCCTCAGTGGCGTGGATTCTGCAGCCAGGTGGCCTGATCCGGGCCCTGGTTCTGCTGAGTGACGGGTCCACCCGGGGCCTCAGTTTCCCCATCAGTAAAATGGAGATAATGCTAGAACGACTCTGCTGCCCCAAGTTACGCAGCGTGGGCTCCCCTCCCCGGAGCCCCGGGCACGCACTGCTTGGCTCGCTCCCCCGCAGGGAGGCTGGGCCGGGGTCCCTGCACCGGCCCCCTCGCTCTTCAGTGTGGGCTGGCGGCGGCTGGAGGGGGGGCAGAGCCTACAGGGCAGCATGCAACCGTCTCAGCCCCAACCACGTTTTTACACGTTACAGGTGATGCCAAAAGGGGAGCCAGGTGTAAGTTAGAGGTTTAAGTTAGAAAAAGGTGCCTTTTTGCTCCAGGACATGGGGCTTGGTGTGCAATATACGAGCTGGATTTCAGTTGATGTCCTTGTGCAGTGTGGAACCTACCCAACTGCACAGGGCAGCCCCCAATTCATACACAGAATGCCCGCTGACGGACAGAGGTCTTAAGGCAAGTTCCGTGCTCTCTAGAGGGGTTGAGGGGCAGGAAAGAGACCCGCTGATGGTTCAGCTCACAGCATAAGGCAGGATATGATCGGCGCCGAATGCAAAGGCTCAGACCAAGGCAGTGCTCGCTGGAGGTGGAGCCCCAAGGCCACTGTGTTCCTGGGTGGGTAGCCGGGTAAGGGCGTGTCGCGGGTGGAAAGTGGCCGAGACGGTGTGATTGGAGGTCAACAAGGGGCTGGCCGGAGACAGGCCACCCAGGGCGAGCTGGGGCCAGCTAACGGCGCCGAGGCCCGGGAACGGGGCAGGAGGGATGCCCTCGGGTGTGGCGCCAGGGCCGGCCTGAACCGAAGCTCACTTTCCAGAAGGCGCTGGGCCGAGAGGGCCTATCTCCGGGGGAACTGCACCCTGAGACGCCCCCGCTCCTGGCCCTGAGCCCCACAGCATGCCTCCCCCAACACCCCAAGAAAACACGCTGGTGAAGGCAGGAACCCAAGCCGGTCAGCAAACACCCTCCCTGGAGGGAAGTCGGGGCGCCCCCCGCCCTGCCCCGGGGCTCAGGGGCCCGCAGCCTTCCGGAGGGAGAGGGCGGGGTGGTTTAAGTTTCTCCCAAGTGCCCCCGGGGCGCCCTCCCTCCCGATGCCCATGATCCGGGCAGCTCTCCAGGGGAAGCTGTGCGGGCCCCGGCTTGGAGGTCCCCCCCCACTAGCCATGTGACTCTCTACTTGACACAAGTCCCCCCGCCAGCCCAATCGCCCTCAGCTCCCCCCTGGAGGCCAGCGGTCTTCACCCACAAACAGCCCCCCCCTGTCCGGGCCCCCGGGGTCCTCGCCTGCCTCCCCCTCTCCGGACGCCCCTTTTCCCGAAGACGCGGAGGCCGCTTGGGTGTTGCTGTGACTCGCAGGGTCCGGGCACCAGGAGGCAGGACTGAACCTGTGCGGCTGCGATTTTCCTTCTCATGGGACGCGTTCTGGCTCCGAGTCGGTGGAGAAACCGACTCCTGCCTCCAGGGCCTGTCGCCTTGCCGGCCCCGGGCCCCCGTTTCGGGAACCCGCGCAGCCTCCGCCATCGGCCACCAGCCTGACATTACCGTGACCACGGCGTCTCACTGAGCCTCGGACGGGAGCCCGGCACCTGCCTGTGTCCCAGGCAACCCACCCATTTTGCGGATGAAAACCACGGAGGCTGGGAAAAATCCAAGACCTTGCCCGAGGTACACAGCGACCCGAACCCTCGGCCCCTGGGTGCGGGTGCAACGTGGGCCCACCGGACCCGCCTGGTAGGGACGCTGGGTGACACAGAACTTCCGGGTCACCCGGAGGCCCTCGGCAAGCGTTGGCGCTGCCGGGCACCGGTCCCCGGGCCCGTCTGGAGGGAGGGAGGGCAGGCGGGCCAGGAAAGGGGGTTCTTCACGTTCCTACCTGCCCGCTGGCCCGCTGCCGCCCTGCCCTGCGTCCCCGTGGCCTCCGTCTGCCAGGCGCGGACAGGAGGGCGGGCACGGCCTCCTCATTCCTGTGTCCCAGCCGCAGCCCGCTCACGCCTCCCTCCTGACTGCTGTACCAGGCTATGGTGGGGGGCTGCCGCAGGCCACCTGGTGAGAGATTGGGGGGCTCGATGGATGGGTGCCGGGCCCGGGGGGGCTCTGATGGCGGGGGGCTGGGGGGAGCTCGATGGACGGGGGCCCCGGGGGGGGCTCGATGGACGGGGACCCCGGGGGGGACTCTGATGGATGGGGACCCTGGGGGGGCTCTGATAGACAGGGACCGGGGGTGGGGGGGACTCTGATGGACGGAGGTCCCCGTGGCTCAGGAGCAGACTCCAAACAAGCTTCAGGGAAGGGCCTGTGGGTGAATGGTAGACAGCCCGCTCAGCCTGTCCCCGCTCCAGAAGCAAAACCAGGTGCCAGGGGGCCTCGTGGTTCCATGTGCTGGCAGGGGGTGGGGCCTGCCCGGGTTCGAGTCTTACTTTAGTACGTCCTAGCTGTGTGACCTCGGGCAAGTCACCTGACCTCTCTGGGCTTCAACCTCCCCTTCTATACCCGGGGCAGTCCTGGTTCCTGCCTCCCAGGGCGGGGCGAGGGCCTGGACGGGCACCAGCAGGCACAGATCACAGGCTGGTCTCCTGAGCTTCCCCAAGGCCGGGGTCAGGCGGAAGCCAGCATGACCACAGGAAAGGAGACGGAGGCCTCCCCGACCCCAGAGGAACACAGGCGGCGAGTGGCTGTCCCCAGCACCTACAGGAACAGGGGACCCGGGGTCCAGTGCCTCCCGGCTGTGTGACCTCGGGCGAGTTTTCAGCCTCTCTGGGCCTAGCTCGCCACCGGGCCCACAGGGACGGTGCCAGGAGGGCGAGGGAGACGTGCCCGGTGCAGGGCCGGCAGCTGCGTCCTCGGCACACCTCCACGCGCCCCGGGCCTCGCCCGCCCCGTCTCGCACTTCCCCTCGGGGCTCTGCCTTGGACGCCGGTTGGGGGCGCTCACCCGGAGAAGGAGCCTTGCCGGCTGGCATTCGCTTCTCGGCTTTTCTCCACGTGGCGCCTGCAACCCGGCTCGCCAGCAACTGACGCTTGCCGTTTCCGGAAATCGGTCCCCGACCTCCGGAAGGAGGAGAGCCTTGTGGCTTCCGAGGAATCTCTATCACGGAAGGGAGTCGGGGTGGGTCCCCGGACTGTGGTCCCCCGCGGGAAGGGACAGCAGTGACCGTGTTGTGACTGCCGTGACACTCTTTGAGTAACTCACCTGGTTTCCTTTCTTCCCGGAGAGCCCTGGCCTGGGCCACCAGCCAGGCACGGCCGGACCTCCCTCCAATGCCGCCTCTTCAGGGAAGCCTCCCTGGGTTGGCGCCCCCAAGAGTGCTGCCCTACTATCTCGGGGCTGCCCCTGGGCAGGGCTGCAAGGTTCCCGGGGTTGGGGGGGGGGTGCGGCCTTTTCCTCCCTCTCGCTCTGGGGTCGGACAGCTCGAGTCCGATCAGCAGGGGCTGCTCCCAGCGGTGCGCATATGACCGTGTTCGCCAAACACCACTGGGTGATTAAGGGGCTCTTAGAACAGAACCTACAACGGGGCTGCCGACCGCAGGAGAGCCATTTCCCCAGGACCCGTGCCGCGTCCTCCACTGGCTGTGGAGGGGGTCCCCGCCACCCCCTCCGCCCTTCCTGCCTCTGCCCCCCGATACCCAGCTCGTCCCCCCGGCATTTGCCGGTGTGCTCCGGAGGCAGGACGCCGCTGGGGGCTTACGGAACGCCGGTGCCCACACCAGTGAAAACCAGGGGACGCGCACAACTCACACAGCACCCCGAAAGCAGGGGCCAGTTCCAAGCGGCACCCAGGGGTGCAAGGTCCTCCTCGGCCTTCCCTGGGAGCAGGTTGGGAATGCAGAGTCTCAGGCCTCGCCCGGGGCTGGCCAGGTCAGGACTCACGCTCCCTGGCAGAGGGGGGGCTGGATTTGAGCCCCCAATCACCCCCGCCCCAAGCGGGCGCTGCCTGGCCTCCCTGCTTCCAAGCCGAGCCGGGATGGAAATGCCTCCGGCCCCGGACTCCGCTGACCCAAGCGCAAATACCGCCTCCTCCAGGAAGCCGGCTGCCACCCCTTCTCTAAGGAGCAGACTGCATTCTGACCTGGCTTGTTCTCAGTGGCGCCCCCAGACAGGGTTAGGATTAAGATCGGATTAAGATCTTTGAATTTTCCCGGGGCCCCCGCCTGACGAGCTGCAGATTTCAGGGCGGCCCAGTGTCCCCGTCACAGTGGCCGCAGGCCGCGAGGCAGGTCGCTTGCGTGTCCCCACTCTCTGCCTGTTTGCCTGGCTGGCTCTGGTGCCTGCGAGGTCACACCCACCTCCTCTGCCCCGGCTCCCGGACATTCTGGAATGAAATCAGAGCCGGCCTCTTCTGTCACTTTTTCAAATGCGCCCCAAACTGGGCGGCAGTAACACTTCTTCCTCCCTGACCTCAATTTCTGCCTTCCCCGAATATTTATTAAGCACCTACTGTGTGCCGGGCACTGTTCTAGGCAGTACGCATGAACAAAGTGGGCAAGCCTGGGGCTCACGGGGCTGCCTGAGGTCTCAGTGGAGTTGGGCAGACAGACACCTACCAAAACCACATGTCAGCAACACATGTGAAGGAGAAAATAACACTTGGGGAGAGGGTAACAACTGCGGAAAGACCTGGACAAAATGTGGGAGTGAGCCTCATGGAGAGATGAGGAGGAAGAGCATTCTGAGCAGAGGGACCCGTACGTGCAAAGGCCCTGGGGTAGCAACACGGGTGGAGTGGGGGAGGAAGAGCAAGAAGGCCAGCTGAGCGAGAACGGAGTAAGGGGAGGGGATGAGGCTGGAGGTGGGCGTATGGCCAATCGCTAACGGCCTCATGGGACACTGTGAGGTCATGAGCGCTCAGGAAGCTCCGAGGTCCTCCCACAAAATCCCAGAGAGTGTGGTGCAAAGCAGAGGCAGGCAGCAGGTCCCCCCACTCTCCTGTTTGCTCGGGGCCCCACCAAGTCGGCCTCCAAGGCCACCCTGGGAGCCCGGGCCTCCGCAGCCCCGCCAAGTGTCACCTGTCTTGCACAATTTCCGGGAGCCAAATCTGACAGAGCCATCTGTCTCCCGCAGACCCCAGTGCCCGCCTCCAGCTGGTCCCTCGCACGAGCCAGAGTTCTCGGTGACACCGCAGAACACTCATCTGCTGTCCCCGTCCCCCGAGACGCGGGGCGGGGGGGGGGGACCGAAGGCGTCGAGAGCCGGGGGTGCAGACGGGGCGAGGTGGGGTGGACCCACCCCCAAGCCCGCCGCCCCTGGTCCTTCCGGGTGGCAGCACAGTCTGCAACGGCCGCTCCTTGGGGGAACCCCTTCCTGCGTCCTGGTCCCCGAGAGACCCCGAGCCCCCCCAGCCCTGGGACCCGGAAAGCTCTCATTTTGTATTTTTGGTTTTTTTTTAACTCCCGACACAGGAAATAAAACACCCCACTCTGGCCGATCACACCAACTCGCCTGACTTTAACCGTCCCGAGTGACACCGCGACAGATGTTCAAATGGACCCTCAGGCTTTCATTTCCCAAACACGCGTGCACACACGCGCACCTCCTGATCCGAGGCTGCCGGGCACTTGGACTAGGAGATACGCAAACCTCAGCGCCAAATAATTGTTGGCAAGCCCGAGAACTCCGCGTGACGGCTGCTGTCGCCCAGACGCGCCTGCTCTTAATAGATGATAACGGGGCCCGGCCTTCTGGCCGGGCGCTCCGCAGTCAGCGAGACAGGGGTCCACCATTCGGAAGCCCGCATCGTGGACGGACACCTGCAGCACGCCCCGTGCCCGGCTCCTCGAGCCCGAGGACAGCGGGGATTGGTGGGGAGACGAAGGACCGGCCAGGGAACGTGGGCACAGGCTCCCCCGAGTGACTTCCCAGACCCCCGCTGTCTCACGCTCCCTCGAATAAACGATCCCATTTCCGCGGAGTCGCTTGGCACAGAGACGGAGCATTTATGCCAACACGCGGGCTGAGCCCCCTGAACCCTCCTTTGGGAAAAGAGCAAGTGGCCACGGTGCCCCCCTGCTAACGACTTCGCTCGGGGAGCTCGCTCCTCCCAGTCGAGCCAGGCGCAGGCGCGTGTGCCCGGGTGGTGGACTCGGCTGCTGGGGACCAGGCAGGGTTCGGGGATTTGTCCGGACACTCGGCTCCCAGATCACCGGCCTCACCCCAACGGCCCCCCCGGCTTCCCCGCCCGATTCTCGCCCGCTGGGGTCGGGCTCCGAGGTTGTGCCTTCCCAGCGGTTCCTTGCGACATGGAGACTAAGGGCATCGAAACCATGCACTTGCAGACATAGAAGGTGCTAGAGAGTTCTCGGGGGCGGGACCGCAGCCTCTACGGTGCGTGGGACGCCCGGGACAGGACGGGGCAGGGCGTCTTCTCAGAGTGCAGGTTCCGTTCCGGGGCCGGGCCCGGACTCTGCATTTCCTACAAGCTCCGGGGAGGCCGGGCGCTGCCGGTGCTCAGACTCACCGAGCAGCAAGAGGCTGGCCCAGACCCCCTCCCAGGGCAGAGTCCGCGAGCTCAGGAAGCACCCCGTTTCCTTAGTTTAACCAAACAGGCCACGGCGGGCAGCAGCAGCCCAGTAGCGCCACGATGTCCTTCAGCGTGTGACATCGGGGGGCCCATGATGTCATTGGTCACACCTCGCGAAGGCGGCACTGATCACAGGCGTAGGTGACACCCACCTATGCGGATGACTGCTTTCTAAAAACAATTTTTTAACTGTTTATTTATTTTTGAGTGGGGGAGGGGCAGAGAGAGAGGGAGACCCAGAATCCGAAGCAGGCTCCAGGCTCCGAGCTGCCAGCACAGAGCCCGACGCGGGGCTCGAACTCACAGACTGCGAGATCATGACCTGAGCTGAAGTCGGACGCTCACCCGACGGAGCCTCGCAGGCGCCCCGGAAGGGATCGCTCGCCCCTTTGCGACGAGGGAGCGCCCTGCGGAGGGACACGGCGCTGACGTCCGTCTCCGTCGCCGCACCGGCACGGGTTCCGCCTGCAACGGCGGCTCCTGAGCTGCGTGCAGACGAGAGCCTTCTGTTGCGACCGTGCCCCCGCTGGCCGCCGGTCTTTCCATGCACGGAAAGGAGCCCGGACACCCTCGGCCAGCCTTCCCCTCCTCCCCCCCACCCCGCTCCCCGTCCCCCGACCATCCCTCCCGCCTGCATGACCCCGGCAGGCCGCGGGCCACCACGCTCCCAGCGGCGCCCCCGACAATCGTCAACCCGGCAAATCCCTTAATCGGCGGGCATGAACAAGCAGGGCCGAGCGCGGCGGGAACAGAGTCCTGCAGGAGGGCGCCTGCGCAGGAGCAGAGGGGAGGGCACCGGGCAGAGGCTCCCGCCCTCCCCCGCCCGCCTCGGCGCTGTCTGATCTCGCTCTGCCCGCCGTGTTCTTTGTCCCCGAGCCGCACGCTGCGATCACAGGCCGGGCGTCAGCCTGCAGCTACGCACGACCTGCCGGGCCGACCCGCGGGGCCCGCTCCCGCGCCGGGGCGTCCGAGGAGCACAGCAGCGTGCTTCTGAGGCGGAGGGAGGCTGCGGCCGAGGGCAGGCAGGCACCTGCCGGGAGGGGCAGGGAGACCTGTGGTCCTGCTCCCTCCCAATCCGTTTTACTCACACAGGCAGGGCAGGAGGGGCACAGCCAGCTCCACCTCTACCTAGCTGTGTGGCCTGAGGCAAGTGACTTAATGTCTCTGAGCCTCAGTTTCCCCATCCGCTCCCTAGGGGCTGTCTGAGGCTTCGCTGAGCTGATACGCTGGGGCGGCCCCGGGCACAGGGCCCGAGAGGAGGCCGCGCAGTGTGGGTTAAGTCTGCCTGGGCGGGGGGGGAGAGGCTGCAGTTCTGCCCCTGGGAGGGCATCCCGGGATTCAGCCCGCTCGCTGGGGCCCCCTCGCCCCAGAATGAGAGTGTGTGTGGTCACTTGCAGCTGCCATCCTGGAGGCGAAGGGAGGGACCCAGGCCCACCTGGGGGGCTCGGTCGCTGAAGCATCTGACTCTTGACCTCAGCTCAGGTCGTGATCTCACGGTTTCTGGGTTCAAGCCCCTTGTCAGGCCCTGTGCTGACAGCCCGGAGCCTGCTTGGGAGTCTCCCTCGCCCTCGCTCTCTGCCCCTCCCCCACTTGTCCTCTTTGTCTTAAAATAAACTAAAAAAAAAGAGAGAGAGAGAGAGAGACCCAGCTGGGATTCACGGGGAACTTTGGCACTCCCTGGCCTCTGGCCTCTAGGGCCCCCCCTCCCCCGGCAGGGTTTTCAGAGTCTCCTAACTGGGCACCCGGTGAGGGATGGAGCCAGGAGGGGGCGCTGGAGGCCCAGGGAGACGGGGGCTGGGGCGTGGGTGGCCGGAGCTAAGACAAGGGGCTAGTCACCACAGGTGTGACCCTCCCCCCCCCACCCCGCCCCATGCTCTCCGGAGCCGCTGACCGTGTGGCAAGGTCACTCACGCGGCCCCGAGGAGAGACCCGCCACGTGGACCGGACGCCGGACCCAACCCGCCCGCCGCCGCTGAAGGCACCACTTTGGAAGCTAATCCTGCCGCCCGGGGTCAGCCCGCAGACGACCCTGAGGCCCAGGCACCTCTCGAGAAATCCGAAGCCAGCAGCGCCCTGTGGAGCCACTTCGGAAAACCCCGGCCCACAGAAACCACGAGAGTCTCCACGGTCGTAAGCCACTACGTTTGCGGGGCAGGCGGTGGGGGTGGGGCGGTCAGTCACAGCGGCATCGGGCATGAATACGGCATCGAACTGTACAATTCACCAGGAAACTAAACCTTGTACGACAGGTGATGAAGGTAAATCTGAACCGAAGAAACCCAGGCACAGGAAAAGTATAAAAGCGTGAACAAAAAGAGACAAGTCCTAACTCACGATAAAACTTCTCCTAGGAAAACAAGAGGCTTGGGGTCCTCCCAGCTGCTAGCAACGCGCACTGTGCAAGCCCCGTTGCTCTGGGGACTCGGCGTCCTTGTCATCCAATCAACGAGCTACAGGACACCTCTGGCCCTTTGTGACTCAGACACTTGAAGGCCTTGGATTGGCAGCCCCCATCTGGCAGTCCTCCACGGAGGACGCCGGAGCAGGCTTTTGGCACAAGCAACTTTCACAAGCCTGGAGGGAGAAAGGCTTTAAAATCCATCAACCCCAGCGGGAGGCCGGCGGGCCACCCAGTCGACGTGAAGCGATGGTTACAAAACGCGATGGCCAAGAGCCCCCAGATCCTACCTGGGGGCGAATTCGGCCCCCGAGGTGGCTCCCTGGAGGGAAGCGAGCACCCTGACCCCAGGGTGCCCGTGATTTCTGGCTAAATTGTCCTGCCCGCGTCATGGTGACCGCGCCCCACTCAGACAAGGTGAATCCTGTGTCTCCAAAGCGGAGGTGACGGGGCTCGGCACGCCAGTCCCTCGCACCCGCTTCTCCGTCCCCCTGTCCCAGAATGCCACCCAGGGCCCAGGAGCGCTCGGAGTCTCCAGAAGGGCAGACCTGGCCTCCGCGGTGTAACTGCCCCCCCTAACGACCCCGCCCACCGTCGATTCTGCCCACGGGTAAACCCGACCACAGACTGGGGGAGGGGCGGGTCTGAGCCTCACATTCCTCTGGGATTTTCTTTCTCTCGAGTGTTGCCTGTGGTTTTTAACACAAGACCCCAACAATGGAGTCTCTGAAACGCGTCTCTGAAACTCCCAGCCCGGGCTAATTAGGAGGCAGGTGAGATGAAGCTTCGAGGCAGAGTAACTTCTCGGCTGGGCATTTCATCCACTCGCTCAACCCTGTGCGCCCCGGTTGAACCACCTGCGGAGGGGATACGAGTAATAATTATCTCCTTTGGACAGGTGCTGGGAGGGTTCATTAACTGAACTGCTTTGAGCCGCCCCGGCCCAGCTCAGGGGGCGTGAACGAGACCGCCCCGGTGGCTCCGGGAAGAAGCCATAGCTCGCCCGCTGTCAAGAATTCACGACCTCGAAGGCCCCGGCTCCGCGAGGCCTTGGATGTCCTGCCCGCGCCACGGGGCTCAGAGCTGCTGGCCTGTGAAGACCAGGCCGCCTTGTCCCCAGTCCCCTCTGCTTCTCCCGAACTGGTTTTCCAAGCGGCCAGAGTCACGCAAGACAAGGTCCTCGGTGGGGGGGGCCCCTGGGGATGGAAAGACAAGTATGCATAATACAAGGAAGCGATGGCGACCTTGCCTGGGCGGCCGTGACCTTGGCCTGGAAGAGGCCCCCTTACCGGTGGACCTGGAGAGCTTCAGCGTCCAGGGGGGTCTTGGGCAGCGAGGCCTCATCTTGGACCGGTGAGGGACTCGCTCAAGGTCACGGGGCAGGCAGAGGCAGGAGCTGGGTGCACGTGTCCCAGAGCCCCCAAAGCCGGGCCCCGGGGCCTCGTGCTTCACCGCCCCCTCCCCCAGAAGTCCAGCCTCCGAGGGCCAATCCCATGGGCTCCGAACTGATATGGGCTTTGGGACAAGCGCCGCGGGCCTCGCTCTGGGGAGACTGGCAGCGGACGTGCCGACCTCAGCAAACCTCGGGGGAGAGAGTGCTTTCGGGGCCCCCTCGCCGGCCCCCCAGCCCTGCAGGTGCACGGGAGACAACGATTCCCGGAGTCGCACGCCCAAACTCCGCACACGGCATCCCCCCGGCTAACGATCCCACCCGATGAAACCCCCTCGCCGGCTCCTGAGATTTCGATCCGAGCGTGGGCAGGGGAGGGACGGAGTCTCGGGGACCTGAGTGAGCAAGGAAAACCTGGGGCTCAGAAAACAATCACCCCCAACATGGGTGCGGTGCCTGGCAGACTCACCGGTGTTCAGATATGGGGCGCACGTGCCCCCCAGCGACCCAGGAGGCAGCAGTGGGGGCGGTAGGAGCCCCGTTACAGGGGCGGAGGTCGAGGTCCGGGGCTGGGGGGCAACTCTCAGTGGGATTAAAGGCAGGCCGGCCTGGCAGCAGGATTTTCATGACGGAGACTGGGAAAACAGGGGTCCCCTCTGCCAGGGCTCAGACCTCAAGCTTCCCCCTCCCTTCCCCACTATCTCCTTCCCGCTTCGCCGCGGGGCTCCACCCCGAAGCTGCAGGAATGAGCCCCGAAAACCTCTCCCTCGACATCATGTAACATCCTTTGCGTCTTAAGACATTGGGGCTAAAAACACCCCCCAAATATCTGAAATAGAAATACAGTAACAAAACATTTCATAAATTCGAGCTCACCGGGGATGCATAAGTCAGGCCGAAATCAAGTAATGTTTTTTAAAAATCTACGATATTTTTTAAAATTTTTATTTATTTTGAGAGAGCGAGCAGAAGCAGGGGAGACAGAAAGAGAGACAGAGAGAGAGAGAGAGAGAGAGAGAGAGAGAGAGAATTCCAAGCAGGCTCTGCACTGTCAGCCCAGAGGCCGACGTGGGGCTTGAACTCAGGAACCGTGAGATCACGACCTGAGCCCAAACCAAGAGTCGGACGCTGAGCCGATGAAACTGTGCAGGTGTCTCTAAAAACCTGCGTTATTATGTACGATATCACCTTTCTCTATAAAAACCAATGCAGAGGGCACTTGTTGGGTTGAGCACTGGGTGTTAGATGGAAACCAATTTGACAATAATTATATATAAAAAAAAAAAAGCGAATGGAAAACAAGGAAACAAAGGCAAACCACAAGCCCAGATCAGGAACGGGCTGCGGAGCCTCCTGCCTGGAGTAGCAGATAAAGACGGCCGTGCCTCCCGCCACCTCGGGCCCGCGGCTCCCCAGACGAAGACGGGGTCTCAGGCTAAGCCCCGCGGAGCCTGGGCCCCGGGAGGGCTCCCCACCGCTGCCCGTGGAGGGGGAGCCCAGGAGGGCCTCTCACCTGCCCGGAATCAAATCCTGCACTTTGGCCCAGAGACCTGGCCCCGGCGCCTCAGTTGTGCCCTCTGGAAAATGGGGGTAGGATACAGATTTTTCCTGCAGGGCGGCTGCGAGGCTTCAATGGGATGACAGGAGGGCAAGTGTGGCCAACACCACGCCTCCGCCGAACTGAGTCAGGAGAGGCCCGGAAGCTGCCCGTTTGACTGCCCACGCCCCCTCTGCACACAGGGTTGGCACCTGGGGACCCGATGTCCCCTCGGTGTGCAGAGCTGACGCCTGGGCAGGAAGAAGCCCACAGACGGAGGCCCGGGGGGACACCGGGGGCCGTCCCCAGCCCCCAGCAGCAGGGAGTCCTGGGGCCCCCTAGGGTCTCCCCCAGGCGCACACGCCACCCCACCTCTGCATCCTCCACGCTCTTCCTGGCCGGTTGCCTCTGGCTGGCCCTCCCTGCCCTCCTCCAGAGGCCTCCCCGGCCCCGCAGGGTGCAGGGGTGCGGGTAGGCGGGGTCATAGCAGGTGCTCCGGAAACCGTCAGCTGAATGAATGAGTCCAACCTGGTCCCACTGAGGATCAGACCTCCTCGTCCACCCCACAGTAGCTCTGCGTCTCCTGAGCCAACTTCCTTAGGGCCTCCTGCCTCGTTTCTCCCTTTGGACTAAGGGAGAAAGCCCGTGTTGGGTGTGCCTACGGCAAAAGTCCCCGGCCACCGGAAGGGTCTTCCAGCCGCCCCACAAGGGGAGACGGCCAGCCGGGGTAGTCCTCCCAGCTGTGTGACCTTGGGCAAGTAACTCGACCTCTCTGGGCCTCCATTTCTCTCCTCGTCTGAGAGTGGGGACAGGAACCCTGCCGAGGCAGTCGCACGGTTAGGATGACCTCCCCTGTGGCCCTTCTCACCTACCAGATGCCGTGTAGCCCTGTGCCCATAGTTACCTCTGGGCTCCCCACCCTCTGAGGCCGGAAATACGCCCGCGACGGGGAGGGGGACCCTGAGGCCCCGGGACCCAGGAAGTAAGTGCTCTCCTGGCTTTGCCCAGAGCCGCGCAGGAGCGGACGGGGTGCCTGTGGGAGGCCTTGCACCCTTAAGTGCAGAAATAAACGGGGGACCAGAGCTCTGCTGGGGCATCTGCCGGCCCGCGACGCCCCTTCCCAGCCCAGGCCGAGGGCGCCACCTGCTGGGGGCGTGGGGCTCAGCACCCGGCGTGCCCTTGGCTCAGCGGCCACCTGGGTCTGGGGCCTGGGAGGCGGACGTGACCTTAATGTACCCATGGTGGGCCTCTGGGGTCCCGATGCCCTGGCTGGTTCCGCACTCTCCCCCTCCCCCCGACAGACCCCCAGGATTCAGTCTTGACCCTCATGGCTCTGGGCGCAGGAGGGTTCCAGAACCTTCTCTCCTTTCACTGGTGTGGTTCACACTCGGTGGATGTGTACGAGGAGTCTGGCAGGAAGGCTCTAGACGCGGGCCACGCCTTCCCTCAGGACGCTCCCTGCCAGTGCCTGGTAGCGGGGAGGGGGGGCCGCACCCCTCAGGGTCCCGGGGTCACGCTCGCCCCACACCCCTACCTCCAGGCCTTTGCTTCTCAAGGCCCTTGGCCTGGGCTTTCCTCTCCTGCCCCTCCCCTGCCTGCCTTCCATACGGCTTCCACGGCTGGCCCTCCCTCAGTGCTGAGGGGCTCTGGCTGGCCGGCCTGGCCTGGGACTGTCCTCCCCCTCCCCATTCCCGAGGCTGCCCACTCTGGAATCTTCCGCTGCCGGTAGGCGGGGCCAGAGCAGGCCCAGGTCGGCCCTGCGGCTGGCTGACATGCCCTCGCCAGGCCCTGTGGCCAGCCCCGGCAGAGCCGCGTGTGGCCTCTTATGTCTGAGGACCTCCCAACGCGGGACATGGGCAGCTGACAAGCTGCAATTAAGGACACTTTGATCTTTGGGCTGCTGCTGGAGAAACTACGGGGAATGAAGGCCTCTTCTCTCCCACGAGCTGTAGAAGGAGCAGGGTCGGGGCCCTGGAGGCCTGCAGGGTCCGGGGCTCGACCCTCCCTACTGAGCGGGTGGCAGGTGTCATGTTCTCGGGGGCAGGTGCCGGTCCCTGGACCAGCCCAGCCCAGCGCTCCGGGCTGGGTCCCTTCCACTGGCAGGAGGGGCGTGGGCACCGGGGCCCTGCCGGCACGGCCGCGGCTAAGCCAGCTACCACCCCTGCTCGCGGAGGGCAGGGGTGCGGTCAGAACCCCCTGATGCAGCTCTGAGGTCCCGCAGGGAGCGGAGTGCCGGACCCCCGGTCACGGAGCTCCGGGGCCGACCCTCCTGAGCGCCCCTGCGGCCGGCACGACAGGCGTCACCGAACACCCCACTCCACCTACACACGCGATGACCTTGAACGTGTTAACCGATTTCAACGATTTCCATCGCCCCAACAGAGACCCCGTCCCCAGCAGCACTCACTCCCCATCTCCCCCCAACCCCCCCCCCCCCCCCCGCCCCTAACCGGCTCACTGTCCCTGCGGGTTTGCCTCTTCTGGACGTTTCTATGCACGGGATCGCCCGCAGGTGGCCTTCTGGGACTGGCTTCCGTAGGCGGGATGTTTTTGGGGTCCGTCCCCATGGCAACCGCCGCTTTCAAGGCTGAGTAATATTCCACACGGTACGGACGGACCCCGTCGCGTGTAACGTTCGTTGCTAGACATCTGGGCGGATTCTAGCTTCTGGCCATCGTGATTCCTGCTGCCGTGAACACGGGTCCACCGGGGCCTCTCACACGCGTCAAAGTCAGGATCGTGAGGGTTAATCACACACAGAAAACTGCCCTTTCCCACCTCAGCTAGCTGGGAGGTCCCCTCCGCCCTCTTACCGTCTGTGCAGCCGGTGACGGGCACCCCAGGGAGAGATGACAGCCCAGAGGGATGGTCACCCCGTGTTGGAAATAAGGAGCCCGGGGCCCAGAGAGACTGAGTCGGTGCCTGTGGTCTCTCGGCTCTGAGGACCGCATGGCCCTGAAGCTGGCATCCGTCACCTCAAGGCTGTCACTGTGCCAACTCCCGGCCAGTCCTGGCCTCCGATCTCGCCCGAGCAGGAGCGGGGACTCATGAGCCCGGGGCGGGGCCGTGAGGTTCTCTCCCTCTTCTCCTCGAGGGCCCCGACCCAGCGCCCGAGCCCCACCAGGAGCCCCAGCCCGGCCTGCGCGGCTTCTCAAGAACGGGGCCCGGGGCCCGGGGCCGCAGGGTCGGGGTGGGAAGCGGGTGGCGGATCGGTGGACCCGGCGGGGGCCCCGGGGGCTTACCGAACGCCGCGGGCAGCAGAACGGCGGCGCGGAGCAACGCTCTCACCCAAAATGGACAGTTTTCAAGGAAAGTAAAAACTGCCAACATGCGTCCAGGAAGCAGCAGAAACATGAACAGACTTCAAACCCGGAAAGAAACAGACACAGTTGTCAGAGGATTGACTCCAAGAACGGTGAGGGCCAGATGCGGCTCCGCCGACTTGGGGGGGAAGCGGTGGCCCGATCGCCGCACGCCACCAGCTGTCCCCCGCGCGGGGGAGGACGGCGGCGCCGAAGTGTGCGGGGCAAACCCTCACGCCCAGAGCGACGGCCCCGCACGAAAGGAGAGCCTGGGGCTTGTCTGTCCTTCAGCCGGTGGCCTAGGCCCGGGCCGCACAGGACGCGGGGAGCCCGCACACCTGTGCCCACAACACAGGCCAACCCCCCATGGAGCTCGGGGAGCGACCTCCCGCAGAGGGGAGGGAGGGGCCGGTGGTCTTCAGAAGAGCCCTTAATTTTTTTTATTTTGAGCGAGAGAGAGAGAGAGAGAGAACACACAGGGGAGGGGCGAAGGGAGAGAGATATCGTGGAATCTTGAGCAGGCTCCACGCTCAGGGCAGCGCCCGAGGCGGGGCTCGATCTCACGACCCTGGGATCATGATCTGAGCCGAAATCAAGAGTCAGACGCTCAACGGACTGAGGCCCACAGGCGCGCTGGGAAGAGTTCTTAAAAGAAGCCATCCCGCAGACGCTGGCTGGGCCACTGGGGCCCCGCGGGTCCCCCGAGGTCCCCCCACGCCAGCCGTGGGGGCCTCCGCCTTGCTTCCCTGGACTGAGGTACGTCTCAACCAAACGTGACCCAGAAACTGCCACCCTCTCCCCAGGCCCCCCCTCCCGCCCTCCAGGCACCCGGGGCAGTGGGAACGGGGGCACGAGGTGGGAAGACCCCGTTGTCGGCCTCTGACCCCGGCAGCCCCTCGGCCTCTCTGGTTCCCACCTGCCGCTCAGGACGGGGTTCGTGAAAATGGAGTCCCAAAACGCATAGTGGCAGGTAGGCGGTCTCCAATCTGTAAGGGCTCGTCGTGACCGTGACTCCCTCGTCCAGGCAAGGTTCCAGGGTTTGGGGAGACCTCTCCTTTTGCCCCTTAGAGAGTCCCTGTTGCTAGTAACGACAATGACGCTCTGTCCCCAGCTCCCGGAACCTCGAGTCCCCAAGCTGGCCTGTGCACCCCACTCGACCCAGGAGCACATGGGGGTCTCTGTGTGACAGATGTCAGGAGGGCAGGCGGGCGGGCGGCAGGGGGGCCAAGGACGCGGGTACAGACAGCCACGTAGAGAACGGCACCCCATTTTCAGCTCCGCTCCCCCTGCAGAGAGTTCTAGAAGCCTCCGGGAAGACTGGCTCCGGCGTTCGCGTCGGGAGGGAGCCAGGGTGTGTATCCGCCGATCCTAGCGGTCTCCGGGAACGGGCGCGAGCTCCCGGCACCTCCCGCCCTGCCCCCTGCGACAGGGGCCCCGGAAGCACCCAGACACCTGCAGGACGAGGCAGTAAGGGACAGGGGAACACAGGCGGGCCGTGGGGGCATCCGCTGTGGCTCCAAACAAGCCACCAGCCCCGGGGTCCTGGCTCCCTCAGGGAAACAAAGCCCCTGAGCTGGCCGAGCTGCTGCCAGGCATGGCCGCAGGCACGGGGGGGGGGGGGGCCTGCATCCAGTCCCCTCCCCTGTCCGGCCCGGACAAACGGGCGGTCCCAGCCTATGCGCAGGCACGTTGGGAAGCTGCTCTTTCTGGAGCGCAACGCGGGACCTCTCCCTCCCCGGACACACCAGGGCGACGTTCTCCTGTGGGAGCCGGGCTCCTGGGGGTCAGGAGATGGACTTTCCCCGCCCTCCGGTTCCAGCTTCCGCCGAGGCCACACGCAGGACGGCGGCCGGCCCGGGGCGGCATCGATCCAGCAAACGCGACAGCCTGCGAGCTCTGATTGAATGAAATCGGCCCCCGCTGGGCGGCCTTAATTGTTTCCAGATTCTGAAAATACGTGAAAAGAAGACGCAAATGGAAAAATTCGCCTCTGGCTGCGGTGGTGTCGGGGGGGTGCGGGGGGGCTCGCTGGGCCGGGTGTCCGCGTGACCCGTGTCCTCGAAGGGTCACCTGGGCAGAGGGAGTGACACCCTGATGTCACCAAGACAAATGGCCCGGGGGAGGAAACGGACCCCAGGAGGAGGAGGGACCCCTGAACGAGGGCAGCGGGACAGCCACGGGTCACCGCCCCTGGGAGAGGTGGCCCTGGAGAGGAGGGGTGCCCGGGGCCGTCTGTCGCCCGCAGAGACCGAGGAGCTGAGTGGTGGCAGGCACCATGAAAGGCTGCAGTCCCAGGACTCTGCTTGGGACGCCGGTGCCCCTAGGGAGGTCGCTCCCCAGCACCCGTCCGGTCCCCTGCGGCCATGGAGACTCTAGAAGAGGGTGGCCTAGCCCGCCCTGAATAGCAGGCCGTGCGGCAGCATCACAGGGAGAGCGCGGGTGGACGGCGGGGACGGGCAGGGAGGAGAGTCCAGCTGTATTGGCTGTGCAGCCTTGAGCAAGTCGCTTGCCCTCTCTGGGCCTCAGTTTTCACACCTGCAAAAGGGGCGGGCGGACTCCAAAAGCGGCGTCCGAGGAAGGCACCTCCAGGCTGCACTGCCCCACACGCAGCTTGGGAGCGGCCCTGCGTGTGTGTGTAGCACGGGGACCCTGCCCGCAGTGCCACTTCCTGCCCCGAGACCCCCGGGACGCCTGCCGCCCAGAGGACTGCACGCTGGCTGCTTTTCAGGGGGCGCCGGGGGCCCTTCCCCGACGGCTGGGGTGTGAAGGCGGGCAGGGGAGCGGCTGGGCAGGCCGAGCTTGGGGAGGAGGTTCCAGGGGATCAGGACACCCCAGTTCTGTCCAGGCTCCCCAGCCCTGCAAGCCACCTGCCCGAGTGTGTGAGGGCCTCCCGACCCAGGAAAGAGTGTCTGGTATCTCCAGAAAACACGAGGGGGAGAACACACACACACACACACACACACACGTGCGCGCGTGCACACGAGCAGGTGCACTCCCACCCCGAGCCCGACGCAGACGACAGCCTGTCACGGTCTGCGTGTTACAAGTCAATTACGCCCACCCCGCCGCCAGCCTCGGACGCCGCCGGGGGCAGGCGCCTCGCCGTGTCGGGACACCGACAAACGACGGGGGGCGCTCCCCCGGGAGGGGCCCGCCAGCCCTCGGGAGGCCGCCGCCGCTCGATCAGGAGGAAATGGGGGGGAGGGGGGGGCAGCTCATTTATTTTCATCCCTCAGCCTCCATATTAAACGGCACAGTGATTAAAAAAAAAAAAAAAAAAAAGGAAAGAAAGAAAAGAACAAGAAAGAACGGCGTGGTTCCGGCGCGGCCGTGGGCGAGTGTCGGAACCCTGCCCTCAGTCTTGCTGCCTGTAGAATGGGGCTCGGGCCGCCCCAGGCTCACCACGCGGGAAGCCCCGGAGCTGAGAAGGTCACGGTCTCCTGTTCCCTCTTCTCGTGTTTTCCGCAGCCTTCCCTGGACCTAGGTCGTTAAAATCATACCCTTCCCACACACCCGGGGCAGAAACGGATCCTGTCTCTTATTTTTCAGTTTTTTTTTTTAATGTTTATCTCTTTATTTTGAGGCAGAGAGCGAGCGAGCATGGGGGAGGAGCAGAGAGAGACGGAGACAGAGAATCTCAATCAGGCCCCTCGCTGCCAGCGCGGAGCCCGACATGGGGCTCGAACTCACAAACCGTGAGACCACACCCTGAGCCGAAATCAAGAGGCGGACGGTCAACCGACTGAGACCGCCTCCCCCCGCAACCCCGGCGCCCCGGGTCCTATCTTTCAGACCCTGAGTCTGGGCAGCCCTGAGTGTGGAGAAGGTGTGGGGACCCCAGGGTCCGCCCCAGAGAAGGGGTGGCACGCGGGTTCTCCCTGGGATGCAGGCACGGACACAGGGGAAATGCCCGGTCTCCCACGAGGAACGCAGAGGGGGACAGCCAGGACCCCTCGCACTGTGTGCCCTGGCCCCGGGGGGCTCCGGGGGACAGCCGCACCCCGAGATCCAAACAGAAGCAGAGCCACGGGCCAGTCTTGCTCCCGTCCCGGACAGCTGCCCAGGGTTCAGTTGGACACCTGGGCGCCCATAAAGGCTGTCCTTTGTCCTAAGAGATGCGTAGCCCCTGCCTCATCACTGCCCCCCGAGCAGCGAGACCCACTGCCCGCACTGCTCCCCACCAAGGACACCCACGGAGGCGGGCCGCGGGCCTCGCCGGCCCCGTGCCACTGTTACCCTCTCTGCTATCAGGAGGAGGGTCTGGGGTGTGGCGGTCGGGGTGTCCCAGCTGACACCCGAGGTCCCTGTGCTGAAGGACCTCTCCGCACCGCTGTTCTCTGGGCCCCGCCTGGCACCGGAGGCTCAGGGACCCGTCCCTAGAGAGCAGCCAGGCCCAGGCAACCCACAGGGGTGGCGGGAGGGCCAGCGCTGGGCCGGCCCGGAGGCAGGAGAGAAAGCTGTCTGGGGGCGGGGGCTGGGGCGGCTACGGGAACCAGCACCCCTCCCCCAACCCCCCCCCCCCCCAGTCACCAAGCGCGCCAGCACGCTCTGCCAACGAACCGAGCTCTGCACGCCAAGTCCTCTTTAACCTGGGCACGGGCACTTCTGTTAACCCCATTTCGCAGGCGAGGAAACCGAGGCTCAGACAGGCAACGTGGCCAAGGTCCCCGGCGGGTCTGGGGCAGAGCGGGGTCCGAAGCAGGGCAGCTGGCTCCCCCCAGCCACGGCGGATCGGCACCCACTGCGGCCTCGCGTCCAGCAGGGCGGCGCGGGAGAGAGATGGGTGCCAGCTCGGAGGCCGGGCTTTAGCGGGCACCTCCCCGCCCCTCCTACGGGCCCGTTCGCTGCCCTTGCTGCCTGCCCGCCCCTCGCAGTGCCTGCATCGCCGGGGGCAGGCCCCTGGCTGCCCAGCGCCCCTCCACGCGGGGGGCCCTGTGGGGGGCGGTCAAGGGCGTGACCGAGCAGACCCCGGTGGGCCGGTGGGGAGGGGGCGGGAGGCCGGTCCACTCGACTCTGGATTTGTAAGGACTGGGTGACACACTGGGGCTGGGGGGAGGGGAGCTGCCCGCTGCGCCCCTCCCCTTCCTGGGCTGGGGGTGGCAGGCCTCGGACATGGCTCTGCTTCAGGCGGCGGGGGGGGGGGGGGGGGGGGAGGCCGGGCGCCTCGAGGGAGGCCGGCCGGGCAGCCCCCGCCGCGGCTCCGATAACCTTCAGCCCTGACCTCATTTCCCGCCAAGGCTCCTGCCATTTCTTCCAATTTTCCACATAATTAGCTGAGCGGGAGACACGGCCCCGGCGCCGCGGCAGGAAGGAGCAGGGCCCGCGGGCCTGTGGCCCAGGGCGGAGCCACCCCCCAGCCCCCTCTCCTCCCCGGCCCTGGCAGCAGGGTGGGGGAGGTGCGGGGTGGCCGGTGGGAAGGGGCCGGGGTGCCTGCAGCGCGCCCCGTTCAGGGTGTTAGGTGTGGCCTGGGTACGGTTCCCCTGGAATGGAATCACGTGACAGCCAAAGTGGTCGGCACCCGCCAGGGTCCCCAGCACCTCGTCTCTGCCTGCCCACGCCCCCTCGACGCAGCCCACGGCCCCCTCCGCCCTGTGCGCCCCTCCTCCTCCTGGTCCCTGAACCACCCCCTTCCCATGCTGGAGAGGCTGGGCCCCGGCTCCATCTCCTGCGTGCCGCGTCGGTATCACAGACTGGCCGGCCTCAGTCTTGCCATCTGTGAAGTGGGCCCGACCACAGAAGCGCCCTCAAGGTCGGGAGGGGAGAGCTCCCCTCGCCACAGGCCGCCCCCCTCCTCAGACACAGAGAGAGCCGGCGCAGGAGCCACTGCTGAGCCCTGGGCGGGGGGTGTGCTCAGCTCCTACCACGGGGTTCCGGCCCCGGCCCCGGGGGACACTGTCATGGAGGGAGGCCCTGGGGCGGCTCCGAGGGCCTGCTGTCAGCCCTCCCCAGTGCGGTGCGGCCAAACAAAAGTAAGAGTCAAGGGGCAAAGGTCTCCTTCATGTCCTGAACGACGCGGATTTGCCCCCCGGGCCTCGGTGGCCCCAACTGTGCAACGGGCAAGGTTGCCGTTGGAATCACTCCTTCCTGGCTGAAAGACGTCCCGGAGGGAAAAGCTGCAGACACGGCCACCAGCGGTCACACCCCCCCCAGGTGCCCCGCAGCCTGAGGGGGGGGGGCCTCTCCTGGGCCAAGTGGGGTGCAGAGCCCCTCCAGCTCCCCGGGGAGCGGCGGCCTCCTTGGAACGGCCTTCCCCTGACAGCATGAATGATTCCCTGCCTCCCTCCGGAGCCCGGCGCCAAGGCCCCGAATCCATCATTCCGTGTCATCCGTCTGGGGCTCCGTGGGCCACCAAGCCACTCTCCCGGGGGGGGGGGTGTGGGGGGTGTTCTCTGGCAGCACGGGGCACGTGGTACCCACAGGACGTCAGAGCTGAGCGCCTTGGGCCTGGCCCCACACCGGCCCCGTGACCGTGGACTTGGAGCCCCAGCTCCCCGCCTAGGGATGGTCGCGCGCAGCTCACACGGGTAAGATGCTGTTTCCGGTGGACAGCAGAGAGCCCCGTCCCCCCGCCAGGAAAACCAGACCCCCGCCCCCCCCTAGCAGCGGCAAGGGAGCAGCGGGGCCCAGAGCCAGCGGGGGGCTCCGTGGCTGCACCTCAGCCACCCCGCGCCCCAGCAGGTGGTGGGTCCTCTTTCCCTGCAGGGTCTGTGTCAGGAGGTGGATCCCACACGCGGAGGGCAAGGGGCCTGCGGGGCGGGTCTGTGGCCCCAGGTGGACCTCGAAGCCCCACGTGGCCCTCTGGGGACCTGGGCTTCAGGACCAAGGGCCTTGAGCCTCCGGGACAGCCACCAGGGAAGGCAGCTGAGGCCTCGAACCTGAGAAATAAAGGCCTCCCACAGACTGGGGAGGTCAGGGAGGGCTTCGTGGAGGAGGCGAAATGGGGCTGGCCTTGGAGTGAGGTAAACAGTAAGGAAAGAAGGTGGCCCAGGCAGGGGCGGGCAACGGGAGCCAAGTCGTGGCCAGTGGCTAGTGGGGAGGTGGGGCGGGAGACGGATGCGAAACCAGATACCAGAAAGTCGACCTGGAGAGAGCTATCAGGGGAGACTTCCCGGAGGAGGTGAGGCCTGAAATGAGGAGTTCGCCTGAGGACAAAGGAGGGGTGGGGGTGGGGACCCCAAAATAAAAGACAGGCTGGGCATAGTCAGGAAGAGACCAGAAGAGGGCCCAGGCTGGGATCTGTGCGGGCGGGGTCTGGAGGCCAGAGACTAGTCCTGGGAGGTCGGACTGAGCAGGAGGAGGGCGGCGTTTCTGGGCGGCCGGGTCCCGTCGGCGGTGGCGTGGCTGCCTCCCCCACAGGAGGGTGGCTGCTCTCTCTTGCTTTGCTCATGAACCACCATGCCACGCGGCCTGCGGCACGGACACGGGTCCCAGCCCCCGTCTACACTCCCTGCATCTACCCGAAGGCCCCGGTCGGTCTGAGTCCACTGCTCGCGTGCTCGAGAGCAACAAAATGGTACCGGTCCCCCTTCCGGCGACCCCCACCTTGACACTACGGGGAAGCGGTCCCCGTCGGCTGCACACAGTGAGCGCACGCTTGGTGCACGCGCACCCGACGCCACCCCGCGCGGCTTGCCTGCGGAGGCACCCTTTGTGCTAGAACCGCCTGCTTTTCAGAGGCAGATGTGGAAGCACAGAGAGGCCAAGTCACCAGACTGGCGCCACGCAGCAACCCAAGTAAGGACCCAGGATGCCTGAGTTCCAGAGTCAAGGGCTTACCCCCGGCCCCTCAGGCCGGGGCTGCCCAGGTGGTGCTACGGGTCCCACGCCGGCCGGCTCCGTACCCTCCTCACTCCACACGTGCTGGGGTCACTACCGCCAGGGAGCCGGCCGGGAGACGAGGCTGAGCGCCCGCAGACGTGCACCTGACAGCAGGGGCGGACGGACGTCACAGAGGACGGGCCACGAGGCAGGACACCCCCCCCACCCTGTCCCACCTTTTGGTTCAGGCTAAACGCCAATCTTAGGTGTCAGGGAGAGCTGGGTGCTGAGGATGGAAAGTGGGGAGGGGGGTGCCCTTGGCATCACTAAGTCACAAATAAAATACAAGATGGTGAGGACAGGGGCCACTGGAGAAGCTCCGGGACTCCCCGGACACGGCAGGGGCGGTGTGGACCCAGGTGGGGGTCAGCCCGGCGGGACGGCAGCAGCGGGCAGGAGGGTGGCGGGTTGGTTCCCTCGGCGGTGCTGGGCCATTGGAGGGGGAGACCCCACCTTTCTAGTGCCCCAGCGGGCGGTGCTCCAAGGCCACGAACTCTTAACCTTCCAGGGAGACGTCCCCTCCCCCTGGAACAGCCGCCCCAGTCTATGGAAACATCACTCAGGTGTCTCCCCCTCCTGGAAGCCCTCCCTGATACGCAGGCTGAGCCTTTACTGGAGCACACCGGTGTCTTGCTTCTCTGTCCTCCCTGCCGGCCTGCAGCTCGGTGCGGCCGGGCCGGCCGTTTAGACCCGGCCCACCGGAAGCTAGCCCCCGAGAAATGGGCAAGGGGGCGATCCTGTGCGGCGCGGGCTGCTCTCGGATGCCTCTGCCGCGGCCGCCCCCGGCAGCGGTGGCTCGCGGCCACGTCCCGGAGGGACCAGAGATTCAGGCTGGAAGGCAGGAGCCAAGTCTATTCCTGGCCCAGACGAGGGATTCTCACCTGAGAACTTGTCAGAAACGCAGATTTGGGCCGCGAAGCTGGGGCCGGCCCAGCTCTCCGTGTAGAACAAGCTCTGCGGGGGCCCCTGGCGCTGCTCCCGGGAGAACCCCCGCCCTAAAGCATGTGAAGTCACAGGCTGCTTGGGAAGGGAAAGGAAGGGAAGGGAGGGGAGGGGAGGGAGGGAGGGGAGGGAGGGAGGGGAGGGGAGAGGGAAGGGAAGGGAAGGGAAGGGAAGGAAGGGAAGGGAGGGAGAGGGAGGGAAGGGAAGGGAAGGGAAGGGAGGGGAGGGGAGGGGAAGGGAGGGAGAGGGGAGGGGGAGGGCAGAGGGGAGGGGAGGGAAGGGAAGAGCTTATCTAAAAAAGGGGGTCTTGGGGCGCCTGGGTGGCTCAGTCGGTTAAGCATCCGACTTTGGCTCAGGTCATGATCTCACCGTTCCCGAGTTCGAGCCCCGCGTCGGGCTCTGTTTCGGATTCTGTGTCTCCCTCTCTCTCTGTGCCCCTCTCCCACTCATGCTCTGTCTGTCTCTCTCTCTCTCTCTCAAAAATAAGTATTAAAAAAAATTTAAAGAGGGGGTGTTGATAACCTTTCTTATTCACCCCTGTAAGTAACAGGAGAGTCATGCTAACTGATGCCTTCCTGCCCGTGCAGCTGGAAGGTGCAACTCCCTCCGCGCCCCCGCCCACCCTGCCCGCCACGCCTCTGTCCCCACGAGCCTCTAATCACCTCTAATTAGCTGTCGGGAGGCTCGAGCTGGCCCGGCCCCTCCCCTGACTCCTTCCTCCTGGAAAGTCAGCGGCCATTTGGCTCGCCCACTCTAGCCCGGCACCCACGACAGGACCCGGCACACAGTAGGTGCTCAATAAATACCGAATCGACGCCTGAAGGAACCAGAAGCTTGTTCATTTCCTTCGGCTCATCGCCGAGCTCAGGGAGCCCGAAGAAGCGTCGCTCCTGGACCCAACGCGCAGGGGGGGCCGAGTGAGCCTTGGGGACGGTGGACTCACCCGAGGTCGCGGAGCCGCCGACTCAGCTCTGCTCTCCTGAGCAGAGGACTCCGCTCACTGTTGGCAAATCGGCCCCCCCCCCGTGGTCTTGCCCTCCCCCCACCCTCCCCGGCCGACTCGGACCCCAGCCGACCAGAGGCCGTGGCCCAAACGGAAGGCGTCAGCCTGGAAATCTCGGAAGGATGGAGGAGGGAGGCCACGCGCGTCCTCTGCAGCCCTGTCAACCCTGCCGAGGACGCCTGCCACCCCGCAGGCCCCCGGCGCGGAGACACACAGCTAATTAGCTGTCAGGAGCCAGGCCGACTCTCACCCGGCCCCTCCCCGACCATCTCTCCCGGAATCGCCCTCTGCCACCGCGTGTCACCACACGATGAAAGGAAATATGTTCAAAGCCGAGGCACTAACGAGGGACCGGGGGGGCGGGGCTTGCAGAGGCGAGCGCGGCAGACCGCCTCGGACGCTCTCCGGGGGAAGGGGAGAAATTAGAACCACTCAAAAAATCATTTGTCATCGTCAGTTTCCGGAAGGACGTTATACCCGGGAGGGGCCGGCGCAGCGACAGGAGGCCCCGGGCCCTGCGTTCCTAACAGGCTCTGCCTCTCCCAACCTGCGTGACCCGGGGCGAGTGGCTCCCGTGCCTCAGTGGGCCCGTCTCCGTTTCCCTGTCTGTGGAATGGGTTCGGCGAGAGCTCTGGCCTCAGTGGCCTCAGGAGACTTCGATGAACAGCGGAAACACAGACCCACCCGGGGGGGTGTCTCCTGCCTGGACCCGGCAGGAGGCGGTGGCCTCAGGAGAAGGGGACCGATCAATGCTCGCTGCCGCGTCTCCCTCCTCCCGGGCTGTGAGCACTCCCCCCCAGGGGACCCCAGAGAACCCGCTGGAAGGGCGGCCTCGAGGTCAGAGCCTTGGAGCTGTGAGGACCCCCCTGCAGGGCAGGAAGAAGCCCCGAGGTGCCGACCTTGACGGAGCCCGGACCAGAAGTCGGGCAGGATTCCAAAGGCCCCACGAATTCCCTCGCGGAGGCCCGGCTGCAGCCCACCGTGCAGACGGGAATGCTGAGGCCCCCCGGAAGCTGTCCCTTCCCCGAAGTCACACGCCTAGTGAGTGTTGGCCCAGGGGACTCCTGGCCCCCAAGAGCCCTCGTGGGGTGCTGCAAGGATGAGGTCACGCACAGGCTGGCTCCGGGCCCACCTGGCATACAGCAGGCACTCAGTAAGTGCGGGCGGGCGCTGGGGACACTGAGCGGGGCTGCTGGGACGCAGGCAGAGATGAGGACGGCACCTGGATTGTGGGGGTGGCCTCGGCACCCCAGGCCCCACAGGGGGCGGATGTGAGCATCAGTCGCTGAAAATAGCGGCTGAACCCCCGATTCTCACGTGGCGGGCCCCCGACCGGGTGACCCCGCGCACCCACGCAGGACGAGTCCCACCAGCGCCCAACCTCCGCACAGCCACCGTCACCGGCTGTCTCGGGTGAATCCTTCCCGAAACGCTGAGCCGGGCCTCGGGGCTTCTCCGCGCCCTCCCCTTCTCTCTGCGGCATGGCCGGGGCTGGTCAGCAGATGTCCCCAGAAAAACAGCAGCACTCCTGCTGACGACCGGGGCCACAGATGGATTCCCCGCGTCCTCACGGACATCAGCCCCCTGTGCGCACATGACACGTGCTCAGTGCCAGGAGCGGGGGCTCCAGTCCAGGGCTGTGTGATCCTGGGCTTGGCACAGCGCAGCCCGGGGGGTGACGGGCACGCACACAGCAGGGCGACTCAACGCGGAAGGTGCCAGGACCGTGGACATGCGCGGGCAGGAGCAGAGGGGCGGCGTCCTGGGGGACAGCTCAGGGGGCCGGGGAGGCTCCCCTGGGGGCAGCCTCCGTTGCCATGGAAACCCGCTCCTGCCAGATGAGTCCACCGAGTTGGAATCTTTGACCTGACAAGCGTCAAGGTCACTGACATTAAAACCCTGGTGTGACCCCCAAGACCGGAGGCGAGTTAGGTGGCTTGCTGTAGGGGGAAGGGCTGGAGCTACTCCCCTCACTCCTCCCCTCCCCGCCATAGCCCCTTCCCACAGGCCGCTGGGAGGGCACGTGGGCTGCCACGGGACCCGTCACGTGAGCCGGGGTCACCACCCAGGCTCCTTCAGAGGCCGTGCTGGGAGGGGTGTGGCCCTGTCCCGTCCCTGACTAGCGCCCAACCTCCTCTGTCCTCTCAGCTCGGCCGAACGAACGCCCGTGGCGGGGGGGGGGGGGGGGGGGGGGGGGGGGGGAGCCCAGATCAGCCCCCCGCCCCAAGCAGAGCTCTCCGCCCGGGTCTGGCCCGCCTCCTGCACGTGGGTCTCCCTCGGGCTCTTCCTTCTCCGAGGGTCCCCACCTGTGCCACGGATGTTTCCACGGTGACGGCGGCCCCTCGGAGGGGGTCTGGCTGCAGCCCGCCATCCCAATCCTGGGCAGTGCCGGCTAGTCGCTCACCCCTCTCCGCCTCCGGGAGGGCCTCCGACTTTCTCGGGCAGCTGTGCCTGCGCCCTCTCCTCCCACATCTCTCCAGGGCTGCTTTAGACCGAGGGCGCCCCACGGCCGGACGTCTTCCGGGGTCTGACAGCAGTGCGGGTGGAGCACTCAGTGGGGGTGGAGCACTCGCTGGGAGGTGAGCACCCTGGGGGGATGGAGCACACCTGGGGATGGAACACAGTGGGGGTGGAGCACGGCGGGGGCGGGGCACACAGTGGGGTGGAGCACGGTGGGGGCGGGGCACACAGTGGGGCGGGGCACACAGTGGGGTGGGGCACACAGTGGGGTGGAGCACGGTGGGGGCGGGGCACACAGTGGGGCGGGGCACACAGTGGGGTGGGGCACACAGTGGGGTGGAGCACGGCGGGGGCGGGGCACACAGTGGGGTGGAGCACGGCGGGGGCGGGGCACACAGTGGGGCGGGGCACACAGTGGGGTGGGGCACACAGTGGGGGTGGAGCACGGCGGGGGCGGGGCACACAGTGGGGCTGGAGCACGGCGGGGGCGGGGCACACAGTGGGGGTGGAGCACGGCGGGGGCGGGGCACACAGTGGGGGTGGAGCACGGCGGGGGCGGGGCACACAGTGGGGTGGAGCACGGCGGGGGCGGGGCACACAGTGGGGTGGAGCACGGCGGGGGCGGGGCACACAGTGGGGGTGGAGCACGGCAGGGGCGGGGCACACAGTGGGGCTGGAGCACGGCGGGGGCGGGGCACACAGTGGGGGTGGAGCACGGCGGGGGCGGGGCACACAGTGGGGGTGGAGCACGGCGGGGGCGGGGCACACAGTGGGGTGGAGCACGGCGGGGGCGGGGCACACAGTGGGGTGGAGCACGGCGGGGGCGGGGCACACAGTGGGGTGGAGCACGGTGGGGGCGGGGCACACAGTGGGGCGGGGCACACAGTGGGGTGGGGCACACAGTGGGGTGGAGCACGGTGGGGGCGGGGCACACAGTGGGGCGGGGCACACAGTGGGGTGGGGCACACAGTGGGGTGGAGCACGGCGGGGGCGGGGCACACAGTGGGGTGGAGCACGGTGGGGGCGGGGCACACAGTGGGGCGGGGCACACAGTGGGGTGGGGCACACAGTGGGGGTGGAGCACGGCGGGGGCGGGGCACACAGTGGGGGTGGAGCACGGCGGGGGCGGGGCACACAGTGGGGTGGAGCACGGCGGGGGCGGGGCACACAGTGGGGGTGGAGCACGGCGGGGGCGGGGCACACAGTGGGGGTGGAGCACGGCGGGGGCGGGGCACACAGTGGGGATGGAGCACGGCAGGGGTGGAGCACGGCGGGGGCGGGGCACACAGTGGGGATGGAGCACGGCAGGGGTGGAGCACGGCGGGGGCGGGGCACACAGTGGGGTGGAGCACGGCGGGGGCGGGGCACACAGTGGGGTGGAGCACGGCGGGGGCGGGGCACACAGTGGGGGTGGAGCATGGTGGGGTGGAGCACTCAGTGGGGGTGGAGCACTCGCTGGGAGGTGAGCACCCTGGGGGGATGGAGCACGGCAGGGGTGGAGCACGGCGGGGGTGGGGCACGGCAGGGGTGGAGCACGGCGGGGGTGGAGCACGGCGGGGGTGGGGCACACAGGTCAAAGATGCTGTGCCCAGGAGGGCCGCATGCTGCAGACTGGCTGGGACAGGTCTGCCAGGCCCTCAGAGCCCCAGGGGGCACAAGTCCCTACCCTGGGCTGTTCTCCTTCCTTTCTCTGTGGCCGGTCCCCCGCCTCTCACTGGCCACCCCGATCCCGTCCATCAACAAGAGTCCCGGCCTGGCCCGGGCCCAGGACCCCGCGGGGGCCTCTGAGAACCTCTCCGCAGCCCGGCAGCCCCCGGGGCCTCCCAGAAGTGGCTCTGGCCCCAGAGAGAGATAAAGGGGGAGCAGTCGGCCCCACTGCCGCCTGAAGGATCGCCATGGCAACGGCGCAGGGCCAGGCCAGCTGGCGGCGGTGGAGTCTGGCAGAGCGGCGGGGCTGGCTTCCCCCCAGGGAGTGGGCTGGGGCCCGGGGGCTGCCAGCGCCAGCAGGGCCGGGCCGTGTCGCTTTCTGCAGAGAGCGTGGCAGCCCCGCGGGGCTCAGCCGCCGAGCAGGGCTGGACACTGGGGAAGCCCACCTCCGTCCCCTTCCCTCTTGGCGAGTGGGGGCGGGGGCTCTCGCCTGAATTCTCTGATGCCTCCTGGGCCCTGGAGCCCCGCGGGAAGGGCAGGGGGGGTGGGGGCTGGGGCGGGGCTGAGCCACACAAGCAGTGCACAGTTTCTGCAGCACATAGTAGGTGCTTGGTGAACATGCGCCAAACGGCAGAAGGAACAAACGGGGAGCTTCCCAAGCACGGGCAGGCTGCCAGGCGCAGGGCTGGGACAGAGAGCCCCTGAGATGACCCTTGGTCCTGTGGACGTGGGAGGACGCGCACACGCCCTGCTGGATGTTTCTGGCTCTCGCTGGCCCCCCGGGAAGAATCTGGAGCCCCACTCTGAAGACAGAGTGCCAGGAAACTGTATTAGGGAGCCCCGTCCGGGTCCTCTGCCCTCCCTCCGGACCGCCCCAAGGAAGGCTCCCCCAGGCCCTGTGATGAGCCTACGGGGCCCGCGCGGCTTTCCTGGTGTGCAGGCAGGCGGAGGGGCCTCCTGGCCCGGTGTGCCCCTTCCATCCCTCCCTGAGTCCCCTGCCCCGGATCCGGCACGCACACTCCCTGACCGGATGCTCGGCTCAGCCAGGGCTATTCTGCTCATTCTAGAGATGAAGACACTCCTGCCCAGAAGCAGGCCAAAGCCGCCCAAGGTCACCGGGCCGAGTGAGGAACATTCGAGGCCCCGTGCTCCCCGCCGCTGCACCCGGCCTCCCTCGATCTCGGAGCTGGGGGCCGGGGAGATCGCGTTCATGCCGAGGTGTACACTGAGGCCTGCGGGAATGAAGACAAACGTCCCTTGTGTTCAGAGCGACGCTGCAGTTGAGTTTCTGCTGCTTCTCATGGAAGCGATCGGCCGGCCGCTGGACCAAGCGGGAGTCCATTTTGCGTAGCCTCGGCCGGCCGTAAGTCACGCAAGTCACATCGCGAGTACGAAGGCGCTGCCTTTGTCAGGCTGAGTGCTCTGCTTGGGGGTTTGGTGACACATAAGGGCTGAGACGTCAGAGACGGGTTCCAGCGTGTCCTTCCCTGCCCCGCAGACGGGGCAGCAAACGTCACTCACCCCAAGCCCCCCACGACCCAAAGGCCCCAAAGGCCTAATCGCTGGGGCGGCACCCCCCGCTAGCACGTTCTGTGATGACGGAACATTCCAGATCTGTGCGGGCTGACACGGCAGCCGGCGGCCTCGCGTGCGCCTGGAATGCGGGAACTGGATTCCAAGCTGCATTTCATTCCGGGGCCACGCGTGGCCGGTGGCCTGACACTGCGGCTCTGGACCGAAACCCTCCCTGCTTGCTGTGAGCGCGTCCTGAGGTCAGAGGGCAGGCAAGCGAGGGGCGAGATGCCGGGGCTGAGAGCACGGCAGGTGGCCTGGGCTGGTGGCGTCATCGGGGACGAGGCAGGAGGGGCCTCGGGGTCTGCGCCTGGGACGGGAGCCCTGCGTGAGCGAATGCGACAGGCTGGACCACACTCGAGGAGCACCGACCCTACGCCAGCGCCTCCAGGGCTCTGCCTCAGTTTTCCCCTCCGTAAGATTGCAACGGTAACGGAACCCAACCTAGGGCTGCCGTAACGTTTCAGCGAATTCACACATGCAAGGCGCTTGGAGCACCTTCGGCGTGTGCTGTGACCGTCACTGCGTGTGCTGGCACCCACCAGCGTCGACTCCTCCCGGCCCGCAAACACTCCCCGGGATAATTCGGACTGTCCCCACGTAACAGATGGGACACACGGATGGGGAAACACAGAGAGGGTAAGGACCTACCAAAGGCCACACCGCTCTGCACACAGCCAGGACACAAGAGTCACTGTCGCCACCCCATTCTACAGGTGGGGAAATGGAGGCTGGGATGGGCGAGAAGGGGTGTCCTCCAGGCTTCCGGCCACACAGCCGGGCCGGGGCTGAGCTGGGCTGGCAGCCGCGCCTTTGGCCTCCTGAGCCCAGCCTCTGACTCTCGGGCCTCCCGGGGAGAAGCCTCTGGAAGGGCCGAGGAGGCAGGTTGGGAGGGGAGGCGCCGACAGCAGGCTGGGCTTCTGCCACCCGCTCCCATCCCTGCCTCTCACACCCGCCGCCTCGGGGGAGCCGGAAGCTGGCGGCGCCAACTGTTCCCG
Organism: Paguma larvata; assembly: GCA_030068075.1. Classification (NCBI taxonomy): domain Eukaryota; kingdom Metazoa; phylum Chordata; class Mammalia; order Carnivora; family Viverridae; genus Paguma; species Paguma larvata. The sequence goes on along the minus strand of CM057841.1, from coordinate 57,264,527 downwards.
CCACCCCCTCCCCCTGCCCATCTGCTCCTGTGCCGGGATCGGGGTGCACGTCAGGCCCCGGCCTGGCCCGCCTGCCGCTGGCTCGGGGGGGCTGCTCCCGACCCTGCCCTTCTCCCGGGCCTGGGCATCCCCGGGGGGCACGGACAGTGGGCAGGACAGGACCCGATGCCCCCATGTCCCTGTCGCGTGCCCTCGGCGTGGCTGTGGTCCCTGCGCCAGCTCCCGTGTGCATCCCAGGGCCAGAGTCCCCTCCCCCCTTCCTGGGCCCTCCCCTCTGCGGGGCTTCTGACCGCAGGGCCCCGGGGGTCCATGAACCTCCCACTGCAAATGTTCCAGAAAGTTCTCCTTGTCACCCATCGTGTGGTATCACCCGTTATGTGGTGTCACCTGTCGTGTGGCCTGAGTGAGCCTTACAGCAAACAAGGTGGGGAGGGACCTTTGAGAAAGAGGTCCCTCCAAACTGAGGGCCCAGGGCCATCTGCTGGTGACACTGGGTGCCAGACCTCCTGGGGGTTCAGGGGACGGCTCCCCGGGGAGCAGCCACGTTGAGGGACACATCCTGTACACCGGCTGTGTGCAGGGCACCGTGGGAGAGGCAGGGATCACCCCTAAGGGTCCGCTTGTGTCCCAGCCTGGGCAGCCAAGAGGACAAGGCCCGCAGGGCACCCGGGCCAAGGGGGGCATGGGCAGGCAAGGCTCCAAAGGGCCAAGAGACAGACGGATCCAAGGGCTGCAGAGGGCTCGCCGGGCACCCAGGGCCACCCCTTGTCCCCCCGCCTCTAACACTGCCCCATGAGAGGGCTCCCTACTTCGTGGCTGTGTAACCACAGGCTAGTTACTTAGCCTTTCTGGGCGCCAAGTCCACAGGGGATGAAAACAGCGCCCTCTTCCGGGGCGACTGCAAGGATCGCTGAGTCATGCCTGGCACGTGGAAGTGCTCAGTCTTGGCCGGGCAGCAGGACAAGGACGAGGTCCCCCTCCAGCCACCCGGACGCTCCTCTGCTGTCCCCAAGCCCAGGGCACCCGGCGGGTCCCGCCTCCTGGCCTGGGCGCACGCAGATCACTCTGCTGCCAACACCCTTGCCTATCCTCCTCTGCCACACGGCTGGCTTAAACTCTCCCTCCAGGACTCCACCCCTACAACACCGGCTCTGAAAAGGGGGCTGGGTGGGGGTCCCAGGCAGAGACGGCAGAGGAGCCTGCACCGGCAGCCCCTGCGGGAGAGTCCCGCCCCCCCCAGCCCCGGCAACTCTGTCCAAGGCTTGTTAGGCCGAGGCTTGGCCGGATATTGCAGAGGACAGCGACATCTAGTGGGCAGAAGACACATGGCCCTGCCACCCCAGGAGGCCCCCCGCTCCAGAGCACCTAAGTGTCCAAGCGAGCAGAGGCACACTCTCCCTGGGAGAACCAGGGCAGAGGGGTGCCAAGGGCGCCAGGCGGGCGTGCTGTGTCGCGGGCACCGACAGGGCTCAGCTCCCTCCCTTCTAGAACCCCGCCTGCCTCCTCCCGTGGGCAGCCGTGTTCCTGCGTGGCATATGCCAGCCATATGCTCTCCCTGTGACAGCATCCTCAGCGGGCCCGCGAGCAGCCTGCTGGCGGGGGTGGGGGTGCCTCTGAGCTGGAGCTCACCCCAACTGCTACACCACGCAAGCCGCAGCTTGGGGAGCCGCTCGGAGGAGTTCCAGCACCCTGCTGGGGGCGGCGGGCCTATGAGCTCATGTCCTGGACACCAAACCCAGGAGGCTCCGAGAGGCTGAGCGACTTGCCTGAGACCACACAGCTCCTGCCGGCTTGTTCACTTAACCAACTGAGCCACCCAGGCGCCCCTATGCCGGCTTGTTCAAAGCTTCGCCCGCGTCAGTCTCCTGGTTTCCTCCTCTGGGAGAGCTTCGGGGCCCCTCCTGTTCCGGCAGCCTCGGCAGGGAAGCCTTCAGGGCACTCCGGGGCCCCTGAAACGGCCTCTGCGTCCCAGACTGGGCTCCCCGGACTGGCCTGTGGTCTGTCTGGGGAGCTGAGGGGGACCTTGAGAGGCACAGGGGCTTGTCCCCTTAAACTACAAAGTACCCGGCTCTGATTTCCTTAGTAAGCCCATGGGCACGCGAGTCCCAAGTGATGGGGAGAGGGGAGGAAGATTCCAGAGCTTTGCGCTGTGCAGGAGGTAATACTGAGTGTGGACTAACAGACTCAGCCCCTGAGTGCTGCCAAATTCCCCTGCGGGAGCGAGGCTGAGGCAGCTCCGCGGAGGGTGGACACCTGGGTGGGGTCACGGCACCCCTACGGCACAGGAGTTCCCTCGGGGACCCGGGAGTCTGAATCCCTGAGCTGCGATCCGCCCCTGCCTCTTGCTGGGCTGTGCGGCCAGACTCCACCGCTCTCTGGGCCTCGGTCGCCTCGGGCCCACAGGGAGCCAACCTGGTGACGCGGAGGAGTGGCCTGTGTGACTTCTCCAGGGTTTATAACAAACGACCGCAGGCTGGGGGCTGAAAACCACAGAAGCGCACTCTCTCACTGTCTGGGGGCCTGAGGTCTGAAACCAAGGTGGGGGCAGCGCCGTGCTCCCTTCGAAGGTTCTGGGGGAGGACGCTTCCTGGTCCCTTTCTGCTTCCGATGGCCGGCAGCCGGCCCTCCGTGGCCACGAGTTCCAATCTCTACCTCCATCTCCACGTGGCCCTCGCCCCTGTGTGCCTGTCTTCACGTGCCGTTCTGTCTTCCAAGTCCCCGTCCCCTCTTCTTACAAGGACACCAGTCGCTGGACTTAGGGCCACACTAATCCAGTGTGACCTCATTTTAACTAGTTACACCTGCAACGACCCTCCTCCTCAATAAGGTCACGACCTCTCAGGTTCCAGGTGAACGCGCACTTGGGGAAACGCTATCCGGTCCCTCCCCTCCTTCCCCTACAGGGCTCGGAGCGGAGCCTGGCACCCAGAAGCGCGCCATGACCGTGGGTTTACAGACCCTCACCAGACACCTGAGACAGGAGACACAGGCCGACCCCGACAGATGCGGACACCCAGGTTCCGACAGTGGGCTGTGCGCCTGGAATCCGCCTCACCGCGTGGGGCTCAGTTCCGTCGTCTGCGTTCCTGGGCATTTTCCTCGCTCACGCCCCCTCGGCCACCAGCTGGGGCAGCACAGGCGTCTCCCAGCAAGGCCGTCACCCAACCGCGCTGGAAGGAAACCTATTTGAGGAGGCTTCCGGGGGACCTGGCCCCTGCATCAGCCTCAGAGCAGAGCGGGAAGGCGTGGCCGGGAGGGAGGGCGTGGCCGGACGGAGGGCGTGGCCGGTAGGGGCGTGGCCTGGCGGGGGCGTGCCTTCGCAGGAGTCTACAGACTTCGGGAACCTAGCCTTGCGGCTCTTTTCACTTATAATGAAACGGTCTCGTCGTGTTGGATAAGTGTTCACTGCTGGAGCAACGGGCAGGAAGGTGAACCTGACCGCTGTGTTCCCATGTATCAAACAAGCATCGGGCCCCCTCTGTGTCAGACGGGTGGCCATGCCCACATCACAGACCAGGGGATGCTCCCAGCCAAGGCGACTCAGCCCCAAGCCTATCTGGCCCTGCCGGGGAGGTGCAGGGGCCAGCACGGAGTCTCTGAGATTGGCACATGGTAGGGCCCAGTGACCCAGGGAGCAAGGCCCGAATGCAGGCAGGAGGTGGGGACTGAGCGGCCTCTGATGGGGCGGGTCCAGCCTGGGACTGAGGGAAGAGCCGAGGGGCCGGGTCGTGGGCAGCCACTATTACTCTGGCCTCTGGATGGAGAATTTCCTGGGGAAGAAGAAAGGCCTTTTGGGTTTAGCAACCATGCTGTATGCACCCCGGGATGCTGGGGCCCCACCTACAGTTCAGATGGCCCAGGGGGCATTGCGACGGGCGGGAAGGTCCCTAGGCCTCCTCCTGGGTGGCCCCGGTGCTCTACTCTAGCCCCATCTGGCTTCTGAGTCAGGCCAGCCAAGGATCGATAATCCTGTGCCTCGACACCTGCTGAGCCCAGTGAAACCGGGGAAGAAGTAATTCCGCTCGACGGAGCTGGCAGATGCGTGCCCGGTGCTGAGCCAGGCACGGGGGGGAAGCTGACCCGCCAGGCAGAGGGGTGACATGCCGGCTGGCGGGGGGCCCAGGCCTCCAGCTCAGCCATCCTCCAGTGTTGACTGACTGCCTGCCACCGTGCTCGAGTCCGGGACACGGTGGCAGACAAGACCCAAGACCTTCCCTGGAGGGACAGGCTACATAACCCTGGGGGACGTCCAGGAGAGCCCAGGGGCAGGCCGAGAAAAGCTGGCAGAGGTCCTGTCACAAAAGAGCACCGAGGCCTGGAGCCACCGAGCCGCCTGGTGACCCCGCTCCTGCGAACGCACCCAAGAGAAACCCAAACCCGTGTCCACGCAAAACCCGCGCACGCCACGGCCACGGCCGCTCGAACACGTGCCGGCCCAGGGTGGAAAGAGCCCGGACGCCCGTCGGTGGTGAACGTCCATCCCATGAAGTGTATGTACTCAGCCGCACAAGGAAGGAACCCTGACCCACGCGACAGCAACAGCATCGAGGGGCCCCGACGCCCGGGGGGAGGAAGCCGGGACGACTCCTTTTACTCGTAACATCCAGAGCAGGCGAGCCCACCAAGACAGACGGCAGGTTCGTGGCTGCCGGCGGCGGGGACGGGGGCGGGGGGAGGTGAGGGACTTTGGGGGGCGATAAAACGTTCTAGAAGGAGACAGTGGCGATGGCTGCATGTGTCTGTGACTCTTCTAAGATACTTTTTTTAAGTTGATTATTTTGAAAAAGAGAGAGATGGAGAGGGAGAGTGCACAAGTGAGGGAAGGAGCAGAGAGAGAGAGAGAGAGAGACAGAATCTCAAGCAGGCTCCTGCTGTCAGCGTAGAGCTGACATGGGCCTTGAACCCACAAAAGGATGACTAATGACCTGAGCCAAGATCAAGAGTCGGATGCTGCACCGACTGAGCCACGCCGGTGCCCCAGCGACTACCGTAAAACCCACTGAACTCTGCAGAGGTGAACTGTTCTTTAAAAATCCCACTTACCACAGCACTTACACCATGCACGCTTTTCCTGTGTTGGAGCGATTTGGAAATTTATTAAGATGAAAAGGAAGGAGCACGTACTGTTTTATGATCAGAGAACCAAGACAGGTGCGTGCAGACGCCCAGCTCCCAGAGCAAGGCGGTTTTGCTGGCGGGGCTGGGAAGGCTCAGGGCCCGTGGCGGGGAGGAGGGGGGAGGAAGCTCCCCAGGAGGCAGCGCAGGCTGGCCACCCTGTCCCCGCCAGCCCGGCTCGCCAGGAGTCCTGGAGACAGCCAGCTGGTGCGGGGGTGACCGAGAAGAGACGCCGCCGAGGCTGCCTGTCTGTACACTGTCAGTGGGTTCCTCGGGGGCCAGACGGAGAGGGAGCACATGTCTGGATCTACCAGAGACTTCTGCCAAGGACGGTGTGGCACAGGGGTGGCCACCAGGCCATCCTGGCAAGAACCCCCGAAAGGGGTCTGAGCTCCTTGTGAACGACGGGCCGCCGGCGTTCTCTCTCTGCAGCGGGCGGGGACGAGGGGAGGGTCTCTCGAGGGCACAGCTGGCGGGGGCCGGCCCGCAGACCTTGCACACTCACTGGCAGACCCCGCACCAGCCCAGACGAGGGACGGATCTCATTCCTGCTGCCCAGATGCGGAAACTGAGGCAGGGAGGGGCACCCGGTTACACTGGTCTCAGCCCTACAGTGTCAGGTGCTGATCTGCCTTCCCGCCAAATCACAGCGTGAGCCCGAGCGGCCGCCTGGCGCCGGCCTCTGGGCACCGAGAACTCACTCGAAGCCAGGTCACCAGGCTATCGGAAAAACCCCCTCCCCGTGGCTACGGTCGCTTCCACCCCCCCGATGGGCGGCTTTTCCACGCCACCCACCAAGTCTGCAGCCCTGCAGGCTCCCGACACGGGCTGGGTGTCCTGCGATTTAATCCAGGTGTCCTGCGATTTAATCCAGTGACGGATGCTGACGTCCAAGGTCTGCCCAGACCCGCCGGGGGCCGGCTCGGTGCCACGTGCCAACTGAAGTCCGCGTGTCCTGTGCCTCGGACCCACCGGCCGCTCGATGCTGGGGGTTCCCACGACCACCTCCTTGGATTCGATACATCGCTAGAGCGCCTCGCGGAACCCGGGGAAGCACGACTTCCGGTTTAGCGCTGCGGGCACGGCTCAGGGCCGGTCACGTGGAAGGCCGCGGCGTCCCGGGGGTGGACACCCGCCCGCCCCACACGGTGACGGAAAGCCCCAAGCTCTGCCTGAAGGGCTGTCGTGTCTCGGGGTGACTTCCGCCGTGCCGGGTCCCTGGACTGCGGGCTGAGAGTGCGGGCTGCCCTCGGAGAGAGCTGCTCCCCAGCTCTGGTTCTCAGTCTCCCCGTCTTGGAAGTGGGCCGGCGCTGTCCTCCTTCCCCACGTAAGGCCTGTAAAAGGCTGGAACCAGCCCGGACACAGCAACGGGCGCGAGCTACTTAGGGCCACCCAGTGACCTCGCTTTGGGGGGCTCCGTGCCCCCTTCGGTCTAAAGGCGGGGGTTCCCCTACAGAAGGGGCCCGTGGGGCTGGCTCTGGCCCTGCGTTCGCCCTCTGAGCAGCTGTGCTCCTTCCGAGGGGGTATCTGGGCTCCCGGATGAAATCTGAGCGAACGCCACCGTCGTTTCCGAATCCGTCCCAACTGGCTAAGGCAGAGCGTTTGCTGTGCCTCGCGCTGGCCGGGCAAAGCAGGGATTCTGTTGATTCGGTAAGGGAAGAGTCCGGGGCGTGAAGGGCTTCAGGCACGGCTGGACCCAGAGGCTCGAACCCATCTCCTGTCTGTGTCTGTTTCTCCCGGCCCCCCAAGCCCTGAGTTCTTCAGCACTGGCCTTGCCCTTGGCCACGAAACGCCCTCCCAAGCACTAACTGGAGGGATGCCGAGGGCTCAGCGCCCACTCGGGCGGGTCCGCTCCGAACCCCCCCAGCATTGTGCCTGTGCCTTCGAGGACCCTCAGCCCGGGGCCTGGCATACCCGCGGGGGAGTTCCCGTGGCCCAGAGACAGGCCTGATGCGGGGAGAGGGCACCAGTCAGAGCCGCCTCTCCCTGCTCGGTTCCAGCCAAGACGAGGTTCCCAAAGGACGAGTGCTTGTGTGTAAATATGAGCTACTTCTGTCTCCTTCGAGACCAGTTACGCAGATCATGGCGGCTCCCCCAGGACTCGGCCTCCTACTTACTGTATCATCATTAACAGCCTATTAGGTAACAGCTGCTTGGAGAGAGAAAGAGAGAGGGAGCGAAGGAGGGAGGGGGGAGAAAGAGAGAGAGTGGAAGGAGGAGGAAGGCAGGGGGAGGGAGGGAAAAGGGAGAGAGGGGAAAGAAGGGGAGGGGGAGAGGGAGGGGAGAGAGAGGAGGAGGGAGACAAAAACAGGGAAAGAAACAAAAGGAGAGAAAGAGACAGAGACGTGAAGATGACAGAGACACAGAAGAAGAGGAAGGAGAGGTAGAAAGAACAGATTCAGATACAGAGCCGCCGGGGAGAGAGGCAGGGAGGAGGCCCAGGGAGGCAGGAGGAGGCTGAGGAGAGGGAGGAAGGAGAGGAGGAGGAGGAGGAGAAATGGGAGGAGGAGGGGGGAGGAGGAACAGGGGGAGGAGGAGGGGGGAGGAGGAATAGAAGTAGGAGGAGGCAGAGCAGGAAGGGAGAGGGTAGGAGCCAGGGACGACGCAGCTGTGAGCTCTCTGCCCACCTGCCCATTAGGGCCCCCTGCGGGACACGCAGCCAGAGGGCCCCCCTTCCCCCCCCCCCCCCCGTCAGACTGCCCCTGCAGCTGTGCTCACCGCACGGTGCCCTCAGCCCTACAGGCAAGCAGGCAGGCAGGGGTGGGGGCAGACAGGAAGGGGGGGCAGCAGGCAGGCAGGCAGGCAGGGCTGGGGGTGGGGTATAGCTGGCAGGGCTTGGGGGGGGGCCGGCAGGGCTGGGGGGTGGCAGGCGGGACTGGGGGGGGTGGCTGGCACAAGCAGGCCACAAGAAAGCCCTTGCAGGGGTGAAGCTGCTCGCACCCCGCCACTCTGTGGGGTCTGCTCCCCAGGAATCCCCGGCTCTTTCCGCTGAAGTGCCTCCAGGCGCAGGGCTGGCCCGGCCGTTCGGGCGCACGGTGGGTGACCGACACCGTTCGGAGGAGACGGGGTCGGGTATCTCCACGGCGGTTACAGGCCAGCCCCTCCCTGCACCCCCGCTCTGAGTCCCAGGAACCTACGGCCCCACAGGGCAACAGCAGCGAAGGGCCCACTTCGGGGCCCGAGTGACCAGGCTGTGGGGAGCCCCACCCTGGCGCTCAGGGCCGGCGACCCAAGGTCAGGGCCTCGGTCCTGAACCCCAGGATACTGTCTCCAGTCCCCAGGGCGTGGGGGACTGAGCTGGGTCCGGGGAGGAGGCCGGAGAATCGGCCGTGTGCCTGCCCAGGCCGGGAACCGCTGGTGACCGCAACACAGCTGCCCCCCTCCCCACAGGATGCCTCTCAGGAACAAAGTCACCCACGGGGACCCCACCGCCTCACCGCTTCTCCCCAAGCCCGGGCCTCTCAGAAAGGCTGCAAGCTCACCACCCGTCGTCCTTCTGTCTGTACGTCCAACCAAACCACCAACACTTCCTGAGCACTCCCCACCCACCAGGCGCCCTTCTAGGCCCTGAGGACAGCACAGACGGCAGACACAGATCCCCGCAGAGCAAAGGACGCCTGCGGGCGGAGACAGGGGGGGGGGGGGGGGGGGGGGGGGGAGGGGGGCGGGGGGGTCCAGAGAGCGCGTGGTCAGGACGCCTGCGGGCGGAGACGGGGGGGGGGGGGGGGGGGGGGGGGGGGGGGGGTCCAGAGAGCGCGTGGTCAGGAAGGCGGTGGTGACCGAGCCAGCGAACAAAGGGCACTCCAGGCAGAGGGAAGGACGAGTGCGGAGGGGGGAACCAGAGCCACGCGTGTGAGAGGCAGGAGGAAGCCAGGGGTGGACACGTGGGGGGCGCTAGGGTCCGGAGGTGATGATTTACAGTGTCCTCTTCCCGGTGCCCTGGGGAGCCGCCGCGGGGCCCTCGGCAGAGGGTGACCCAACCTGGCCCCTCCACAAAGCTGCGGGGGGCTGAGTGTGGGGGACGCACCGGCCACAGCTCCTGGAGGGAGGGCTGACCCCCATGCCCCCCCAGCCTGCAGAAGTGGTGACAGACACCCCCCCACCCAGGTCTGCTTCCCCCAGGTCACCCTTTCATCACTTCCAGGCTGCCCCCCAGCCTCCCGGGCCCGGGGCAGGTCTGGCAGCGGGAGGGGGGGGCTGGTGTCCCCGACCTCCGCAGGGAATTCGGGCTCCCTGCTCCTGCAAAGCATTTTATTTTTGCTCCTGCAGGGCTGGGAATAATTAGGTGACCGGGGACATAAATCACAGCCTGGCCCTGGACATCTGCTAATCACATCGGAGAACGGGGGAGGTGGGGGCAGGGGCATCGGTGGGGGGGGCCAACAGCTCCCCGCATCCACCATGCCCCCAGCGAGGGTGTGGGTAGTGGGGGCGGGGACGTGTGGGTCCAAGTTCCCCCAAACACACCTGCGCACAGACACGCACGCACTCACCCCCACCCCCAGACACTCGCACACACAAACTGACACACGGACTCACACTGCACAGACACACGCACAGAGAACAGAGACACCCCCACATTTAAACCCTACAGACCCCCCACACACATCCCCCACACACCTGCAACACACACCCACCACACCTCCCTGCACACACGCACACACGCACGCACAAGTTCACGCACCCCCCCCCCCCCCCGTTAGAAACAGCAAACTACGGCTTTGGGGGTTTGGCGCCACCTAGGGTTCATTTCCTGGAACTGCAGACTGGACCCGCCTGACCCCAAGGCAGAGCCCCCCCCAGCCCCACCCCCTCCCTCCAGCCCGAGGGGGACACTTCTTCCAGCTGGAAGCCCCCATCTGTACCCATCCTGGTACGTACACGTAAAAAAAGCACTAAATTAACTGGTAGTGAGAGGGAGCGGTAAGGGCTATTTGAAGAATGAAATATTCAAAAAATTTAACGCAGCTGCTTTAAAATCAAGATTTAAGCAGGTAGCTTTACCGCGACAAATCCCATCAGAATTTGGGCCAAAAAGGGGGTCAGTTAGGAAGCCCCTCTCCAATGACAACAATAACGGGGCAGGTGTGGGGTCACGATTGGCAAATGCAGCCCGACCGCGGCTGTGATAGGAAACTTCCTTTTTTCTTCTTCTGCTTTTGTTTACTTATTTGAGAGAGCCAGAGAGCACGAGCAGGGGAGGGGGAGAGAGAGCGGAGAGAGAGAATCCCAAGCGGGCTGTGCCCTGACAGTGCAGATGCGGGGCTAGAACCCACGAACTGTGAGATCGCGACCTGAGCGGAGATCAGGAGCCGGAAGCTCAACCGACGGAGCCCCCCAGGCGCCCCCTTCCATTAAGAGACAGCGGTGCAAATATGGGAGGGTGACCAGGCCGAGCCAAGATGTATCGGGGGGTTCCTCACGACTATCTCAAGAGGGAATTAGCTTTGGTGTCCACATTTGGAGGGGACACTGAGGCCCTGGAAGACTCGCTGAGGACCCAAGTCTCTGAGCTGAGTGGCAGAGCCGGACGGAGGCAGGACTGTCCATGCACTTTGACCCCTGACTGTCCCCCGAGCCTGGTCCCCGAGTTTCCTGCCTGCTTCGGGGCGGGGCATCTGAGAGGGGCGCCCTCCTCCAGGCTGGCGGCCGCCGGGGCTGTCTGCCCGCGGGGGTCCTCTCCCTGCGCCCCGTGACTCAGCTTACTCTTCGCACCCACCGCCGCCCTGCACGCCCTGACCCTGCAGCATTCCCCTCTGCAGGCTGGACTACCCGCAGCCCCTCCTCGCAAGCTCCTTCCAGCGGACGCCTGGCCAGCGGTGACCCTAATGTCGCCCCATCAGCTCCGCGCACCTCGAGGGCACCTGCCACCCGAGTTTCCTGGGCTGTGGGCCACCCTAAGGGAAGATCTAACAGGAGGAAGCCATCCCTGCCTTTCTGGCCCTGAAGCCGGTAAGAAACAGCCGCCTCACCCCTGGTAGGATTTCTTTTCACCAAAAGTCTTTTTAAAAGGCTAAACAGGGATCCGCATACTTTTAAAATGTGGGTGTGTATGTGTGTTTTTTAATGCTTAGTTTTGAGAAAGATGAAGCGAGTGAAAGAGAGAGAGAGAGAGTGCACGCGGGGAAGGCCAGCGAGACGGGGACAGAGGATCCGAAGCAGGCTCCGTGCGGCCAGCACAGAGTCCGACGCGGGGCTCGAACCCCCGAACGCTGAGATCATGACCTGAGCCGAAGTCCGACGCTCCACCGACGGAGCCCCCCCCACGCCGCGCCCCAGACACATGCTTGTAAAGGGACCAACAGCGCAGGGCGCTGCACGGTGAACAGTGAGGGTCCCTCAGTCTCCCAGGAGCCACCCGGGCCGCGCGCCCCCCGCCCCGCAGCCGCGCACGTGCGCATGGGTACGTGCACGCGCGCGGGGGTGCACGCACTCGTCTGGGTACGTGCCCGCGCGCGTGTCAGTGCGCGCGCACATCCTCACCCGTCGGGATGCAAACCAGAGCCCACGGCGCGCGCTGCGCGCTCCCGCCGAGGCACCTCCGGGGTTTCCCACCCCAGCCCTGCCCGCGAGGCCCGGCTTACTTCGCGGCCACGCCCCCTGGCGGGACACCGGGCACCTGCAGTCCCGCCGGGCGCACAGGGCCTGGGCGACACGTGTCAGACTGCCCTGGGACGTGCCCGCCGCCCCCCAGGGCCCCTGTGGGGAAACTGCCAGCGGGGGGCGCGGGCCTGGCAGCAAAACTGTCCCCGCGAGGTGCTCCCCTCCCGCGTCTCTCTCGTGAGCGGCGGGCGTCCTCCGTCCTCCGTCGGCTGAGAAAGGGGAGGAACACACTCTCCCAAGAAGCCTCTGGAAGGAAGCGGCCCTGCTGACACCTTCCTTGATTTGAGTCCGAGACTGATGTTGAACTTCTGGCTTCCAGAAACTACTATGCAGAAATTATCCAGGCACGCTTTTTATTCAGATACTAAACGTGAGGGTTTGTTTTTTATATGAGAGAAGAGAGAGTGCACACGAGTTGGGGAGAGGGACAGAGAGAGAGAGAGAGAATCTTCAGCAGGTTCTGCACTCAGCTCGGAGCCTGGTGTGGGCCTCGATCCCACGACCCTGAGATCATGACCTGAGCAAAAATCAAGAGTCGGGCGATGGGGGCGCCTGGGCGGCTCAGTCGGTTAAGTGTCTGACTTCGGCTCAGGTCAGGATCTCACGGTTCGTGGGTTCGAGTCCCTGTGTCGGGCTCTGTGCTGACAGCTCACAGCCTGGAGTCTGCTTCCGATTCTGTGTCTCCCTCTCTCTCTGCCCCTCCCCTGCTCACACTCTGTGTCTTTGTCTCTCACAAAAATAAATAAACGTTAAAAAAATTAAAAAAAAAAAAAAGACGCTCGAGCGACTGTGCCTCAGGCACCCCTAAATGCGTGTTGTCTTTAAGCCACTAGCTTTGGGATCATTTGTTACAACAGCCTCAGGACACTGGTCCGCTTGTGTGTCCCCTGCCTGGCTGCGCATTACGGTCACCTGGGGGAACTTTACCAACCGGGCCCAGGACCCTTGCACAGCCCTGGTCCCTGCTCACCCCGGGGGCTTCGGGCAGCTCAGTGCCCATCCCAGGCCCCATGTGCACCCACCCTTTGAATCCTCCGAGCCCGGTGCCCACTGCTGCCCGAATGCTGAATGCGTGTAGGGTGTCACTGTGCAAGGCCGCCCAGCCCCACTGGTTCCTTGTGATGGCATCCATGGGACCCGGCCCGCGTGCAGAGCCAGGTCCAGCAGGGGGCGCCACCGAGCGCTGCGGGCTTCTGGGTAGGGAGGAGAGGGGACAGGAGGGCGGCTGGGGAGGGGCAGAGGACGTTTGCGACCAGAAAGGCACGAAACTCATCCTGGGTGCCAGGAAATTGTGGCCGGGTGGCAGGGCGGCCACGGGAGCTCCAGGATGGGGACACGCCGGCCGGCCAAGGCAAGGGTGGGGGGGGGCAGCCGGGGGACCTGGCTGACCTGGGGTTGCACGCAGCAGCTGGGAGAGAGGCGCGGCCTTGCAGGGGCTGGCTCCCGCCCCGGCAGCCACCACAAAGGGTGGGCAGGCTGCCCGGGCCGGGCCAAGAGGCGCTTGGGGAGGACGGTCTGGACCATTCTTGGTCCTAAAGCAAGGACGGGGGACGGATCCGGGCGAGAGAGTCCTCTGGGGCCTGGCTGGGAGCCCCACCACCTCCAGGAAGCCTTCCCTGACTATCTTTGCAAGGCTCAGTACTTAAAGCTCGCAGACTTCAGCTTGAACACCCGTTCTGTCGCCGACGAGCTGTGTGGCATATTCTTCAATGGCGGCACTGAGTGGGGAGGGGAGGGGGGGGTGGCGCACACGCCGGATAACAGACTCGTTTCTTTCAGAGACTCACCGACAACCCTCCCCAGGGGTGCGTGGTAAAGGCTTAACGACCAGCTTTCGGAAACACAGAAACAAAACCGAAAAAACCAGCACGGATTCGTAGCACCTGCCTGTCTCCACGGCAGGAACAGTCCCAGGGCATCTGAGTTCAAGTTCGGCGTGGAGGCGGGAAGAGGTGGGCGCGTGTGGGCCCCAGCACGACGGGAGAGCCCGAGAGGCCGCTGGCGGGGAACACAGGCGAGATGGCGTCTGTGCAGGCCGGGCGCTGGCCCGGGTCCCCCTGCGCCAAGCCCTCCGCCGCCTTGGAGTGGAGACCACCGGCCCCGTTTCACTGATGGGCAGACGAGGCTCAGAGAGGGTAGGCGAGGGGCACAGCTGGACGGGGTCAGAGTCGGGTCCAGACCTGGTCTGGCTCCACGGTGGGGAGGCTTAGCCCGGGCGCCCCAGGAGGATGGGGGGGCCTGCCTGCTCACACATCCCGAGCTGAGTCCAGAGGCGGCAGGACCTCAGGCGGCCACTCTGGAAAATGCACTTTAAAAAAAAATTTTGCATCCTTTATATTTTTTTAAGTTTATTTTTGAAAGAGACAGAGGTGGCGTGAGAGGGGGAGGGGCGGCGGGTGAGGGAGAGAGAGAATCCCCAGCAGGCTCCGTGCTGCCAGCCCAGAGCCGGAGGCGGGGGCTCGAACCCACGAAACGGAGAGATCCTGACCCGAGCCGAAATCAAGAGCCGGACGCTTAACCGACGGAGCCCCCCAAGTGTCCCAAATAAGGCACTTTTCGAAAGGGAGCCGGGATGGGCGGATGCAGTGTCAGAACCCCTCTTCTGCCGTCTGGGCGAATGTGGAAGGACCCGGCCCATGCCCGCAGGAAGAGCACGGAGTCGACTCCCACGGGGAAGCCACCGCCCGGCCAACGATAACTTATTCCTTCTTCACAAGACTCCGGGAGGGCAACACCAACGTCCCCACTCTGCAGATGAGGAAGTTGAGACTCCCAGGGATTCGGCGATTTGGGCGAAAAACCACCCGGCTGCCGGGCGGCGCCACGGGCCTGCAGTCCGCATTCTCCCAGGCCCCCTCGCCCGGATACCCGCCTGGCGCCTGGGGACGCACGGAGGTGCCCCGTCTCTAGGGGTTGGAGACACAGAACACTTCCAGCCCTCCGGAGCTCCCTGTATCCCTCCCCAAGTCCCGACGGGCTGGTCCGCCTGTCCTGGGGTCCCCCGGAACAGATGCTCCTGCAGATTCTGGACCCCGTCCCCGGCCGGCCCCGAGGCGCATCACTTGGGGACGTGGGGCTTTCAGGAGCCGGCACCGGGAGCCTGCGGCGAAAAAGCAGACATCTGCTGACCCACAAGAAATGGCAGATCGCGGCCCCCGCGTGCTCCCCCCGACACCGTTCGGAGGGGGACAGAGTCACCGAGGAGGAGCCTTGCCGGCCCCATCCCGCCCACCTCCCTCGGCCTCAGCGGTCACAGCCTCCCTGGACAGCTGCAGGCCTGAAGGTACAGTGGCGGCTGGCCTCCCACCCCCGCCCCCTGCTCGGAGAGAGGCTGTGGGGTGGGGGGAGGGCTGGCGGGAATTCTCGGGGCTCACCCAGCATCCTCCTCTCCACCCCTCCGGCACCCCCTCTTCCCAGCTGCCCAGGGAGGGGTTCCTGCCTGCTTTGCTCACCCGCCCCCCCCCCCACCACACTGCCTCCCGTCTCTATACGTGTCGCGGCGGTCTTTGACACTCCCAGCCCGGCCTCGGCACCTCCTCGCCGCCCTCCGACAGCTTTCCCTAACATCGATACCAGGGCCATGCCGTCCCGCAGGGCGGGTCTCGCCGGCTTGGCACACGGTAGGTGTACGTTAGGGGGCTGTGGGATGACCTGACGGACAGAGAGAAGACAGTGGGAAGGAAGTGGGGAGCCAGGCTGGGGGAGAGGAACAGGCATCGGCTGGTCCCCACAAGGCCCAAGGCCCCGGGGCCACCAGGGAGAGTCGGAAGCCGGAGTCCTGGGGCCCTCTCCTGATGGAGCTCTGACCCAAATCCTGCCTAATTCCTCCAAAGGGGGAGAGACGGAGCGGGGAGAAGGACCAAGACAAGCAGAGAGGCGCCCAGAGCCCCTTCCCCGGACGGATACGCCGAGGCCAAGGGCCACGCTCACGCACGTGCCAGGGGCCACCGGCCTGTCCGCCTGCCCAGCCTCCCACACCGTCGCCTCCAGGGCCGCAAGGCACGGCGGGGCCGCAAGGAGGGCAGAGCGACGGCTCCAGAACACCACCTTCTTTGGAGGACGGCCTCCGTGGGAGCCGATGGTTCTGGAAGAAAAACAAACACGCGCTGGGGGAGGGAGGAAGCGGGCAGCAGAGGCCGGCAGGCGAGACACAGTGTCTGGAGGAGGTCAGGGCAGGCTGGCGGGTGGCCGGGCTGGAGGGTGGCCCCCCGGGTGCCCTGTGGCACCAGGCCAGGGTCGGGGGAGGGGGGGCAGGCTCTTCCGGTCCGGCCCTGCAGGGAACCTGGGCAGAGAAAGTGTCCCTGGCAGGACGCCACGGCCCAGGGGTCCTCCCGCAGCCCCGGCCAACACTCCACACCGTCTCGGGTCTGAGCGCCGCTGGCTGGGTGGCCCAGCCCAGGACCCCTGGCCTCAGCCCCCTCCGGTCCGCTTCCCGCCACCGCCCCTGCCTGTGGCCAAGCCCTGGGCGTCCCTCCCCCAGCGCCTTTAGGCATTCACTCGAGAAGTCAGCCGGAGCTCCCAGGAGGCCCCGGGCCCCGCTCAAGGCTCTGGAGGGCCTAGCGGCTCCCTCGCCTCCGCTGGCCCCCCACGACCTTCAGCATGGGGCAAACCCTCAAGCGTGTGTTCGAAGCTGTCGACCTGGCCTTGAACTCTGCTCTCAGGACTCCAGCCCCACCCAGCCTTCCGGTCGTCCTGACAGCCCCCCATTCCCCCCACAGCGTCCCCTCCACCAGATGCCATAGCTTTCAAGCAAAGACCCCTGGGGTGAGATCGCGGGGGCGAGGGCGCTCGGGGGTGGGAGAAGCACGTGGGACCTGAGGAAGGGGTGGCAGGGGCAGCTGAGCAGAGGTCCCGCCCGGGGGGCCCAGGTGGGGGCAGGAAGGTCACAGTGTGCAGGAATCATTCTCTGACAGACCCTGGGCCCTTCCATGCACACTGGAGAGAGAACTGTCGCCCGGGGCCGCAGGGCTCTCTCCTGCTCGTGAACCTCCAAGGGCTCCCCATGGCCCCCGCCACGAAGTCCAAGAGATGCCAGGCGTTGGCACCCAAGAGCGGGCATTCACGGCCTTCAGGCTGGCGCAGCCCCCTCTGCTCCTGTCCCACGCTCCACGACCCGCGGGTCCAGGCACCCGCTTTTCTCTTGCTCCAAAACACCCCTCTTTCCTCCACTTGAACTGCAGTCCTCGGACCTCCTGCCTGCCCTCAGGGAAGCCTCGCGTCTACCCCAGGCCAACGGGACCCTGTCCCTCCGCAGTCTTCCCGGGCCCCCAACCGCTTGTGACGGCACAGCAACTGTGCTCCTTGAAGTAGGTACGGTGACCGGCCCATTTTACAGATGGGGCTGAGGCCAGGAAAGGCTAAGTCACAGGCCCAGGCCACAGAGCTCTCAAACGAGGAGCTGGGCGGGCACGGGGCCACTCCAGACTGCCTTATTCGACTTGGACTGTCCACGCGGCTGCTCTCTCGGCCTCTCCTTCCCCACCAGGACCCAGAGCGTCCAGCCCGGCAGGCCAGAAATGAAGGCCACCAGGGACAGTGCCACACCCGGAAGCGACGGTGGACCTCTGTGGGCTTCATCGGCTCAGACTTTCATGATTTTATTTCAACGCTGAAATCGGCCTCCGCGGCCCAAGTGTCCACAGCACTGGGAGAGCCGCGGGACCCTGGACACGGAGCCTGGGTGCCCCGGGCGGTTCCCTCCTCTCCATGGGGGGGGCAGGGAGGGAGGGGTCGGCAGATGGTCCCGAGGTCTCCCAGCCCCGCGGAGAGGAGGCCAAGGGCAGCCACCCTTTCCGATCGGCCTGCCGGCCCGGGAGCAGAGTGGCGGCAGGAGGAGGGAGGAGCCAGGAAATCCGGGCGGGGCGGCGCCCTCCCCCGCGGCCCCCGGGCCAGGCGCCGGAGGGGGCGCCGGCTGCCCCCAGAAACGCGCTCCAGATGCGCGCGCCGCTGCCAGCATTCCTGGAAGGTAACGCCAGGCCGGGCAGGGGGGCGGGGGTGCGGGCCGCAGCCCGCCGCCAGATGTGCGCCGCGAACAGCTGCCCCCGGCTAATAAGGTCAGCTCCTGGCTCCGGCGAGCCGCGCGCGCCCCGGCCGCCCCGCCCGCCTGGCACCCGCCGCCGCGCTTCCCGGTGCGGGCGGGAGGCCCCGCGGCCGCAGGGGAGGAGGCGGAGGGGCAGACCCAGCCCCACCCTCCCTGCGGGGGAGGAGCCGGAGCCCCCAGTGTGGCCGGGGAAGGACAAGGGGATCTAGGGCGGAGGTCAGAACTCACTCCCACCCCCCCTAGGGCGGAGCAAAAGCACCCCGCCCCCCCACCCCGACACCCCCTCCCTGCAAGGCATGGGGGTGGGGGGGAGGGTGAGTGGGAATGGGTAGGGGCGCGGGGCTTGCTCTGATTTTCTCCCGCATCCGCTGCTTCCCTTCAGGGACTGAGAGACCACCGTGCTGTGTTGGGGGTCCTGGCCGGAGGGAAGGGCCAGCACTAGGAGTCCCTAGGTTGGGGATCCCCACTGTGGGCTGGGCCAGCTGCGTGGGAAGCGCAGCTGCGGGGCCTGGGGCTCCTAGGATTCCCTGTCCCCGCCAGGAGGGAACTCACCCACCAGCTCCCACAGCCCCGGCCTATCCACCCCACCTCACCCCACCCGGGAACACCCTGTCCTCCATCTGGGAGAGGTGAGGTCACCAGCCTGGAGTCGTGGGGGTGGCGGTAAGGGAGTCGGTTGGGGGAGCAGAGCCCAGATTCCACTCCTCCCTTCCATCCAGGTCCCCGACAGGGCCAAGGGCCAAGGGCAGCCCCCCCCCTCCTCCCTAGATAAAGGCGCCGGCAGCCGCCTTTGTTTCTCGGGTGTAAACCGAGCCAGATGCGGTCTAATCCCCCAGCTGGGCTGGATTTGCCGGCGGCTTGGGCTCTAGAGCCTGCCCGGCTGGCGCTCGCAGAGCTGCTGGGGGTGGGGGGCGGGGGCGCTGGCAGCCTCAACCTCACACATCTCCCACCTGAGGGCCAAGGACAGAGTGAGGCTGCGGCTGTGGGACCCTGTCCTCCTGGGCCCAGGGACCTTGGGCGAGTCACGTGACTCAGAGCCTCGGTTTTCTTATCTGTAAATTAGGAATGCCCGGAAGTCCTATAGCTCGGATGCTGTGGGGGCCTGGGGTGGTGCCCGCCTCCCTATCCACCCTGCCCCCCTGCCCGGTCTCAGCACACAGCTCCAGGGCACGGAAGAGCCGGGACTTAGCTGCCTACGGAACTGCAGGGACGGCTCCTTCGCTCCTTCCAAGAACCCGAGGGAACTCAAGGAGGCTGCTGCTAACTTTAACCCCGCTGCACAGAGGAAGAAAGGTCCCAAAGCTAGTTGGAGACGCGATTCTTGTGAAACTAGGGCAAGTGGTCCAGGTCACTCGGCAAATGAGAAGCAGAGACAATAGCTGCCCCAGGGGGCAAGTACGGGAGGAGGAAGAGGAGGGCACCTTAACAGCCTCTGGCTGGGCTCCCTTCTAGGTGGGGGGGAGGTCCTCAGCGTGTGGTCTAAAGCCCTCCAGAAGCCGCCCCCTGTGATGCTTGTTCAAAATGCAGATTCCCAGGCGCCAGCCTGTCCTGGGGAGGAGGCCCTGGGATCTGCATTCATTACAGGTGAGCGTGTGTCCCGGCGGGAGACGGCGGGGCGCGCTCTGTGCTGCTGCCCAGGTGGCCCGAGCCATCTGTGTATGAGGTGGGTGGGGGGCGAGGGTGGAGGGGGCTGGGGCAGGCCAGAAGGCAACTCGGAAGGGGGCGCTCTGTCCCCGCCGCCGGAGCCCCCCCCCCCCACAGCCCTGGGCCACCCGGGCTGGGAACACAGCCTCACCTGGATGGTCCCGCCAGAAGGTGGGCGGGATGCCAAGCTCAGAACCTGCCAGGAGCGTCTGATGGATGCGGCGCCTTCTTCCAAAGGCCATTAATCATCCAGAGAAACTCCCTGTCAGTCCCTGGGTTCCCAGCGCCCCCGCCCCCGCCCACACGAACCCACACGCGCACGTGCACCTCGTGAACGCAGATGCACACGGCGCCCCCACACGCGTGCACCGCACACACAAGTACACACACGGCACCAGGCTGTGCACGCGCCACGCACACGCACACACACACCACACACACACACACGCATGGCGCACACACAGCTCACACACACGCACGCGCCACGTGCACACACAGATTGCACACAGTACCCACGCACCCACATGCATCGCACGCACGCACGCACACGTACCACGCACCCACACGCATCACACCCACACCGCACACACACGCACCAGGCACACACACGCATCGCACACACACAGCACACACACGCACCGCACGCATGCACGCACACACATGGATCCCACACAACGTGCTGCACACTCACTGGGCACGCGCGTGCGCACACACGCATAGACACACACGTGCATGCACGCGGCTGTCGAAGCAGTTCCCTCCCCCGTGAGGGTCCTTCAGGGGGAGAAGGCCCAGGAAGGGGCCCCTGCCCGCCCCCCTGGCCCCTGGGACCAGAAGCCCAGCCGCGTGTGTCCCGCCGTGGCTCGCGCACCTTACACGCTGCAGCCTGGGCCGTTCCTTCGTTCACTCATCCACTCATACCGACGGGGCCACGAATGCAGGGGAGAGATCCCCGAGGTCGCAGCCAGGGTGGAGAGAAGTTTCTTCAGTGGACCAGTGGAGCCTCCAGGAGGAGGTGACATTCGAATGTTCGATGAAAAAGGGCTGCTGCTCTGGAAGGAGGGCAGGGGCGGCCACAGAAGGACCCCTCCCGCGGCAGGCCCAGGAAGAAACAGCACTTGAGGGCGGGGGGTGGGGGGGCAGGGGGAGAGGACTGCCGTCCCTCTCTCCTGACCCCTCACACGGGACCCGAGCTCGGCCTCCTGAGGGCCCTCCCGACAGCAGACCCAGCCTGAGGACCTGCCCGTGTGGCTCCCACACCCACATCCTGAGCAGGACAAGGCACCAGGAAGCAGGCCTGTCCCTCCCCGCTCCCCTTCTGTCCACACACTGAGCCGCCACCCACCCACCCACCCACCCAAGGGCGTCCGCTGCGGGAGTCGGAGCCCCCCGAGGCCCCAGTCCATCCCGGGCAAAGCTCGAGGCCCCAGGGGTGCAGACCAGTGCTCGCGAGGGCAAGCCTGTGCGCTCGGAGAGGAGCGCTGGAGTTTGCGGGGTGTCCCCGGCAAGGGCCTCACGGCCGGGGCTTGTCACTGGGGTCTATGCACGTCTTTTAGGGGAGCGTCCCAAGGAAGAAGTCAGGAAAGTAAGTACTCGGCTCAGCGTGGCCCTGTGCGGACAGACGCGTGCCCCGTAAGGGACGCAGCAAAGGCCAGCCCCGCGCCCCGGCCTGTGCACCGAGACGCCTGTCTCACCACCTTCTGTCTCCCGCCCCCAGCCGGCAAGTCCATGGGGCACAGCCCCTGGCGCTGGGAGGGAAGACCACGGAGGGACACCTGCCAGCTGGCCGTGCTGGGGGCCGCGGGGATGAGCCTCCATCTGCTTCTGCGCCTTTTTCTGGATCTCCTAAGTTTTCAGGCATCTTTTGTGCCGGGGGTGCAGGTAAGTGTTCTCAAAGACACTCAAAGGAGGACGCCTGGGGGGCTCAGTCCGCTGAGCGCCCGACTCTTGACTTCGGCTCAGGTCAGGGTCTCACGGTTGCGAGATCGAGCCCCGTGTCGGGCTCTGTGCGGACAGCGCGGAGTCGGCTTGGGAGTCTCTTTCTCTCTGCCCCTCCCCCACGAGTGCATTCTCTCTTCAAATTAAATAAACTTAAAAAAAAAAAAAAAAAAGACATTCATAGGAGGAAGGAATAGAAATGACCTGGATACAAAAAGGAAACGGTCAAGGTTCAGATGAGCCTTGGGCCTCGGCAGGCACCTGCCTGCAAGGAGGACCCAACGTGGCCATCACACTGCTCCCGCAGGTGGCCCCACGCACAGCCCCTAAGGCAGGCAGAAAGAAGAGCCATGTCTAGTCACTTCTCCGTTCCACCCGTGTGTCCAACTACTGATCCATTCATCCATCCATCTAGGCATCCGTCTATCTGTCTGTCCCTCCACACGCTCAGCCATCCATCCATTCATCTGTTCTTTCCATCTGTCTATCCAACCATCTATCCATCCATCGTCTGTCCATCCATCCATCCATCCATCCATCATCCATCCACCATCTGTCTGTCCATCCGTCCATCCATCCATCCATCATCCATCTACCATCTGTCTGTCCATCCGTCCATCCATCCATCCATCCATCATCCATCCACCATCTGTCTGTCCATCCGTCCATCCATCCATCCATCCATCATCCATCCGTCTGTCCATCCGTCCATCCATCCACCATCTATCCACTGTCCCTCCATCCATCTGTCCATCCATCCACTGTCCATCCGTCCATCCATCCATCATCCATTCACTGTCCATCCATTCATCATCCATCCACCCATCTGTCCGTCCATCCATCCGTCCGTCCGTCCATTCATCCATCCATCATCTCTCCATCTTTCTGTCCTTCTACCCACTCATCTGTAGTAGGCAACTTTTTCCTTCTACCTACCCAGCATCTGTCGGCCCCTCCCCACCTAGTGGAGCTGTCAATCAGCCCACCCCTTCTCCCTTGACAGGGGCAAGCCCACGCCCCGGGCTGGGCCAATCAGAATCTTCCCTGGGACATCAGCAAGGGAACTGCTCCTCTCCCCACTCTGGGTCACACGAAGATGGAGAACCCCCCCTTCCCCCCACGAATGAATCCCACGGAGGAGGAAGCAGAGCTGAGGGAGGAGGAAGGCAGAGCCCCGGATCCGAGGGCTCCCAGGGCCAGCATGACCCTCGTCAGTTCCGTAGCTTTGTGCTACAGCCGGCTGGAGTTGGGCTCATGTCACGTGTGAGCAGAGAGGGGCATGGGCGACTCGAGCCCTCCTGATACAGCATCAGGCGACTGGGAACCTTCCAGATGCTCACCCCTGAATCAGACAAGGAAACCCAAGACAATGGGTCCTGTTCCTGCCTGCCAGAGGCTGACCGCCCCAGGTGGAGAGGCGGTTCTAAAACGAACAGCAGAGAAAGCCACAGAGCCCGACGCTCAATGCCGGCGTGGGATCAAAAGGGGAAGACAGGGCCCTGGTCACTAAGTCTCAGTTTCCTCCCTGTTAGGTGGAGACAACGCCCCCTCCAGGGCAGGGCTGCTTGGAGATCAGTGACGGAAATGAGCCATCTGGGCTGCCTAACCCAGCAGCCATGCGTGCCCCTTCTTCTTCGGATAGTGCGGCCTGCGCCCCATAAAGTCCAAGGTCAGACAGCCATGGTCCCAGCACCCCTGCAAATACAGATGGGCAGGTGACCAGCCCTGGACAAGTGGACTCAAGTTTCCTGAAATCTTCCAGGAAACACTCTTCCCCAAAAGAGAAAAAGACCAGAGAGTCCCCTTCCCCTTCCCATCCTTTTGGATGTTATCGTGGAAGAACATCGTGAGGTTTGGAGCTATGGCAGCCAGTTTGCAACCGTGAGGACAGAGTCAAGGGAATCACGCTTGAATTTACTTTAAGGAAAAAGTCATCTCTTGTAGACTTGGGGCCGTGAGCTGGGGTTTACACTCTGGCTACCGGTTGTGGGAGGTGGTCTCGTGAGGCAGAACAAAGCATCCATTCTGGGGGCGCCTGGGGGGCTCAGTCAGTTGAGCGTCCGACTCTTGATTTCGGCTCCGGTCATGATCCCAGGCTCATGGGATCAAGCCCCACGTCGAGATCTGTGCTGACAGCATGGAGCCTGCTTGGGGTTCTCCCTCTCCCTCTCTCTCTCTGCCCCTGCCCCTTCCCTGTCACGCGTGCTTGCGCGTGCACACACACACCCCATCTCTCAAAATAAATAAATAAACCTAAAAAAAAAAAAAGAGCATGGATTCTGGAATCGGCCTTCTTTGGTTCAAATCCAAGCTCCACTACGTGCTGGCTGGGTGACCTTAAGTAAATTACTTAACCTCTCTGTGCCTCCAAGTCTTCTTCTCTATAAAACAGGAACAACACTCGTGAGTGTACCAACTCAGTACAGCCTGAAAAACACTTAGCACGGCGCGCGGCACACAGAAAAGGGCCCAACAGACATTAGGTGTCATTAGTCAGAAGACGCGGGGGGTCGGGGAGGGCCGGGCCGGGACGGGGGGGGCAGCCGGGTGAGCGCAGAGGCCCGGCCCGCGGGAGCCGAACGGGAGCCGGGGGTGTGCTCCCGGCCTTGGCACGGCGCAGCCGCGCTGACTCGCTCTGGGTCCGCCTTGCCAAGGCCAGAGCGCCTGGCTCCAGCCCGCCGGTGACGCAGTCCGTCCGCCTCGCCCTCCGCCCCTGCCCACCGGGAGCCGGGCCGGCAGGCGCCCACAAGGTGGGCGCCCGTCGGCCCGGGGGGTGGGGGGACCTCGGCGCCCCCGCTCCGGAGATGCGCCCCCCCTCCTCTGGCTGGCAGCCCGGGCGCTCCACCTTCGAGCAAGCGGGTGTCTCTCCCCACCTCCCCCCTCCGCCGGAGCCGAGCGTGGAAGCGATCCCGCTTGGCAGCCTCGCAACCGAGAGTCAAAAACAGTCGTTTGGCCCGTCGTCGGAGGCCCGGGCCCTGCACGCCGGGCTGGGGGCCACGGAACCCTTTCGGGTGTGTTCTCTCCAGCGAGGGCCCGATGACGCCCCAGGCTCGGGGAATCAGGGGGGTGGGAGGAGGCCCAGGGTGCTCTGCAGCGGGGTAAACCGAGGCAGAAGGCGGCTCGCGTCTTTCTGCACCTTCTCTGAGCAGATCCTTCCTCTCTCTGGTCCCCTGGGCTCGAGAACAGGAAGCTGCCAACCCCCTCCCTTTGCGAGAGCTCATCGGACACAAGTGAGCTTCCGTGCCACCCACCCGCCTGCTCCGTGTGCTTCTCGCGGGGCGGGGAAACCGTGGGATCGACGCCAGGCAGGCGGGGACCTGGCCGTTGACACGCAGCGCCACGAGGACCCCAGGCACGGGCGCGGCCATCAGTCCCATCTCACGGGTGAGCACACTGAGGCTCCGGGCGCGTGAGTGCCTTCCCCGAGTGACACAGCAAGTTCATGGGAGGCCAGGAACTCAAACCCGGGCTTGGCTGACCTTAGAGCCGGGGAATTCACTGCACTGACTCAGCATTCCCAGAAGCTTCCGGCCGCAGGGAAGCTCGCTCCCCCTCCGCACGCTGCTGCCCAAGAACAGCCTTTACCACCCTCCTCTGCTCTGCAGCCTTCAATGGCTCCCTAGCGCCCACGGGGGAAAAGAAAACAAACCAAACCCTTTGCAGAGTCCTCCCCAGCCCGGACTCCTGACGGCAGCCCTGGGGCAGAGCCGAGCGACAGGGCTCCGTGACCTCCTCCAGCAGGCCAGGCCCACGACCACCGCAGGGACTCTGCTCCTCTGCTCACCGGCTGGCGCCTCGGACAGGCCGGCCCGGCCCTCCCTGCGGCTGCACCCCCCACCCCTGCAGGGGTTTCTCCACACCCCTCGCTGCTCAGCGTCTCCGGGCACTGAGTGATATTTAAGGTTTGAGGCCTCCGATCAGCCGGTGAGGCCGTGGAGCGCGGACCCCCTCTGCCTTGAGTCCTGCCCGCACTCGGCTGGTGTTCGGGAAACGCCCAGTGAATGAGTGTGCAACAGGACGAGAGTCCGTCTCCCGGGGCTCACCCGGGGCCGGCACACATCTCGAGCCCTGGCCGGCCTGAAGGGAACCTCCCCTCCCGTCCTCTCGGCCTCTTATCCTCTCCAACCCTCAAGGTTTCCCCCACAGGACCTAACCACCCCCCGCTCTGGCCCCAACCTCTAAGGGCCTGCCCCACTCCCCTCCCAGACACGCCTCACCTGTGTAGACTCCCCCAAACTTGCCTATGTGTTCAGGCCGCCGGAATCACCCCTGCGCCCCCACCTACCCGGTCAACTCCTATACGTCCCTCAAGAGCCCCTTCAGGTTTTGCCTCATTTGCAAGGCAGAGTTACCACACCTGCTTCCGACACCTCGCGTCCTGTGGACACACCCACCGTGAGGGGCACAGGGGCTGGTCTTCACTGAACACAACGCCCGCACACAGCAGGTGCTCGCTTTGCCGCTATGGAATAACCACCTCCTCTCCGTTCCTTCACAGTGGGCACGCCTCCCCACCGGACTGGAACTCTCTGATGGCTGGGGTTGTGTTGTTCATTGTTACGTGCTCAGTGCAAACCCTAATGCTTTTTGGATGCATGGATGGACTAACAAACAGACAGTCGGATGGGCAGATGGATGGAAGAATAGAAAGGAAGGAAAACTGAATGGATGACTGGGTAGATGAACTGGTGGATGGATGCCCAGAAAAAGACAAGAGAGATGGATGGATGGATGGATGGAAGGAAGGAAAGGACTCGGGTAAGACAGATGTATGAATGGACAGAACAAGGAATGAAAGGCATACGGTGGATGAATGGATGATGGATGATAGATGATGGATGATGGACGGATGGATGGATGATGGATGGATGATGGATGAGGGATGGATGATGATGGATGGATGGGTGGATGGTGGATGGACGGATGACGGATGGATGGGATGGATGGATGATGGATGGATGGATGGATGGATGATGATGGATGGACGGATGGATGGATGGACGGATGATGGATGGATGGATGGATGATGGATGGATGGATGGATGGATGGATGATGGATGGATGGATGGATGGGTGGATGGATGGATGGATGGATGATGGATGGATGGATGGATGGATGATGGATGGATGGATGGATGGATGATGGATAGATGATGGATGGATGGATGGATGGATGACGGATGGATGGATGGATGGGTGGATGGATGGATGGATGGATGACGGATGGATGGATGGATGGATGATGGATGGATGGATGGATGATGGATGGATGGATGGATGATGGATGGATGGATGGATGATGGATAGATGATGGATGGATGGATGGATGGATGGATGATGGATGGATGGATGGATGATGGATGGATGGATGGGTAGATGGATGGATGATGGATGGATGATGGATGGATTGATGGATGATGGATGATGGATGGATGGATGATGGATGGATGATGGATGGATGGATGGATGGGTGGATGGATGGATGGGTGGGTAGATGGATGGATGATGGATGGATGATGGATGGATGATGGATGATGGATGATGGATGGATGGATGATGGATAGATGATGGATGGATGGACGATGGATAGATGATGGATGGATGGATGGATGGATGGATGGATGGATGACGGATGGATGGATGGATGGGTGGATGGATGGATGGATGATGGATGGATGGATGGATGGATGATGGATGGATGGATGATGGATGGATGGATGGATGGATGATGGATGGATGGATGGATGGATGGATGATGGATAGATGATGGATGGATGGACGATGGATAGATGATGGATGGATGGATGGATGGATGGATGACGGATGGATGGATGGATGGGTGGATGGATGGATGGATAGGTGGATGGATGGATGGATGGATGATGGATGGATGGATGGGTAGATGGATGGATGATGGATGGATGATGGATGGATGATGGATGATGGATGGATGGATGGATGGATGATGGATGGAGATGGATGGATGGATGGATGGGTGGATGGATGGATGGGTGGGTAGATGGATGGATGATGGATGGATGATGGATGGATGATGGATGATGGATGATGGATGATGGATGGATGGATGGATGGATGATGGATGGATGGATGGATGGATGGATGGGAGGGAGGAAGGAAGGAAAGAAGGAAGGAAGGGTAAATGAGCAGGCAGG
The DNA here is from genome assembly GCA_030068075.1 of Paguma larvata. Taxonomy (NCBI): domain Eukaryota; kingdom Metazoa; phylum Chordata; class Mammalia; order Carnivora; family Viverridae; genus Paguma; species Paguma larvata. Next base: position 57,237,014 of record CM057841.1, on the reverse strand, counting down.
CAAGCAACTGGGTTGGGGAAACGACCACTGTCTATGTTACTTATTCCTTCACAGGTCACCCCAGTTTTCTGACCAGACGAAAAACCCCACAGAGAAGTCTCCCCCACCCTCACCAACAAGGGCTGCCACTGCTCTAAGCAGGAGGTGGGGGTGGTATCTCCTTAGCACTGCATCTGCACACGCACAGACGCACGCTCGTGCACATACACGCGCACCCACCCCACCGGGGTCGTCAGGACCAGCCCCACAGACGGTGTGTTAAAGCTGAAAGCACCGAGTCGTCTCCTAGCAGGGGACACCCAGGGAGCACTCACTACGTACCCGGCCCTGGGCCAAGCCCTGCTGGGCCGGCTCCACGCGCCCTGAGTTCCAAATCAGCACCAGGTGGCAGACTGCTCCCTCCCTTTGTCGAAGGGGAAACCGAGGCCCACAGAGGTTAGATCACCACCCACAGTCGCACAGCTGCAGGCGGCTGAGCCGGGCTTCAAACCCAGGCAGCGTGGCTCCAGAGCCGCATGCTCGGCCGCTCGGCTGCCGGCGGACCTCGGACATGGCCGCTGGGTTCCACCTGCCCACTCGTTCCCTGACGCTTTCACTCTCCGTGGTCTTCACCTTAATTCTATGCAGTATTTCTTATTTCACCGTTTTCCTTAAATCGACTCGCTTTCTGAGCTTAAACAAAACTTAAAATGGATGAGACCACCATAAAAGGAAAATCGGTATTAAACAACACAAATAGAAGGAAACCCTAAAAATACACACTATGAAAACAAACCAGGGATGTTCAGCTGTAGCCCATGCTCTTCCCAACGAAGGCTCTGGGCCCGAGGCCGATTCTCTCCTAGGGGAGAGATCACCACCTGTGGCAGTTTAAGAATACGTCCCCGGATGCCTCGACATGCTTCCCGGTCGTCTCTGAGATCACTCCCTCGGGCAAAGTCGCTCGCCATGCAGACGCCCAAGGGACTGCGCCCTCTTGCCACCAGGCAGCACTGGACCGAGGCCTCCAGCCGCCAGCATTGAGGGCGTGTGTGCTGGCCCTCCAGCCTCAGTAGAGCCTTCTGCTGAGATCGCAGCCCCAGGCACCGTGCTGATTACAGTCTCATCAGAGACCTGGAGCCAGGATCACCCGCTGAGCCAGAAACCCTGGAGGCAGTAACTATTTGTTGCTTTGAGCTGCAACATTTTGGGGTGTTTTGTTACACAGCGGTGGCGGGTAACTCACACAGCAAGCCTCAGGCATTCAACACAGCAGTTCCCAAACGAGACTTTCTTTGAAACAGTCGGGATGATGGAAGAACAACTTGAAAAGGAAGAAGTGACCCAGACAGGACTCGAGGAACCCTTCAATGTCGTTACCAATAGTAATTATTGAGGCGTCTGGGTGGCTCAGTCGCTTATATGTCCGACTTCCGGCTCAGGGCATGATCTCGCGGTTCGTGGGCTCGAGCCCCGCGTCGAGCTCTGTGCTGACAGCTTGGAGCCTGGAGCCTGCTTCGGATTCTGTGTCTCCTTCTCTCTCTCTCTCCCTCCAGCCTGCTCCCCACCAAGCCGCCAGGGAGAGGGGCTACATGAGCCAGCTCGTGTCTTCCCGGGAAACTTCCCCAGCCCGCCCCCCCTTCCCACTTAGAGTGACCTCCAAGGATCCGCATCCTCAAGCCCCTACTGACCTCCTGTACCCCCCCACCCCCACCCCACTCTCCCTCCTCCCTGCTCATCCGCACCGGCCTCCGGCTTCCCCACAAAACCCCAAGCTCATTCCCACCTCTGGGCCTCCTGCTCTGACTGTTCTTCCGTTCCCTCTGCCTCGCTGGTGTGCGCCTCGCTCTGCTCAGGGCTTTGCTCAGAGGCCCCTCGACCGCGGGATGGACCGGTCGGTCCCCAAAGAGCCCCTGTTCCCTGACGGCGTCACTGCCACCCAGGGCCGTGATGTCGTGTGACCGCACAGTGCACGCATACTCCCTCGTTCCTCGCTGCTCCCCAGCAGAAGACCGACTCGACCGGGGCCGGGGAGGGGAGGAGGGTGGTTCGTGCGGCTCGGGGCTGCGCCTCCCTCGCTCGGAGCAGCGCCCCGCACACAGTAGGCGCCCAGCGGGCGTCTGCGGGATGAACGCTAAAACCTCTCAACCCTGCCAGGCGCTCGGCACCCAGGAAGCCGGGGAGTCAGACTCAAACCGAACGAAGTTGCAAATTCAAACTGGAACAGACCACGCTAATTTGTAGAGCCTCGAGCTAAACCCAAATATAAAAATGTGAGTCGGCTGCCAACCAGACCGACGGTTGTTTTTTTTTTTTAATGAGTTTGGCTCCAGGAATCTCTCCTCTACGTTCCTAAAGCTTCTCTTCCCTCTCGCTTCTCCCCTGCTTGGGCTTCGCATACTCCCTGCCATCACCAGCGCGGCTTTCCCTTCCAGGGCTCCCGGCTCCTTTGTTATCTGCAGGGCACCAGGGGGGTGTCACCTCCCCGCGAGCTTAGCGTCCCTCATCCGCCAGCCTTTGAGATGCGCCAGGCATCGCCCGGGAAGCCCAGGGAAGTATCTCTGCCGTGTGGGTACAGGGTCAGGAGAAAGCTCTGGAACAAGACAGGCATGGACCCGGGGTCTGCACGACAGTGTCAATGCCCTTAGCACCATAGACTACACCCTGCATTAAAAAAAATATTTTTTTTGTTACTGTTTACTTATTTCTGAGAAAAACAGAGACAGAGCATGAGCAGGGGAGGGGAGGAGCAGAGAGAGAGGGAGATATAGAATCGGAAGCAGGCTCCAGGCTCTGAGCTGTCAGCACAGAGCCCGACGCGGGGCTCGAACCCCTGAACCGTGAGGTCATGACTTAAGTCGAACGCGGAACCGACCGAGCCCCCCAGGCGCCCCTGGACGACACCCTTTAAATGGCAACGGTGGTACATTTTACACTGGGTTTATTTTACTTTATTTTTTACACAAAGGAAAGACAAGCGTTAAAAACACAAAACAAAAACGGTGCCGGCCCCAGCTGGCATGATCGAGCTCAGGAGTCCAAAGAATTTGTAACTGACCATGAAGGCAGGTCTTCCGACCTTTTTCCGCGTTTCTCCGAGAGAGCCCTGACGGGTGGCAATAGCTCTGATTCCCGCCAGGTCAACAAACCAACCTCTCCCTCGGACGGGGACGCAGGCAACCATCCAAATCCACCCGGGGCACCACCCCCAACGTTTCCCCGGCGTGCTTCTGGGACCGACGGGACGCAGCTCGAAAATGTCTCCTTTCCTCTTCCAGACGCAAAATTAAACTCGAGGGGAAGCGGCCCGGTATGAACGAGGCCCTGTGGTCGGCCCCTCCCGACTGCTGGGAGGGCGGGCGGCGCCCGAGGGCTGCCCCCGGGACAGACGGAGACCAACCGGACAGAAAATAAACACGCAAAGGCTTCCCGAGCCTGGACAGGGGATTTTCAACGGGGACGTGGTCCCTCAGGAGTCCACACGCAGCCTCAGATGCCTTCTGAATGGGGCCACGATGTTTGGCTCCCTGGGCTGCGCCTGGGCCTGAGGCAGCGCTAAACTTCACAATCATTTCCAAGTCGTCTGGCCCGACAGAGCCGCTGGCGCGCGGCCGCTTCGAAAACTAGGTGTGACCCACCGCCCCTCCCCTCCGGGCATCGAGCGGCTGCTGGGCCAGCTTCGACCACTGGGCTGATCCCTCAGGGGACCCAGCCCGACCTGGGGTCCCGCGGTCCGTGTCACCAACTCCCCGGCACACGGGGCCGGCCGGGGCTGGGGGGGGTCCTGCTCTAGCCCCGACCCAGGGGCTGGCATGGCACGCTGGCAAATCTGTCCCTGAGATCTCAGGAGAGCGTCTGATGGCGGAAGAGGCCGGGGCCTCCACCCTCGGGCATCCGAGCTGGCTGCGGGGAGGCCTCAGTGAGGGCGGAGGCGGCGGAGGGCAGGCGGGTACCCTGCCAGCAAGGCTGAGGGCAGAGCAAGGGAGATGCGGGACCAGCATCCCGCCCGGTCCCTCGCTCCTGGGCACCCCCGGGACACCCCTGGCTGCCCTGCAGCCAGGTGGGTGTAGGCCTCCCCGCCCTCCCTAAGGCTGGCCAAGCCGGAGAGGGGTGACCCTGGGGAAGGAGGGCTGGGCCGGCCGCCAAGCCGGCTGGACCCCCCGCCACCCCGTCCACCAGCGCCCCCGCCACAGGGCCACGGTGCCGGGGCGGCGGGAGGCCGCGCCCCACCCGCCTGCAAAGCACGGCTCTCTGGACGCGGGCTATTTACAGAGCCGCTGCTATTTCAAATCCCTGGCTTGTTTAGGAAGCGGGAGGGCTGTGCGGGCTGAGCCCGAGGGGATGCGGGCGAGGGGGCAGCTCCGGTTGGGGGTCTGGGGCCTGATGCCATTTGAGCAGGAGACCAATGAATCCCCAGGGGGAGTGGGGGGTGTGGCCCATCCTGTGCACAAGCTGTGAGTGTGTGTGTGCGCGTGTGCAGCGGGAACCACACCAGCAGCCTGCCGCTGACCTCCCCGGAGACCAGCCACCCCGTGGGCTCCCCGCGGGTGACCCGGCTCCTCCCCTCCCCCCAGCGAGGACAGCTGCAGGCCGCCCCTGGCCTCCCTGCCCAGAGCGGGGGCCGAGCCACTTGACCTTGGAGGGCCAGTCTCCTCTGGGATTTTACGGTCGGGGGCCTGGTTTTCCCAGCCCTGGTGTCTCAGAGAGAGGGCAGCCCGGAGTGGCCACAAAGGCTTGGCTGTTCTCCCGTGTGCCTTGCCGGGCTGGGGAGGGGGAGGGGGGCTGCTGTGGGGGCACAGGCGGGGTGGCGGCGGGGGAGGAGGAAGCTGGAAGGAGCCGGGGAGCAGGGAGAGGCACAGAGGACACAGAGATACAGAGACAGAGACACGCAGAGGCAGATACAGAAAGAGGCACAGAGAGACAGATGGGACAGAGAAACAGATACACAGAGACAGAGAGCGAGTCACGGAAACAAAGAGAGACATAAAGACAGACAAAGACACAGGGAGAGGCACAGAGACATAGAAACAAAGAGAGACATAAAGATACAGAGGGACACACAGAGACACAGAAACAGAGACACAGAGATAAAGAGACAGAGACACAGAAACAGAGACATACAGATGAAGAGACAAACACAGAAACAAAGAGACAGAGAGACAGAAAGGTAGACCAGAAAGAAACAAAGAGACAGAGAAACAGAGAGACAGAGACAGAGACACAGAAACGAAGAGAGATGCAGAGACGGACAGGGACACAGAGACACAGAGAGGACCACAAAGGAGAGAGAGAAGCCGAAAGATAAAGACGGAGACCCGGGCCCCGAGACAGACAAGGAGGAGCGGCGAGGGCGCCCACGGCGGCCCGGGGAGAAGGTGCTAGAAGCCCGACATGTGTGTGGCGAGGCTGAGGTTCAAGAAGGAGGGGAAGAGGCGGTTTGACGACCAAAGTCATTGAAAACTCTCTGGCGCAGCGGCCCCGAGGCTCCTGGCCGCGGGCCCGGCTCCGCGCTGCACTCAGACAAACCCCAGTGGCAAGCCATCTGCTGGATTTTAAAATAAATCAAACAGTCGGCCGGGCCGGGTGATCGAGTTTCCATCTGCGCCGCCGCCCGCTCGCCGGCTTGGAGCCGCGCTGGCCTCTCCCAGCCAAGCCGCCTGGCAACATGTGGGGGCCGGTGATTCCTCCGGGGGCAGGGAAGCCGGACCCCCGCCCGCCCGGGCCGCGCCGAACCCAGGCGCTCTTTTTACGGCCACCCACAGAAAGGGGGCCGGGGAGGCGTCCCGAACGCCCGATCGCGGGGCGACGCTGTGTGGCTTCGGCCCCGGGGACGCCCCCCCTCCCCTCCCCTCCCCAGGGCTGTGAGCACGGGCCGAGGGGGTGACGTGCTCCCGCGAGGGGCGAGACCATGCGGCCTGCTGCGGGGGGGGGGGGGGGGGACGGCACCGGCCCAGGGCCCGGCTGGAGTGCCGAGAACGCCAGCAGGGTTCCCCTCCCTCGGGCTGGGGTCACCCTGGGAAGTGCCACCCGCCTGTCCCCAAGTAAACTCCTGTCCCATCTCCCCCCACCCCCGGCTCCCGGCCAGGCCAGAAACAGTGAGCAACACCAGCCGGGCAGGCTTCGGTGACCCCGTCTGTTCAATGGGCATAAGGCCGTCGTCTCGGTGGCCTTCGGGGAGCGAGCGTGGGGACTGGGCTGCAGCGGCACGTGGGACCTTCGCAGGCGAATTTGGAAAACACGGGAAGGAAAGAAACGGTCGCGGGACAAGACACCTCCCGGGAGCCCCCATCTGGCCCTGACGGATACAGACGGTGGACGGGGCCCTGGCTGCTGGCCAAGCAGGCTGGGGTCTCTCTCTCCCCAGCCGGGTGCCTCCGTTGGACCCGACCGTGCCAGAGGTTCCCCGATGTGGGCGCTGGGTCCCAGCAGGGAGATGTGTGGGCAGGGAGGGACCCCGATCTTACCCCTCAACACATGAACCACGGCGGCCGGTCAGGGCGAGGGGGGCGGGGAGGACACAGGTCCCCACATCCCTCTGAGCCTGGGATTCTCCCGTCCCCTCCGCCGAATGCAGAGGGTGGTGGAGTGGATGGCCTTCCCGAGGGGTGACCAGGTTCCCGCACCTAGAGGCTTCCTCTAAACGGCCTCGCCCAGAAATGAAGACAAGGCAAGTCGGGCAGGCCGCCGGGGCAGGCAGCCCCCCTCCAACTCCTGGCTCCGCAAAGCTCCCGCCCACTTCCCTCCCTCCCGGCTGCCTGTGAGGTCGGGGCCTCATCACCCCTATTTTCCAGATGGGGAAACTGAGGCCGAGAGGGGAGTAGAGTCAATGGCTCCAAGTTACCCCAGGATAGTAGCGGTGCAGCCAACGCCCCGATCAGACAGGGCCCCCTAGACGGCCGGGCTGTCAACCACCGTGGCCCCTACCCTTCTCTGGGAGCGGCCGGCCCTGCCTGCTCCCCCACCCGGTCAGCCGCTGTCCGGACCCACCGGGAGGCCGGGCGCACCTCCTCCCGTAGGCCGGCTCCGTTATTCCCCACGAAAACCCAAAGCCAGACATCCACAGAGAGGGGAGAGGGCCACGCGGGGCCTGCACAGAGGCCAGGCCCGGACCTGGAGGAGAGGGCGCACGCGGGAAGGGAAAGGGCCGCCCCTCCGTGGCGCGACGGGGGTGTGCACTCATGCCCCAGGGCTGCGGTCCTCGAGTCCCGCAAACCGGGTGGGACACGAACCCCCTTTCTCAGTCTGCAGGGGGTCTGAGGCCGCGGGGCCTGCGCCTTCCCAGGGCTCCAGGGAGCGTCCTTCCTGGCCTTCCTGGCTTCGGGCGACTGCCAGCCATGCTCCGCGCTCTGGGCTTGGGGCTGCGTCATTCCCCGTCCCTGCCCTCCTGTGTGTGCGTGTGCGCGCGCGCGTGTCCCCCTTCCTGCAGGGACAGCAGGCTGGGGACTCAGGGCCACGCGAAGGCAGCGTGGCCTCATCTCAACTCCATCCCGTCTGCAAAGACCTTCTTTCCAAACACGGCCGCGCTCACGGGCTCGGGGGATGCGAACGCTGGGGGGACACGGCGCCCCGTATTCCCTGCTCCCCTGCGGTGCTGCCGCCTGAGATCTCGCCGGGGCCGGGGCGGGGGGGGGGCGGGTAGGTGGGAGGGGGGAGGAGAAGCCACTCCCGTGGAGCCGGGCCCGACGGGCATTCCAGTCGCCGAACCCAATACTTGCATGATGTCAATAGGCAGCCAGCGCCTATTACGGGATATTATGTACCCGGAGGAAGGACACGGGTGCCAGCTCCCAGCCTGGCAGGGGACGCCCGCCGCCCGCTCGCTCGCTCCCCCCACCCCCGCGCCCCGCTCAGGGACCCGGTCACAGAAAATCTGGGTGGGGGCGACCCAGGCCTCTGTTCCCCCGCAGCCGACTCTGCAGGTGTCAACAGTCCACTGACCTCCCCGCTCGGGGCCTGCGAGCCCGAGTCGCCCGCCCCCCACCCCCCACCCCTGTCCCAGGCTGAGGGGGTCCTCCCATGCTTCTCCCGTGAGAACCCCAGCCCGGGAGATGGCCTTCGAGGTCACAGAGTCCCTTCAAGGGTGCTCCTGGGCACGTCCGCCCCGGGGCTGAGGGGATGTGTTCCTCACACAGCACAGGGCAGGGCTGGTCTCGCAGGACGCAGGCGCTCGGGTGGTCGTAGAGACGCGGGCAGCAGCCGCCGGAATGTTCTGGAAGGGCACAAGAGTAAAGAGCACGGAGACGTTCTCTGCACCCACCTGTAACGGTGGGGGAGACGCTCTGAATGGCCCACGGGAAGGTGACAGAGCCCAGGCACTCCCTCCTTCACGCGCTGGACACCCCCAGCTGTCACCCTGTGAGCACGTGGGGGGTCCCGTCGCGATGTCCGTGGCAGCAGGCTAGCTGGCCAGAGCGGCCGCGAGCAGGCCCCACAGGCCGGGGGTCTCCAAGGACACTTCCGGAGGTGGGGGGGGTGTCTGAGCAGGGCGGCTTTCTCTGGAGCCCTCTCCCCGTGCCACACACGGTTCCTCCTCTGTATCTGTGTCCCAACTGCTTACAAGGACACCCGTCGTACCGGGCCAGGGCCCACCCTGATGGCCTCATTGTAACTTCATCACCTCTCCCGAAGCCCCTATTTCCGAATACGGCCTCATTCGGAGGGGCCGGGGGCTAGGGCGTCACCGTGGGAATTCGTGGGGCGCCATTCAGCCCACGTCAGGCTCCTCGACCAGACGGAAGCCCCCGGACAGGGTGTGTCTCAAGTGACACTTCCACCATGGAAGCTTCCAGCTCCCCGCTGCCGCAGGACCCGAGAGTTCCAAGGTCTCACTAGGCGCCGGGAAGGAGGCCCTGCCTGGAATGTTCTACTCCAGGCAGCAGCACGGAAGCCGGGGAAATGGCCCGGGCCAGCACCCGGCTTCAGCCCGCGGGGCCTCAGTAGACAGGCCGGGCCCCCCCCCCCCAACCCCGGTCTCACCAGGCTAGATGGAAGTCACCCAGCTCCAAGCAGGGTAACCCGTAGCCACCCCCAGGGGGCTGGCAAAACAGGGCCCCCCAGACCCCACGGCCACCAGGGAAGCCTCGAGGGCCCCACCCCGTCCCACAGGTGACGGAAGCAAGGCGCAGACACGCCCGCAGCTCGGAAGCGGCCGAAGCGCCCCCCTCACGCTTAGTAAGACAAGCCGGTGACAGCATGTAAGCGCCTCCGTGGCAGGGCGGGCCCGTCGCCTCCTGAGCACGGACACACCGGCTTCCGAATTCTTTCCCAGCCTGGCCGCACGTGGTCCTCGCGGCGGCAACCGAGGCACGCAAGCGACTTGGTGACCCGCGTCCTGCCCTCCCGCGTTAGGTCCCAGCACCCGGGTGCCGGACGGAGCTCCCCGGCTGTCCGTCAGCGCCACGTCCCATTCCGCTCAAGGGACACAGGACGGTCCTCTTAACCGTACCGTGCTGGTGGGGACATCTGGGAATGTCCCCGTGGTCACAAACAGTGCAAAGAACAACTTTGTGCCCCTGGTTGTTCCCTTTCTTACGAGTTCCTTCCTCCGGGCGGCTTTTCAGAAGCAAGACCGTAGGGCAAACTCTGGGGCGCTTGGCAAAGCCCTCGACACGTATGGACGGATGGACAGACGGCCGGCCCAGGGAAAGACGGGACGGGCCGGACTCCCGCTGCCACCGCCAAGCTCACCACCACCAGGTCTTACGGCTTTTCCGGAATTTTAACAGTTTTCACGTAAATATTTCTCTCTGTGTTTGTTATCTGCGTTCTGTCTCATTTGAGCTACTTGCCCAAATTCCTTTTTTTTTTTTTCCTAATAGCAACCCCGGAAGCTGGAAAGTTCAGAACTAGCCTCTGGTGGCCGACAGGTCCGGGGCACCAAGGGGTCACTCTTTTGTGCCTGGTCCCCAACCAATGGTGAGGGACGGCCTCTCCCAGGGGACTGCCCGGCCTCAGCTGCCTCCGCCGCCAGGGCCGGCCCCGCAGGCGGCGTCTGGGCTGCCTGCCTGGGGCTCCTGGTCCCCGCCTCAGGTCACGTGCTACGGCTGAGCCCACGTGGCTCCGATATAGGGTTGCAGAATGTGGGCCAAGCAAGCAGCGGAAGGGACACCGCTTGGCCTCGTGTGACCCGTGGGCCGGCCGTGGAGAAGCAGGTGCTGCTGCAGCCGTTTCTGGGACTCTGGGGGGCCCCAGGGGCCATCTCCCTAGTTTGGGGCGGGCGAAGGTCCTGGGGGAGAGGATGGGAGGGGGCAGATGTCAAGGGGGTGCGTGCCAGCTGGAGGCCAAGAGAGACGCAGAGTAAGGCGGGGAGAGAACACAGAATTTGGGCTTCCTTTACGTCCGAGATCATTGGCTGGGGGCGGAAGGCAGGGGAGCCAGGCACCACAGCCACGTGGCAAGGCACGTGCTGCGGTTAAACCCGAGGCCGCTGGAGGGGCGCCTGGGGGGCTCAGTTGGTTGAGCATCCGACTTCAGCTCAGGTCGTGATCTCGTGGTTCACGGGTTCGAGCCCCGCGTCGGGTTCTGTGCTGACAGAGCGTGGAGCCTGTCCTTCCCCACTCACGCTCTGTCTCTCTCTCTCTCTCAAAAATAAACATTAAAAAAAGACAGCGAGAGATCACTGGTAACTAATAAATTAATTAACAAATGAGAGAACTCTGTTGGTCCCGGTACAAACCCTGGAACGGCCCCGACCAGCTGTGACACCCGGGGCAGGCTCCCTAATCCCCTGGGGCCTAAGTTTCCTCATCTGTAAAATGGGACCATGGCGCCATGGCTGTCATCGGGGTGCACGGGGCCAGTGTGTACGCAGGTCGGCGGGCCCGGGGCCACTGTCAGTGCCCCGAAGACGCGCACGGCGGACGCAGGCTGACACACAGAGCGAGCCCACGCCCCGCCGAGCCGGTCTGCAGAGGCTACAGCAAATGTGCCTGCTGGCTGGGCCGAGAACGCTTTTACATTTTTAAAAGGAGCATTTGCGAAATAAATAAACAAATAAGAATAATACAGGGCAGAAACCCAGAGACCGGCCCACAAAGCCCACAGCGTTTATCGGCTGGTCTCTGAAGAAGCAGCTTGCCGACCAGGTCTGGAGGCCCCAGAGACGCCCCCGGAATCACCTGAAAGGGGGCGGGGGGCGTGAGGGGGCACGGACCCGACGGAGGGGGCGAGAGAAGGCAGGGGGAAGTCGGCGTGTGAGCGAAGGACTGCCCTGGGGCCCGGTGCGCTCGGAGGAAGGGCCGGGCCCGGGGGGCAGGCACCTGCTCGTGGTCTTCGAGGGGGAGACGGCGCCATGCCGGCCCCCCGTGTGCACGGGAGCCCCTGCTGAGATGCTGCGGGAGGAGGCTCCGGCCGTGGGGCGTGGCCCCTCGCCTCCGGAGCTCGAGAACCCGGATCTGGAAGGAATACTGAGCCGCCCCGGGCTCGGAGCCCAGGGACACCGAGGCAAGGCAGCAGGAGTCACTGCAGGTCTCCGCCCAGTCAAGGGTCCCGACTCCCCAGCCGGTGCTCCACGCTGTACGCAGACTCTGGGGTGGGCCCCCGTGGACCTGGGACCCTCCGACACCTCCTCCGTCTTCAGCGACCCTATCAGACCCCCACCCGCCCGGACACTCCAGCCTGGACCCGGGATGAGGGCGCAGGGACACCCGCCCCGTCCCCGCCACACTCCGCAGAATCACGTCTGTCCTTCCCCACCCCGCCCCTCTGGAGAGCCTGCCCCTGCCTCACACGCCGCCCGTGAGAGCCTCAGGCTTGCTGCGTCCCCGCGGGCCCACGGCAACCCTGATCGCTAAAGGCGCAGCCCCGTGAGGCCAGCTGGGCAGTGGCACACTCCTCCCATTTCACAGATGGGAAGGCAGAGGCTGGGAGAGGGGCGGGACTCATCCGAGATTCCCCGGCCTGGTCTGGCCAGGCCAGATTCCGCCCGGCCCGGCGGAGAGGGGAGCCTGGGAATGGGCCTCAGGTTCTCGGGGACCTCACCAGAGGCCGACCAGGCGCTCCCGGCGGGGCCGCCTGCCCCAGGGGACATCTGTCTTCCTCACTTGCCATCACCCGGGCCCGGCCCACACCCCACACCCGGTGCTCGGCAGGAATCTGCTGAAGGAACGAGGGACTGAGGTTGGCCGGCGACACCCACCCACCTCAAGAGCCAAGGACAGACCAGATCGCTGGGCCCCGAGGACCCCGCCTGCGGAGGGTCTCCCGGGAGACGCCCGCCTGTGGCTTCTGGAAGGGCTGAGGACTGCGCCCTCGGAAAGGGGAGCAGGGAGCGGCCCCCCCGGCTCAGTCCCTCGTTCTGCCTCCTTGACCGTGAAAACGGGAAGCAGAGAAGAGACCGGCTGGGGGACGGGGGTGGCCCCCCGCCGCCGGCCCGTCCCCATCACCGCGAGCCCCGCGCCAGGCCCTGCCAGGAGCCGGGGCCAGCGGCAGGCCTGGAGAATAAACATGTCACCGCGAGGCCAGCCCGCCGGACCGCTGGAGCCAAGAGCCGCCGGAGGCTGTAAACAGTCTCCCCTCTCTTGGCCGCAGCCCCTGGCCCACCTCTCTGCGGCAGGAATTAGCACCCTGCCTGCCGTAAAGAAGGGGCGGGCGGCGGGGGGGGGGGCGTCTGAGAGGGGGCGGTGGGCAGGAGAGCTGGGTGGGCCGGGGGCCAGCCCCTCCGTCCTGGAGGCCCGGAAGCTCCCCTCTCTCTGGAGGAAGCGGTGGGAGATGGTGAATGAATGAGCCCCAGGGACGCAGGGAGACACAGGCTGGCAGGGGGAGGGGGGAGCCTCTCTCTAGGGCACCCCCCGCCCCAGCCAAAACCCCAAAGCCGGGAGGTAGATGCTGTCTACAGCGTGCCTCAAGCCCACCTGGGGCCTCTGGCTGGTCACACAAGCTCCAGGGAGCAGCCACCATCTGGCTGCCTCAGGACAGCCCCTGGTTCTGGTTCAAATCGCGCCGAAACTGCTCCCCCCTTCGTTTTCGTTGTACCCTCCAGAATCACAAGGCTCCTCATACGGGGAATCTGGCCGTGACACTCCCAGCTGAAACCCTTCAGTGGGGCCCCTGGCCCTCTGTATCTGGGTGTTTCTGGCCCTGCCTGCCCCCTCAGCCTCCTCTGCAGACAAAGCCTGCCTCCCCACCTCTGGCCTCTCTCCAGCCTCAGGGCCTTTGCACTCGCTGGGAGCTCTCTTCCTGGAATGCTCTTGCAGCCCCTCTACCACCTGGCCCACCTCCCCTATTGTTCAGACCTTGGATGAGCAGTCCCTTCCTCCAGGAAGCCTCCCGGGTGCCTCCGTAGAGTTAAAGGCCCCCATCACCTCCTTTCCCCATACCGGGTTCCTCTCCTTCTGAGCCCTCACCCCAGCCGCGGCTTGCACTTGGTGTGGTTCCTGGACTCGCACGGTCTCCCGCCCACCTGAAGGGGAGCTCTGTGAGGGAGGGGCCGTGTCCGTTTCTGCGAACCACTGCTTCTTAGTTGCCAGACAGTTAAGTGGGTGTAATAGACGCTCACTGGATGAACGGATCAGTGGGAAGGTGACCTGGAGCTCAGTCCGAGTCCCCTCTTGGGCTGCGAGGTCCCCGCGGACGAGTCCCTGCCCCCCCCCGGCTCATGGGGCACCCCACTGCTGACAAGGGGTCACTATGGGCTGCCCAAGCAGGAGGGGCAGTGAGCAGGGGCTCGCTGGAACAGGGAAGGCAGGCGGGCCGTGAAGCCTGAGCACGGACCAGCGGGCCAAACACGGCCTGAGTCCCGGCCCTGCTGTGCGGCCTTGGGCCGGCGGTCCGACCTCTCTGGGCAGTCACAGCATTCGCCTCTTCCAGGGCCGCGGGGAGGGTTACATGCACACGTCCAACAAACGAGAACTTTTACCAATCAAGGTCTGGGCGAGCCACCTGTCCAGAAAATGGGGGGGCGGGGAGGGGGAGGTGGGTTCAGGGGCTGCTCTCCAGAAGGCCCCCAGCCACAGGCTGTGACAGTCTGGACTCCGGAACCCTGGGCCTGAGGTCCAGCACCCACCTAGGTCCTAGCGCAAAGACCCTGAAAGGGTGTGGACGAGCGGCACCCCCGGCGGCTGGGACCGGGCGCGGGGGACGACGGGGCAGGCCTGGTGTCCGTCGCGGGAGATGTGGGGCTGCGGGACCCTGCCCTGCGGCCGAGGACACTGGAGTCCCAGAGAGGACAGCCCCGGTCAGGGTTAGCGCCCGTGGGGGAGGGGCACCGCCCCCGGGGACGGAAAGACCCCAGGTCAACTCTCCCTCCTGAAACGAGAAGAGACCACTTCATACCCGCTAGGACAGCGAGACCACCCAAAACTCCATCCTATGGGGACACAGCCACCCGGCGGAATAGGACACGGCCACAAAAGGCACAAAGACCTGCCACGTGGACGGACACCCTTGGAAACGCGCAAAGCGAAAGGCGCCGGGCACGGAAGACAGATGGTGTGGCTGGATTCCCGCGACACGTCCGGAGAGGACAGGCCCAGAGACACAGAGAGAAGGCGAGTGGTCCCTTCAGGGCTGGGGGCGGGGGGTGCAGGGTGACCGCTAACGGGGTTTCCTCCCTCGGTGGGGCGGCCCGGGGCCGGGAGCCACAGGCCCCGCGAGCACACAGATGTTCTGGCCGAGGGGGGAGGAGGAAGAGCCGGCGGGAGGGGGCTGGCCGGCCCGCCTCCCCACGGGCTGGGGCGCAGCCAGGAGCCCTCGGCCTGTCAGCAGGGTGGCTGCCGGATGGGGCCTGACCCCTGGCCTCCCGCGGCCCCCGGGCCGGGCCTGGCCCCCCGTGGAGCCCATCTGGGCTCCAAGGAGGGCACCCCGCGTGAAAACAGACCCCCAAGGCTGCTTTCCGGAGGCCCCTGGGCCGAGGGACCCTGGAGCCCCACGTGGCAAGATAAAATTGGCCCCCAAGGACAGACGCTGCTAGTGACGAGAATGAGACCCAAGTAGATCTGAAGGTGGAAGCAGAGGGAGGAAGAGAGTGACAAGGTGTCAGGGCGCAGGCAGGGGAGAAGGCGGGCTCGTCCGCGAACCGCAGAGGGGAGGGGTGACAGGCCCAGCTATTTTTATTCCGGAGAAAACAGAGCAGGGCAAAGTCAGGTACAGCAGGGGGTCACGTCCTCCCGCCTGGAAGCCCGGCCTGGCCCATCCCGCAGCAGCAGGCTCGGACGGTGGCAGGAGCCCCCTCCCCGCCCTCCCGGCCACCGCCCTCCGGGTGCCGCCCTGGCCTCCGCGCCGGGTCGGCTGCGTCTCGGTCACCTCACGCTCCTGCCGGAGTCGTTTCAGCCGCATGGGGCTAAATGGGCCAGTACGCCCGCTGGACGGAAGGTGCCCGTCTAACCCTCTTTGGGTCCTGAGCTCCCAAACTTAGCCTTCGGAGAGCAGAAGGTGAGGTGGGGGGGGAGGGGTCTCTGCGATGCGCCTCAGAATCGAACGGTGGCACCCAGGGTTGACCAGGGGAAGGTGCACGGCACGTCCAAGGTCACCGGCTTCTCCCCGGGGACAAGCCTCTGGCCAGCGGGACTCGGGCCGCCTCCTTCCCCACCGCCCCGCCGGCCACCATCAGACGCCCCGGCCCGACGCTCTGCGGGTTGGCTCCTTTTTGCCCAAGCCCTTGGCAGCGAAGCCGGCTCCCAGCAGGCAGAGACTGCGGGCTGGGCTGTCGTGGCCCCGGGCACCCCGCCGGGTCCCAGGCAATGCATCTGCCCCCAGCGGGCGCCTGGGCTGGGAGAGCACGCTGCGTGCGCTTGGCCAGCGCGCACCCGTCCGTTCGTCCAGCCGGCAGATGCGCGGCCCCCTTCCCTTGTATACCAGGGGACACGTGGGCTCCTGTCCTGGGCGTTCGGTGGCCCTGAGACCCGCACCCCCCTGCCCCCGGCAAGGTGACAGCAGAGAAGAGGGAGGAAGCAGGCTGGGGGCCACAGGCCCACGAAGGCGGGGCTTCTGGTCCCATTTCCTCTCCCCCCCCACCTCACCTCTCCGCACGCTGACCCGCGACCCGGGAGCAAGGACCCGAGGCCACAGCGGAGGGTCCCGGGCAGCCCCGGCATGGAAGGGCTCCCCGGCCTCCAGCGTGCTCTCGGGAGGAAGAACCGATGCCTGCTCACGGAAAACGCACTCGGCGTGTTGGACCGTCGTGCGCGGCACCGAGAAGGGGCCTGTGCACTCAGCACACGTCGAGGGCGCGGTCCAGCCACACCTGACGACAATCACGCTGGCTGCCGCTCCGCTCAGACCAGCCTGGCTCGGCTGCACGGCTGAGGCTCAGCCCCGGGCCGGCCCGCGCAAGCGACACAGAACGGGGACACCGGGACCGGTTCCCGACCCGGGGGACGCGTGGCCTTGACCCTGAGAGAGAAGAGCCAAGTGCCCCGGTGAACAGATGTGTTTACTCTGAAGCTGCGGACGGCTGGCACCCGCGTGACCGGCGGCGGCTCCCACACCCGACCTCTGGGACCGCGGTGCGAAGTGCCGACTTATTCTGGGGCTGGCGCCCTGAAGCAGGGTACACACGCGGGGCTTTAAAGCCGGAGGGCCTGGCCGGCCCTTCCCCGAGTGCACGGGGGGCTCCGCCCCGCTCCCACATTCTCTACCCCGATGCTGACCCCAGCCCAGCCCTGGAATCGTCCGTCTGTCTGTCCAGCTCTCCCCCCAGGCTCGCGGGACCAGCTCCTGTTCTTCCCTGCGTTGGGTACACAGCTGGTGCTCAATAGATGATTGATCCGGGGATGAGTCACACCCAGTCTCTCCTGTGACCCCTCGGGAAGAGAGCTGCTGGCCCGAGGACACCAGGCAGCTGGCGGGGGGGGGGGGGGGGGTCCCGTCCTGGCGTGCGGTGACCCCTGACCACGGTGTGGCCCGCTCCAAGGCCTGTGGCCAGTCCCCAAGTGCTGTGGCCACGCGGTCCCTCTCAGCGGGCTGGGGAGAAACCGAACCACAGGGTGACCTTCGAATCCGGTTAAAAATGGATTTTGCTGATCTTCATAAAAGATCCATTTAGCTTCTGAAAGAAGGAAGGCGAATTCCAGTGAGTCCCACCCCGTCCAAACACGAGGCGGCAGCTCCGGGAGTCCCTCCCGGGGCCGCCGGACGGTGACGTGCTGCTGGAGGGGTTCAGGGCTCAAGGTCGGAGGGCGGGGGGCGGCTGCCAGCAACCAGGGAAGAGCAGAGGTAATACTAGGGCGTGTCTGATGCCCCCTGGCACAGGGACAGGGACACTGGGCCCCCAGGGGTGGGGCGGGGTCACTCCTCCTCTCCCTGAGATTTAGGAAGTAACCCGCCTGGGCCGAGGACTATTTGTAGTCTCAGCTTTTTGTCCACTGGGACTATTGCCATGTGCGGCCCAGGCCCCACAGTGGGGGGGGGGGGGGGGGGGCTCGGCTAAAACACAGCCTCTGCACAAAAGACAGTCCACCGGCTGAAAAAGTCCCAAGCGTCTCTGGCCCCCAAAGCATCCAACGAGCAGCCGCTAATTCTTAAAATGGGGCAGAGGATCTCTCTGCCTCCGTCCTGTCCTTGATGCTCGCGTGCCGCAGGGCCCTGGGACGTCCCGAATGTTCTCCGTCACGGAGAAATTCACGGGGTTCTGCTGCAGTGACATCCTGATTCTCCTCTCTCTCTCTCTCTCTCTCTCACACACACCCAGACGAGCCTTGTTTTCGACAGCGCGGCTGAGCGGTGCGCACCCCGAGCGCTGGCAAGCGCGTAAGCTAGATGACGACAGCTACGAGCCAGGGGGCAGCGTTCCAAGACTCGGAAATCCGAGTCCCGCATCCAAGTCCTGGGTCTGCAGGCCACCGGCTGCGTGACGCCGGGCAAGTGACATAACCTCTCTGGGCCTCGGGAAAGTGCCAGGCCACGGGACCAGGGCTCAGGCGGCCGTCTCCCCTCGGTCCCTGCCCGTCTCCTTCCTTCCAGCTCGCCTGCCGACCTCACGCGGAAAAACGCTCCTCTTAAAACCGCTTTTGTTAGGTCGCCCTCGCCCCTTGCTTCGAACACACGATGGCTTTTTATCGCCCCAGTGAATGGAGCCCACGCTCCTTGGTTGGTTTAAAAGAAACATCTTATATGAAAAATCATCAATCACCTGGAATTCTGCCTAAAACAGCTGACTTCCCCTCCTTGTCCACACCCGCACACGCGCAGAGGCACGGGGCTGTGACCACGGGGCGGGGGGAGCGGGGAGGACGGATCTGCAGCCCACTTCCCACATGCCAAGTCGCCCCTCGGTGTCTCCCATGCCGAGAAAGCGCCTCCGCGTCTATGTGAGAGCCGCTGGCCCCGCGGTCGGCCTCGCCAGCGCTAAGGACGCCCCAAACGCTCAGAATCTCAGGCTGGAGGGTGTCTTCTCGAGCAGTTCCTGAAATGCCTCGTGCAGAAGAGCACTCTGGCCTCTACCTGGAGGGTCAGAGGGAACATCGGAGCATTCAAGGCACTGATAAGTCCTGCCGCATACAACCCAGGATAAATTTCTAGAACCTACCGTTCCCACGAATACGTGAGCAAGGGAAAAAGTCGTCCCAACACCCGAGTCATTAGTGTTCTTTGGCACACACCTGGGGGCAGGCTGACAGCCCGAATGTCCCCCGGGTATCTCGCTGGTAACTGCTCTGAAATCCTGGGTCTGGATTTGGGGAGCGAGCGTGTCTTCTCTCCTTTTGCCTCTTGGAAAAAGTCCACGGTGCTTACCTGCCACAGGCAGAGCTGGAGGGAACAGACCCAGACCAGCCTCTGCGCAGCTAGCTGGGAGACGTGAGGCAACGGTCATGTTCTCTGAGCCTTGGTTTTCTGTGAGACGGAGGGGCCGGCCGCTCGGCACCAACATGTCACAATTCTAGCCCGTCTGGGTTTTCGGCCCCAGCCACGGCAGAGACCCAGGGGGTCACTGTGTCCAGAAACAGCAGCAACGAGTCAACCTGACTTTTGTTCCTAGAGTAACTCGTGACGCGGAGTCGGAGCGGCCAGACGGATGCCCGGACCTGCTGCGTGCGCCCTGGCTGGCGGGGCCCGGACAGGACCTTGACCCTGGAGCCTCGTTTCCTCCCTGGGCAGTGACACGGGCGCACAGACACACAGACACACAGAGACGCAGAGAAAGACGGACCAGCCGACCCAGCAGTAGAGACGATACGGAGACGGACACACACAGAGACACAGAGACACGCGGATACACGCGCAGAGACACCTATACACGCGCACCTAAAACTGGCGAACTCTGAACGAGATGGGTGGGTCGCGGCAAGGTCGATATCCTGGCGGTGACACTGGCCTGCGGTTACGCAAGACTTTGCCACCGGGGGAAACGAGGTGACGGGTCCCCACGTCTGTGACTTCTCACGACTGCGTGTCAGCCTCCAACGCTCTCAGAATACGGTTTTTTTTTAATTTTTAAACACCACCTTCCCTTATCCTCTTTTTTTTTTATGTTTATTTATTTTAGAAAGAGACAGAGCACACGCAGCGGAGGGGCAGAGGGAGAGAGGGAGACACAGAATCCGAAGCTGGTTCCAGGCTCCAGGCTGTCAGCACAGAGCCTTCGTGGGGCTTGAACCCACAGACCGTGAGATTATGACCTGAGCTGAAATCGGATGGGTGACTGACTGAGCCCCCCAGGGGCCCCTAAGTTTTTGTTTTGTTTTGTTTGAATTGGATTTTAATCGAGCAGACTACGGCCTACAGCATGGGGACATCACAAACACTCAGTGAGACAGCGCCCTTACCGTTCTCTCCGTGACGCCGAACCACGTAGCAGGTGTTCAATAAACCAACCCTGAAGAACGGGGTAGACGGGAGCCTACACGGAGAGCACCGGGGGGGGGGGGGGACGGGAGTTCTCCTTCCTCTTTTGGGCAAGTCCGACCCGCCCGGAGAAACGAGCCCGTCGGAGCCCACGCACTGGGCGCCCCGGAAGCCTGGCACTGGGGGCCTGTCCCGAGGCGCCACCGCTGGGAGCGGAGAGCCAGGCGGCATCCTGGTTCGAGAAGCCGCTCGCTGCAAATCCCACCTCCTTCCCGGAAAGGCAGAGGCGGCTTCCGAGCAGAGGCCCAGGTGTGAGACAGGCTGTCCCCGGCCCGGGCCCGCTCCCTCCTGTCCCCGTCCCCTCCCCTCGGGGGCTGCCAAAGCACGCGGCCCCCTCCCGGCCTCACGCCCCCCCGGCCACTTGCTGCACGGCTAGCGGGGAGGCCAGGAACCCCCGGGCGCCCCACTGCCTGATGAGGCAAGGCCAGGACAGTCTCCCAGCACCAGAGGGCGGGGCAGGGGGAGGGGAGGGTCCGGGACGGGGACAGGCCCCGGGTGGGGACAGATGAGGCTCAGGAAGGCTTATTGCAGAGTAGTCCCCATCTGTGAACACCCGGAAATGACCTGGGTGTCCCGCACGCAGGAACAGAGGTCACTGTGTAGCCAAGAAAACTCCTCTGAGGACACCAAGTGCCGAGGACTCGGGGTAACAGCTGGCCCTCTGTCCTGACACCTTCGACCGCGTCCCGTCTGCCCTATGAATCCTGCTCTTATCCCGCCTCACGGCTGGGGAAACCAGAGCACAGAGAGGGGCTGTAACCAGCCCAAGAACACACAGCCAGAAACGGGGGCAGCCCAGACCTGAACCCACGCATCGTGCCCCACGGACGACAGTCACACGGTGGGGTCTCACCAACAGCACGCACGCACGCACGCACACGCACAGAACAGTAGGGTTATGGAACCACGGGGAATCTCCATCACTTCCTCTTTGTCTCTGTTACCTAAGTTCTCAGCACAGAGCGTGTTAGACCGCAGGCAAAGACTCAAAACTGTCGGGTAGGCTGCCCTCGACCCCAGGTGCCGCCTCTTCCCCCTGCTGGCTCCCAGCCACACGTTCTGGAAGCTGCGCTCGGGGTCTCCGTCCCTCCAGGCCCCCATACCACGCCCGCCCCGAGGGTCTGTCACGGGAGCGAGAAAATCTCAAGCTGAAAAGCTTCTCCAGCAGAGCCTGGAATACCCTTCCCGGAGTCCCGATCCGCTCGGCGCTGGGGCGGCGGTGGTGAGTGGCGGCGGTCCACCTGGGAGCCCCGCGCAGATATTAAGAGACGGTTACGACAACTTTGGGACAGGTTCGCGCCAGGATGTTCAGAGGAAGGTGTACAACTGTACGCGGAGCCTCATCTCAACTTGCTGGAGAGACACGCTGACGACGCCGGGGGGGGGCGGAAACCATGACAGTTCGGAACGGCAGGTGTCTAGGGGCTGCGACGGGGGCTGGGGCGGTACCTCCCCACATGCCCACGACAGTAATGTCACCGTCGCGTCAGAAGAAGAGCTGGCACTTCCACGGAGCTTCGCGACTGCCAGGGACTACGCGGAGTGCCGTGCGCACAGCAATCCACCGGCCCCCTCTTTAGGCGGATTCGATCACGAACATTTGACAGATGAAGAAACTAAGGCACACAGAAGCTACTTGCTCAAGACCTCACCGGAAGTGTTGGAGCTGGGATGGGTCACCTTTAAAATTGGGGGGGGGGGGAGGTATTAAAATCTTTTTAAATCTTTTCATGTTTACTCTTGAGAGAGAGAGAGCATGAGTGCAGGAGGGGCAGAGAGAGAGGGAGACAGAGAATCCGAAGCAGGCTCCAGGCTCTGAGCCATCAGCACAGAGCCCGACGTGGGGCTCGAACTCACAGACCGCGAGATCAGGACCTGAGCCAAGATCAAGAGTCAGAGCCTTAACTGATGGAGCCACCCAGGCGCCTCTCAAATCTTCTGATATGGCGGCTCGAGAACGGAAAAGAACTTTAACGCTTATTAAACACGTGCTGCTCTAGCAACAAGTGTAACGTGACCCCTTGCTCTGCTCCTCGTTCAAACGCAATGCACCCGTGGGGCGCCTGGGAGGCTCCTGGGTTCAGGCTCTGACTCCTGATCTCGGCTCGGGCCATGACCTCACGGCTCGTGGCATCGAGCCCCGTGTCGGGCTCCGCGCTGACAGCACGGAGACTGCTTGGGACTTTCTCGCTCCCTCTCTCTCTGTCCCTCCCCCACTCCCACGTGCGCTCTCGCTCTTTCTCCAAATAAATACACAGACATGTTAAGCCTAACAAAGAGCGAATCACACGCAAGCAGCCCCTCACGTGGCCGGCGGGGCCCTCAGCCTCGGCAGCCTCTCTGCAAACAGCCTGGCAGCTCCTTCAAGGGCGACACAGAGTTACGACGGGACTTCGCAGGGCCGCTCCCGGGAACACGCCCGAGGAAAAAACGGTACATTCACACAAACACCTGTACACAAATGTTCGCAGCGGCAACCACCACAGCGAAAAGCTGGAGGCGAGCTCCATGTCCACTGACGGACGGATGGACCAAAACGCGGCCCCTCCGCACACGAGAGTGGCATCCGGCCGCAACAGGGGACGAGGCACAGACACCTGCTCACCAGGAGGGGGGGGGGGGACTCCAGACAGCGCTTCGCTAAGCTAAAGAAGCCACAGCCATGAGAGGCCACGCACTGCGCGGTTCCATCTCTAAAGAGCGTCCAGAACGGGCACATCCAGAGAGACAGAAAGGAGTGGTTGCGGGGACTTGTGGAGGAGGGGAGTTGGGGGTGTCTTTCAGGGGTGATGAAAGCTGCCCTACAATTAGTGGTGATGGTTGCACAATTCTGCGAAAATAATAAAACCACAGAACTGCACACTTTAAAGGGGTGAATTTCATAACATGCTAATTGTATCTCAATAAAACTACTGCCAAAAAACACTATTTTTTTAAAGACTGCAACTCGCACAGGAAAAAAGACTTCCCATGGCTCTGAGGGGCCACGAGGAGGCCCTGGAGAAGGAAGGCCGGGGGATTCCGAGGGTGCCGGTCGCCATCCGGCCCCGCCCTCACGAGTGCCGCCTTCGTACCCGGGGCCGGGGATCCCGTGGCCCCTCATGTCGTGAACGCGAGCAAATCAAGATACCCGTCGCCAGGGGGAGAGCCTCAGCTGACGGAGTGGCAACGTCCCGGGACACCGGCGTCCACCCTCCGCCTCTGACACGCCGCGGCCAGGCCCTTCCCCTCCCCGGACCTCGAGGTCTTTGAGAAAAGCAAGGGGTGGTGGACTCCAGAATCACTGAGGCTCCTCTCCGTTCCAGGATTCCAGCTCTAAGACTTGCCATAAAGGCAAAGAGAAAAGCAAGAGAAGTCTTGATCACAGTCACAGACAAAGTATACTTTGTAGCGAAAGTATGAGAAGACACAGGCCTTTTAAACAGTGACTACTCGGTATAATAAACAACAACACGCCATTATTAGGTGCCTATCTTCCAAAGAAGAGAGCTATTAGGATATTAGAGACAGCCGGTCGCCCTTCACATCTGTGGTTCTGAGATAACCCCTTTCTCTTCTGCATTAAAAAATATTCAAGTCTAGTATCTTTCTTACTTACGCAAGGTTCGATGGAGTCCCCTCAAGAAAAAGGACACACCACCTTGACTACCGCGGAGGTCACAAGAGCAGGCTGACGGACAGAAATCACGCTCACCTCCACTGACTCAACACAGAGAGGAGATCGGGCATGGAAAACGTTCCGTAAGCATTAATAACCTGGAAAAGGGCCTAGTGGCCTCACGCACAGTTCGTCTAGACTTGCAAAAAGAGAGCGAGAGAGGCTGCAAGTGCAAAAGACATGACATTTCAAGCCCGAATGGGCTGGTTAAAAAAAAAATTTTAAATATAAACCTTTTAGGAGATCAATAAAATTGATAAACCTCTGGCTGGACTGATCGAGAAGAAAAAGAGAAGGCACCATTGACCAGTATCGCCAGAGAAAGAGGAGACATCACTACAGAACCTACAGGCATTAGAAAAATACTAAGGGAATAGAGGTCCCTGGGTGGCTCAGTGGGTTCAGCTTCCAACTCCTGACTTCAGCTCAGGTCCTGATCTCACGGTTCATGGGATCGAGTCCCGTGTTGGGCTCTGTGCTAGCAGCTCGGAGCCTGACTGGGATTCTCTCTCTCCCTGTCTCTCAGCCCCTCCCCGGCCCCCCCCCCCCCCCGCTCCCACAAGGGCACGAAAGTACACACCCTCTCTTAAAATAAGTACTTAAACAAATACCTATTTAAATAAATAAACATTTTTTAAAAAGAAGTAAAATACTAAGGGAATATTCGAAAGAAGCGACACCAATTAATTTGACTACCTGCATGACATGGATACATTCCTTTAAAAACAATAATTACCAGAAGAGACTCGAGAAGAAATAAACCTCATGGCCACGTCTCTTACCCGCTGAAGACCACAGGGTTACCGACCACAGTAGGTTTTTAAACGTGGACAAAGCTGGTTTGTTTTGGCAGTGATGTCTCCTAGAACTTTCATTTCTGGTGGTTTCTAAAGACATATATTTAATGCCACCTCTATCGCTTCTGGCTCCCCAGCCCTCCGGCTCCTATCTTCTCAGGGATGCCGCCCCCGTGGGGTGGCAAGGAATCACCGAGCTGGATACATACAAGAAAAGCCAACAGAGGGTCAAAGAACACAGATTCCAATCCGAGCTCTTTCTCTCTAGTGGGAGAGACGGGGCTTACACGTGTGAGGCCGTCGGAAGACCACATGAGACCACACAGAATAAAGTGATCCATTACTACCAAGTGTGACGAAGTTGCAGACAGACAAGTGCCTAGGGCAGCCAGGAGAGGGGAGAAACTTCAGCCGGCACAAGTTAGCAAAGACAGACCTCCTGGAACCAAAAAAAAAACAGGCAGAAAAGTGGAAGAAAGAGTGGGTGTCAAGACATGATGGTGGGAACAAGGGCGGGGGCTTCAAGAAGAACGGGGAGCAGGCTCACGGGCATAGCGCTTCTAAGTGCACCCATAACGATGGCTCTTTCCATACTGGGAGCCACACGGCCCCTGTGACAGTCTAATAATAAAAGTTACTGATCCCCTCCCCAGGAAAATGCATGGATGCACCAGGTCCTGCGTTGCGTTTTGAGCGCTGAGAAACACGCATGTGAGAAGCATGGGTCTTTGTGAACTCTCCGAACTCGGCTCTAGAGTGTCCCTCCTCCTTGACCCCACCGCAGGTCCCAGGGGCCCCAGGCTACTTCCAGGAGTCCCGTCCCCCACACCGCCTCCTCTCGCGGCTTGGTGGTGGCTTCGCTGCAGCTGGTGCCAAGGTTCACGGGAGACTAACCGGGAGTTCCTGGTAGGTGACAGGCACGAGCCTGGTGGGGGGCTTTCCGAGGCCAAGGGGCACAGGGCGTGTCCATTCCAGGGGCCCCTGAGGCCAGGGCTGTGGGCGGGGCCTCAGGCGCCTCCCTCTCCTTACTCGGCTCCCAGCAACTAGTCACTTCCGGAGTCCCGGAGTCCCGACTGCTTGACAGGCCCCCGCTGGGGACTCTGCCTGCTTCTGTCCCTGTGAGGGAGGTCCTAAGATCGCCCTGGTGTGTGGGTGAGGAGCCTGAGGCTCAGAGAGGTCTAGCGGCGTGCGGGGACCCACGCGGGTGGCAGGGGTGGGTGGCGAGGTCTGACTTGGAGTGCCATCAGCCAAACCGTGCCACCTGCCCACGGAGCACAGACCAGCCCGAGCTCACCTGGCGCCTCGGCTTCCCCACTGGCATCAGGGGTGACCCCGTGCTGACATCACCCCTTATGTACGCATGGCTGGGAGAGGCAGGTGACACAGCAGAAAAGCCCTGAGGAAGACAGTCAACCGTCTCACGTCCTTGTTTCTCTCTCCCCAGAGCAAAGAGATCCCTGTCTCTGCAGAGCTCGGAGCCCCGTGGGTGGGCGCCCAGACCCTCCCTAGGACCTGGGTCCAGCCCGCAGCGGCCCTGGCGGGGGCGGGGGGGGGACGGGTGTGTGTGGGATAGTGGGGGGCACCCCGCCTGGCCCTGCTCCTGCCCGCCTCCTGCCCGGGGGGGCCCCCCGGGGCTGCCCAGCTGTCACCTTCTGCAGAAGCCATGTTCGGCCTGATTAAGGCCCTGTGACTACCGCAATCAGAGTCACGAGGGACTGTGTCCTGCCCTGGGGCCCCCGAGCCCTGGACACCCGGATGCCGCAGCGCCAGCCTGTCTGAGACACTGCTCCCCGCTGCGCAGCACTGGACCCAGGGATGAGCAAGGCACGAGCCATCTGAAGGGTGACGGCTCCCCGTCACTGCACTGCACCCGACTGCGGCCCGATCCCGGCCCCGTGGGACCAGCCTTGTTGAGGGACCGTGAGGTCACCGCAGGGGCCCCGCAGGGAAAACGAGTGCCAGTTCCCTCAGTCCCGCTAGACGCCCACTCGCAGGGTCGGTAAGATGACGTCCGCCAGTAACGACTACGTGACAGCCGTCACTAGTACTTCTGGTCGTCGTCACACACGCACGGGTCACCGCAGCGCCCCCATCTGGAGCCCCAGACTGTGTGTCTCACGTCTGAACCTCCCCGAGACCAGCGGCATCTCACGGCGGGCGGGGCGTCGGGTCACGCGCAGCACGTTTTCCGGCCTCGCGGTCAGATGACGACGCGGTTCCGACGGACGGCTCCTGGGAGCGCCGTCTAAGTCCCGCCGCGGTCCTTCGCCCCGGCGTCCGTGTCCTCTCGCCGCGTGGCCTCCACAGGGGCACAGGGAGACCCCACCGAGGAGACCGACTCAGGTGCCTCGCTGATGCCGCCTATTCACAGCTCGCAGCAAAGGTGCCCCCTCTGGGTCCGTCTCCCTCCGTGTCTCCTAGGCAATGTCCCCCCCCCCCCGCAGGGCCCCAGAGTTTCCCACAATGCCCCAGGGAGGAGGGGCAGCTCTCCCCCGCCCCCCCCCCGACTGGATGACTCCGGCCGCCCGCAGGCCCCCAGCGCAGGACCCCCGAGAAGCCCCGGACCATGGGCCTCGCTGGGGTGAAGCCTCCGGGAGGGGGGTCTGGCACAAGTCCCCCAAGGCCGAGGGAAGCCAGCCGGGGGAGGGGGGGGTCCTCCTGCCGCCCCGGAGAGCCGCCGCCCCCCACCCCGCGCGGAGAAGGCCCGCCCGACGCGCCCAGAACGGCCTCCCCCCACGGGGCGGGGCTCCGGAGCCAAGTGAGCGGAGAAGTTTCCAGAGCGGGTTCCAGGCGGGCTCCACGGAGCTCCCACAGGCTGCAGGCCAGATGCTGGGCTCCTGGGGGGGTTCTCTGCCGAGGGCGGGCGGGGACGCGGCGCTGGCCGCCTGACAGCTATGACGTCACATCGCAGGCCCCCAGAAATTAGCGGGGCTCCGCTCAGGGCCGCCACCGCCAAACAGCGGGCGGAGTCGAGACACCGCGGACGAGCGCGCGCGCGCGCCGCCCGACCCCGGCAGCTGCGTGACGGCGGGCGAGTGGCTGTCGCTCTCCCTCTCGGAGCCTCCGAGGCCCGGGTTCTCAGATGGGGGAGATTCGGGGAAAACAGACTCCGAGGCAGTAGCAGAGACAGAGAGACATCGCCGCGGTGACAGCCCGATTCCTCAGAGAGACAAGACGGCCACGAACGCGCGGGAGCTCCCAAATTCGCGAATGAAGAAAAACTGACAAAATGAAGCAGGGGAAAAAAAAAAAAGTCCAAACTCCAACAGACACTGACACGCATCCCTCAGAGAACGCAGTATGGCGCGCGCACGTAGGGCGCGCGCGCACGTCGGGGCGGAAAGTTGGTCTGAGAGCATGCGCACTGAGGCCACAGGAGAAGGTTGTGACCACGCGGGGGGGCCTGCTGGATGTCGGGCGGATGTCGGCGCACACGGGGGGGGGGGCCGGGGGATGTCGGAGGCAGGACAGCCTCGCCGGGCTCTCATGACACCCCCAGCACCCATGTCCTGACTCAGCAGGCCTCCAGCGCCGCCGCCCCCTCCTTTCCGCGGGACCTGCCTTGAAGCCAGTCCTTAACCTCCAGAGAAAAGTCCCGTCATCCCCGGTCAGAGAGGCGGGTAACTGGTCCCTGAGGACCGGGGTTCGCCATGAACGGGGAGGAATCAGCACTCGCATAGCCTGGGGGCTCACAAAACCAGGCCACCCACTACTGCCCCACACACTTGTTTTAAGTTTATTTATTTATTTAGAGAGAGAGAGAGGCCCAAGCAGGATCCACGCTGTCAGCACAGAGCCCAACACGGGGCTCGATCTCACGAACCTCGAGATCATGACCCGAGGCGAAACCGATCCCCCCAGACGCCCCTCTACACATGAAAACGGGGCTTCCAGAATGACATTCCCTCTCTTCCGCAGCAAGACCCAGGCAATGGGCTGAGGGAAGGGGGCCGAGCTGCTGTCCAAGGGGCTGGCGGCCCTGGGACACCCAGCCCCCTTCACCCGATCCCTCCCGGGTGGCCCGGGAGGCGGGAGCAGCGGCCGGGAGCCCGGAGAAACTGAAAGCCGCCCGCTCTGAAAGGCTAAGGGGCCTCCCTGGTGCAATGGCCCCGGGGAGTCGCGTAATTGCATAAAAGCGAGAGCAGCACAGACTGTGAGAAGGGGCCTCTGGGAGGAAGGGCACAGGCCCGGAGAAGTCTTGCAGCTCAAAGGAATGGATTAAAGGAGCTGCTGCTGCAGCCAATGGGAAGCCAGGCTCCCGGGCCACCCGAGCCTCAACTGCCTGAAGGCTCCTCCCGGCCTCCCTGGTCTGGGGGCGGCTGCTGTGACCCCCGTGCCCCCGTGCCCCCCGGTCCTGCCGGCCTCCCACCTGCCTTGTCCCCAGGCCGCCAGGACCCACAGGAGCCCCTCACCTCCGCAAGCCGGGGGCGGGGTTTACGGGTGGGGGCGGGCATGTCAATGCTCCGACCCCCTCCCCCCGAGCCACCTTCTGGAAGCTGGTCCTTGTGCGGCTACACCAGGGCAGGGCGGGACGGAGGCCAGGTCCCTGCCGGCCCCCCACCCACTGTCTCCAGGAAGCCCTACTTCACCCAGGGCGGGGGAAGGGGGGTAAAGGCCACGGTTCTGGAGCCGGCCCACCCCGTCCTCTCTCGCCTGCTGTCAGTAATTCCATCCCCAACTCCCAGATTTCGGAGTCTCGGCCTCTTCATCTGAACAGTGGGCCTCGTGCCGCCCATCCACGGGGCAGTTCACCCGGCCCTCCACGGTCAGGGGAGGGATGGCCGCCGGGGGAGGGGACTGGCATCTTCCCCAAGGCCCTCGGATGGCTGGTGACAGCGTGGAGGTTTGGGGCGGGCGACCCTTCAGAGGGCAGCTGTGGAAAACGGAGCCGAGAAAGTCAGGGGGACGCACGGGGCAGGGGTGGGCCGCACCTGGTACGTGGCCACCGGCCGCCTGCTCCAGGTTCTCTACCGTGAAGCACGTGCCATTTTTAACGTAAAATACAACACGATCTGAAAATCTCAAACATCGGAGCGGTTCCTATGATATAATCGACCGACCGGCAACACCAAGTAATACGTTAAAAGAATAAAATAAAATTTAAAATGGCGTTATTGGCATATAATTTCAAAAAGCGAAGGCATTTCTGGATTTGCCACTGATTTAAAACCTGCCCAGGGGCACCTGGGGGGCTCAGTCGGTTAAGCATCTGACTCTTGACTTCAGCTCAGGTCATGATCTGACAGTTTGTGGGTTCGAGCCCCACACTGGGCTCTGTGCTGGTAGCATGGAACCTGCTTGGGATTCGTTCTCTCTCTCTCTCTCTGCCTCTACCCTGCTCACATGCTCGCTCACTCTCTCTCAAAATAAATACACTTAAAAGAGATAAATAAATAAAACCTGTCCATTTCTAGGACCCAGATCAGTGACCCCTCCTCCAGGCAGTCTTCCTTGACTCCCACTGCCTCCCCTGCCCCCACCGGGACCAGGTCCTGGCTGGGCCCTCAGTCCTCCCCGCACTGAGCCGCACACGCCACGTCCACTCATCCGCCACGTGGCTGCATCCTGGCATCCCACTCGGGAGAAGTGTGGTGCATCCACAGCAGGCACTCGGGAGAAGCGTGGTGCATCAGGGAAGCATCTGGACGCTGGAGCCAAACAACCCGGTTCAGACCCCAGCTCCTGTACCTCCCAGCTGTGTGACGTTGGGCAAGTGACTTCCCCTCTCTGTGCCTCAACTTCTCATCAGCAAAATTGGAAAACCTACCTTACAGGGCGGGTGGAGGGTTCCACGAGGCACCACGGACGGCAGCAGGCACAGAGTGCGCGCCACCAACACGCTCTGAGACTCCCGTCGGCGCCACCACCATCCTTCCCAGGGGGATGGATGGAACCTCGAGCCCTTCCTTGTCACCTCGTCTGCCCCACAGAGGACACTAACTGGTGGGCGGGGCGACACGGCCACCGTGGGCTCTGACCTTTGGTGGGGTCTTCCTGGGACCGTGGGCTGCTCCCTCGCCCGCACTTCGCTCCCACCCAACAGCCCGCCAGCTGAAACAGTCGCCCCCAGCGATGCCCGCTCCTGCCCCCGGGTCCAGCACGCCTGTCCTGGCCCAGCCGAGCCAAACACCGACTGCGACCTTTGTGCCGTTCGTCCGAGGCTGTTGGCACCTCCCGAAGGACACCCATCCCAACCAGCAATCCCTGCTGCAGCCGAGAAGCAACGGTACGTGACCGGGGTGGCCTGTGCTGGGGCCGGGGACCTGAGCGCCACTGGACTCACAGCCATGCCAGTCCTGTCTCAGGGGTCTCCACGCACCCCTCAACCGTGCTCCTGCTGACGGGGCCGAGAGACCAGAGGGCTTCGGCTTGGCAGCTGTGCAGGAGCCCAGGGGCTCGGCCGCTCGGCCACCGTCTGCTCCCGTTTTATAGACAGAAAACCGAGACCCAGACAGGGGGAGAGTGTCGCCTGAGGCCACTGTGCGCGCTGGCGCTTAGAATCTGGGGCTTCTGGTTTCCGGGGCTAGAGCTGGAGCAAGTCAGAAGCGCCACCCCAATGCCTAACGCAGCTCCCCTGACCCCGGGGAGAAGAACAACTCCCGTCTTCAAAGTCAATGTTGGGAGACCTATGATAGGAGCGTGGCTGTGGTCACGGTTAGCTGGTCAGCCCTAGCGGACAGGACAACCCAAGTCAGACTGTGTCATTAACACTACCGGTCGGGGACGCCTGGGGGGCTAAGTCAGTTAAGCGTCCGACTCTGGCTCAGGTCATGATCCCACGGTCTGTGAGTTCGAGCCCCGCGTCGGGCTCTGTGCTGACAGCTCGGCACCTGGAGCCTGCTTCAGATTCTGTGTCTCCCCCTCTCTCTGCCCTGCCCCCTCGCGCTCTGTCTCTGTCTCTCTCAAAAATAAACACATATAAAAAAAGTTAAAACCCCCACTGGGAAGGCAGACCTCGAAGCAAGAAACGCGGAGTTCCCAGAGGACCGAGCAATTCCGCTCCCGGGCGAGACCCAAGAGAGACGCAGACGGGCGTCCACACAGAAACCCGTATGTGGACGTTTGTGGCAGCGTGGTCCCCGAGAGCCAACGGTGGAAGCGACGCGATCGTCCGCCAACCGAGGCGGGGGTGAACAAAGCGGCCCTCCGCTCGCGGGATGCTGCTCAGCGCCGGCCGGGGGCAACGCACTGACACCCGCTGCGGCAGGGGGGACCCGGGGCACACGCCGCGGGAGAGAACCAGGCACGGAAGCCCCGGCGCTGAGCGGCTCCGTGCGCGTGAAAAGTACAAAAGGTACAGACGCGGACACAGAGTGCTTGCGGGCTGGGAGGAGTGGCAGGGGGGTTACCAGGCTTCCCCTGGAGGCGACGGGAATGCTCCGGAACGGATAGTGCCGGTGGCCGCACGACTCTGCGAATGCGCTAAATGTCACCGAGTGGTAGTCTTTAAAAGGGTGAATTTTATGGTGTGTGAATTATCTCCCAATTGAAAAGCACATAAAACAAAAACAAAGTCTTCCGAAGGTCTGACCGGCCTCCCCTTCCTGCCCTCTGGCACCCCAGCTTCCTCGCGGTCCCCTGCCCGGAGCGTCCTCCCAGCCCAGGTGACAGCCCCCAGCCCTCCCACCTCTCCCGGCCACTCCCTTGCTCGCAGCCGCAGCCCTCCCCGCACCCCATCTGGTTCACTCGCTGTGGGGTCCTGAGCCCAGAACAGGGCCTGGGACACAGCAGGCGCTTAATGAAGACAGACTAAACGAATGAATAGAATCCTTTCAGTCCCAAACTCCTGGGTTATGCTTACAATCGCCTCCATCGGCAGTCCTTACCCCTGTGCTGGAATCTTCTGGAAGCTTTAATAAATGAGTGCCCCCAGGGCCACCCCTTAGACATTCTGATTTAATAGGCGGGGCTACGGCCCGTCACTGGTATAAAATTCAAATAGATTCAAATGTGCTCCCCAGGGAATCCCACTCCCCCCATCTAGGCCTTTGTACCTACACCCCA
Organism: Paguma larvata; assembly: GCA_030068075.1. Taxonomy (NCBI): domain Eukaryota; kingdom Metazoa; phylum Chordata; class Mammalia; order Carnivora; family Viverridae; genus Paguma; species Paguma larvata. Next base: position 57,204,797 of record CM057841.1, on the reverse strand, counting down.
GGAGCAAGCGACTCCCACATGGACCTGGCTGAGTCCTTTTCAGCCTTCAGGACTCAGTTTAGATACCGCCTCCCCCAGGAAGCCTTTCCTGACCACACCAGCTTCCCACCTTCCTTCGAGCTCCCGGGAGACCCCAGCCCTGAACTGGGCACGCTGCACGACCACAGCCAGAGCCCGTCACCCCCACCCCCACCCCCACCCCCCCACCCCCACCCCCACAAGCAGCCAGGGGCAGGGCCCGCCTGAGGCCACGGCACGTCTTCAGAGCCTTCAAAACCTAGACATCGAATTAGCCTGTATTACTGAAAAAACACACCAGCAAGGTGGCGTGAGGCTGTGGGCTTGCTGGGCCTCCTGGCACAGTGTTGCCCCAACAGAGCTGATCCGGGAGGTTTATGTGACCCTGACATGGGACAGAGTGTCACTGGGGGGGGGGCTCCCACATCAGACCCTGCGTTTAAAACCCCGACCCCACGAAACGGGGGAGATACTGAGCAAAGGCATAAACCTCCAGGGATGAGACGGCCCAGCCTGGGATACAACGCACCGCCCGCGGCTACCGCTACTGGTTCTCATCATGAACTTGACCGCTGCTAAGAGTAGATCTTAACCCCCCAGGAACGAAACAGTAACGGGTGGAGACTCCCCGGGGATCGTCTTAGAACAGAGATTTCCTGAACCAACGCGGTCCGCCTGCACCTCCCACCACGTCAAGTATCATATGCGTCAATCGTATCTCCGGGCAGCCGGAAAAAAAGAGAGAGAAAATAAAGAAAACCTAGACCCCAGGGAGGCGCTCTCTCCGTCCTAATCCTGCAGGAGAGACGGCCGATCCACGACTCGGTATCTTACCAGCGAGTGCAGACACGGCCCCGGCACCCTTCTCGGCACGGCCCCGGCCGTCGCTCAGACTCACGTGTGAGACGCATGCCGCCTGGGACCCTTGAAGACCCGACCTTTCGTTCCGACAGACGGGAAAACTGAGTACAGGCCGCGTGGTGATGAGCTCCTTCCACAAGGGGCCCCGTGAACCTCCCACTCGGGGCTCTGCGGCCACCGGAGGCCAAGCTCCCGGATACTCCTCCTGAGGGCCGGAAGCATGACCCCTCTCCACCGCCCTGACCAGGACATGGCCCTGGGTCAGAAGACGACCCTGAACTCCAGACGCGGGAGCTTCCCCAGCCCAGAAAATGTGCCGGCGAGGCACGCCTGTCCAAAGACAGTCACGGAGAGTTCACCTCCCGAGGGTAAGATCCCGAGAGATCTAAGCAGAGAAGGGGGCAGGAAGCTTGGAGGACTCTGGACTTCGCGGGAGACGGCCACCCCGCAGCCCTGCCTCTGCCCCTCCGCGGAGACGGGGCAGGCTGAGTTTGGGAAATCTTCTGCCTCCGCCTCCTCTTCCCCAGTTGTCTGCAATCACCCGCCATGCCCCCCCCCCCCCCCCCTGATCTAGGACAAAGCACGTGTGGAGAGCTCACTCCTCTGAGCAGATAGCTTCCGACCTGCCGAGAAAAGCACGGCCCTCCCCTCGGAGGAGGTGGCGGGAGCTCAAGAAAGGCCTGAAGCCCAGTCACCACTCAGCCGCCCCCAGGGAGAGGGTGCCAGTGTTGGCCCGGCAGGGCGCCTTCCAGAAGGTTCCCTCCCCCTTCCAGTCACCTGGCCCAGGTGTCCCAGGAGCCCCGACCGGGCTGGGGAGGAGGGCCGCCAGGCCCCCCCTGAAGAGCAGGGAGCCGCGTGGGCGCAGCGGGCCGGGGAACACGGGAAACAGATGTGCGGGCCGGCCCCGCCAGGCGAGCGATGACAGCCGCTCCCCGCGGGCCTCAGATGTCAGCGCCGCAGGGAGAAAGGGGCGGCGGCAGCAGCACCTGCTCTGGGCGCGGAGGCCGCGCTCCGGGGGCTGGGCCGGGCGGCCCCCCCCTCGGGAGGGGCAGGGGTGCGGTCGGGTGAGCAGCTGCCACTCGCTCGTCACCCAGAACGCTCCCCGGGCGGGCGGATCGCTGGAAGAGGGCAGGGCGGCCGCCCGCCAAGCGGCAGGCCCACAGTTCCCGCAGCGACCCGCCGGGGCCGGGGGGGGGGGGGGGGGGGGGGGGCGGGCTTGTCCCACCAGCGGCGGGAGGTCCCGGCCGCCATCCAACCCCAGAGCGAGCGAGGCTGGGGAGCAGAGGCTGGGGAGCAAAGACGAAGGGCGCCACTTGTCACAGGGCCGAGAAGGGGGAGGGGTACTCTCGGCTGCGCTGGGGGAGGGGGTGGGGCCCACGCGGGGGACAATGGGACTGTCACCGCTGGAGCCCCGCAGGGGACGGAAAGGCAAGAGAGACCCGAGGCTGGAGCACAGACGCCAGAGCGGGCCTCCCGGGGCAGGCGTTCCCAGCTGAGAGACCTGGGGCGCGTCCCGTGACCTCTCTGGACTTACTCCCTCTATGAAATGGAGACAGTGACACCTCCCCAAACAGGGTTGTTATGAGGATTCAGCAAGAGCGGATACGGGGGGAGCGTGTGGCGCAGTCTGGAGCACGGAGAACATTCTGGAAAGGCATCATCGGCACTCTGTGTCCCCAGATGCCATCTCGGGCAGCCTGGCCAGCTGTGCCCCCTAGCTCTGCAGGGACGGGCGACCGATCTCCTATCCCTCGCAGGAAGGTTGGGGGAGGGGGCACAGGCCAGGACATCGCAGCCTGCAGGTGCTGACCCGAACTAACCCCGAGTTACCAGCACCTCGGGCACAGAGAAGGGCGCGAGCGTGCCTGGCAATCCGCCCCCCCCCCCCCGCCCGGGCACCAGCCACTCTCAGATCCCAGACCTCCCAGAGGAAGGACCATCTCGGCGTCCCAGGAGCAGCGACAAGGGTGCGTCTGACCGAGGGCCGCCCAGCCGGCTCCCAGCAGAATGAAGACGGAACCCAGGCCAATCCGGAGCCGCACCCACACTTCCCCAAGGTCCCCGAGGGCAGGAGCTCCTCCTCCAGGCAGGGGGCCGCCGCCTCCCCCAGCCCAGCGCCCACACGGCCCCGTGCAAGCGGCCGGCTCCGAGGGCTGGTGGCTACGCAGCTTCCTCCAGGAAGCAAGCCGTCGCTGGACAGAAAAGCCACAGACGCAATCTAGAGGGTACCGGTGACTTCTTTCTCTCCCTCTCCCTCTCCCTCTCTCTTTCTCCGTGTTCTTCTATCGCATGTAAGGCTGAGTCACTAATGAATGAACGCTGAACAGGAAACAACTGAGGCATCCCGGGAGGCGGTATAGACGAGGTTCCGGAACACGCCGTTCCAGCTCAGGAGTCTCCCTGTGGCTACCTTCCAGTGCCCCTGGCCACTCCCACCCAAATTCTGGAACCACGTGGCAGAGAGGGACGGGGGCCCAGGGGCTGGCAGGGGTGAAACCGCCGGCCCCCGCGGGGAGCCCGGCTTTATCCCCAGCGGCTCGCTCGGCTCGCTCCTCGCACCCACCCTGGCGCCTCCGGAGAGCCCGGGCCGCTTTGTTTACGGCTCCGCGGGAAGTTGTATTCTCCGCGCCCCTCCCCCTGACACTGAAGGCGCCGCACTTGCCACCAGCTCCCCAGCGGCTGGAACAGTGCCTGGCTCAGAGTAGGCGCTCCATAAACATTTGTGAAATGAATGGGAGGGAGGAAGGAAGGGCAGGAGGCTGAGTTTCCGGCGCTCTACCCTCTCGCCAGGAGCCCAGGCAGCTCGGTCCTCCCTCTGGCTACTGGAGCCGCGCTGCTCCCCTCCCCACCCCCACCCCAGGCCGACGGCCTCGCCACCCACCGGGACGGCTGCCCCGGCGGGGCTCTGGGTGGATCTCTTCCCGGCGCGCCCCAGCCTTATTTCAAGGACTTACTCCCCCCCCCACCCCCGCCGTGTGCCTTCAGCTCCAAGACGGCCTCCTGGGCCTGCTCTGGGGCCTCCTGTTCACACCAACCTCACTCCCCCTCCATCCCCACGGCACTCCTGGGTCCTCCGTGCCTCCACTCCTCCCCTCCCTTGACCCCTCATCCCGCTGGAGGAGGAAGAGGAGGAGGAGGAGGGGGGAGGACGGAGTGGGCCCCGGGCTGAGAAGACCTAGGGTGAGGTCAGCCCCCTCTACTGGTCATGTGACAGTCACCAATGCCATCTGACTACTCTGTTAACAAGGAATCTTCTTATTCTCTGGAATAAGAAGGCCTCCCAGGAGCAGCGGGAAACCCCTTTGCTTTAGAAACGGTGCAAGACGGAGCAAGCCAGTCAGCCCGCCCAAACTCATGCTGACCCCTTCTGGGCAGAGGCCGGCTTGCGTCTTCATCCCCCCCACGAGGCTCCCCTCCGCCCCCACCCTCCCAGCTGGGCTGTTGCCTCAAGCTCCTGCCCGCGAGGCCCGCACTTGGCATCTCATCAACTCCTGATGAGTGAGCAGCTCGACAAGGGGAAAACTCACCCGGCGGGGCCGCCCTGCAGAGGGCACGCCGAGAAACCTCAGCGACGGCGCTCTGGCCACCGCGCAGCGCCCCCGCCGCCGAGCCGGAGGCCCGCAACCTCCCTGCACACCGAGAGCCTCCCGGAGAACTGGCCTGTAACCCAGAACACCGGCCCAACACATCAGGTGGAGGGGAGGGTCCCTCTGTGTGCAACGGCTTGACCTTCTGGGGGATTCTAAGTGCCCCTGGCGGTCGCGTACTGGCCCCTCGCGGCAGGCGATCTGCACCCCCGCTCCCCACCGAGGAGGGGAGCACAGACCAGTGCTCTCTCGTGCTCAGTTACCAGAAGACAAGGCAGGATGCTTGGGCACAACAAATGTTTAGGGAGCGCCTGCTCTGAGCCAGGCACTGTTCCAGGCGCTGGGGAGCTGGTGCCAAGTGCCGAAGCCAGGACTGTCCTGCTCCAGGGCCGGGCTCACCTCCCAAATTCTGGCCCTTCCAGAAACCACTTCTTCAGCGCCCCAGCAACAGACCCACAGTCTGGACCTCCGCGTGCTGCTGATGAGAAATTCCGCATCCATAGTGGGGAGGAATACGTGCGTGCGTTTAGAACGACGGGCCCAACAAAGCCCCCGGTGACGCCTCTGCGGTCCGAAGGGGACGCCGGCAGAGAGCGAAGGCACAGGGCAGGCACCTAAGAGACGCGGGCGGATGCGCGCGCCAGCACCACGAACCAACACGTGACCCAAGAACCGCGGCGCGCGTGCACGTGCACACACACGTGGGAGGCAAGCTCAGGAGGCTCGAGGAACGGACGGAACACTCTTCCCCATTTGAGGGCCCCACGCCCGCGACAACCGAGACAGGCCGGTCTCTCGGTCTCTAGCGGAGATTAGGGTTCTCGGCCCCCCGGGGCCATGACAGTGATCATGACTCACAAACACCTACTTCCCCCACAAACGCCGACTTCCCCGACCCGCAGGGGCAGATCCAAACTGAGCCGCCGCGTCTGGCTCCTCCGGGGCCGGCAGTGTCAAGGCAGGCGCCTTACAGACAGGCCTCCAGGCCCCGCCGCCCCGCCTCCTGCACAGCTGACTGGCAGAGAAGAAAGACTCTCTTCCCACCAGGGTGGGGGGGTGGGGGAGAGTCTGTTTAGGCCACTGGCCCCCAGGGTCCCAAACCCCCACGTCTGTTTCCATCTGCTGTTAAGCCACCGGAGAGTCTCAAAGGGAAAGTGTGAACTTGGGCGGAAAACTCCAGAAGCCAGGAGCTCCCACGTCTGCTGTGCTGCCAACGGGGTGAGTGCAGAGACCTCACGGTGACCCGCGTGGCCGGACTAATTACCAATGTTATCAGGCGGATGACAGCCGTGCCCCGAACTTCCTCTGTTGGACAGACGCCGCGCGCTGCAAAAACACCCAAGTTCAGGCCCGTGCCTGCTGTTCTCAGCAGGGCCTTCTGCTACCACAGGACCGTTCCCGGTCCCCCGGGCTCCCTGTGCCTGCCGGCTCGGCCAGGCCAGCGCGGGCGGTCCCCAGGCACCGGCCCGGCGGCCCCAGGAGGGCCCTTCCTGCTGGAGCATCCCACGCGGAATCAGCACAAACTTCTCCCCAGCAGAGGAACGGAAAATACCGCGTCTTCCCTTCCCCGCGCGGATCGCAGAGGCCGAAGCCAAAACGGCTGCTTACCTTCACGGCCGGTGCCGCCGGGGAGCTCCAACCGACGGGCCCCTGGCGGGCGAGCCCTTGGCCGGCGCACACCAGGGTCCCACACTCCACGCAGGCGCCGATGATCAGCTGCCGCCCGTCGTCCACCAGCAGGCTGTGGCTGGCGCGCAGGGTGTAGAGGAAGAGGGGCAGCCGGGCCACGCGCACAGCCTTCAGCCCGAGGCACCGCTGCTTCTCCCGCTGGCAGAAGAAGCACACGAAGGTCCCCACTCGGTACTGCCGCGACCAGGCGCTGACGGCGGGCTGGGCCCCTCGGGCCTCGTGCTGCAGCCACTGGGCCAGCAGGTCGTGGTAGCAGAGCACGCAGGTGGCCACCAGGCCGGTGGCGTCGGCGGGCCTGGCGCGCGGGGCGGGCGGGTAGACGGTGAGGAACGGGAAGAAGGGCTCCTTCTCGCCCAGGCGGCCGGAGGGGTTCACGTTCAGCCGGAACTCCTTCCCGGGGCCCAGCTCGGCCCCGCAGGTGTAGCAGACGGCCGCCGGGCTGCCCGGGGCCGACGGCGGCGGCGGCGGCTCGGAGAGGGCGGGGTCCGAGGCAGAGAAAGCCTGGTGGTACCTGCCCAAGAAGGCCTGCACAGAGGTGATGAGCTCCTCGTTCTGGCAGGCCCGGTACAGCGCCCACACGTCCTCCAGGACGCTGAAGCACTTGGGGCAGCTTCGGACCTCGCAGCGCTTGTTGGGGCCCCGGGCGTTGGGGGGGCAGGGCAGGAGGCTGAGGAAGGGGAAATGCATTGACCCCCGGGCGTTGCCGTTGAGGGTCCTGGAGGCCACGGCCCGGGCGTCCTGGGTACAGTCCTCGCCGCAGAGATAGCAGGCCTCGGGCAGGGCCCCGGCAGGCGGGCCCTCCTCCCTCGGGGGCCGCCGGCCCTTGGAGGCCATGCCGGGGGCGTGGCTGTTCAGCGGCACCACGTAGAGGCGCTGCAGGACGGGCACGTTGGCCAGCTCGAAGCTCTGCCACTGCTGGGTGAGCGAGCAGAAGCAGCAGGGGCACACCAGGGTGCTGCCGCCCTCGCTGATGGGCTGCGCCCCCGGAGGGGGGCTGTGCAGCCACAAGAAGGGGAAGAACGGGGCCTGGGCCAGCTTCTCCTGCTTCTGCACGTGGATCCGGTGCTGCGCGGCCGGGGCCAGCGGCGACCCGCAGACGTAGCAGCAGAGGCCCTCTGGCGGCGCGGGCCGGCTCTCCAGGGCCGCCCAGGGACGGCGCCTCCTCCGTTCTCCTTCTCTTTGGGGCCGGGCAGAGGCTGCTCCTTGCGGTCCTCCTCCTCGCTGGTGATGTTGATGTCACTGTCCTCGGACGTGCAGTAGCTCCCGCGGGGCTCCCCTGGCGGCCTGCTCTCGGGAGTCTTGGCGGCCCTGCCCGGAGGGGCTCCTTTGGGGCCGTCCGCGGGGGCCCCTGGCACCGGAGGGCCTGGCCAAGGGTCCTGGACGCCCCTCAGGACGCTGGCCCGGGCCTCGGGGACCCAGTGCCTCCCGGCCGTCTTCCGCCGGCGCCTCGTGCCGGCCTTGGGCTCCCCGTCGCCGCGCTGCTTCGAGGGAACCCCGTCCTCCTCCTCGGCGTCGCCCTGTCCCGGAGGGGGTCCCGGCGCCGGCCTCCACTCCTGGCAGCGGCCCGCGCGAGGCCCGGGCCCCGGGGGCCCCCGCGCCGCCCCGGCCCCCGCCCCCGCCGGCGCCCCGTCCCGGCGGGGACTGGCGGCGGCGGCGTCGCGCGCGGGCGCCTCGGGCTCGGAGAGGGGGTCGGTGTCCGACAGCTCCGACAGCTCGGAGTCCCGCGGCTCGTCGCCGGCCGCGCCGCCCAGCGCGTAGGCGACGTTCCACTCGCGGGGGGCCCCGGCCGCCCCGCGCCGCCCGCCCGCGCCCGCGTCGCACTGGTGCGGCCGCTTGAGCCAGTACATGCGCTTGTCCACCGGCGTGCGGGCGCGCTCGAACGCGGCCCACTGCTCGCCCAGGAAGCAGCGGCACACGGCGCACACCAGCACGCAGCCGTCGGCCGGGCACAGCTCGCGCGCGCCGGGCGCCGGCTCCTGCTGCTGCAGGAACGGGAAGAAGGGCTGCGCCGCGGCCCCCGCGCCCGCGCCCGCGCCCGCCGCCGGCCGCTTCACCTGCAGCTTCAGCTCCTTGCCGCGCCCGATGCCGCCGCCGCAGATGAAGCAGGAGAGCGGCGCGCCCCCGCCCGCGCCGCCCGCCGCCGCCGCCGCCGCTGCTGCCGCCGCCCGCTCGCCCACGGCTGCCATGAGCCGCTGCTTGCGGGAGAGCGGCGCCGGCCGCCCGCTCATGGCCGCGCCCGCCCGCCCGCGCTCCCCGCGCGCCCCGGGCCGCCCTCAGCGCCCGCCGCCGCCGCCGCCGCCGCCGCGCCCAACTTGGGGCATGAGCGCGCCGCGAAGTTTGGCGGCGGCCGCCCGGCGCGGGCGGGGGCGCACGGGCGCTCGCGGGGGCGCCCCCCCGGCCTGCCGAGCCTCCGGCGGCGCCGCGGAGAGCGCGCCCGGAACGCAGCGGCGGCGGCGGCGGCGGCGGCGGCAGCGGCGGGCCCCGGGCGGCTGCAGCGGCGGCCGCATGTGCGAGCTCCCGCGCCTGCCAAAGCGTGGGGTCATTTAATCGCGGCGGCGGGGGCGGGGCGCCGGGGGGAGGGGCGGGGGCGGCGCGCGGCGGGCGGGGAAGCCCTCCCCCGAGCGCCCGCCCCCGCGCGCCCGCCCCGCCCCTTCTCCCCGGCGCTCCCGCCCCGCGGCCGGGGCTGCGCACAATGGCCCGCCGGCGGCTCGCTCGGGTCTGTGTCCGGCCCGGGTTACGGGGCTCCCGCTCGCTCTCGCTCTCTCGCTCTCTCTCTTTTTACACCCCCGCCGGCGCGAACGGTCCCCTCCGGGACCCGCGGAAACCCAGCGGCGGCCGGAGCCGGTCTTTAAGTAAAGGGCGAGCGGGACGCGGGAGGAGCCCGGTGAGGACGCGGCCGGCGCCCGAGAAACCCAGGAGCCCCCCGTTGGGGGGGTGGCGGGGGGGGGGCGGGTCTCAGGAGAGGCGGCTCGGGGCGCTGCGGTCCCCGTTCCGTTTTAAAGGGGGGACCGAAGGAGGGCCGTGCCCTGGCTTGGGGCAGCTTTTTGGCCGTGCGCTGATTTGGAGACCCACAGGAAAGAGGAGACGTCCCCGGCTCCTGGGACGCGTCATGGGGGGTGGGGCGGGGTGGCAGGCGTCCTTAACCTGCCACTCTCCTTTCTCCACCGCTGCCCCAGCCTCACCAGCAGCACAGAAAGGGCCCTGTGTGTCTCGGGGCTGTGTGTTCCAGAGCAAGTGACTCAACAACTCTGGGCCCTTTCTTCCTTGTACTAACTAGGAGCTCTGGCAGGGGCGGACTGTGCCAGGTGCCGTGCTAAGCACTTTCTCCACATCAGCGATGTTCCTGCCCCCAATAACTCTGGGTTAAGTGCTGTGATCAGCCCATTTCACAGATGAGAAAGAAGAGCCACTGCGGGGGGGGGGCGGTTAAGTTACTTTTCTGGAGTGGCCGGAGGCAGTGGCCTCCGAGCCCCACACTAGGCAAACATCTGGTTCGTGTCACACATCTGCTGATGGAAACTGGCGGTGGCCGGGACCCCTCTGTCCTCCCCACTGCTGCGGCTCTGGCCGGAAGGCCCTCGTGCGCCTCCAGGCCCCTCTGGGCCTCTGTCCCCCATCCATGAAATGACACCTCTTCCAGCTTCAAAAGTCTCTTGAGTCTCCGACTTCGGAGCGGTCGACAGCTAGCTCTCCCTGCCTGCCGGCTGGAACCCAGAGTGAGCCTGGGGACAGAGGTGCCAGGTGGGCCCCTCTGCCCTCCGGGGCACTGACGGGTAAGTAAACCTAGGCTTCCCCTTGGCCTGGAGGAGGGCCCTGCATTATAAATTAGCCGCAAGAGGGACAGGGGCCACCCCCTGGGGACCCCTGGAGCGTGTTCCCGGGGTCGCGGTCCAGGAGTTTTGCAGAAAAAATCATTCCTCCCCGTGAACCCCGCCGGAAGTTCGGTCCCAGCAGATCCTTCCCCGCGCCCAGAAAAGAGCTGTGTCAGCAAAAGCTGTCCCCGAGGAGGGCGAGGGTTTTTCCCTGCTTCTGGCAGTTTTAATATCTGGCGGCAGGAGGGAACTGATTAGGAAACTTTAAGTGGGGAGGCCTGTTCCTTGTGCCCAGGCACAAGCCTCGGGAGGTCACTGGTAAAACGGTGCCGGCTTAGGAAACACAGGGCCCCGTGGGGTTACACGTGAACGCCTCGAGCTCGCCGCGTGCTCCCTCCCACCGCGGACGCCTGTGCGGGCTCCCGCCGCACAGCCGACTCCTGCCCGTCTTGGCGGTCCCGGCTGCGGCGTCTCCCCCAAAGCCTTCTCCCCCTTCTCCGTCTCACGTGGGTCCCCCTTCCCGGTCTCTGTCTCAGCTCAGTGGCAAAGGAATTTGCTGTTGATTTTATTTATTTTTCCGTCCGCCGCTTCCCTGACCTGCAGCCCGGCTCCTCCCATCCCCCCGGGGGCTAAAACCAGGTCTATCTTGCTCACTTGGTCGCATATCCGGGGCCTGACTCGGGGCCTCGGTCCCACGCCCTGGAGTCTGGATTCTGGCCCATCCCTCTTCTCTCTGCGTGTCAGACACAACTCGGCCTCCCAAGCCTCAGTTTCCTGCTCTGCACAGTGGGGTGGTGATCCTCGCCAGGTTTCTGTGCGTGTGCCAACGCAGCGAGGCAGAGAGAGTGACGCCCTGGGCACAGAGGCCTGGGCCACCTTGTGGGTGAGAAGGTGTGTGTTGCCCCCTTCTGGCTCTACCCAGCGGTTACGCAGATTCTGCTGCCTGTTTGCTCTTGGAGGTGGGGGGGGGCGCTGGGTGAGGGAGGAGGGCCGCAGGGGTCAACGGGACAGAATGAGGGAGATGGGAGTTTTCTTGGCAAAGGTGGTCTTTAAGCGGAACTTCCCAAGCATGTACCTCGCGTGTGTGTGTGTGCACGCGTGCATGGGCGTGTGCATATATCTACGTGTGTGCACGTGTGTATGCAGTCGTTAGCTTGTATGTGTTCCTGAGTCTGCCCGTGTGTGTGTGTGTGTGTGCAGTGGACCGGCGGTGGGAGGAAAGACGCATCCCTCTGTGTGTTTTTGTTTCCCTCAGTGACCAGCGACTCAGGAAAGTCCCCCGGCACGCATCTCAGGAACTAGGAAGCAGGTGACCACAGATCAGAGGAAAAAGGCAGATGATGGTGACTGGCCATCTGTGGGCGGGTGACAGAGGGGTGGAGCGGTGGCCCGGTGTGACGTTTACTCGTCAGATGGCCTCGGGCTGCTACTTAACCTCCCTGAGCCTCAGTTTCCCGCTCTGTAAAACAGTGATAACGAAACGACACATGCCGGAGGGCCGGGAGGGGACAAACTGGAACGATTCGGGTGAAACACAGTCTCTGCGTGGACCCGGAAATAGCGGTGCGTTGGGCACAGTGGCTGAATGCTAATGTCACCAGGACCTGTGCCCTTACAGATGTAAGCTCACCAAATGTTTGCGACAGGCCTGCGAGGCAGGTTCTCTTGTGTCCCCAGCTTACGGGTGAGGAGACAGAGACTTGAGGAAGGGAAGTCAAGGCCAAGGTCGCGCCGCCTGGTGGAGCCGCGCTAGGGCCCAGCCACTGTGTGCTGCTCCCTGGCTTCGTGAGCTTGGTCCTGAGGCCGAAGACGCTAGTGTGTTGGGGGAGGGATGGCCTGCGGGGCCTCGCGCGTGTTCCCGGTTTCACACCCGAGGAAACCGAGGCCCTGACGGGCTCCTGTCTGGCCACAAACGGGCGGAGCACACGCCAGAAGATGAGAAACGTTGGGGTTCGTCTGTACTAACCTCACTTGGACCCCAGCGGAGACGCGTCCCTGCTTCCGCTCTGAGCGCACGGCCTCCCCGCGGCTGGAAAGAGGGCGCCCACCTGCCCCCGGGCCCTATGACCCACCGCCTGCCCTCCGGATCTTCCTTCCTGGGGCGCGGGGGCGGTGGACTCGCAGGCAGCGACAGGTGTTCGGGGGCGGGCCCCCGGTGCTGCGGACGGACGGACGGACGGCGAGAAAGCGCCCCGCCTTGGTTCTCTGGGAGACCAGGAGGCCGTCAGCGTGGAACATCTGGGCACAGCTCCGATGCGCAGCTTCCTGTGGGGCTGTCTTGGCCCAGAAACCACAGGAATGTGCCCTTCCCCGCCGGGGAGGCGAGTTTCCAGGCTCCGAAGCACTCACCGCACGTTATCTTGTGCGTCTGCCCCTGGGCCCGCTGCTCCCACGGAGGCCGGGCTTGCGTGGCTTCCCCCGGGCTGTCCCGCGGTGTCACAAGGCCAGCGACATGGTCGGGGCTCACTCTGGGTTTGTAACGCGGGACGCCGAAACCTCACCGGGGCCTTCCAAGTTCCAGAATCGCCCTGCCCCGAGGGCCGGCGACAGAGGCCAAGTCCATTCCAGGGCCCCCAGCCGCCTTCCTTCCCACGGGGGCCCTTTGCTCTTTGCCTCCTCCCTCGAAAATGCATGTGTGTCTCCACGCACCCCCCCCCCCCAGGGCCGTGTACTTCTGCAGCCTGGCCCGTCTTGGCCATTTCAGAGAGGCTGTGTGTGCTGTGTTTGGCCTCTGGCTCACTGGGGACCAGAAAAACAAAATTTATCATCTGACTGCCCTATTTTTGTTTCTTTCTTTTTTCTTCCGTTCCCCCCCTCCCCCCCAGAACGAAGCCAGCACTTCACCACCATCCTCGGAAACAGCTTTCAACATGGCCAGCCACCGGCAGAACCCTGTCCCCCTCAGACGGAAGGAATGCGACCATTAACAATAAAAAAACCCCCGGGATTTATGGGGGCCTCGGGCTTAGGAGCCGTTTCACGCCCGTTAGCTCCCGTGACAGAGCGACGGGGGGCGGGGGCGGCAGGAATGTTCTCCATTTGAGAGACGGGGAAACTGAGGCCCAACGGCACAGCCGCCGACCCTGGGAAAAGCTCCCGGCTCCCGAGGCCGGTGGAGTTGCCTGGCATTTTCGACGCGGGCGACTTTGTTCAATGGAAACATTAAAAATGCACGGCGCGTTTGGTGACCCTGTCTTAGAGTCCCTTCTTTTCCTAATACAGGAGTTTCGGGGAGTGGAGGTGGGTGGGCAGGCGACCTTACCGTCTCGGGGGCCCGAGACCCCTATGCAGAAGCATTGTATAAAGCTGCAAAGCACTTCCTGAAAAACTAAACGAAACGCCGCTTGCATCCCGCAGCGAAGGACCCACGCGTGGGGGGTGGGTGCAGACCCCAGGAGCAGAATCAGGCGCCCCGAAAACCTCGCGTGGCTCCCGTTCACCAGGAGAAAGAATCCAGAAGCAAACAGCCCCGTCTCCCCTGGGGTGACACCAGCCCCCGGCCTCCTCCATCTCGAAACCCGAGGTTGCTGCCAGGAACTCGGGGCCCTCGTAAAACCTCTTTGATAAGCGAGCGCCAGGCCGGACCGGCCGCCGGGGACTCGGGGACAAACGCTCCACGTAATCTCGACTGAACTCGGAGGCTCCTTGCCTGCTGGTTTCCCGACAGGCCCCTGGTCCGCAGTTGCCGGGCTGACAGGTCAGGGAGGTTTCCCGAGAAGGGAGGGCCGGGGTGGGCCTCGGGGAGGGGTGGAAACCAAGGGAGCTGGGGGCCGCCTTAGGGGTGCCCGGCATGGGGGCGGCGCTCCCGCCCACCGGCTCGTGGCCCCCCGGGTGCAGTGGCAGCGGCCGAGGCTGGCGGGACGCCGGGTGCCGTGCTCAGAGCCGCCTGCACGATCCGGCGTCGATTCTGCGACAGCCTAGAACACGGGCACGCTCGTCTCCCGATGCGGACACTCAGGCTCCGCCCGGGGAGCGCGCGTCCCCAAGGTCACAGCGGGCAGCAGCGGAGCTGGATTCAAACCCGGACGGAAGGGTCAGGCCTGCGAGTCTTGCTCTCATCCCCGCTGCCCTGCGCTCTGCGGCTGGCTGGCCTCCCCCATCCTCTGCAATAAAGGCCCCCTTGTGCCCTGCCGGGCGCTGCCAGGGGGGCCACTGGCCAGCGCTTGCTGGACGCCCTCAAGTCCCGTCCACGGCTCTGCCAGCGGCCCCGCCCGGCCCCTGCTCCCTCGCCCTCGTGCTGGAACACGCGGGGGGCTGCGGCAGGTCCTCGGTGCTGACTCCCGGGTGGGGGGGGCGGGGGCTGGCGGCCAGCACCGACGGGTTCTTTCCAGCTGTCGTGAGTCACCGAAGGATATTCCGCGCCCGCCTGCCAGGCCGCCCGCCTGCCCTGGTCTTTTTGCTTCTGCGGTCAGCTGGTGCTGGGCTCAGGATGGGGCCAAGGAGTGTGTCCTCAACCCGGGGGCTCGTTCGTAAAAACCCCTCCCTGCCGTGTGACCCGAAATGTCACAGGCACGCTGTCACGTGCATCCCCGGATGGGAACCGCTTGCGGGAGTTTCACAAACTGAGCCCAACTGCGGTACCGGCACCCAGAGAGAAGGCAAGTCCCGCCTCCCAGAAGCCCCCCCCTTGTGTCCCTTCCGGGCACTGCCCCCCACCCAGGGTACAGCCCAGAGCCAGAGCTCCAGGCGTCCTGGCTTCCAACACCAAACCGTTTTGGGTTGTTGTTTTTTTTTTTTTAATTTTTGAGCAGCTTTATTGAGACGTAACCCCCATGTCACACCATCTCCCATTTCAGCGGTGCACGGTCAGTGACTTTTCGTGTATTTGCAGGGGTGTACCGCCACGGTCTTTAGAACACTTTCACCACCCCCCAGAAAAACCCTGTAGTCTCTGTCACCTCCCACCCGCCCCAGCCCCTGGCAACCCCTAATGGGCTCTGTCTCTGTGCGTTTGCCTGTCCCGAACATTTCGTGTTAAATGGAATTATATACTGTGTGGTCCTTTGTGCCTGACTCCTTTCCCTTAGCATAAGGTTTTTAGGGTTCACCCGTGTGGAGGCATGTGTCGGTACAGACTGTCTTTGTACCTTATATAAATAGAAGTATGTCATATGTCCTCTTTGAGTCTGGCTTTTGGCTCCGTATTATGTCTGTGAAACTCTTCCCTGCTTTCCCCTGTAGGCGTCCCCGATTCTTTTTTTTTTTCTTTTCTGTTTTCTTTCTTTTTTTTTTTTTTTTTTTGCTATATAGTATTCCATTGGTGACTATGCCATACTTACTCATCCATTTCGCTGTTTTTTTAAGTTTATTTAGTTTCAGAGAGAAAGAGGTGGGGGGAGGAGCAGAGAGAGAGAGAGAGAGAGAGAGAGAGAGAGAGAATCCCAAACGGGCTCCACGCTGTCAGCACGGAGCGTGACGCGGGGCTCGATCCCACAAACCGTGAGGTGGTGACCTGAGCCCAACACAAGAGTCAGACCCTTCACCGACTGAGCCCCTGGGCGCCCCTCATCCGTTCCACTATTGGTGAGCTCTGGGGTAGGTCCTATTTCAGGCCGACACGAACAGTGCTTCTCTGAAGGTTCTAGGCTGTGTCTTTTGTTGAACGCACATACTGTGTTTTTTTTGAGTAGATGCTGGGCGCGGAAGCGCGGGTCCCAGGGCGTCCTAGCGTACCGAGAGGTGGGAAACCACGCTCGTGGTGGCTCACCGAACACCCAGGGCTCCCTGGCTCCTGCTCGCCTGCTCTCGGCCGCCCACTCGCCAGCCCGACCCCGGGCGCCGTCTCCCGGCCCAGCAGCCCCCGGGAAGCCCACACGGGCCGCAAAGGACAAGGGCCCGGTGGTCGCTGTTTTCCTTGGGTTGTGTGAGCACGCGTGGTTTCTCAGCCTTGGCGCTGAAACTGTATTCCTTTCAGAGGCCAGAAATACTTGGGCATGGCTTGCTCTAAAAGGGGAAACACATTTGAAAATTCCAATCTGCCCAGGTCTTAGAATGATTTAGAACATTCCAGCTGTCGAGAGGACAGCGCTCACCAGGAACAGTGACTTACAGTCCCCGGTTCCCACTTTGAGTCCCGACTCGACTCCGTCCTGGATTCAAAGCGCATTTCGGGGGGTGGGGAGGGCTGGGTGAGGAGCCGCACGTGGAGTCCGCGCCCACGGGTGGCGCGCTGGCGCCCAGGCGTGTGCACACACTCAGGGCGAGGAGATCTCAGATCCTAAGCGAGCCACCCTGGGCGCTGCGTCTGTGTCCGTCGTCCCGTTAAACCCTCCCAATGACTCCATGCGGTAGGGACGCAAGCGTTAGTTCCACTTCCTACACGAGGAGAGTGAGGCCCAGAGAGGGCAAGCTGCTCGCTCAAGATCACACAGCTTCTGAGTGACAGAGCTAGAAGCTGGCCCCAGAGCCCACCCTCAGGTACTACGCCCCATCCCCGCCGGGTTTCGGCAGCCGGCTGGAAATCTCCTCGAGGCCCTGGGCGAGGGGCTGAACCGGGCCACGTTCCCCAAGCACACACGCGTGTGAAGAGTAACAGGGCTCGCCCCCGCGAACGGCACGCTGAAGACAGACGTGCCGCCCCCGGTGGTAGGTACGGCGGGGACCGACCGCCTGTCTCCCCCCGGCCGCTCCCCGGATGGCTCCTGCCTGGAAGAAGCGGAAAGTTGAGACTTTGGACCTTCTCCAGGCCGCCCCCTCTATTTAACAGGTGGAGGGGCCAGGGCCCGGGGGAGGCCTGGCTCCTCCCAGGTCGCAGGCACGCAGCGTCATGAGGGGGGCTCTCCGCAGAAAGCTCTTCCGAGCCCTCGGGAGATGGGAGGGTTTATGATTCCGAGGCCAAGGTGTCCTCGTCCAGGAGTTCCGGTGTTTCCTCCCGACCCCAGGTCTTCCTTGGGACCCCAGGGCTTGGCCCCCGTGATGACCAGCCGGGGCCTTAAGAGAGAGCCAGAGCAAGTCTACCGTTCTGGGTGGTCTCCCAGGGCTCCGGGCTCACCCTCCGAGGGGCAGAGGTCAGGGGCAGGCAGGAGGCCGGGCGTCGGGCCCCGGGTGTCCCGTTGCAACTCCGGGCGGGCGCACTGACGTGCCTTCCAGAAAGACTGTCTCCCAGCGGGGCCACCCGCGACCCTGCGGGGCCATTAATATCTCTCGGGCTTGAAAGCGGAGCCATGAACGGCCATGAACAGGTGCCGTGGTGACTGGCACCCCGGCCGGGGCCGCGGGCAGCTGGGGGGCTTAGCGGAGTTGGTAAGGGGGCAGATGAGGCCGGCCGAGCCGGAGGCGGAGGCCACTTCCGGGGCCACAGATGTAAAAGGAAGGCGAGCACGTGGCCACGGAAGGAAGCGACGTCTCGTTATGGGAAGCCGGTGGGTGCGTGAGGCCAGGGGGTGGGGAGCAGGCTAAGGGCCCCTGGCTTGCGGTGGAAGCCATGGTGGTGGGAGGGGCAGCGGTGGGCTCCCGCCTGCCTTCCCCTCTGGGGGCGCCTCACATCCGCGCCCCAATGGAGCCCGCGTGATCCTTTCAAAAGGGCGAATCTGGTTGCGGCCTCCCTCCTACTGAAAATCTCCCTCTCGGGTTTCATGGCTCTCAGGCGGTCACACCCTCTGTTTGCTGGGGCCTGACCATGTCCCCCTCCCCCGAGACCCTAGGACTCCGCTTGGCCGCTTTCGCCCTCCTGGTGCTTTGGCCTGTCTAAGAGGCACCATGCAGTCTGCTTCACAGGGCCTTTGCACGTGCTGTCTCGGTTGTCTGGAACTTGCTTCCCTCCCCTCTGTGCCTATTTAATGCCCGCCTGGGCCAGACTCGAGCCATTCCTCATTTCTGTAGTTCCTAATCTCCCGCTACTCTTGCAACTGCCTTGTCACTTCTGTAACCAGGTCCCTTTATTTAATTCCCCTCCTGAGCCACCTGGGGGAGGTGTCCTGTTCCTGATGGTCCCTGGTTCATCTTCGGGTGCCTGCGGGAGGGTCTAGACCTCATGGGAGCCCTCTCTGGTACTCAGGCCTGGCTCAGGAACCCCTGGATATGCTGGGTGATTTCTTTTCCTTCTGGGCACTTAGTGCTGTTTGCAATTATGACTTCGTGAGTGTGGTTATTCGATTAACATCTGCCTCTCACGCCCCTCCCCCCAAATTTGCAAGTTCCCTGAGGGTAAGAGCCAGACATCTGTTTTTGCTCAACACTGTATCTCTAGTACCAGAACCTAGTATGATGCCCGCACTTACGGGGCGCTCAGTAAGCATTTGCTGAAGAGTGAATGGAGGATGGATGGATGGAGGGATGGATGGAGGGATGGATGGAGGGATGGAGGGATGGAGGGAAGGATGGATGGAGGGATGGAGGGAGGGATGGATGGAGGGATGGAGGGAGGGATGGATGGATGGGTGGATGGAGGGATGGAGGGATGGAGGGAGGGATGGATGGATGTATGGAGGGATGGATGGATGGGTGGATGGGTGGATGGATGGATGGATGGAGGGATGGATGGATGGGTGGATGGATGGATGGATGGATGGATGGATGGATGGATGGGTGGATGGATGGATGGATGGATGGATGGATGGATGGGTGGATGGATGGATGGATGGATGGAGGGATGGAGGGAGGGAGGGATGGAGGGATGGAGGGAGGGAGGGAGGGATGGATGGATGAGGAGAGGCGCGAGGAATTCATTCGGTCAGAATCACTTATTCCAGGGGAATCTTTTTTCCTCCCTTTCTCATAAGGTCACTAGATCCACCGCTTGGAGAAACTCATCATTCATTCATTCAACTATGATTTATTGAGCACCTGCCGGGTACCAGGATGAATGAATGGATGGGCACACGGGTAGATGGATGGTTGGATGGATGGATGGACGGAAGGAAGGAAGGAAGGAAAAATGAGGGATGATGGATGGGTGGGTAGCTGATTGGATAGATGGATGGACAGAGGGAAGGAAAGAGGGAGGATGATGGATAGATGGGTTGCTGGTGGGAGGAAGGAAGAATTTACTCCTAGAAAAAAAGGAAAGCAGCCAGGGAAGACCCACAGGCTGAATTAGGATAACAGATACAACTTTCGAGGAGAAGCATGGCGGGGGGGGGGGTGGCTGTGCTCACCTGGGAACTTTGTCCCCTGAAATATTCAAGGTCAGGCTCTGAGAAGGGAGTGGGCAGGAAAGGTAGCTTCCAAACTGAGCTGTGATTCCCTCCTGGTGACCGAAGTTCATGACTCGGGTGTGAAGAGCCCACTCCCGGCCACGGCTGGGAGGCCAGCAGGGTGTGCCGGTAGTCCCAGGGCGGCTCCGGGGACTCAGGGCTGAGGAACAGGCAGTGCTGACATGCCCCTGGCGGCAGGGCGTGGGGGCAAAATCTGAGACAAGACGGAGCCCCTGGCGCCCCCGAGCCCCCGTTATCATGGACAGCATTTCCCTTGACCCCCATCTCCGGGGCCCAGGGCAGACAGTCTCAAACTCCATGAGCCCCAGGACCGCCACGAGTCTGCTCGGCAAGCTGACCCCTGGAGCACCCCGGGACCCCCGATGCAGGGGGCGTGGACCACAGCTTGAAAAACACTGATATGGGGACGCCTGGGCGGCTCAGTCAGTTAAGTGTCCAACTCTGGATCTGGGCTCAGGCCATGATCTCGAGGTTCAGGAGTTCGAGCCCTGTGTCGAGCTCTCCACTGACAGTGTGGAGCCTGCTTGGGAGTCTCTCTCTGCCCCGTCCCCAAGACCCCTCCCCTTCTCTCTCTCTCTCTCTCTCACTGCCCCTCCCCCATCTGTCTCTCAAAAATAAATAAACATTTAAAAGAAAAACGGGGGTTTACACATGTTTAAAAAAAAAAGAAAGAAACACACTAATATCACTGGGGTCTCAAATCGTATCAGGAAAGAGCAGAGAGGGAGGCAGGGAGGCAGTAAGTGCTTGAACTTGGCAGCCAAGGACCTGGGTTCAATTTCCCCCCCACCCCCTGAGCCTCCGGGTTTCCACCTGGGAACTGGAGACAATGCGATCTCAGCATCGCCGTGAGGACTGAACACAAAATACCAGCAAGAGTGCACACCCGGCAGATGTCAAGCTCCCAACACATCTGCTCAGTTAAAATCAAGACGAGTTCCGGAATTCGCAGTTTTGCGGCCGCCTAGACACGGTCCTCCCGGACACCCCGGCGGGCTCTGACCCAGAGCCTCTGACCAAGCTCATGGGCACTTCTGCAGCCAAATATCTGAATCTTCGCGTGGAGGCTGGGAATCAGAGACTATAAGTAGCCCCACGTTAGGTCGGGGCAGATTTCCGCCCACCAACTGCGTTTGCTGAGCTTTGGCGATTTTAGGATTTCAGACAGGGGACTGAGTTCTGTAGGAAGACGCGGGCTTCCCCGAATGACACCACGGTACCCTCGGCATCGATGTAGATGATTCCGATTCCGACACTGTGAGACCAAAAGCTGAGAAAACGCGCCCACGCGCCCACAGAAAGACAGGCCACCGGCGGTGGTTTCCTCCTTTTTATAGGTAATTTGTATTTTCCAAGGTTTCTACCGTGAACCGTGCATATATGTTGGTTTGTGATTTTTTTTTTAATAACAGGAGCCTCAAATCTTTAAAAACACTTAATGTTTATTTTTTTTTGAGAGAGAGAGAAAGTGTGTGTGTGTGTGTGTGTGTGTGTGTGTGTGTGAGCAGGGGAGGGGCAGAGAGAGAGGGAGACACTGAATCCGCAGCAGGCTCCAGGCTCCGAGCTGTCAGCACAGAGCCCGACGCGGGGCTCGAACTCACGAACCGCAAGATGGTGACCTGAACCGAAGTCGGACGCTCATCTGACGGAGCCCCCCAGGCGCCCCGGGAGCCTCAAATCTTTCAATGCCCACAGAGTTGGTGACATTGCACTCTGGGGGGCGGTGGTGGGCCAGGGCTGTGGGGAGACTCAGGGGGCAGACCTGCACACGGACCCCCTCGGGGTCTTCCCCCCACGGCTTTGTGCCCCTAGGGTGTTGCTTCCCCTCCAGCCTCTGAGGAACAGGCTCTGAGGTCATGCCTGCCTTCCCCGCCCAGCCCAGGCCTGGAGGCCGCACAGGGCACCCCAGGGAGAGCCAGGCCCGGAGGCCGGCGGGAGCGAGGGGGGCAGGCGGCAGAGGGGCCGCCGGGCGGGAGCAGCCGATTCGAGGCCACCCCTTCAACAGGTGGCCCGCCACCTGCTCCGACTCCCCCACCCAAGCCACGTGTCCGGCCCTCTCGAGTTTAACTTTGGCTGCGCACGTGGCCTGAGTTCATACAGCCAGAAAAAGAACTGGCCGGGAGCGGGCCGGGCAGAGGACAGACCGCGGGTCGCTGGTCCCCAAGGAGGGAGGCTAAAAATGACCAGAGAGCTTGGAAAGTCCCCGTGCTCAGGCCCTGACCTGCAGTGCTCCGCACTGGGTTCCTGGAGGTTAGCCTAAGCGCTTTTTAGGGCTGGGTGCGCCCTTCCTTTGGCTGACGGATACTGAAAGGCAGGCCCAGAGAGGGGAAGGGGTTTGCCCGGGATCACACAGCTTGGCGTCCACCGATCCCCACATCGATTCCCTGTTTACCAACCGGGCTCTGGGCCGACTGCAGGAATAAGGCCTCGGGGGCCTGTAAACCCAGCACAGAGACGCCACGCAGACAGCCCAATTGAACAGAGCTTCCCGGCCCTGCCCCCGACCACGCGAGAGAAGGAGACGCTCCGAGCCTCAGCGTCCCCGTCTGTAAGAGCCCGGGCCTCTCAGAGTGGCGGCGACAAAGGTTGCCGGCCCACGGGCCGTGGGCTGGTCCCTGTATTTGACTTCAGCGTCGCGAACTTTTATTTTATTCTTGGGACGACCTCGTGCGGGGTCAAGACCGCCGGCCCTTCGCGGACGGGGGAAGGGGCGCCTCAAGCGCTTTGGCGGCAGGCGCGGGGCAAGCCCAGACGCGACCTGGGTGCCTGGGCTCCCCAGCTGCCCCACCGCGGGCCTCGGAGGGCCCCCTCCTCCCTCCCCTCTGAATCTGCCTCCACCCTGGAAGGGAACATGTTGGAACCTGTCACCCGGGCAGAGCCCAGCTGTCACCCTCCCAGCTGCCGGGCCCCTGGTGTGTGGCATGGAGCGCCAGGCTGCCGGCGGAGGCGGGGGTGCAGGGGGGATGCGGACGGCTTCTGACGCACCCGAGGCAGGCAGGAGGGCCTGACCGCAGCCGCGGTTACGGTGCGTTCTACCCTGTGCTACTCTCTGCCCCCTCACGGGCCCCTGCCTCCAGGCAGCCGGCCCTGCCTGATCCCTTTCTTCCCGCCAGGCCGCGGACCTCCCCCCACACTGGACAAAGGGTGGCATGGAGAGTCCTTTTGCGGGGGGTTCCGGGAGGGAAACTGGCTGCCCTGGAAGGAACCTCAGGAGCCTGAGACAGAGCCTGGGACGTGGGGCAGCTCCTAGTGCGTGCTGGTCCTCACAGGCCTCCGTCGCAAGGACACTTCGCGGAGACGCTCCGAGAGCCCCGAGCTCACGCCTGCCCCCCTGCCCTCCCCTCAAAGGGCAGGCGTTCCTGGCACAGCGGTACCCTTGCCGGGCAGCGTGGCGGGTGGGTGACGACGGCCTGACGTTTGCTGCAGACATCTGCGCGGCCGTGGGCCCCATCTGTGGTCTCACCCTTTCTGGGAGACGACGACCTTCAACTTGGAGGCAAGCGGGAACCGACACGGGAGAGCCGGGCTAAGAATTCAGACGGGTCAACTGCAAAGCTCCGCCCGGCCCGCTGGGCTCTGTCTTGCTGCACACACAGCTATTCTGGGCGGGCTGGTGGCCCTGGAGCCTGGTGCGGCCGGCCCTGCCCTGGGGGGGGGGCCCTCTGACCTCCTGAGAGCTGTTGGGGGCTCCCCAGCAGCTCACCCGGACAGGGGCCGAGAAGGGCAGACAGGATGGGGCGGAGCGGCGGGCACTGGACTGGGAAGGTCCCGGGAAGGGACAAGGGAGGCCGGAGGCCGCACCAAGGGGTGGGGCCCAGGCCTGGACACCCCCTCCCAGAGGGCCCCAGGACACAAAGAGTGGGAACCTTTGAAAGGGAGGCAGGGCCTCCCCCCGCAGTGCTCCGGGCCCTGGAAACGCAGCGAGAGGGAGCTTATCCTAAAGGCGTGAAGGCGGAGAGCCAACCAGCTGCGGGGGGCGGGGAGCGGGAGGGCCCGTCCCGGGAAAGGCCTGCCTCCCAGGCCCCGGCCTCCCCGGGCCCAGCGCCTCTTCCCACCGGCCCAGAGGCGCCAGAGCCGGCCTGGGAAGGAACCGCGCCAGGTCAGGGCAGGCCTGTCCCCTCCTTCGGGTCCCCGCCCTGAGCAGGGCTTTCTTCCCACCCGAGCCAGAAGCAGACAGAGACACCAGAGAGAGACAGAGACAAGAGAGTCAGGGAGTGGTACGGATACAGAGAGACAGACACAGAGCTGCGGAGGGGGACAGAGCTACAGACAGAAACAGACACCAAAGAAAGACAGTCAGAGAAAGGCAGACACTCAAAACCAGAGGCAGACAGAGAGAGAGAGCACAGAAACAGAGATAAAAGACAGTAGGAGATTCAGAAACAAAAAGAGACAGATACGGAGACAGATGGATAGAAATACAGAGAGACAGAGACACCCAGAGACAGACGAAGGTACATACACAGAGACACGGAAGACCTCGCCTACCTGGTGAGACGCAGAGACACAGGCAGAGACATAGACACAGAGAGAGACAGACACGCACACAGATACGCACAGCGACCCGCAGCTCCCCGACAGAGACCTGCCCACGGCCCTTCCGGCCTGTCACCCCCGTCACCTCCAATCGGCCTCTTGTTGGGGGAGCGGCAGGAGCAGGCTCTGGGCCCGTCCGGGGGGGCGGCGACCCGAACCTGCGGTGCCCGGCCGCCCAGACGCCCCCCTCCCCATCCCCCGGGGAGTCCCTGAAAAGCACTGAGCTGCTCGCTGTCACTGCGCTCGCGGCTCTTCGAGAATCTCGTACCAACGGAGCCACCCGCACTCTCGGGTCTGGGTTCTTTCACCCAGCCTCGGGGTTCTGAGATGCTTCCACGAGTGAATCGGTCCTCCCTCCCTGTCTGCCCCGCGGCAGCGTGCTCACCGTCCCCGCCCGCGCCCGTGTGACCTGGTTCCAGGGTGGGGGTCCCACGGACATCCACGTGCGGCTCTTGGTGCCGGCGTGCGTTCTCGTTTCTCTCGGGTAAACGTCCCAGGGTGGAATTTCTAGGTCATGGGCAGGTGTTGGCCTTAGGCCCGTAGCCGGTTTGGATATAGTTTCCTGGCCTTTAAAATGGGGGTAAAAAAGTGGAAAGTAACTCAGACGTCCCCGAGCGGATGGATGGGTGAACAGAACGGAGTCCACCCACACGGCGGAGCGTGATCTGGCTGTAAGAAGGTGTGAAGTCTTAACACGCACTGCGACGTGGCCGGCCCGTGGAAACACCCTGCCGAGCGACGGAAGCCGGACAGAAAGGGCGCACAGCGTGGGAGGCCATCGGCACGAACTGTCCAGAACGGGCAAATCTGCAGAGCCAGAGGGCAGACTGGGGGGGGGGCCAGGAGTTGGGGGGGGAAGGTGAGTGCTGACGGGCACAAGGTCTCCTTTCCGAGTGATGGAATGTTCTGGAATTAGGTACAGGTGGTGGTCGCCCAACCCGGCGCATGCACCATATGCCACAGAATCGCGCATATTAAAATGGTTAAGGGACCCTTGGGTAGCTCAGTTAGTTAAGCATCCAACTTCAGCTCAGGGCATGATCTCACAGTCCGTGGGTTCGAGCCCCGTGTAGGGCTCTGTGCTGACAGCTTGGAGCCTGGAGCCCGTTTGGGATTTTCTGTGTGTGTGTGTGTGCGTGTGTGTCTGCCCCTCCCTGGCTCGCATTCTCTCTCTCTCAAAAATAAACATTTAAAAAATAAAATACAATAAAATGGTTAAAATAGTGAATTTTAGGTGATGAGAGTTTTGCCCCAACTTTCCAAAGGGGGGGATAATCTGGCGATGATAACGACTTCTTCACAGTACTGCCCGGGAGGGGAGGGCCAACGCCACCGCCCACAGAAGCACTTAGCACGGGGCGGGGGTGGGGGGGGAGGGGCACGCAGTCCCCGGGATGAAGGATTGAGGTGCTCCGGGCTCTTGTCTGCTTATTCCCGGGCGCGGCTCTCTCCCCCAGGCCTGGGACACCGCCTGGCACACAGTAGGTACTCAACCGACACTCGTCACCCCACGAGTAGCTAGCTTTCTGGTCCTGATCTCCCCAGGCCCGCAGGCCGATGGCCGCCCGGAAACAACGGTAATGAGCGTGTCTGCAAGGCCGCTCTGACTTCACACTCATTATCTTCAAGAAATCTCCCAAACAATCCCATCCGATGGGACTCTTTCAACATTTCTTATTATTAATCTCCCCGTGTTTACTGAGAAGGAAACCGTGTGAGGTTAAGGAACCCGCCCAAGGTCAGCCGCCCGCCGGGCTGGCAGACTTGGGAGCCCGTGGGGCTAGGGGAGCAGGCCCGCGTGGTCGCCGGCCCCCACGCCCAGGACACACATCTGGGGGGCTCCACGGAGGGGCACACGTGCCTGGGCCACCTTTGCAGGGTGAGGTCCTCTCCCGTCTGGAATTTAATAGATTTGAGGGGAGGGGACGTCAGGCTGCGTCCCTCCCTGTGAGCTGGCGGTGAGCGCCTGGGCTCCCAGCGGGTGGCAGGATGTGGCCTGCCTGGGACAGCCCCCCCTCCACCCTCCCCCGCCTACAGGAGGAAGGGCCTCGAGGAGGCCTGGCTGGTGGGGAGTTCCCAGGGACTCCAGGCTGTTCCGAGCCGCAGGGAAAGAGGAGATAAGGAAAGCAGAGTGAGAAGAAGCCAGGGGAACCCGCCTGGGTGGGCCTGTCTCCAGGTGGCCAATCCGCTCCCTGCGGGGACCCCTGCCCTTGGCCTCTCGTGCCCGGCCCCAGGCGGCCACCGCATCCTCCTGCCGGTCCTCCCGAGACGCCACTCTCTGCGGCCTCTCAGCCTTCCCGGCCCCTCCCCATGCGGTCACACCACTTGCCGCCTGGATTGGAGGACACTGTCCCATCTGCCACTGCACGTCCCCGCACAAACACACGCCCCCACCCCCCCCCCCGCCCCCAGCCGATCCATCAGCGCGCTGCTGCCACGCTCAGCCTTCCGAGAGTGCATTGTGCTCACATCACTCCCCTGCCCTCCGACCGTCTGTGGCTCCCCGGTGCCTCAGAGAGGCATTTTGCAGATGGGCTCAAAGCAAGGCGTCTAGCCAGGATTTCTGGGTTGGAATCCTGGCTCTGCCGCATGCAAGCTGAGTGGCGTCGGACAAGCCAAGGTGCCTCGCTTTGTCCCTCTGGAGAATGGAACGATGATGGCGCCTCCCGCACCTGCTGCCTCCTGCTTCTCCAGAGGCACACCGCCTTCTACGGCTCAGCTTGCCTGCATGCCTGCCCCCCACCCCGCCCCGTCCCGCCGGGTCACCCGCTCTGCCCCCTGCTTCCACGGTCTGTACCCGAGCGGCGCAGACAGGCACGCATGCGCAAAGCACTTGGAAACCAGGCATGCGCGAAGCACTTGGAAACCACGCATGCGCGAAGCACTTGGCACCCTTCTTGAACTGCCGCTTCGTCAGGGGACCCGGCCCCGCGTCGGGCTCTGCACGGGCAGTGCCGGCCTGCTCAGGGATTCTCTCTCCTCCCTCCCTCTGCCCCTCCCCCATTCACACTCGAGCTCGCACGCGCACTCTATCTCTCTTTCAAAATAAACTTAAAAAAAAGGAGAAATGCAGATTCTGACTCAGTGGGTCTGGAGTGGGGGGATGGGGTGCCGAGATTTCCATCGCCGGGTCCCGGGCATCCTGACTCGACAGTCAGGGGTCAGATCGCCGGCGCCGGGCTCGCCGCGGGCTGGGAGGCAGAGAGCGGACAGACTCCGCCAACCACCGCCTACGCTGTCGACGGCATGGGCCCTCCATCGGTGGGGGAGGCGTCGACGCGGTCCCGCTTAGGTGTGAGTCCGGGCCGGCCCTGGCACAGGGCCGCAAGTGGCAAGCGTCAGCCCTGTGGCCACTGTGGGTGGCTGCTGAGTCTCCCTGTGGGGGGGCGCTCTGTCTCGGAGGCGGGGCAGGGGCTCCAGAGGCTTCTGCGCCAAGCAGCCGGGCAGGTGTCCTCTGCATACCATCTCCCACTGTACCCACTGTCCCTGCTCTTAGTCGCCGTCTCCTGGGGCTTCAGGGTCACCTGCGGCTGCCCAGCAGGAGAGCCGCACCTGGGCGGGAGACCCTGCCCCGGGGTCACTGCCCTGGGCTGTGGGCTCTGCGGCTGCCCCTCCGCAGGGCAGACCCCGGCTGGTGTATAGCTGTCTCGAGGTCACTCCTCAGATTCAAGGACCATTGTGGTGGAGGGGGCGCCGCTGGGGGGGAGGGTCTGTCCACCCCCAACCCCCGCCAGCAGCTCCATCCGCCAGCACAGTTCAGCTGCCCCTACTCCTCCCTTGTGTGGGACCCAGGGCCTCTCGCTGTCTCCCCCGCACCCACCCCGCACTTGCACATTCATTCTACATACATCCATTAAGCACCTGCTGTGTGCTCCAGTGTGGCCGTCCCCACAATGGTTCTTCTTGGGACAGCCTTCGCCTCCCGCCTGGGATGGGCCCTCCCACCCGAAGTGTGAAAGGGTGTGGCCTGGGCGTCTGGGTTGGCCCAGTGGAATCACCAGGTTCTTAGAAGAGAGAGGCCAGAGACTCAGAAGCAGAGAGAGAGAAAATGACGTCGCTGGGAGGCCGGCCTTCAAGACGGAGGGAGAGGTCACCGGCCAAGGAATGCAGTGGCCTCTAGAAGCTGGCAAAAGTAGGGGAACAGAAGGAACCGGCTATGCGGACAGCCTCACCCGTCCTGCGGCACCCACGTCAGGCGTCCGACCTGCAGCGCTATAAGAGAATACATCTGTGACGCCTTCAGCCACCGTGCTTGTGGTCATCTGTCACAGCAGCCACGGGACACTCAGACGCTGCCCTGGACGCTCCCTCCCATTGCCGGGGTCCTGGCCACATCTTCCCTCCCTTCCCCACCCCACCCTGCCCAGACCCGAGGACCGAAGGAGGGAGGTCCTGGCGGTCCCCGCCCACGCAGCGCCGAGGCCACCTCTGGGCTCCCGCGCCCTCCCCAGCTGCTCCCACCAGCTTTCTCCCCCCGCCTGCCTGTGTCACCACCTATCACGCCTCTGTGTTTCCCCTCACCTCTCACTGGAATTTCCTCAAAGGCAGGAAACCCGATCGAGGGCTCTTTGTCTCCCGCACAGCGGCCAGTGTAGCGGGGGCTTCGCCTGAGCACACACGGCCTCCCCACCCTCTTGGCCCCAGGGATCGGCCGTGGGCTCACTCGCGGTGCTCCGGGAGCCAGAGCCTTTGCCCAAGCAGCTCCTGGAGTGCTCATGCCCTCTGGATGCAAAGCCCTGTCTTGTTCTCAACGCTCTGCATAGCATAAATGAGAATGTCACCTCTTCCGAGAGGTACTCTCTGATTGCCTTGTGGAGATTCGCCCATGCAGCATGCCCCCCACTGGAAATCATTTCGTTTATTGCTTAGGTGTTTTTTTCTAGAACCTTCTCGAGGACAGTAACATGCCTCCGCTGAGCGGGGGCATCCACAGAGCTCTCACAGAAAGAGGATGACAAACGTCCCTGCTTCCAGCCCAGTCCCGCCTGACCAGCCGGGTGGCCTTGGGTGAGCCGCGACCCTCCCCTGAGTCTCGGTGCTTCGTCTGTAATGTGGCAGTAACGGCCCCCGCCAGCCAGGAAGGCGAGGGCCAAAAAGACGCCTAGGCCGGCGGCCTGACACGGTCTCACACACAGCGCGCGGCCTGTGAACAGAGCTCTCTTTTCCACCAAGGTGACCCCCGACCCACGGGCCAGGAGGTGGTTGACTTCCCCGGCAACGGAAAGATGGCCCAGGACTGTCCTCTCCTCCCTCCAGCGGCCCGAGGGGGCAGGAGAGACCCAGAGCTTCCGGGCACCACTGCGGGAGGCAGGGCGGGGGGTGGGGGGGACTCTCCAGACGAGGCAGCGGAGCTCAGAGCAAGGCAGGGCCTTGTCCAAGGTCACGCAGCCGGAACTCCAGCCTGCCCTGCCCTCTGGTCCGCGGGGCAGGCGAGCAGGGCTCGGAGGCATTTGCAGGAGGGCGGAAACACCC